>CM077116.1:436564081-438964081 GCA_039619475.1 Icerya purchasi
AGAATTATCTCTTTTAAAATCGTTTATCGATCGTAATTAACTCAATGAATAAACACCATTTAACATTACTAAACCTAAACATAAGTAGTTTGAGGGCGCACTTTGATGAATTTTTAGTTTTCTTAGAGGAAATAAATCCGACATATGACATAATTGTACTAACTGAAATTTGGTTACATGATGAAGAGATAAATCGGTATAAAATACCTAATTACTCTTCCTATTTTCAATGCAGGACAAACAAACGTTCAGGAGGTGTCGGCATTTTCGTCAAAGATGATATACTTTGTGAGGAAGTAAAACTTATTATACCTACTGGAAATATTGTTAGTGTAAGACTAAAATTGGATGGAGGAAGCTTCCTTACAATAAACGGTATCTATCGCTTTTGCGATTCGAGCTATTTAAATTTTTTGGACGATCTTAAAACTATTCTCAAAGCTTCATCTCCGGCATCCGTTTTAACAGGTGATTTAAATATTAACATTCTGGATAAATCCAAGTGTTCAGATTACCTAAATATACTGTACTCAAACGGTTTTAAAAGTGTAATAAATGTCCCCACCTTTGTGTTACACAGTAAAAATTATAAATCGTGTTTGGATCACATTTTTGTAAGGGGTTTAGTAAATAACAAACTAAACGCAAATACGTCATTTGATACTTTAAATGTAATGTTTTCCGATCATTTAGCAGTTTGCACGGTGCTGGAATTACAAAACAAAATCCATTGTCCAGATTGTGAACATAATTATTACTTTGATAAATCTTTATTCAGTAACTTGTTAAAAAATATCAATGTTAACTGGCTATACAGCAAACATCCAACAATTAATGAGAAGTTCGATTGGTTTTTAAATAAGCTAAAAATGTGCTTAACGCAATCTAAACGGCTGCGTATACGGAAAAACTGTTTACGCAAAAGATCCCCATGGATCTCAGTAGATTTAATAAAGTTAACAAAAGAAAAAAATAACTTACACGAAATTTTAAAATCATCGCCAGATGACAAGACTCGTTTAGAATATAAACGTATCTCTAAGGAGGTGCATCAATTAACAAGGAAGGCTAAAAAAGATTATTATTCAGACTTATTAAATAATTGTGATGGTAATCAAAAGAAATACTGGTCTGTTGTCAAAAAAATTTTGAATAAAAAAGAGCGTGTTATAACTGAGTTGACGATAAATGGTACTAAAAAATCAGTGACTGGAAATGAGTTTGAATTTGCAACTCACTTTAACACACATTTCTCCGAGGCAGTTAGAAATTCTTTAACGAATACAAATTTTACTAGTCAATTCACCATAAGCGATTTCAATTCTGCTGAATCTTTTGGATTTGTAGAATTTTTGGAAGATGATATTCGAAACGCAATTACTTCATTGCCTAATAAAACATCTTTTGGGTTTGATGGGCTTTCGATCTTACTAATAAAAGACAATATCCCTTTCTTCGTTAAACCGTTAACTTATCTATTTAATGAATCGATAAGACTAGGTATGTTCCCTACATCGCTAAAATTAGGAATTATCACCCCTGTCTACAAATCCGGAGACAAGTCGGATGTGTCAAATTACAGACCAATATGTCTCTTGTCTACAATCTCAAAAATACTAGAAAAATGCATTAAAAATAAAATAATTTCATATTTAAATAAGATAAACTATTTTAGTAGTAATCAGTTTGGCTTTATTTCTGGAAGGGGCACCGACGACGTTTTATATCGGCATACCGCATACATAACTGAGAACTTAGAAGCCGGAAGATCAGTGGCTGCTGTCTATTTTGATCTTAAAAAAGCTTTCGATCTTGTAGACCATAAGATTTTATTGACTAAATTATACGCATGTGGTTTCCGGGGGCAGGTTTACAATTGGCTCTATTCATATTTGGTTGATAGGCCTTATATCACAAAAATTAATAGCACTTTTAGTGAATGTATAACACTAACTCATGGAGTACCGCAAGGCAGCATTCTAGGCCCTATCCTATTTCTAATTTATATTAACAGTTTATGTAATTTAAAAGTTAGTGGTCGTATTTTTACTTATGCAGACGATACGGTTTTGGTAACAGCTTCTAGATATGAGAATATTTTACAAAAATTAATTCAGAATGATGTAAATATTTTATGTAGTTGGTTCGAAGAAAATCGACTAATTCTAAATACAACTAAAACTAAGTTTATGATATATAATCATTTAAAAAACACCTCTGGTATTACACTAAATATTAACCTTGGACATAACACGCAAATAGAAAGAGTGTATGAAATAAAGTATTTAGGTTTAGTTTTTGATTATAAGTTAACATGGAACAGTCAGGCGATATTTTTAGCAAATAAACTGCGTAAACTAAACTACATTTTTTACTATCTTAAGCAATTTTTTACGATTGACCACTTAACCCATTTATATCGGTCCATCTATCAGCCCGTCTTAGCTTACGGCATAATGCACTGGGGAGGTGCTGCAAACTATCATTTAAAACCAATAATCCAACTGCAAAAGTCGGTTTTAACCTGCATTGGACAAAACCGAAACTCGCCCAGTACCACAAATTTGTTAAATATTTCACAGTTACATTGGGTGCAACTTATAGATTACGTTACTAAAAACAGAGATCTGTTTAACATTAATTACATTACAGGCATAACAAGAAACTCCAATACTGAAAAGTCAAAAGTACCGAACTTTATGAAATATCATTCGAGAATTCAGGCTGTATATTTAGGTCCTTTGTTACATAATACCTTACCAGTTACGTTAAAAGAAAAATTAAAAAACTACAAAAAGAGGCATAAACTTTTAACAGATTTCGCTTGTAATTGCTTAAGTTAAAATCTAATTCTGCCTTCTTCTTATTTGCAATCTTAAAATAGAAACGAAAGTATCATTGTTTACTTCAAAGTCCGTACATCCTACTTTAAAGTATCCTACTTTAAAGTATGATATTTAGCTTTAAAATAAAATTAACAAATTAATGTACAACCATCTGTTTCTAGCTAAATAAAGTAAACTACTCGTCATAGAACCCTATAGGTATTATAAATTGTAACTATTGATTCACTTTCACATGCTTACGTAATAAATATCTCATTTTTCGAAGTTATAATAGACCATTACACCCAAATTGCATTCGCTTTTAATATTGATCCATCAATACATAAATAAAAACACTTCACAATCTATTATAAACTCCCCGTTATGTAACATAAACGTATTACATAACAGTTATGAAATTAAATTTAAAGTACTTTAACAGGTGTTCGCATGGATAACAGAAATTGGTATTTATATAAAAATAAAGTTGCTGGTTAATCATGCTATCATTGTCTATTCTAAATTCCAATAGTTCTCCCGATTGTTTGTAAATAATAACAATAGGAAACAAATTAGCTCTGTCAGTGTGGACAGTAAAAGATTAAATTTTATCGTATCTGGATCCAAATATAAATTACAAATTATTAAATTCATAAATAATAGATTCATTTCTAACAATAATTCAGTATAAGGTAAATTTTAATTAACTATAGAATACATTTTTTACCACTATAAACCTAAATTGCTAACTTAATATACTTTATTATAGATGTTATTCTTATTAATTATTTTGATTGCAATCAATACATTTCCTTAAACAAAACTCTTCATTCTAATATTAAAAGTAGTTCATTATATTCCATACAATTAGGTTAAAAATAATAACGCAGATTTTTTATATTTTATTTTTTTTTATTTTTTTATATTTTATTTTTTATTTTTATTTTTATTTTGTCTTTTAATTTTACTTTTATTTTATTTTATTTTAAATTAAATTCTTAGTTTTATTACTATCTTTATTGCTAACACCAATATTATTATAAATAAAAAATTAACACACATGCTTATTATAACTTTATAATTATAAATATTAGTTTTATCACTTAACATTAGATTAATATTACATTACATTTATATCATCCTATCATCACTGAAAGAGGATATGAGTCATATGGGATGGGGTATATGTGTGATATTTTTTAAAGTAATCTAAATTAATAATAGTTCTGTTGTAAATATGGGTTAAAATAGTATGTACGCAAAATTAAATATTACTAAGTTTTTGATATATGCACTCATATACATAATCTTTAGCCCATATATGCCAGCATGTATCCCCTAGAAAATTATTCCTGTCTTACTATTGATATACTTATTGTTCGCTAGCTATTACTATTATATATATCATGTTATTATTCACTTTTCTATGTTAATTATACAGGTGAACATTAAATTTATTTCTTATAAATTAATCTAATGTTTTGTATTACTATGTGTGTGTAAGTGAGAGCACATTCATAAATGAATGTGTATGTACATGTGTGAGTATGTGTGTACATATGAGAGTGTATATCCATATGTGTAGACACATTGAGTCTATATAAATATGAATGCACGTGTGTATGTGTGTGCGTGTATTAGTATATTGTACACAGATATATATTTTTTCCGTTCGCATAGATTGTAAGCACTGGCTAGTTTTTCATTAAACTAGCCTGTGTACTGTAATGTACCCTGCTGCTCATGCATTTTGCATATAAGCAGGAGTAAAGTAAAATTTTATTTTATGTATTTCATTTTATAATTTTGATATTATGTATAAAAAATAAATTTGATTTGATTTGATTTGATTTGATTATTATTATTATTATTATTATTATTATTATTATTATTATTATTATTATTATTATTATTATTATTATTATTATTATTATTATTATTATTATTATTATTATTATTATTATTATTATTATTATTATTATTATTATTATTATTATTATTATTATTATTATTATTATTATTATTATTATTATTATTATTATTATTATTATTATTATTATTATTATTATTATTATTATTATTATTATTATTATTATTATTATTATTATTATTATTATTATTATTATTATTATTATTATTATTATTATTATTATTATTATTATTATTATTATTATTATTATTATTATTATTATTATTATTATTATTATTATTATTATTATTATTATTATTATTATTATTATTATTATTATTATTATTATTATTATTATTATTATTATTATTATTATTATTATTATTATTATTATTATTATTATTATTATTATTATTATTATTATTATTATTATTATTATTATTATTATTATTATTATTATTATTATTATTATTATTATTATTATTATTATTATTATTATTATTATTATTATTATTATTATTATTATTATTATTATTATTATTATTATTATTATTATTATTATTATTATTATTATTATTATTATTATTATTATTATTATTATTATTATTATTATTATTATTATTATTATTATTATTATTATTATTATTATTATTATTATTATTATTATTATTATTATTATTATTATTATTATTATTATTATTATTATTATTATTATTATTATTATTATTATTATTATTATTATTATTATTATTATTATTATTATTATTATTATTATTATTATTATTATTATTATTATTATTATTATTATTATTATTATTATTATTATTATTATTATTATTATTATTATTATTATTATTATTATTATTATTATTATTATTATTATTATTATTATTATTATTATTATTATTATTATTATTATTATTATTATTATTATTATTATTATTATTATTATTATTATTATTATTATTATTATTATTATTATTATTATTATTATTATTATTATTATTATTATTATTATTATTATTATTATTATTATTATTATTATTATTATTATTATTATTATTATTATTATTATTATTATTATTATTATTATTATTATTATTATTATTATTATTATTATTATTATTATTATTATTATTATTATTATTATTATTATTATTATTATTATTATTATTATTATTATTATTATTATTATTATTATTATTATTATTATTATTATTATTATTATTATTATTATTATTATTATTATTATTATTATTATTATTATTATTATTATTATTATTATTATTATTATTATTATTATTATTATTATTATTATTATTATTATTATTATTATTATTATTATTATTATTATTATTATTATTATTATTATTATTATTATTATTATTATTATTATTATTATTATTATTATTATTATTATTATTATTATTATTATTATTATTATTATTATTATTATTATTATTATTATTATTATTATTATTATTATTATTATTATTATTATTATTATTATTATTATTATTATTATTATTATTATTATTATTATTATTATTATTATTATTATTATTATTATTATTATTATTATTATTATTATTATTATTATTATTATTATTATTATTATTATTATTATTATTATTATTATTATTATTATTATTATTATTATTATTATTATTATTATTATTATTATTATTATTATTATTATTATTATTATTATTATTATTATTATTATTATTATTATTATTATTATTATTATTATTATTATTATTATTATTATTATTACCGTAATTATTTGATAAGACTAACCAGCTGATGCTACTTGCATTGACTTAAACCTGTTCAGTCGCATATATAAAACTGGTTCGATACTGTTCTCTAAAAGATTCGCTTGCAATTTTTCGTACACTCACTGCAGCCCTACAAATATACGTGTATGTATGTAGCAAAAGTGTGCATCGTGTAAATGCAACATAACTGTTTTAACATTCGCATCGTCTCTCTATGGTATCTCTTTCTAGAGACTTCCTTTTTTTTAATCTTTGTCCATAATATTCCGCCTTTTTCTTACAGCAGCCAATTAATTTCTCTCTAAACAAGAGCATTTTCACCTTTCTATTCTGGTTTATTTAACTCAGATTTTGTTCTACGTCCTTACAACGCTGCTTTAGTTAACTTATCTTTAAATGTCTATCCCTCGGATTAAATGCTTCCATTATGTCTCCTTTTTTCATTTTTTTCGGCGCGTCAACTGCGGACATGAACCCAGCGCGAGTGAAATTTTTGGCAGTTTCAATGTCGGCAAATTCGACCCGGATGCTATTTGAATGAAACGCCAAATGTCGGTGTTTTTTTGTTTTAACTTTCCTGTTCCGCCGTTAAAACAGTAAACTTGTTACTTATCACCGACCAAACGTAGACAGATGGTGATCTTTATGTGCTCATCTGGTATAAGTATTCGCTTCAACTTTGATCACTGTTCATTTATCTATATGGTTGTGCCTCCTAATCCGGTTTTCTGCCTTTCTTAATCGAATATATAATACAGAATTCTCTGTCTCGGGACTCTTAAATTTTCTCCCATCCCAGCAAAATTCGACGATCTTGTTTAAGCTATCATTTTTCTAAACGTCTCCTGTCCACTTCTTTCAGAAACTTGTGCCTTACGTTTTGTTTCTAATAAATCCCCTATATTAGCCCTCATCTCTCTTTTTTTAGTATAATGAAAACTTTCCAGTCTTACACAAACAGTACTATTCGGCATCTTGTATGCTGTATCCTATAACAACTGTGAACTCCAGACACACAGTTGACCGAAGCTGTTTCATTGACTCTGACTGGCAAAATATCAGCTCGCACGCATAAACCACAGAAATTTGTATAGCTCTGAATTAAGCCAGAATAATTTAGAATAAAGAAACAAAAAAATAACCACTGCATTAGATATGTCCGATGTAGGAAAATGAAAAATACTTCAATTCTCTCTTTTTTTCCACTTTCTTTCCTTTATTCTCAGATGCATACACATCTGTTTCCTTTATACTCCTTTTAATTCATACTCTCTAGTACCCTTTTCCCTTCTAAAGTCCGCCTTCGACTTTTAAATGCGAATTTAACTTCAATCCGCGTCAAGTGCTCTATTTATTTCACTCGTAGCTTTAGAGGAGTCTAGCATGTTTCACTGCGGAGAGCATTATGCCAAAAGCTACGGCGTCGAATCGTGTGAGGACATCATAAACGATTATGTTAATTTAAGTTGAGACAATTTTCTGGGTTAAGGTCCCCCTGGTTGACGAGCCCAAAAAAAAAAACAAAAAAAACAAAAAAAAAACGATGTCATTAAAATGCTTGAAAATAAACATTACCCTTGGACCGGTTTGAATTTGAGACTTTGCCAGTTATCGGGGCTAGATAATAATTATAATTATAAGTAATTTTTATATTCTTTATCGTCGTCGTTGCTCGATTCCGAGCGTCGAGATCTATCATCTAATGTTATGTATGATTAGTCTCCGGGCTTCTCGATTTTCCGCCGCTCGCATCAAATCCTCGATTGATAGGCCCGTCCATTTCTTCATCTGGTCCACATATCGGTTTGTACCACGTCCTCTTCTCCTTTTCCCGTCCACTTTTCCTTGCATAATCAATTTTTCTATAGAGTCTCTTCTGATCACATGTCCGAAGAGACTCTATGGAATGTATGTATTAATGATCACGTCACCCTTAGCCTGATTCCACTGCTTTTTTTGTCACAAAAATTTGTCCCAAAATATGACATTAAATAAAGATTTATTTTTTTTTTTGTCGCCTAATCGGAAAGAATGAGGTTGCCAATTTTCTTAGTCCTACACAAAGTATAGAAGTGATAGAGCTGGGAGTCTGGATGTGTTCCCAAGCGGGGTCAATGGACAGAGCCCCTTGCGAGGCACGAAGGGCCAAGTTTATATATATATATATATATATATATATATAAAAACTCGGCCATTTTGGCCCCCCAAGGGACTGTGCTCCTTGACCCCTCTTGCTTACATTTCTGTCTCTTCACCTTCTATACTTTTTATAAAATGATCAAAATATACAACGTAATTCTAAATCAGTCCATATGAATATAATAACATAATCACAAAAATCCAATAAAATATAACAAACGTTACATAAAATTGGGACTTTTTTTTCTAATAGGGGATAGCCTTATATATGTATAATGTGAGACAGATTAAGTATTAGAAATTTTTATAAATCTTCATGACTACTGCTAATAATAATAATAATAATTGTCGTCGTATAGTTATTGAGAAAACTGAAACATAAAATAGATTAGCGAAAAATATACCGGAATTTTAAATGTTGTAATTAGAACAAAATTCATTAACGGGTAATTTAGGTGATAGAGCATGTTCAATAGTAATTAAAGGCAAAAGTGATCATCAAGAGTTTATATAACTTGTTAATTACGAGACGAAATTTGTATGAGAATACTTCTAATAACTGCGATTCAGAGAATATTATCTATTTATCGATTCGTTTATTTATAAATAATTTTATTAAGTGTGGTTTTTAATCTTTCGATATCCCGTCAATCATAAATATACAATTAAAAATTTACTTTTATTATTTATTTTTCCTTCCGATTAAAAATGTTTTTATTCTGGAGAAATTTTAATAATCTTTAAATAGTTCTTTAAACCCCTAAAATGACTGTATTATCTGCAGGTAATTGGGAGCTCTGCAAAACTAAATAATTCCTTTATAAATAATGCGAAGAAAAAAAATTTAGAATTAACGAATTTCAGAATTTAATAAAAGTATATTTATCGAGAAAATATCTCGATCATGTTATGATAAAGGATAATATAAATGTGATAAGATCAGGTTCAGGTGGGGTAACTTTCTATAAAAAAATTACTTTTTTTTAAAAATTATCTATTATTTCGTTGTTTATGATTATCGTTATAGCGGTAAGAATATAGTAAAGTGTTAATTAATATTTCTGCGAGTTTCTACGCGTTATTTAAATAGCATTTGTCGTCTCGGAGAGAGAGAGAGAGAGAGAGAGAGTGTTGTCAGGACCCGTGTTCCCGGAAAAACATGAAATACTATCGTTTGTACGTCACACATTAGACTCTACCTGGTGGGATACCGTCATATTCAGTTTTTACTATAGACCTACTCGAACCGCCGACTGTATTGCTATTTTTACATTCAGTGCAAATCAAAGTAATGTTGATACATTCTAAATTGTCTGATAATATGGGCAGTACTCTGGCGTGCATCGTTCTATTCCATAAAGTGTTAACATATTGCATTCACTACAACCGAGTCACGTAAACTGAAAATTAGCCAAGTTCCACAAGTAGATTATGTTCGTTATTTAAGTATCTTCTTCTTTCCGTGCCGCCCGATTATTCGGGCACTGCTTAATCACTCTGCGTGGATTGGACTATTTGATTAAATAAGTTCCGATTTCTTGCTATCCTGTATAAATCCTCTGCTCTCTTAATTCCGGTCCATTTTTTAATATTATCTAGCCAACAAGTATTTCTTCTTTCCCCGGATTTCTTTTTCCTTCTATCATATCCGTTATTATTAACTCTGTAATAATTTACATTTTTCACCTCTCATGCATCGGGTGTCCGAAAAAATTTGTCTTCCATATTTTTATTTTATCGCCGTCAGCGCCCCTAGTTAAATTACCAATGATTTTTGCGCTTTTTCATTTGTCATCTTTTTCGTCCACAGTGTATTTTACACTCACTCTTCGGTAAAACACCACATTTCGAACGATGAGATACGCTTCTCCATATTTTCCTTCAATGTCTACGTTTCGCATCCATATAAAAACACTAAGACTACTCGTAACATCGCAATACCACCTTCTAAATCTCCAGGCTTAACTTCCGATCACGAAGTATATTTTTAAATTTCACAAACATATCCTTGGCCATTATCACAGGAGTGTTCGTATTTCCGTATAACTTCTTTCTCGTTATCCAGCTGCCTAGATGTTTAAGATGTTTACATTTTTCTACCCTTTCAATTTCTCCGCCGTATAGAAATAGTTTTTCATGTGAATAATTTTGTTTTTTTGGTATTTATACTTGTTCGTTATTTCCCACTTTCGAAAGCAACTGTATCCAGTTGTCTCTGTAGGTCCGCTGGATTTTGCGCTAGCAATGCTATATCGTCGACAAAGCGGATCACTGAAATTTGTTCAGTCGCAATTTTCATTCCTTCGTCATGTCCTTTTCTAAGATATGCACATGGATTATTGCTAAAACTTAAGCCCGCTATCGGAAACCGAATTTAACTTGACCGTGAATAAAAAAATACGTACTGAACAGTTGTAGCTCGAATTCAGAGATATGGAATTGAGCGTTATAAAAGTACTTGCAGAAGTTTAAATATTGAAACGTTTAATTTGGGCGTTGATGAACTTAGATCCCCACCAGGGATGCCAAATGTATACTTGCCTTTCTTAACTTAAATTTTTCGTTTATTTTATCCAGGGATGCCACCGCACGGTCTCCTATTTACCGTGGACGAAATTTACTTGTTTTTATTATTATTATTTAAATAAAGTTACTCAGTGAAATTTTATGTAGTTTATTAAAGAAAATTACACCTACACTCAAGGGCGTCGCCAGCCGATGAGCCGGGGGGGGGGCAAGATGAGTTGCCAGCTACCAGGTAGGGGGGGGGGACAAGATGATAGAAAGACGATATGAGTTATAGGAAAAATAAAATTTATAAGTTGTAAAGTCTTAATATTTTATTAAGCAAGAATAATATCTTAATTAAAACATAATTTTCGTGAAATTGTCGATGATTACGCGCCTATGAATGCTCATCATGGCCAGTTGATTAAAAAGTTTCAACGCTCCAATGGGGGGGGGGCAGCTCCCCCCGCTAGCGACGCTCATGCCTGCACTAATCTTTCGTTACCGGTCAGCCGCTATAAAAGACAATGTTAAAATAAATAACTGAATACTGTAAAATAGACACAAGTATACGTATCTCTATTGTTGACGGTGGTACCGGAATACGGTAATGACGACTTCCCAATCAGCAATCTGGAAAGCGGGGCTTTACGTACAAATTTCAACTAACTTTAGCCCGAACTTTAGTCAATTACTTTCGCGAACGGAATCAATACCTTAACCGATCATTCGATCTGACTTTTCTGCGCTGCAGCGGTTATTCCTTGTTCTTTCTCGGACGACGCGATATTTCGTTAAGAGGACTGTTAATTAAAAACGACTAACACTGCTCGTCCCATGTACACCGTCGACTAACTCTGTTTTATAACGGAGAAGTTAGTTCCTTTGCGCGACCGATTTCTCAAAAAAAGCTCTCTGCTATCCTTTGCCACTTCTGCCCGCCTTTCTAACCGTGACCGCTGGAAAGTGACCAAATAAGAAGGTACATGCTTTCTCTTGCGGTGATCGATGATTGGTTACCCTGATCGGGGACAAATAGGATTTCAGGTGCACACACAATTTCACTGGCACGCTTATTTTTCGAACTGTTCTAATAATTTGTATTTATTTTTATTGTTATTATTTTTATTGTTATTATTTTTATTGTTATTATTTTTATTGTTATTATTTTTATTGTTATTATTTTTATTTACACTATAATTAAAGGGCCTTTCGATAACGATCTATCGATCAACAATTGTTTACCTTGTTCGGAGTTCCTCTGGCGAGGAAGTACGTTGATTAAAATTATACCCCGACAAATTTTAATCCGGTTACTACTGGAGTGATCTATTTAGTATTCAAGTATCAGGTAAGTCGCGCATACAGTCCTACGTAGACGATTTCGTAGTTTACAGCAAGAAAATAGGAAGTTTTTAAATTTAATACGAGAAAATTATATTAATGTATGCAAATAAGAGTTTTAATAACATCGCGAGTTGGACATCCCGTCCAATACATGTGTCTACGTACGTTATTTTTACCCTAAGATCATTTAGTATGGAACAGAATCTTGTTAAATTATGTATACCTATGTTATTAAACGTATAAGATATTTAAGAGGTCATACCTGGATCGTCGTCTTACTTGCCGGCTTCATTCGTACAAATGCAAGAAATGTTTCAAAACTAATCGAACATCATTTCTGTGCTTTGTTAAGAGAAGAAAATGTAAGATTTACTAGTAAACTTAATCGAGAGGAAAAGTGTCGGCGAACTGTGACTTTCAACATGATTTTCGTGAATCGTGCTCGAAGCTATGTCGGAAGCTCGAAAAGAAAGCCATTTGTAGATGATACTAATGAAGAAGTGGTTCCAGATTACGACACCGAATCCGAGGCAACGAAACCGTGGAAAATGCAAGTTTCGATTAGCTTTCGGCTTCGAAAATATTGTAAATGCTACGATGTTTTTCTGTCAGCGAATTTCACGGCAGTCAACTAATTTTTTCTTCGCATTCCCGGTTACCTATTGAAGAGAAGAAAAACTATCAGACACTGCCTCGTTGCAGAGATTTACCGCTCCAATTTTCCTTTCTAAATTCTCTTAATATTTCTATTCAAAAATTTACAGTTTAAATACTTCTAATCTTCAGTCTTTTTATTTACCTACTCAGCCAGATCTTACGACTTTCCGCATCTTAGTCGTCCTGTTATCCGCCGCTTTTTGTTGCCAGGATTTTTTTTTTTTTTTTTGAAACATTTTAAACTAAACTTCTTCACCGTTATGCCATTTTCGAACGATTCGGACGAGTGTATTCTTTTGTTTTTATTAAGCGCCTTCGCTGTTATTTTCAAAATCTCACTCTTTACGATCCTTCCTGTTTTTAATTTCCTTCTTTGTTCATCATTTTATTAGTTGTCTTGTTCCATCTTCTCGATCTCGAGGCTATAGGAATAAAATTTTCCTTTTGGAAAATCAAAATCGACATTTGAAAAAATCTGGTTAAGGCAGAATATAGGAAAATGCAGGAGAATGAAAAAAAGTATTAAAAACCTTTCGTTCAGTATGTATTTAACATTTGATTATAAATTTTGAAATTTCGACCTGTCCTAATATGATCCTTAAGTGTAAGCAGGGACGGAAGCATCGATTTCAAGTACGCTACACGTCACTGTAACCGTGTCCGCCTAGTCAGAGTGGCATGCATGTTGGGATTCATCTCTAAATAAAATACACGTTCACTGTTTAATATATAAAGCTTTCATTCCTTAATCGACATTTTATACGTATACATATTTAAGCGGTGCCATTTTATTAGTAGCGTTTTTTTTTTCCAGATCATGCTGCGCTGTATAATTTCAGAACGTAAGTTAAATTAAGCAATTTTTCAAGTTTGAAAGACGTATTAAAATGAAAAAAAAAAGAAAAAAAAAAGGAACGATTAGAGTCTTAAAACGGTGTAAAATTTTTTACTTTGGTGGTGGAGGAACATAATCATTTTCAAATGAATGAAAAATACGGATGATAATACACATTTTTAGAGTAGTATACGATTGATACAGAATACAGAAAATAAAATGCAAAAAAAAAGGAAATATCCTTTACTTATATAACAAGGGCGCAGAAAATTATCGAAAAAAAAGTATGCTCCCTAAAAAATTATACCCGGATAGCATAAAAATTGAAGTTATCTTCATCCGTTTTTGTGTTTTGACTACATAAAGTGAACTAAACAAAATAATAATGCATTTGTTTAGTTCGCTTCATGTTATTAATTATTAATAAAGCTATGATTACGGATCTGTGATAGCTAGTCGGCTATTTTTGTTTAATTTCTATAATTTTATTATAATTTTAATTGCGAACATATTTTGTATATAAACGTGTAATTTTCAATTTATTAATGCAGCTTAAAAATTATCAAGGTTATCCGTTAAGAGGAAATGCATAAAAGAGAGAAGGATTAGGATGGGGGAAAAGAGACTGCTTTAAGGAAAGCAATTGTAAACTGCATTTGCACGAAGGATTTTATCCGAGAAGAGGATTTTCGGGAGCGTTTATTTAAAAAAAGGAACACATCGTACACTGTTCTGTGACACGGAAATTTTTCGATTAGGACAATGGCATTTTAGGAGTAAGTCTGAAATTTTACTTTGTAGTGTGTGTACTAATTACATGGTACAGAATTCGCCAGTAAATGAAATAAATAAAATAAAATGTAACTTTTCAGAAACCTGTGTGTGAGCGGAAATGGGAGTGTGTATCGCTGTTGTCGATCAGGGATGAGAATATCACGCGGTCCCGCTGAGTGAAAGGCCCCCCACCCGATTGGCGGAAAAGGTTGCGAACGGTTAAGAAGAAATAACGAAAGAAATGATTGAAAAAGACATGGTTTTTGAATCTGCGGTCGACCGAGAGTGAGTCGCTGTTTACCTTTTAGTTGATTTTTTGACTTTTTGTCCGATCGTGACGAATGTATCGGTAAAAAATGAATTCAGTGTGACATTGACATTACGGTCGCGAATTGGTTAATTGATTCGCTGGAAAGTTCGGTTAACGTGTACGTGAACTGCCGAATACGAACCATAGCGGAACTTCAGCAGAAGTAACATCAGAAAGCGAAATAAAAGGATTTCAATTGCAATCTCGGCCGTTCGAAGGATGTTGGAGCGCGCCGATCGAACGGACAGCGGATCACTCCGCGAAAAATTAATTCGTATAATTTTTTGTTTTATTTAAGTAATCCCGTTTTAATTCGTATGTATTTGGGAATTTGTTAATTGTGTATTTTCAGAGGCCAGTCGGTTGATGCAAGCAAAAAAATTTAATAATATAGATCTTAAAGAACAAAATTATTGCAACTTTTAGCAAAAATAATAATAATAATAATTTAATAATATAATTTTACGTCCATGGTATTTACAAAACCGTGGTGCCATCCCTGAGGACCGAATTAAATAATTCACGTTTCAACTCAGTCAGACAGGTATGTGAGACAAACGAGGTTTGATTGTTGAAAAAAAAAAAAAAATCGGTAAGGTAAAAATGTAAGCTTGTTTTCATCGCAGTCAGCTTGTTTCTCGCATGGAAGCATTTGTTGCATTTGAAGAAAATTAATTAAACAAAATGCTAGAAGAAAGTTTAGTTCTCCGGCTCTGCAGAAGATGTGTCGGAAATAGGAAAAACCGGGAATGTACTAATATTGATGCGCTGCGTCTGAAGTTGAGAAAAGTTTTTCATCAGCCGATGCTGTGAATAGTAGAGAATTAGTCCATTTTTGATTTTATTAATAAATGGTAGATTTTTACTATCCGTTCCAACAAGTGTACCAAACACAGATTTTTCTTTGAGGAGTAAGGGTCAATCGAATCCGAAAATCAATTTGGTGCTCTTGGTATAGTTTTGTTTAATACGATTTAAGCGGGTTTCCTTTTTTTTTTGTTGCTGATAAGATCGATTTTACTGACGATTTGTGCGACTGTCATACATTTCCCCCGGGTAATCTTAATAACTAGTTTTGAATATTATTATTCAACTAGTTATAATATAATAATGGGAAAAGGTGTCATTTTCATGTTATCGTATTATAAACCGTGTCAAGATTACCGGATGGAATGCGAAAAAAATTCGGCAAATGGTTGGGCCAGAACAACTGCAACTACCCTTTCAGTACGTAGTATGGACGTTGTCTAGCGGTCAAAAAACGAGTGAAACTTGAGGAGCAAAATAAATAGCGAGTGCCATCGTAGCAATACGAACCGAGATGCAGCCGTGTAAACGAAGTGTAGTTAAAATTCGCACGTAGACTAAGAAATTTCGTACGAAAAATTGTTTATCATCTGATTCGTCATCTTCAGGTTCTTTCTCAAACAGCCCGGTCCTTGCATCCGGCGATTTTTGGTTCTTCTCGACCCTAAAACGCATGCTGCGAGGCCGTAGATTTCAGACACGAACGGAGATCGTGGGAGCTGTCGAGGAAGCTTTGAAGGTCATTCCAGCTGAGGAATTCCAGAAAAAACGATTTTCGAAAAGTAGCCCAAAAGGATGCGTAAGTGTATTGCGAAGAACGGCCGATATTTCGGGAAGGAGCCTGAAGACGGCACTAACAATTTTTCATACGAAATGAAACTCTAACTACACTTCGTTTACACGGCTGTATGTTCGTATTGCTATAATGGCGTTCATATTGCTATATGTTTTGCTGTCGGAAAAATGAATGCACTTCAAGTTTCAGTCGCTTTTTGACCCCGTTAGATAACGTCCAAACTCCGTACGGAGAGTAGTTGTAGTTGTTCTAGCCGAGCCTTTGCAGTTTGAAAATTCTTTGCGCGCTCTGGTCGAATATCTTATACATTTCGACCTCGCTTCTCAGTCGTGGTTTCAATCCTATTCTTATCTACGCTCCACGATCATTTCCTTAATCAGACTGCGTATTAATCACTCCCTTCTACCCTCTTCACGTTTTCGTTTTTCCCTGTCCTCTTCTCCCGATTGTCCCCTTCGTAATTCCATCACTCTTCTCATATGTGATGCAAACCACGTCTTCTTTGAATATCCTGCCTTTAATTCCGAGTGCTCTGTTTTGTACTCCAAAATCTTGGCACTGGGTTTTCCTGCTCCCTATAATTCTTCCTTTGTCCTTTCCTTTCCATCTCCAGATATAATCCCTCTACTTCAATCTTTCCTAAGCTCTATTTCTAATCGCCTCTTTATTTAAACCTTTTTCTGTAATTTCTGTTGTCGTTGTTGGGTCAATGCCGCTGGCGCGCCCAAAAAATAAAAAATAAAAAAAAAAAAACCTCGATTAAAAATTATTACTATAGACTTAATGGTTAACCCGACTCTAGCGTTTCCGTAAATAACACTCGTTTAATTATGCGAAAAAAAAAATCTTTTGAAGTCTTCGACGCGCGTATTCACAGATGCTAGAAGCAGAAATTTTACAACAAATCAACTCTTGTCGGTGGTATACGCGCAATAATGCATTTTTCATAGGCGGAGACTGTAAACTTTCTTCCACGTGTCCTTCAATATCGATCTATCCACTTGTACGACAAAGTTATCAGTACAGTCTGAACCATACGAAGTATTATATCTAAATCGAAGAAACACTTTAAACGCAAAAAGCTATAAATAAATTATTAATTTGCCGAATTTTTTTCGCATTCCATTCGGTAATCTTGACACGGTTTATAATACGATAACATGAAAATGACACCTTTTGCTGTTATTATATCATAAATAGTGACACGTAATTGTAGATGAATAATAATATTCGAAACTAGTCGGTATACTTTATATTCTACTTTTATTTATGTTTAAAAGGTTTATTATTTAATTACGTATTAAGATTACCCGGGGAAATGTATGACAGTCGCACAAATCGTCAGTAAAATCGATCTTATCAGCAACGAAAAAATAGGAAACCCGCTTTTTTTTTTTTTTTTTTTTTTTTTTTTTTTGGGCTTGTCAACCAGGGACCTTTACCCAGAAACAATTAGAATAGGAAGGAATCACTTATATCCTGATACGATCAGATATTGTTAGGAGGAAGGAACAAATATAATAGGAACAATCTGTGGAGAGGGAAGAGATAGAACATAAGAGGCGCAGTATGGAGTAGGAAGACCAAGTCTCAGCAAACTAAAGTAGAAAGCCGAGCACTCAGCAGAAAGAAATGAACACTTAATAAACACGTGATCCGCATCGCAAACATAATCTTCGTTCGAGTGGAGAGGACAATATGGAGAGGCAACCAACGAAAAACGAAAACGGGAAGAAGATAATAAAGTATGGTTTAAGAGCGCAAACGGATAACAAAGACAACAACAGAACGACGAAGTGAAGGAAACAAAGAGAACCACGTATTGACAGAAAGACTGGGTTGAACAGATAGATGCAAAAAAACAATTGTTAGAGAAAGAGGAAACGTACATATCGGACCAAAACCTAAGATGAAAATCTTCGCACAGAGGAAGGATATTGGACGAAGGGACTTTTTTAAAAAAGAAGTGAGAATAGGCAGCAGCCCGAGCCAATGAGTCCGCCGCTTCATTACCGTAGATGCCCGAATGGCTAGGAACCCACAGCAAATCAATTTGAATAGAATGAAGGGAAGAAAGAGCGTGGATAAGTGAGCGAATGCGGAGTATAATGAAATCACAGGAATAATCAGGAACAGGAAGGGGAGATGGCCTGAAGGGCGGTTATGGAGTCCGATATAATCGAGAATTTGGAGGAAATGTGATTAGAGGAAATGAAAATAATGGAACGTAGGATAGCCATCAATTCGGCTGTGAATATGGAGCAGAAAGAAGGTAAGCAGAAAGATTCTGAAAAGCCAAAATCTGGGAGGATAAACGAAGCACCGACACCATCCGGTTTTTTCGAGCCATCTGTAAACACAGTTACATGCAAGGGAAAATCAGAATTGATATAACTGCGGAATTCCTGTCGGAAGAAACTTTGAGAGCGTAGGAACAGTAAACATATTTGGAGGATGGCAGAGATCGGCGAAATTAAAAGTGAAATAAGGGAGATTGACGAAGGACATTATGTAAGGACAAAACGAACTGAGCCGTAGAGAGAAATGAGAGAAAGAATTGGAATTTTTCTAGGTACGAAACGCCAGTTCCTAGAAATGGAAAGATAGGAATGGATAAGGGTAGAGGACGTGAGTGTGAGACGCTTAGTAAGAAAACGATAGCCTAAATAAGATCTTCGGATAAAAAGGGGTGGTGTGTTAGATTCGGCAAGGACTGCTGAAACTGGAGAGGATTTAAGAGCACCAAGACAGAGACGAAGGCAAGAGTGATTACATCCGATTTAGAGAGTCGGGACTTAGAGGCACAACCATAGAGAAATGGACAGTAATCAAATTTTGAGCGGATGATAGATTTATATAGAGAAATAAGGACATAAGGATCACCACCCCATTTGGTTGGAGATAAAGCTTTCAGCAGGTTTAGTCTTTTGATTGCCGAAGAGGAGAAAGATACTTGATGTGTTCGGAGAAGGATAACCGACTGTCAAGGAAAATACCAAGATAACAGAAACAATTAACACGAGAAAGGAGTGTATTTTCTAGGGATAGATAGACAGAAGCAGGATTATAAGGTCGCAGAGTAAATACGGCATAACAAGATTTAGTAGGAGAAATAGAACGGTTAATTGAGGAAAGGGAGTGATCCAACACGGAGAGAGACGAATTAAGTGCCTCGCTGGCTGATATAATATCGTGAGATGAGGCATAAAGTAGGATGTCATCAGCAAAGAATAAAGACGACGAATTTAGAGGAAGAGAAGCCACACTGATAGTGTATAAGTGGAAAAGAGTAGGACTGAGGGAGGAACCTTGAGGGAGACCTCGAAAAACCATTCTTGAAGATTCAAAAGAAGGAGCAGAGAGGTGGATAGAACGATTCTGCATGAGATTGATAATAAGAGAAGTAAAGTGCAATGGAACGTTAATTGCTATCATCTTATCTTTTAGAGTGGGAAGATGGACATTATCAAAAGCACAGGATATATCGATGAAGGAAGCCAGAGTATAGTTTTTTTGGGATAAAGAATTGGTAGATATGGGAGACAAAAAGACTAATGCAGTCGGAAGGACCAATACCAGGCCGAAAGCCGAACATATTGCTAGGAAATACATTATTATGCTCTAGCCACCAAACAAGGCGCTTGTTTAACCATACCTTCAAACAATTTTCTGATACAGGAGGCTAAAGAAATAGGGCGTAACGAAGAACTTTTTTTAGGAATAGGAATGATGATAAAAGAATTCCAAGAGGGGGGAGTTATACCTCTGAAGAGGAAACAATTAAAAAGATGTAGGAGAAACGCAAGAGACAGTTCAGACAGGTTTTTAAGGACCAAAAAAAGGTATACCATCAAGACCTGGAGTGGGGCTAGAAGTTTTGGAAAGGACAGATTTTAATTCATAAATATTGAAGGCAGAAGTTAGGAAATGCGTCTGGGAATTATGCGGAGGTGAAGTTGGATACAGTTCATCAACGTTAGGAACATAGGCAGGAGCAACGGAATCAATAAAGTATTCTAAGCTAACTTTAGAAAGGTCGAGATTTGAAGGACGTTCAGAGGGTGGGGATTTGAAAGCTCTAGCCATTTTCCAGATATGAGAAAGAGGGGTATTCCTAGAGAATGAAGAACAGAAATTCTTCCAGGAGGACCTTTTTGAGACTTTAAGTATATACCTAGCTCTTGCGTTCGCTCGCTTATGAGCAAGAAAGTTTTCCGTAGTAGGGTCTAAACGAAAAGTTCTAAAGGTGGCACGACTGTAGTGGAATGCGCGGTTGCATTCCTCATTCCACCAAAGAGATGAGGCTTTATTGTAATTGTTAGATGTCTGATGACGGGTAGGTGAAGATAGGGAAAGAGCAGACTCGACGGAATTTAAAAAGGAATTATAGAGAAGTATGGGCTCGGAGTCGAGTTGAATACTAGGAAGTGATGAGTCGACACATGAACGAAACATAGTCCAATTTGCTTTGGAGAGGTTCCACCGAGCAGAATGTAGAGGCCTGAAGCAAGTTGGAGAAGAAAAGTTAACTGGAGTTATTAGGATAGGAACATGGTCACTACCGTAGGAGCCCATAAGAGTTCTCCAGTTATAATTAAGACCAATAGTGGAAGAAGCAAAGGTTAGATCAAGAGAACTAGAAATAGTTGGATATCTGAAATAGGTTGGGGAGTGATCATTAAGAAGAATTAAATTATTGGAAAAAATACTACTCTCAAGGACGGAACCGTTGGAATTGTAGGATGTGCAACCCCACAAGGGATTCCAGTCACCCCCGATAATAAATGGTTGCGGGATAGAGTTGAAAAAAGTGGAAAGAGGGAATTGACGAAGATCATAATTAGGAGGAACATAGATGGAGACAATGTTAATGGGATGTGGAAGGGTGGTACGGATAGAGATGTGGACTATGTTGGGTTGGTTAGGAATAAGAGGTAGGTTCAGAGAAACATTGTGGCTGTTGAAAGATATGTCATTTTTAACGAGGTTAGCGGTACCACCATACCCGTCATGCCTATCACATCTAATTATTTTATACCCTCTAATATTAAAGTTCGTGCCCGACCGAAGCCACGTTTCTGAGATGAGAGCAACACTAATGTTATGAATATCCAACAGACTCTCTAATGGATTTTTATTGCCTCTGAGGCTACGACAATTCCACTGAAGTATATTGAACGCCTTAAATCGTATTAAACAAAACTATACTAAGAGCACCAAATTGATTTTCGGATTCGATTGACCCTTACTCCTCAAAGAAAAATCTGTGTTTGGTACACTTGTTGGAACGGATAGTAAAAATCTACCATTTATTAATAAAATCAAAAATGGACTAATTCTCTACTATTCACAGCATCGGCTGATGAAAAACTTTTCTCAACTTCAGACGCAGCGCATCAATATTAGTACATTCCCGGTTTTTCCTATTTCCGACACATCTTCTGCAGAGCCGGAGAACTAAACTTTCTTCTAGCATTTTGTTTAATTAATTTTCTTCAAATGCAACAAATGCTTCCATGCGAGAAACAAGCTGACTGCGATGAAAACAAGCTTACATCTTACCGGGCTTCTTTTTTTTTTTCACGGTGAATACAAAAAACTGTAGGTATTGCCTTTGTGCAGTAAACTCTCTCCTATCACGGCACCAGCCCCCACCCGTAGCACAAGTAATTATAATTTCTTCCGCTATATATATTTTCCTTAAAGTAATTATTTACTTCTTGAAATGTAGACCCCCCGTTATTTAAAGTTTTAAGTAAACAAGTAAAAATCGTATCTTCTACGAACTTGTTATCTCCCATAAAGCTAACGTATGCCAAAAAAAAGTGCCTTATTACACTTCAAAGTTCATTCATCTATTTGCAAAGCAAATTTCTTAATTCACTACTTAATCGTCTTTCTACATTGGAAGCCATTTCATCAGTGTGTCTTGACACTAAAGAATTACTTAAGTGAATACACTGAGTTAATTCACGTGTGAATTCTGACCGATAACAGTTAACGGTACAACAGAAAGTGCCGGGGAATAATTATTCTCTGCAATTGTGTGAAATTTTCCGGTTTTGGCAATTAACTGCGATACGTTGTAACCAATTAGACCTCTATCAAATTTATTAGATTTTTCAACAAACGATTGCTTTATTGTTGGAATTCTTTAAACTCGTCACGAAATTTTGTTAAATAATCCAAAGGTACTAAGTGATTTTGTAACTTTGACGGTTGCATGTTACCATTTGTCAACCTATTTTCACTATTAAACATAACGAAATAATAATAAGTGGATTATGTAATGATGGAGTAAACACATAGAATATTCTACAGAATATTGTTAATACTTTTTCTTCAGTGCACCGGACATTGTAAACTTAAAATTAAAATTATAAGTTTGATGTAGATAGATAAAACTGCGTTAAAAAAAAAAAAAAAAAAACAAAACTAATAAATTATTCAAAAAGATTTACATTAGATTTTTAAATTCAAAAAAATTTTTTAACAAAAATTTCCATTAATGGTTATGTTGGTTTTTTGTAAAAAAATAAAAACACATTACATTAAAATAAAAGTAGTAAAATTATTCGGTGCGCGTGCAAAATAAACAATTTTTTTAAAAATAAAAATATATTAAATGCAGGTTTTCATAAAAAAAAATACGATGTCGGTAAGCAAAACTTTTTTTGATATTGTTTCCGTAAATTAGTATTAATTTTGCTTAAAGGAATAATATTTATTTACTTTAAATTTTCTCTAATATTCCTAATAATACATATAATTTTATGTACTAACAGGAGTAACGTATTATAATTATGGAGAAAACTAAATAATTAGACAATATTAATTGAAGTGACATAGCTGCTATCAAAATGATGTCCCGTTACCTCGCTTTAACCCTGCAGGCGGGGCGTCCCAATTTGTAACGCAAACAGGGGCGCTGAGTCTCACAGACTTTTATAAAAGATGCAAAATTTACGGTTTTTTTAATGAATGTGACTGCTTCATACGAAATAAACATCCTTTATTTGTATTAAAAACGATATAAAAAGATAATCGAACAAAACGACATAGAATATTAACAGTTAAGAACTACTACAAAAAAAAAAAAAAACTAATCTAAAGTTATATAAAAAAAAAGAAAAGACAAAAGCAAAACCTATTTTTTTTTTCTTCAGTAATAGGATAAACTGGTAACTTAGATTTTATTGATTTTTGGCTCTGTTGGAACACGAAAGACACGAAGCTTCAAGGTGATTAGAGAGACAAACAAATTTTTTACATTTCTGGCAGTAATACTTTATTTTCGAATCTTTTTGGCAAAAGAAGTACCTTCTTCTCGTTCTGGGTGGAATTTCATGATTCGCTTACATAGTTAGTGTTCCAGCAACGTCCTGTCTTCTTTCTCTTATAGATGCTGGCACATTTGTTTCGAAAGACCGCCGCTGCATATGGTCTTTAGTTATGGACAGACCGAGATCTCTGTGAAACAATCGCCTTTCAATTTCGTATATTTTATCATTACACGCATAGATAATTTGAGAGTTAACACATGCCACATATTCATCATGGAATAAAAAACTACCATGGGCCATCTCCCAGTATTCCTAGCCATATCACGAGTTGCACTTAATTTATCCAGATTATCCATGCCACCCTTTGTATCGTTATAAAAAGTTATGATCTCGGGCTTGCATTTTTCTCCTGCAGATACGTCGATGTTATCGTCGTGTTGCAAGCTGGATACAAGAATAACATTTCTATACTTTTTTGGTATCTAAGAGACAATTGTATAATTCTTTTGAAATCCAAAGACTGAAGAAAATGGAGATCGAGCTCTTGTGTTTGTGAATTCGAGTGGCGGCTCTCTTATATTTTTCTTTACAGTGCCCACATATGTGATTTTATGATCATTGAATAATTTTTCTACTAAATTCATACTGGTAAACCAATTGTCACAAGTAAAATTACGATTTGTTTGTGATATTGGTTGTATCAACCTTAAAACTATACTATATTCCAAAAACACAAACCAGGCCGCTGAGTGTCGCAGACTTTTCGTGTTATAACTTCTAAACTTAAAAACCCTCTCACGCTCGTCGTTTATGGAACTTATACCGTGGCCCGACCTGGGAAGGTATCTGGCACCGCTTGCCACGACATTTTGCCGAGATATGCTGAGTGTTATTTGGAACCTCAGAGACCCGTCGCCTCGCCTGCAGGGTTAAATTTGTTTTTTGATGAAAAGAATCGCAATGTCATTTTCTCAGAAACAAGAAAATTTTTAAAACCAAACCATACTTCACAACGCTTTGTGAATTTTTCATAGCTCCTCATGGCTCCCAATTTGAATTTTCATTTTCCATGGCCCTCCTAACAAATGGCACGGCCCCCTCCTAAGAGGCCACATGGCTTCCGTTGAGAATCACTGCTTTAAAACATAAAATCTTAGAGTTCCAATAAAAATGTTCGAATAGAGAACTTTTCGTTTTCTATCATTTACTTTTACTTTTAAAGTCGGCCATAATAAACTACATTCTTCGCTACGTAGGGTATGTCCGAAGTAGTCCGTCTTTCTTTACACAGGAAAATCCCAATAGTAATTTTTGTTCCCACGAAATCTTCAGCATTTTTCGGATTGACCACATTTCGAAGTCTAAACGATTCGTCTGCAGTATCCACATCTCTACAACACGTGACTATTTTGTTCATCTAGTCAGCGTGTTGTTCGAAGTAAGAGAGCTTCGGACGACTGTTTCTAAACCGCCACGGATGTCGCTGCAGCCGTTGTTCTGGTCCCTACGGAAAGGAATAGTATGCAGCATTCTCTATCAACCGCATCCCTGAGGATCAGAGCCCCATGTAAAGAGGCTGACGTAGGCGCATGGTGTATGGTGGTGATGGTGGAAAAACTCTCCGCGATTTCTTACCTTTGCAATGTTCTCCGCGTTTTTACCTTCTTCATGAAAGCATATTGATACGGCTGTAAAAGTTTCGCACTCCACCATCACCGGCTTACCGGCAGTAGAGGGATAAATGTGCAACAAATGGGATATTATCATTCTGCGGAGTAATGGAACAAGCAAAATTCGGCTATCGTCACGCCAAATCTTTCGTGCTAAGATGTTTCGTTACAACAGCAGTAATACATGTAGAGCTACTTTCCCCGATACTCGACGACAACCTTGTCTTACGCCTCCAGCACTCACGTACAGTTTGTATATTTCTCGAATTAGATTCTGTAACTTACTGGATTCGATAAATTTTCAACGTTCCACGTGCACCTAAGCTTTTGATGCCCATCTGCTGCAGAATTATCTATTGCGATTTTTCTGGTCGAGAAGGTCACTGCTACGCTGCTGCAAAATCGCCCTGAGCTCTGCTGTTCACAAGTCAGATGTTAGCACACGATGTAATCGCGATAGAAAGTTTAACCGTATTTTTTGGTATACACCATTTTCGGCCAATGGCATCCCGCTTTTTTCTGTCAACCAACAGTCAAGTCACCGGAAGAGCGAATAGCGTGCCGCGCTGAGAGGTCCGTGTCCGTTGTTTCATTGACGTATTCCGACACCATCTATTGAAACCGCCGTGACCGTTTTCACATTTCATCTACTTAGTACCCTTCGGTGCGCAAGGAAATCGTAACACTTTTCAAACCGCAATTTGCTGCTTTTTTCGCCATTCTGAACTAAAAGTCGAAACGGCATTCACCCAGTGCTGAATCGACAGTATCCGAATGATGTCGATGATTTTATCATTTTATAATTTCATTCGGTTCAAAGACGCGACGACAGATGGTTTTAAACGGTTAAGGTAAATCACGCTATCTCAGTTTTAGCTAAAAACGAACGGTTCAGCGAACGTAAAAAAAGACTCATTAAAGTTTACGGAAATAAATCTTTCTTCCTTTCTGACTTATTAGAAGAACCGGTCAATTTAATTTGTACAAAGCCTCCCCCCTACCCGCGGCTGTTAACGATCGCAACCGGCCGCGATAAGTACGACCGTCACACATTATCACTGCTGGTAAAGTCGCCTTCGTTTCGCAACACTTTTGCAGGTAGCGCTTTATCAGCTTCTCGAGAATGAGCGCGCGGAATTATCTCTGGGCAACAGTCAGAATTTCACGATTATCAATTGATTGACGGAGAAATGTTTGTAAACTTTTACCGTCACCGTTTCTAGACTGGGTCAAAAGTGAGTAACCGGCGCGCAATAAGCTATACAAACAGACTGCAGCAGCGACTGCACTGCACCGACATTGTTTTCGTCGTAAACAATCGTTGGCCTGTCTTCTGTCTTGTTCTTGTTCTATTAATAATGTACCCGTTGTTGCATAATACACGCTGCAAGCGACTAGTACAAAGGATGATAACACGTCTACTTTATCCGTGACGTCAGAATCAGCTGTTGCCGAAGAAGCGTTGTTGTTATAGACGCATCGGAGCGCTCTTCGTCGTGGCAAGCGATATCGCATTCCCCCTTATTCATTATCACGATGTTGCCTTTTCGCCACGCTATCTTCCGCTCGTTCGAGGACAGTGCCCCCTCCCGGTCGAGATCTAGGCCTCTGCCAAGACAGAACGTAGTCAAAAACGGTTTTCCGAATAGGATAGTGAACAGAAAAAATGTTGTCGTTCCGATCGAAAAACGCTGTTCTATGTTGGCGGAAAATAACAGCGACGGGAGACGCGCTGAACGAGAATGTTTTTCTTTGTCCAACGTGGATAACGAATCGCATTTAGAACGGATTTTAATTTACTTGTACGTTTTTACGATTTATTTTTGTCTCTTGTTTTAAAACTGATCCGGTGAAATCTTACACAATTTATTATTATCAATATACACTTCTGTGTTTCGTTTTTTTTTTTTTGAGCTTACCAAAGCTTTTCTTCGCGGCAGATCCGAATTAGCGCATATACGAGAAATAATTGAATTTTATATTCAGTTTTTAATGTCGGCTCCACAGATAATCTGAAAATCTAAATTATGCGATAGGCCGATTTCTGATGGAAACCGATTCTTTTCAGTCTGTTTCGGTGGGGCAATGTGTTGTCTAACTTTTAGAGGGGTAATTTTACCCCATTAATACAGCCGTAAAATTCACTCCCTCCTTCATAATATAACCGAAGTTACACCTTTTTTTCTTCTTTTCTTTTTTTATTATTAAATAACTATAATGGGTGTCGCACAAGGCCAAAGCATGTTGCGTGGATATTCATAGTTTATTATATTAATATAAGGTGCATGATAATATTATCATCCGCTCTTATGCACTAAAACTATTAATATTATTATGCATAACACAAATTACAAAGCTATACAAAACCAACAGACGAAAAGAAAAGGTATAAACATAAAATCGAATTAATGTCTTATATGCTATTATTAATTATATATACGCGTCCGATCACAACTATTTACAGAACAATAAATACGAATAACAAAGAAAATAAAAACAATACAACGAAAGAGTATGGCTTTGAGAAAGAAATCTTCATAAAATCAAAATATACATTATCCTATTATTATTTTTACTGTACCCCCCTTTTTTTTTACTACTTTTCATCGAGCATCAATGGAACTGACTCGGCTAACGCCCTTGCAAATATCCGATTGATATATAATACCAACCCTATCGTGTAGAGAATCCAAGAAATAGTAACAGAATTACTTTCCACTGGATTCGTATGAATCCCAAGTCATAAAGGAATAAATGGCAACAAAATCGCAGATATCGAATTCGCTGTTCCTGGATACTAATACTGAAACCATTATGGTAACCACAGATGATCTAAAGACCGTGTAATAAAGAGAAAAGTATAAGATTGCGGAATGCGGCATGGAGATCGACCTCATCCACAAACCATCTCAGAGGCATAAAAGAAAAGATCGAAGAATGAGAGTCATCTGATCGAAAATCGCGAATAGAAGAAATACTTTTAACTAGATTAAGATTCGGCCACACCAATGTAACCCAGTCATACCTTTTCAATAACACACCGCCTCCATCCTGTCCCTTCGGTAACACTCCTCAGCTTACTTTCCGACATATCCTAACAAGTCGCAATAATTTATCCGAATCCCGCCAAAAATTTAATCTATCCTCAAACCTATCCCAATTACTACGTAATAATAGTCCATATATAAATGATCTCTTCCTAACCCTCAAAAACTGTAATTTATATCATGAATTCTGTAATTAATAACATAGGCGCGACTTGATAACCTCCTCTAGTTGTGTTAAAGTCGCATATAAAAAGAAATAAAATAAAATAATAAAAAAATGACGTTAGTCGAACATCGGTTTAAAATTTGAATAAAAAACAGAATAGTTTTTTGGTTTTTTATATATTGCCGGCGATTTTTGTACCACTGTGCAAGTCGATGATTTTAGTAATCTTTGGTTTTAGTTGTTTCATCCTTTCATCATATAAACGAGCCCATATTTTTTCTTTCATTTAACTTGTTTCCGTTACGTTATTTTTATAATTTTATTTTATCGAAATGTATTTATTTGTTATTTCGTTTTCGTACATTTTTTTTCCCGACATTATAGGCGGTCGATATGATGTCGGTAGCACGATTCGCCGAAAGCAACGTGTTTTGTCGCTGGTATTTTTATCGTGATCGGACGTGAATGGTAAAACTTTAATCGGGTTTTACCGAGGTAACATTTAATAATATCGTATCCAACGGCAGACTTAAATACCGAAATTTCTACGTTCGAAATATTAACGTTTTTAGTTATACTTATTGTTTCTGTTCCATTTGTATCCGAATGTTCCTAAAATGTTTTACAATTTTGTTAACTGCTTTATTCCAGGCCGTATTTGCAAGGGTACGGCAAAAAAACTTTCAAGGTGGACCGTTAAGAGCATTTAGACGAAATGGATCCGTGATGGCGTACCTATATCCTGGGGCGGATTGCAGCGGAGATACGAAGATTCTTAAAAATGATAAAAAATAAATTTTGCAAAAAATATTACACAAGCACACGCTTACTACCCTTTAAAGGTATCCGATCACTTTCTTGAAGGTTCGAAATGCCGCTTGCAATAATTAAGGATTTTACAAATATTATTTCCCCCTCTTATGTGCCTACTATTTACGAATCGTCTTTACTGAACTGCAATGTGGATCTTATATTTCCCATCTGAACCTACTACCCCTCCCCCCAATCATAAACATAAAAACGACCCCCCTCCACAACAGAATAGTATCGCATACTCAGTTGTCAATAATATATTTTTGATGATTTCTCACTTGAAAAAGTTTGTCAACGGAATGGTCACACTCTCCAGGTAAAGGACTCACTTAATGTTACATCGTCCGATTGCGATAGTCTCTTGTTTAAGGTGACAGCGGTTTGGTGGATCTCCCCAAGGCTTGTTTAATTTTAGGCCAGCTTTAGGTACGTGTCCGATTGTATTCGCGGTTCGAGATATTTACTTGTCTTTTATTAATAGAGTTTTTATAGTTGGTGTGCAGCGTTTTGGACGCGAAAGGCGCGTATGGCAATCTATCAGTCTCTTTTCATCGTTAACAGATGAGAATCGCAGACTTTCCAGAATTATTTGCGCCCTCTATTTTCCAGTAATCTAACAGTTGAACATTCTTACAAAGGTCTATACTTAATACTATTTAATATTTACATTCGTTCTCTTTTTTGGAAGCGGCTTCAATCGAGGTACTTCATTACTGATCATTTCGATATTTCTATTAATAATAAGGGCATCGTAAGTTAAACTAAAGTTGCACTCCGTAATGGCCTTAATATATATATATATATATATAGTCAAAATTTTCTCGGCTATGATTAACACCGCAGAAAGCGGAAATTTTTTGTAGTTCTTTTGAATTTTGCGATAAATTTTGAAAATTACGTTTTTATCTGCTACCAATGATTTCAAAAGTCCATCTTTGAGCGTTTCAATATGACAACTGGCTGCATGCACTTTGTATGTTGATATATATGTATATATATATATAGATATGGTTTTGTGTGGGCGTATATTTATATATCAGCTAAAAAGGCGTATTAAAGAAGGTTTTTAGTCTTGTTCTAGACCCATTTTGGATTAACTTTTTTTTTCAGAATAGCTCGAAAAGGGACTTCCTCAAGTTTACTTTTATATGACTCTTTTAGTGTTCTAAATTTATGTTATTTCAATAAAAAAATAAAAAAAATTTTTTTTTTTGTTTTTATTGTTAAACCGCCTCGAGCTTGTTGTTATAACACTAGGAATTGGTTATATTATTGATCTGAAGAGATGGGTAACCGCAGAATAGACCAGTTGTAAGTCGAAAGGCATCGTTGTGCTTTTTGGGAATTACGCGTGACCGCAGTATGCAAGTCGCCAGCCGATTTCCGGGGGGGGGGGGGGGGGGCAAGATGATAGAATAAGGATATGAGTTATAGGAAAAATAAAATGTGTAATTTGTAAAGGCTTAATATTTTATTAAACGAGAATAAAATCTTAATTAAAACATAATTTTCGTGCGTTTCTAGCAAATTGTTCTCCTACTTTATTATAAAAGTCAAATTGTCCATGATTACGAGCCTATGAATACTCATCATGGTCAGTTAATTTAAAAGTCTCAAGGCTCCAGGGGGGGCAGCTGCCCAATTTTCCACCCCTAGCGACGCCCATGCTTCTGATGACATTGAAAAATGGATCACCGAAGATGAGCCTGAATTAATGATGAGTGACCAAGAAATCGTGTTATCTCAAGAGAACAGCTCATTGGAAGATCTTCAAGAAGAAAATGAGTTGAAAATTTCACCTGATCAACCGTATTCGGGGCTTTACAAACATCGTTGAACTTCACTGAAACGTAGCCAGACGTAATAGCGCTTGGAATTTTAATTTTGCGGAAGTGAAGAGACGTTGCCGCTCTTCGACGATTTTCATCGAAAAAACAAACTGTTTTGACTATTTTTTTAAGAAGTATAACTTTTTGTCTTCTTATTGTTTTTATAATTTTTTTTTTTTTTTTTTTTTAAGAATAAATATTTTATAGGTAGTTTTCTATCTTGGGTACGATTTTTCTTTAAAAAAATATGACCGGTTTATCCGACTTTTTCTGGTATCCGAGTTTCCCTCGTCCCGATTAACTCGGTTAATCAGGAGGCTACTGTAGTAGTCCTGAAGAGTATACTAATATGAAAAAGTTTCAATGTTTTAGACTTCTTCTAGCGTTTGTTCAAGGGCGAATATCATACTGCCTTTCAAATTTCAACAACCGTACACTTGCTCAACAATAGCACCGTTAGGATAAATCTTATTTCTTCGAATTCCGATTGTTTCCGGGATTGGTCACCGGCCCAGCCGTTCTACTTATCCGGCCAGTTTATTTCTCGCATCCTCTTTCAATCGTAATTTCGACGATCGTTTTCACTAAATGATAACTTATCACTTCACATTATGCGACCGAATGAGCATGAAAGCTTTCTTTGTTTTAGCACCTTTATCAGTTGTTTCTTTCATTATCTGTAAGTGTGTAGACATTGTGTACGCGCTTAAAAAGTAAAAATAATGCGATAAATATTAAGTGCTCTTTTACTATCTGAAAAATGAGAAGCTACAAGGGAGAATACTGACTGGCTAAAAGTTAAAAGTTTGAAATTGAACGCTGCGAAAAGTGCGTATGTGACCGATGCCGATTCTAGAACTTTTTGAAATGTTTTTTTGAAGCGTAGTGAACCTGCTGTATCGAGCCTCTTCTACGCTCCAAGCGGGTTGTGAGGAAATCACGTTACTTATAAAGCTTAAAAACAAAAAAAAAACGATGAAACTCAATTTTGTAAATATTTGGATTATATCTTTTCCTTCTCTTGTTCATGCCGTTGTTTCTAGCTCAAGTGATATACGAATAATAATTATTTGCCTCACCGGAAATTGAACACGAATAAAGTTGATAACCAGGCTTTTGCACCGCGCCGAAGTTATACCGTATAGATCAAGGGCGTCGCCAGCCGATGAGCCAGGAAGGGGCATGATGAGTTGCCAGCCGCCCGATGGGGGGTGGGGGGGAGATGATAGAAAGAGGATATGAGTTATAGGAAAAATAAAATTTACAAGTTGCAAAGGCTTAATATTTTATTAAACAAGAATAAAATCGTTAATTAAAACATAATTTTCGTGGGTTTCTGCAAATTGTTCTGCTACTTTATTATAAAAGTTTTCCAAATTGTTCATGATTACGCGCCTATGAGAATACTCATCATGTCTAGTTGATTAAAAAGTTTTAATGTTCCAAGGGGAGGCAGCTGCCCCCTGCCCCCCGCTGGCGACGACCATGGTATAGATCTTAGTTCTTCGCAAACCCGGTAGATTAATTTGGAATTATCGAAATATTCCTTCTGTGACCAGATTTTAAGGCATTAAAATCTGCGTATTTATCGAAGAGGAGATAGATAAATGATACGATGCTATAAAGCTGTTTCGTACCTTACCACAGAGGAAAAGTGATGACGATGTAACTGGTAGGTTTCAGATTTAAAATTTCGTATTTTAATTTTTTATTTGAATGACATAAACAATTTTAAACTGTGTGAACTGTATTTATCTCGCTATAATTTATATCCGTACCAATTATTTCTTAATTTCCCGGATTCAATTTTAATTTAATAGAGAGCTTTCTGAGAGCTCGCTTTAATGGGGGGTTAACGAATCGTAGGATAGTCGCTGAAAGCTGGTTGCTGTTAATCTAAGGACCAGGTGATTGCCATACGGTTAACAATTCAGCTTACAAGTACCCCCCCCCCCCCGTCAATATACTCGTAATCTATTTATTTTCCAACGACGTGAAAAAACATTACAGTTTATAAAGAAATTTTTTGAACACGAATAATTTCTCTTTTTAATAACTGTTTTAATTAATTTTCAACTTTTTTTTTGGTAGCTTTTTTTTTATAGATAAAAAATGCTTATAAATGTACAGTTGATTAGATTGTAGATTACGCGGGCTTTAGCTAAATTATTGAATAAAACTCGTAATTTTTTTAAAAAATATCAAAATTACTTGCAAAACACGCTTAACTTGAAATTGTTAAATAAAAATTTTTGGTTATTTTTTTCGTAAAATTTTTAATTACATTTCAAAACAACGTGAACGTTAGGGCAAAAGTGAGAACTGCCAAGATTAATCTGATCGCTTAAATCACAAGTGCTTGCTTAATCATGGTTTTTCGTTTGCAATACGATAAACCGATTTATCAGCTATACCATCAAAGTGTACGCTCATTTCCTTCGCGAAACGTCATTTTTATCAATATAAAAGTAAAAGCTGGTCCGTTCTGATAGCAGTATGTAATCATCGCTTCCATATGTGTCATCGTTCGTCGTATCTTATCAGAGGTGAACCTGTGTATAATGAAGAATGTTTTTTGCGAAATTAATAATAAATAACTACGTGCTCATGACCAGCACTTTTTCATTTACCCACGTAGTGCGCAGCCGAAGAAGAAAATTAAGGTTTCTCACACTAATGGAATGTAGCCCTTCTTCCATTTAACAAATAAAGTTCGTAATAAAAACTCGAGCCAAAAGAAAAACCGATATATGCTACATTTTCAGTCTGGCCAATAACCTTATAAATTCCGATATTATAACATTCAAACGTAAATAACGATTAAAAACTCTATTAAAAACGTGCCGATAATTTTCAAATGCGAATCTAAGTCTAACAAGCGTTACATAACGCACGGAATTGGCAATAAGCTTGAACTTCATACATACGGAGTCGATGTATTCGTGATTTACGTTACGAATATGTAGTACACGTAAATGATATTAAATACCTTTCCGATCTAAGGCAAGAACAGCGGAAAACCATCGTTCACACATGCAGGTATTGGTTAATATGATTCGCTCATCGAGTCATTGAATTTTGCTATTAAAAATGCAATTTTTTGCTTATGATTACTACAGCAAGTCCGTAGAAGTAGGGGTCGCGAAATATTACATATGTAATCTTAGAACAAATACGATTCTTCACCATTACGATGAAACAAGTACTATTGGAATCGTAAATAGTAAGGCTCCTCATAATTTAGAATCAAAATTCAAAATAATGATGATGCATAAAAGGATAAAATTGAACTAAACTTTATTGCAACTATCTGGCGAGTATTAGAATTTTCTTAAAACTTTAAGGGTAGACAAAAAAGCTTTTAAACCATTACGAATGCGAAGCACAGCATCTCTTGCAAAAATCCTCCTGGTGGGGGATGTCACTGGAAACATTTTCATTCAGCACTGCATAGGGACGATTAGAAAAAATGTAATTTCACGATACTGCGACTAGAATAATTAGTGACTGTAACGGGTCAGCGGCTGTGACGATCGACAAACTAAAATTAACAGAACGCTGTGCTGGAGACGCGCAGTTCTTACACGTGAGCGAATTTTGAAGCTCTAATTGATGTTAAGAATTATCTTTAAAAATTTGACGCGATCATTGTAGCCAAATGTTCCGATTAATACCTTCGGGTAGGTGTTCTGAGTCATTTTGTTTTTCCAACGTTTAATGAATAAACTTCTCTGTGTACTGCCGACATCATTCTATGCAAACACTACGATTTTCGCCGGCTGTGTAATCATATATGTTTTCCTTTTTACGTTAATCAGCTGATGAGTAAACGAAAAGTTCTCCTATGTTACACATTATTTCGTAGATGTCCCGGAAGCTATCATTATATTCGCACCCGCGTACACTCACACACATAGAATATATATATATATATATATGCTACGTCATGTGTATCATTATATTTTCTTTGCGGAACTCCATGAATCACTGCTACGGCGAAAATAAAATATTTCTTATTTCAACATTTTTACCCAACGAAATTATTTGATGATCCAATATCGATAAAAATCTGCAACTAGAATAGCGCAGTATTTAAACAAGGTAGCGGAATCTTTCTCAAATATTTTAATTAGCCATCTTTTACAGTTAAAATTATTATCTTGCCACATAGCGTGGTGCGTTTACTGCCCCGTCGCTTCGGCATTCTGAGTCCTTCCGGCTTCCTTCCTTCTGCGCTATTTTTTCTGTCGAGTCGATCGCCATCCTTTAGGCTATCTCTTTTATTTCCTCTTTAAGCGATCTTTCCTAATTCCTCATTATTTCGGACTCTAAACGCATCCTTCAAGCCCTATCCTCCCCTCCTTCACATTCCTCTAGTAGTATTATTCTCTCAATTTGTTCTCTTACCTCCACACTGCACTCATCCCGCTCTATTCTTATTGAATTTTTTATAGGTCCTCAGTCATTCCGGAATCGATGGCAATGACCCAGCCGATTCTTTGGCTCGTTCTGCTGGTCGCCTTGATTCGTTCCTCAACCATTTCCCTTCTTCAGATATCTTTTCCTTATCCACCTCCTTGGCGGGATATTTATCCCTCGCTATTTTCTAATTGTCATTCGCATTACCGTTTTATTCAGCCAATTCCTCGTTCCCTGTCTTGGTTCCATTCTATTCCTTTCGGTCGTCGCTCTTCTATTGTCTCCCTAATACGTCTCCGGATCAATCATTCCTTCTTCCCCTCCTCTCGCTTTCGATTTGCTCTGTCGCCTTTTCCTTATTGTTCTCTTCACGATTGTGATCTTCCTCGTACATATATGTGACGCTGATCACATTTTCTTCGAATGTCCTGCTCTTCGTAATGAACGCTCCCCTTTATACAATCAGCTCTTGTCATTAAATCGCCCTACTTCCTATAACTCTTCATTTATCCTCTCCTTTCCTTCATCTTCTGTGGTGACTGCACTGCTATCCTTTGTTGCGTCCATTTCGGGCCGCCCAGCTATTTAGTTCTTTAGCTTAGTTTTTCCTGTTGTTAAGTCAATGCCGTTGGCGCGCCCACAAAAAAAAAACTAATTACTTAGCAGCAGAGATTTTAAGGGGGGGGGCATCATCAACTATGAACAAAGAACCCGTTTTTAGCTTGCAAGTAGAAATGCGAGAAGTTGACGCGAAAAAAAAATGCCTAATATTCAAGACACTAGTCACCCGTCCATGTCGAGTATAACGAATCAGGCACTTCTCTACTTTGACCGAGCAATTAGTACGACGTACACTGCACATTTTTCGCTAGAGCGCAGCGAATCAGCGATTATTAGATGGGCAGTTTAGAAAAGTTGTTACTGTGTGTTGAGACTTGTTCAATTTCAAGCAGATTTCTCGGTTTGGTTGTAATTCTCCTCTAAATAGTGTACATTAGTTATTTTTAGTCCACTCTCTGATAACCACTGTTAAATTAATGATGCTCTAAAACAATTGGCATTAGAAAATGTTATTTCATCCCGTAATTTAAGCTATGGTTAAAAATAAATTGCTCGAATTCGCCTCGAGTGAAAAGCACGGCTGTCCCACGTCTGATTGCGGACATTGAAGTCGCCGCATTTACCAATCAACTTCTTTTGATGTATGTTAATAAATTGAGATATCAATTCTAAGAAATAGGTTATCTCTTGTGAAAGCGGAAAGTGACAAGAGATTATAAAAACTTCTTCGATTTGAACTGTAGCAATATGTTCGCAGCCTTTGAAGAATTCTACCTCTTTAAATTTTGAGTTAACCATGATCGATACGTATTGCTTTGTTATTTCGGTGTAAGCATTTAAGATTATCTGAGATTTTCTATTGAACTTAAGATAAGGTTTTGAAATGCAAACTATATCTTTAATTTTCTTAAGCAGATCGAACTGTAATAGATAATTTCTAGATCGGGGATGATGAAGATTAACTGAAAGAGAAGTAAAATTATTATTATCCATTGTAGGTGTTATTTTCTAAAACCTGATAAACCCTACTCGTAGCTTCGCATTTGTACAATTGGTAATATTTTTGATCAAAATTAAATTTTGTTCTTTTCACTTCATTAGATGAATGACAATTTGGATAGTGCTTACGATTGATAATTTCGTTGCATTTATCTCTCTCTTCATTAGTTAGTTTGTCTATGTCCGAAACCTTCGCAAGAATAGCATTGTGTAATATCAATATTTTTAAAGACATGGTACGCAATCGTCATTCTTTTGGAACAAACCCATCCTTAATTAAATAATTTTATATATATATATCGGGTGATACCTGCACAATTGCTTCCATGAAAGTATTTTCCTTCCTTTGTTTCTCGATAATTTTGAAGTAAGCATTTTGATCAATAGAAAGATTTGTAGATTATACGAACGAAAAAAAAAAAGGTAAGCTAGTAATTTTTATGTAAGACGTTCTTCTTGACGGTTCTGGAACGGTAAACGAACCTTTATCGGCGATATTGTTCAAGCGGTTAATAATTGTTTCCTTATCCTCTCATTGGTAGTTCTGATTATCAAACTATCCTTCTTGCGTGAGAAAATTGATATAAGATCCTTTGGTTTGATGACCTGTTCAATTACTTTTACTGCTAGTTCAGAAGAAGATTTACTTCCTGGCGCGCAGTACTATTATTTTTTTTTGATTTTTTAGAATCACTAGCAACGGAGATTTTAATAGCTTTATCTAGTCTGGATTTTTGAATTAAATCAATATTTTTACTGTCATTTTTGGTTATTTGCGAATAGCTCGGCTTTTTTTTTTATTTCAAAATTTTTTAAAACGGGATAAATTTTCTCTCGAATAACTTTAGTGATTTCATTCACGTCTATGCTCGGATTTATTGGATCGGAGTTTTCAGCTAACGCCGTATTAATCTGCGCCACAAGGTGAGTAATTGTTTTCTTAATTCCTTCATATTTTATACCTTTAGCGACAAGTTTTGGTCTTAAATCCACTAAAAAAGGTAGAATAGTGCAACCTAATAACTGTCGGATGGTCATTTAGAGTTGTTTCCTGAACAGTGGCTATAAGGTAAAATTACATTGCCGAAATGGCAACACCTTTACATACAACTGCTACGGATTAATTTTATTCGAAAGTAATGAATATTACAAAAATAACGAAGATAAATAAATTGAACGGACTAACCAAACGAACACTTCTTATCAGGGTACTATCAGGGAGCGAACGGTATACACAACTTTACGATAACATCGATAAGCATTCATCGATATGACATACTAATAAAACAAAACTTAAAAGTATCGGCGTCGAAATAAATAAAAAAAAAAAAAAAAAAAAAAGACTTTAAGCTGGTTAGCAGATTTTCTGAACAAAAAAAGGGTCCGGTACGTCACGTCCAACATTACACATGGCCTCTTTTCTTTTTTTTTTTCACTTTCATACGATAAGCACTTTTTCAATTCCGCCGGAATTCTGTCTATGCAACAGGTTTGTTTTTTTTAGCTTTCTGTACGGCACTTTTTAATTCCGGCATTGCTATAGTTGGAACTTTATTCCTAAAGACAACTTCAGCGGCTGCGTGCAGTTCATATAGCTTGCTACCATACTTCATGCAAGCTTTTTCGACTTCTTCTTTGTTTAAGTTGTTCCTTTATTGTCATTATTCGTGACGTTTCTTCTTTTGCTATTTCATTAACCGCTTAATATTTTGCGGTGCATGTTCCGGAGTCTGTCTTTATCCTATCGATAGTTTATAGTTTGTCGTTGTTCTTCGTATCAAAAAATGTTTGCTCTTCTACTTTTCTCTATTTATTTCTTCATTCATTTTCCGGTACTTCCGATTGTTTCTATTGTTGATTTGTCTTCGTAGACCGATCAAGTTCTCAATCTCATCTGTCATCCGTAATTCCTACTTTCTTGTCGTATTTTTACTGTTCAGTACTCCGCTTGCTGTTTTCATCACCGCTGATTGCCATATTTCTTCGAAATATTTCCATTTACCTTGATTCTAGCAGTTTTACTCTGCAGGCTTCTACTAAATTCATACTAATTCGAGTTTTCATTTTTAGCGGTCTTGTATTTATTTTGGTTTTGTCACATTTCGAGTATGATTGCTTTTTCAGGCGCATGCGACATTTCACTTTTAGCAATATACGTTCGGTTGCAGTTTGCTTAAGGCTATGTGCGACAGTTAAGCGCCACGTTCTTGTATCTTCCATTAACAGGAATATAATCTGATTACCGGCTCTATCGCCCCTAGTCTCTTTTACATAAAAAGCCTTCGAGGACGGTGTTTGAAGGTTATATTACTTATTATTTCATTTTTATCTACCAACTCGATTAGTCTGTCTATTCCGTCATTTCGAGATATCCTAAGCTATACGCTCAAATATGCATTGGCCGGCAGCTTTATTAGAAATCACCCATCATGAATAGCGGACTATCTAGCCTGAGTTTCGTGACAGCTTTCTCAATATCTTTATATAGTGCTTGAATTCCGTTCTCACCATGGCCAGTAATTGAAGCATGATGTACTTGCACTGTACTTATCGGTTTCGGTTTACTATTAATGACCATGGCTACACAGCTCTGTCTGATATTGGTATTACTTCAGAAATCATTTTGCTTAGCTTCTGTGACACGTTGGCCACCTGACTTCACTTATTCCTATGATATCTATGTGTTGTATCGTTTTGTTTCCATTATTACGTTTGCTAATTTCTCTGCAGTAATCAGTGATCTTATGTTTCACGCAGCTATCGCTACTTCTTCGACATGCTGCCGCCTGAAGGTTTTCACTCGGCTGATTCTTCGCAACCCCTCTAGACTGCACAGGCAGCGTGCGTGGATCCTGACGGAGTCAAGGAGCCATGAATGATGTGTTTATTTCCATGTCAACTACTTCGAAATGACTTCCAGTGGATTTCCGTGTTCTTCTGGAAGATTTTCTGTCAGGGTTTCCTTCCTTAGCCGAAAGGACCCGATTTTAAGGCGCCGGATAAATGCGACTGGGGCATGTTGATAGGTTGCTGCTGTTAGCGTAGGGAAAAGCTTAACGGTATTTATTGGCAAGATTCGGCAAGTGAACTTTTTCCTTCGTTTTCCTATCAGCAGTGTGTGTTATAAGTTCTAATTTAGTAATTCATCGATAAACAGTGAAAGTTTCTAGTCCTGTGATGGCGAATGTTCAAAATATTTGTATATGGGGTGCCGTGAATTCCGAGGAGGTAGAACGATTGTAGGGGACGAGCAACGGAGCAGCAGACCATCCGTAATCTCAGACGAACTGGTGTGCGAAAAGTCGAAGAAACTCTACAATCCGATTGCCGCCAAACCGTTTCCGATCTCCTTGACCAGTTTTCGAGTGTGTCACGAGGTGGTACCATTCAAAAAAAATCGAGACCGACAAGGAATTGAAAAATTTCGTTCTTACCTGATTATAAAATTTGGTGGCAAGTTTCTACGAGGAAGGTAGAGTTATAGGTTAATTTCTCAACACTCGACAAATGTTTAAATTTAAAAAAGGTGTGAATATGTGGGAAAGTAAATAAAGGTATGCTGAATTCAATGCCGATGTCCGTTTTGGTTTTCTAGCCCTTTATTAGTTTCGAAAATAAAATATAGGGAAACTTACTTTTTGAACGCTCCTCGTAATTTTCACGCCAAGAACGAATATGTTTCGGAAAAACCGCATTCAAATGTTTAATTGGCCATGAACTATTTCATGAGACTTGTGACGGAATATCACTTTAAGCCCCATGTCTCCATATATGGAGATATATCTTATATAAGCTCTGATAAAAATTTTACAAGTTGCCATTTTTGCTATTTTTGGAAAAAATAATTGGATGATTTTAGTAGCAGACACTGTCTCCATATATGGAAACGTGGGGTTTAAAGTGATATTAGAAATTTTTACTTTACCTCAAGTTCAATACTTAAAAAAAAAAAAACAAAAAAAAATACTAATACGAAAACGTTTGCACCGGGTAAAAACGAATAAAGATATAAATGTACTTCCGGAACAGAACTGTTCACCACGGTGAAGTTGGTATCCGTCTGATAAACCGCATTTTGTTTATTTTCATTCGAGCGTATTTTGTAAAGTGTAGAAGAAAAAACAAGTGTATATGGTGGTAGTAAGTATTTTGCAAAACTAATTTACGATAACTGTTAACCAAAGGTGAACAGGCAAATAGTATTACAATACACCTGGCAGCCCAAAATAGATTTACGCATGTACACTGGACGGCAGCGATAACCAGCAGTTCTGGCAAGCATTGTCACATCTGTTTGCTTAGGTGAATACAATGCAATAAAATTACCTGCTATTAACCTGAACTGACGCCAACGAAGCGAGTAATTATTACCAAACGGCGAACACTGTTTGCGTTAAAAGATAGGGGGAATAACGAAAATAGATTTAGCCAGTTTTTTTCCCCTTTGGATTTAGTCGGAGACCTAGAAAAAATAGAAGATCTAGAACTAAATTACGATTCGGTCAAATATTGACGAAACTCGAGGAACCGAGAAAGGGAAGGAAGATCCGGTTGGGCAGATAAATAAAAAGAAGCATCGTTACAAAAGTATCAAATGTTTGACTAAAATTTGAGACGGAACTTTTTACACGACTACATATGAGATTTGAATATGTATTTTTTTTTTTTAAATCAGAGTCAAAGAATCCACCGTCTCATTACCTCCTCCGTATCAATGCGGCTGCGTACCCACAGAAAACCAACATAAATGAAGCAGCGAGAGGAAAGAAAATCGGTAATACAGCCTAATTACGAAACCATCCATGATCCTCCCATATTTTTTTTGCGTGTCCCTCTTACACGACTGAGCATGCTACTACCCTCTGTATTCTAATCTGTTGTCTCTCGGACTTTTGAATCTTTACTATTTTCTCGCCTTTTTACCCTGTTTATTCGTTATCCTAGTTTTTAGTTCCTTCATTCTGTTAGTCTCTGATCGGTTCAGCATCCAACTGACGGAGATCCCGTGTCATTGTGTTTAAGAGGAAAAAAAGGAGGAACCTCTACAAAATGCCGTTGTATACAGAATAAAAAATATCGGTTGAAAAATTTTCCTATTTAAAAGAGGATAAACGTTTTTAGAGAGATAATACAACAACGTAACAGGCGATATATCTATATCAAATTTAAAAAACAAAAACAAAAAGATAGAAAAATACTGTTAGGGATAGTGCGGTATTGCTCCGGGAACACGCCTTAGGGCGGAACAGAAATGATGAATGATGACGTGCATAATGTAAAATTTGTGGAAACTCGTTCAAAAACGTAAACTGGACAAGGTGAGCAAGGTTAAAAAGTCGAGACTGAGCCGTGAAATAATGGTTTTCAGGATGTCGTAGATTGTGCGACATTCCTCTCAGTCTATATTGAGACCAAGTAAAGAACCGCCTCAAAAATTCTGAATTTTAAGAAGAAAAACCGATCGGCTTCAAAAAGTTTCTTTTGCGAACTGATACCTGTCGAATAAAGTGACATTTCATACAGTAGGTATACGGCCGTTATTACTACCTGAGTGAACGTCACGAAAGCTTTTCAAAAAATTCAGACTTTAAATGTAGGCGTTTCGAGAAATCCTCCCGCGTTAAGCCCTCTGATCATATTCATTCACATGCATGCACGAAACTCTGTTTTTTTCGCCTCCTCAATCCGATTATCAGTTGCCACTAAATAATATATCATTAATGTGATAATTTTCTACTTCCATGAACTGATGGCTAAATAATGTAATATTTGTATGAAAAACAGGATTCTAAAATTAAAAAAATGAATGGAAAAGTTCGTTGACGTGATTATATTTAAGATAAATATTTACTAAAGAATCCTCGTTATGCTATTTATTTATTTACTTATTTTCGCTTTAAGTTGCCTTAATACTTTTATACGTTTCTGTTAATATAATTTTAATTGATAATCAAACAGATAAATATAAAACACATTATTTACATTAAATGAAAAGTTTGATTGGTTTATTAAAAAAATTTCAAACATCGTAAATCAATGTAAGGTTTTTTTTTGTTTTTTTTTTTTTTGGGCTCGTCAACCAAGGACCTTTACTCAGAAATAAAAGGTAAGGAAAGAAGTCGGTTATATTTTGATCCGATCAGAAATTTTATTTAAAAAGGAACAAATAGCATGAATAATTAGTGGGGAAGGAAAGGACAGGATATAGGAAGCACAATAGGGATTAGGATGTTCAAGCTTCAGCAAATAAGAATATAAGGCGGAACGCTTCACGGAGAGAGATGAACACGGGAAATACACATGATCGGTGTCGCAAATAACTGCATCATCCGAATGGAGAGAGGACAGTCTGGAGAAGAAATCAAGGAAAAACGAAATCTGGAGGAAGGCAGCAAAGAATGATCAAAGCGCATACGAACAATGGAAACAACATTAGAACGCCGAAGGGAGGGGTGCAAAAGTCTAAGGTGTATAAGCGAATGCCATGGGTAAATGACGATATTATACAGCTAACCAAGTTTAAAAGTGCAGCTTATAAATTACTTAAACTTTCTCCATCAAACCAGATATTGCCGAATAATTATAAGGATGCATCTCAAAAGGTACAGCAATCCATCAGATGAGCTAAAAAGCAGTATTATACAAGTATTTTGGACAAATGTAGGTCAAATCAAAAAAGTTATCGGAGTGTTATTAAAAATACAATTGGAAGGAGCACGCGAAGAATCGAAAAGATAAATATTAATAGCAACAAGGTGATAATAACTGATAACGAATATCTAGTTGCACAACATTTTAATGCGTACTTTGAAGACAGTGTAAGGCAGATTTCTGCTGGCACAAATACTGATAAGATAGCGACAAATGGAGTTAAAATCTTATTCACAAGTAAATTCTTTTGTATTCCTTGATTTCACGTTAGATGACATTAAAGGGGGGCTATATTATCGCTGCCAAATAAACCTTCATTTGATTTTGATGGCATAATATAAGCTATTTTACTAAACCGTTTCTGTTCATTATTCAACGAATCAGTTTTTTTTATTTTATTAATAATAAATGTGTATTGAGATCTTAAACTACTGTTTAAATAATCAATATATATGACTAATTAGTTTAGACATGTATAGAATATTAGTTCATTAACTAATTTCTATTATTTATATACATAAATATTATTTACAAAACTAGATCGTTCGGCGTTAATCGCTTAAGACGTCTAACATCTGATGATGTGTCAAGCAGCTGGATTGCTTCAACATTCACATGTTGATGGAGCCGCTTTTCGTGCTTGATGGCAAAGTCGCGAATGACCTCGTCTACCCACTTCAGATTCAAATCTGCATGCAAGTCCTCGTTTCTTTGATACCATTCTGCATTGGTAATTGCACGAGTGACTTTGTTCTGGCTACGCTGAATGACCATTCGGTTAACAGGTTTTGCACATCCCCAAAGTTGGATCCCATAGGTCCAGATAGGTTTGATAATTGACTGGTAGAGCAGTCGTTTACTGTAGAGGTCCAGTTGTGAATTTCTTCCTAACAGCCACCACATTTGACGAACTTTGAGTCGGATTTGTTCCGCTTTCTGCTTCACGTGATGCTTCCATGTTAGATGGGCATCGAGATGTAATCCTAGATATTTAGCTGAATTCTTCTGCGGAATCAGCTGATTATTGATATAAACAGCATATTGAGCATTAACTTTTTTTAGAGCATATGTAACGTGAATGGATTTATGCTCGTTGAGTTTTATTTTCCATTTCTTCGTCCATCTCGAAACTCGGTCTAGAGCATTTTGCAGGTTACTATTTGCTTCAACTTGTGAAGCACTCACAGACAATATTGCAGTATCATCAGCAAACATTGCTATGGTGGTGTCACCTGTTATTGGAATATCAGCCGTATACAAGAGGTACAAGATAGGTCCAAGGACGCTACCTTGTGGTACTCCAGCTTGTATAGAATGAATTGTTGACTTCGCTCCTTCGTATGCTACTCTGAATTTTCTGTCAGAAAGATATGACTCCAGCAGACGACAATAGTTACCTGGCAATTGTTGGCTAATTTTTGCGATTAACCCTTCGTGCCATACTTTGTCAAATGCTTGAGCAACATCTAAAAATACTGCTGAACAGTACTTCTTTTCTTCAAATGCTCTGTGAATTATTGACGTAACCCGATGAACTTGGTCAACAGTTGAATGTTGATCCCGGAAACCAAACCGGTGATCTGGAATAGCTGTGAACGGTTTGAGACGCTTGAGAAATAATTTCTCAAACAGTTTTGATATGGCCGGCAATAATGAAATTGGTCTGTATGAGGCAACTTCTTCTTCTGGTTTATCTGGCTTCTTAAACATGATAATCTGAGCTACTTTGAAGCACTCAGGTATGTGTTTAAGGCGGAAACATGCATTGAATATGTGTGTTAGTAATACAATTGCTTTGTGAGAAAGTTCTTTTAGGACACCAGGCGAAATTTCATCTATGCCAGGCGCTTTCTTTGGGTTGATGTTATCAATTTCCTTGGCTACTTCTAACGGTGACACTGGATTAATTTGACATTCAGTTTGATGGATAATTCTTGGGTGTGCACCAGATTGAATATTATGTGGTTGGAATACCTTAGCTAAATGTCTAGCAAATAATTCTGCTTTGTCTTCATCACTACGTACCCATTTATTGGTTTCATCTTTTAGTGGAGGAATCCGGGTAACAGGTCTCTTCAACCGTCGTGCAGCTTTCCACAATGAGTAATCTTTATCCGCTTCTGGACTTAGATTAATCAAAAAATTATCAAATGATTCCTTTTTTATGCTTTTTATTAGCCGATTAAGTTGGTTACTAATCCTGTTAAATAAGGTTTTGTTTGTCAGATTGCGAGAATTATGCCAGACTCTTCTTGCTTTTCTACGCTGTTTGATTAGTTCCCTCACTTCGCGTGGGTAGCAATTTTCTTGACTGATAGTGGTGTTTCCTTCTGGGGTTGCAGTTTTTGCAGCTTCTTGAATTATATCAATAATATGTTGCGCCTCATATGCTAGTTCTTCCTTTGTTTTTAGTTTTATATTAAGGTTTATTTTTTGATCTAGGAGTTCTCTGAAAATCTCCCAGTCGGTGAATTTATTAGTCAGATGTTGCTTCTTTTGTTTCTGTATTGTTGTACCACTTACTGTAAGTTGCACAGGTACATGATCAGAAGACAAATCGTTATAGTTTTTTACTTCAACATAGTTTGCAGAGATACCTTTGGAAATGAAGAAGTCGATTAGATCTGGTATTTTTGCACTATCAGTAGGCCAGTATGTTGGTCTTCTTGATGAGTGGATTTCACATGAATTAGCGTTTAGTGCTTTAATAAGTTCCCTACCTTTAGGAGTGATCAAGCGAGATCCCCACACGGTATGTTTAGCATTAAAGTCTCCTCCACATATAAAATGGTTGCCTAGTTGCTGAAAAATTTCTTCAAAATTTTCCTTTTTGACAGCGTGTCGTGGTGGACAGTAAGCTGCACAGATATTGAGTTCAGTATTGTTATAACTTACAGTTATTACACTACCTTGAAAGTAATCCTTTTCGATACCTTGATTTAAATAGTGTTTAATGCTATCTTTAATTAGTATAGCAGAGCCAGCATGGGCTTTGCCACTCGGATGATTCACATTATATATTGAATAACCATTAATCTTAAAATAGCTGTGGTTTGTAAAGTGAGTTTCTGATATTAGTACAATATCAACATTTTTATGTTTAATAAAGGCTTCTAATTCATCTCATCGAGAAGCTAAACCGTTGGCATTCCAAGTAATAATAATTAAAACTGGGTCAGTCATTTTATGTTCTTGGACTTAGTAATCATTGATTGTTGATTGTTTTCCAATCTACCAATTCTTTCATTCATTGCTTTTAGGAGGCCGATTACATCAGCAATTGTAGCTTCCTTGTTTTTTAACTTGTTCGGCAGCTGACTTTCCTTGGGCACTTGTTTAGTACCTATTGTAGCGGCTGCAAATGTTTTATTAGCAGTAACTGGTTTGGCGGCTTTAAAAGTTTTTTGCTGAACACGTTCTACTGCTGTCATTTTAGGTTTCTGTGCAGCAGCTGCTTTGGCTTTATAAATTGGACATCCTTTCCAGTTGGAAGTATGATTTCCCCCACAATTTGCACATTTACATGGTTCAGATTTGGGTTTTTTGCATTCCTTGGCATCATGATTGTTACCGCATTTAACACATTTAGCTTGCCTTGTACAATACGTTTTTGTATGTCCTAGCTGCTGGCAATTTTTACACTGAGGAATTTCGTTTTTTACTCTTGGTGGTTCTATTTTCACCTTGGAGTAAAGCATATTTGTTATTTTGTATACCTCTTTGTTATTGTCTTTGGGTACTAAGTCCACAAAGAACAGTGGCAGTGGCACTTTTATTAGCGCCTTGTTTTTATTTTCATTTTTCTTTTTTATTATAACATTACTAACATTAATCGCTTCATGACCCTGCATGGTCAGTTCTTCCTTAATGTCATCAACATTGGTTGAGGGATCTAAACCTCTGATGACTATTCTATAGGGTTTAATCCATTTACATTGAAATGTATGGTAACCTATTCCTTGTAAAGCAGGGGTTGGTTGTTTAACTACAGTTTGCAGTACATGTATTACTGTACGATACATCACTTCATCTTGTGTGTTTATTTTAACTTCACCATTAGATAATGTCCGGTATAGAGGTTTTTCTTTTTGCATTTCACTATTTATAATATTAATAAAAGTATTAATATTTTTAACCCCGCTTACAAATATTGGCGGGGGTGAGTTCTTTTTTTTTTATTCTGGCTTTGTATTTCTTTGGGAGATTCCTCTTCTATTGACGAATTCGTCTGGGTTGGAGTTACACTGTGTGTTGAAGCAGCGCTTATTTCTTCCTGTAACGGTTTTTGTACAGAGATTAATTCTTCTTCATTAACTGCAACTATGGTTGTATTGTGAGAAGTCGTATGTGCATACGAATTGACCTGACTTACAATTACATTTGTAATATATTCCTTCAAATTGTTAAGGATATTACGTAGGTCACCTTTATACGCTGCATTTTTGGGAATAACAGCGAATATATCATCAACAAAGTGATCAAATGATTTTCCACTTCATCAATAGGTAAAACGTTATCAAAGTTCATATTGTACGATTATTTTAGTTACAATAAATGGCTACACTGATTTAAAGAAACATCGAAGCGGGTTCCACTAATTTTATGTGTTGCAACCGTTCTTATCCTAAAGGAAATTGCGAGAAATAACGACGTAAATAATATTGGAATAATCTTACTTCTGCCGTCATTTATTATACAGTTGAAATATTTGAAAATTTTTCGACCGGGTAGAATTTCGTGTGCGAGACGATAGCAAGAAACTGTCGATACGATATTTTTACTAAATTCGCGGAAAAGCATCCGAACGAAATATAATCCGATGTAAACGGTAGTATTACATCTCTAGTTTTATTTTCGTGGAACAAGACACAAAGCAGAAATACGTGTGATCACTACACTCCCTAAAGGTAAAATGAACGAATCAGTTACGGCCGAAATATTTCCTGATATATTAAAAATGAGTGTTGTAACACTACCAGTGTATAAGACTGAAAATAAAAAAGAAGTATCTAGACCAATTTACGTTACTTCCACAATTTCCAAAATTTTCGAAAAATGCATTAAAAAAGTGATTGTATATTTCGTGCGCGAACAAAACTTTTTCAGTTCTAATCAGTACGGATTTTTGACAGGTAAAAGTACAGATTTAACCATATTTGATCATATCTCATATATTTCTGAACATCTGGAAGAGGGAAGATCAGTAGCAGCTGTGTCTATTTTGATATCAGAAAAGCATTGGATACGGTAGACCACAAATTGCTACTAAACAAATTGTATGCTTGTGGTTTTCGCGATATTATATATGCAATTGGTTCAGAACATATCTAACCAACAGGAAAAATGCGACTAAAATCAATGGTGTTCTAAGTAATAGTAGCATGCAGAGGAGTCTGGGTTTTCATAGGGTATAATTTTGGATTCTCACTTATTTTTGGTTTATATAAAAGAATTATGTAACCTGCCAGTAAATGGGAGAATATTTACTTATGCTGATGACACGGTATTGATTATGAATTCTTATTTTCCAGAAAAACTGCAAATGACTATTCAGGAGGATATAGATAAAATTTATAATTAGCTGCAACAAAATAAATTATTTCTAAATAAAAATAAAACAAAGTTTATGATTTACAGTTACCAGGATGAAATACTGTGGAATAGTTTTAATATTTTATATGGTAAAAACACCGTAATCAGCAGAGTTTATGAAATTAAGTGCTTAAATTTATTGTTAGACAGTAAACTTATATGCAGTAGGCCTACTATGTATTAGGTCGAAAAGTTAAGAAGGTTAAATTATATATTTTATTATCTAAGATCGCATTTTTCTTACGAGCATTTGCATAGATTATACTTAGGACTTTACCGACCCGTGCTTGCATATAGAATTATGCATTGCGGTAATGCAGCAGCAAATCACCTACGTTCAGTCGAAGTCTTACGAAGAGCGGTAATGCGAGCTATTGGTCCGCTTTCGAATAAAGATATATTGTCGGTAAAAGAATTACATAGCTCTGAAATGTTAAACTTCATTTGTAAACATAAGGATCGGTTTAATATAACGCTCGTCACTGGGATAACAAGATCGGCTAATATACTGAAATTGCTCTTGTTCCACGATATTTAAGAAATAGCACACTCGTATTCAGGAACTATATAAAGGCACCATTTTATACAATTTTCTACCACGCGTCTTAAAAATACATTTAATAAATTATAAAAAAAGACATAAGTATTTGGTCAAATACATTAAGTCCAGCAGAACATTGCAAAATCAGTAATATAAGTATGAGGGTAATAGCACATGTATGTGTGTATATGAGTGGGCGCATAGGTATGTGTTTGTGTATGTGTAGGTATGTGTATACATATATGTATATATATGTATATATATATATATATATGGGGAGGTGCGTGTGTGTATGTATGTATGTATGTATGTGCATGTACGTGTATGAATGTGTGTGTATGTATACATGTATAAGTTTGAGGTGGAAAAATGGTAAATAGAGGAAGAAAAAATTACAGGAAGAAAGATTAAGGAAGAGATGGAAGATAAAGATAAAATATAATAAAGGAAGGTAAACGGGTGAAGAAAAGGGAGGGTATATATAAGCCTGTTGATACAAATTTATCAATAAGTACATATGTGGCATGTTTGTTTTTGGTTTAATCTAACTTCTGTACTTACCCTACTGTTGTTGTTATTTATTTCTGTTAATTATTATTATTATTACTATCATGATTATTACTATTATGATTATTATTATTATTATTATTATGATTATTATTATTATTATTATTATTATTATTATTATTATTATTATTATTATTTCCGTTATTATTTTTTAAGTATTATTATGAATAGGCTTTTACATCTGGTGAAGGCGAGTACATTTAACATGAAACCGTTGGGTTTAGTCACATAGCTAGTTTTATGCATAATATTATGTATGCTATATATGAGTTGTAAGCATATATTAACCAGAAAGTATGTATAATCGCACAGGTAAGTATTTTCTTTTCTGTTAAAAAAAAAAAAAAAGTAGCAAGTATATGCACACATGATACTGGGTTAATAAATGTAAATAATGAATTGCAAATATATTGTAAATTTTTAAACTTTGTAATTTTTTCTAAGACTACGTCGAAATTTCGTTTCGTTAAATTTATAAATTTTGCTTCATACTACTTGGGTCTGTTCTTTTCACTTTCAATGCAGGTTATTATTTCTATTTTAAATTTGATGCATGTTATAGTTATATTTGTTATTTAAGTTATAGCTTTTATGTCACTTTACATGCTGATGGTGATAAGATGCATTGTTGCCAAATAATAGTTCACCTCTTATTCATAAAATCGAATGTCGTTCTTTTTCCTTTTTCGTCTTCTTAAAGTTATAAATCATTTCGAAATAAATAAGTAAAATCATCATGCCCAAAAAGAACTTATTATTTATAAGCAAGTCAGTTATCTAAACTAATTTATGCTGACCGGTAGTATATAGAAACTGAAAAGAATGCATAATAATTATCTTAGAATTATCTCGTTACCAAATGGACGTTCAAAATTACCGTATATATAAGCAAATCAATTGCAAATTTGATAATTTTAGATGCATTAGAATTAGAACGACAAATAAAAGTTCCCAGGTGCACAAACAGAAATCGCGTTAAGCATACTTTATTGAATTAAATTCAGATACTCCGTTTTTTTCCATGTCCTATGACACTTAAATATCCGTCTTTGTAAATATTCATTGATATTCGTGTTGGGTTCCTCCTTTTATTTTTCCCCTTAGTTCAGTTGCACACATATACTCGCTTAAAAAATATTTTTATTGCACACAATTAATTCTGTGTCAGGTAAAAAAACCGAGTTTGTCATTTCCGCATTTCAGTACAGGGGAGATTATTACAGTGCTAATTTGTTTTTTTCCCTACTCATCATAAAAATGATGAACGTTTTTTTTCTTTTTCTAAAATTTACATCCTTTAAATGCAGCGATAACTTTATTTTCTAATTGAAGCTTTCGAAAATTTTCAATTTATTAAAATTAATTTTTAAAACAAATTTTTTGTTTCATTATTTACTTTTATTCACTTTTAGCATTTCGTACACGTGTTATGTATCGTAAGTTCAGTAAGAACAATAAATATCAAATATAGAAGAACGGTTTTAGCAGTGGCAGAGCCAGAAAATTTATGCCGATTTTTTTCTACGTTTCTGCAGATAAAAGCAAGTTTCCATTTCCACTGTTTCTATTTAAATTAAAATTTAACCTTTTTTTCTCATTTTTCTTTTTAATGTCATCTTTAGTCTCTGAAGGTACGTTAAAAGTGAATTTTCCACTCGAGGGAAGTCCAGAGACCTTTCACCCTCGGATATGACACTGCGAATTACATATAAATTTGAATTACGCGCATAAGTCATAATTAAAACTTTCTTTAAATAACTTTGGAATTGTATACAATATTCCAGCATACAAACCGCTTCCTATACGAAAACAAGCTTCTTTGATAAAAATTTATTAGTTTTTAAGAGGGATTAAAACCTACAAAAATTGAAATCCTTTCTTTCATCAGATGAAGAAAAAAGAAGTCTAGAACAGAAACAAACCTTTGAAAACCCAAACGTAAAGTCACTTTACGTAGACAATCGATCACACAATATATGACGTTCATAAATCGTAATGATCAAGCCCAAAAATCAAAGCAATCGTCTAATAAAAATAATCCAATTAATATTACGAAAAAAAGCGTACATCTCAATCAAAAAAATAAAAACACTAAAGATAAGTAAAACTAATTAATAAGTAAAAAGTAATATTCAATTCCGCTTTTTTCGATTATTATACTATATTTACTTAGTATTATGTATGCCGTTTTCTTTTGTATACATATATTATTATTATACTTTATGATGATTTCTTTATCGACTTCGAAATACGCTGAAAGTGCTACAGTGGAATTCGAGAAGTGTTCTCTCGAATAAAGGTGATTTAGAAGTATTTTTGACAACACATGATATAGATATTCTGCTTTTAGCAGAGCCTTGGTTATCTCCAATAAAAACCTTTAACATCAACAAATACAACAGTTATCAGGAAGACAGAGAAGATGAATACGGCGGAGTAGCATTATTAATTAAAAATGCTATTAACCATAAATTACTTTCTATGGACTTAACGGAGTGTAATAATAATACTAGATTAAACGTCATTTGTGTTCACATTAATTATAAACAGTTCAAAGGGATTTTTATCTCATATCATTCTCCTCCGAGGCATGATATTGATTCGACATTTATTCTCAATGAATTAGACAGTCTGGCCAACACATACCCATTATCTTCTTCACCTTCTATCGCTTTAAGCGAGTACAACGGAGCTTTGAGGTCTCTATTTCCTTCTTCGTCTGTCCTCTTTACGGATGGTTCCAAAAGCGATGAGGGGGTCGGAGCTTCCTTTCTTATTTCTTCTCTTCCACACTACGAACTTTATAAACTTCCTTCCTTCTGTTCCATTTTCACTGCAGAATCGTATGCAATACTCCGTGCAGTTCTGTTCATTGCACTTTCCTCCTATAATAATAAATACCTTATTTGTTCTGACTCCATGAGCGTCTTGCAGGCTATATCCTCCCCTTTTCCATCCTCTTCATGCGACTACATTATCCTTTCCATTCGTTCCTTAATTGCAAATCTCTTCTTAGTTCGTTCCATTCAAATCGATCTTCTTTGGATTCCCAGTCATAGCGGCATCGCAGGCAACAACCTAGTTGACTCGTTTGCTCGCTCTGCTTCCTATAACGGCAAATTTGTCAATAAATTTCCTGCCAATAATATCCTCTTTCCATCCAAACGAGCACACCTCAAGTCATGGTCGGATACCTACATTACCTCCTTTTCCAATCCTCATTCCTTTTACAAACTCTTGCAACCTCTTCCTTCATCACGTTCCTGGTTTGCTGATTTCCCTGGTTCCAGTCGTTCCGTTATTTCCTCCATAACACGTCTTCGTCTCAACCATAATTGTCTTCCTTCGTCTCTCTTTCGTTTTTCTATTGTTTCTTCCCCATACTTTAATTTTCATCCCTCGGATCATGACTGTGTTTGTAATGCAAATCATATCCTTTTTGAATGCTCTCTTCTTGTACAGCACCGTTCCCTCCTCTACACTAAGCTCCTCCGCCTAAAACTACCTACTCCTTTTTGTGCTTCCTATATACTTTCCTTTCCTTCACCAGATGTTGTTCCAATCTTAGCGGAGTTCATTTCCTCTATTTCTTTATATATCAAAATTTAATCCTGTTTTCGTAATTCTTTGATGATGGGTCATTGCCCTTGGTTGGCGTTCCCAAAAAAAAAAAAAAAAAATCTTCGCCGGTGATTTCAATGCGTTAAACTCCTTATAGGGCTGCAATTGAAATGGCATGAAAGGCGGGGAATTTTAAAACTTGTTACTAATTCTCAGCGTTGTTTGATGAATGATGGTTGTCCTACTAGAATAGATAGTTCCGTTCATACCAGCAATCCGGTAGATTTAACATTAGTTTCATCCGACATCTATCTCGACTGCTCATGGATGGTCGCTCTCCTGTCTCTGGGAAGCGACCACTTCCCAATAATGACTGAAATTTACTCTAGAATGTCAAGTACCTCGAATTCGTATAAAAAGGAATTGTTAGCAGAAAGGCCTGGAGATTTAGGAACGCAGGTTGGGTCAAATTTAGGGATCTGATGGAATGGGATATTGGTAACGTTGAATCCGCCCTTAGAAAAATATAGAACTTTTTGTACAGTTCTGAACTATTCCTTAGATAATTCTGTGCCTCTTGCTCGTCCATACGAGGAGAAGAAATCTCCCTCTCGTTGATGGCACGAAGACTGTTGAAATAATATTAATGAGCGTATTGCTGCTCTGCGGAGATTTCGAATGGATGGCTCAATGGACACGTACCTGAACTGCAGAAGGATTTCAGCTGAAACTGGTAGCATTTCGAAGAGGAATAAGAGGGAATCTTGGGAAAATTATTGTGCGAAGTTCAATAGAAATACCCCCTTGAAAGAAATTTGGTCGTTAGCCAGGTGATTTAAAAATAAAAACTACCATTCTAAAAATGCTGCGGACACCTCTTGGTTCAAAGACTTTACAGATAGAGTTGTCCCTTCTTACGTCCCCACTGTAAATGAAACACCTGATCCTACAATCCTCCCGCTAACCTCCCACTTTTTGTCTAGCTCTATCAGTTATAACGAGTTATTCCTGCTTATAGGAAATAAAAAAGATTCTTCTCCCGGTTTAGATGGCGTAACATATACTCTGTCATAAACAATCTAGGTGAAAACTCTAAACAGTATCTCCTGAATATGTTTAATAGCTTTTTACACGAACGTGTTTGCCCGCCACAGTGATCGAAATTCCTGGTAGCTGCTATTCCTAAAGCTGGCAAACCTTCTAATAAAGCATCATCGTAGAGACCGATTGCGTTGGCTTCTTGTTTCAGGAAATGTTTCGAGACTGTGTTCAAGAACAGACTCACATGGTGGACTGAAAATTATATTTTTTCACACAGTCTGTTTCGTTCCACACCAGGCCTTGGAACCGTCGATTACATCACCCATTTACTTAAAATGACATCTATCTTTTCTTTTTAAACAAAGAGTTTTTAGTTGCGTCCTTCTTGGATATAGAGGGTACCTTCGGTAATGTATCGATTCCCGTTTTAGTAGAAAGGTTAAGAAAATCAGATATCCCTGATAGTTTTGCCAAATTCATCTGTTCACTTTTTACAAAGAGAACCTTGTTTTTTCTTAATCCAGATAAACACGAATTAATTATTGGCCATACTTACAGGGGACTGGCTCAATGCTCTGTTTTGAGCCCAATAGTATTTAACTCTTATGTCTTGGCTTTATTTCATACACCGATATCTGCTAACTCACGAATTTTGTCATATGCTGATGATTTTGTTATCTATAGTATTCATAAGAATGTCTCTCGCTGTGTTTGTGAAAATCAATTTTGTACGGCTCGTTGTAATGTAACATTGCATGATATTTGGCTTAATATATCTCCCGCTAAGTCAGCATTTTTCATTTGTATAACTAGATTATCCTTCTCTCGTGATCTTGCAATTCACATCGGCGATGAGCCCATTCCCATGGTTATCTGCGATAAGTATTTCGGAATGCATTTGGATATGAAGCTTACCCGGTCTCGCCACATATTACTACTCCGTAAACAAACCTTAAAAATTATTAACTTGCTTAAAGCAATTGGTAACACAGCTCTTGAGGTGCGGATCCAGCAATTCTTAACTTAACTTTTAGAACCCTAATTATTTCTCGCCTTGACTATGGTTCTATTGTTCTACGGTTCGGCCTCCAGATCAAATTTGTCTAAACTTGATATTATACAAAACTTTTCCTGCGCATTATTACCGGCAATGTGAGGTCTTCTCCGATTGCTTGTCTCCAGATCGAGAATAAAGCACCTCCGTTATTTATAAGAAGGAATGTTCTTACTGATCGGTACGTGCTCAAATATTGTGATTAGCGATTCCCTTCTCTAGTGCAACAGCTCAAATTTATCAACACGTATTGGAAATTTGTTTCTTCTAAGTTACCATTATTAGTAAAACGAATCTCGATCTATCACAAGTATAGCTTCGCTGTTATTCCTAAGGTTCCATCTCGCTATTCCTCTTATACGTTTTTTTATTACGAGTAATATGATAAATATAAATATTGACACCACGTTAGTTCAGAAAATTAAAGATACTAATCTATCGTTAACTGTACTGTGGTTTAATAATTTTATTAATAACAAATATCCGGATTGCATCAAAATATTTACAGATGGAACTAAGCTCACAGGTCCCTACAGTCTCACTGTTTCCGTTTTCATTGTAGCTAATGTTACAATTCAAAAATTTAAGCTTCGTCTCCTGATGCGTCTGTTTTTACCGCCGAACTGTTGGCTATCGATAAGCCTCTTGATTTCATATTGAATGTTCTTAACCCGGATAATAAATTTACAATTTTCTCTGATAGCCTGGGTGCCTTGATTGCCCTAGACCATAGTTCTTTTAATTTTAATGTCACCCGCTTATTTACGAGATCAAGATTAAATACCTTAAAATTCTTAATAGCAGTGGCTGTTTAAACTTTTGTTGGATTCCCAGTCATCGCGTGATTGGGCTAAATGATGACGTTGATGCCGCGGCTAAATGCGCTGCCTTAAATGGAATCATATTCCCGTTCATTCCTCCCTCAGACTTACATCACAGGAGTCAGGCCACTGCTTTATTGGATAGCTTATAGAGACAAGCAGGATACTGGTAGATATTATGATATGGTTCAATCTGATATCTCTTCGATTCCTTGGTATTTTGGTATTCCACTGTCTATTACCGATCGCCTTATTCGTAAGTATGTCACGCTAATTTGTAGATTGCATATGGGGCATTCCCGAGTGGCTTTAAATTTCTCAACTCCTTTGGTTGCAACAGTAATCACATTAGGTCTACCTTCATTAATGACATTAATCACTTGCTGTTCAGCTGCGACAAATACGAACACGACCATCTTCTAAATGGGCCATTTTCTCCAACGCAGTGCCCTTTCTGTATGGGAAATTTCATCCCAGCCATTCAGCACATATTGTTAGAATGCACAGTATTCATATAAACGCAATCATTAATTTCCTTGAAATAAACAGAATAGCTAAAGTAATATAGTCGCAAACCCCGCTCAGTATGTCGTTATAGCCGCAGAAGCTAAATACGGCAGACTATAGCTTAGGAGATTAAACACAAAAAAAAAAAACAGGCCGCTGCGATAGCCTAATGGAGTGAACTCTTGGTTATTAAAATAGTGGTCATGAGTTCGATTCCCAGCGGCAGCCAAAAAAGTATAGATTGATTTATTAAAAAGGTTAATTTAATGATTAGTTAGTGGCCAAATGGTATTTAAAAGCCAGGCCAAAAAAATGAATAAAAATACGAACGCAATAAAGAAAGATTTTATGAAGAATTAATTTCATGCGGATTATTTCCTTCGTATTATAGTGTTCATTATTTACTCTGCTCTGGGCATACAGCAATTTTTGCTATGGTCCGCTTTATAATTAATAACAACATTTTGGTTTAATTTATAATAAAAAATAATAATAATAATAATAAAGAAAAAGTTTATTGAAGGAAACAGGATTATTATTTAATTTTTCTTTTTTTCTTTTCCCTCATTCATTGGAGTTTATTACTTTGTTGATGAAGGCAGTTAGTTTTATATCATTTTATTCTTTATTGATTTTTTTTTTTTTTTTTAAATGGGCTCGGTGTTAACACTGACCCAACTACATGGACCTAGATCACCTACTCAGATTCTGAGGCGATCGGAGATAGAAAGTATAAAGGAAAGAAGGAGGGGAACAACGGCTGGAGATGGGAAGGAAAGGATAAAGGAAGCATTGAAAGGGGTAGGAAGATCTAACGCCAAAAGTTCGGCGTATAGATGAGAGCACTGAGGAAAAAGAGCAGAGCATTCGAAAAGGATATGGTTGGGGTCACATATAAAGGGAGGATCAGTTGAGTGGAGTGGGCAAAAGGGAGAAGGTGAAAGAGAAAAAGAAAAACGAGAAAAGGGAAGGAGGGAATGGCCAAGTCTCAGTCTGATTAAAGAAACAATAGCCGAGCGCCGAGAAAAAGGAAGAAATTGGTACCAAGGCTGTGAATTGGGAGTAGGCTGTAGGAGGAGGTAGAAAGAGGAACGATTGGCAAAAAAGGAAGGGTAGATGTCAACCCACAGTCTGGTATGGAGACTTGCGGAGAGGAAAAGGATGTCTGAGGCAGGAAAATGCGGAAGGAATGGACCATTGAGAGACGCTGAGCGAGCTAGGAAGTCAGCTGCTTCGTTGCCCTCAATGCCAGAGTGGCCAGGAACCCATAAAAAGTCAATAAGGATAGAACGTGCTAAGCGCAAGTTGGAGATAGAGGCACGAACAGAAAGAATAATGTCATTAGTCGAGTGGGAAGGAGGAGAAGAGATAGCTTGCAGCACGGATTTGGAATCAGTAATAATGAGAAACTTACAGATCCCTCTTGAAGAGGAAATAAAGGAGACAGCACGGAGAATGGAGACTGCTTCAGCAGAAAAAATGGAACAAAAGGAAGGAAGTTTGAAGGATTCCGAGTGATTAAGCGAGGGGGCTGTAAAAGCACCGCCCACCCCGCAATCATTTTTGGAACCATCAGTGAAAATTTTTACATGACGGGGAAATGAAGAATTTAATATGTGGACATATTCACTGACCACTGTGCTCTGAGGAGTGGAGTTAGCACGAAGAGGAAGAGAGGAGAATGAGACGGGAAGACATGTACTATTGAAATCAAAAGAAAAGTAAGGAAGCTTATTGCGGGAAAAGACATAAGGAGAGAACTTAGAGACCCGAGCAGCTATGTGCGCAAGAACCGGGATTTTGTGAGGAACGAAGCGCCAGTGGTCATTGATATACAGATAGGAAGAAATAAGTTTAGATGAAGAGATCGGGAGGCGTTTAATTAGAAAACGGTAACCAAGCAGAGATCTACGGATAAACAGGGGTTTAATATTAGATTCAGACAAAATGGCAGGAATGGGAGAAGACTTTAGGGCCCCAATGCAGAGCCGAAGACAGGAGTTTTGGATTCTATCAAGTTTGCGCAGGAGGGAGTTTGAGGCATTGCCGTATAAGAAGGAACAGTAGTCTAGTTTGGAACGAATGATGGATTTGTAGAGAATTATGAGAATATATGGATCACCGCCCCACTTGAGAGGACATAAGGCTTTCAGGAGATTTAGTCTCTTAAGACAAGATATATAAAGGTACTCGATATGTTCTTGGAAAGAGAGTCGACTGTTTAGGAAAAGACCAAGATAGCATATGGAATTAACAATAGGAATAGGATAGTTGGAGGAGATGATGTTTACCAGAGCACGATTATATGGGCGGAGGGAGAAAATAATAGAAGAAGACTTGGAAGGAGAAAGAGAAAGAAAAGCACCGGAGAGGGAACTACTGAGGACTGATAGAGAACAATTAATCTCCTCGTTAGCTGTAGCTAGCACGTCTGAAGTGGAGTAGATAAGGATATCATCCGCAAAAAGGAGAGAAGAAGAAGGAATGCGAAGAGTAGCGATATCAAGGAGATAAATATTAAAAAGAGAAGGACTAAGACAGGAACCCTGAGGCAAGCCGCGGTAACAACGTCTGATTGTTGAAAAGGAGGGAACAGAAAGAAAAAGAGATCTATTTTGGAACAGATTAAGAATAATGGTAACGAGAACAGGAGGAATATTGAGGGAAATGAGCTTAGAAGCCAGTGAAGGAAGATGAACATTATCAAACGCAGATGCGACGTCGACGAATGTGGCAATAGTAAACTTTCTATCTAGGAATGATTTGTAGATGTCCGATAGAAAGGTACTAATGCAGTCGATTGGACCAAGACCAGGGCGAAAACCAAACATATTAGGAGGGAGGAGATTGTTATGCTCCAGCCACCAGACTAAACGATTGTTGATTAAGCCTTCGAAAAGTTTTCGAAGACAAGAGGCGAGGGAGATAGGTCGGAAAGAAGACTGGTTTCTTTTAGGAATAGGAATGATTATAAAATCATTCCAGGATTTAGGAGTGTGACCAGAGATTAGAAAGGAGTTATAGATAGCTAAGAGAGAATGCAACGAGGAAGAGGAGAGATTTTTAAGGATTGGATATGAGAGGCCATCTAGTCCGGGGGTGGAGTTAGTGGATTTGTTAAGAACGGATAGGAGCTCATCGTAACGAAAAGGAGAGGAAAGAAAATGGTCTTCAGAGGTAGAGTAGTAAGAGGGGGAACTAATTTCTTCAAGAGAAGGAACATAAGCGGGCGAGATAAAGTCCAAAAAGGAATGAAGATGTGGCAACGCAGGAGTAGAATGAAGAGGGCGCTCGGAGGAGGGAAATCTAAAGGCCCTAGCTAACTTCCAAATTTGAGAGAAGGGCGTATCTCATTGATTTATTTATTACGTTCTTTATTTTTTTTTCTTTCTTATATTGTAGTCTTTGTTCAGTGTGGGGCTACTTCCTTTTCCCCATCAAGCATTGTGAGCATTGCCAGACAACTATGGTCATATTGTGAGATGGGAACTTTTATTTTTATTTTTATTTTGTTTTTCTGGAAAAAAAAAAAATCATTTCTGTTTGTTAAGTTTCATTAGGCATTGTGGGCACTGCTCTGTCATTGCAGCCATATTGTAGAATGGAATTTCCTTTCCTTGCTTTCCATTCCTTATTTTTCTATTACTAATAATTTTTCATATCTAATCATAGTGTAGCTTGCTGGTTAAATAAACTGCATTTGTTCAGGCCAAAAAAAAAAAAAAAAACAATTTTGGGATAGATGTTAAAAATCGCAACGAAAATATGTGGGGTACAGAATTTAAAACGACTTAAAAAATCGCCCTTAAAATTTCATAACTCTTCGCCAGCTAGAACAGTCCATTAAACGTAAAACTCAAAAAATCTATAAAAAAAAAAAAGCAAAAACAAAAACTTTAAACATATTTGATAACCAATGAAAAAGAAGGCATGTGTTTTTATAGCTCAATGAAAACCCCGAAACCCGTTTTAAATCTGCTGTATATAGAAGGAAAAATAGAGGCCAATATTTTAAGTTCAAATTTGGTCTCGAGACACTGGAAACTCCTAATAGTATGGAAATAAATAGTTGTTTTTTCTGCCGTAACGTGTTTTTTGTCAACAACAAATTCGCTGGTTGGATGTAGTTCGCAAAATTGAATTGGTCAATTCTTTACCGAAACTTTTAAAGGTTATAAAAAGTCCACAAAGTGCAAAAAAAAAAAAAGAAAAAAAAAGATCATCCACCGAATGCATATTCACAAGGTTTTAGGTAATTTACAAATACATACATCCGTAGAAATTACAAATATAAATATAATAATACATAATCTAGATGTTCGTCAGAAATTACATTATTCATTTAGAATTTAGAATTTTATAAATGTCAATTACGGTAATCGCTATTCAAATATACGCAATAGTTGGCACACGATACATCATGCTAGACTGACGTTTTTTAATATTATTATAACGTGAAATATAAAACTAACGATGAGCCGGCTTTAAAATGACAATCGCGTTTCGTTCACAGATTCAGCATGCAAGTTTCCGGCAGCGAGTCTTGAGTGTTCTTTGCATACGAGATCCTCAAATTGTATACTTTAGCCTTTTTAGAGGTAAAATGCATAGACATTATCAAACTAGAGTATAGTTTCTCCGTTTATAATAGTAGAGGATTTCAATTCACGCTGTAAAGAGGAAGTGAAGTGGTTAGAATTATTCGTAATGTCAGTGATATTATTAAAATAGCAGAAAAAGGGAAAAATATTAAAGCGTTCTAGGAATTTGGTTTTTGAAATTAACTAATATGCGTACAATTTTCACGGTCTATATCAGTGGAACGGACTAGAACTTCAAGCTTTATCGAATATTACCAGAACCTCTCAACTTAATTAATCCAAAAAAACCGAACGGTATCTTCCATTTGACGTTTATGTTTTATATATTATTAAGAATTTATATATATATATAGATTTATTTTCAAGACCGGGCAAAAGAAGCTACATGCGGGCCATAATTATGTAGCTACACACCACTTTTTTAAATTCTTAAAAAACGCATATAATATGTAAAGTAAACAACATTTCAGATATTTCTCTATCTCTAGACAAACAAAAAAAAAAACATTTATCCGCGGAATTAGTAAAAAAACTTAGAAATTTAGGGGAAAAAACAACACGATTGTGTACGACAAAAAATAACGCAATCGCATGCAGCAAGAATAAGAAATTTAAAATTAGTTAAAAACTTGCAATATAATTAGTGAGAAAAAGAATAGACATTACGAAAAATAAGCGACACATTTACTTGTAGTACAAAAATTTCAGAACTTTGGCAAAAAACGACGCATTTACGTGCAGTAAAAAAATTCGGAATCTAGACAAATACGTTACTCGAAAAAATTACGTTTTATTGATTCCGGTTCTTGTAGCACTTCTATGGGACGTAAAATAGACATGTTTGATATCATTGGATTCGTTAAAGCCTGGGCTACAATCCCCACTAATGGATCAACGTTTCACTTCTTTTTTTTTTAAAAAAGGGCAACTTCTATTTAACACCGTTACATTCTAACTCTATTTTTTTTAAATTCCTTCGATTGATTTGAATTTTCTGAAAAATTTTGGCGTCCAAATAATTATCAAAAAATCCGCCAACTCTTTGTTAACGTGGAAAAAGTTTTCGTTCTATTTAGCACTTACGTCGTCACTTTTTTCTTTATTGCTTTCATCATCGTTATTTATTTCAATGTTTTCTTCCAACTTTCCTCACGATTTTGTTGCTAATTAAAATAACTGTGGTAATAACAAAATTTTCCGATTATCAGTCCGATATATCGTGAAAAACTTAAACTCGCGTTTTGTTCCTCAAAACTTTAAATTTTTGTATTAAGGGAATTTTATCCATTTTCATTTTGATATTATCACAATGAAATACAGTATAAATATAATGACTAAATGATTTTTCCATAGTAAATATTTTTGAATTTCTTGTAGTGGCTTATTCGTACGATGCTTGCCGTTGTCGAGGAGTTTGCTATTCAACGCCAGCTAAAGACAGACACATACGTTGTCATAGATAGATTTTCTAGTGTTTCATAATTTTTATAATTCTTATAAAACAGTCTATTTAAATTAATCACTCTGTGTAGAGCAAAATAACTTCGCTTTTATATTTTTCCCGCTGATGTTTTACTTTACGTTATTATTCTTCTAATAATTCTCGCTATAAATGTATATACATATGTGCTGCAATTGTAAAGGTATTTTTTTTTGATCTTGACCGATTTTAAAGGTTTTGAAAAGCTTTAAAGGTTCACACAGAGGTCAGCCGGTATGTATGTTATATACTAGTATATCATATTTTTATGGAAGATTTTTCATCCTTGTTTAAATCATAAAAAGACAACATGGATATTTTTCTACTTTTTTATTCGAAGTATTTTTTATATACTCACCTACATTTGCATATACGCATGTGAACGCATGTATATATATATATATATCTTAGGCTACCCCCCATTCGAAAAAATGTCCCAGAAAAATATCCCAGAAAAATGTCCCAATTTTATGTAACGTTTGTTATATTTTATAGGATTTTTGTTATTGTTATTTAAAAAATGTCACAATTTTATGTAATGAAATATGTAACGAAAAATGTAACGAAAAAATGTCTTAATTTTATATAATGAAAGTTAAATGTTAGAATAAGACTTTTGTGGTTATGTTATTGTTTTTTTATGTTGATGCCAGTAAGAATTACGTTGTAAATTTTGATCATTTTATACAAAGTATAGAAGAGAAAGAGACAGAAATTAAAGCAAGAGGGGTCAAGGGGCACAGCCCCTTGCGAGGCCAAAATGGCCGAGTTTATATATATATATATATATATATATATATATATATATATATATATATATATATATATATATATATATATATATATATATATGTTATATGTACTGGGGGGATTGGGCTCGCTGGTCACAATTATTTTACTCGGTGAATTTTTAAAAAGAACTGCACAACGTTCACGTAACGTTTATTGCAAGAAAAAGAAAAAAAGTATATGAATACATCAAATTTAAAAGTGAAATTCAGACTAAAATATCTTGAAAACTAAAACTGCTATCACGGCAATATGATAAGGAGAATTACATTTAATCCTTTTTAAAATTAGATATCGACAATATTTACATAGTAAAATCCGTTTTCTTTCTTACAGTCTAAGCAACAATATTTGAAGTCACTGGGGACCATTGCTCCAATCATGTTGTAATTTGAACGCTTACATTTTACAATTAAGGCGTTTTGTATAAGTTTTCTCCCTTTATCCTATCTTTCGATAAACTTCCATTTTTCCATTTTGAGATGTTAAATATTATTCCTTCTCCTAATCTTTTTTCTTTGCCTTATGTAAAATATCTCCCTGCTCATGTAACAGTTTATGAATTTAACTAGGCAGTTTCATAATTTTTTGCTAACCATACCCTAATTTTTACGGATGGATTCAAAATGGCACACGGAGTGGGTGCATCTATCTACATCCCTGTTCTTAATCATTCCAGCTTGTTCAAAATTCCTTCATTTTGTTCATTTATTATGCGGAGACTACGTGCCATTGAGCTTATTCCATCTGTCCCTCAATGTAAAATGTTCCTCTTAATTTCTGATTGCAAAAGCGCCCTTCAGTGTATCTCCTCTCCATATGTTCCTTCTTCTTCTGATCCTATTATTCTGCGCATCCGATCTCTAATCTTCAGCCTTCGCAGATTGCACTCATTAACCATCGACTTTCTTTGGATCCCTGGTCGTGCCAGGATTACGAGCAACGGAAAGGCGGATTATCTTGCTCGTTCGACTATTTCTTCTGGGCGGCCAGTCGGACGGTTTCCTTCTCACGAATTATTAAATATTACAAAAAGTATCCAAAAGGCCAATTGGAAATCTTTGTATAAATCATCTTTCTCCAATCCTAATTCACAATATTTTTCCATTCACTCCAATCCACCTGCTCAACCATGGTTCCTACATTTTCCACACCTTCCCCGTTTCGTCATATCTGCTATCTGTCGTCTTCGATCTGGTCACAGTCGACTTCCTGCTTCATTGTATCGTTTCTCCATAGTGTCCTCTTCTATTTGTCCGCTGTGTATCGATAACACAGTCGTATGTGACTCTGATCATGTCTTCTTTGAGTGCTTCTCTTTATCATCTGAAAGGGCAGCTCTATACAGGGAGCTGCTCTCGCATGATGTTCCAACTCCATATTGTATGTTCTTTATTTTCTCTCTTCAGTCAACGTTGATCATCCCAATTGTAGAAAAATTTCTATCTTCTACACTTCATTATATTAAAATCTAATCCCCTCGGTAGTTCTCTTTCATTTTGTCATTCCTGACTTATCGTGTCTGATTACTTCCCATGAATTCCTCTCTAAACGAAGAGCACGCACTGATGTTGCAGTTACAGTTACAAACATGCACAGCTCGCGGTTAATTTTACGGGCCCGCTGTCGCATTTGCGGCCCTAACGGTAGATAGGGGAACTCCTTGTCAGACGGCACTGCGGGCGCTGCTGTTGCAGTGTGGCCATAGTGTTCGGTGAAAATTCTGCTCATTTCCTTTTAACAGGATGGTAGGCGCTGTTTTCGCAGTCGTCGCCATAAATATTATTAATTTTTCATAATTCAGAACTGGAAACTTTGCTTTATAGTGATAGAGAAAGTCGTTGAACTTTCGGATAATTGTTTACGGACGCTAAGCGCTGTGTTTTATTATATAGCTGTGGTACTTGATAGCTCTAACTGATTTTAAAACATCTCGTGTTTCTTCTTCCTTAATTATTTGTAGCCAGATTCCTCTGTCCGTTTGTACTGTGTGCTCTGTAATTGCAGACGTGGCCATGTTATGGGACAGCTAACTCTTTTTGCACTTACCTTCGGCAATGTAATTCCTTTTCTTTTCAGGATGCGTATGTTTGGCATTTTTCGACGTTGATTGTCATTGTTTCTCCATTCTTGGTATAGTGTTCTTTGTCGTTACTCCTAATTGCTGCTATGTGCACGTGTTGAAGGATAATCGTCCGTTGCTGACAAACCCAGGGAAAAACCCAAACAAGAAAAGAAAAAAAAAAGGAGAGGTTTTATATTTTTCTTACATTCTAACGACGAAAATATGTCAATTGATAAAAAAAAAAAAAAATCGGTTTAAAACAGGTTTTCAACTTTTCTTTTTTAAATATCGTACTCGTAAATACAGAAGTAACGGTTTTTTTTTTGCCATTATCACGTTTTTATTCTTATTTTTTTATTAGTATCTCGGTGGTGGGTGGTGCATAAATTCTGAGTCCCTGCAACGAGCTGTGTTAGTCTTCGATTTTACCACTTCAGGTGTATATTTGGCAAAACTTTGGCCCTTAAATTTTAACATTTTTGGACTTTCGTATTTTTTCAGTTTTTTGTAGATAAAAATACACCGATTAAAAAAAAAAAAAGAAGCAACGGGCTAGAGTGTTCCTTTAATTTTTTCCCGTAAAATTTGATTTTTACTATTTTCAAAATTGGAGCCTTTTAATTTTATAATTTTGGGAATTTCGTAAAATTTAATGAAGAAAGTACATCAGTTAGAAAAAAAAAAAAAAAAGTGAACTTTCTATCTAGTACAAAACGTGCTGTACGATTTGATACCATTTTTTTTTTTTTATATATATATTTATTTGTTATTATTATTATTACTTTTATATTTCTATTGCTTTTTACACCATGCTATCAACCAAATTCTAACCTTGTTTTTCCATCTCTCTAGATTTTTTTTCATTTCGAATTTCTTTTGGTACGTTGAGTTCCCCATTAATTTAATTAATACCTCTTCCTCTACATTATCTATTTTACTGTTAATCCCCCTAGTTCGTATATAACAAGGTTTATCGCAATTTCTAGTCCTGTACGTTCTTGTTCTAGTTGGTAACTGCCTATCTTCGAGTTTAGCACTGAGTAATTTGCTGTAATAATATAACATTTTTGCTGACATTTCGTTATTTTTGTTCCACCAAGTGATGTTATCTAATGCGTCCGTCTTTTTCTCGTTGTGTAAGACCAGTTTTAGACATTTTTTTTTGTAATTTGTTGATTTTCCTCATTTCTGTAATTTTCGTCTCACCCCAAATTCCGATTCCGTATTTAATTCTTGACATTATTACAGCTTCGAAATATAATCTTAGGCTTTTGTATGTCATACCCTGTTTTAATTTGTATTACCCGCAATGTTGTCTACATGGTTTCTCCGTGTTAGACCTTTGTCTAATATTATCCCAAGGTATTTAAATTCATTTGAATTTTCTATCTTTTCACAACCACATATTTCCTTACTATGTAAACACTTTTTGTATTATGTAAAATTAATTTAGGAACGAACGTTCTAAACCGGCTTGGCGTTCTTATATGCATCACTTTAGTTTTTTTAGCATTAATTAATAATTTTTTGTCGTGCGCCCATTTACATACATTATTGAGATCTTCTTGTAACATTTTTTCAGCACTTTCTATATTAGAGTGTTCAATAACCAGTGCAATATCATCTGCATAAACATACACTTTAGAATTCTTTACATATCGGTAGAGAGAATTCGTGTATATTAAAAATAGTATTGGTGCCAGTATTGTCCCTTGTCCAACTCCGTAATTCATTATTTCTTTTCTACTGTGTTCATTCCCGATCTTTACTAAAAATTCTCTTCCTCTTATGTAACTCCAAAACCATTTTAGAAATCTCCCTTTTACACCCATTTTTCTTAAGTCCTCAATTAGTATTTCTTGGTCCACTAGGTCAAAAGCCTTAGTGAGGTCTAAAAAAACTAACATAAATTGTTTACCCACTGCTAATCCTTTATTTATATCTGACATTAGTGTTTTAAGTAATAATATCGTTGATTTTCCCTCTCTAAAACCAAATTGAATACTATTTATCAAGTTATTTCCCTCCAAGTAATTTTTCAAATATTTTCCCACGTACTGCTCTATTATTTTTGCTATGACTGAAATTAATGTGATCGGTCTGTAGTTTTCACACTGTTTTCTATCTCCACTTTTGTAAATTGGTCGCACCATATCGATTTTTAACTCTCTGAGAAATATTCCTTCTTTCAAAGAGTAGTTAATCATTTTCGTTAGCAATGGGGTTAGTAGTTTCGAGTGTCTCCTGATATCCTTCACCCTTATTTCGTCGTATCCTTGGGCTTTATCCGGATTAAGTTTTTTTTATTATGGATTCTATTATATCCTCTGTAGCTTTTGGAATGTATAAGGATATATTGATTTCATCATTTATTTCAGTATTCAAGAATTTATTATCACAGAAGTGTTTCACTTTCCGTGTAATGGACAAGTAATAATTTAGGAATGCGTTAACTGCATTGTCATAACTAGTAAAATTCCTGAGTATATCCTCATCTATTATTGCTTTTTTCTTTTTGCAGACTATTTTATTTATTATTCTCCAGGTTTTCTTCATGTCATTGCCTGCTTTTTGTAATTCCTGTATGTAATATTTTTCTTTTGCTTGTCTTATTTCCTAATTAAAATGGATTTCTGTAATTCTTATATAATTCTTTATATCGCCTATTTGAATGGTTCCCTTTACACCTTTTATAATACAAATCTCTTATATGAATGTAGTTTAATATTTTCCTATTCATCCATTCATTCCTAGGGAAATTTCTTGTTTTCTCAATTGTTTGTTTTGTATACCTACATTTCTCGTAACAATTTTTGAAAGCGTTTGCTATGTTTATTGAAATTTGCTCCGTACCTGAATTTTCATGCATGCTCTGCCAATCATATTTTTTTATTTCATCATTTAACACAATTTCGTTTAAATAACTATAGTTTGTTAATGCGTCTGCCATACCATTTGTTCAAAACGAATTCCAGAAGTACTAACAGTCAAATTTTTTTTAGGAATCCTACTTGATAAAAAACTACTACAGAAGGACCATATAGCAAACGCATCCGCTCTTCAGGAATTCTCAAATTGCTCAACCACTCTGATTTAAGATGCAGCAGGAGAACACTGTTAACGTTTATATCGATCCATCGTCCCAAAAAAAATTGGACTATGGTGCTCAATTATATAATTCAGCAAGCTGCATAACCCTAGGAAAACTAGATTACATTCATCACTAAGGCATTAGATTAGCGACAGGGGCGTATAGAACTACACCCATAACAATCCTCTATGTAAAAGCGAATGAATATCCTCTCAAATTAATTTTTATTTTGCGATGTAAATGAAAATAGTTCAATGAGAAATATATATAAATATCTGTTTTACCTGCTCGCGAACAAAGAATTCGGATCGTCGTTGTTGATTTACTTTATGAAACAAGGCATTGGCGCACCCGCGGGTGACAGGCTACGGGACTAGAGTCCTACCCAGCGAGAATAAACGAGCACTGTTAATAATGGCCAAATTTGTTATCGGCAAAATTTTTGACAGTAAAAATTAATATTTGATAAAAACATAAAGTGTTTTTAAATAATTCCTTTTACACAAAAATGAATATATAAATAAGAGATGAGAGAGATATATAGATATACCAAAACATGTTCGGCCTCCGCCTTTACATTTTCCTATTTTAGCCCCCCCCCCCCTGCCCAACAAATTCTGGGTGCGCCAATGAAACAAGGTATTTCTCAAATTTACTCTCTACCGTATAAGATATCACGTAATTATATAATCCCCCCCATGCTGCTCTGGATCCGCCCTTGACATATTATATATACAGTGAGCCACAATAATAATATCCGGGCACCGATGTACCCAATGAATATACGCTAAAAACAAAGGGAAAAAATGCTTTACTGTTGAAACAAGTAACGAAAATAGAAAAATAGGTATCTCTCTAATATATTCTAAAAAAAAAAAATCAAAAACATTAAAAAAACACAGCTTACGATATAAAAAACACAAAAATTACGAATTTTAAACGCCACATTAATATCCGGGCAAACCAAAAAATAAAATAAAGGAGCTCTCCAAATAACTGAATATCTACTTCCTGGAAAAATTAATACTTCGAATGATGACCTTTGGCATCTACGACCGCTTTCAACCTGCGCGGCATTGAACAAACTAATTTTTGTAGATAATCAAGGGGAATTTTCTGCTATTTCTATTTTAGACGACACGAATCCTCTTATTGAGGTAGTCCCATAGGTTCTCTCTATGGGATTGCAATCCGGAGACTGTGGGGGTGTGGCAAGGATGTGGGGCAATTATAGAGAATCCATTCTCGAGTTTTGTAAGCTGTATGTTTTAGATCATTATCTTGATACAAGTAAAATGACTCCAAGATGCCCAATTTTTCAGCGCTTTGGCATAAATTGTGTCGTAAAATGTCGACATATAGATCGCTATTCATAGTACCATCAATGGTGACTAAAGATCCCACACCACTCGCCGCGAAACACCCCTACACCTGTATATTTCCTCCGCCGTGTTTAATTGATGCAGTTAGAGTTTTTAATTCATATGCAGTGTTCGGTTTACGCCATACTTTCTGTTTTCCATCACTCCAAAGACGTTAAACTTGGACTCATCAACAAAAATGACGTTCTTGCAGAACTCCTCCCAATAAAATTGGTATTGTTCTGCGAACGCGAGCCGTTTTTTTTTTTGAAATTTGCAGAACTAATATAGGGTTTTCGGCGGGTAGTGTGGGAAAAGTATCCCATATCTTTTATGGCCCAACGTACTGTTTCGGCTGAAATTTCTATCATTTTGCTCTCTCTCGGTGCAGTAGTTAGTTTCGGCGCACTTCCCTTAAGGGTTTCTTTCTATTTCTCGCCGGATAAAACGCACATCGTATTTTGTTAGCTTTTTTGGTTTCCCTTTTTTTTTTGATTTCGAGTCGATGCGATTTTCCCTTTATGAAGGACGTCATGCACCGTACTTTTCGGAATATTCAGTAGCTGTGTGCAATCTTCCGTTCCGATTAAATCTTCTTCATTCTTCCAAATTACTAATTGACGCATTTCCCAAGACACGCATTTTTACTCGTTCGCGACATTTCACTTCACTAACACGCACTTTTTAAACAATTACCGTAACGGACGTACTGTTTAATTATAATTTGCGTTTTCGCGTAACGACTCGCGTTACTGTGATGACTCATATCAGTAGCGCGTCTTAGTTGACGCACTTGGGAAAAATCCATGAGTGTTTTACTGCACTTAGTTCTATGTGCCCGGATATTAATGTGGCTCTTAAAATTCGTAATTTTTGCGTTTTTTGTATCGTAAGCCGTGTTTTTTAAATGTTTTTGCTTTTTTTTTTTTTTTGAAGATACTTATTTTTCTATTTTCGTTACTTGTTTCAACAGTAAAGCACTTTTTTCCTTTGTTTTTGGCGTATATTCATTGGGTACATCGGTGCCCGGATATTATTGTGGCTCACTGTATATGTAATACATATATTCACGCGAATACTCTCCCTCAACGATTTATTAAGTGGTCATTTCTTAATGAGTATGTAATAAAAATCGACTTTGTCGTCTTATACATCTTTGTTGAATTCTGATCCAAGGATTAGCACTTTTAAGGGCTGTTGGATTTTTTCTTTTTTTTTTTTTTTTAGATCATTTAACAGCACTGTAACGGCGCGTTATAACTACTTGGAAAAGTTGTTTGGCGGCGAGCCAGAACGATAAAAAGGGTAAAAAAAAACAAACAAACAACTAATTGTTTTTTTCGTCTTTTTCCTATCACTCGAAAATATTTTTAAAAAAACAAAAAAAGGAAATACACCCTGTCAAGAAAGTATCGGGAATTGTTAAATAAAACGAACAATTTTTAATTTTCATCCAAATTTATTTTGTCACCTTCAAAATAACATCCATTCGAAGCGATGCACATATGCCAACGCTTTTTCCACTCGGCAAAGCACTTCTGATAGGCGGTTTCCGGGATGGCCTTTAGCTCTCGCGTCGCATTCGTCTTGATGTCATCAATCGATTCGAAGCGCATTCCCCGTAGCGGAAATTTGAGTTTTGAGAATAGGAAGAAGTCGCAGGGTGCTAAATCTGGTGAATACGGCGGTTGTTCGATGATATTTACTGAGTGTTTGGCCAAAAACTCATTCACAATTATGGCTTTGTGAGACGGCGCATTATCGTGATGGAGAATCCAAGAATTGTCGACCCACAAATCGTTACGTTTACGACGGATAGCCTCTCTCAAACGTCTCAAAACACTTAAGTAAAACTCTTTGGTGACTGTCTGTCCGGCTGGCACATATTCATAGTGTACCACGCCTCGAATATCGAAGAAAACAATCAACATGATCTTCACTTTCGATCGGCTTTGGCGAGGTTTTTTCGGCTTTGGCGAGGTTTTTTCGGCTTTGGCGCGCCAATTGGCCGCCATTCGGACGATTGCTGGTTCGTAAGCGTGTCGTACTCGTACACCCATGTCTCGTCACCAGTAATTATCTTTTCCAAGAAGGTAGGATCCAAATTGGCTCGATCCAGCATGTCTGCAGCTACCTGTTCTCGGTACTTTTTTTTCAAAGAAATTCAGGTCTTTCGGAACAAGCCGAGCCGCAACGCGTTGCATACCCAATTTTTCGTGCACAATCGTACGTACGCTCTCGTGTGACATGCCCAATCCATGAGCCATCTCTCTCAAGCTCACATGACAATTTTCAGCAACGATTTCCTTGATTTTATCGACGTTATCATCGGTCACACTCGTTGAAGGCCGTCCAGAGCGAGGCATGTCTTCGACCGTCTCCCGACCATCCTTGAACGCTCTGTACCACTCGTAAACCCGCGTTTTTGATAAAGCAGATTCACCAAAAGCCTTCTGTAACATTTTCAGTGTATCGGCACAAGAAATTTCGTTCGAAACACAGAATTTAACACAAGTACGTTGTTCAATATTTTCACTCATTGTAAAACTTCGACAAAACACTTCAAGGTCGACTGATTTTAACAGCTGCTGTAAACACACTGGTTGACAGATCGCGCTAAAAATAGGCATCATAATACAAAACAGTTGTACCAACCTGGAAAAAAAACATTATCTGCCTAGCTATTACCCGGGAGATTTAAATTGACAATTCCCGATACTTTCTTGACAGGGTGTATATACGCAGCAGAATTCATTTCTACTTAATTTGTTGTTTTAGATGTGCTAATAAATGAAACACGTGTAAATAGACAGCGTGAGAAAATCATTACGCGGTCGTTAAACGACCTTTTTTTTTCTTGCTTCCTCATTTTTTTCACGGTGCGGCCATTTTGTATTATTACTGCTTTTTGCGTATTTATATTGCTTAAACGCAGGCGTTGCTTCAGCGTCTAACGAAATGAAGAAAGGACAGATAGAAAAACACAAGAGCCCGGGCTAAAATTTGCGCGCGCACATGTCGAGCGTTGATTCGGTTCTTGAATAGTTTTTCGTTTTTTTTTTACATTCTAGTACACACTAAGCTGGAAAAAAAAAGCCCGGAAAATCTAACTTCTACATTTTCTTCTGGTAGTTATTTTTGACTGCGCGCCATATCGATGAATAAACAATTTTATCGGTTTTATTAAACTTTGCTGTCGGAATGTTCGTTTTATGTCGCGCTTGATGTTTTTTTTCATTTTGTCTTTGTTGACATTTAACTTTACACGTGAGTTCCGACAGCAGAACGTAAAAATGAACCGCTGATCGCTTCCAATCGCTACCATTCGCAACCGGAATGTTAATAATAGTTTCGTGTGCCGTACACCATACTCGACGTCACCGAATATTACGTTTGTGGCTCCCTGAGCCTGTCAAATCTTGAAACTAAAAGAAACAGTTGTAAATCAACTTTTTCCAACTTCCCGAACTCGATTTTTGGTTTATTCGATTTTTATTACGCATTTTTTTCTTCCCGTTTAATTTGGTCATCAAACGGTCTCTATTTGACGGTCGTCTGAATAAAACAAAACAACCATTACATAAAGGTTCGACTGGGATCGCAATTTCACTAGGAACATATCGTGACTTTAGGCAACAGTTAACAAGCGCAACTAGCATGTGTAGTTGCAAATTCACGGTTCGAGTCGCTGTTTCTATAGGAGTTCTGGCGTAAGCCATTACATGCAGTCTGCCAAAACAATGACGATGAAAGCTTCGAAGTAGAATCTGAACCGAAAGGAGGGATCTGTCATAAAACTAAGCGATCGAAAAAGCTGCTAGCTTAATTACGTGATAATCTGCGGCGACAGGAACGCGCTTTATTTATTTACAAGTATTTCCAAATGGCATTTCCATATGCCGCGCGCAGCTGCGGTTGTACTACACCGAATGGTCGATCATTTAGATACGAATGGACATTCCGATGAATGACGGAAGTGCGCACACATGGTGGCGAAAGAGTTGGACGGGACTTCCTTGTGTGTGTCCTCTGTGTGATAATTTCTTTAAACGAACGCCAAGCAAGGGCAAAGGCCCAGAGTTTGAAGTGCGTTGAACCAAAAAGGGGTTAGAGATTGTACTATAAATAGAAGTAAAGGAAGGCTAACAGAGGGAAGAGCCCAATTTAAAAGTTGAAAGTAGAGAACCGAGCGCGGTTGAGAACCAAGGAAGCACTCGAAAAGGATGTGGTCAGCGTTGTTTAGGTTAGTTAAGTAGAACTGACTGATCGGTGTTAGAAATGGCAGATCAACGTGGAATCATCGTCCCCCAAGACTAAACTACCTACTTTTAAACGCATTGTTTTCGTGTTATCAAAGTTTACTCGTGTCGCATTCAATTGTTCATGAAAGAATCGGTGAGATCGTTTAACGTCATTATTGTCTGCTTTTCAATTTTTGTTTCTATTGTTTCATTTTATTTGTTCTTATCGGTTTTATTTCTTGCCCACTCGAATTCGCCCGACGAGCGAGGTAAACCTTAATCCCCGATCCAGTTACTAAAAACGTCACTAACCCCGTCGTCGCATAGGTTAAAACCACTAGCAGAAAAATAAACAGGCCTACTTAGTAATCATCTTCTCCGTCCTCGTTCAATGTGTATCTCTACTTCGAAAGGTAATAATAATGTCTCGGTAGTGAATATTAATAAGCCCGTCGACGTAGATATTTTTATCAACTGCTAATTTCGCCTATGTACTTAATGAACCTAGCCTTATCGTCGACACTTTTCCCGAGTCTATGTTGGACAAATCGTCGTCTTGTCGAACATTCGGAAAAAATCGTAACTTCCGTTCGTCCCTTAGCTTCGGTTAGATAATTTCGTAATAAGTGCTAACTCTCTAATCTCCCGTTCCGGTGAAAACTTAAACTTTAGGCTGTTAGTACATTTTTACTCACCGACGAGATCCAAAAAATATTCGATCATTCCGATTTAGTGTAATTTCTGTCGATGTTACTGTTGAAGAACTTTTAACGTAACTAACCGTTTACCAGCAGTTCACTTTCCTCTTACATCAAGATCTCCGATTCTAATTTGAAATCTCCGAATCCTTTTATATTATTCCAATCTCTTATTTTCATCCTAAACATTTTTCAAATTTTTCTGTAGTCTCGTCTTTTTTTAATGTCGCGAATGTCGAATCGACTCCAGTTATGAACAAAGTTTCTTTTGATAACTCTTCTTTTCTTTCTTCTAAAAATATTTCTTGACCTTTCCGTTGTTATCCGTTCTCAGTAAATTCCATATCTGTCTTATTTAGAGAATAAAGTCTCCTGTCTATATGTCAAACTCTACAATCGTAGGTACGCTGGAAGTCATAGTTTCTTCTACCCTAAATTTTTGTTTTGTTTACTGTTCCTTCAATTCCCCTTCTCGCGTGTAGTGCTAATATTTCTGCCCTTAGTCCCTCTACATTGATATCACATTGCAGCTGTTTGTTATTTTATAGTACGTTCCTTCGGTGCTGCTTGTCTCCTTTGACCAACAGGTTGTGACTGACAGCAAGCAGCAGCTAGACGTGATGGTTGTCTTGAATGATGGAAGCTACTTCTATGGAGTTTTTGGCTTTATAGATATATATATGTATGTATGTATGTATGTATGTATGTATATATATATATGTATAAAGCCAAAAACTCTATAAAAGTAGCTTCCATCATTCAAAACAACCAATATAATATATATCCCTTTCCCTTTCCTTTTTTATCATTATTTTATTTCCAGTTTCTGTACATTCCTTCGCAAAACATTGTCGATGTTGCCTGTTGTCTTTAACAAAGTCAATAGCACGCAATGATTTGCCTATATTTTACTTTAGCTTATCCAGTTCCTTTTTATTTTTTCCTATTTGCTACGCATGCTATTATTACGATGGCCTATGGAAAAGGTATTGTTCCTTCGCGCTCTTTTAATCTTTCTCTACACTATTCTTCCGTTTTCCGCCTATCGGGGAATTCACTATGCTCTGTCAACATTCTACAAAGGAACTTCTGTAACTAACATAAACTTGTAATGAACGAATAAGAAATGCCTCATGCTAACACTCAAAGAGTAAAGGAACCGAGTAAACAGAAATCAACTGAAAATAATTAATTAGCTTCCGGAATGACGTCAAAGTAGAGAAATCACATTGATTAAATGATCGATAGTTTTCTTTAGTTAATTTTGGCAGTCGGACGAGAAAAACGACATCGTAGTTAATGCTTTTTCCACGGAAGCCTCCAGTTCACATGGTTAGTGACTGTTCCTTCTTCGCATCTGATTACTAATTCGGTTCTTCGCAGTTGTCTCGAAAAGTATTAGTTTTTGATCGTCAACATTAATAGTCGAACAAGAAACAAGGGCTTTAATTTAATCGGTCTCGTCGGACAGCAGCATTTTCGTTATACGCAAGTTTCTTATATCGGTGATTTTGCGGAGTCAAATATTTGATTTAAATATTGCCACGTTAGTAGACGTTGAATTACAGTCGCGGTAGCAACGCACCTGAGTCTGACCCGGTTCTATTAAGCCGTATCGTGTTTAGTTTCGTTCGTATGATAAAGTGCAAATGGCGTTCGTAACATGATTTAATTTTGTCGGTATCGCTAGAATCAACGCAGACTTGCAATTACTAAACGCTATTTAATAAGAACTCGTCGTGTACATTGAAATGCGATCGAAATTTCAGTAAACTGACCTGCGCCGTCGAATGGCAACAATTCGCGACAGATGCGCAATATCGCTTCACGATTAAATACTTCCCGTAGATTGTTGTTTTCCGAAAATTGTGATTCGCAGTCTCCGTTTACTTCACGGATAAATGAAACATTGAATATTTTTCAATGTTGCACTCGCATACTTGCTTAATAATACTCCCGCATGCGACAAAGTGTTTTAGTCAATGGGGGTGATGATCAGTCAGTTTGTCTCATTTATATATCTACATATGTAAAAAGAAGTCATCGATTTCTTGTTTTGAGCGCACTAAATAATCAACCGACTGGATGTCTTTGTACAGCTCCAGAGTTTACCATACATCCATATTGGTCTGATAATTTGACAATAAATCACACGTTTATTAAACAGATTGAGCTTAGAATAACGCCCAATCAACCAATAAATCTGTCTTATTTGAGTTGTAAATAATATTGTCCACTTTCTGTTATTACTTTATAAAAAAAATATTATAAAAAACGTGTATTACAGAAATTATACTTTAAAAAATATTAAAAACAGCCTACACATGTTTCGGAGTGACTTGCTCCACATAATCATGGCATTAATACGTAAAGTTAAAAGTTAAAACGATATCATTTTTGTCATCTTATAAACTAATACAATATATATCGATATGTAAGTTGGTATTATATTGTATTTAATGCACATATCGCGATATATCGATATATTGTATTAGATTATAATAAGATGACAAATATGATATCGTTTTAACTTTTAACTTTATTTATTAATGCCATGATTATATGGAGTAAGTCACTCCGAAACATGTGTAGGCTGTTTTTTAACATTTTTTAAAATATAATTTCTGTAATACACGTTTTTTATAATATTTTTAATAAATCTGTCCTAATTTATGTATAGTTTGTGTTCTTTTGTCATCTTTACGTGTTCGACATTACAGATATCCTCGTTCGGTTGGAGATTTTGAGAGAAAACAAGTGAAAAGCGAAAACGGGATGAAAGGTAAAGGTAACAGAGTGTGATCAAATTGTAAACGAATAATAGTAATGACAACTGAACGGGGAAACGAAGGAAACTGCCGGAAAATGGAAGAAAGATTAAGTTGGTCGGATCGATAAAAAGGAAGAACGAAACGAAAATATACGGTAAATGAAAATTTGAGATGGAATTTTTTACACACGAGGACATGAGATTATTCATTTTTTTTTATAAAAAAGAAACTCGGGTTAGAGACTTGCACGAGGGTAAACAATAATAGCAGTTTTAGCAGCACGACCAGATAAAATTTTAGTTGAAAAATTAAAAAAAAAAAAAAAGATGAATAAACAAGTAAACCCGGAGAAACACACAATTGTCGCATTATGTTTTCCGTATTTGCGCCTAATCTTCTTTACCAACAGAGGATCGGAGGGGGGGGGCAGTGTTATGTATTGAAGCATTGAATGAAAATGTGCTACACGACGACTGATTTAACTTGTTTCCAGCTAAAAACAAACTGTGAGTCATTATGTAATTAATTAAAAAACTGCGTGCCGTACACACTGATTAATTGCCGTCGAATCGTGGAGTAGTCGAACTCGGTAAATAGTTCGATAAAAAGTGCCGTTTCAGTTTTAAATGTAAATCGATTCAGGCAGCCAGCAGCGACATGAGATTACCACCGGCCCGAGTTCGGCTATCGAATTTTTCACACTATGCGCGTAATGTTGCACGTTGACATACGATCGACGTCGTATCAGGCGAACAAAACACATTGTATTGATTACGATAACCTGCTGTATCAATATTTGCCGAATCTGTACACTAGTATTATACTTTATCGTAGAATCCGGTAGGCGACAATAATCGATATCACATCGATAATCGATAATCGATAATCGTCCGTGAGTTATTGCGACCGGAGTGGTTTATTCGAAAAACCGGCGTAAATCTCGGCCCCCGATGACTGCATTTCAGTCGGAAAATTGTCCTCATCCTTTACTAATCCCTAGCCGCCTTTGTTTATCGTACTACAGCTGGAAAATTCATGTTTTTACCACTAGCGCAGTACGTCTGTATGTTGTTCTCGGGTAAACATCAGAACAAATTAGTGTTGGCGTATTCTTCTATTTCTGTGTGTGTTTTTTTTTTTTTTAATTAGGCAGTTTACACTGCGGGCTAAAGAACTCGTCGGTTTTCAAGAGCAACGATAAATACTTCCACCCACAGTCTGGTACGGTTTCCTACTAATCGGAAATGGTTTACAGGCGACTGAGCTGGCTGTACGAAGCAAGGTACGCATATCGCGCATAGTGTTAGAACGCATTTGCGCCGCAGACATTCGATTAAATTCAGAACATTATCAGGAGGCAGAGAACTAAAGTTGCCCTAAAGTGGAACAAGCGATCGATTTCTGGAAAAATGTCGACGAGTCCCTTACCGAAATTGAACTCGCAGTTACGTCATTGAACGTAATAAACACGAAGCGTGTGAATGCGAGGAATTCGACGCTACTGCGAACATAGAGCCCTACTCTGACGTATCTGAGGCAATTTCTACGCCGATATTTATTTATTTTTTTCTCTCTCCGGCAAAGATTAACACGCGAGGTCAGCTCGGAAACTGAGTACAATTATTTTATGTATTTTATTTTTTTTCGAATATTTGGGAAAAATTTTGATCTCGGTGAGAGATTAAAAGAAGCGTGCTTTTTAAAGTTCCACATAAGCATTTCTTAACAACACCCATTCATTCTAATTTTTTTTTTTTTTTTATTTTATTTTGATTCGTTTCCTCAAAACGATAAATAATAATCGTATTTTCGACCATATTCGATCAAGAAAAAAAAAACACAACGTCCGTATATTTTGTGAATTCGTCGAATTTGTCACAGATCGAAATTTAAAATTAACGACTGCTTAAAAAGCCAAAACGGAGACATTGAAAGCAAGATGGCCGATAATTTTATGGAAATCGATGGAGCACAGCCGGAGGAATAGCTAGTTAGCCGGAGTATTTTATAATAGGGGGCTCACCGGGGTCGCTCGAATCTCTTTCTCTTTTTTCCCTTATTCCTTTCCTACGAGGTCTGACAATTAAGCAATAAGACTGACTCTTTTCCTGCGCATTAGTCTTCACGAGTTCTTTTGTGTCGTTCTAGTGTCTCTACTTGTTGCTTGTCACGATTATAGAGCGACGTAATTAAAAGTTTTGCACAAAACTCGGCGAGTCTACGAAGAAAACGTCTGCGATAAAGTGGTTAAAGTGTGTTTGGCGATGGAACCTTGAGTCGTGCACTCAGGTATTCCGGTGTGCTATGAAATCGGTCGAGAAAGTGTCGAAGATGAGCCGTGAACTGGAAGGCCGACTGAAATTCCAAACTGACAACAACGCGCAACATGTACGACTGTTGTGCGTCAAGATCGGCAGCTTACTATTCGAATGTTGGCAGACGAAGCTCATTCTAAATTACGCATTAACTCTTGCACTTCTTCACCTTCTAATCCTTCCTTCTTTTACCTCTTTATTCAGCCATCTCTTCAATGTCTCCTTTCTGCATCACTTTTTCGGTTTTCATCTGTATCTACTCCTTTCTGTCCCTTTCATCCACCGTGCACACACCTTCCTTGTGACTCTAATATCATGTTTTATTTGAATTATTAAAACTTGTTATCCCTACTGTTCTTATCGGTGCTGCTTGTATTCTCTCATTTTCCCCGCTGCGACTGCATCCATTGACCGCGAAACGGCTAGAAATATTTTAGTTGATGATTTTGTATTCCAAAATAACGTTCCAAAGCAACAAAAGCATAAGGTGATCCGTCACGCAAGATTGTAATAGATTGAAAATGATCCAACTCGCCTAGATCGCGCATTTACTGGCGATCAAACTTGTTTTTTTCAGTATAATCCGGAAATAAAGAGGACAACACGGGGCTGTCTTCTGGCTCGGCAAGACCGGAAAAAAACAAAATAAACAAAAATGAGCAATTCAAAAGTCAGAACAATCTTGATTTGCTTCTTTGATAGCAAAATAATGCGGTATCCCCATGGAATTTGCGCCTCCACAACCGACTATGAATTTCTACTTCGTAGTGCTCGAAAAAAAAAAGGTCGTCACGGTCGGTCCACAGATCGCGAAAACATGGATATCCTTTATGACGACAATATGCTGTCGCGCCTTCAGCGTGACGCAGTTTTTGACCCTGACTGCTGCTGCCCTGTACATTCCCCGGATATGTTGCCGTGCTGCGATTTTTTCCTGTTCCCTCAGGTCAACGTGAAGAGAACGCATTTTGAGTCGGTGGCTGACATCCGGAAGTCCGTGAAGAGGATACTCGGAGAAGTACCGGTTAAAGCTTTCCAAAAGTGTTACGAAAACTGGAAAAGTGCTGGAATCAAAGCTACGAAAGGTAAGTATTTTGAAAGGGGGATCGTATTGAAACAATTAAACAATTTTCACCGTTTTTTTATTCGAGAAATGTAATAAAAAATATTATACTCGTACGTTTATACTCGTACAGGTTGATAGATCAAGTATACGAGAGTAGGCGGTGCGGTACGAAGGGGTATGTGAGGTTGGCGCATGGCGATGCTATTATGTGCCGCAATACCGTCTGCGTAGACTTTTTTTTTATGTGCGTCAAAGGCAGGTAATGTGCGAGGTGTGTGCGAAATTCGTGTTTGACGCGATATATATATATATATATATTTTATTAATATTTTTTATGTTTTATTTCCGTTCCGTACTGTTTAGTTTTAGGTTTTGGCGCGCGAAGGTGTTATGTTATGGATGTGGGCATACGGGCAGATGTGTAGGCGTCTGTGTATACTTGAATATATATCTATTATGTACACTTACCTTAGGTGTAGGGAAATTTATTAAGTGTATGTATATAATTATATAATCAAATTATTAGTTTGATAAGTGCGATGCGAATGGAAGGCATAATTGTGAATTTAATCCACATATAAATCCAGGCTTGGCAGTTTTACATCTATTCTTGTTCGAAAAGTTGAATTTAAGTTAAATAGAAAAATGATTATGCAACCAAATGACATCTCTATTACAGTTCTGTCACAAAATTGAGTGTAACGAATACGAAAACATAAAAAAATGGAACGCAGACATAAGTAGAAATTTTAACGGGAAAGAGGAAAATAGTAAGAATATTATGAAAAATAATCCATTTAAACATTCGAAGCATTAGATGCAATTGGGATGAGTTATTAATACAAATTCATAAACAGGATGTTAGCGTAATAGTTCTTACCGAAATAAACATCAAAGAGCACGAGGCTGAATATTATAACATAGAGGGTTATGAGAAATGTGTAATTGAGAAACCACCTAACCGTAATGGGGGAATAATGATATTGGCGTCAAAGGCTTTCAGCTTCGAGGTGGTTCACGCGGGCAATTCCGCTGCTGATAGCATTACTGTAGAAATAAGCCTAACAAAAAATCAAAAAATTTACTTAATGACAATTTATAGGTCACCGAGTAACAACGTTGGTCACTTTCTACAGGAACTCGAAGAGAGCCTGAAAAGATTAGATCGGAATACAAAATTTATTATCTGCGGAGATTTCAATATTAACACTGATTCAAGGAGTAAAATAAATGATCAATTTCTGAACATCTTATCAAGACACGATGGAATTCGGCTAATTAAAGGAACAACTAGAGAAGAGGTAAGAGCAGGTCGTATTACCAAATCTTGTATAGATAACATCTTCATTAGACATGCAACAGAGAAAGTAATGGCGGGTATTATAAAGACAAAAATTTCAGATCACTACATAGTTTGTGGTGCACTATGCGTAGATAGAGACGAGAACTTGAAGACCGTTAGTACACGTGAAAGCTATCTGAATGAGAACTTGTTAAAAGATAAAGTAAATGCTTATCACTGGCAGAGTTTGCTTGAGAAAAGAGAAGTGGAAGAATTAGTAAATAATTTAAAAGTAGTATTCAATAAACTTTATGACGATTGCAAATTTACTAGGCAGACAAGGAGGGAAAGGAGATACAATCCTATTACAGCTTGGATGAATAGGAAAATATTAAATCTCATACATATTAGAGACCTATATTACAAAAGATGTAAAGGGAATAATTCAAATAGAAGATATAAAGAACTATGTATATAAAAAATACAGGAAATTAGTAAAGCAGGAAATAAGACAAGAAAAAGAAAAATATTACCAACAGGAATTACTAAAAGCGAATAATAACATAAAAAAACCTGGAAGATAATAGATCAAGTAGTGTGTAAAAAAAGGTCTATAATTATAGATGAGGCAATAGGAAAGAATTTTGATGGGTATCGCAATGCGGCGCGTGAATTTCAAAAATATTATATGGAGACTATTGAAAATCTGAAACATAATTGTGATATTAGACTCATTAGAACCGAGAACGTGAATACTACGATTACGTCATTTTACATACCGAAAGCCACTAGTGAAGTGATAGAAAACATAATTAGGAAAATGAATAAGAATAAAGCCCAAGGACATGATGGTATACGGGTGAAAGATGTAATTACACATGCAAAAAAGCTTGCTCCGCTGTTGACAAAAATTATTAATGGGTCGGTAAAAGAAGGTATATTCCCCAGGGAGTTAAAAGTAGGGATAATAAGACCAATATATAAAAATGGGGATAAAAAACTTCATGAAAACTATAGACCAATTACGTTAATATCAGTTATTGCTAAAGTGGTTGAGCACTATGTAGGTAACTATCTTAAATTGTACCTAGAAGAAAACAACCTAATATATCATAACCAATATGGATTTAGAAAGGAGAAATCAACGGTAACTCTGCTCAGAACTTTTACATCTGCGATAAATAAGGGATTAGCATCCGGCAAACAATTTTTGATAGTCTTTCTTTTGATTTAGTGGATAGGGAAATATTGTTAGAAGACCTGAACAAAATTGGTATAACAGGGAAATATCTTAATTGGTTTAGATGTTACTTACATGAAAGGGAATGTTTAGTGAAAATTGGTAATGAATATAGTGCTATGGGGAAAACGAAATATGGAGTAGGACAAGGAACTATATTAGCACCGTTACTGTTTCTAATTTACTTCAACTCCATTCACAATTGTATTAGGAACGCCAAACTTTACGCACATGCTGATGACATTGCTCTGGTAATTGAACACCAAGACGTAGAAATAGCAGAAAGGCTGCTTCAGGAGGACTTGAATATGGTTTGCAGATGGGTACACGATAAAAAATTATTAACAAATGCCAAAAAATTAAAGGTGATGTACGTAAGAACACCGAGTAGATTTAGAAAGTTCGTGCCTAAAATAGTTTTGCACAAGGTAGATTGCCTTCATAGATCGGAAGTATACCGTTGTGAGCCGTTAGAAACGGCTGATAATTTCAAATACCTGGGAATAACATTCGATAAGGCGTTAACTTGGAGAGTTCACATAGATAACATTGCTAGGAAAATTAGTATGCCGGCGTTATACAAATTAAAACAAATTATGAATTACAAAACTACCAGACTGTATTTTGACACTCATTAATAATCACTAGGATTAGATAAGGAATCGAAATTTGGGGGGAGGCAAAAAAAAAAACGGAATTAAGAAAAATTAGTAGGCTGCAGAAAAGATGTTTAAAAATTTCGTTACCGAATTGGAGAAGTGCGAATCTTGTAACGAATTCTACTTCGGGTGGGACAATAATAAAGAAATGCCGCCAAAAATGTTTTTTTATTACAGTAAACTTTTAAGGTATAATACAGGAAAAATAAGATTACCGACAAGGGAAAAGGTATATGGGACTAGGAACTATGACAATTTGTATTTCATAAGACCTAAAGGGATTAATAATAAAATTGATAATGTTGAAGAGGAAGTTATGAGTCATTTACTAGGTAACTTACCAAAGGAATTAAGAGACGAATGTAATTTGAATATATGGAAAGACAAAATAAAAATATGGTTGATTGCGTGGTGCAAAGAATGAGAAATGGATAGTCATAGGAAAGGAACAGCGATAAGACGGGTAATTGATTGAAAGAGTAAAGAATTATAAATTATATAGTGAAAAAAAAAAAAAATGCTCAGTTCTAGCTGCATTACTTATGGCTTATGTGAAAATATTGTGGTACGATGTGCGATAGGTATAAATGTTGTGAATTAAAATTGGACGTAGAATAGTTAAAATAGAAGTTAAGTTGTATTAAGTAATTATATATAAGATGAATATGATGTATTAGACTTAAGATGTATATAACGAATAAACGATATAATTATGTTGGGAACCCATAGACGGGCAATTGCCTTGTGGGACCCGCAAATTATTTAAAAAAAAAAAATTAAAGTTTATTTATTAAATTTCACGCCTAATAATAATGTTCAAGATGAGGAGATCTCTACCTGAGTGTACTAGATCTAACTGTTCTTCTTTTACCTCTAATAACTTCACTTGTAACGAAGTGAAATACGCAATTATATCCTTACCAAACAAATTCTCGTTCGGTGCTGACGCTACATCAATCGGATTAATACGAGATAATTTTTAATTTGTTCGGCCACTTACTTATTTGTTTGATGAATCAGTTAATACGGGTAAATTTCCGGATATTCTTAAATTAGGAGTTATTACTCCTGCGTATAAAAACGGGGATAAAACTTTAACTTTCAACTACAGACCTCTATATATGTATTTTATCTTGTATCAGCAAAATTTTTGAAAAATGTTTTAAAATTGAAATGTTAAGTTTCTTAAATAATACAGATTTCTATCAGTGCGGCTTGTTCCCTGAGAGCAGCACTGACTATGCACTTTTTTTAATGGTGTTTCTTACATTTCTGAAAGTTTGGAGGAAGGAAAAACAGTTGCGACAATTTATTATGACATCAAAAAGGCGATTGATACTGTTAACCATGAAATTTCATTACGTAAGCTATATTCCGCTGGATTTAGGGGTTCGATATATAGAGTTGGTTGAAAACGTACTTATCGGGCAAAAGGTAAACGGTATATATATAGTAAAGAAATTACGCAACATTTCGGAATTCCATAGGATAGCATAGTGGGACCCACACTGTTTCTGATATACATTAATGACTGTTTTTAATATGAATACAGAGGGGACGTTAATTACTTGCGCAGATGATACGGTCTCTTGTTAGTGAACTCCCGTTATTCAACAACTTTAGAAGAACTATCTCAAAATGGAATTGATTCGTAAAGTGAATGGATAGAAATAAATTATTATTGAATGCAAATAAAATATATACTATACTGCTTTAAATCGAATGAGAAATGGAGTGAATCCAATATAAAGCTTAAACTATCCAGTGATACTATAACGGAAAAAGAGTACATGAAATTAAATATCTAGGAATAGAGTGGGTCGATCGTAAGTTGACTTGGTGTAAGCACTTATTATATTTTGTGTTGGTAAACTAAAGAAATTAAATTATTCTATTATTTATAACAGAACTTTTCGCTTCTACATCTTTATCGTTTATATCGTTTATCCTATATCAGCCTATTCTTGCCTGTGGAATACAATTCTGCGGAGGAGCAGCTAAATATCACATCAAGCCTATAAACCGCTTTATAAAATTTAATGTTCAATAGAATACTGCCTACTACTACTAATAGCAACGAAAATAATTACGACATTATAGAAATTCTATATAAAATAAGTTTGCTTAATTTTCAGCATAGCGTAAATGGGAGGTACTACTAGATCATCTAATACTTCACTGCAATTCCCAAATCATTTAAATACCATACGAGAATCCAAGTAAGGTACACTCATGCTATTATATGTAACTCTCTTCTCCTAGAAACAAAATACTTACTATTAAATTACAAGCGGCGTCGTAAAAATTTGAAAACATTGTTTACTTAAATTCAGTATTATAGCTTTGTTTCGTCTTTTTTACGGATGCAGGACTACGGCGGTTATACCTAGCATTATACTAACCTATTTTTTCTTACAGTGTAATTTTCTGGGGGGGGGGAGCTATTTATCTTATCAGACCTGTAAAAAATCCTGCAAAATCCATTGCTTAAAAATATACAACTTCGGGATGTTATTGTAAAGAATAATGGCATCATGAATTTTGAAACCCTGTACAAAGCAAATTTGTATTTTGTAATTAATAATAAAGACAGTTTTCAAATTTTCCTAGTAGAGGGACTTTTACCAGATCCTCGAATAGTTAATCTGCCTCAATTCCCAAGTCCCTTAAATATCATAAAAGATTACAAGTGAGATATTCAGGTGCAACTGTTTTCAATTCTTACCTAAACAAGGTATCACTCGTTAAATTATAATCGGCGCCATAATGTTTGAAATATCTCTTCAGCTAACTTCTAGTTACAAAAAGTTATCTTTTGCATACATATCGTTTCCTGTGATGATTGCTTGCTCCTTTTACCATTACTCTTGAATAATTGTAATGCGGGAACAAATTAAATGGGTTTTATTTTATGGACTGTGAAATAGAATTTTGCCTGTTTCAAAATGATGGTATTAGACCGATCGATGGGTTTATAATTTCTATATTTCGTCAATATTTCGTCAATATTCCCTTTTAAACTGTTCAAAAATTTTTATTATTTTTAGTATTTTATATGTTTAGCGATTTCTGGAAATTATTGTACGTAATTGGTTTATAATTTCAATTTTCTGTTAATATTTGCACATTTCAGAAATATTTATTGTTTTAGTTATTTGTATATGTAGTGCATTTTCAGAAGTTATTTTATAATTTCGCGATATCCCTTTAAGATTTTCTTTTATACATTTAAGAAATTTTTATTGTTTCAGTTATTTTCTTACGGAGCGATTTTTAGAAGTTATTGATGTAAATATGTAAAAATGCTAACGCTTTCATTTTATTACGTTCGCGGTAAATAAAATCGTTACTCTTTAGTTTGTAAATAGTCATATTAGATTTAGATAATTTACCTCAATAGTCCATCGCCGCGTATCATTGCACATAGATGGAATATACATGTATATGTAATAATAATAATAATAAACGCTATTTGATTTGATTTGATTTGAAATAAGTATGTCGGCTTTTAAAACTGAAATACCTTCAAAATTCCCCTTTATCGCCCGAATTTGTCACCTTCCTCTCGGAAGTTAAATACGATTAATTTTAATTAATTTTTCAACCGGTGAAATTCCGAATTAACGAAGAAGACGAACTTTCACGGATGGTATAGTGTCGCATTCGGATCTATCTGCTACTGCACATGGGAAAGCTTCTTTTACATGGCATGCGACAATAGCTGATATGATTCTACATTAATCCCTTTACATTTCGTTTCTACGCCATACTTCTTGTGTAGGTTTTGCGTTATTTTCATCTTACGGAAAAAATCATATATCTTTAGTGCAAGATTTTGAATAGCCGCAGGTGCAAAAACTGTTGATTCTGAGAGAAGAATCATTTTATTATAATGGTCGGGCACTTTGATTTTCTCTGGTGCGTCATTGCACTCGGCTAATTTACACATTTTCGAGTACCTAATAATTACGTAATAATTAAGGCGATGTTTTCTTACACCATTCATCCGCTTTGAGGACTTTTGTAATTCTAAATTCTTCCAAGGTTAGCTCAGTCAGTAATACAATTTCACTTAAGCAATGATATGTACCTGTCCTATGTAGAGTGGTGCCTACCGGTTGTGTTGTGTAGAGAATTTTATTCGCTAAACTTAACAAAAAACGTGGCTCAGAAAACAACTCAAGGTATAAATCAACACATTATTCGGCTGTAATGGTATAAAAATTTGCCAGGAAAATTCTTAACGACAATTAGAGCGTTCAAAATTCACGTGTGTATGTAAATAAGCCAGCAGCGAGAGTTCTGTTAATTGTAAGTCGACACATCGTGTACTTCTTCTTTGTTTATTTGCTAATCGGCCACCTGAGTGATGATCGGTTAAAATTACTAATTTTTCTAGTCGCACTATCGTTAAAATTATTAACGAGTCTTCGCATCGTCACTTTAATTTCGCTACAACAAATTGGTCTAATCCGAAACGAAGGTTTTTTCCGGTTCCAACGATTTGGGAAATATATTAAAAGTCTAGAACTTATTTCACCTCACTATGCGCCCTTTTACTATCTGTCCACGATATGTAGTGATTGTCGTCCGCTACGTCGTGAGCGTTTTTCAAAAAACATGCTGCAGTCTGCATCCTAAACGGTATAATTTTCTTTTTTTTTCGTTATTAAGAAAAGCTAAATGCTTACCGGGTAGTTTTAACAGGGTCAACATCAATTACGTTCATAATATCCTCTGAAGCATCTTCCGTTTCTTACACCGGTCTTCGGGAAACGAAGAAGACCTTCATATAACGTCAATGATTCCAGTTGTAATAAGACAGTCCATAAGTCGTTCGTCTTTGTTCTAGTCAACATTCTGTAAGCGTTTTATACAGATTGTTTTGCTTTGACTTTTTCATATTGGACAACATTGGTAAGCCGGGAGCAGACTCAACGTCTTCGTTTTTCCGTATCTGTGGGTCCGCGTAATGTTCAAGTGTGCACGGAATAGTGGATGTCGTATAATCGATAATTTCGAATGAACGGAGAATTACCTTGTAACGTCATTGAGAAAATTTATGTCTTACGCTGCAAATGCTCGTAAATAAATCTGATTCGACGCGACGTGATTAATTTGGTGCAAAATGGCGCTAATAATTTACACTTAAACTCATATTTCGCTTTACTCGACGAAGAAAGCCCGGGGTGATGTGTGAATGGGGGAATATTTTATTATAGGGCTACGGGGTCGCGCTTGTTTAAAAAAACATGACGCTCAATCGACCGGGACAGTCGCCGCGACACCGCGAAATCCGTAAACAACGTAATTTCAATTACATAAAATATTGCTATCAGGTAAGGTAAAATTACGACATAATTTTGAAAAAAAATTCACTCATCAGTATCAGTTACGTAAACTTATATTACACTGCAACTACTGTTGTATTACAGAAAAATATGAAATTTAAAAATGTAAAAGAAAAAGAAAGGGTTAAAAAATTTCACCCGCCTATTACTGTTTAGTGTAGTTAAATTTTTAGCAAACTAATTTGAATTACTTTTATGTTTTATATTCGATTTGAAACATTTGAAACCAGTGGCGGGGCAAGACCTAAATTTTATTTGGGCAAAGTACATTTTGCAAGGCCCTCTGGTGACGCAAAAAGACGGATTTTATAAAATAAAAAAGCAATTGCTACTGTCCATTTTTTATTCGTACTTACCAGTATTGTTAGCAAAATTCAAATGACTACGTAAATATTTGGATAAATTTCTTTCAAGCTTTTTTCCGTTATGTATTGGAGCAGGTGTTTCACATCTTTAATGAAGTTGGGTAAATTCGGGAGAACATTGTTATTAATTCTTCATACAATTCGTAAGGTTGGAAGTCGCTGCTCTCACCCACTCGCAGGTCGGTGTGTAAATATTGACAGTTTTTTAATAATTGCTCTTTGGGAATATACTTTTTAACATGTTTAGATCATAAAGAAAATCAAAATGTTTAAAATATTATTTAAAAGAAATAAATCTTAAGTCTATATTGCTTATTATAGATTCAATCATAGTATTCAAAAAAAATCTATTTCATATCGTCTATTAGGAGACACTGTATACATAATCGAACATCTTTTTCCTTTTTGGCTACCCTTTTATTTTTATTTTTCTCAATAAACTGACAAGCATCGGACAGGCATTTTTCGAGTCCAGTTTGTCGGTATTCTTTGACTCAGTCACAAAATGTACGCAAATATTCAAGAGCAATGTTTAAATGGACATGTACAAATTACCATAATTTGCTTATGGCGTTAACTCGTAATAATATCTCATACCATACATGTAATGATGTGATATAAATTCTGAATTAAACATTTCGTTTAAAACCCAATCACAATAACTGAGTGTGCCAGATTGTTTAGTTTGATTGTTTAAGCTTTCGATCGTTCAACATTATCATCAAATTGCAATAATACGGCCTTCACTGCTTCGATTCTACTTTCCCAACTTGTGTCTGATAAAGGCTTCATAGTAAGCTTTAATTTGCCTTTTTGATTAATTTCCAGCGTTTTCTGGAACTTTAAAATATCAAAGAAATTTTCCGAATAAAACCAAAAGGTTTTCGCTGTCACAGAAGAATTAGCTACGGCTACCAACAGCAGCAGATTCCAGCTATGACAACCGCAGGGTGTAAAAAATGCCCTGGGATTAATATTTAATATTCGAGTTTTAACTCCACCATTTACGTCTGCCGTATTTGCGCCATTGTCGTATCCTTAGCCACGACAGTTTTGAATATTTAAGCCATTTTTTCAAGCTCTCCAAATATTGCATTAGTTAAATGTTCTCCAATCGTTTCAGTGACAGCAAGAAATACGATAAAGTTTTCTTCTATTGTGATCTACATATATGTTTGATTAGTTTATTCTGGCAGCCCAAAATGATCATAAATCGACGACTGACAGAGCAACATTCAAATTCGACATGTCGCGACATTTTATTATTGTACTTTATTAAAATTAAACTAAAAAAAAAAAAATCTCACAGTTGGGAGAGTTGCTAATTATATGTATCGTTTTATGACGAGTAAAATTTTTTCGTCGCGGTCATGGCTTTTAAGTACCTAATGCATATAAACCTTTGAGGCGTGAGGCCGTTTAGACCGCGAGGATCGCCCACGTCGCCCACGCCTTACGCCGCCTTTGTTTGCAACATAGAATATTTTCGGTATAATTTTGCATTCAGATAAAAAAAAAAAAAAAATGAACGAAACAAAATTAACTCTTAGCCAGTATTCCGGTAAGTTTTCTACGATATACAATACATCAATCGCGTTATTAAATTAATGTTTTTAAGTTTCAAACAAAACATCAGATAACTGCTGAACATCGATGGATTAATGTTTTCAATTATTTCATTGTATCGCGATATTTATAGTAAAAATGTTTTGCTTAAATTAAACACAATATGAAAGTAATAGTATACAGTGAACATTTTTTTTTTTTGCTGAATAAATATCCCCCTTCCAATTCCATACTTTTCTAGTTTTTTCCTTGATATAGAATTAAAGAGTATCAACATTATAATTTGATTCCGTAAAAAAGTTTATTTTTTTGATACTAATCAGTTAATGAAAATAAAATTATCGCCTAAAGTAGAAAAAAAGCTGTAATAATTATATGTAAATAAACTATTAACTGGTTTCAAAAGTATTCACGAACTATATACTTAGCGAGAAATTTTTCCTTTGCGAACTAGTGCAATTTAAGAGAAATTATACAGTGTCAACACGTCATACTGACGTGCCTTATGTCTCATGGAAACATTTTATGTACTTCGAGTGGCGTCAACCATAACGTACTGCGGTGTCGCGATTGCTGTCGTTAATTTTCACTGTACTATTTTCGGGAATTCGCAGTGGGACACGATTGTAACGTTTTTTTTTTTTTTGTTTTTTCCCCTCGTTATTGCGTAATATTTGTAAGCTAAGCTGTTTTAACCGGGTTTTTATCATATTATTCGTATAAGTATTAAATAATTTCAAATTGTTTCACATCTAATTACTAAAAAAAAAAAAAAAGAGACCTAACTCCGTTGTTTCTGAATTTAATTTAGCCGTACTTGCAAAAAATTTCAAATTTTAAATAATTTCAACTTTATATAAAATTACTACAACAAAAAGACCTAACCAAAGAATTAACCTGGGGGGCATACTTCTAAGTAATTTTAAATGATAAATAATTTAAAATTCAAGCTGGTTTTAAATTGGTTTACATGAAATTCACGAAATAATGACTAATACTGAAAAACCCCTTGCTTTGAAATTTTAATTTAGCCGTACCTGCAAGAATTGTAAGTTGAAAACAATTATAACACGGGGCTTAATCATTTCAACAGAGAAAATCATTTTAATACGGATATTATTAACGTAATTCGCTTGAATATTAGAAGTATTAGATTGGGATGAATTTTTAATGCACATTTGCAATAATCGAGCTATTATTAGTGTCGTAGCACTAATAGTTGTAAAAGATGAGGCAGAAATATATATGATATATAGATACGAAAAATGCTTATTAGAGAAACCGACAAAAATTATAACGGCGGGGTATAAAGGTATTTGTGGCAAAAATTTTCAGTTCTGAAACGATGTTTAAGGGAAATTATGCTTTTGCGACAGCATGGCTATCGAATTAAGTTTAAGAGTCGAAAAATGTTCTTAATAGAGCGATATATAGGTGCCACTGAGCGAGAGAGTTTGGAATTTCTTAAAAGAAGTCGATGAGGGGATTGAAGAGGTTAGGCCGAAGTATAGCATTTTTAATAGACGGTGATTTTGAACACGAACTAGTGAACGATCAGTTTTTGAATATTACGGACAAGTCGCGGCGGGTTGGACTAATTAAAGCAAGTAAGAGAAAGAAACATCACGAAATCCTGTACAGATAATTTTTTTTATCAGACACGCAACAGGTAAAGTAGTGTCAGGTATCATAGAATGGAACATTTCAAACCTCTATAATATAGTTCGCTGACGGCTCCACAAAGCACTTTCTACTCTAAGTAAAATGATTTCCATTAATATTTCTCTACAATTTGCTTCCTTAATTTTTAATCTTCTCCATCATAGAACAATCCATCAATTCTTCTTTTCCACTGCTTTTAGATATTAGTCTTTCGAGGTCTTCCACAGGGATCATGTTTAATATCTAATGCCACAGTATCGCTACTCTTTGAATTTCTTCTACTTCTCTATTCTGTGTCGATAATATCTTCATCTATTCTTCCTCTGACAATTTCCCTTTTCCCCTAATTAATAAGTGTTTATTTTTAAACATTTTTTAATCCGATTTTCATCCTTCTATTTTTCCAGACAAACCTGTTTCCGCGGTTTTCACTTTTCGTTCTTATAATAATTAGTCGACCTTTTCTTGTATCACCTTCTTATTCCTTTAGTCAGTTCTTCGGTCTTACCTTGAAATTATTTTTAATAGTACCATATACTTCCACGATTACACCAACTATCTCTGCACTTCCACTCTTAAAAAAATCAACTCGTTAAAAGACTCTTCTTATTCCGAAAAATGGGGCGGGGAGATCCTTATATAGCTTTGACGATATATAAGGCCGTTATCCTTTCCAAATTCGATTATTACTCATTCCCCTTAATGCTAGTGTTTCTAAATAAAATCCAATACTCGTGTCTCCGTTTTGTATCAATGGTTTAAACTCCTCTTCGATTGTAGCCATTTTGGCAGAAATTGGCTTTTATCCCTTATTTGCTCGAAGACTTTCATATAGGTGAAAGATTTCTAATTTAAGATTTTCATATTACCTTGTCTTCTTAATTCCCAATAACTGGCGTTTCTGCCCTCACAAACACTTCATGACGTATACCTTTTTCTTCTTTCGCTCTTTCCTGCACCAAATATCCTTATTTTACCTATAATCTTCTCAAATTTACTCATTTTCTCAATTTATTTTTTCTACCTCCCAACGTTAAATCTCTTCCCTTTTTCGCCGATCATTTATTTATTTTCCTACTATATCTATCAACGGAAAAAAAAAAAAAATGATTATTACATTTAATAAATAATACATATGTACTATAAATTTTGGGCGTAGGCTTCCTCAAGTCGATTCCATTCCCATCTATCTTATGCAATTCTGCGCAAATGTTTATATTTTATGAACTTTTGTATATCATCTATCCATCTAGTCTGTTATTTCCCTAATTTCCCGTATCTTGTAGCCCAACTGCCAAAAAGTGTACTTAATTTCCATCTATGGGCTAGAATATGTGACCTATTTATTATCATTTTATTCTTTTTACGTAATGTACTATATTCAAATTATGTTTCAACTTCCTTTTAACATTGCCGATTTTTACCTCATCTCTTCTTTTAACACCTAGAATAGCTCTCTCTCTAACCAAATTTTGTGTTGTTGCAAGAGTTTCGTTACATCTCTCTGTATCAACGACCAAGTTTTTGACGTCCATAAGTAAGTATAGGAAGTAGGCAACCATCGAATACTTGACTATTATAGTAAAGTGAAAGCGAATCTTTCACTTGAATGATCAGAATGTGTTCCAAATTAAACTTACTCTTCTGCCTATTTCTTTTTCAGTTCTGTTAGCGCGAGAGATTAATTGTCCGAGGTATACTATTTCATCTGTTTTTTCTATTTTATGACTTTTCATTTTTATGTCTATTTTCAGAGATGGTGATATAATTCTCGATTTATTGACGTCGGTGGCCAGACCTGCTATTTTTCCTACCATTCTAGTCGTATCCATCTGCATACAAAGTGCTTTTGACCGTGTTTTGAGACATGCTTTTCGTCATTACTTGGAAGATGGAAACGTACCGTTAATAGCCAATCACATATCCAAGTCCTGGACAAGCAGTTAAGGCCAGCTGTCAGGCAAAAACGTCGAGGGTTGATCACAATAAGGATCATCTTCAGCGCCCATTTAACGTAGGGAAGTTATACTTAAGCGATTTACTGAAAATTAAAGGGTCTGAAACGTACCCATTTGCAGACGATATTACGATACTAGTGACATCTTACAGAGAACAATAGCAAATAGACTCCATAAAGCAGCAAATACGATAATTAAATACGTTAAAAAGTGGCAAATTAAAATAAATGAAGATAAAACGGAAGCTATTTTTTATTCACTAGAAGACGACCGCATACACAAAAACAAATAAATATCCAGAATAGTGGTGTAGAACGGAAAGATGAAATCTAACATCTGGCGGTCTAACGCTTGATAAAAGATTAACTATCACGAAACTTATTAAGAATAAATTTATAAAAGCTCAATAAAAAGTTGTTGCCTATAATATACCCACTTTAATAGGAAATCGCATTTATTATCTCAAAACAAGCTTACTATTTATAAATAAATCATTTTGCCAAAACTATCGTCGCCTACCAGTTAAATTATTTTTCAGGAACTTCAAAGAATTCAGGGTCACTGTCTAAGAATAATCCTAAATAAACTGCGATACATCAGCATAAACTCCATGCATGATCACCTAAAACTGCCATACATTCAAGAAATAATTACAAAGAACACGCGGAAATATATTGACGCACGCAGACCAACTTAACATTAGTTAATAATATCGGTGACTATTGAAGCGTGTATATCTTATTTGGCTTTTTATTCTTATATCAGGGATGCCACCGCGAGTTTTATTCCCGCGGACCTATTTTATTACACTGTTATTATGATGATAATTATCGCCTTTAATATGATATTTATTAGCATTATTATTATTAATTAGTATAATTTATAATAATAATAATAATAATTATTATTATTATTTTTAATTCATTTATTTATTTTGTTTTGTTTTGTTTTTTTTATCCACGTACACAAGAACGTTAATTATGATTTAGTTATTTATTACCAAACTCGTACATAGATCTTTCGAGGACGGTCGACCGTAGGAAAATTTGCATATTCTTATTTAAAATCAAAATAATAAAAATACTGTAATTTAAATGATAAAATTGCCACCGAATGGTGATTAATATAAACTTAAATAAATTGTGTATACATATCTCGAACTATGGGGGGGGGGGGTCGATGACGATGATACGGTGACGGTAATTCGCGTTGTTCCTCTTCGTCGATCCCGTTCATCTATTGTCCTGACGTGGGACTTCTGGTATGCGAATCTTTTTTTTTTCGTTTTATTTTAACCAAATTAATTCATTGATACTTTTTCGAATAAGCGCGATAAAATGATTATCATTTTATACGGCCGAATACAATAACGGAAAGTGTCTAGCCAATGTAGTGGGCCACCGGCGCGGACTCCCACTCAGGCTTTTTTTTTTCGACTCCGAAATCTGACAGACTACTTGTGAACGTATTTCCGATCTCCAAACCAAATCGAAGTCCCCTCCACCGTCGGGCGGCGTTCCCTCGAGCACTATTTCCGTTACGTTAGACGTGACGTAACATCACTTCAGGCATCACCATCTCCGACCATTCGCCGAACTACACACACACATTTACATTCACACTCGCCTTAAATTCTATATTAATTACTAATTTATTTTATTTATTATACATGTAATGTATACATTACACTATGATTACCAAACACTTAGGCATAACCATACAGGCGCCTTGGGTGAGTCATTCATTTGGCGCCCTTTATTATTTTGTATTATAATTTTTAAAAAAAATTATTTTGAATTTGGTACCATATTTTTTTAATCGAATTTAATATGATACAAAAAAAAAAAAAAAAAAAAAAAAAAATTTATTTAGTATTTAACGATTTGTTCTCTATGCAATGTGCGCCTATATTACTTGTGTCAGTCACTAAACATTTAATGAAAAACAAAAATTAAACAAACAACTAAAACATAATTTTTCTAGAGCTTTTTTGTCAGCAAACTCTGCGATAAGACTGGCAAAATCTATGTTTTCTGAAATTTGACTTTCAATGGTCAACAAGACCAAACTGGTTAATCTTGTTTGAGACATTATAGATCGCGAGTACATTTGTATCAATTTTAGTTTGGAAAACTGCGTTCACCACTTGCAACGGTGATTGGTATTATTAACAGAATATGTAGCGTTATCCCCAGGTGTTGAGATATAACTCTTGAGGGTTGTGCTTTTTGATAAAGTTCAAAGCTTCGATAGGTGTTGCCTGACTGTCTTCAATATAGTGTTGTAGAACTAGAATTTCATCGCACAACAAATCTCCAGCAATATTTGATTTACAGTTGATCGTTAACACTTTTCTTGCAATGCAGAACAATGTTGCATTAGTTATTTTTTATTTTGATTTTTTTTAATGTTAAACAAGAAATTGCACGTCACAGAAAAATCTTGCATTTGTTGAAATTTTTTCTTCATACATATAAGCATGTCGTCGAAAGAGAGCATTAAAAAAAGCTCTACTTCAAACTTTGTCTTTTGGGTCAATTATTGGCTCATCAACAGCTTCTTCATAGGGTCTGCGTTTACTACGTCTTAGTTGGGTTTCTAGTTTGAAAAATGGCTGCATATCAAGCTGTGATACTAATTCATACAATAGCTTGTTCAAAATCTGTTTGTCCGTATGATTTCAATTAAGAGCAACATATATCAAGCATTTCGGTAAATTCGACAAAGTTGATTTTAGGTGACTGATTTACTTTGCTCATAACATTAATTTGAATAAGAACATCATACCATACTATAAAAGAAACAATAAAACTAAAATCGTTTATTTGTCCTCCTAGTGTGGTTGTTTCATGTGATGTCGCAGCATTGCTTTGTTTGGTAACATCGGCCAAGGAAACCAAGACATCACGCATTTCACGTAACTGATAACGAACCGCTTTGAAGCTTTCAATTGCAGCTTCCAGGGGGGCAAGGGGGTTAGCCACCTTCCTAAAGTTACGAACCCGGGGCCATGCCCCCTCAACGTTTATTAATTAAGGACTTTACTCCTTTCATGTTTATTATTCAAGGGCTATAACGCTTCAATATGATAGACATAAAAATTTTCAATTTCAATTCAATTTATTTATTATTATTATTATTATTACAAAATTTCACAAATGCGCTAAGTAGCGCGAATAGTGAAAAACAAAAAGTAAAATTAAACATAATATCTTCGAATTACAATGAAGTGCGAATATAGCGATAAAAGCATGAAATAAATGAGATAATAATAAATACGAAAATTAAAAATAACATATACGGATTACAAATGAAGTGCGAAATATAGCGATGAATGCATGAAATTAAATGAAGTAATGATAAATAAATATATAATAATCAGTTGAATTGAAACAAAATAAAAATTGTTTGTATAAATATGTTGAAAACAGGAGAAAAGTATATAAATGATTAAATAAAAAAATAAAAAATAAAAATAAAAAAACTAACAAAATTGAATCTATCTGAAAATTAAATCTACAATTTAAATATATAAATTATTTATATAACCTATCATCAGCCAATCTCAACATATTCCCACAATATTTCAACTCTGACATGTACTGCAAATGTAATAACCGAAATAAAATAAATATAAAGCTAGGTAAATGAATAAAATGTAAAGATATACGTAAATAGATAAAAGATATAAATTAAGTAATGAACTAAATAGAATAAAAATATAAATAAGATAACTAAATATAAAATATATAAAGTATGTAAATATAACGTAATAGTAAGAGTAATGTAACCTATTGAGTAGTATTTATAGAAGCTGGTACTTAAATGATAACACATTAAATTTATAAATATTTATATTAAATGATACAGTCTCATTTAACAAAGGGGCCTAAATGAGATGTCATTTGAGAAAACATGTATTAATGTAGCCTGCAGTCATCCATATAACCCCCAGCATATTTTGGAGAAGCAGTCTCAATTTACGAAACATCCCGGCAGATATATTTGACTAAGAAAATTTCACTTGACATCTTTAAAAATAATAATGGTAATAATATTAATAATACAGTAATAAAAATGAGGATAAAACCAGTAACAATAATAATCATGCAGGTGGCGTAGACATATTTACTAATAATGGTTATCGTAATAATTAATATCAACAGAATCAGGTTTGAAAGATTAGAAACATAACGATTCAATTGTGCCGAAGAAACTACATGACCCATATACATAAAATTATAATATTTATGATAGTTATATTAAATAATAGTAATAGTAATAGTAATAGTAATAAGTAACAGCAATGAGAGTAAATAACAACGACACTTAACAACAGTAATAAACAAATACTCAGAATGAAAATGAAGATTGTAATTAATGCCGGAGTATAAGAAAGGGTTTATCATATCTGCGATAACAACATTTATTGAGTCCCATTACCCGTGATGTATTGAAGTAGGTGTTTGTGTCTCTTTTTATAATTTAATAAATGTACTTTTAAGCTGGACGGTAAAGAGTTGAAGAGAATAGACCCTTTATAAACTGCTTGTATACGTGTGTGAAATTTTCGAAAGTCTGGAACAGGGGCAATTTCTACATTTGCAGACCTTGTTTTCCCATGGGCAACTGAAATATTGAATCTATCGTTATATTTAAAAACGAAATTTAGTATTTGTGAAGTGTATAACTCTGTAACTGATAAAATAGCATTATTTGGTGACGGATCGATGGCCCGTTTCACTGCTCTCTGTAATATTTCGACGGGACTTATATGAGTTACTGCTGCACCTCCCCATTTTCACACATATTCGCATTGAGAAAAATATACATATATGATCTTTATATGTTTGAAAACGATTTCATTAATGACTTACGTTTATGGAACCTAAAAAAAAAATATTATTAACAAAGAATACTGCTTACCCGTAATTGATTCAGCAATGAACGCGAAATAACCAGCGAAATATTACACCCAGCAGACACCAATTTTTGCAAAAAAAAAAGTAATCATTTTCTAGCTTAGGAATTTTCATTGCTGGTTGAAAAATACTTTCGGTAAATAAGAGTTCACCGGTTTTAACGCGAAAACACAACACATTCAACAATAGATCACATTCGTCTAATTTCCAGTGAGGGATGTAACAAACGACAAAATGACAGGTCGTCTTAGATGTACTGAATATTCAAACTCACTTCTACCAGATAAGTTCATTAATGCACTAAATTTAGTTTTTCTTTAAACTGATGCAGATAGGTATTCAAATTAAGCGTTTAAACAAGCACCACGTGCTGGCTCGCGCGGCTCCCCCTAAGCGCTGGTGCCTCGGGCAGCCACCCGCCGGATTGCCCTACACTAAAACCGGCCCTGCATAGATACAAAAAATACAAGCATAGAAGGATAAAACATATCCTACTGACACACTTGAATGAAATACGGTGCAACTTCAGTGTCTTGGCGACATTATAAGAAAATAAGCGTTATATAATTAATACTTTTAAGCTATTATAAGTTATTAATTTAGTTCTCTCGTATTTAACTATGTAGCTGTGGTTTAGTTTCATCGTGCTACAGGTTTGGTCCCATTTCGCTTCTTAACGGCACAGAAAAAGAAAAAAGAAAAATTAAAAAAAATTAATTTGGCAACACGGACACGTTTGGTAGACAGAAAAAAAGGATAAAAAAGCAGCTAGAGAAACTCAATATTGAATTGCCATTGCTTGATGGTCATCATCATTTGTCATCAATCCGAGAATTGCTTTTTTAGCATTACGTTATTCTTTTCTTCTTTCTGCCAGTCTCTTTAATTCTGCATAGCTACTACATCCCAGGTCCTCCAGAACCTGTGTCATATATTTATAACGAGGTCTTCCTACGGGCTGTTTTCCTTATATTTCTCCTTCTATTATTGTTTTCGTCAGGGAATCGCGCCTCAATATATGACCAACCAATTGGTCTCGCCTCGTAATAGTAAAAGTATAAACGTTCAGCTAAAAGGGAAGAACGTTCAAATAGGATACGATTGGGGTCGTATGGTAAACAGCAGTTACGAGAGTGTAGTGGACAATCAGAAGATAGAGCAGGAGAGAATCCATGAAGTGTGGAAGGCAGTAAATAGTGTCCCATATGATAAATTATAAATAGCAGAAATCACTGGGTGACAAAGAAATGGAAAATAATAAAAGTCAGCATGAACATTTTAACTGACCTTTTTTTTGGCCTAAATGTAATTGAAACCAAACAAAAGTAAAGCGAAAACAAATATGGAACCTGAGCTTTTTTACATGTTTCTTAATTTTCTACAACTAAAAATCTATTGCTAAAGATTATCATATATAATGCATATATGTACTACTCGAGACATCGATATATAAGAACATTTAATATACATATTTTTATATGGTGCTTTTAATTCGATGTTCATTTATTCATTTCATACTTTTTACTATAAACGCGATCGTTTTTTTTTTTATATTTTCCGGTTTTATTTTTCATTTTATTCACTGCCTTTAATGCTATGCTAGTTTCACTTAGTTCCTTTTAAATGTTACACTCAAATCATTAATTTTCCTTCCGATGATTTCAACCTTAATTTACGTTTACATTACCATAAGTTCCTTTTATATCAATGAACACTGTAATAAACGATGGATTCTTTAATTTTCTTATAAAAATTGTTATAAGTGAACTTGAAGCAACAGTTCTTCTAGTTTTAATAAAAACAATAAAAATTCAAAATTCAAAATACGTTTATTAACTTATAAAAAAAATTTAAAGTATACTATTTAGATTAATAAGTTACGCTTAATAAATCTGTATTAACTTTACTTTTCGGTCATTAATTTTTTAAATACCCTTTCTGCTTCTTTTTCTAAGCCCAAATAATTAAAAAAAGTAAAAAAAAATATTCTCCGTTTATTTTTCTTTTTTTAATTTGTAATAAAGCGTTTGTCCTCTTACAACTATCTAAACTGTTTTTCTTTCTCTTTTTTTCTGGAACTCCGAATTTTAATGTACATGCTAAACATCAATAAGGCTTCCCTTATATACTGACTGATAAGGCGGGTGGGATTTATACAGCATTGGACTTGGAATGGAATAACTCGCAAATATTCATCGGAGTCGTCGTTTCGTGTATATTTACATTTAATACGTTTTTAGCGGTATTTTTTCACTTCTGATTTTCCTATAAAGGTTTTTGTTGTTTTTCGAAAAGAAATGAAAACTTCAACAGCAGAATCAAATAACAAAAAAGTAAATGCTGCTGTCTTTTATACCCGCCTACGGTTAATAACCGTGAAACCCGACTCAGAATTAAGACTTCAGTTTAAAATTTGACAATGATGACACGTTGTTGCCAACACGAAATCATTCGTCCGTTTGTCTGATTTTTTTTTTTTTCATTCGCCGAGTAAGCGATATCTTAAATTTAGGCGCAATAGGAATTAGGCGAAATGGGAAGCTACCCACACTGTCATTAATTAAAAATTACTAATTAATCATTTTATTATAAGTTTGGTTGTTCATGCTTGCAGGTTTTTTATTTTGTAATTTTTCCTGCAAATTAAAGCCTGTTAAGTTAACTAATATCAAGTAAATTATTAACTAACATGTCCATATCCGGTAAAAAACACTTCTCTTTCGACACCTATTAAATTTCTGTATTGTATTATATATCGAAGGTGTACAAGTAAATGTTTTTCTTCTTCTTCTTCTTCTTGGAAAAACGTGGTTTTCGGGAACTTCTCTCAAGTACCGATTTAAAGCCGTGCGACTATTACCTTTTTGGACGTTTGGAAAAGGTTTTGAAGACGGTAAAATGAATTTAGAACTCCGTAGTCAATTTGAAGAGTCCTATGAAAAAAGTATACGCAAGACGTGGGAAACATGTATTAGGGTAAAGGGAGATATTATGTCGAGAAATAAGATTTCCTTTTTTTTTTTTAAATATATGAATATTTACGATGTTCATGCCACCTTGTCCGTTTACTTATGACAGTCTGTTAATAACATTACTATACCGTATAATGAACTTATTTTTACCACTACTATGTTTTTTAAAAGTAATTGGGTTATCGTTAATTTTTTAATTTTAGAACTCCGCAGATTCATCAACCTATAGAATGACACTTCTGCAACGCGACCTTTGATTACAGCCTTGTTGAGAAAGGTGATAGAAAGCGACTTGCTTAAAATGCGGTTTTTGCAATGAAAATATACAAATGTATTTCTGTTCAATGTGGCGCAGGTCACGTGTTTATAAACACCCCCCCCCCCGAATATAAAGCGAATTTACGTGAAATTGGCGCAGACCTTTTTACTGTTTCGAACGTTAGTTCATTTGCGATGATATTTCATCTACCGATAAGATAACAGAACCGCGTTAAAATGTCGGTTACGAAGTACGCATTAAAAATTTTTTGTTGCACCATTTAGTTACAGAATGAAATGATCTAATGTAGAGGAAACAGCTGAGCTAATTAGCGTCATTTCAGTGTGATACTATTAACGAACCGATGTAACTGACCTTCCGCAAGGTCAGCTCCTTTTAACACTCTGCCGACAATTTATTGGCAACACTAGATGCTAAATATCTTCGTCGTACATAGAACGAACATCGGCCCAAGTTAAACTTATCATCACATGTCTGCTATTTACAGTTTCACCAGTTCGCACCTTTCGAATTTCCGTTTTTATTTTAATATTCATATGAATTAATGACTGCGTTATTCTCAAGCTGGTGCGGAAAGAATTACTGTTATGTTTTTGAACTGTTTAGAAATCATGTAACGTTTCTGCATTATTTAGAAATCATGGAACGTTTTTGCGTTATGGAAGTTGTAATAGAAATTTTTACGCAAAAAGGCAAATTAAATTTATCGGTTCTGAAATTTTTTCATTATAATGAAAATAAGTTGTTATTCTGCTATGAATGGTCAAATTTTAAGAACTATAGAAAACTAACGTCTTGATATGTGAGGGGTCTACTTACGATGAGGTTCGAAGGATCGAATTTATTTATATATACTGAAAGAGAGTAATATAATATAGATAGTATCCTAGGTGTCAAATATGTCGTGTAAATAGTGGAAATTGGACTTAAATCGAAGGCAGATGTTTTTGTATCCAAGCCAATAGGCCGTATGAATTTCTAAAATTGTTTTCACGGTAAAAAAATGAGTAGATCCCCGTAAATATCGTTAAATATTTCATCGTTGAATAATTTTAAGCAGTTTTTTATTCCGATAGAAACGATTTTAGAATTTTTACATGTGTACCATTGGATCCCACCCTTACAGTTTGTGACTAGAAGTCACCTATGGTTTTAGTCGCTCGTAAGAACACGCTTATAGAGTAAAGCGAGTCCCGCATCCTTGACAAGGAATTAGGAAACCGATCTTTTTGTAATGCATGAAGTCTATTGAAGGGAATTTTGAGCCACATCTTTACTCTTCCCAACTGACTTCTTCAGTAACTAGTTACTTTGAGTTAAGCAGACCGACCGGTAGTTTATTGCGATGATGTTTGGTAGTCGAATATTATAGCGAATCTTGATCTTTTTTTCAGTACTACTTCGGCAAGACGGAGAAATATTGAAATGAAACTAAAATTAAGAAGCCGCTTTTATTTTTAATACTCTTGAAAATTAACAAAAAATTAATTTGTTTAAGAGATAATTGGTATTGAAATTTAGGGAAAGGAAATTAACAAATTGACTATAAATAATTTAAATGAACAACGAAAACGAATGATGCAAAATGAATTCAAAAAAGTAAAAATAAATAGAGGAAAGATTATTAAAAGTAACTTTAATTTAAGAATTATTAAATAAAATATATGTGGAGGAGCGTCTTTCTCTTATAATGAAAATATTTGAAATATATTATTTAGAACGGAATTAAAATCACGCGAGAAATCTATTTCACAGTGAGAGAAGTAACTGGTTAGTTAAACGCTACTCGTTCACTCTGCTACTGTAAGTGTGCGTTTTTCAATGCGTTCTTAGTGATTCGCTAATGTTGGAAAGCTAATCACAGCGGCTGGCGAATACAATGTGAATGCGAGCGGATTATCGAAATTCTATTATTACTCGAACTGACAGACTAATTTTTAACCACTTTTTCTTTTTTTTTTCGCGTGCCCGAATATCAGCTTCTCAGATTTCTGATGGTAAGAAAAAAATTGTCTTCCAACTATAAGGTTAATCTCTCTGCTACCAGAGCAATACTTTTTTTCTTTTTCAATTTCCCTTGGTACTTCGGTGCATGACAAAAAGTACCGGAGGATTCGCCATTGATAAAACAACTTTTCATCTGACGGATGACAGTTCCAAATTACACGTGATCAAAAGTAAACATTGCATTTCATTTTCCATCGATTTTTTTAAAATTATAACACATATACAGGAGAAAGAAAATAGAAGCTCTTTCGGAAATGAACAGATAATAAATATTTATCCCAGTTGTTATTTTTAAATTAATTGGTTAATGCGATATTAAATAATTCCGAAAATCCGATAATTCTGATATTTCATTTATAAATAGTATCAGTTATACCAGTTTTGAATTATTTACAAACTCGGCTCTCCGTGCCTCGTAAGACTCCTTAACCCCGTCTGGGGACACCTCCAGACCCCAGCTCCGTCACTTCTGTGCTTCGTATAGAACGAGGAAAATTGGCAACGTCATTCTTTGCGACTGTGTGAAAAATAAAAAAACCTTTATTTAATGTTACATTTTAGAGGACAAATTTTTGTAACAGAAAGAGTAGTGGGGTCGAGCTAAGAATGACGTAATTAATATATATATATATATATATGAAAGAATTGGTTTCAATTAACCGCGATATTTTTCGCAAAATAAGTTGTTTTTTTTTTCATTGTAATCAAAAAAGAATTCGAAACTGATAAATTGTAACATTTTGAAACAAAAAAAAATGACGGGTGTCGGGCTAAGAATGAAGTTATCATTAATATATTATTATCACGATTACGGACTTGACAAGCCAAAACTAAGTTGCACAACTGATTAATCACATTGATTTAACCGAAGATAGAAAGAAAGTATACGAGTAAGTTGAAAACGACAGTTAATTAGCCCGTACTGAACGTAAGCGCATATTTATACGTTTCTTTCAAGATATAAACTGAATGTTTCCCGCACTTCCATTGCCATTTCTATACCGTAAGCATTGCCTCTTCGAAAAAGTTTTGCACGAGGAGAGTATACAATGTACTCCATTTTTTGCGTGGTCGTTACGTTAACTGCGAATTCATTTTTACCGCGAGATGTAAAATTCGTAACGACCAATTTTTTTTTGTGTATTTGTCTGCGTCTAGTTTAGAAAAATGCTGCAAGCGGAATGAGAGGCGAGAAAAATATATTAATATAAATATCGCGATAAAAGCAGTAGAAATATAATTCTAGAAAAAAAATCTCCTTATTTCCCTTTTTTGACACGAGTGCGACTATTACAATTCGCTCATCATCCAAAATCAGCTGACGTAAGTTCTGCGTCATGTTAGTTACTCATTTTTACTTAGGAATTTCTCCACGTTTTCCTCAAGAGCCAAATAAATTCCGTATTTCGAATTGATCCAAGTTTTGTGGAATGTTTATTTTCAACTATATTTCTACGGTTGACGCGCTAGTTGTTCTACAATTTTCATTTCTCACATTCGTTAATCGTCTCATTTCTTTCTTTCTATTTTCGTATTATGGACCGATTTTCCGTTTTATTATTGAAAAAAAAAAAAAAAAAAAAAAAGAATCTCCTGCTTATAGTTCGTTTTCTGCCAAAAATATCGGTCGAAAATCTGTTTGGATCTCCTTCTTCTTCTTTTATTCCTCAATCTTTCGATTGGTGGCCAATCATCTGAAAGGTACATTACTTAGTATCGTTTTTTCTTTAAGCATCTCTAATTGTCGGGCCTTTTCTTTCGTTAGCTGATACTTTCCCCGAATTTTAACTTCTTCGAAATGCCGTATCTGGGCATTTACTGAGGGGAATGTAAAACGTGGCTACGAGAATAACCCAACGTTCCGCAAAAAGAAACATACTCGAGTTATCGTTGAAAGATCGGATATGGCCAGAATAACATCAAAAACAGCAGTGGAAATACTCGGGTGAAGATATATACCATCAGGAATGATCGGGAAAAATGTATACTGTAATTGTGACTGAACGTAAAAGAAATAATGGCCGTGAAGTGGGCGATCATATTAATCGGGGGCAGAATCAAGTGTATAAGAACAACGATGTACCGGAGTCAACCGGAGTCAAAGGAGGGACATGGAGGAGGCCTACGTCAAAAAAACCTCGAGTAAAATAGGTTAATAAAAACGACCAAGTAACAATTTTCTTCTGCTTTATTAACCGCGCCTTGTTTTCCTACTCAGGTTTCCGTTTTTTCTTTTTCTTCACGCATCGTGCATATTAATGATCCCAATTTTTTTTCAGTCCTTTCCGGCGTATTTTTTTTTTTTTTTTTTTTTTTTTTTTCGTATGGCGTCGCACCCGATCGACAGGGTAACACATTTTCCATTCCGCTTTCAGTATCACTTATTGAATGCGCGTCAATGGCAAAATGGTTCCTGGCCAAGCCAAAAAAAAGAAAAAAAAGCACCCTTATTAAAACTTTGTTTAACGGCGTATGCGGACAAAAGTATTAGTTTTTTCATTATTCGTTTTCACCTGAGTAGAGTATCGACGATATTTTACTCGGCCTTTTCATCTGGCCAAAAGAAGTCACTGTCACCATTGAAGTAATCAGTTTAATTCGCTGGTATATATTAAAAATATTTCTATACGAAATAAACGAATCAAGCAGTTCACGACGGTAAGCTATTAACAAAAATTATTTCTTACTAGTTTTAAAAGAAGGCCTTTTCTTACACCTCTCTCTGGCTTCGTTCATAGATGCACGATATTTTTTTTCTTTTTTTTTTTTACCACTACCCAGAAACAATATGGAAGGGGAAGAGAGTCAGATATTCTGTCAGAGATTGATTGTATAAATATGCTGACAGCTGGAATATAATAGAGAGTAGATGTACATGAAGCATAAAAAGGAGTAGTAAAGTGAAGTGAGTTGATAGGGCGTCGGGGATTGTGAAGTTAAGGCTTACAATGTACTAAGCCCAACGACACTAATGAGAGTAGCGGAGCCAGTAACCTTTCTAGGAAGCTCAGATTATAGAAGATAAACTAATAAAGAGAGAGAGAGATAGAGAGAGAGAGAGAGAAAAATCGTCCTTCGTTCGGTATATGTAGGCACTCAAAAAATACACGATTGGAATCGCATCCATTACTTGGATGAAGAGGACAATTTAGGGAAGGTGTTAAAGACGAAATCGAAAGGAAAGCAACAGAGAATGAGTGAATGGCAAGCGAATAACCGAAGTGACAGTAAAGTAGCAACGGAAAGTCGTAAAACTAAGGAGCTAAGTTGGAATTTCAGGTTGAACGGTGAAATAAAATGATGGAGCGTGTAGGTATTCGGACAAAGGCTGGAATGGAATTTTGTTTACAAGAGGATAGCAGATTGGAGGCAGAGACTTTAGTAAAAGAAAGGAGACGCGGGAAGATGTAGCAGAGCAATCCGGAGAATCCGCCATTGTCCATGTGATTAATCAAAGTAAATCAGTGCGTACAGAATAAAGCGAGAATACGGATAAGAGAGTGTATGCGAAGAATGAAAAAGTCGTAGCAGCGAATGGGAAGGAAAGAGAACAAATAGTCTAACGGAATCAGAAGCAATCAGACAGTTGGGAGAGGAGCGACGAGAGCAGATATAAATAATAAAGCGTAGGAATTTCGGTGCAGTAAAGATAGTACAAAAGAAAGGAAGAGGAAACGATTAAGAAAAGTTGATGTCGAGGAGAGTAGTGAAAGAGGCTTTCATTAGGACGCGAACTTTTTTATTCGAAATCAGACTGCTGCTGTTTGCAACGATAAACATAAATAAAATATGCATCCCGTTCTGTTCAGTTAAATGTAATACACAATTTTGCAATTGCTAAATTGCATTAAGATTAAAGTTATTCGTATCGCTCGGCATATGCTGTGCATTTCACCTAATTGCCTGCAAGACTACATTCGGAACTGATTAGTAATCGTTCGATTTATCGATATACAAGTCCCGTGTACGAGTCATGTTCGCTGTGTACTACCTAGCGCGTATATGATGTTGTACGTGGTGGTTTGCCATTGCCTTCCACGTGATTATTAGCGAATATTTCTTATTTAATTCTTATAATAAATACATACATTATAATATACATGTTGATGTATACACACATACATATACATACATATCAAATCAATCAATCATTGAACACCTAAAAGGGTTCGTTTCCTCCATTCCGTTCCGTTTTCGGCCATCCTTTTTAGGTCATGTTTGGCATCCGATATCTTTAATAATCTGTTTTATGTAATTATTCCTTGGTCTTCCTCTTCTTCTCTTCTTCTCGATTCTTCCTTCTATAATCAGTTTTAGTCTTCCATCGATATACATATCGGTTATTAACATCGAACATCGTAGACGAAAATTTAAAAAACTAAAAACAAACACAAGTATACTTCAATTACGAATTAAAAGAGGAATGTAAAGGTAACTGGAAGAACTAGCAGCATGGATAAATTTAAAAACTGTTTGCGGTTAATAAACATATAATGGATTAGTGATAAATAATAGGTCATACATTTACGCATTTAAACTACTTTCGAATAATAGTAATAATAATAATTAAATCAAATCAGTGTATAATTTCTAAAATTTACCAAAATTTACCAAAATTTATAATTTAATATGCTTAAGCCATTTATGCGCATAGTTGCACGAGTAACCGAAGTATAAATGAACGCATACACGTGCTAAATATATGTTCTGCAAAATTCGAATTTATCATTTTGTTAAGCCAAAATTAGTTTTATGTAGCATCCCTGGTTTTTAGCCCATGTTTATAATGTTTTGTTAATATTTAAACAATAAAAAATGTACTTAAATGCAAGAAGTTATATTGTAAATAACAATTATGCTAAGGTTTAATCTAACCGCAAGTATATTCCTATCATCAGTGTATGAACTCCGTTACACTATACATATATGCTAACCGAGGATTATATTTAAAACTAAAATTTAAATTAAAATTAAAAGTATAAAACGAATTCGTTGAATAATTAATATGTGTAACGTAGTAAAAATGCTTTTATAATTTTTCATCGTGCCAATACTCGTATCTAAACTACACAAAAACACTATAAAACTCGTCAAAATCCTTTGAAATTAACAATTTAATAAATTAAAGCTAATCTAATAATATTAATCATGAATTACTGGTAAATTAGAACAAAAAACATAACGGAATAATTATACTACTGACCATGTCTCGTATGTGATTAATAATAATAATAACAATAATAATAATAATAATACTAATAATAAATAAATAAATCCACACAGTTATCGACGGATTTGTGGTTGGCATTCTGGGGCGTGTAATGTAACAAATAGCGTTTCAAGCTATACAGTCGGAGCGGGGACGAACGGGTTAAATATTTGGTCGAATTTTCAGATTAGCATCATCAAATGTAGAGAAGAAAAGTTTACCTGTTTTTTGTTTTAAATACACAAACCTCGAAAACTGCGCAATACCATTAAGTCTGACTTTATCTAATTCGTTTGTCAAGTATGTCTGGAAATATTAATTGAGACTTTTCGAAGGTTTTAATAATTTTTTGTTGGCTACGGAAAACGATCGACTGTCTTTGCGTGAAATTCTATTGCGATCTATTAATAGAATAGAATTCCTGCGGAATTTCGTAACTTTTATAAAGAGGGTAGGTCTCCTAACAATTAAGTAAAAAAAAAAAAACCCGAAAAAAAAAAGAAGAAAAAAACCGGAACAATAGACGAATAAAAGCGAGGAAAAAAGTGCGAGTTGTGGAACATATCCAAATAAAACATCTGCCTCATCTATTTACGATAGAGATGTGTTCATAGCGATGTTGTTGAAACTTCCTGATCTGGCAAGCGAGTTCATGGCACCGGAAAAACGTGCCATTGTATGTACGTGTGCCCCTGTGTAGAATAAACGTGTAGACACACTGGTGAACTGGAAGTATGAAAAAACGAATACGAAAATCAGTTTCAAGGTTAGACTTTGCGCAATAGCGACCGCCTAAAAAAGAAATATCGCGCTGCAACGCAGTTCGAACTATTTCGTCAACAGTCGAGAAAAATGACTTGAGAAAATTACAACTTTATCAGAAATTTCGATTATTATTAAAATATTTCAGAAAGAAACACATTTTGACACAGCCACCGTCCCATATTCATGGACGTTCTCGAAATGTGTCTCGATGTTTTTGTAAAAAATATTTTAATAATATAAATTCCTGATAAAGTAGTCATTTTTTCGAGTCATACCATATTCGGAAAACGAGCAATGAAATATCTAAGTGTCAATAAAAATGGTATTGACGGACAAGAGAAAAGAAAAGGTCAAAAAAATGCGTTCGATTTTTGTTCGAATCCAATTTTGCGAATTAGATACGAAATGTTGCTTTGCCCGTCGAAAGATGGTAATAAAACAGTTTGAATAAAATGGTTCCCCTATTTCCTAGTAACTTCAACTAGAAGACTTGAAGTAGGGCCAAGTAACCAGTTGGCTGTAAAGTTTAAAAATTAGGAAGTACGATAAAAAATCCCTATTGGGAACTTAGGCAGGCATCGAGTACTTTTTTCGTTTGCAAAGCTTTTTTTCTTTTTTTTCTTTTTTTCTTTTTTATGATCAAATGTTGATTTAGTTGCATTAATACGAATATCATCTGACATATAGGAGGGCAACTTTCTCCTAATCATAAAATACGATGTTGTACGAGCATTTCTATTAAGAAAACTACACATGCTAGATTGCCTATTGAGGACTAACTCGATAATCAATATATAGCATTTTGTAAAAATGAACCCTGCACTTATTAATGCCTTGTCTGAGACTAGGCTAAATTCAAAGATAGTATTTCCCGGGTTTATTATGATACATCGTACCGTATTAGCGAGCGGAGGAGTATAAATCGGAATATTAGGTATCCCTGAAACGTTTAAATTACTTATTCCCCGGCTATTACTAATATACGTAAATTTCATCTAAAAAATTCTCCACCTATGAATCATACTCTGAATAATCATAAAACAGTTCGTATTAATATAATTTATAGAGTCCGAAAAATATTAAGCGAGATTTTAATATAAGATCTACTCTTGGTGACGGATAAAGCTAACTCTGTGAAGCGCAGCATGTGGAACTGCTTCGGCAATAACTGATCTCCGAAAATGCTATTTACAATATTGCTAAGAGCAAAAGTCTCCCCGTATTTTAGTTCCGACGGAACTTAAAATGCAATATAACTAAAAATATTAATAACATCACCACCACCGTTATATTTATCTACTATTTATTCCTTCACCTCGACTCTATCCACTCTGTTCTGGATACCGAAATGACAACTTCTGTGAATCATCGTACGATTTTACTGACTGGCGCCGTTATAAAATGCGTGTATATGAATAATTCTATTTACGCAACAAAGGAATCGATAAAAAATTTCGCATTAATGCGATCTAGGCTCTATGTAAAATCAATAAAAAAACTTCTACCTGGCACAACTTCAATCCTTAATCTGTGTATTTTCATCAAAGTTATTATTATAAATCGTATGAGAAAATAATATCAAATCCGAAATGACCATCACGAACACTGGTTTTTTTTGAAACATTTAAATTTTTTAAATAAACTACAGACTTCGAACGTCATTATTGGTAAATAAAAACGAAAACTGTTTAATATGTCGCTAATTAAACTGAATATCGAGGACAAAATAGCCTTTGGAAAGCTAGGCCTATTCAAAATGTGTTTTATTGCCACTGCCGGATATATAAACTGCTGAAAACAAAATATCTGGCTGACTATTTTTCAAGGGTTCATGCACGCAATCTGACCTTTCTAGGACCGAAGTGAAGATCGAAATTAAGCATCACTAAATGAGATTTATACCTGAATTCCCCAGAGTTACTCCAGATCAAGTTTTTATACAACTGTAAACATATTAAAGATGAAAAATTCCATCGCTACTTTATCTACAACGTAATGCTTAAACAGTTCCCAGTTAAAGCCCTTCTAGAAACTATGCGCATACTACACCTAATCTTACATTTAAGTTTGGTTACACTACCCGTACGAACGAAAAGTGGCAAAATTCATTAGCCAGCAAAAGACACATTAAAACGTAAAAAACATTATTCGACCTATTACTGGGCAACCTAAGTAAAATAATAGTTTATATACGTTTACGCCTTGACAGCCACTGAGCCTTTGGCGCGGTTCGGTTTCACGTCTAAAAATTCCGCTAAACATCAAATTGCCAATATTGACGAGTTTATTATTCGCAACTTTAGCATTAACGAACATGCCGAAATGGTATATTAGAATTGCAACTATAAACGAAATTTTATTATAATTATGTAAACCGTACAAATGAATTAATAAAATCTGTGGATAATCTCGATTAAGATGTTTTTCAGTTAGTCACAAGAGGATGCTTGGATAATTTCGTGTTAAATAGAAGTCTCCAAGGGGGACCTAATGGTTTAACAGGAAGTGATGAGTTACGAAGATTTTGGGGATATGCTTAAGTACGAGAAGTCTAGGCAAATGGTTTTTGATGGGGAAACAGGTCGTTTTCATCGGACCAGAATATAGTTTATTGATAGTTTGTTGGGGAAGTCCCGAACACACTGAGAGGGAGATTAAAGGCTAAGAATGGAAAAGCCAGGCTGAAACGGGTCATACAGTCTGCGCTATTATATATACATTATGTAAATAACGTTGTGCTTAAGACAAAAAAAGCCTTGCGAAATTTCATTCCTTGGTAAAACGATTATTGACGAACTGGTTCTGACGTCAAAAGCCCGATTGCGTTAGAAACTTTGAATATATTTGCCCATATTAAAACCGATGGATATTAACTTAAAAGTCCGTGTCACCGCTTTCGGTTAACGATTTTTCTAGGTCGGATATATCTGAATTAAAACGAAGCGTTAATTATCGGGATAATTTCGTTCTATACAGATTACACTTATAGCTGTATATTTTTCACGTTTTCCAAATTGGGCCTATTCAATTTGCATCGGGTGTTATGAAATTATTCAGCACGCGAGTTTTCCCGATTTACTTTACTTTTCCGATCAATATTAAGTAAAATTATATTTTTCATAATTTTACATTTCCATAAATTGCTCGCTTCTTGCTGGATGTATTATTATCACTATTGTTGTTGTTATACACTTTTTTGCATTCGCAATCTCTGACCGCAGGAGAGGGTAGTAATTGATGGTATGGAAATTACATAAAATTATGTGACTTACGATTTCTGTTTTGTATTTAAATAAAACCCGTTACGTTACTTAAAATTATAATTAATTAACTTTTAACGTAATTTTTTATACAGTTACGTTTTAAGGTTATATTTGTAAAAATATTGCGGAGATAATAAAAAAAATTTAATTCAATTTGATGTGCACTTGAACTGTTGTTTTGATACATTAAACGTTTTTTGATAACATTATAGACGATAAAAATACGTGAACTTGTTTCTCCCGTTGATAAATTATTAATCCGTATCTAATCAACTGCTGATTTAAGTACGAGTTGGTTTTGATAAAATTATCATTATTTATTATAATACTTTTGTATTTGTAGTCATTTTTCCTGGTTTTTTTTGTTGTTCTTTTTTTTGTTTTTGTTTTTATTATTTTTTTATGAAATCCCTAATGAACAGAAGAGGCCCACAAATATTAATTAGAAATAATATTGATGCTACGTATCACTCTGCTGCGGCTGCTAGAATGTTGGTGTTCCCTGCTGGCAGGTTGGTGTATGTTGGTGATTGCATCCTGGATTCTCGGCGAATGGGAGGGAGAGACACGGTAATCGAAATTATAGTTTACGAATTTTGTAAATGTCACTAATTGGAAAACCGAATTTTGAGGCAATTTGGTTACTTTGTTATTAAACTTCTTTCGGTTGCAAGACGAACTGGTTACTTTACCAAAAAAGGTCGATATAGTTCCGCGATGTGAAAAAGACTGTCGTTCTACTGTGATGATTTTTTAACAATTCGGTATTTTCTTTCGATTCTCTCAGTATGTTAGACCATTATTAAATATTTTTTTTTTATTTATTTACTAGCATAGGGCGTTAAATTGTTTAACAAATCGAAATACTATTCGCATCTGTTTTTCATCAGGCGGACGTACCACCTAAACAATGATGCGGTGAGTCCGTTCCTTTCATTACAGTTCATAACAACACTAACTCACGCCGTAATGAAAATAACCAAACCAAAACCTGCGATCCTGTTTCGTTTCTTATCCCTCGTACTAACACTACTAACGCAAATTATAACAATCCGAACTAAATTCTAAAAACCGCTGCAGTCTCGTATTCCGATAAAGCCAAAAGAAAAATAACACCGATTAACAAACCTGTTTATTTCGTGCATTCAAGAAACCCACTTAAAACAAAACCAACATTTAAAACTAAAAAACTATAAAGTTCTCGAATCAAATCCGGCGCTTGCTAGTTGTGCGCGTGGGGGAATAATATTATCCGTTCGTGCGGATATTAACTTTCAACAGATAATGTTACCATCCGACATTCAACCAGTAACAGTCGAAATTCTTACGCCAGCTTCATGATAGTCTCTAAACATAATTCCGAACCGTATTTAGAAACTTTTGAAGTTGCCAAAAAATTCAAACAGTCCCTCCCCTCTAGCGCCGTGAGTATTACAGCTAAAAATTTTGAACACGGTTAAACATATGCGCTTCGACATATATTTTCCCAAGTTTGGAACGTCAAGGTTTGAAAGTTTTGTTAAGGAATTATGGTTTCGTTCTCGACAAATAACGATCTTTCCATCAATCATGACCGGAAAAAAATATTATTTTTGAAACTTTCGAGCTTTCGGCGCTTAAGGTTCTGAATTTTAAGATGGAAACCTAGATGTTCCAAAGTAAATAAATAAACAGGAACTCACATTTTTTTAACCTTGTTCAAAATCTTGAACCAATACATAAATTACAAGCGGGGCTACACGTCATTTTTCAGAATTTTATGAACTTTTAGTAAATTTCAAACAGTTTCGTTAAGAAAACGAAATACGGGTCCGTTCCCAAAAAATAGCGCTCATTCCAATAATAATACACTTGAAAAAAAATTTTTTTTTACAAAATTTCGAGCTTTCACAAGCCCAATCCACTAATTTTAAAATTGGAAACTTAGATGTTCCAAACCAGAGAAATATACATGGATGCCCATATTTACTACTGTCCTCAAAATTTTTAGCTATAATACTCGCGTCACAAATCAATTCTCGCGCTTTTTTGAACTTTTCAGCAAACTTTGAAAGTTTAATTAAGAAAATGAAATACGGTTTCTTTCCCGACAGATAGCGATCCTTCAAACGGTATATAACATGCGTCAGAAAAATAAAAAATTTTATTCAAAATTTCGAACTTTCGGCGCCTTAAGGGTCCAATTTTAAAACTGAAAATCCAAATGTTATAAACTAGAAAAATATAGGGGGATCAGCACGTTTTTAGCCGCGTTCAAAATTTTCAGCTGTAATATTCGTGGAGCTAGTGGAGAGACACATAATTATTTTTGTTTTTTTGAACTTTTCGGAACTTTGAAAATTTCGTTAAAAAAATGAAATACGGTTTCGTTCCCGACGAATAGCGATCTTTCTAATAATATATCGCAACCCGAAGAAAAAAATATTTTATTTCAAAATTTTGAGCTTTCGGCGCTCCAAGGGTCTAATTTTAAAACTGGAAACCTGGATGTTTCGAATTAGAGAAATATACGTAGAAGCGCATATTTTTAACCGTGTTCAAAATATTTAGCTGTAATATTTGCTTCGCTATGGGGCTAAAAAGTCATTTTTCGCGCTATTTTGAACTTTTCGGCAACTTTCAAAGTTTCGTTAAGAAAATGAAATACGTTTTCGTTCCCAACAAACAGCGATATTTGTAATAATATATCACAAACCTAAGAAAAAAAAAATTTTTTTTTCAAAATTTTGAATTTTCGGTGTCCTACAGGTCTCATTCTAAAGTTGGAGTCCGATTGTCTTAAATCAGAGAAATATACGTGGAAGTACATATTTTTAACCATGTTTTAAATTTTTAGCTATAATACTCGCAGCGCTAAGGGACGCGCAATTTTTCGAGCTTTTTTGAGCTTTATCGCAACTTTGAAAGTTTGGTTAAGAAAATGAAATTCGGTTTCGTTCCCGACTACTAGAGATCTTTCTAATGATATATCACAAGCCCAAGAAAAAAAATATTTTTTTCCAAAATCGCGAGCTTTCGGTGCCCCGAGGGTCCAATTTTAAAGCTGGAAACTCGGATGTTCCAAACTAGAGAAATATACGTGCAAGCGCATATTTTTAACCGTGTTCAAAATTTTTATCGGTAATATTCGCGGCGCTAGGGGGGGGGACACGTCATTTTTCGCGCTTTTTTGAACTTTACGGCAACTTTGAAAGTTTCGTTAAGGAAATGAAATTCGGTTTCGTTCCCGACAAATAGCGATCTTTCCATCGATATATCGCATGCCTGTAAAAAAAAATATTTTTTTACAAAATTTCGAGCTTTCGTCGCCCCGAGGGTCCAGTTTTAAAGTTGGAAATCCGGATGTTTCAAACTAGAGAAATATACGGGTATGTGCGTATTTTTAGCCCCATTCAAAATTTTTAACTACAATACTCGCGGCGCTAAGGGGGGGGACACGCCATTTTTTGCGGTTTTTTAAACTTTTGGGCAACTTTACATAACTTTTGTACCGTAATTTTTTGATTTTATGAAAGTACTCCTACATTGTAGTTTATATTTTGAATTTCAGCGTTATAGGTTTATCTAGTGACGAGTTATGATTTTTTAAGTGATTTTTGAGGTCGTTTTATGTACCATATTATATATTCTTGACGGTTTTTTGGGTTTTTTGCCGCCCAGGTTAATCGGTCAACTTCAAGTTATAGATCGTTTTAAAGATAATTTTAATTGTAATTTATGTTCCAAATTTGAAGTTTATAAGTCAAGCCGTTCGTTAATTATTGATTTTTATTTGATATTTTTGTCATTTGTGTACCATCTTATAAGGATTCCGTACATTATATGTATACGGAATCCTAAAAATTGCATAAACGGCGTTAAATAAAATCAATTTATGTTTTTTTTAAACAAAAAAAAACAAAAAACATTATAATACTAGCGGAATATAAATGAAAAATAACTATAAAACTAGTAACATTGACATTTTTTTAAAAAAATTTGAATACTTTGGGAAGAAGGGAAGGGCAAGCTATAAAATAGTTTGTTAGGAATGCGTTCAGTAGTATTTGTTAGAATTTCCACGTTATTATTATCCGTCGTCCTATCATACGAGCACACTTTTTATCCCTTTAAATGTGCAACATCCTGTTTATCCCTTAATTTAAACTTTCCCCGTACATAAGATACTTTCCAATACCTCTTCAACGATGGTCCAAATATTGCGCTATATCAAAACAAGTTACATCACCTTAGTTATTTAATTCCAAATCGCCATTTGCCGTATAACCTATGCAGTTACACTAGGGTAACGTAAAATAGGTGAAAATTTTACAAATACTGAAATTTTTCTGAATTTTCGCAATGTGCATAAAGTTTTAATGTAGATGAATGGGAAAGGGTGACTTTCTTGAAACCTAAACTGTTCTAACAGAATTACTGGAATAAACATCGAGGAAGGTCACGTATATTCAGTCAATGCGAAGTTTCACATTAAACCGGCCACCTGAAAATAAAAAAAAGGTAAATCCCTAGCCGCCAAAAAGTTAATTATAATAAAATTAAACAAAAAAGTACAAAAAAAACAAAACAAACAAAAAACAAAAATATTCCTTTCGAAAATATAAAAGAAGAAATTAATAATAGATTAATACGACAACGATAATGTTAACAATTTATTTTAGACGCAAATTACGTTCAGTATCTTATCGAGAAAGTCTTCTCAACTCGTGAATCATTTCGTGCTTGGGTCAAGTATATTCTTGGAAATGTTAAAACATTTAAGGCCTAGCCTATATACTCACTGGCAAGGCCTGCTTGTCAGGACCAGAAATAGCCGTAAATAAGGTATACCTTGGACATATTCGAATTACTCACACTCATTCAGTGACCAGTCATCCCGCCTGTAGGTTTTTTTCCCGCCAACGGTCCGTCATATTGTCCATAGTCTATTGGAAATAAAACCAATATAGTATAAATTAAAACAGCTGTTCCTGATATACAGAACCTCGAAATTTTGACTGATTTTTTAATTAGAATTCAAACTACCGATAGTGTTTCAGTAACGTTGTATATATTAACACTGAGTAATAGCCATAAAACACTAATTAACCTAAGTAGTACCACTCGGCACCGAGCATTGCGACTACCTATTTGCGCATTCTAATTGTACAGGTAAACTACTCCTTAAAAGAAAAAAGGAAATCATGTAACTGAAGAAGAACTGTATAAAGACTTCCTTTATTTTTATATATATATAAACTCGGCCATTTTGGCCTCGCAAGGGGCTCTGCCCCTTGACCCCTCTTGCTTTCATTTATGTCTCTTTCTCTTCTATACTTTGTATAAAATGATCAAAATTTACAACGTAATTCTTACTCAAAAAAAATAACATAATCACAAAAATCCTATCCTAACATTTAACTTTCATTATATAAAATTAATTCATTTTTTCGTTATATTTTTCGTTACATTTTCGTTACATATTTCGTTACATATTTCGTTACATGATATTGTGACATTTGTAAAATAACAATTACAAAAATTCTATAAAATATAACAAACGTTACATAAAATTGGGACATTTTTTTAGGACATTTTTTCGAATGGGGGGTAGCCTAAGAATTACGTTGTAATTAATATATATATATATGTATATAGGTATATATTAATTATAACATAATTCTTAGGCTACCCCCCCCCCCCCATTCGAAAAAATGCCCCAGAAAAATGCCCCAATTTTATGTAACGTTTGTTATATTTTATAGAATTTTTGTAATTGTTATTTAAAAAATGTCACAATTTTATGTAATGAAATATGTAACGAAAAATGTAACAAAAAAATGTCTTAATTTTATATAACGGAAGTTAAATGTTAGAATAGGATTTTTGTGTTAATGTTATTTTTTGTGTGTGTTGATGCCAGTAAGAATTACGTTGTAAATTTTGATCATTTTATGCAAAGTATAGAAGAGAAAGAGACAGAAATGAAAGCAACATGGCCGAGTTTTTATATACACATATATATATTGTGCGCCTGTAGTTAATGGATAGAATCGTGTCACATATATCACGTAAATCAAAAAACAATCTCGAACTAAAGAACATGTCGTTATCACTGGTATTGACCGGATTTTACGTGTATGGCCGACCAAGGGAGCTCTGGTGAAATAAAAAAGGCTAATGCGCTTTCTTCCAAAGTTAATTGTTCAGTAAAGTCGTCGGTTGATGAATTAATAGTAATAGTATAATGTAATAGTATAGTAGAAAAGGAACGTGATCTAGTCAGGATAATTTTCGTCAAATTAACCATCCGCAGATTCGTAAAGTAACGACCGCCATCGTAGTTGCCGTATACACGACGATTGTAATCGAGCAGCAGACGAGCATCATTGAAATTAATATAAATTCCTAAATTTCGAATAGCTACAGCTCTCGAGAAATTTTCGAGAAGGCCAACCATCTGAAAAGGCCGTCTTACAGAGGATTTTGGCCTACTTGGAACCGCTGAAAGATCTAGTCATCGGAGTTGGCACGATTGCGATAACCCATAAGCAAGTTCCTCAATATATTATTTATTTTGTGGTTTATTTTTTATCTTGTTATATATTTATTTTTCGTGTCGTGAATATTATGTAATATTGGATCATGTACGTGTGAGGTGCATCTGTGTGTGATTTTGCCCATTTCGTTAGTATAATAAATAATCTAGTTTGTCATTTAGATCATTTTTATTCGTTTCATAAATTCATCTAGTCGATCATTTCGGTCATTTTGTCCCGTGGTTAAATTTAGCAAGTTTTAGATATATAAAAAAAAAAAGGAAGTGGAAATACAATTTGATTAGCTGTTTGTATAATTTGGGCGGTGCTACAGGATACTCCGAACTTACGTTCTGGTAAATTGCTTTGTCTATAAGCGTACCACAACAATATATATATATATATATATATATATATATATATATATATATATATATATATATATATATATATACTAGGTGTTAATTTATCGGTTGTGTTTAACTCTTGACCATGATTGACTCCATCTTTAAAAAGATGTTATTAATTATGATAAGAGATTGTGGAACTGGCTGTTTAACATCATTTTATTTAACGATTACGTTCAAAGAGAAAGTTAAGGATAAATCAACAGTGCAAGAGGATGTGCTTAAAGAAGAAGGAGGATTTCCCTTTCCCTTATTTCCACTGATGGTTTGAAGAGATTAGAAGGAGTGGGAGTAGCCTTTGATATCCCGTCTCTTGACCATTCCGAATCCATTGAACTACCTTCTTTTTCCGCCATTTTTATCGCTGAATCCTATGCTACTCTGTGTGCCATCTTTTATAGCTTTTCTTCTAATTATTCGAACAATTTTGTTACTGTTTCTGATGCAAAAAGTATACTTTTGGCTATTACATCACCTTTCCTCCGCTATCAGTAGATCCAATTATCCTTTTCATTCGATCTCTAATCTTTAAATTGTCGTCCTGTCGCTCTATCCACATTGAATTTCTGTGGGCACCGGGTCATGCGGTGGTTGCGGACAATGAGCAGGCTGATTTGTTGGCCCAATCTGCTGTACATACCGGTAGATTTATTACCAAATTTCCTGCTTCTAATATTAATTTTCTCTGTAGAAAAATTTACTCCAAGTTCTGGCGATGTATTTGTCCTCTTTTCTTTTTTCTATTCATCAGTCTTTCTATCTCTCTATTCAGTCTTTCCCATCCTTCTCGACCGTGGTACTATGATTATCCTTATCTCAGTCGTTACTGCGTTTCTTCCAGTTGTCGTCTTCGTTTTGAACATAGTTTGCTTCTTTCATTTCTTTTTCGTTTTTTTTTCTAGCAACTTCTCCTTTCTGTCAATTCTATCCTAACGATAGCAATTTGATTTGCGACGCCAACCACATTTTCTTTGAATATTCTGCTCTTTCCACTGAACGTTCATACTTCTACCTTAAGCTCCTGGGCTTGTCTCTTTTTACACCCTATAACGCTTCCTTCCTTCTTGCTAGTCTCTATTATCGTCTCCTTCTTCTCTTCAGTTTGTGGCAGCGATAAAATCTAATTTAAAAAAAATAATAAAAAAGAAGAAAAAGAAAAAGAGAAAGAGGATTCATTGTTTGGCCGCGAACGCAGAACAATTACCAGAAATTATTTTTTTCATATGGCCTTTTTTTCGGGTCAATGAGATAGCTGATTTTTACACTTTCTTTACAAAAACAGCTTATAGTCGATGAAAATGAAGTTTCTACTCACCGCTAATAAATGTAAGGAATAAAAGAAGGCCGGTAAGAGTTAAAAATAATTGAACATGGGAGTATTTTTCATCTACTTTTAAATTTACTTAAAGTTTTATTTTCCCTTCCTTTCAATTCAACATTGAGCTTGGAGAGCACTGTGCAAGGTGGTAATTTCCCATTTTCTATTAAGAATTGAACACTATTTTGTGCGGTTGCGACTAAGTCCTTCTTTAAGCAAGTCCTTTTGCACTGTTGATTTTACTTTTTCTTCAATCGTAATTGATTCTAAAATTTTCCTGCCTTTTTAAATTCATTATAAACGTATTTTTTTCCAGGTAAAAACTACGTCAAACCTGTTATCAGCTAACGTTTCGAATAGTAAAACTCTTATCATCATCAGAGCCAAAAAGGTGCTTTGTGTGACGCCCCTTGCCAGTCTTTAAGTTTAGAGAGCGAAATTCATATCGGCGAAAATAATAATGTAATATGCTCGAAGTTAGTATACGGCATCTGTATAATGACAGATACTCTTCGTTCAGTTAATGTTTTCAGCACTTTGGAGGGAATTAAATGAGCCTTTCAACTTTTTAAATTCGGAATGAATAGTTTATAGAGAATTACTTCTGCGTAAATTTATTAAACGAGTTTTATTGATTTTAATTAGACGGTTAATTAGTTTTATTAAAATGACCAACGGGGATACTGCTGTTTATTTAAACAATAACGACAACAATTAAAATGTGACTCATTCACATTCAGTTATAATTAAGAATGTCAGAGATTTTTTCGTTTGTTGCAACTTGCTCTTTCACTCCGAATGCGGCATTATGTAAAAATTAAGACATCGAAATATACCAATTTTTCGAAAACAATTAGTAGCATCAGACGAATGCAAAAAAATTACTTAACTTCGAAAGTAATTTTAGTTTTCGCATCGTCAAGCACCTCATAGTTTTTTCGGATATATATTTTCTAGATCTGTAGTATTTAAAAAGAAAATATTCTTTAAATTAAGAACCATCATACTAAGAACTACTAAAAACTACAAAATTGTTCTTCAAATATTATCAAGTTTCAAAATGAATATTGTTTGACTCATTCTTTCTTTTGGTTATATACATAGATAGAAGATGCCGCCTAGGCAAGCAGAAACAATATTGGGATATTTTTTAGCAAATAGAATAATAGAAATTCAGTTTGAATATGTTTACTGTTAATAGTCGATAGATTTGTGACGTTAATTTTGTATATAACATTTTAAATCTGAAACCAGCTGCGAAATAAAATTCAATTATTTAGTAAAATTAAAGAAATAGATTTAATTTCGTAGTTTTTTTGCCATTTTTTCATTTAGTAAACATTAGGAAACTAATTATACAATATGAAAGATAAAAGACAACATATATACATATGTGTGTGTGTGTGTATGTGCGCGCGCGCGCGCGCGTTATGTGAAAATAATGATTTCACAGAATTCGTGAAGTGTGAAATTTTTTGCTCATTTTGTGAATTGTATGATATTGTTGGACTATTCTGAAATGTGCAGAATTTCAATCAGTTCAAATTACTTAGTATTTACTTTTTATTGTTTATTACACATACTACAAAGCATTAGTGACAAAATTATAATGTAATAATAACAAGTGAAATATTTAAGCGAGTTAGAGTATAAGTTACACTTGCAGTACACATGAAATTGTCAAAAACCGTTATGTAAATTTCAGGAACTGTTCGAAAAAATATTTTTATGTTACAAAATTTCAAGGATTTTCAAGTTCTTTTTTTTTTTTTTTCTTTACATAACAAATACAAGTATATAATGCGGTGTAGTTCATTAAATAAGCAAAACCCGTTTAAATTGTTTAAAATTCTACACATTTCGCGAATTGCATACAATGGTACTATTTCATAAAGTATACGATTTTATTTCGTGGATTGTGCGATTTTCATTATCAGTGGATAACGCCCCCGCTCACACACGCGCGCACGCATACATATGTATTAATGACAACATTATTATTGTCCCAAGGGTAATAATATGAAAACAATGTTGTTGGGGAAAATGTAACTAAAATTGAAATAAAAGTTGTTACGCAAATTGTAAATTATTAAAATTATTATCTTGCTTTTGAAGCAAATGACGTAGCTTTTTTTTTTTTTTTTTGGTCCCCACTTTGTAATACGATGGGGTAAAAATATATTTAAAGAATTTACACCAATAATTTATATAAATAGCAGGTCTGTCCTGAGACCATCCATTTAAGTTTATGGAACCTTGGCAGGCCGTTTTACAAGATTATTAATAATTAATATACATCAATTTAATATTAATACAGATGTACATGTATTTTACAGTGATTTATTTCGGCTATCGTAAAACTATTGAATATTATAAATAATTTAGTTACTAACTGATCAGTGCTAATATTGCTAAAATCTTATGGTTACAACCGGAAAGGATATGCTTAATATTATCAGGAAAGTTACACGTTACATAGTTATTTGAGCGTGTAATTTTATGTTTATGTAAATAATCTTTAAATAGGCCGTGTCCAGTAAGAAATTGGACATTAAAAAAAATTAGCGTAAATACTATATTATGTAGTTTATCATCTATGGTTGGAAAAAAAAAGTTTTAGCTATACCGTTGTATTCGCCTGAAATTTATTATTATAATACTTATCTAATATAAGTTTAAACTGTTTAAGCGTTAACGAGTTTTGTTCGTGTATGAAGTAAGGTTGATGATAACTGTACGTTATGGAATTCACGATTTAAATTTATATTATTTTTTATTAAAAATATGTTAATATGTTTCTGTATTTCGTAAGGTAATGGTTTAATACCTGCAATGACAGTGCTTGCCATGTAGCTGGTAGTTCTATAAGCTTTAATCATTTTTATTGCAATAGTTCTCCCCCCCCCCTCTGGCGACGCCCATGCTTTTATATAAGGTTATTCCCTTCTTGTAATTTAATCGGTTAATATTTTTATATATAATTTGTTAAATACAATTAAAGTGTATTTACTTTTTTTAGTGATATAGTGAAAATGATTGTAAAATTTTAAGTTATTGTCTATTAATATACCTAAGTATTTGGTTTGACTAACCATACTAATATTTAATTCGTATTGGAGAAAATTTTAAAGTTTTATTCTTTAAAAGTTTTTGTTAAACAACGTGTAAGTTGATTTAGATTCGTTAATATTTAAATTAAATTGTTCTAACCATTTCGCAATTTCTGTATAAACCTGGTAAACTTTATTTTCCAATACATTTTCATTCTTATCGGCTATTACTATTGCAATGTCATCTACGAAAGTGAAAATGTTTACATTAGTGGGTAATCTCTGATCTTATACATTTAAGAGAAAACTATGTTCCACAAGTACGATCCTAAAACAGACCCTTGCGCGGAACTCCCATAACGATTTCTGGTTTTTTTGAATAATTACCGAGATTTGTAATACAGTGTAGCGATTTTCGAAATATCGATTTACAATGTTCAATATGCCAGTATGTAATTCTAGTTCCTTTAATAATGCAAGTAATCTATTTAAATCTAAACTGTCGAAAGCCTATGTTACAATCAAGAGTAAGTAAGCATGTACGGTAATTTTTATTTTTGTACATTTTTATTGTTTGTAAAATATTGTGTATAGCCAATTCAAATGATCTACCTGGCAATGCGCCATACTGGTTATCATGTACTATTCCGTTTTTTGCTACAAATTCTTTTAATTTATTAAGAATATATTTTTTATAAATTTTACTGAAATTAGATAATAACGATATAGCTCTGTATGAAGTAGACAAGTTTGGACTTTTATTCATTTTAGGTACTATAACCGTTTTACTTAATTTCCATTCTTGAAGATAATCAATTAATGACTGCATATATTTAAACAGTACGCTAATAACTTTCGGTATTGCATCTGGTAACAAATTATGAAATATTTTAATAAGTCCATTTGGTTATTCCATCAAGTCTTGTTGATACTTTATTTTTAAGTTGTTTAATAATTACGTTAACTTCTTCTTTAGTAATCGATATGTTTACGTTAGGTTCGTGTACTTCTGTTTTAAATGTTTTTACGTTAAGGTTTGACATTAATAAGTCGACTTTATCCTTTTCTGTACATGCGTAATTATCTAGTGTTGGTATATTAATACTTTTCTCTTTATTGGTTAATATTCTGTATTTTAATCCAAAGACATTTTTGTCTTCCAGTAATTTTTTCCAGGTTTTCAACGTAGCGTTTTTAATCATAAACTTATATTCCTTAAAATTTACTTTATAATTATTGTAATGGTTATGTTTTTTACATGTATATTTTTACAGTTTCGATACTTTTCGTATAAATTATTTACCAGTAATTTCTTTATTTGTAATTCAGTAGTCCACCAATAGACAGTTGACCGAATGATGGAATATAAACTATTTAGAACTGTGTTGACATAGTCTTGAAAACTATTCAACCAACTTTTAATTTGTTGTATATCATTGCAAGTGACTTGTACATCAGTCATATAACTGAATTTTCTTGAATTAATTGCTAACTTATTTTAGTTAATAATTTTAATAACACTTTCTTCTGTCTTGCCCGTAACCGAAATCACGTTAAAAGTAATATAAAAATGATCACTGCCATTTAATTCGTGACCAACTTCCCAATTTAACTGGATTTGTGAAATTTCTAGTTAACAAAGTTAAGTCTTTACACTACTTTTTTGATTGCTTCTCTTAAAAGTATATTTGTTTTTAATATTTATAATATGTAAGTCATGTAATTCTATTATATTCCATAATTTCTTTCCTCTTGTATTATTCACTGTATTCCATAGTAAATTTCGAGAATTTAGGTCTCCCAACCGTATAAATTTCGTTAATTTATTATTCTGTAAATACATATTAATAAACTGAAAATATTAAGTCGCTACGTCATTTGGCAGTATGTACAAAATAAAACTAATATCCTCAATTTGAACAATAATAATGTTAAAAATATTACGTATAAATTTAGTTTTTAAAGGTATTCGTAATCGATAGATTATCATAAGCTTGTTGTATGCTATGTTCTTAAAATTTGTGAGTACATAATTATACCCATTACAAAATAAATATAACATCTATATTTTTAGATATCACTTTTGTTAGTAAAAAAAATCTAGCTAAACTAGAGTGATTTTCATTGTATTGTAAGATCTTGACCATTGCTTTTACTATGAAGTCTAGTTATGGAATATGATTATTATAAATATATATATTGAAATACTGGTATTATTAATAATATATATTTCTTAATTCCGTATACAGAAATTTATTCTTCAATTTCAGAATCACTGTCATGCGACTCGTCAGTTGATTTATTCAGGGTTTTTAGTAGTCTTTTAAATCGACCTTTCATTGCTTTCCGCTAATATTCTTTTTAATCCTTCGACATCGTCTATGAAAGTTTGTATATCTAATGGGTCACGTCGGCCTTTAACATAGTGAAATTGGTGAACGATAATGGATAACTTTTTTGTTTATATTTTCAGCTATTGGTGTTAACATCTCTTTTGTTGACGGTTTAATTTTTTTTCGTATTTCATGTGATTCCTTTTTCTTACTCGTATTTGTTTTGTTGGTGATTGATAAACATGTTTCGGTATTACTTTGTTCAAAAGGTTTATTTTGCATGTCTGCGAAAATAAACTCCATTGTAGTTTGTAGTTCTGGTGTTATGGGATGTAATCGTTTACCAACTGTTTGTTGTTGCTCACTTTTTTCCTTTGATACAGCAGTTTTGGAAGTATTTAATTTAACATGAAGTCTAGTCTGTTTGCTCTAGGGTTTTGTATTATCGGTTCGTCCTCTACCATTTTGCTTTCTTTCTCATTTTGTTGGTTAGTAGCCAGTTTGCTAGACTGATCACTTTGCTCGTTTGTAAGTTTAGCCTGTTCGATTTTTGGACAAGCAGTTTCGTTGTGTGAGTGAGTTTTACAAGCTTCACACCACTTTTCTTCAGTTGTTATAAATATACGAAATTTTCCATCTTCATATTTGATGATAATGGATTCTAGTATAACAACTTGATCTACCTTATCAGATGTTATATAAACTTGTCGACCGAAACTCAGGATATTATGCTTACAATTTTTTAGTTGACCGGATGATGGAATATGAACTATTTAAAACTGTGTTGACATAGTCTTGAAAGCAAATGGCATAGTCGATTGAAATTTTCTATTTTATAAGTGCTATAGAAAAACTATCTTCTGACGGTTCGGGGAGTGTTCTCGTAGGGAGAGGTCGGAAAAATCGAATTCATATATAATAAAAAAAAAAAATTATATCAGTTTTTGTGATGTAGTACATTTCATTGTCAAATACGGTCTTCAGTGTTGTGCTGCCATATCTTAACCCTTTTCCCGATAACCGGGTATCAGGGTATCTATTTGTATATTCTTATGTAATTTCTTACGATATATTGGAGTAAAATTAAATCCTCTTAGATCTTCGTTATTGAATAAAATTAACATACAGTGACTCCCAAAAAGATCCGCACAAGTAAGAAATTTCGTTTTTTGCAACTGTAGAAGCGATAAACAATAAAATAAAAAATGAAAAAGGACGCCTATTAATTAATAGTACAACATCACAGCCATGCGGATCACATAATGAGAAGTAAAAAAACCATTGTGAGAAAAATACCAAAAAAAGAGGAATTTATGTAAAAAAATCAAAAAAATCAAAAAAATCATCGCTCAAAAAGATCCGCACTATAATGTTAGATGGGAAAACCCGTGCATTGTAGCGCAATAGGAACGGGGGTGACTCATACGGGGAATCGCAGATAGCTTGTAATAATCAAAATGCGCTACGTTCGCGCAAAAAACAAGTGCCAGTGCATTTGTGTATATAAATTGCGAGGTGTTTACTCATTCCATTAAAATGCTCTCTGTATGAATCCAAAATGGCCAAATACACGTCTACGGAGAAGATCTAATTAGTAATTTGGAATCATACGAAGGGTAAGCCTGTACGGGAAATATGTACGATCTTAAATATGAAACGTCGAATCGTATACGACATTCTAAAGCGATATAAACACGAAAATAGAATGGACTTAAAGCATAGTCCTGGTCGTTCAAAGATTCTAACGCCGCACGAGGAACGCCTGGTCGTCCATAAAATAAAGAAAAATGCCAGATTGAGTGCTCCGAAGATTGCCAGTGAATGTGAGAAAAAAGTCGGATGTGAAACGGTACGACAAACTATAAGAAATACGTGATACAAAAGACGTGCTGCACGACGAAAATATTTTATCAGCGAAGTGAATCGGCGCAAACGTTTACAGTTCGAGAAGGAATATGTTTCAAAGCCTGGTACTTATTATTAGGAGGACGTCATTTTCGTTAACGAAAGTAAATTTAACGTTTTTAGTTCAGATGGACATTGTATGGTCTGACGTAGGCCAAATGAAGAAATGAATCCCTGTAATCTGAAACCTACAATAAAGTACGGTGGTGGCGGAGTGATGGTTTGGGGGTGTGCATCAGCCCATGGTTTAGGCGAATTAGTATTTATCGATGGAATTCTAGATTCGCGTCGATATTTGGAGCTTTTGAAAGCCAATTTGCACAAAAGTGCCGCGACAATGGGTATCTTGCACTCGTTTAAATATAATGAGGAAAATGATCCTAAACATCCGAGCTCGCATTGTGCAAGAATGGCAGCTCTACCGGTGCCCAAAAGTGAGCCATCCTCCTCCTCAATCACCGGATGTAAATATTATTGAAAACTTGTGGGATGAATTGGACCGTCGAGTTCATCAGACGCCGGTTATTTCTAAAGCAGAGCTGAAGAAAAGAATTGACGAGGAGTGGATAAAACTGGACAACGAATACTTCGGTAAACTTGTAAGTAGTATGCCAAATAGGTTACAATGCGTCATTGACCAAAAAGGATACTCAACGAAATATTAAGTTAGTTTTTTAACTTAAATTTCTAGTGCGTTTCGCTTTTTTTTTCCTCGCGTTTTCGATTTTGTGCGGTTCTATTTGAGCGATAATTTTTTTCATTTTTTTTTTATACAACTTATTTTTATCGTTATCTTTTTTTCTTATTATGTGATCTGTATGACTGCGATGTTATATTATTAATAAAATTTTTTTTTAAATTTTCATTGCGTTTTTTATTGTCTCCACAGTGTAAAAAAACAAAATTTCTTACTTGTGCGGATCTTTTTGGGAGTCACTGTATGTCGATGCACTTTCGATGTCCAAATTTATTTGAAGAGCGTAAAATTTTACTATCAAAACTAGATATGTAGTTGTTCAAAAACCGAGGTACCCGGATACTCGAATGAAGAAAAATATGTTAGTTTAATCGACTGCAGAATCAAATTATTAAAATAATAAAACGCAGATAATACGTACAAAATAAAGAAATTAACGTCATCTTTTATTAGTTTTAAAGTTATCTATTACGATTTATTTATTAAAAAAATACATATATACCGGAGAGAAAAACACGTGTTTCGTAAAATGATATTTGGAAGCAAACGGTAAATTGAATAACCCGCAGTGGAATGTTTCTCGCAAATGGGTTTCGTACACAATTTTCGTCTTGTTTTTAAGTTCACCTCCACAACACTGGTTTATGAGTCTCGCAAATAAGCCAAAAAAACATGAGCCTACAACAAGCTAGTTGAATAAGAGCAAAATTGTTATTTGAACCATAATTACAATTTTCTATTTTCTTTTTTTTTGACCTTATCTTTGTCTTATTTGGTCACTGTTTGATAAATTGTAATTGCTTTTTTCCTTTTTTTTTATTATTTTTTTCCTTGGGCGCGTTTACAGCGGATCCTAGCCAAGCAACGATATGAGGGAGAAAAATCAATTAGATACAGACTCGGTCAGATTAAAATAAGGGAACCAAGAATTGGAACAATGAAAATCGACGGGAATAAGATATAAGAGACACAATAGGGATTGAGAAGCTTAAGTGACAATAAAAATATCGGAATGCAGAGTGTCACGTTCATTCAAGAGGGTTGGACATTCGAAGAAGATATAGTTAGAATCGCACTGTCGTTAATTGGAGAGAACAATTAGGGGAAAGTGCGAAAAGAAAACGAAAACGCGAGGAAGTAAGAAGAGTATGGTTAAGACGTAAAGGAATAGTAGAGACGATAGCGCAAAAGCGAAGCGAAGGAAAATCGTAAACCCAAGGCCGGGTAGGAGGATTAAGTTGAATGGATAGGCAGAAGAAAAGTTGGTTAGAAAAGAAAGAGGCGTAAATACGTATGAAACTTTTTTCATAGTGGAAGCAAATTAGAAGCAGGAATTTTAGCCGAAATAAAAGCGGAAAAATGCAGCAATTTGAGCTAAGGAATCTGCTATTTAATTACTGTCTATCCCCATATAGGGACCCAGAGCAAATCGATGTGGAGAAAATGAAGTGAGAGAAGAGTGTGAATAAGAGAACGAATACGAAGAGTAACGACAATTATTTCGTTTATGATCCTTATATTTACCGAAGCGAGGCAGTTTCCTAATCAACTTTTAACATTGTTCTTTTTCTTCTTTTTTTTTGCTAAGATCACTCTACTTACCTTTGACATACAATTCAGCGGTTATATATACATATATATATATATATATATATATATATATATATATATATAGATGTATATTTTTTTTTTTTTCGGAATAAGGTTTAAAAAAGTAATTACTCGTAGTTTATCAAAATTTAAGGCGCTTTTAATTTTTTTTTTAAATTATTTTATCTGACTAGGGAAACAATTTGAAAGCAGAACAAGTATGTAGACATGAAAAACGAATAAGATAAAATTTGTCGGAAAATTTCGGAGGACCCGTTATTTTGCAGTTCGTGAAATTCGAAAAATGTTTAATTTTAAACACCGTTAAAAAATTCGGCGTTCGAAATCTATTAACGCGAATTTTTACAAACGCGTCGATAATTTTATAAACGCTTCAGGGAGATTCATTATTTTTTCTTCCACAAAAAACATTGCAAAGCCATTAGCAGTAGCGCAAAAATGACCAAAAAGTGTCGAGGTCAAAACGATAGGGCCCCATAAAAACAGATATAAATATAATAGAGATTTTCTTATTAACCACAGTGTCGAAATGAGATTATGTGATATGTAATCTAGCGTTACACACTCCGCATAATACATTTTCCACATGTTACATTTTGATAGGTCGCATTTTTGCATTATGTATCTGTAAGCTATCCTAGAAACGCTCACGCTGACAAAAATAATAAAAACACCTTGGAACCGATAATTTTCGAATTTTAATAAACGCAGGGGAAGTTGTTTTTTAAAAGTTGTAGCGGTACAATTGCAAGTTTGGCGTCTTCCCATTGCTAGAGGCTAACACTGATTTTACAACGTGTGTCGCTTTGATGTTTTGCTAAAAGTTCATCTTTGAAGTTTTTGCTTAGCATGTGGATCTTCGTAAAAATATGCTGGCCGGAAAATGAAGCGCGCATTTTTCCGCAGCATATTTTGCATTAATGTGCGACCGGGCCATAACATTTCGACGAAACCAAATTCGAGCCTGATACTTAAAAGGCCGTTGTATGTATAATCGATAAAACTTTTTAAAAAATCATTTCCATCACATATGGATCTTGATTGTATAAAATAACGTGGCGAGTACCGCGGGATATTAAACAACCGTTTTTTTAAAAGATAGAATGGGCATGAAATAAACGTAGAAGGCAGGAGCGGATCCAGAAGGACATGGGGGGGGGGATAATTACGTAGAATCTTCTACGGGAGGCAGTAGATTTGAAAAATACCGCTTGTTTCATAAAGAAAATCAAATAGCGACCACCTCTTTAAAAATGTAAAAATGTGTTTTAAAAATACATAATTATTACTGTTTAATTTAAATTTTGTTTTATTTTTATGTGAAAAATAAAACGAAATTATAAAAATTGAGTTAAAATGGTAGTTTAGAAATAGTAAGAAAGCTAGTATTTTTATTAGACTTTACTTTATTTCTGTTAGTAATCCGATCCGAATTCTCTTTGTTTGTGAGCAAGTTTAAATACATACATATTTCTCATTGAACTATTGTCATTTACATTATAAAATTAAAATTAAAAATAAATAAAAATGGCAAAAGATCGATGTCAAGTTGGGTTTAAAATAAAATAAAAACGTAACATCGATAATTTTACTAGAAAACAGCATTAAATATTAATTATTAAAATCCGTACGTAAAATTCATACAAATTTTTTATAGAATAAATTAAGTTTCTCTGTTATAATAAATTTTTTCATAGATGTTTTAGTTCTTTTGAGGGGAAAATGCTCCCCTCTCCCCTGTGGATCCGCCACTGCTAGAAGGAGTGTAAACATAATAGGAGACGTAAAATTTGACAATTCAAAATGTACTATATTATGTGACAGCTGTTTTATTTTAGTCCCCAACTGACACTCCCTTTCCCGATATAACTCTCTATATAGTTTTCTACTACTCTATAGCAAATAACGCTTCACTCTTTTAAATGAGAGCAGATATGTATTTTTATGCCCTGTCGGTATTTAACTAAATATCAAGCAGTATGACAAACGATTTCAGAACTTTATTCTAAAAATGTATTTAAAAAAAAAACTTACAATGAAAATATTGTTGTCGTTAAAACAATAAACTATAGCGATTAAATACGAAATTGTTGTATTGTCAGTGATTACATAATCATCCTAATATCCCAAATGTGGTAAAGAAATAATATAGATAAAAAAAAAAGAAAAAAAAAAAAAAGAAGTTAATTTAAAATTTAATCAGCCATGAGAAAAAACATCAATATGCAAACTTCATTGCTCAACTAGCCCGTATTGTTCGCAATATATGTATATATATATATAAGCAGCAACCTGCCATACACAGAATGAGGATTTGCTTGTAAGTTTTCATATCGGTATTAAAGAATAATCCTATTTTTCAGTGATAAAGCCGGATATTTCTTCCTACATTGTCTTACAGAACACTGATAACATTTATATAGTTACTTTCCTATATCGCTTCTCGGAATACATATATGGTAATTCCCATAAACTTGGTCTCACTCCAACATAGAAGAAAAGCAACTTACGAATCATTAGCTAGGTTGGAAAAAAAAACTAAACAAAAGTACAAAATTACTGACGACCGCTTTGCTTACATCTTTAGTGTTCGATACGGTAAGTGAATATTGCGAAAATATTGAAGTAGACATGAATTCATTTGTAATCAATACAGCGACGATTACAGAAACCAGGTTTTTTCGCCGAATTCGTATGAATTCCCTCTCATCACGTAGCAGCATAACCGTCGATGCGGCCGCTAAGTCGCCGAGCCAAGGAAGAGTTTTTGTTGTTTCCTCGCAGCGATCTTTTATACTTTGCTAAGTATGCTCACAAGAAATGTTGAAAATCTACCTGGGCTAACCTCGGCATCCAAATATAAATCGATACACCTTAATATTCGAAATATACCCAAGGTATGCACTTTTAATGCCTAACGATGCTATCTCTCGTAGATTTATCATTTCTATTTGTAGGTTAATACTCGAACCTAATGAACTTCCGTCTTCACTCCACTAACGAAACTTGATGTGGTCAACGTGTTTCTGATAAAAATAAGGTTGCTGACGCAGATCATGCTTTTTTCGGATGTTCCTCTTACTCCCTACATCAGCATAAGTTGTATTCAGCGTTAATCTCTTCAGGCAACATTTCGCATCAATGTCAAAGGTCTCCTTGCCTCTCCTAAAATATAATGATATATCAATTATCAGGGCCGTATCTGAGGGGAGATTTTCGGGGTTTTTTAACCCTCCCGGAACGTCTGCGAAATAATAACTGCTTGAATTAAATGAACCGAAATTCAGAATATGTTTCTTTTCAATTTTTGACAAAAGGGGAAAAGAAAATTGAAATTTTCACGAATTCCATGGGGAAACGACTATGTTTTTTATTTGTTTTTACTGTAGTGTTCAAATATTCCATTTACAATAATTGACTAGAAGGCTTTAATGTACTATTTATAAATAAATATATTTCATGATAACACACATATATATATATATATATATATTTATAAAAATATTTTCGTAACCCCTCCCGAAATTTTGGTCTAGATACGGCCATATTAAATATTGCATAATTCTATCACGGAAGCAGACGTATCAATATAAAACTGACTTTAATAAAAAGCCGATGGATTATGTTATCGGAGTCGGGGGGGGGGGGGGGGGGGAGAAAAAAGCGAAAAAAACCTGCTACTGAAACCAGCAGAATTACATAAAACTATGCGCGTTGTTAATCTTTGCGTCGGCTGAGTGACAATCGATTATGGGTGAAAAATCGGTTCATGCTATTACAATTTTCATCGGCTGGCGTAAAATTTTATTTCGAACAGTTTTTGCAGATGAATGTAGCAAAATAAAAAGAAGACAGAGTGAAAACATAAAATCTGTGCAAATAGTTCGGGCCATTCTGGATCTTTGAAAATGAGGCGTCTGATTCTTTGACTTATTTCTTCGTCCCTGTTCTTTAAAAAGGTCCCATCTTCTAACCTCCTAGCACTATGTTCCATCTGTCGCTTCCTTCCTCACACATTCATTATTTCTCCTATTTATTCTTTCCTATTATCTGATCGGCTCGTTATATGACCTTTTCACTTTATTTCTAATTTTTCCTGAGTAACGGTCCTTGATCAGTTTTTCCCCTCTATTTTCGTTCTTCAATTGATTTAAATTTTATTTCTTTGCTTATCGTACTTTCGAGTTTAGAGAAAAAAATTCGGCGTCGTAATTTTGAATTCAGTAAGAAATAACAGTAAATCGAAAATTATAATGCTTTACTTGATATCGGGTATAATGACGAACCGATTGTTGCTACAAGGATCAGATATTCAATATCGGTACAATCGATTTTCACTGTGTTTGTATTATTGTAAACGTTTAAAACATCTCATATCTGATATGTTAAGTGACTTCGTCGCCTCAACATTGGGCTGTTGACGAGGTCGTTTTTTGTGCTCGATAGCGAGCCCGTTTTGATAACTTTTTTCACCCTCTTCAGGTTCAGGTCTCCATGAAAATCCTCATTCCGTTAGTATTATTATTGTTGCTTACGTATCGCCAGAGCCGAATGTCAGAGGTCCCCATTTGATAATCGATTAACAAAGTAAACGGTTACCATACCGGTGGTGCAATTTCGAATTCCGACCTAACAGCCAGAATTCGTTGATTGTGCAGTGTTGCAAACCGATTCTTCTTAATGCACAGGTAACACGAATAGATTTCAGCTGGTTTGGTTCTTTCCGTTGTCTTGTCCATTTTTTTGTAATTTAGTCTCCAAAGCATGCTGCCGGTTTCCATTTGGGTCTACGAATTATTCACAGTTAGCATCAGCAGCTGTGGAAGTGTTCCCCTATTATTACTCGTACGTTAATATGCAAGAGAGCCCTTTCTAAAAGAACCTTTCGTCGTGATCTGTGTTTTTGCCATTCGTGCACTATCCATCGCATTCAAGTTCTTTCCATGCACAAAACTCTTTAGTCCTGTCCAGAATCAATTATGGATCTCAAGCGTACTCGTCAACCAGCTCTTCCTTACTTAAATCCCTTAATTCAGTGCAGCGGACGGTTTTTTTTCGCGATACTTGAAGTACACAGATCGTTCCCGTCAGTAAGTTTACGGTACCACCTCCTCAATAGAATACTTCAGAAACTTTTACTTTCGACGTGAAACTACCATCCTTTATTCTCGTAATGGTTCTTTCTCTATTCATATATATATGACTTTTCCAATACTCCAGAATTTCCGAATAATCCATGGCCGGAAATTCTTACTCTGTTATCGCATCGCAATATAAACATTCTTTTTCTCCTCGATCTAGTCCTTAACTACCTGATATCACCGTGCTTTGACCGTTAACATCGATTTCTCCTTGATAAAATTTAATAAACCTCTACATCCGCGAATATTGCCCAGTTTACAATGGCAACCATTCAAAAATACTCTCGATTCTTCACATACGCCGCCGAAGTCACCAACTAGGGATATTGCAGAATCGCATAATTTTTATTTCAGCCCGCCGGTATCATCGCAATATAATTTAATCTCTGTAAGCGGTTTGCAGCTACTGTCAGTTCTTCACTTTTTATTATTTTACCTCTAGCTGCGGCACAAGAGTGGATTTGTGTACAATTATTTGTATTTTTAGGTCATTAGCAGTTTCATTCATTCGATAAAAAAAAGGAATTTCTCGCCGTGTCGCTAGGTTTTTAACTTCACCGCAGTTGTAATTTTTAGCATACACGATTTATCCTTTTGGGTTCGTGTAGGCCTAATTCTTCACGATCTTGCAATTTTTGAATTGAAACATGGAAAAATCGACGAGAGTAATGTTTTCAGCAAAAACGTGCAGGAATGTCAGGCTCTTTTGATACCGGCTGTCGTTAAAGTTCAAGGTAATGTTTTGAATGTTCAATCTACATTTAACCTGTCTTAATGTTATTCCGCTTAATTAAGCGGTACTGTAGTAGTCAGCTGGTAGAACACACTTAATGGGCAGTACCATATTAACAACAAACTTTCTCACGCAACCAGAAATAAGAAACAGTGTCCGTTATAGGCAATCGTTACTCGGGAAATTGGCAGCGAAAAAATATTAAAATCAAGCTGAAATACGAGGATCACTCGGAAAATAATCTCATAGCAACCGTTCGCATCATGTAGGAGCGACGTTAGGGGAACGAGCGATGCCTTGGTAGCTGCTAATTTTATCTTTAAAATGAGATTTGGTTAGAGGGTGTCGTTATTAGCTGGTTCGTAATATTTAAAATGAGTAACCTCATAATGTTGCGCAATGGCATTCGTGTTTTGGGACAATGAAGAGATTATATTGGTGGAATTTTCATGGAGCATAAGCATTAATGGCTCTAGAGCTATGGAGCTAGACGATAAAAAATTTCTCGAAAGAAATTCAATAGTTGCATGACAACGCGCGTCTGCACACAGCCAAGATTATCCAAGAATTTATGGGAGAGTTCGGTTAATTAACTGTACACCATCCAACATACCGGACTTTGCTCTAAGTGATTATGCTTTATTTCTTCAACTTAAAAAAAAAAAAAAAAAGCCGGCGAAAAAAACCAGGGCGACGAATTGTTAAAAAAATCGAATCAATTTCCAAAAAAAAAAAAAAACTGGACGAAAAATTTTATAGGGACAATATTTAAAAATTAATTATAAGACGTGACGAATGTTTAAATCTAAAAGGTTCTCTTATATCGAAAAATGTACAATGTTCAAGGAATAAAATGCAAGTTTCAAATTTACTTTTCCTTCATTATTGCTCTAATGCGAGAGGGGTGGGAACTTTAATTTTCGGGCGATTCTGGTACTAATAAAAAAAAACAAAAAAAAAAACAAAAAAAAAACGGTTTACAACCAAAAGGTGTAATCAGTACAAAGTTATAATTATTTTCAACGTATTTTTAAGTTTTACAGACCATCTTATACTGAAACGTGCCTTTAAATGCGAATTATTAAAGTTCACAATGAGTTAACAGAAACGTACGGTGTTTACAGAACGCCAAATTGTGCAGGATCCGAATACCTTTTCTTTCAGACACTCTTACTTTTTTCTTGAATTTTTCATTTTGGAACCGCGAGGAAACTAGGATCGAGAAATAATTGAAGCCAGGATCTTAAACGTTTTTAGCAGTCAAACTACTGCGGAAATCTGATTTTATTCAGGAAAATTCGGATTTTTGGTGAAAAAACTTAAAAACAACCGGTTTAATTAAAATTATTCTAAACAAAATAAATCAGACGTACGTAATGATGACGTAAAGCGACTTTAAATTTAAAGTTTTAAAACACTTTATGTGCGTAGTCAGCAGTTCCCTCTAATGAATGGTGCGAGAAGAATGGAGCAGACATTAAAGAAATGGAAGAAATGAGCCTAGTATTTTCAAAAATCTTTCGATGGCCGATTTTTTTTTTTTTTTTTAATTTAACGAGAATGTATAATTAATTCGCATTTAAGTAATTTTTCCGTCATTGTAAATTTTCGCCAGTTTTCAAACCTTTTAAAATGCTTTTAAGTAATCTCTTTCATCAATTATACTTTCGCATTTATTAATGCACTTCCATTTTAACTGCGCGACCGGCGAATTTTGTAGTAGCCTAATTTATAAGGTAAATAAAAAAAAACAACAAACAAACAAAATATGAGAAAATAACTTTGGAGACTATTTGCCTATCGCTGTTGCGAACGGCGGTGGTAGCCGCGTTGAAGCAGCAGATGCAACGCGCATCAGAATTTCTTTAATTCGTTAATTACAACTTGTATTAGCTGCAGCTGTTCTATAGTTCTTTTGTTCATTTGTTATCGCGAAAAAGATGGTCTCTTCACAAGGTATTCTTAGATCGATCGAGAAGTAAGAGCTTTACGACCATATAAGGTATAATAGAATACTCTTTTTGTACCTAGAATACTGTCTTTTTTTTCTTTTTGTAGATTAACCATTGAGACTGTTGTAATTATATGGGACCACTCTATAATTACGACTATGTCTTATCGATTAATAATCATCTGTTTCATGAGTTACCGCTAGACCTGCAGTTATAATCTGCTAAAATATTCAACAAACTAACCAGTTTCGGATAACTTGATCGATAATCATGGTAATGAACAAATTTCGGACGCATCAAATTCCTTCCTGCTAGTCTTTTCGTAGTTCCTACTTGGCAAACTGTGTTATCTTCAGTAGCTTTTACTTATCATCTTCATTCGTTAACTCATTAAATTCCTCCAGAAGCTTCCTATGAAATGTCTTTTTTCAAGTTCAATGGTTATCACGGAACAAAAACACGTAAACAGCTGTAGCTGCGCTCTCATAATATAATCTATAATCCTTTCCACTTTCATCCCTGCACGATTTAATCGAACTCTTTGTGCTATTGCGCAAACTGTAATGGCTTTATCCCGAAAGTAAAATCAAAGTCACCATTTGCCCGGGTTCGTTATGTTCTATTGATTAGTTACATCAGCAATTTTGCGAAGATAAAAACTAAAATAGTAACTCGAAGCATTAGAGATCTTCTATAGAGACCGAAGTAAACTTTACACACTACAGAAATGGAATTCGAAGACTACAAATATATAAAAGTACGCGGTCTCTTGCAGACTTACTATAACCGAACCGGGGGAATTTCTCGACAGATCAAGGAATACTCTACCTGCTCGAAGCGCAGTGAGTAGTACTATACATATATAATGTATAGAACTCAGAGAAAAATTTAAATAGGATGGTTATACAAGATGTAAAACCGCGACTGATGTCAGCTCTTACAAGTTTTTGTACAAATAAAACGTGTACAGAAAAGGATGAAGAAATCGTGAATTCTTGTATTGGGAAGTCGGAGGAATTTTAAATGGATATTCTTAATGGAAGTGATATCGAAAATTCGTGCTTGACGAATAGTTTCGAAAAACAGTGTCGGAAAATTCGTAATTGATAATAGAAATATGTGAGAGATTATTTCGGTTTACATTGGATATAATGAGCCTAATGAGTAAACATCACGTTAGAAGACTGCTGGATATTACAGGGATTATTTCCTACTAAAAAAGAAAAGTGGAGAACATTGTGTGACGATATTTGTGGTCTACCCGGGTGAACGTTTAATGTAGATCGAATCACGGTTTCCGGTCAGACTTTCCGGCTAAAACTAAAAAAATAAGTTACCTTCTTTGATTAAATAAAGCTAAGCTAGAAATTAGAAAACTGGAATCGTTCAAACAAGTTCTAGAAGAATAAGTAAGAAACAAAAGATAAACACGCGCAAACTCTAACTGCGTATACTTTGTGGTGTAAATTGAAATTCAGGAACAGGTTGAAAAAAAACAACTGCCGGCGATTTATATAAAAAGATTAGAGGATCACAGGAGAATTCAAGCTAAAAAGTAGGACTATAAAAAATGAGAATAGCTGCGTAAAGTCGGGAAAAAATTAGATTGCTGAAGTTTGGAGTACTACCAAAAGTTTTATAATGCAAAAGAGAATAAAACGAAAGTGCCGCATTCCTACAAGAATCATTGTTGAAGTTGAAAAAGCCATATCAGATATAACCAAATGACAGTGCGATGGGAAACTTAAACCAATAAAAAAAAAAAAAAAAAAAAAGAACAAATGAAAAGATTTACTCAATAATTGAGTAATTGTGAATGGCCAGAACGGTGGATGGAAAACCATGCGTATGTTATAAAATGTAAAAAATCAAAGAACCATATCACTAATACGTTGACGCTGTTAAAAAAGAACAAGTGCAGACTGGAGTCGTTTGAAATCTGCTATTGACGACGAATGCTAAGGATAAGATGGACCGATATGGTATAGAACAAGGAAGTATTAACCAGCGTCCAAGAAAGACGAGAAAAATATTAAGGACAATAGAAAGGAGAAAAAGCACCGCAATAGGGCGCATTATAATACGACACACTCAACATGGATTGCAAATCTAATCGAAGGGAAAGCAGAAGGAAAATTAGAAAAAAGAAAACCTCGTATTCGGTTCGTGGATGATATCAAAGGAAGGAAGTCGTACGCGGAAATAAAAACATTAGCCGAAGCGCGCGATTATCTTACACGAAAACATGTTCCCCAACAATCTACCGGTTGAGGAGAAGGTGATGATGATCACTAATACGCGATGTGCCAGCAAAATAATGCTGAGAATCTTTAATAACGGACTGGCGATGAATTAGAGAAAAATTCCTGAAGAACCAGCTAGATTTGTTAAAAGAGACGCACGGGGAAATACTCAACATTGGATAATTAACCGAAAAGCCACTTGTATGTACATTGCGCTGCTTAAGGCATTCGATAATGTCATTTAAAGATACAGCCCGCATAACTAAACATCTAGCGCAGCTAATTAATCGATTATATAACGGTATAATAAAAACGCAGTTCGTGTTAATGAACACATGGAGTCGAAAGAATTCACGGTGCAAAAAGAAGTGAAACAGGACCGCGTTGAAACTGCACTGGTGGCGGTTCGATTTGGGCCAGAAAAATAACTATTTTACATTATGCAGACGGTTAAAATTATGTACGACTAGAAATCAATGAGTGATTGACGAAAGAAATTCAATAGCTTCAACGAAAAAATAGGTAGACATGAAATAGTGCGGAAACGCGTACGTGTGGGATCAGACAGCGAAACACCGGGTAAAAAGAAGAATTCAGATTATGAGCAGATTAGGCAAAACACGTGAGAGAGATGCATCGATTACAAATGCAGTAAAAATGGAACTAGCGCATTATCCTGCATTGTTCGCATCGGAAATATGGACTACAATAGTTGTAGACAAAAGAAACTTCGAAATCAAAATATTCTGCGAATACCGCTCGAATAGTCAAAAAATACATTCGATTCTGAGCAAGCCTGGTGTCGAAAGGAGATTACCGAGTCAGTTTTCCAGTCACTTCATGGGAAATTCCACGGAGCAATCAGTAATAAAACGAAAAATGAATAAGAACCGCCTTCGTGGAAGCCCAATGAACTGGTTTTTATATGCCAAAAAGCTACGAGAAAATCTTTCGTGGCATGCTGAAGACAGATTGGGGATCGAAACCAGTGGTGGAAAACAGTGGATCTAGTTACAACATCTACTGGAAGAAGAGGGTTTTCACACTGATTCAACTCCAGATGAAGCGCACGTTGATTAGCGGCATATCGAATTTTCGGAATTAGCAGAACGTTTCTTAACATTTATCCAAATTTCGTTGTCTTTCAGATAGATCCGCTCGAGCTTAAATCAGGAATCAGTAAATTTACAGGATTGTTGCGACCAATCTTACGATGATAATGTTTCTAATACAACTCCGTGCTAAATACGAATGAATTTTGGCGTTAAAAAGAAATAATTTTGCTTCAATTATTCCTACTTTCCTTAAGCCTTAAATTTGGTAGGCAAAAAGTTTCTGCACACTCCGATGCAGTTTTTTTTTTTTGTTTTTTTTTTTAATTAACGGAAAAACTATTTTTGATATTTTCTTCCTGTTCGGACGAGCAGAAAGGGGGGCACATCATGTATGTTAGTAATGAGGAGACTATGCGTGCGTATTAGAGCGTGAAATATATGTCTTCAGCTTTATTCTGCTGCTGCGGAAAAAGCCTTGTTGCTAAACTGATACGAAGGAAAAGATTTCTCGAGCAGTCATTTTTCAGAGTGATTAACTTCAGTCATCATTAGAGGAAATAATGTTGATACCACTTATTTAGTATGATTTAGAATCGAGGCTGCAGAAAGAGTTCGAGCAAACTCGATGAAATTTGAATGAGGATTAATTGAAGTTTTTCTATAGTACCGCATCACTATCGAAACGAAACTGAGAAGTGTACATTATTCAGTTTTGAAATTACCTTGCGCGTTTAATAATTTCGCTGGAGAACAATAATAGCAAAATAATTAAAAATAAACCAAGAACTAGCGTAGTTAAACAAGGTTGTTTCCCGGTTCTTTCTTCCTCTATTATATAAGTGTATCCGATCGAATTAAATTCTAATTCCTCTAACCTGCACAACTCTGTGCATGGGGGTAGTTCCCTTCTAGGCTATCGCCATATAAAAAAAGAAAACAAAAAAACCTATGTTTAGTTTATTTAACACGTCTGGCGTGTGTTACAAGTAAAAACATGCTGATGCTTGTTCAGCACTGGATGCAGAAATGTTTGCAATTCTGCTCTGCCTTCAGGAGTACTGCAGTTCTAAAGCTCAACGGAAAAAGATGCTGATTATTACAGATTCTCAGACCACCATACACAGTCTACAAAATAATAACGCAGAAGAATCAATCGCGCAAAAAATTAAAAGGATTCTGCTATTGCTGGACCAGCTACTAGGTCGAGTTTCTGTGGGTCCCTGCACAGATCCTAGGGAATGAGCACGCGAATCTAGAAGTGCGATCTGCTATGTTATCTACGATGCCGCATAAATCTCGAGGCCCAACAACTCTTGACATTCTTTTCTACGAGAAAGAATAACCGAGCAGTGAAGTAAAGAACGGATGTCCAAGACTATGTTCTTATGCCAAATAAATCCGATGATCGAACCATGGTGGCCGCCGACTAATACCCCGCGTGTCGAATACACAACGATCTCAATCGGCTAAGAGAATAGGGCATATAAAAGTCATAACCAAATACTACAAAAGGTAGCTCCCCTTAACACATGACTATATTATGCAGAATTAAAATATCCGTCAGTACAATATATTCTAATTGAATGGCGCAGTTTTAATGCGGTCCGCCCCCAGCACTTTCATATCGTTAGGAAATTTATTAAACAACAAATAATCGTATGACACATTGAAGAAGTACATTTAGGATGGCGGACTGTAACGGTGGTCTTTAAGTAGCCTAGGCCGCACTCACCGTGATAACCTTAGTAGCGAAAAAAAATGGTAATTCAAGGGCAGAAAAAAAAGCACGTCTCAGAATGAAAAACAATTTACTTTCAATTTCAGTGATATAACTCGTACCTAATATTAAAAATCATGAAAAATGCTCATGAAAATTAAGTAAGTTAATTAAACACTATTTTTTTTAATTCAATTGAATTCTTAATACCAAAAGATAATATATATAATAATATTATTGTTATTTCATATTTATAAAAAAAAAAAAATAATAGTTCAATTGAATCCTTAATACGTGTACGTTTGTGCAGCAAACTTCAGTATTTGAAATTATTACGTTTTTTTTTTTGTTACTTCTTCATTAAAATATCATAGAATTATCGATATGCGGTGTTAAATAATCCGTTATTTCTTCTTTTTTTTCCAGATTTCTATTTTGTTTTTTTCCTTTCTGTATAATGAATTTATTTTTAAGCAGTTTATTTTCGTTTATGTTATTATTGCTGTTGCATTTTTCTCTTAAAATTATTCTATCAAAAAAGTTATTTAAAAACCAACTCACCTTTTTTTTTTTTTTTTTAACGCCATGTACAGCTACTAAGGCTAGTGGCGTGTCGTGCAGGAGGATTGCTTTTAGAAGGGATTTTATATTGGGAGATGGAATCTTAAATTTTATAGAAGGGGTCGTAAACCAGTTTTAGAGAGAAAGGATAATAAATTTTGAATTTTTTATTTAGAAAAAAAAAGCGAAAAAAACCTCAAATTATGAATCTATTAATTTAATTAAATACAAATTGGTAAAAAATGTAAATAAATGCATCGGGTGTTTGAATATTTCCTAAAATAATTTTTTAATAAATAATTTATTTATTTATTTATTTATTTATTATTTAAAACAAAAAAAGACAAAAAAAAAAACGATGCTTTCGACTACTTATTGGGCCATATGCTAATAAATAATTAATTTTTGAACTTTGTTTTTATATTAAGCTATTTTTATTAATAAACATATTTGTTTTAAAAATCATTTTAGGGAAAAAAAGAGTTTAAAACATCGTGTAATGTAATATATATCATATATTTAAACGAAAACAGAAAAAGAAAAAATTTTTTAGTTATTGAAAAGTTTGTAACATGAGGCTTCTAACGCAGTTGCTACCATCGCCTTAGAAATCCTAAATCCCAGCCCTGTAGGTCCACGTAATAAATGAAAAATATTCATTTTCACTTGGGATTCCACAATTTACGGTTTTAGTAATTTAAAGTCTAAATCATTCGCTATAAAATAAAACATACATTATTGTCGGGAATCCAATATACAAAGTGCAGATAGATGAAGAATCAGCAGCCGTTGGAATTTGCAGAATTTAAAGACAAAAAATGATCATCATACACACACTCCCTTAATTACCGAAAAACATCGTTCGTCTGAGCAAAGTCATTTTTTACAGTTGTCAGATCGACAGAGAGAGAGAGAGAACGTTAAAAAATGGAAATAGCGGACAACAAAAGAACCGAGCATTCTGTAACAGTTCGCATTTACTGAATAATGAAAACGCGGAACGATTGGTGGGTGTTACAAAGACGCGACTTTATTAAGACGTAATTCTATTGTATTTTTCGTAGCCGCAATAATATGTTACAAGTTCAAGGACTGGCGACAGTCTCCGAATGACTAATCTACATATGTTGCGTACGGCCGCAGTCGCGCATCCAGTTACAGTTCGTACTACTATTATTATGCAGACATAATGAACGGTGCGCTGGGCATGGCTACTATATATATATATATACGTATGTATGTTGGTAACACTTGATGGACAGGAATAATGGAAGGAAAGAACAAAGTACGAGTGGCGAACAGCGAGAAGACAAACACTTTTTATTGATGTTAATAAAACCGAAGAACAAGGCCACCGTATTGCCATCACCACGGTGGCATATAAAATCTCCGGTAATTACTGATCCTCCGAGCACGTTGAACGCGATACAAAAAACTGTAACAATGTTTCTCCTGCTAATAATAACAAATGCGCGCACATTAATGTATGTTTCTATTTGTCCGTCAAAAAAACAAAAAACCAAAAAAAAAAACAAAAAACAAAACAAAACTACTTACTATGTTATCTCTAATGAATTTTTGATGATATATAAAAACGCTTCCCGCCATTTAATTTCACGCATGTTTACTCAAATGGACAGTAAAAGGAGCGATCATTAATCAATGGTAATAAACGGCATCAGTTGAATTGTGACGGTCACAATTATGTTTTCGGAATCGGTAACATTTTTATTATAACAGATTGTGTTTTTAATGTACATATATGTGATATTATTTAACACTACTGGACAACACAATGCAACGTAGGTCAAATGGATATCTATGTACATAACGTATTACATCGGATAAGTGATAATAAAAAATACATCTTTCTTTGCTACATCTGCTTGGCAGATGGCAAACTATTATACATGTCTCCTCGATCTGTGGCCATGTTTGTTAGATTTCTCGTTTCATTATTATATTTCGTATCTATAACATGCCCCCCCCCCCGTTTGTTCTCGTTTCCCTTCTAGTATCAGCTAGAGCATTTCCTATTTATTCTGCCTTAAAATGTGTTCTAGGTACATGGTTTTGCGGGGGGGTTTTTTTATGGATTTTAGTAATTCGTATTATTTCCGCAAGCGTTGCTGAATCTTCCTATTACTTATTTTGTTTGACCGTCTTCAACAATTTTGCCTATACAGCCACATTTCGAACGCTGTAATTTTCTTTGACGCAGCTGCTGTGAGTGTGCCCATGTTTCTACACCGCATACAGCAGTGTTGCTCCGATATAACTAGGAATTGCAACCCGGAAAATCGGATCCGGTATTCCGACGGATCGGGCGTCACTAAACGTTTATCGGATCCGGTGATAGCAATTTTTGGCAACATAATCGCGCTGTTGCATGAGTAGGTACTTTAAATACGTGCTCTGTGGGCAAATATCATATTTACATTCCACGTGATGAGTGTGAGAATGATTAAAATACGAGTAGAAGGTTATAAAATAAATGAATGATGCCGGACACTTCACGCAAATTGTCTGAATTATTTAATTTAGCAATGAATTGAGTTGAGTTACGTTACGCATGAACTAAAATTTGAATGAGAATTGTAATTAAATATGCTTTGTATTTTGTTACAGCGACTACTGGTAGTATACGCTAGTTTATTATTAGTTTAGAGACTAGTTGAAAAAGTGTGTTTCGACACATGTCACTTTCAAAACCAAGCCAAAATGAGGAGAATTTTAGTGGCGACAGTGAGAAAACTGTACAGCATTATTTTAAAAAAATTCAAAAAAACAACTCTATGAACGCGGAATGCACATTGCGCTCTAACGTACTGAAAATAAGTAAAGGTTCTTATAAAGGTTTAAAAACACATCTGAGATCAAAGCATTGCATTGACCTAAGTTCTGAAAATAACCAATTGAAACGTACGAAAATTCCGATTCATTTTTTAAACCATCCACATCAAAAACTGATTCAACTGGTATTATTTACGAGGAAGAAATTCTCAACAAAAAGTCTATTGACGGTTATTTTAAAAAGGAAAACTCGATAGAAAAGATGATCTCAAGAATGGTCTGCCAAAATGGTGTGCCCCTCAATTTATTTTGTACTTTGTAAGATTTGAGACATTTGTTCTTGAAATGCGGCTAGATTTTAATTATTTCCTCGTTGTCTAATTTTAATATCGGAAATAAAGTTTATTTTATATATACATATATGTATATGTTTTTTTATAAACTACCTATATAACAGACTCACTCGATTAACTCATTAACCGTCTATTTTGGAACGAAAAGGGAAAATCATATCAATCCGGTCGGATTTGGTCGGATTGAAAATGACGCCGGATTGCAATCCCTAGATATAACATCTGACTAGACGCAGTTTCAACTTCTTATCGATGCCATTACGACATCATAGTACACTTTTAAATCGTTGAAATGCTTTACGAACTATTTCTATCCTGCACCTAATCATCCGAGTTCCCCTTTTCTGTTAACCCCCGCTTCCTAGATATTTTTGAAGGTGGAAACTTTATGTCTTTCTCGTCTATTGTTAGTTTTAAAATGTTAAAATACGATGCTGATGTCGGAAGACTAATCAGGAAGCATGTGCAAAATTATGGGGAAAAAATTCAAAGTTTTATAAATAGGATAGTCTTGAAATATCCTCTTCCGTTAGGGATTCATCAATTTTTCGCCCTTAAATATTGCTTAAAGATCGTCAACATCTACTTTAAAGGCTGACCCTGTATTTAATCAACACTAAAAAACTCGAATAATAATAAATACTAACACGAATAGATTCGAATTGCGGTTTCTCAGAAATCTCACTTCAAAGATATCAGCTATCGACGGAATGGATAAATTCCAACACCAGCAGCAGCAGCAGTAGCAAAAAAGGAAAAGGCGAGTTTTGAAATATAACTTGGTATTTTTTTTCATAAATTTCATACTTTTATTCGAATATAGTTACGCGTATATAATGAAATCCCACAATTCGTGCAATGAACAAAAACATTGTAAAACGTGAAGAACAATTTGTGAAATGAGCATAGTGGTTTTTGCGCTCACTTTGTGAGCAACTATGTAATACTCGCATTTGCTAAATTTAAAAAAAAATCAGTTTGAATCCGGATATTTTTGTTAAAAATATATTCCCGAACAGTTCGTGAAATGTGTATAATAGTTGTTCATTTCACGTGTTGCACAGCTATAACACTTGTAGTTTTGTTCACTTACTCGTTTGTTAATTTTATTTGTTGTTCTGTTATCTATCACTAGTTCGCCATGTAGCGTGGTGTTTTAAGTAATAAAAAGCACCGAGTAATTTATTTTGTATTTTTCAATTATGCCAACTGTACGGGATATGAAATGAGCAAAAATCATTACGTACATTTCACGAATCATTTAAAATGTCCACAAAAGCGTTATTGTTGCACAACTCACGAAATGAAAAAAAAAAATTGCACATGTTGAGAACTGTGCGATTTCATTTTTTCTCACTGTATGCAATTTCGAAATTTATATTACGAAAATCTAGAAAACTAACTGGAATAAAAAGAAACGGAGAACTTTTACAAACAGCTTGAATTTCTGCTGTTTATTTTATCTTTAACTTTTTTTAAGATGTTTCTAATACTGAATCATAATATTTGCCAAAAGCATAATTTCGTTTTGAAATGTTCTTCTGGGAATATTCGATACTTGCACGGAAATGCTGCATTTCAAACATAAATAAAGGCTGCTATTTCAAAGTTTGTTTCTTCATTTGAAGGACTGAGGGCTTTTGGGGCTTGTAAAAATGTCGAGCAATACAAAAATAATCGAACTCAAACGCGTTGCCGAACATTTTAAGGACCTCCCTTTTACTGTCACACAGGTGATAATTTTTTTTGAAGATTTTTTGAATTAATTTCTTCTACATTTTAAACACATTACCTATTTGGTCTGTAATTGAAAAAAAAAATATTGATGCAAAACTGAAGGAAGAATTTTTTTATATGTTATAATTACAATGTAATTTTTAGGCCGGCCTCTATTAGATTTTATAACGAAAAAATGTCACAGTTTTATGTAATGAAAGTTAAATGTTAAAATAGGATTTTTGTAATTATGTTTGTCCATATTAACCGATTTAGAATTACATTGTAAATTTTGATAATTTTATACAAAGCATAGAAGAGAAACAGACAGAAATGTAACCAAGTATTTAAAGAGAAAAAAATCAATGCTTTACTAATAGTACTTCAAGTAGTTCTAATCACAATAACAACGGCGAAAACACACGAATAGAAAAAGGTAATTTTAGTGATATAATTTTTTAATGATTTTTTCAGTAAAATTCTTCTTCTTCTTCATCCGCTGTCTCAAAATTAAAAGTTGGCGATCCACGATTGAAAATTTTCTTCTACAATGCCCGATCGGAGGAGTTGTATAGAAGAGCAGTCGGACCAGTTCATAAGATTGTCCATCCATGAATTTTGACGTCTTCCTCTCGATCTCTTCCCATTTATCTTTCCTTCCAATATGATTTTCAGAATTTCATATTTGGGGCCTCGTATAATGTGTCCGAGCTACTGCAGCTTCCGTTTCTTGATGGTTTGCATTACTTCAAGGGGCTTTCCCATTCTTTCAAGTACCTCGATATTAGCGACTTTTTTCACCCATGATATTTTCAGAATGCGCCGATAACAGTACATTTCAAATGCGTTAATCCTTTTTTTCCAATGACGCATTCAGGGTCTAGCTCTTGCAACCATAAAGCAGAATAGAGAAGATGTAACACCTTAGCAGCCTGATTTTTCGAGCCTCAGATCTTCATGGGTGAATAAACTTTTCATTTTGGTGAGAGCTCTTCTAGCTTGCTCAATCCTGCAGCGTATTTCCGGAGTTGATGTACAGTTTTCCTCTAGTACATTTCCTAGGTACTTAATGCGCTGAACTTGTTCACCTTTATCTTGATTTTGCATTTGATTTGGTTTTTTGATTTTTGCTTTTTTGAAAAAACAATCACTTTTGTTTTGGAGATGTTCACTTTTAATTCGTAACTTTGGCTTTCATCAACAATTTAATTCAGCATCCCTTGTCGCTAGATGCAAGAATTAAACTATCATCTGCGTAGCATAGATCACATTCAGCGTGACTCCATTTACTTAATTAGAAGAAAAATTATTTGTTGGGAATCGAAGGCATAGTACGATTAAAAGAATGAGATGATCCATTTTCTGTTATTTTATTTCAAATCAGCGTAGTATTGTTGCACTTTAATTTCTCTGGTTTCAGTAGTGAACCTTTTGGAAATCAAATCGACATGTTCTCAGGAGTTCATGGAGAGTAGTCACATCTTCCTAACATAATCCAGGCGACGATAAAAGAAATAAATTCGGAAAAGTGACAATGTTGCAAACATGACATAATATTAAAACAACTCAGCATCAAAGACTGAACAACTGTCACTGAGTCGTATTGCGTATGCATCGTTTACTGTTTCATGTGCATGTGGGTGGTAGACAAGCTGTGCATTGGATTTAGACTCCGTTTTTGCGTTGCCAGTTGAACTGATTATCTCTAGAACTTGGACAGAAATATTAGTAGGATTTTTAATTTTCCTTCGGTACACTGGGAATATATTCAAATTGATTTGTTGGTTCGTTCATGGTGACGGGAACACGGGTGCGGAAAGATGGTTATGCAAGTTGTATTAAGGCATGTTAATAGAACAACTTTTTCGGCACAGAATCACTTCGTAAGTTCGAAGAAAAGGATATATGATCTATAGCAGAGGCGAATCCAGAATGGCATGGGGGGATTACAAGAAGGACACATGGGGGGGGGGATTATATTTTTACGGAAAATCTTCTACAGTAGGCAGTAGATTTGAGAAATACCCCTTGTTTCATAAAGAAAATCAAATAGCGACCTTTATAGAAATTTAAAAATGTTTTAAAAATACATAATTATTACAATTTTTAATTTAACTTTTGTCCTATATTTAGGGGTGAAAAATAAAACGAAATTATAAAATTCTAGCTCTAAAATAGTAGTTTAGAAATAGTAAGAAAGATAGTATTTTTATTAGACTTTACTTCTTTTTAATTTTTGTTAGTAATCCGATCCGAATTCTTTGTTCATGAGCAAGTGAAAAAAATATATATATTTCTCATTGAACTATTTTGATTTACATTTCAAGATAAAAATTAAAAATAAATAAAAATGGCAAAAGATCGACGACAGTTGTGTTTAAAATAGAATAAAAAAGGAACATTAATATTTTACTAGAAAATGGTATTAAATATTAGTCATAATTAAATCCGTACGTAAAATTCATACAAATCTTTTATAGCATGAATCAAGTTTCTCTGTTATAACAAATTTTTTCATAGAAGCTTTGGTTCTTTGGGGGGTGGGGAAATATCCCCTATTTTCCCCCTGTGGATCCGTCACTGTCTACAGACAGTAGAAATGATTGATTAAGACAGAGTTATACCGGTCTCATTGAATGTAGTACTTTCTGTAGAATGAGAGCGGAGAACATCCTGTTAGAGAGCGTACATGGAGGATGATTAAGAGCTTTTAGTGTGGATGGACTGGCTGATGATGAGCAGATTTATCACCTATAATTTCCTTCTGACAGAATTAATAAAATTTGAATTTATATTACATTTTAGATTAGATAAATATTTTATAATGTATAATGATTTGTAGCAAAAAAAAAAAAAAAAAAAAAAAAATTATTTTGAGATCGGCTATGCAAGGACATCAGGTTAGTTTAGAATTAAAGTGGAGACCCTTGACGATTGGTCGGAATGTAGGAGAAGAGTTATTTATATTGATGAATACACTGAGGGTGTTAATAAAATAGTACAGAAAATTGTTAATCAGGAGAAATTAAGGCAGCTAGTGAAGAAATCGGTGACTAAATGCATCGTCAACATTTGTATTTACTCCTGGCAAAAATTAAGGATATTTAGTTCGTTTATATTCAGTTACCGCGGCGAAGTTGAATGGTGTTTCGTTTGTGTAAAACCGGGTTCCAATTTCGCTGTTGCACACTGTAACTTCCTAAAATTTCACTTACGCGTTGGGTTAATGCCCATAGTTGACACACCCAAATAAAATAAAAAAAGGTCAATAAATAGTAACATCGGTTGAACTGTGAAATCCGTCTCTGGAATCTTATTTACCCCGCCTCCTTTCGTAACGATCAATCCTTGTACCTATCCGTAGAACCTAGTCTTCCTTCTAATCCTTGGTTCTTTGAGTTTCCTTCACTTCTCCGTTCTGTTGTCACTTCCATGATTCGCTTTTGGGCCATTCTACTCTCCCTTACTCTCGTTTTCGCTATTCCCTTGTCTCCTTTCCAAATTGCCCTCTTCACCATAACGAAGCGGTGGTTTGAGATGCCAATCACATCTTTTTTGAATGTCCATTTCTTTCTTTTCAACGTTGTATTCTATATTCTTGTTTACTGAAATTCAAACTCCCTACTCCTTATTGTGCATCTTATATTTTGTCCTTCTCCTCGCCATCCATAATTTCATCTATTGGTTTCTTTATACTGTCTATATCTAATCGTATCAAAATCTAACTGACGGTTCTTTTCTTTCTTGTTAGTTCTGGGTGTAGGTCCTTAGCATGCCTAAGGGAAAAAAAAGCTAAAAAACAGAAAGGTAATGGTGCAAATAATTAAGTAAACCTTATTCACGTTTTGAATACTACGCCATCTCATTTTAAATCCGCAAAATGTCATAAATTAAATCTTAAACAACGTTCCCTTGACATGTTCTGTTTACTAAAAAGGAATCTAGTTTTACCGTTTTATTTTAGAATTATCATCAGTATTATTATTATTATTATTATCACTGTTACTATCATCATCGGCATTAATATTATTATCACTCGTATTATTAATTATTAACATATGATCGCAAAAAGAATCAACTTAAATCCAGAGGCATGTACATTTACAACGCAATATTCCAAATGCAATAGAATGCCTGCAATTAAGAACAACATAAAAGCAAAGACTACGAGCAAGAGACTTTCGCCTTTGGTGTTAAATTGAATAGCTTGCAATGTGTATAATTTTTTACTGACTTTTGATCGTACTAAATCGGAATATATGATAAATACCGTAAATCAACGAGCAGTAAAACAACATTTTATTATTAACCAACTAGAAAATTAAAACGGTTCCTAATAATATTTAGGCCTGTCACTTTCTCGCATTACATCTTCTCTCACCTTTTTTTATTTACTTTTTTTTCTAATGATGGCGTTAAGAGCCTACGTGGAATTTCGTAAAACTAAAATCTGTGACTGAGTATAAAAGTATAAAAAAGCAAAATCACTTTCCAGCTGTTAAACCTAATCCTTTATCTTGAACTTTCATTTGGATCAAGAAAAAGAATATCATACTCATTTTCAAACCTTACTCGACCCCTACAACGCCTCCATCCACTATTTTGATCTTTTTGTCAAAAAACGTCTCTTTCGGTCCTTCACATGCTAACCTCTTGCCACGCTCTTAATGTTCTTACCATAACTTTTATATTAAAAAAAAAAAAAAAAAAAAAAAAAAGCTACAAACATTTTCAGTATCAGCAGCGAAATTCGAACGACATCTCTATTCGAGATCATCTATGCCTGAAGAAAACGTTTCTAATTAGTATACATCGTTCATAAATTTTAAATTTATTATATATTTTGTTCCAAATTACCGTATCAATTAATAATTATTAACTATCCTGAAAATGAATTACTATTTTTACAAATCGAAATTCGTAATTGTAACTAACGTTGTACCGCGTTTACAATGGTGCAACTAGACATTGGATTCAGAAGTAATCTATAAAACTTTCGACAAGAGTTTAAATGCATCTATAATTAGCGATAGCCTAATTGCTAGGGTACTTGACTTCCGTCGCGAAGATCTGGAGTTCCAGGTAACGTCAAGGAACTATTACAAAAAATAATAAATCGTTAATAGAATCATATGGAAGGCAATGGTAATCATTTGTGGTACTAGTTAGTATACAGACAGGCACACACTTAGGATGGCATCGGTATATCGATAAATCAAACATTTACAATCAGTTTCTAGCGTAGTATTGCGTGTACGCATTCGTACTGCATATCAAAAATTTGCATAAACACTATGACTTACTGTGTACAAACAGGTAGTCGAGAGACGCTCGGCATCGAGCAATACGACTTGGAAGATCGTCATGCTATAATAGGTCTTTTACGACGTAAGAGCAATTACATAATTATAACAAATAAAAAGAAATTAAATTTAAGAAACATTAAATAAGTAAATTAATTATATAAACTAAAATTAGGCTTTTGGTTAGAAGTAAATATTAGTTTTTCTTTTAAACCATATTATTTTATTTACATTATTTTGGTCATCGACAAGTAGTTCTTAAAAAAGAAAGATCTGTTGAGGGTTTCCTGCGGAGTGTTTCTTTAATAATATTTTACGAAAAAAATGTTTACCTTTTTATTACATCCTTTGTGGAAATACAAAATAATAATGATTATAATTTTCGTATTTAAATTACGATCGCAACATTTCAATATACCACCGTGACTCATCTGAAGCGTCATTTATTCCGAATTACTATAGTTATATTTTATGTTAAAATAATTCTATATTAAATTATTAATTTAACTCATTTTACTCGTCATAATCGTATCTGAATTCGGAAATTGTAGTTATAGACTGAATTTTATGTCAAACAATTGACGAAACCGGTCGGACGAGAATATTTTAAATATGTTTTATGTAATTTTTAAATGTTCATAAAGTTTTTTAGATGTTGTCAGTGAAATTAATTTATGTTTATTTATAAATAATTAATATTATACATATATGTGAATATAGTGAATAAAATTCGGTTTTAACATAATTTATAATTATTAATAACTGTAATTTTTGGACATTCATTTATTTACTTATTATTGGCAGCTTGCAAGCGGTTTACGGAAGAAAAATACTTAAAATATATATTTAAAAAAAAAACATTAAACCAGAAATAACAAGAGGATGCCAATATATAGTTAGATGATTACAAGAAAACAGATTTTTTAACATTACAGACTGAAGATCACCGAAACTACCAATTAATAGACAAGAAAAGAAGAATCGTTAAATGGCAACAATATAAAGATATAGAGGATTTAAAAGAAACTGAAACCTACGGAATTAATCAGACACACCTATAGAAGAATGCTTTGAATGTCCAAGAAAAAAAAAACTAATTAAAATCATACCAAACACGTAAGACATACTTAGGAGTATTCTTAAATTAATCGAAAAATATTACTACAATTTAACTTACGTATTACCAACGGTTGTGGCATTTTATTTTATTTTATTTTTGTTTTTTAAGCACAATCTTAACTAGTAAGTTAAATAATTACTAATTATAATTATAAATTAATTTAAAATAAATTAACGTGTGCGAGGTCGTTTAGTCCTGTAACTGTGAAGCCTCTAAAATAGATAATTTAATAAATTAGTAACTACAGGAAATCCTGTAGTTTGAGTCGCTTTAGACGCCGTATGTCCTCACATGTAACTAGAAGTTTCGCCTCAGGATTGCTGTGCTGACGAAGCCGCTTCTCATGAGCAATCGCGAAATCTTTAATTAGTTCGCTGACTGGTTTGACTCCAAGATTTGCGACGCATTAACGATTTCTCGAAGGATGATACTTTCATCTCCATAATGCTATTCCATATGTCCAGATGGGTTTAATAATTTTCTGGTAGAGAAGGCGTTTGCAGTAGACGTCAAGAGTCGAATTCCTGCCGATAAGCCAATATAATTGAGGTATTTATTTTTTAACCTGCTTCCTCTTCATTTTCACGTGGATATTCCACGAAAGCCACGAGTCCAGGTACATGCCGACATATTTGGCAGAATCATACTGTGAAATTGGCTGACTATTTAAATAAATTCTACTTGAGGGATCTGCACGCCTCAACGTAAACAGCACGTACTGCGATTTTACTTAATACGGCAACGTTACGCCCATGCAGCGACACGATTTAAGGCACGCTGTATGACTATCATTTGCGTTCGATTGACTATCACTTACAGCCAGGATAGCCGTATCATCCGCAAACGTGGCTATAGTTGCACGGTCATCGATGGACATATCACATGTATACAGCAAATACAGTAATGGCCCCAGCACGCTTCCTTGCAGCATTGAGTGTGTAAAACAAACGGACTCGTACGCATTGCTGTTCGTGGAATTTATTCGCATGATCGGATAAAGCGTGACGTGTACAGTAGAATATCAGGGGTAGATTAAATTACGTGTTATGTAAGCTCGATAGAGGATTATTATGTGGCTTACATGTATCCGGTAGAATCTGAAATGAATGAGATAATGAATTCAGGGGAAGAAGACGTCTAATGATCTAAAGTGTAGCGAAATTATGGGAGCACTTTAGTATTCACGATGTCTTTTATTGAGTGCTGAAAAAACGAGGGTAATATTCATTAGGTAAAGAGTCGACATGAAGTGCGAATTTAAACTCGAGAAATTGGGAAATGTTAGAATTATTAATAAATGCGGCGAGAACAAAAGCGAATGCAAATTTCGATCAATAGAGATTACGGTCAAAATACTTCGAACGGAAATGTGGTAGGACGTCTAAAGAGTACCAGTTTTTATGGGGATAAAACTAAAAAAATCACAAGTGAACAAAATAGCAGTTTAAAGCGAGAATTACTACTACATCTCTCAACAAATACAAGACCAGATGTAACTTTTGCTGTATAAGTCAGCTCTGTTGTTCAATGGAATGAAGACAGCCAAGCAGATAAGGAGATGTCTGTAGAGAAGGATTTCACACAAGCGTAAAAGATACGCCACGAGGACTTTTTAGCAGTTGCAGATTGGGGGAAAGCGATATGAATGACTGTAAATCCTACGAAAAAAAAGTTCGAAGAAACAGAGATGAAACGAAAGACAGCAGCGTAGGCTGAAACTGAAATAATGGCATTAAAAATATATAAAGGGAACAATTTTGGTGAGGAATCTAATGGAAATAAGTACGACAAATGAGAAGCTATATATCGTAAAAGTAAATAACAATGCGGCGGTCAGCAAATTGTAAAAATAGATCATCTGTGTCTTGAATAACCATTGAGCAAAACTAAAAAAATCGAATTTAAAAAAGCCCAAATGGCTAGTAGAACCAACGCCGAAAAACAAATGATCGCAAACAAAATAGTGAGAGATACATTTAGCACAGTGTACTACAGTCTCGGGGCAAATTTGAAGATCCAGCGTCCGGATAATTTAATATTAATCGCGAGTGGCTTTTCAAGTTCTCGTGCTCTTTGCAGCGTTGTGCAAGCGAATCTCATGTAAACGCCATCGTACACAATTACGACCGATAGGCATGAAATATATCATCTTACGTTTCTAGTTCGTTTGAAATGTTCTCGGTTGCCCAATAAATAGATTCGTGTCTGGTCGACGTTCGATGGTGGGGCGGATGCTGTTAGGCACGATGATAACATGCCACGTGTTTGCATTGTAAATTAACTTGCTATTCGCTGTGGGTAACGCACACGACAATTGCTCAGGGCGTGCGTAGATTATTCTAGACGTTCAAGGCCTTTCGAATTATTCCTCGTCACAATAATAATCGCTGATTTATGTACGCATTATTAATAAATCGTTCGTGTTTATAAATATTAATCGTTCGACGGCGACCAAGTGAAGAATTACCTCATTATCGGAGAATGCGCGGTTAAAATTGCGAAAATAATCCGATTAATCTCACTGTAGTACTACGTAAGAAGTTCTTAATAGGTACAACATTATTATCTCTGTGTCTACGTTCGTTACTTCAACCTTTTCAGCGTATCCTATAGTTCGGTAGGGTCACACACACACAGTGTGTTTCCCAACGACGGTAACGTTAGATTAACGGGTTAAAAAAATAACCGAATAATTATTAATTATATTTAATCGAGAAAAAAAAAGCATAAGAATTTTTTAAATGTTTGTACTTTGACAAACGCTATGCTAAAATTGTATTTCATATATGTATACAAATGTAAGTTGTTTTCCGATCGTTCTAATTTACTTTTTACTTATTTGGATGTATTTATTTTATAGTCGTTAATCCGCCCAGATTTTCAACTTCCATAAGCCGAATTCGAAGCGAATTCTAGCCGAAGAAATATCGCTTCCCAATAAGCGCTACTGCGTTTACCGTAATCTTCAGGAAGTGTGCTCGCGATGGAAATGTTATCAGACGCTAATAGATTGAACAGCTGGTGTTCAATAGATCCGCGAAAATCAATGATCGGAGGTTATAATTTTTTCAGAATGGATTTAAATAGCCAAAGTGTAAAGCTAAAGAGACATTCGCTTTCAATTAGTTCTTCAAGAATGGCTAGTACAGTTCATTTGGGTGAATCACAAGATAAGATTAAAGCGGAGTGGCGCAGTCTATAAATAGTAGTTACAAAGCTACAGATTAAAATCTATTTACGCACACTAATTGTTTAGTCTCACAGTTCAATCGCCGTTCTGTTTCAGATCGGTCCTTGGCACATACATACGTACGTTAGTTAAGTTTGTTTTTTTTTTTAGTTTTCATGGAATTGACGATGTTTATCGAAGATAAAACTAGCCAAGCATCGGAAGAAGAATAGGAAAAGTCGGAAAATGTGGGAAAATGCGCCTGTACGGTATTCCATTAGCTGAAGCGCTTACTTTTTTGGGATGGCTGATTTTTTTTCGCTGACATCGATTTTCTGAAAACTGACTTAGCAGGCAACTTGAAATTATCTTCCTTGTCCTCTGAAGTTCAGATCGACTTGGTCCCTCCTCAAACCTCAGATATGATTTCTTCGACTCGAATGTGTCTATAAGTTATCTCTTCACAATTCTCTGACACCCGTCTGGGGAAAGTTATATTATTTCGGCTCTGCTAAATTATACAAAACCGACGAGTAAAGCACTATCAACTTCTCGTTATTCATTTTCGAAGTACACAAATGTCTTGCGGCTTCCGTTCATCGTACAGAAATACGGTTATTATAAACGAAATAAAATGTGATTAAACGATGATTATCGGGTTCTGACCGATGATTGGTGTTTCTGGAGATTACTTGTACAACGAAGGAAAACATTTTCTTTATCGCGATGAAAGATCGCGACTGATGCGTGTAAACAGACCTTTAACTAGTCTCGAATATATAATCACTAGCTTTTAACCCGTGACGTTGTCCGCGGAGAATTATTATTTCAAGTAAGCTGTTTCGACGTGAAAACAAATACAAATGAAAGAGATTTTATTATTAAATTATAACTATAGGTTTGTTTTTTTTTATTAGGTATTTACTTCTATATATTTTTTTTATTATTTACTTTTATGTAATTATTTTTGTTTATTTACAATTACAGTAGTAAAATTTTAATTCAACACATTTTTGTAAACAACGTTTTTCAGACGTTGTCCTGCCAGTGTATATTCATTTACTATTAAATATATATATATATCTCAAATGGATGGCCTTTATATTACAATGGAAAGCTTTGTCGTAAAAAAATCAGTTAAGCGGTTTAAGCGTGAAAAGGTAACAGATAGATAGACAGACAGACACACAGAGTTAATTTCGCATTTATAATCTCGGCAGCCCTTTGAGAGGCGTGACACTCAGCGTCTAAAGCTTGCGGTGCCTGAGTCTGTTCTAAGGTCTCTGAAACCTTTTGAGAGGAGTGACGCTCGGCATCTAAAATCTGTCTGGTCTGTGTCTGCTCTTGAGATTCCTCAGTTCTAGCTACTTTCGCAGCTCGAGCTGTGTTAGAGTTACGCGCTAGATCAGATTTACGCCTGCGAGGCATATTGACAGTAAAAATAATAAGAATTTTTTTGTTTTTAAATCAAAATATAATACGTTTATGTAAATGTTTTAAGGAAATCTCCGGCCTACTCACTAAGTACCTATATAACTATCGTTATGATTTAATAATAAAACCTCTTTCATTTATATTTATATTGACGTCGAAACAGCTTACTTGAAATAATAATTTTCTGCGGACAATGTCGCGGGTAAAAGCTAGGAACGGACGAACGAATGGCGATTATCGAAGATGAACAATACGTTAATAAAAGCTAGCTGGTAATTTTGTTTACATAACGAAACCGATTTCTGGCGTTCTGATGTTTCTTAGAATTTCCGAACAAAAACATCTGGCTGAATAAAATAACATACACTAACGAGCGAATACGTAAGAAATAATAAAATTAATATAATATTTCCAGAATAAAAACTATCCTATGTTCTTTCCTTGACCTCAAACTATCTCCATACAAAATTTCATCTAAATCGGTTCAGCGGTTTAAGCGTGAAAAGGTAACAGACAGACAGACAGACAGACAGAGTTACTTTCGCATTTATAATATTAGTAAGGATAGAATACGCTACTATTAAGTAAAGGGTGGTCGACAACATTTTAGTATTTATCAGCGTTCGCTGCTTTTTCCTTGCAATCCGCCTAGCTTTTACGATTGCCAGAAGATTCAATTTCTAATACATGTCCGAAATGGAAATGTATGTGGGAAGAGAGAAAGATTTGTACCATCAAAAGCCGCTTCCTCAATAATTCCGTCTATCAAACCACTCAATTCAATCTCTGGGCGCCCCCCCCCCCAATACTTCCGAAAAAAATCATCCGTCTGCCTTTATCGATTATGTTTCGCAATTATTATTTCGCGCAGAGAAAGGAATAGACTTACAATTAAAAGAGCTAGAAGGTCATTTAAGCATTTAATCATTGTAGTTGTTATACGAATTATCCGTTGACGCGTCAAGTAGCAGTGTAGGCGTGCATGTTTGATGTCACGTAGCAACTGATTCAGGTTGTAAGGTTAATTTAGTGATTAGTTCAGATACGGTATCAAGACTTTGTTCCGGATATCTAAGTCACTTTCGCGAGTATATGCCTAATATCTGAAATTGAATATTGGTTATACCAGAGAATTATCTGGGCGGAAAGTACAAGTAGAGAAAAACTGGCCTCTATATATTAGACCCAGTACATTACACGAAAAGCTTAATTTCGTAATCCCCAACATCCTGTCAAGAGTATGGGACTTACCTTTACTTAATTTTTAAATGGTGTTTAATGCCAGGCTAACAAAAAAGTAGCGGAGTATTTATAATTTTGTACAGTGGCCGTTAAGAAGAAAACAAAACATAGAATTCTTAATATTAAGTCGAAACGGTTCAGCCAGGTTTCAAGATGACTTCTCAATCGATGGAGCCATCTGTTGAAACGGGCACAGTTTCAGGGTCCATTTCAACACCCCCCCCACTTTAATATTTTTTTTTTCATATATAGTGCAATCGTTTGTGCATCGTTTGTGCAGAAATGTGCACAAAGTTCCATCGTTTGTGCACATCCCTATCCCACGATATTGGGGGGGAGGGGGTGTTAAAACGTTGCCCCCCCCACATTAATAGTTTTTTGCAAAATATAGTGCATCCGTTTGTGCTTCGTTTGTGCAGAAATGTGCACAAACTTTCATCGTTTATGCACATCCCGATCCCCCACAATATGGAAGAAAAATAGTTGGGGAGTTGTTAAAATTTTATGTAACAAAATTAATAAAAAGTGGCTGATGAAGTTGCTGGGGTATTAGTTCATTGCAAAATAATCGTTTAATACAAAAATCGAAACAAACATCACTTAAAAAGCTATTGATTATTCACATTTTTTAAATACATATAATATTTTGATTTTGTAAAATTTTAATAAGACATATTATAAATATTAAATTGAATTTTACAAAGATGAAATTTAAACATTATGACGCGGAAAATAATAAAATCGAGTACAAAAATAATCAGTAATATTTGAAATATATAATTTCTCACTGAATATTTTATCTTTGTAAATGGAACATAGCCTATAACTATTTGCATTAGTGCAGCTTTTAAAGACGAAAAAATTTTTAATACATCCACTCGAATTAAAAATAAAAAGATTTTTATAACCCTCAATAGATTCATCCTCATTAAAGTTGTTCAAATAGTATATGTTATACAAAAGTTTATAAAATTATTTGCATCTCAAAATTCAAAAGAAGTTATAAATATAGGATATTTCTAGTATCATAGTAATTATGCCACGTCACTTAAAGGTATCCCTGAATAACATTACTGATGAAATTAAAAAACATCTAAAGAATATATTTGACCAAGAAAAAGTCTGCATTGGACTATCAAACCTTGTTTTGAACGCCATATATAAAGTATTAAATTACGAAATTTCACCAAAATCACTGTATACTATGGTAAATGTAATAGAAATGGTATGTTAACAAAATTAGGTATCAGTATTTTTGAAGATATACAACAGATAGAGGTAACTGAAGACGACAAGAAACATGAAAAATGTAGGGAATCTTCTGCAACTGATGATTTAGAAAATGAGGAAAAATATATGGATACATTAAAATTGATATTCCAAATAACTACGACAAAAATAAATTTAACAATAGAGTTTGATCAATAAATACAGTGATTCCAAATAACTGCTGAATAGTGGAGTAGCGTACAATATCGTGATATTATTTACAATGATAAGAGAACAGGTGTCACTAGGGTAAAACGTTACAATATTTTAAAGTCCCATTTACGGACTAATTTATTCCATAAATATTTTTGGCAAGAAACAGGACTTCCTTGTTTCCTAGTGTATAAAAGAGCAAAAATATATGAGGATCGGTTAAATTATTGTGTTTTAATTGCTGTTTGCGCTTTATCTAAAAGCAAATTAAAAGGTATTCTTCCAACAAAACCAGTATTAAATTCTGTAGTTACATTCCGTTATACATATCAAGGAAATTTTAAAAATTTTAAACCCACGAAGAAAAGAAAATTTATAGATTTAAAAAAAAATGGATAAAGTTATTAATGAAAAAACATCTTGCAATAGTTCTAATCCAAGCCGATAGACCATTGAGATTAGATAATTTTTTAAAGTTACATATTTTATCAATAAATGGTTCTATGAAATTAATTATCTCGAAAAATAAAGCGCATCATTAACGTGATTTTCCGGGCTGGCTCACAGGTAACATTCTTGTGGGTCCCGGGTCATACCGGTGTGCCGGGGAATGAGCGTGTGAACTTGGCTGCTAAGGCAGCAACATATAGTCCAATGCCCGACCTCTGCCTCAGCTGGAGACACCCTTTTTTCAGCAACATAAGGCAGAGTATGTGGTCGGCTCACACATCATGGCTGCGATCCATTAAGGTGAGCACTGAGCCTTGATGGCCACCGATATCCATGTCCCGCAGAGAGTTTGCAGCATTAACTAGACTCCGCATAGGGCACACAGCAATATCCCACAACTATTTGCTGGAAGAAACATCTCCTCCCTCTGCCTGTTCCATATGCAATTCCCCAATTTCACCAACCGCCGAACACGTTCTGGAACATTGCCTGCCTGCAGGCACCTCCAACTTACCGGCGGTTGCGTTGTCAAACGAATCAAAATAGGTCCAGGATATGCTAAACCATATTAGAGCGGCTAACCTATTAAAACATTTCTGATCCTGCACTGATCCATGTGCTGTAATAATCCCGGCAATTACACACATCACATGGACCATATAAATTTAGGGGGAAAAAAAAAATGTTAAATTAAGTGCGGGTATTTAAAAAGTAATATCTTGCGATCAGAAACTTAAAAAATAACACTGCCACTTATTCCAAGAAAGAAGGAACTTTTATGCACATATTCAAAATCAAATGTTGAACATTCTTCAAAAAATGTAAATCAGGAAGTTAATTGTTTTCAAATGCCTTTAATAAGCGACGAGAAAAAAACAGAACAAAATTGGTGAATCATTCAATCAAAAAGTGCTAAAAAAAGAAAATCCAAATATTTAACTAAAAAAAGAGAAATCTTGCACAAAAATATATTTTCATGAACTGATCCAAGACAATAGGATTAATAAAAAATCGATCAAGGTGATCTTTTAAATCTATATGGTTACTAGAGGGGAATTTTGTGTTATCAAACACATGCACATTTGATTCAGTTATTCAAATTGTAGCTAAGTCGTCGCGATAGCCTAGTTGCTAGAGCGCTTGAATTCCATTACGGAGGTCACAAGTTCGATCCCGGGCGACGACAGAACTTATTACAAGAATTAAATAAATAATCGCTAATAATCATGTGGAAGGCAATGGCAAACCACCACGTACAACATCATATGCGCGCTAGGTCAGTACATAGCAGACACACATGGGACTGCACTCGTAGCGCGATAACAAGCGGCTGCGATCAGTTCCGAATGTAGTCTTGCGCGTGTCACTCGCGTTGCGTATTAAAATTGCCTAGTACACAATCTATATCTGTACGGCTGAGATGTACGAATAGGTAGTCGCCGACGCTCAGAAGCTGAGTATGGCACTATAAGAAGAAGAAGAAATTGTAGCTGTATGTTATTGCGATAGCGCACAATACGAAAGATCTGTGGTTAGAAAAAAAGAAAATTACGCTTTATATGACCTTGTGTACACACTTTTACGCGGTGGTGTCACAACTCAAACTTATAGAAAACGGGCAAAAATGTTACTTAAATATCGAAATAGAGAATTAATGCCACATAATATTTCATTGTTTTCAGTGGAACAGCCTAGCCTGTTGATACACTCTGTAAAAAAATATTTCATGATCCATCAGTTAATTTTCAAATTAACTGCGAAAAATGTAAAATCGTTATAGATGTTTGTATTAACACAAGTATCGCTGAAACTAAAGAACTATTAGAATATTTAAATGAAGAAATGAATTATTCCAAGTTATGTAATATATGTTCTCATTCAGATGCAGAAAATATCACAGCAATACAGCAGGCCCGTGCCCAGAATTTTTGAGGGGGGGGGGGTGAAAGTTTTCTTTTCATATTTATTTTATAAATAAAATTACATTTTTCACTAATATTCATGCTAATAATAATTTCCATCATTTTGATTTATATATTAATAATTTACATAAATGAATTACCCCGTATATGAACATTAATAAAAATTACATATATTATTGATTATACTCGTAACAAAAAATTTTGCATAAAATATTAATGAAGTACCTAAGCTATTTCAGTTCTCATGGGGGGGGGGGGTTAACCCCCAAAACCCACCCCGTGGACACGGCCTTGCGATACAGAGTATAATGTACATTTAATATTTAATATAATTAACTTATCCAATTTGGCTGATTTTCAAATAGAATTATGTAAAACGTCATTAACTCTAGCTGTAAATTTAGATATTTATTATTTAAGTAGAGAGGTTGTACAACACCTAATAAACAAAGGTCAACGATTTCATATACTACTATAGGGCATTACCATGCCCACAGTTATCGGGAACTACTAAATGCATGGCAGATCTAACATGACACAAAAGAAACAGTGGTAAATGTAAATAATACAGAGGGCGTTAATATTCAAATTGTAGTATATTCAAAATAGTGTACACAATACTTTCAAAAATAATTTTATACGATTAGTAAATTTTTATATCGCCCATACAAATTTTTGTTATACTTCGGATTTTCTACTTTTTTTGTTTTCTCTTTTATTACAATGATGAGCAATTTCACCCGTGCTGATTATTTTGATTTATTTTATACGTTCTCTTTATATGTTTTCATTTTATATGCAATGTTACTTTTAATAACTATTTCTTGATATAATATTGTTGAATTATATATTTTATTAAGCTTTTTAAATAATCAGTGTCACAATTACATTTGGTTGTGTACTATTTTTATTCTTTTAATTTAACTTTTTGTAATATTTCTTTAATTGAAACATTTTATACTTCTTATATCTGTATAAAATAAATAACTGCTGCAGTGACCAAATGTAAATGTTTTACACACACACTAATATTTATTTTTCTGCCTCTTGTATCATATTTTTTCTTTGTCTGATTTTATAAAAAGGTTTATTATATATTTTAATATATCTGTTATTTTTTGAAAAATAAACAAATTTAGACAAATTTTTTTAATGGAAGAACTTGTGATTCTCAGTATTTATTTTTTTTAATGGTTAATGTAATTGAATGAAGGATGCTAAAATTATGATAAATTGAAAGAAAATATTATTTTGAACAAACATACAATTAAACTTTATCGGAAAATATAAATAAAAAATTAATCATCGACATGTTTCGGGAACACAGCCCCATATATTCATGGTGTATTACAAAACTATAAATTAATAAACTACAACTTATAAATTTTAAACATAAATTTTAGACATTAAAAAGTAGACTATTAATTTCCTAATAAATAAAAATTTAAAATAATCAACAGCTTTATAAATGATATTTGTTTCGATTTTTGTATTAAACGATTATTTTGCAATGAACTAATACCCCAGCAACTTCATCAGCCACTTTTTATTAATTTTGTTACATAAAATTTTAACAACTCCCCAACTATTTTTCTTCCATATTGTGGGGGATCGGGATGTGCATAAACGATGAAAGTTTGTGCACATTTCTGCACAAACGAAGCACAAACGGATGCACTATATTTTGCAAAAAACTATTAATGTGGGGGGCCAACGTTTTAACAACCCCCCCCCCCAATATCGTGGGACGATGGAACTTTGTGCACATTTCTGCACAAACGATGGAACTTTGTGCACATTTCTGCACAAACGATGCAGAAACGATTGCACTATATATGAAAAAAAAATATTAGAGTGAGGGGGCTGTTGAAATGGACCCACAGTTTCATTCTGACCATTCTCAGAGGTGATTTAAACGTTCAAACTGAAAACATTGCGTTGTTTGAACTTTGTCGAATTTATGTGCCAGAGGTTCTAATAACACTTTGATGGTCTGTTTCAGCATCATGTTGAACTTTTGAAAACACAAAAATATGTATATTTTGCATATTACCAAAAATCTTCACTGGCTATTACACAACCTCAATTCCTTTCCGCGGAATAATTTTATTTTTAATAAAAACTGACCGATTTAAGAAGTTAAGAATTCTGTCTTACTCTTGGAAAATAAAATTTTCTCGATGATCCTACCACTCGACATAATTAATTTGTGTTTAAACAACGTAAATTCGTTAAAAATGTGCATAGATTTTAACATGAAAGCATACGGCGTGTTCCCGATTTTTACATGTTTACTTTTGAAGACGGATGAAGTTTTTGTAATAGTAGTACTACACTATGTAAGTTATACGTGATTAGCAGAGCTATTAAATGTAAACAAATCTGTTACTTATTTGTTAAAATTTATAAATATGAAATAAATAAATTCCCCTTATTAACAAACAGAAATAACAAGGAAGGTCACTCAACCTGACGGCGCCGATTTCTATGAAATTGATATATGTCGTACAAGGATTTACCTATCGGCCCATAAACACATTTAGGGAGTGAACATAACATCTGAAGTTTACCCCTCAAAACAGTTTTTTCTAAATATCTCTGCTACAAATCAATATTTTTTAATGAAACAAAATGGAGACTATTTCCTACAGAAAAACCAAGCAGTCCATAGTGATTTGAACCATAAGGGTTGGGTCCTCTATTTTAGGGGTTGAAACGCATTTTTTTGTAATTATTTTGTAATATAAAATAATAAAATGACCACAAAAAATGTCATACATAATATTCAAAATTATCAATTTCACCCCTAAAGCGGGTAAACTACCCCTGACACAAAAAAACGATAAACATCTATTTTCCAAGTGATCAAATTTCGAACAGAATCGATGTTTAGGAGTTCTCGAGGTCGCTGATTACAAATCTCCTATCCGACTTCAAAAATTCAAAATGGCGGATTCAATATGACGGATGAAGATATCAAAAAAATTTTAATTTGTATGAAAACTTGCATGCAGCGGGTTTTAAGGTTGCTGATTACAAATCAATCAACAAAATTCAGAAATTCTAAATGGTTGATGAAATATGTCAGAAAGCAACGGTTCAAAAACGCTTAAACCGTGCTATCATGCGCAAGACAGACCGAGAGCCTGTACTTTAAAACCCTAAACCCCAAAACCCCAGATAGGTCGAAAGCTTCTGCTTTGAAACTGCAAGCAACTAAACCCCAGATAGGCCGAAGGCCTGTGCTTTAAAGCCATCTATTTCCGATTGTCCTAATTGCATAACAATTTTTATTAAAATTAATAATATTGCAAATTGCGATATTGAAAATTTTCCTTTTAATTATACATAAATCATTATATTTTTTTAATTATACATAAATCATTCTATCATTGTATTTCTTCGTCAATTACAATTAATGTTGTCACTTAAAATGTTCACGTTTTTGAAACAGAGCAATATTTGTTTTTCCGTAATAGTAATATGTAATTTTTTATTATACAAAATTTATACAATAATGATAATCCTCATAAAAGTGTTTAAAACACAATGATTTTTTGCATCAATTAGAACGTGCAATAGCAATGTTAGTGTATCCTTCTATTCAGGAAATGAGTGTTACAAGAATCTCCAAAACTGAAATCTACTGGATTATCAAAATTCCCCGGTCTTTCCTTAATGTAACCGCATTTATACCAGGCATAGAATCACAGGAAAAATTCAACCACTTGATGTTTACGGATTCCGTACTCGGAAAAACTATGTGAGAAAACTTTTTGATAATGTGATTTCAATGGATTATGGTTTAAATTTACATATCTCAGAAATAATATCATTAAACTTCAACCTTTAGTCCACAACCAACTTTCTTCACCAAGATATCAAGATCTTTGTATATATTCCTGGTATAAAAGCGGTTACATTAGTGAAAGACCGGACAATTTCAATAATTCAGTAGAAATAACTGTTTCGGGGGGTGAACTTCAGATGTTATTTTCACCTCCTAAATGTGTTTATAAGCCGATAGAAGAAAAAAAAAAACACGTGTTTCTTGAATGCTCTACATTTCTACAACATACATCAATTTTATAGAAATCGGCTCTGTCGGGTTGGGGTACTTTCCCCGTAGGTAAATATATATATTTGAATAAATTAAAATTAAAATACTTCAATTTAAAGAAACGTTTTCGGGCTATACCATCAGCTAACAACACTCAGTTTACTACGTTCAATTAAAACCAAAAGAAAAAAAAAAGCCGCGTTTTTATTTTTAATTGAGTGTCCTCCTTTGCGTTGTTAGCTGATGATATAGTCCGAAAATGTTTCGAAAATAAGTTTAATTTATTAAAGTAAATTAATTTATAGGGTTATTTTTGTTTGTTATTAAGGAAACATTTATTACTTTTAAATATTATAAATATGTAGCACCTTTTGAACGACAAAAAAAATAAGGCTAAAATAATGAAACTGTGAAAACTTTAACTAAACGAGAGAGAGAAATAAATTTGAGAGAAAATGTAAAAACGATCCAAAGATTCTGATGGAAAAACCGAATACGCAAAACCTACTTTAGCGATTAAAAGTATAATTATTTAACATTACGTACGTATATATACTTTTAGGATTCCGTACACATGCAATGTACGAAATCCTAATAATGTGGTTCAAAAACGACAAAAATATTCAATTAAAATATGCAATAAATCACTAACTGTTTGAATTGTGAACTTCAAATTTGGAACTTAATTCTCTTTAAAACAATCTATAACTTTAAGCTAATATCCTGGGCGGTAAAAAATGCAAAAAACCGTCAAGAATATATAATATGGTATTTAAAAGGACTTCAAAAATCACCTTTAAAAATTCAAAACTCATCACTATTTATAAACCTTTAAAGGTGAAATTCAAAATATTAAAACACAGAAGCTCTTTCATAAAATCAAAAAATTACGATTAAAAAACTATATAGACTCCTCCTTTGGGCCTAAAAACAGCAAAATAGAGGAAGTGCTTGACTGAACTCTTTTTTTCCATCGATATTTTATATAATTTAGGAATTTTGTACTTGCCAACGTTATTATTCAATTTGTTCCGACAGCTTGTTAAAATTTAACACAACTACCGTGAGAAGGTTCTATCGCCTAAGTTTCTGAAGTGCTCTTTATGCGTGACTATTGGTGTTCGCTGCGATATTGTTTGGGCGAGAAAGATTAAACTTACGAGCCGCCGACAGCAATAAGCTCATGCGACCGGATCAGGGGTGGATTTTTCATCATCGGCGGTCGATCTTTATGACACTGATAAGTGATGCTAATTATCAATGATTGATAGCACTCGAGTGGTACATTGTTCTGATAAAAGAAAAACAAGTATACATAATATTTCGTAGATGAAATCGCAGCGATGTTTCGTGTGGGCTGCCAAGCAGACCGATCATCGCTGCTAATAGCACGTGATAATGTGACATCGTACAGAATCGAAACAAATGAAAACAAAACACAATAACCGCAAATAATATAAAACAGACCGTTTCCCCTCTGTTTAAGATACATCAAATCTGTACTCGATCACTCATTAAACTTGCTACTAAATTTTCCTCGGATATCAAAGAAGTTAAACAACTACGTTTTCACTTGGTTCATAAAAATCGTTGCCTACATAAATCCTATTATATACATACATCGAATTACTTCGAATTTATTATGTTGAGGAGACTTTTCGCAAATTATTATCATCCCGAAGATAGAGGATAAAGAAGAAAAACAAAATAATTTCTGAACATTTTAAATTCGAAAGGATAAAAGAAATTCTAACGGCACAGAGCTTCTTCGAGTCCATTAGTGAAAATAGTGGCGTAGAAAGAAAATAGGAAATGACACGGCAGAACTCGTGTTCCGTTACAGCTTCAGAAAAAATGAGATCTTCAGAAATAACGACTCACGAACGTGTAATCAACTGCTAACCGCGAATAAAGTAAACACTGATTCAGAAGAAATTTACATACTATGGACAAATAAAAAACACTTTAGCAAAAAATGTTTTCTTTTTAAAAATACCGATACTTGAAGATTTATTATAAAAATTTAATAAAAACGCACCGAATAGTAAAAAATAATTACTCGCGATAAGAAAAAATTAATTTCAGAGTGATCTTAAGGCGACATCATCGTAATTCTTATACGACAATAATAGTTTAATTAAAGCTGATCCACAAAAACCATATTAAATGAATATGTTTAATACGGTTTTTAATTATTATTATACCGCCTTAACGTATACATCACTCTGAAATACCTATATTTCCTTATCGGCAGTAATTATATTTTACTTTCCAGCTCATTCTTATTAAATTTTTATAATAAATCTTCAAGTGTCGGTATTTTTTTTTTTTTAAGAAAACATTTTACTTTATAATTTTTTGCATTATACTTAAATTTTTTTCTTGCTAAAAATCAACTTTTTTGTCCCATTATTCTCCATATTTTATGCTTAAAAAAAAAAAAAAAAAAAAAAAAAAAAATCGTCTTCTTTATTTTAAACTGCATTTTCGCGATAAAAACATAATCGCTTTCTTTATTCAAAGCTACATGTTTGCACGGTAATTTGTCAATTTGACTGTATTTAAATCCATCGCCTCCGTTAATAAGGAATTATCTAGAGCGACCATACATTTTTACGTTTTTTGACGAATACTCTGTTTATATTCGTCGATTTTCATTGGTATTCACATAGTACCACCGCTGAATGGTACACTTTCGAATGGACAAAGAATCAGTAAAATCGGTCTACATAAACATAAGTTATACGCGAACAAACATAAAAAGAAGAAAAAAACCCTACAACAAGGCGAACGTATATATGTAACCTGCTTTGTTTTTGGAAGTCGGTAAAAATAGTGGAGATCAGTGAAATTATAGAAAAAATTAAGATGAACTGAGATGAAAGGAAATAAAAGCTAAGATACGGATTTTTTTCTAGAAGTAAAACCTCGGAAATGGAAGAATAGGAATAGACAAGAATAGAGATGATCGCGCAAATGAAAGACGTGTAGCAGGAAAATAGTAGTAGCGTAAATAAAATGTGCGGCCAAGGGTAAATCTAGAATTAAATAAAATTGTAATTTTTTTAGAATATCATTCTAGTAAAAAATTATAGGAGCGTAATAATTCAGTCTAAAAAACGCGTACAGAATAATAGAAAACGGAAAAAAATGAAAAACGGTAACTGGATAAAATTAAGAAGGTAAATGTGTACATAAAACAGAAACAAAGGATTATTTTTGTGATATCAATGTACGTGAAAAAAAAAAAAAAAGATGTTATATGTTTATGCGCACACATCTATATAATGAAAAGTGAATTTAAAAATATCGAAAAATTTGTCAGGAAATTTTAAAAATAGTACGCTGACGATTGATTTATCACGTATAAAGAGAATTAACGCTATAGTAAAATGATGAAACCATTTGTTTATAAAACATGCATGAAAATGATTAAACATCTAAAGAATTATAAATAGTATACTTAATTATTATTATTTAAAAATTGAATTGCAATATTAAATCTAAAGGGTAAACGATAATTATCGCATTTTGGTAAACGATAATTATCGTATTTTGGTGAACTTATTGAAATTTATTAACAAGTTTCAGTAGAACCTAATGCACATATTCATTAATTACTTCTGGAGTAATTGATATTTCATTGTAAAATAATAAAACTGCTGATTTAATCTTTTTGAAGAAATAAAATAAGTTTTTATTAATTCAAGCTCCGGAAAACTTATTTTCCGATAGATGCGGTAGAAACGTACAGAGCGTATTTTCAAGAGAGCTTTAATAATATTCCGGAACAAATCTGATGTCCGTAAAAACGCATCTGCTAGTATACATGGAAATGATTTTTGTTACAAAGCCGGCGTTAGTGCGAAACCATTCAATTTTAGTTGCTCCTAAAATATTATCCGGACTATATTCATTTCTTTCATACGCTTTATGGGCCAGAAACAGATTTATCATATTTTTATGTGTATCTTCTGAAAATTGGACTTTTAAGTTTAAAGCTGATGTATGTCAGTAAATGGTGTATTCTTTCGCATCGTCTGAAGAAATATTTTTCCAATTTTTTCGGTGACATGACGTTTTCTTGGTTTTAATATGCTTATATATCAGATGATTAGACACTGTGTAGTGTTTTTTAAGTTATAAACTCAGAATTACCGTTATTTTCATATTTTTTATAAAATCGTTTAAGAATTGAATAATGTTATGAACTAACTCTTATAAGACATTTCCTGAGGTCCATGTAAAAAACACGGTCAATGTAATTACAAAATCAAACTACTCGCTAGCAGAGAGGAACTGGTAGATTTTACCGTTGAGTTAGAATCATCAATTTTCTTTCGGAAAATTCTTTAGATATCTAAATGGCTTTATTATAATACTTAATTAACGAATCGAAACCACTCTATTCACTATTTCTATTTAGAATCGAATAATTCGGCGACGATAGTGCTGGCCAAAAGTTTACAGTTACACCATGTTTCGTTGTCTACGACTAATTCTAACTTACGGAAGGCGACAAAAAGAATGTAAAATGGATATACGTAAGAAGGCAGTCAAGCTGAACGATTAAAAAACGTGTGCTGTATAAACGAGTGGAAAAGTCGGATTTTTCTGCATAACGGTATAGCTCTGTTGGTGTAATGGCTAGCATAAGGAGATCGGATCGGCTTATGATCATAAAGTTATCGAATAGCCTTGCGTGATTGGTGGCTTTCATTTTAACTTTCCGAAATTGCCGTTCAAATTTTTGCGCTTATCGCGATAGTAGTGGCAAAAGACGTCGTCACTTTGTGGCTCAACAGTACAATCAAACACGCGGAACAGTTAATTATGTTTCGTCATCATTTTGTTGCATCTCTTTTAGAAGGTTACGACCATCTCGAAAATGTTTCCGTATCTGGCTATATTTATTACGTCGCATGTTTATTCGACGTCACATATTCCATCCTTTTCCTTCTTTTTGTTGGATTTACAAGTTTTTTTTCCTTAAACCGCCAACATAAACAGATTTTTCTCCCGAAACTTATGACGGACTGTCATTTATAAATGCTGCGTCCAAATAATTAAATTCGGTTACACATTTTAAAAGTTTGTTGTCAATTTTGACTTTTATAAAATTATGTAAATTTCATTATTTTAGTTTTCTTATGTGTTCATTTTCATTTCGTTTTTTTTCCCCTTCGTTATTAATAATACCTAACATCCTCTGTAAATGTTCTTCTGTTTCTGCAATTATAGTCTTATCGTCCGCATAATTAATATTGTTAATCACTTCGCTCTGTTTATTCTTTCTGCAACCGATTTCCTTTAGTTCATCATTTTTCATTATTTCTTCAACATATATATATATATATATATATATATTTCAAGTCCGTACCCAGAATTTTTAAAGAGAAGGGAGGGTTGAAAAATTTCTTTACATATTTATTTTATAAATAACAATACATTTTTCACTAATATTCATACTATTAATAATTTCCATCGTTTTGATTTATATATTAATAATTTACATAAATGAATTATCGTATTAATAAAAATTACATATGTTATTGATTATACTCGTAATAAAAAATTTTGCATGAAATATTAATAAAGTGCCTCAAAATATGGGCATATTTTTTCTTTTTTCTTTTACAGGTAAGAACACCCTAAAAAATCATTAATATATATTTAGAATTTTCGATTTTTTTCAAATTTTTGTGTATTTATAATAACTATTTTAGTTCTCAGCCCCCCCCCCCCCGTTAATACGATCTTTTGTTATTATATCGTATCCGGTCGAACGTTTTAAATTATATTCCCATCTTTGACCAATAGATCAGAAACCTTAGTGTTTCTTTGTCAATATTACGAAATAATTTGTCTGCGCCAAATGCGCCGAATAAATTACATCTAAATATGTGTTCGTCATCCCGCATTCACACTTGTCGTCGTTCGCTATGCCTCATTTCTTCAAGTTGTATTTAGTTCGTGTCGTTCTGCTTCTTATTCTGTTTAAGGTTCGCCACAGAATGTAGTCTAAATCGTAACCGGTTGGAAAAGCTTCATTTACGTTTGTATCATCTTTAGTTCTAGTTCTTCAGGCTTCCAGTCTTGCGGACGTAACAGAGCTTTTCAGTTCTTCAACTGTTTGGAGTAAACTATGTCTGGATTTTAGTCTCCTCTCAGTCAGTCCTTCATAGTTGTGAAGTGGATGGCGGTCGTCATTAGCTATTTTCCATCTTTCTTTCTTGGCTGCCACACTATGTCTGATATCTGGTGGTGCAATTTCACTAAGTACATGCAGGTAGCTTAGGGGCGTAGCTTTAAGACAACCGGTAGTAATTCTACACGTTTCATTTAAGGCAACGTCTATCTTTCTTGTATGTGCAGAGCGGCTCCAAACTGGGCACGCATATTCTCCCGCTGAATAGCAAAGTGCTAGTAATGATGTACGCAAAATATGTGCTTTAGCTCCCCATTTAGTGTCAGTTTCCGGATAAGATCGTCGTTATCTTCATTTTTGTTATTTCGCAGTGTCTCTTGTATGTTAACGATCTATCTAAAACGACTCCCAGATATTTTGGATGATCAGCATGTTCAAGCTTTTTACCATTCCATGTGATTTGTAGCTGGCGATTAGCTTCTCCCGATTCCGGAGGTGAAAGCAGCACATTTGAGTTTTTGTTTGATTCGGCTTGAGTTGATTAGCTTTATAGTATAAGTCGAGTTCTTTAATCATTTCATTTAGATTTTCCTCGACCGCTTCGAAGGTATTCTTTTTGGCTATAAAGACAAGATCATCTCTGGAAAAAATAAAATGTCTTGCAGTTTTTCCGATTGGTTGGCCATTGGTGTAGATATTAAATAGTATTGGGACCAGCACGCTGCCCTGCGGCAGTCCATTTCTTTGTTTTCTCCAAGCACTAGTTTTGTCATTTAATGATACGTAGAAACGTCTATCCTTTAACAGCGTTGACACTATCTGCATAAAGTCTCTAGTTGTCTGGTATACTAGTCTTAGCGAGTATGCGATGAGAAATTGTGCCGAATGCAGCCGTTAGGTCTACAAAAACAGCTCCAGTAATTTTTTTCTTCTCAAATCCATCTTCTAAGTGTTGCGTCAAGTTCAATATTTGTCCAGTACGAGACTTTCCTGTCCTGAAGCCTGCCTGTTGAGGTATAATTTGCGCGTCAATAGTTTTGGATATTCTATTCAGGACGACTCTCTCAAATATTTTGTACAGATGACATAGGAGGGATACGGGACGATAGCTTTTAATATCATTCAAATCCTTCCCTGGCTTCAGAAGGGGCGATGACATGTGCCTTTCTCCACAGTTTCGGTATAGTTAATTTTTGTACGCAACAATTATACATGTCAAGTATCCATTTTCTTGTCGCTATTCCGAAGTGTTTTATCTGTTTCACAAACATGTCATCAATTCCGGTTGTTTTTTTTGTTTTTAGCTGTTTTAATGGCTTTATTTATTTCGCTCTCTGTAAAGGGTTCATTAAAATGATTCGTCTCAGAAGTGTGACATGTGACGATCGGATTTTTTTTATGTTTTATTTTAAAACCAGGCTTCCCATTAAACAGCAGTTGATGAGCTATTTGATTTGCCATAATATTTGAAGTTCTAATATTTCTTACTTTTTCACCATTTAATTTCTTTAATAATAACCATGCCCTCCTACTAGCATTCTGGAAATTAAGATTTTCTATCAGATCACGCCATTCATTCCTTTTTATTTCTGCTATCTCCTCAGCAATCATCAGGCCCAGTTTTATTGTATCACCTTCGAAAGGGTTTTCGTTGAATTTTTCGACAAACTTCATATACTGATTTAAAAGTTCCTTCTTCATACCTGGTATATATGTCTTGCGTACACCTCGAGGTATGTGTTTTTCCTAGATGCATTTCTCATGGCTTCAATGAAATTATCATAATTTTTTTTTTTACTGCGTCATCTAGTTCGTCTCTGAATTGAGACCAATTTGCCTTCTTGAAGTTATAGCGTATTCTTATATCCTTAGTTATGATAGGCTTAATGGCTGCATCTGTTGAACATATGATAGGTCTATGTTGTGTGTGTGTGTGTGTGTGTGGAATTGGATCTGAAACTTCCTTAGTGCACATATGGGAGATATTGCCTGTCACAAATACATTGTCTGGGTTATAGCCTCGCTTCCATCTTGTGCTATTGAAGGAAGCAGGTAGATTTGGATCGTATATCAATTCCAGTTTATTTCTCTCAGTCCAGGATTCAACGAGATCTCCATCCGAGTTATTATCAGCGTAGCCCCAATTCACATTGTGACTATTAAAATCTCCGATCACGATTTCTGTTTTGTGCACTTCTTGATGGTATTGAAATATACTATTGGGTGGTTTGTAGATAGAGGTTATAACACAATTTCCAATATCAACTGATAGTATTTCTATATCATTATCTTCTACTTTCGTTGTTTTTTCGATGTTAATACCATCTTTTGCGAAAACTGCACACTACCGTATTTGCCATGTGATCTATCGATCACAATTTTCATTCCGTTTATCTTGGGTTTGCGGTTTAATACAGCGCGATGCGTTTCTTGAACGGCTAGTATATCAATGTTTTCTTTTATTATTAAATTAGTTAGTAATATTTTTCTTTTGTAGATGTTAATCCTTCAATATTTACGGACATTATTCTAAACGGTTTTATTGGCTTTATTGTCGTTGGTTTTTGTGGTCATGAAAAGGACCGTTTCTGCTCGGTAATAGGGTTGTTCGACCGTGAGTAGGATGATTGGCCAGCGTCACAAATGATACTGTTTCCAGGGGGCGCCAGCTGTATCGGTATTTAGCATATTATTCAATTTATTACATGCGAATTACTCTGTCAATAGCTTCTTCATAATCTATAAAGCAAGCTATTATTTCTTTGCTTATATTTAAAGCATAGTGAATAATTAGTTTTAACGGCGCTAGGGCGCGTCTCTTGCCTCTCGATTGGCTATAAATTCGAACTAAGGGTCACTTAATTGTGTGTCTAACTTTTTCCCTATTCTTACATTTATTACCATTATTAATAATACTATTTTTAACGTGTAGCTCATTAACGCTATTGTTATGTATTGCGAACATTTTTGTAAGGAGGAACGTTTCTTCGGAATTAGTATTATCTTTCTTAAAATCATTCAGTAATGCACCGTCGCTGTATATTTCATTTGAAATATTAAAAAATTGCTTTTTCGCTTCTAGACCAATCAACATATTTGTTGCTATTTCATCTTCTCTTACTGATTTATTCTCTCTGGTTTTTCGTATCGCATTATCTAATGCACACGTTTTAATTAACGGTGCTCGTTCTTCTGTTCTGATATTTTATTTGGTCTGGAATCAGTAGTCCGTCTATTAAACATTTCTTTTTGATCGCCATAATGTCTCCACACTTGTTTTTTATATCTGTTATACCCTTATTTCTTTTGTTTTCGTGTTGCTTTATTATCAATTTCATTTTTGCGCGTATTTCTTTACTACTGTTTCGTTTCTCGGGATCTTCTATTTCTTTAGATTTTTCTTCGTATCATGTGCGTTTTGCTTCTGTACATTTCCGTATTATTTGTTTGTTCATTTGTGTCGATATGTGATGTTGGATTTAATTCGACCGCGATTATTCACCGTATCACAAATATTTCTTCTGTTATCCAAGAGGTTGGTTCTTACGAATGTGCCTTGTGTTGAGATTGTGTTTTGCTATAGATCTGTTTCTTTTCAACCTCTCCATCTATCTTCTATATTTCCATCGCTTGTGTTTTTTATTTTCATACGGGCATTGAGTTCTTTTTTAAATCTTATCACATTTTTCCGATTCTCCAAACCGGTGACATTCCACTTCATGTTGCAATCGCACGCATCTGTTCATCGCTTTCAATATATAAATTTTACATTTAACTAATTATGTTTATAAAGGATATATTTAGTGGCCGGATCAATTGCCCACTGCCACAATCGTGTCATCCAAGAACTTCAAATACCCAAGAAGATAGAACATTTTTAACATCTAAAAATATCGCCGATTAATATCTTTCCGGATGAATCTACACAGTTTGTCGACAACTTAATGAACGTGCGCAAAGCTGCAGTCCAGCGCGAACATCGATACTCCTGAAAAAACACCGACAATAAAAACTGGAGTTAGCTCGAAATCATATGGTTAGATGAAGGGAAGCGGAATGGAGGCTGGTCTTCTTCATTGATGAGTGCAGGTTTTGCTAGGCAGAACCGGACGGACGTGTACGTGTTTTGAGACGTCTTAGGTACACAGATACCATCACGAAATTCAAAAAAAAAAACTAAATTAAGAAAAATATTAAGTGAATTTTTCATAGAAAAATATTAAATAATACGAGATAATAATTATAATGGATTAGCAACAAATCTTTTCCTCTAGTACAGTGTAGAGAATTGGAAATAAAAAATTTATATCAAACTAATTTTTAATTCATATCTGGTCATAAAATGTTTAATGTTTGTTTATGTAAGTTTAAAACATCAGGCGCGGATAATTGCGAAAAATGTTAAGATTTACAGTAGAATGCAAAAAAACATAAAATATATCAAAATTCATACTCGCTTATAAAAAGGTAATATAAAAATTACATATATAATTTTGACGAAGCGCCACAAAACTTAATCGAATGGACCCTGAAAAACTCGTCAATGATAAATATTATAAAATCTGATAGTAAATTGTTTCATTGTATAACAAAAATTAAGAGGAACTGGAAAATAAAAAAAGAAAAAAAAGTCGTCTTTCCGTTTCCGATTAATTTTGTGTTTAACGTATATAGGACCAGCGGAAAATGTACGCAATTAACATTTTGAAAGTTAACCGGAATAAAATAAAAATGTTCACAGCTTAAATTTTGCGATTTATTTATGAGCACCGCTTTTTTATAAGTTTATAACCGGTTTCAATTAACGTGGATTTTATCAATTTTCTGGGTCATATAAACATTTAGAACTGGTTCCCGTTAATGCAAGGTTAATGGGAGTAAAATGAAATTTTAAGCTAACCTATTATATATTGTAACGAAAACATTTAACTTAATACGCGCCTTATCGATATGCGAATAAAAGTATAGTTTTAAAAAGAAAATCTTTTAAACTTCTCTACTTACAACCCGTCGTGCAATAGTGTAACGATAACTTTAATGTGTACCTCTTTTGTTCGGGTCCATTGCGTCTTTAAAATAGTTTTTTCTTAAAATAAAGCTGTTTTTTTTTTTTTTTTATATTATAATATAAATTTGAGTGTCGTGTGTAACTCTACCTGAGCTATTACGGCACCTAGATTTAGTGTAAGTTACAGTAGTCGCTACAGTCTACCGGATGCTACAAAATTCAAAACCGTCTGAACACAGTCCGTATGGTTCAACTGTTACCGTGGAATGTAGTATAGCTTGAAGCACTAAAAGTATGTATGCTGATACTGTTTAAGCAGATGTTCTACAGTTGGCAAGGCCGTGAGCCTATACAGAGAGCGGGAAGATGGAGGAAGAGCTCCCTGAAAGACGTAGTTGTGAGACAATGCTGTACGTCCCAACACCGCAATCTAGTTGAAATTTAGAATTCCCAACGCGACATAGGGAGCGGCGACCGCCATGGATCGATACTAGTTATAAATGATGTATGCGAACATTGAAAACAACGGCGGCTGTATTTTTCTAATAACAAAAACTTTGCTTAAATTTTCAAGTGAAGCCGATATTTTTAGGAACCTGCTTAAATTCTCTTTCCGATTATTAAAATAATATACTTTCTTGCTTGGATTTCAAATAACTTCTTATGACATCAGATATTTTTAGTAGTTCATAGACAATCGTTGCATTTTCTATCGGATCCGAGAAAAAAGTAATGAAATTATAAGCAAATGTAAAATAATAGTAAATAAATAATCTGGAAACGTTTTCGATGGCAATATCCCATCTTTATTTATAAAAAACAAAAAAAAAAACAACAAAACCTCGAACTTGAATAAGGGATTATATTATATCGTTTCGTATATTTCAAATACTAAACGATATGAAGATTCTTTTTTTTTTTTTCTCGGCCCGGACTGTTGTCCATTTAGCCGTACATCACACTTTGGTGATTATGTAAGTATATTATTATTTATTATAAAGCGAACCGTAGCAAAAACTGTGCACTATGACCGGAAAACAATGGACGCTATAAATTGGGGGGGGGGGGGAATCCGCGCGAAATTTTAATATTTTATAAAACCTTTTTTCTGTTGCAATCTGTTGTAGCTGAACAACAAACGATTAATCTCATTAGTGAAAGTTGACCTAATGCGATTACAACCAACAGGAGATTGGCGAAATTTAACGCCACACAGGGGTGTCCTCTATATGCAAAATCTGTAGATTAACGTACCTATGAATAAAACGATTTGAATGAACGGTGGAACATGAAAGTACGAAGGAAACGGAGGAAAACCAGATTGAACATCATCGTAATGTCTATCCTATCTATCACTATAAGCTATCCAATTCTTCAAGACAGTGGTGTAAATTCTCTGATATATAAGTCTTTGGGAGGAATAAAAGAGAATACAATTCCATCCGAAGCGACGCTTTTGCGAGCGATGTTAACAACATCATTTAGCCCAACACTCGCGATGACTACTGGCGATCGAACAGAAGTTTATTAATAATTCGGAGATGATATTTAGGCTTAATGATTAACACAAGCGAGCGATATTTATAATTAAAAAGACCATATAGGGCCCGGTTCAAAGCACTTAGACTATCGGAGGATATTGCGAATTTATTATTACGATTAAGGAACATTCGGAATAAAATTGAGGGCTTTATCGATAGCCAGTAGTAGCTCACAACAATATATATATATATAGTATTCTACTTAAATTTTAAATATTACACAATTTCACTTTGTCCTTAAGGAAATCTTTTTTCTCTTCTTAAACTTGTCGCAAATTCTGAAAGTTCTTTTAAGAAACTGAAATATGCGTTCATTACTTCGATGCAGTGTTTTTCATTAATACACAACACGCCTGGGAAAAAATTTTTTTTTTTAACTTTCAAGTTTCCAGCAGCCTTCGGTAAATTAAATTCGAAGCTAAAATACCGTTATATATTTTTTTCTAACGTGTCCCTATTTATATGTTTACGAAAATTACATTTGTTTGCTATTTTTAGATCCGAATGGGGTTTAAATTAAATGATTATTGAAAGGCCTGGTTTTAGGAGAGGTCTAGGGGGGGGGGGGGATGCAGCCCCGGGCCCCTCCTTATAAAGGGGCCCCCAAGAGAGAGACACCTACTTCCGACATGTAATAAAAAATTAATCTATCATTTGTCATATATGTCAACGTTTTTTTTTTTTAAAATAAATAGAATATTAACTTTACAGGAGCAAGTGCATTTTTTAATACATTTATTTGTTGAATAATTTTGTATCCATTTTTACTTCCTCCTAGAGGAGGAAACTTCGTAATAGTAAAATTTCGAGTTTCGTAAAAAGGTACCAGAAATTTGTTTTAAGGTATAACGAGTCGGAATCTACGTTTTTAGGAAATGTCTGTGTGAATGTGTTGTGTGTGTGTGTGTATACGCGCAACACAAGCACACGATAATTTTATGCAAATCTTTGGTTAAAATTTACTGAATAATTCAATGTTTAAAATTATGTATAAATTTTTTTTTGACATCGAAAATTCTATCCATTGTCTATATATGATATTTAGTTTACATTGATAATTATATGTTAATTCGTGAATTCAAAATAATATAATTAAATTAAATTAAAGAAAATTTAGTTATTTCATAAAACTGATAATTTTGTCACTTCCGAAAAAGGGCCGCTAATATTTCCGTAGCCCCGGGCCTATCATACACTTAATCCGGGCCTGGTTATTGAAAATGTTTATTGTGATGCAAAGCTTATTGTTTGTTGCATGTTCTAAATTTCAGGAATGATAATATCAGTTGGCGAGTTACACATTTTGAAGTGATTTTTGGATAATTTCAAATTCGTCATATTTTTAACATTTTGCGCGATTTTTAGCGCTCAAGGGTTAAAAGAGCTGTTCGAACGTTATGCATTTTCCGAAAGAGTATTTTAATACTAATTTTGCACGTAACTTTACATTTAAATGCGTAACCGTCATAATTTTTCCTCATAAAAAGACATCAAAAATTATCATCCGGCTTGCAATGGTACAGTAGTAATTCGACACTGTTTAAATTACTGCTCCATTTTTAATCATGGAAAATAAAAGGATGTTTCAGAATTGTTATTTTACAGCGGCTTTATGAAAATTCCAACTGTTTCAGAAATATCATCCCTGTAATAAAACTGCCAACATTGATAATGAAATTATTAAACATTAATGGTAGCACGGAATTAACATTGAAATTTATGAAAGCGAAGTATTTTATTAAAAACGGTAACTTGTCAATAAAAAAAAATGTTAGTTGTTATGTCAAGAGGTGAAATATACGTTTGATTACAATTATAATTCTTTTGAAGCTAGAAAAATAAAAGGTTCAGGAAGTAACCAGAGCAGCCTATCAAAGGAATGGTTCGACTCGTGGCTCAACATATCCCAGTATCGAATAAACTTCGTTCCATCAAAGAGGACACTAATTTATGGCAATCGTCGTTCCGGCCACGCAGAAAGAAGGAAGTAGTACTGTGTCGACTGCGCATTGGCCATACACGGATTACTCACCAATTCCTCTGGAACAAATCCTTACCACCTCTATGTGAAACCTGTCCTTCAGTTCTCTCCGTCCAACACATTCTATTAGACTGCAACAAATATAACCACACTCGCACCACGTTTTCCCGTCCGACTACCTTGAAAGAACTCTCTAAGAGTAACAATGAATTAAATATAAAAAAATTATTCGCTTATCTCAACTCTACTAACCTTCTTTCATAACTATAGAATCCTAACTTTCGGTGCCTCTGGCCTTTGTTGCAGTTCATGGCACGTAAATGAAGAAGAAGAAGAAGAAAGACAAAAGGTTTATAAAGAGGCAATTAGGAGTATGTTAGATTACTGAAAGTTGAGCTAACTGGCGAATTGCAAAAGCGAGAATGAATTTTTAATGATTAAAAAATAAATGAGAAGATAAATGTATCACAGTTATTTATCAAAAGTATACAATATTTGTTTCGTAAACGAAAAATGGAACTGGAAGGTTAAACAATTTGTATATATTGTTAAAATTAACCTGACATATTCTCAAATATTTTTTAATAAACCGTCGTTATAGAGGAAATACTTTTTTATGTACATAAATAGGTGTAGTATTTTTCGTTGGAAGATTAAAAACTCATTTTTTAAATACGATACGTAAACATTTTGAAAGCTATCAAACATTAAAAATTCCGTACGATGGCTTAGCCATCAGTTTTGGAACTTCTGTGTCTAACAAGTATCATGGTCAGAGTGCCGTTTTCGTTCGTTTTTCTATATTTTATACCTGTAAACACTTCCGGCGCGGAATTCGAGTATGGCCAAAAAAATTAAAGAAAAAGTTTATTGAAGGAAACAGGATTTTTATTTAACTTTTTCTTTTTTTTCTTTTCCCTCATTCATTGGAGTTTATTACTTTGTTGATGAAGGGGCAGTTAGTTTTATTTCATTTTATTCCTTATCGATCTGTTTATTATATTCTTTATTTACTTTTTTTTTTCTCGCATTGTAGTCTTTGTTCGGCGTGGCTACTTTCCTTTTCTCATCAAGCATTGTGAACATTGCCAGGCAACTGTCGTCATATTGTGAGATGGGAATTTTTTAATTTTTTTTTCCTGGAAAAAAAAATCTTATTACTGTTTGTTAAAAGTTTCATCGGGCATCGTGGTCATTGCAATACTTTTTTTTAACTTCTTAACAAGTTAGTTGGGATTCAAATCATACTATATCCTTTTCGAATGTTCTGCACTCTCTATCGAAGGCTCCCTTTTATACGCTTAATTTTCTGCTTTGCGTCTTCCTGCTCCCTTTAACGCTACCCCTATATCCTTTCGTTCCCATTGCCTTCAGTTATTCCGTTGCTGTTGTCCTTTTTAGATAAAATTTCTGATCGTATCAGAATATAACCGACTTCTTTCCTTAACTTTTGTTTTTGGGTAAAGGTCCTTGGTTGACGAGCGCAAAAAAAAAAGAAAAAAAAAAAGACTTCCTTGTTGACTAAGAGGGCTAGATTTTTTCCCCGAATCATATCTACCTGGTTCTATTTCAATTCCATAATTACTGGTTTCTTAATAAAAACTTTCGATAACATTTCCTCCAGTTTCACCACGGTGTTTACTATTATTAATGCGGTGCTTTGCGTGTTCATTGCATTCGACACTTTCAATTCAACCATAGCATTGTTGAAAATGACTTCTGAATGGTCACGTTAAAAGACGATATCGAAATCGCAGACCTCCCCGAGAGTCTATGTTATTTCGGATTATTTTAATCTTCGCAACGAACAACTACACTGCCATAGCAACTGCAGAATGATATCCTACTTTAATTTCTTATTCTCACTCTGCAGTTGCGGTCATATTGCAGAATAGAATTTCCTTTCCCGGCTTTTCATTCCTTATTTTTCTATTATTAGTAATTTTTCATATCGAATCACAGTGTAGCTTGCTGGTCAAATGAACTTGTTCAGGGGAAAAAAAGAAAAAAAGAAAAAAGAAAAAATTGCGACAAACAGAAAACGATAACCATGGTGGACACCACAGCAACCGGTTTAAATATACAAAACTATTAACTAATTAAGAATAGAGTATATAGCAAATCGCAGCTCATTACTTCCTGCTACCACACATGCCACAACTACTACGTAGAAACCGTATTCCCCTTACATTTGACGCTCTAGTAAAATCGGCTCTTGAAAACATTCAGTAATAAGTGTTACTTTTTCGGGGTTCAAGACTGATAGCAGCCCTCTTTGAAAGTGATTAAGGATCGTTGGAAAACGTGATAACGGCAGCAGTTCATGACGCTGATCGAATATGTGTGTTCTGGAGGAGGAGAAAATGATGGCGAACAAATTAAGAGACGAAGTTAATATTTTCTTTTTTTAATTTATTTGCATGAATCCCGCGGGGCAAGCAGTAATAATTTGAGATATTTAATTACGGAGGGAAAATTCCGAAATGAAAGTAAACAAAACGAATTAAGCGCTTTCGTGAAAAAAACGTGGAAGCGCGTGACACATGTTGTTTTTAGGATGGCACAAAGGATACCAGACACGAATTTGCAAAACATAAATTATTACAGTGTTTTTCGCATTACGCGTAGCAATATTCACCGCAGACTAAAAATGTGTTTTAAAACTTTTCTGGTTATTTTCTGGTTTTTTTTTTTTTGGCTTGCGCGTAACTGATTATATTTCCACGAAATTTTTCCGGTGTTGCACGGTTAATATGTTACTAATTTATGGTAGTCTATAATTATCCTTTATATCCTAAAAGTGTTTCGCAGCTGTGCACGCTTTTAGCATTGAAGCGCCCAATTTTTTTTTCTTATTTTTTTTTTTTTCGGCTTTTTCTCTTCTAATTTGTCTCTAATTCTTTATAGGGGCTTCACCGTGACCGAATTTCGTATTAAGAAAATTTAATAAACTCATCGCTTTCTGATAAAATTACCCTCCATCCTCCGTAAATAGAGCGATTTTTTCTTAATAAAACTCCAATTTTATCTTTTTTATATTTTCCGTTCGTCTCCCACAATTTCACCCCGTATATTTTCAGTGTCACAGTAAGCTCCCTTATTGGAAGGAAGTTCCTTATCACCACTTGCAGCGACCGGAGCTGGGCAAAAAAAAGGATATCGAGCGTTATGTCGAACCGTTACGACAAACAGTATATACGCCATAATGACACACTGTACGGCAGAGATGCAGGCATACGAATGGGGAAAGCCCGTCTGAAATTTTTTATTTTTAATTATTTAATTCGATCGATTTCTTTCAAGATAAACACGTTCGTCGACAAATTATACGTTCTAACATCGAGCACGAAAGTTTAAATTTTTGATGTTTTCTGTTACGAGTAAAATTTTGTTACAAATTTGCCTCTTCCTTAACTTCGCGAAATATAAGTAGTACGCTTTTTCTTTTAACCTGTTCTATTTTACCGTATTCTTTACGAGGGACTTTATAACTAGTATCTACCGAAAAGCAAAAGGAACTCTTCGTTCCTACCGTGTGGTCTCCTTTTTTTTCTTCCAATTTCTTCAACTTCCTCCATTCTATTTAAAAAATTATCTTTACCGATTCATTTTAAATATGTTCCGTATTTCCTAAAAACGTAGAATCCGACTCGTTATACCTTAAAACAAATTTCTGGTACCTTTTTACGAAACTCGAAATTTTACTATTACAAAGTTTCCTGCTCTAGGAGGAAATAAAAATGGACACAAAATTATTCAACAAATAAATGAATTAAAAAATGCACTTGCTCCTGTAAAGTTAATATTCTATTTATTTAAAAAAAAAAAAAACGTTGATGTATATGACAAATGATAGATTAATTTTTTAATATATGTCGGAAATGTGTGTCTCTCTCTTGGGGCCCCTTCATATGGCGGGGCCTGGGGTTGCAGCCCACTCTAGACCCCCCTAAATTCAGGCCTGCTCCGAAGAGGCAAACCGAGTTGTTGATCCTACATCTTTCCGGCGGCCCTGAATTAGGTTTTGATTTTTTTAAACTTCTCGTCTTCTGTTCAATTTCCGGTGCGGAGTCGTCAACTGCTATCTTGTGTTTCTTACTTTTTTAGCTTTTTCTGTAACCGCTCATAGTATCTCAAATTGTAAAAGTGTAATCTGCAAGAGCTATTTCAGCTTCTTTTCCGATTGCATAATACTTTTTACGACCTCTCTCAAAGACCCTTTTCCCTTTTAGCCAATGGCGAAGTCTGATCTCCCGTGGTGGATTCCGGCCATTTAAGAGCACGAGGGGCAGGGGGACAATAAGTTTTAATGAATTTTCACGAGTCCGTTTCTTCCACTACTCTCGCTTGATTTATCACGCTCTGGCCCAGTGTTTTTTTTTTGATTTTTCAACCTCTTCCGATGGGCAATCTCGTCCTTTATTCGACTCTATTAAAAAACTGATATTTCCATTTGCCTCCATAAGTGCTTCTTATGTATATTCTCTTTCATTATTTTGGAATTCTTTTTTTTTTTTCTCCATCTTTAAAGGCCAAAAAAGATATCATTCCCCTCTCGTTAATTTTTGAGTTAATAGCCTCGTCGATGAAGCCGATAAAAAAACAAAAGCGGAAAGAATGAATATAATAAAAAGAAAAATCGATGATGCCATGGCACTGTTTTCTGTAATTGGGGAAACGGTTGCACATTTTTAACATTCATCAAAATCGACAGGCGGCTGAAAACGATTAAAGGCTCAGCATTTAGTTCTTAAGAGCCGTTCCTGCGAAAAAAGGTGCGAGCCTCTTCTCGCCCGAGACGGAAATTATTTAGACTTTGCGCGAAGAATTTGGAACCGCGTCGTTCTTATGGTATTTCAGGTTCGGAAGTTGAGAGAAACTTTTCAACGCAACCAAAATTTTGAAAATGCCGAATAATCGTCCGGCGAAACCAGTTCCATTGCCCTATAATCTGCGAAATTATCAGTCTGAATTGAGTTTTTAAGATATCGATATAATCGATTATTTAATCGGAAGTTCGAAATGTTGGTTTACGTTGAATTATCCTTCTCGCGATATACAAGCAACGGAAAATGGTGATACACCACTTTGTATCTGCGGAATACCGAGAAAAAATATTAAAAATTTCCGCTTTTTGTGGCCTAAAAAACACAAGTGTATAAATTGATTGAATTTTTTAAAATTCATTTTTTTCAAAAAACACTTAGCGACACAAAGATTTCTACTATTTTCATCATTTACATAAATGAATTACCTCGTAAAACATTAATAAAAATTACGCATGTTATTGATTATATTAAAACTTGGCATAAAATATTAATGAACTACCTAAAAATATGGAGAATATTTTTTCGGGTTTCTTTTAAAGATAAGAACACCCTGAAAATTCATCGATATTTAAATTTTTAAGTTTTTTCACATTTTTTTTTGTATTTATAATGACTATTTCAGTTCTAACGGGAGGAATTTAACATGGACACGGCCTTGCCACTAGCCATTAACCATGCTAAACGTACACACAGGTGAATCATGACTATTTACGCAATGATACAAGGGAAGAAACTATTGATAGCACACTGGATTTCGTTTTAGTAAGCATACTACTAGGCACGATTTAAATCGATTTATTAAATAGACGGAGAGGATGGGAAACTTTGGGATAACCCTTTTAACATAAGACTACATGTTCATGGCACGAGGAGAGCAGAAGTAAGTCTCGAAATGTTTTCCAACGCTTTGCGTATATCGGTTATGAAATAATGATTTTGCTAAATATACGAATTTTTAAATTTTTCTCGCTCGCTAAATTGTGCATTATTATTTCGTCAATGCGAATTGCGTTGAATAAATTAAAGTTGATTAAAATTGTCGATGACCTGCTTAGTTCATGAACGTTATCTGCGCGCCTGATTCGTTCAATAGTTTTAACCCTGCTGACGCGGTGATGTAAAGAACTTGCAGCACTTCGTTCACGCGCGCATCTTCTACCGCCCGGTCGTTAAACGTCATCGCGGTGACAACCGTTCACGAGGCGTCCGCCTTAACAAACACGATAGATTTCTTTTTTTTTTTTTTTTTTTTTTGATTTTCGAAATTCTTCTTACTCGTACAGACAGGCCAACCTACACGACCTACTGTGAGAATGACGGAAAGCGAAATGCGAACAGCGTAGCTGACGCTAAACGCAGCCGAGACAAAATGTGGTCGTTGAAAACGGAACGAAAACATCACGCGGGTTGGACGAGGGGCTTGTATACACATTTTCATAGAGAGGACAAGCCGTAGCCATCCTGTTGCGGATTACGCATTCAGTCGGCCGACGAATCGTTCGTCCAACGCGCGTGATGCGTTGTCAAAATGACTCATCTCAGGTGCATTATTTCGTTCGCGGTAATCACCATTTTCAAGGTCAACAGGTGCTACCCATTTGCCGTAAACTAACGATTTATTAATCACCACGCATTAAAATCGTATGAAAACAAAGCGAAAATCTGCCTTTTTTTCCCGATTATTTTTTCTCCGTTTTCATAATAATAGTGCGGTGAAATTTTTTTATCGGCAGTAAATTTTTTTCACCACTCGCTATTATATATACTATACGATGCGTGTGGGATGTGTGCACAAATTTTTTTTACCTATGCGTCGTGAAATTCTTCTCGTTGATACTGTAAAAGGCGTGCGCAACGACACTCGGCACCCATCTGTCCCATATTCCTGAAATAGTGGAGGACAGGTTACCGGGAAAAAATAAACGAACTTTGAAAATAAAAAAAATTTCCGAACGCGACGTGCAAAGGTGTACACACACTTTTTGGCAGTAGGTGGCTGACTCAGAGTGTTGTACGGCGGTAGTGGCGAAGTTTTACGGACAGAGGCCGTATATTATATTATACGTATGTATGTGCAAGAAATGACCCGAAGATAATGAACGTATCCCGGTAGACAGCGTGAATCCGGTCGCAAAATTCATCGTGCCGGTGTCACGTCTGAGCGCGAGACGTTTTCCTTTCAATGCTTTAGCTTCAGCAGCCGGTTAGTCGATGTAAAGAACGGGTTTTTCTAAATCTTTATTGCGTTTTTAAAAATGAACGACATAATAAAATCAGCGGGATAATTAACGCCTCAGTTTGCAAGGAGAACTGACGAGAAAATCGTTCGATTTTCATGTGTGCTTTTATAATAAAGTTAAACGCAATATTCGTACATCACGTTTTACTTAATCAAATTAAAATTTAACGAACATCGTAAGATTGAACGTGCGTAAATTAATTAATATACCAGAAACGTATTTTCGCGGGAATTTCCTATTTTTAGAACTAGAAAACAGAAAACATTATATTATAAAGATAAATTTAGTATTAAAATTATATACGTATATCAGGGACGGATCCAGGGAGACATTTTTAGGAGGGAAATTGTATAATAGGCAGTAAATTTGAGAAATACCCCTTGCGTTTCATAAAGAAAATCAAATAGCGACCAACTCTATAGAAAAATTTAAAAATGTATTGTAACGGGTTAATTTAGATTTTATTCTATTTTTTTAGGTGAAAAATAGAAATATTATAAAATTATACCTAAAAAACGTTAGTTTATAATTTGAATAGTAAATTACTAGAAAAAATAGAACGATAGCGTATTTTTTATTAGACTTTAATTATTTTTTATTTTTGTTAGTAATCCGATCCGAATTGTTTGTCCTTGAACTCTATTTTCATTTACATTGCAAAATAGAAATTAAAAATAAATAAAGACAAAAGATCGACGACAGTTGCATTTAAAACAAAACAAAAACGTAACATTAATAGTTTTACTACGAAACAGTATTAAATATTAGAATTAAATCCGTAGTTCATAGTATAAATTAAGTTTCTCTGTGTAACAAATTTTTTCATCAACGTTTGGTTCTTTGGCGGAAAATGTACCCTACATCCTCTTTCCCCCGTGGATCCGCCGCTGCATAATACGTTTCCTACAGATTCTAAAAACATTTATTGTTCCTATCTTTATTAATATATTTTCTTTTCCGTACTTGAGAAATTCCCCGAAGAGACTTTTTTCAGAATATTAGTGTTTATTTAATTTTGTTATAGTGTTTACAGTTTAATGTTATATGATTAAAGTAAATTTTGAAAATTAGTGTAAAACAATTAGCCGGGTTAACTGAAATCAGCATTTTGCCGATTTTTCCAATTAAAAGCATCAAAATTATATCCACCATGTAAATTTTAAATGTTCAATTCAAACAATTTGTTTTTTGAAATATCTGTGCTATCATTGGTTCTATTTACGCATTTCACCCCATCTATATACTTGTATATATATATATATGTTATTTATATATATATATATATATATATATATATATATGTTATTTATATATATATATATATATATATATATATATATATATATATGTTATTTATATATATATATACATTCCGTTCTCATTTTTAAGCGCTTTTTCTTAGACTTTTAATTTAACCGTTCGGAAAGGTGTGCCAGAAAACAACACATACCCTTATTAACATTGAAATCATTCTGTTTTTATTACGAATATCATCAACTGATCTGTATTGTCTAAACATTATTTAGCGATGATGATGATGATGAAGTTAAGAGAATTTATAAAAGACTGCTTAACAGCTTTAACGACGAATTCGAATGACTATACAATCTCGAATAATATCGTCTAAATAGAGACCTGCTAGCTTCGATTATCTTGTATAACTTGCGATGAGTTATTGTGAACTGTAAGACATTAGAATAACTATTTTCGCGGCACCCGCAGATGCGTATATCACAATGGAAAAAATAGAGTTTTTTCGTACGTTGTGGTATAGAATCGTTCGCTCGAAATTGTGCTAACGACAGAACGTACGTTCGAAGTTTGTTCACTTTTTTAGAATACACGTTAAAACGTCTTTTTTAGAAAGAGATAATTTATTCTAGACTCGCGTTCAGAATTTTTTTTCATAACCATCTTCAGTCGATATAACTTTTTTTTCAGTCATCTCAGTAGGCTTTAGCACCCAAAGTTAAAATTTACACTATTGACACGATTAGGTAACATATTTGTTTAAAAATGTAGCTGCCTAAAACAGAGACATGGAAGCGCAATAGTACTGGCTCTTCAAAAAAGGGAAATTAGTCGAAGCGATAGTAGTATAAATAAATATACATATATATCAACAATGCCGTTGAACTTGATACAGTGCGAACCTTAACTTCACAGACTCCGACGCCTTCTGAAAGGTCTATCTGTGGGACTCATTTTTTATTTTATAACATACATACATGCATGCATACATACATACATTCATATATATTTATGTGTGTATATTGATATATTGCCCAAGTCCTCCACCTTTTCCTATCCGCTGTTCGCCTTTTCAGTTCCTGTCTTGATGTTTGCTTCCTTCTTGATTGTATTCACCAGCGTCTGCCTTGGTTTTCCTGTCGGTCTGCGCATGGCTATTTTTCCTTCTATATCTTTCAGTAGGCTATTATGTCTTAACATATGCCCTATCAATTTCAGCCTTGTTTTCTGATCGTGTTCAAGAGTGATCTTTTTTCTTGTGCTCAATTAAAAACTTCCTCATTCGATATTTTATCGACTCATGAAATTTTCAACATGCGTCGCCAGCACCATGTTTCGAAAGCTTCAATTTTCTGTATATCTTTCTTGTTTAGCGTCCATGTTTCCGCCGCGTAAAGTGCCACTGCCCATACATACGACTTAACTATTCGTTTCCGCAGTCCAATAGAGAGTGTGTTCTGCGTAATTACCTGCCTTTTTCTCATAAACGCCACTTTTGCCATTGCAATCCTTCGCTGGATTTCTTTGCTACAATATACATTCCCCATTATTATGTGTTCTCGATATTTGAAAGACTCCACTTGTTCTACCTTTTGCCCATTGATTGCTATATATTCATTTCCACTGACGTTTTGCTGATGAGCATTACCTTTGTTTTTTCAATGTTTATTTTCACTTCATATTTTTCTGCTACACAGCTTAATCTTTGTACCATTTTTGACAGTCCATCTTGGCTATCTGCAAGTAATTCTTGATCGTCCGCGAACTTTATAATTTTTATACAACGTCCACCAATTTTTACACCTTCTTGAACTCCTTCTAATGCTTCACTTGTTATGAATTCGGATTAAATATTGAATAGTGTTGGTGATAGTAGACATCCTTGCCGCACTCCTTTGGCAATTTCTGTTGTTTTGGACAGTTTATTCCTCCATTTTACCGTCGCCCTTTGGTTCTTGTATAACTTCTGTATTAATGCTATCAGTTAATACGGTATATTTACCACTTTCAGTGTCTTAAATAATTAATTACATTCTACTTTACCAAATGATTTGGCATAATCAATGTAGCATACATATATTTTACCGTTTAAAGCAGTTATTCTTTCTCCCATGATTCTTAATACCGCAATCGCATTTCTTGTTGACGATCCTTTTTTGAAATCATACTGCGCATTATCGTTGCACGGTTCTTTATACCTTTCCCCATTCTGTTCTTTATAATTTGTAACAAGATTTTCGATGCGTGTGTAACTAAGCTGATCGTCCTGTACTCTTCATAACCTTTTGGGCGCACTTTTTTAGGAATTGGCACTAGCGCAAGTGTACCAATATCTTTCGGCCAATTTTCTTTTCTGTAAATTTTACACACCAGGTCATATTATTTATTATGCAGCTCTTTTCCACCGTTAATAATTAGTTCTGCTTGCATATAGTCGATTACTGGTGCCTTATTCCGATGCATTGTGTTTATTGCTGCATCAGCTTCTTCTCGAAGCGGTATATCTTCCCACTCTTCTTTATCTTTTTGGTCAGTTTGTATCCTCATTCTGTCCTTTGTACAGTATAGTTTTTTTTTTATGTATTGTCGCCAGATTTCTCTTTGTTTATCAAATGTTTCTGTGTTGGTACCATCTTGTAGTTTTACAAAAGGGATTCCTCCCTTTATCGATACATTTAATCTTTTTATGCAGTAGTTTTGTTTTGAGCTGTTTGCATAGATCGTCTAGTTTGTCACATTGTTTTTTCCACCACTTTTCTTTTTCTTTTCGACATTTACTTGTGATGCTGTTTTTTAGGCGCCTATACTCTTCTTTGCCTTTCACGTCAACAGCACTTTTACGTCGACGTTTCACATTCATTAACTGCAGTATCTCTTGCGTTATCCACGGCTTATTTTTCCTGTGCTGTATATAACCCAGTACCGCAGTTGCTGCTATTGTGACTGTTCTTTTTATCTGTTTCCAGCATTCTTCTATTCCATACGACGGCTACCATTCTTCCAATCCTTCCATTGTCTCCGTGTGTTCCATTTTCTGCTCTGGTTGCTCTTACGCTGTTTCCTAAATCGTAGTTCAGTTTTTATATTCACTAAATTATGATCCGTGTCCCTGTCTGCGTCCGGATATGCCATAACTTTCTTTACTTGATTACGGTACCTTCTCTTTACCATTACATAATCTATCTGCATCCTCAGTCTGTCACCTGGCGCTTTCCAAGTGCATCGCCTCCTCAACGGAGCCATAAACCATGTATTAGTTATTACTAGATCCTCTTGACTGCAGAAATCTACCAGTCTTTGTCCTTTGTTGTTTCTTACACCCAATCCAAACAGCTCCACTGTATTGCCTCCTTTTCCTTGTGCTATACTGGCATTCCAGTCTCCCATTATTATCACATTTTCATCGGCTTTCATTTTTTGTAGTTGATCTTCTAAAATTGCCTGTAGATTTCTTCCACTTTATCATCATCTCCTGCTGAAGCGGGCATGTAACATTGGATGGTTTGGTACAATATCGTACTACAATTATTCTGCTCTCTATGCTTTTCGCGTTTATTAATGCGTTGCTCAATGTATTGCTCATTATGAGCGCAACACCATTATGTCCATTTTCGGATCCGGAATGTATTACTCGATATCCTTCATACATAAAATCGCCTTCATCTTTCCATCTCGCCTCTGCTATTCCTAGTAACTGCATTTTGTATATTTTAACGATCGATATTTATTCGTTTTCTGTTACATTTTTTGAAACAGCCGTTAGTCTAAATTCTTTTAGATTAGAACGATCCGGAAATATGTTCAGTTCCAGTACAATTTTCAAAAGCGGAAATCTAAATCGAAAAACCCTTCAGCTGTTCAATTTCTGCGCAATCCCTCTGTACCGTTTGTATACGCGAGATTTACCAGTAGACGACAACATAAAACAACAGCCACATTTGCTGATGAGATACTGCCTTGTTGTCTGTTAGTGAGAATCGGACCGAAGCCACAGAAAACTTCCAACGGACGCTGAATCGAGTGAGAAACTGGGCTAATAACTAGAAGATTAAAAGTTCAATAAGTCTAAATCTGTCCATGCCGTTTACAGTTCGGCAAGAAGTTTATTTAACTTATGGTTCCGCACGCTGAGTTTGCAAAATACCCGGGAATGCATTTCAATAAGCACCTAACGTGGGACGTTCATAATAAAGATAAAGTACAATTAAAGTGCGTCATTCAAGTTTGAGGTTGTGCCAAAAAGTCAATTCGCAATTCAGTAAAGATAATACACGTGTGAGGGTAGATATCTACATGTACCCACGTGATGATGCGTGTCTCCCGGTGAAGTTTGCAGATGACATCATCAAGGAGCTAGCTGAACAGCGTAAGAAGCGCTTATATCAATGTACGATCCGACTTGCCAAAGCGAAATTAGATATTAGGCGTCTTAAGCACAACAAAATGCAAGATTATTCTAAATAAAAATGTAAGGAAGTTTTAACCATCGGGTTAATTTCTTCACATCTACTACATCCATTAACGAGACGCGTTCTGTCCATTAATGGATATTTTCCATTTTAAAGTAGTTTTAAGCATCTAGTTAAGATTGTAACATGTAAATAAATAAATAAAAATGCCGAGAATCATTCGTTGAAATTGGGCACAGAGAGTATCTTAAACAGTCAAGTTTTACCTCCGACTGAGCTTTCAGCTGGGCTTCAACCTGCGCAAGACTCAATAGATTGGATAAAAGTGACTGGATCGTGTCATCTGCGTTATAAACAAGCAGTAATAAACGCAGAAAAACTAGAAAAAAAATGCTAATGGCGGTAAGCGATCAACATGCGATAACAGTAACAAAATGTAAAGAGTGTATGGAATAAGTGATTTATTTTTTTCAGTATATACGTATAAATAAATTAATTTTACAGCATAATAATTTGTTGTTATTTATTTAATAATTATTTATATTAATTTAATAGCATGATATCTATGTAACAACAATGAAATTCTATTAAAAACATGTATTTTCATACGACGGTATCCGGATGTATCCAACGTGTTGTTTTTTCAAAATTAAAATTTTCATTGTTAAAAATTGAAACAAAATTTTTTCGGCATCACTAATGTACTGCTGGAGACGAATGCTACGAATCCCGTGGACGGAAAAAAGAACAAATAGCTCGGTGTTACAAGAAATAGACGTAACGAAAAGATTATCGTCGGAAGTAGTTAGAAGAATATTAAAATACTTTCGCCATATAATAAGAGCAAATGGATTTGAGACGAGAATTCTGGAAGGAAAAGTAGAAGGAAAAAGAATACGTGGTCGCGTTCCAACCAGATGGTCAGACATGATCCGGACAGCTGTAGGAAAGAGTTTCGTAGAATGTGTTCGACTGGCCCACAACAGAGATCAATGGCGACATCTTATACATCACATGGACAGATCATAATCTCGATATCTCCACGAGAGATTCACGACTCATTGATGATGATGATTCGAAAAAAAAAAAAAAAAAAAAGAGTCAAATCACGAGGATTCGGGAGGATTTGAAAAAAAATATTGAGGGAATCGTAAAAAATTTTCACAAAATGTTCGCGCCGGTGGGCACACCCGGGTGTAAACGTAAGGGTTAAAAAATCCTTTGGTCGAAATCGAAATTTCGCGGCACTAGTTGAACCCGAACTAAAGTTTCCATCAAAATATAAATCTGTATTTAAGAATTTCCTAAAATGCAAACTGAAAAATTTCATTCGGCGGGCATCTCACGTAGCCCTCCTTTACCACAGCATATCATATCGTACATATTTGCAATTACAAAACTAAAAGTAATAAATACACTTTAAAACAACATCGAAGCAGTTCGCTGCTTTAGTTAAGTAAACGAAATGTAGATAGCGCACTACACGAAATGTGCATTACAAATTTACTACATACATTATATGGCAGAACACATGAAATATACGGCGCTGAAACATCTTACAGAATTTCTCCGTTTAACCGACAGATGTCGCATGAAAATTTAAAAAATTCTATTTGTCAGTAATAATTAGGAGCTATTGCTTTAAAATCACTGCAACATCGACTTTGAGAATTTCTCTCGCTTAGATTATTGTATTAACATAAGTGATTCATGAATGATTCGTAGATTGCAGCCTAATAGAACGGAGACTTCAACGATAACGCTAATCCTATCATGTTATTTGTTTCCTTAATATTATTTTTAACAAGCCCTCCTCCCCACGCATACACACAAAAAAAAAAAAACTCTGCGGTATTTTATCCAATTATCGGCAAATATTGCGTCAGATTAAACACAAGTTAATACATGTATCTCACTCGCATTATTGTTCGATGCACACTCCTTTGTTGTTTGATCTGCATATCAATTGGATCCGTTCTAAATTTCAGCCGGATTTTAAAACGGATTTGCGGAATACTGCCACCAAAAGAAGCATAATATTTTTCATTCTTAACCACATATTTCTGCTTTCCAGATTTATATACGGAAAAAAGAAAATATAATATAAAGAAGTAATACAAAATTCGAACCCTTTCCGATTTTAATTATACCGTCCGGTGATTCATCATTTTTTATCCTCCGCTCGCTTCTTACTTTCCGAATAGAAAAAGAAAAAGGAAAAAAAAAGAAGGAAAGCAGTCTTATTGTACGGAGATCATTAGAGCTGAAATAATTATTAGCCGAATAATTTCGTCGCTCCACGATGAGGTTTAATCTCGTTTCATATGTTTTATTTTCATTCGTTCCGATTACACGACGTAACGGTAATTCAACCTACCTGCATTTCTATTTTCCACCGATATAGGTCAAATTACACATAAAAAGTATGTGTGTTATCGTCGGACTGCGGCGGATCTGTTTTTCGTTCGGCGAACGAATTTTTAAATGTTGTAAATTTTGATGCGGGCAAATAGGCGTGCTTGTGTTGTTCGTGAATTGAGGATAGGAATTAAAATGGCAGCGCTGCGCGAGGCGTTATTTAAAGACTGACGATGATTAATTTTAATCTGGCTGATAAGAATATGTAAATTCGCTTGTGCAAAGTCAAATGAAGATGGAGTTGTGCGTGCATTTAAATGTGTTTTCGGATTTTGCATTATCGATTGAAACCCGGTGAAAGTATGCGAGAACAGGAAAAGGATAAATATAAAAAAGTGCGCGGAGATAAATAATGGACCTAAGCGTTTAGTAACGTTACATGTCACCTAATCATAATGGAACATTTTGTTGTTTTTTTTTTTTTATTCGTGGCGCTAGTTTAAACATTCGACTAACAACACAGCAGTTCCGGGTTCGAATCGTAGCAACAGCGAGCAATTAATTTTCATTTAACAGATTGCTTTAGTAAAGGTTGTTTTTTTTTTGAATATTTTCGATAATCCCATTTATTTATTAACGAAATTTTAACGTAGAAAACGTTCGTTTTAGCGCAGTCTCTTCTTTTTGTAACTACATTAAGTAAGAACATTATGCAGAAGCGTAGAGCGGAATCGGAAGGAAAATGAACACTCAAAAATTTCAGTATGATCTAACATTTATGGGGAAAAATAAAAAAAAACTTAAACTTTGTTTAGAAATGTGTATAATAATGAAATAGTCCTAAAAAAAAATTATAATACGTAAATATATTTTTTAAAAAATTACCGTTATATTCCGAAGAGGGCTCTCTAGGTGTTTTAGTTCGATTTTGGCCTTGTCTTAGATCGGGAGTGGATTTAGTTTAGTGCATTGGCGAATTCACGGAAGGAAAATTTGGTAATTTTACCCTTAGGAAGGTACAGTGTTTTCATGAAGTAGTTTTTTAAAAGTCCAAACACAAGTCATATTGAACTTTTTATTATTCTCTCGCTTTAGTATGCATTTAAATTAGTCCAAAATTTCTTCTTTTTCATTCTATTTTTTCCGAAAGAGAATTAGAAAAAAGTTTTTTATTAAAAATATTTTCATCTTAAATATTCGGCCATTTTCATCATCGGCTCAAGCCACCTATTTTACCAGCTGTAAAGAATGCAAAACCGGAAGCGGGAAATATTAAATTCTTATTGCCGATATTAATAATGAAAGGCTTACTTCTTATAAATGATTTTATTTCTCCACATCGAAGACACTAAATCCAGCCCTGGTTTAACGTGATTAGGTTTGGGTTTTAAAAAGTTTTTCTGTTTTTATTTAGAATTTATGAAACATTTGCTTCGTAAAAATACCGTCTTTGAATATTATTTTAGATACAAAAATTCCAATCCCCTGTTATTCTACAATTGAAATCAGAAATATTTCAGTATTAAAAAGTTGTGGTTTTTTTTTTTCGATTTTATGAAAAAAGCGGGTAGTTTCCCACATTTTCCGGGGAGCAGAAATGACGCGGCGCATTTAAAATAACGCTTAAAGGAGAACAATTTAAATTGCTTGAAAATGAAAAAATATTGAAAATCTCTACAAAAACCTCTAGAAATAATTCATTATTATATAAGGAAGTTAACGATTGATTTTCACGACGCAATGGTCATTTCTTCCTAAATATACGTTAAACAAAAACGAAAAATTAATTTAAATCCGTTAGCATTAATTTCAAAGCGACCCCGAATAATAAGACGAGACCAAAACAGCATTATTTTTAGTAAACGGTATCTCACGGTTATCAAACTAGTCTTCGAAAGATATCGGCGAATTTTACAGTTCTTTGCTGTTTTTTTTTTTCTGTTATAATTTCGTACCTACGATTATTTATTCTAAAATTTTAGATAAAGTATTACTTTTTTAAATATTAATTAATTCAACGTTTTACGCAAAACGATTTTTTTTATTTTTTTGGTTTTTCATTAATTTTTCCAACAATCTACCTCTAGTTTATTTAATTTTTATTTATTTTTAAATTTACGTGCCTTGAAGACCAACTATCGGCTAGAGACATAGATGGGGATGCTGGATTGTCCGGTGTCGAGGAGATTGTCACCGCATATTTTAAGCAGAGCTCTTTTCTTCTGATAACCAGTGGCAGTTCGTTGGCTTCTGCGAGCAAACTATTGACTGGACTCGTTCTGAACGCTCCTAAGCAGATACGGCACGCGGAATTGACAACCGGTTGCAGAGTGTCCAAGAGTGATTTCTTGGCTGCATCATATATAATGGCACCGTAATCGAGCACGGATCGGATAAGACTGCGGTAGACTTTTAATAGCGCTTTCGTGCTACTTCCCCACTGTTTGTTGACGAGAATTTTGAGTATACGCAATCGGTCAAGGCGATTCTTCTTTAACGCTTTGATGTGAATTTTCCACGAGAGCTTTCGGTCAATCTCGAGGCCCAGGATTTTTATTGAGTCCTTTTTTTTTAAGACTTGGTCATTTAGATACAGTTGGCAGTTCCTCGCTTCGGCTTGTTTCTGGCTGCCTATTATCATGTACTCCGACTTGGTGGCCGAGATCTTTAGATCGTATTTGGCGGCCCATGTTTGGAGGTCTACAAGAGCTTTTTGAACGATGTGGAAGGTGAATTCAATATTTTTCCCCCAGCATGATATCGTGAGGTCGTCAACGAAGAGTCGTCCCTGCAAAGGAGATCTTAAGATTCTAAGCGCATGATTAATTGTCACGATGAACAGGACGACACTTAGCACAGATCCCTGGGGAAGCCCATTGATGAAGACCAATTTGGACAGGATTCCCTGGATCCGGATTCTCATGCATCGGCGATTGAGGAAGTTGTTCATAAAGGCGATGATGTTGCCAGTAAAATTCAGTGACCGCATAATACTGATTATTTCAGGAATCGAGGTTGTTTCGTAGGCCTTTTCGATATCCAACGATACCAATAGGAGGTGCGCTTGGTCCGCCAAGGCGTCGCACATATCAGCTTCGATGCTTGCTAGGTAGTCAGTCGTTGATCTAAAGTTGCGGGAACCAAACTGATGTGGTGCAAGCAGTTCTTCTTTTTCCAGACGCCATCTTAGACGACGACATACCATCTTTTCTCAAACTTTACAGAGGTTGCATGTAAGTGAAATCGGTCTGTAGTTGGAGGTATGGAAGCGATCTTTGCTCGGTTTGTGTATTGGTATAATAGTTGCTTCCTTCCATTGATCGGGGAAAGTCTGCGTAAACCAGAGGTAATTAAAAACTGCCAAAAGGTATTCCAGGTAGTCGTGGGGAAGATTCTTGATCATCGCGTTCGGGATGCCATCCGGTCCAGGGCTGGAATTTCGGGTCTTCGCGATGGCGTGTAACAGTTCGGCAAGAGAGAACGGATTATTGATAGGATCCGGCTCAGAAGGTGCGTGCTGATGTTGATGAGCTGTACTTATTATGTCATCGCTTAAGTTTTGGTTAGGGCTACTTGCATTTGCGGCAAATGTGTCTGCAAAGATATCGGCTACAACTTGGGTATTATCAATAAGATTACCAGCATGGTCAGAAATGGTAGGTGAATGGAGAGGCGGCCGTTTCCCAGATATGGATCTGATTTTATTCCAAACGACGGCAGCTGGCGTTTTATCGTCGATTGATGAAGTGAAGTTGTTCCAGCAGACTTTTTTGCTTCGTTTCACGGTACGGAGGGCTAAGGCTCTGTTTTTTTTAAAATCAATCATATTCTCCTCAGTGGGATTTTTCTTATACTTGCGGAAGGCTTTTTTGGAGTTCTTTATAGCTGCTTTGCAGTCGGGAGTCCACCATGGCACAGATTTACGTAGCACTGCTCCAGTAGATTTGGGTATTGAGTCGTTGGCCGCAGCAGTAATAACGCCGGTCAGTGATTCGATGATATCATTCGCCGTTATATTCCCTAGAGACGGGAGGGAAGGGAGAAGTTGTTTATGCTTTGCGAGGGAATCTTGATACTTTTTCCAGTCAGCCTTGTTCAAAATCCATTTTTGCGGGTAATTTGGCATGTCGCTAGTGGTTATGCGGGCGTTGATGAGAATCGGATAGTGGTCACTACTAGAATTGTCGTCTGCCACAGTCCACTCGAGGTCATCTGCAATGGTGGCTGATGCAAACGTAAGGTCTATTGCGCTCTGGTGTCCTGTTTTGACATCGAAATGGGTACTTGAGCCATTATTGAGAATAATGGTTTGGTCGAGCCTGTTATACAGAGCTTCTACCGTTTTTCCACGATTATCCGTCGTCTCAGATCCCCATAGGGTGTTGTGGGCATTAAAATCGCCACATAGGATAAATGGTGATGGTAGCTGGTTGATAACATTCTCGAGCTCTCTCTCATCGAGTGTTAAACTGTTTGGGAGGTATATACTACATATTGTTACTGGCTGGGCTGATCGGACTGTGAGCGCTGTAGCTTCTAAGTGAGTATTGAGATGCACCTCTTCATTAGTCCATTTGTCCTTGACGAAAACTGCGACTCCATCACTGGCTCTGAGTGCATTTCGCCTATTTTTGAAAACTGCATGGTATCCTCTGATTGTTGCACAAAAATTTTTGGTAAAGTTTGTTTCCTGGAGACAGATGCAATCAACATTGGTTCTATTGATACAAAGCTCTAGAAATTCTTTTTTTTCAAAAAAGCCGTTGATATTCCACTGTAATATCTGCATTTCCTGGAATAATCAATCGGCTTGCAGTCAAATACTTAGTACTCGAGCAGGTGTGTGGAACTCCCCGTATCTTCCAGCTCCACTAGATTCTCCGTAGATGTTGCTGAGCTGAGGGACGTTCTGTCGTCCAGGGCGCCTCCTTCGATTCTATTCGTTAAGCGGGTAAAACGGTACTTAGGCTTTTGGTCATCCAGAAGGTTGTACAGCTTTCTGAGCATTACAACTGTGCCAGCTGGGTCAAGTTCGTACTTAGCAAGGGCATCTTCTATTGTTGGGATTGAAGGTGCTTACTCCAGGAAGCTGGAAAGTTGTGGAAATGTGCACGGGAACTCGGAGGGCGTGTTATTCATTGCCTGTTCTATCACAGCAGGAAGTTCTGGTTTCTCGCCATTAGATTTCGTTTTTTTTCCCTTCTTTTGCATTCTGCATTAGATGGCTTTGCAAAAAGTTGTTGTTGAGTTGGTAGAGAAGCTTGCAATGAATCATCGGACCTTGACCGCTTAGCGGACAGATTGTGCGCTCCGTGTGTTGGTTGGGTTTCGTTTTTCTTGTTTACATCATTGTTAGGTCGTCCTGGCGGTAGTGGAGGAAAGGAAGGTTTCGTGACCGGCTGCATTTCAGGATGTACGAAAGCGTCTGGGTTTTTCTTGAGGGGCTCATCACCTGCAAACTGTTGTGAGCTCGCGTTTTGTGGGCAAGCCTTCGCTAAATGTCCTTTTCTACAGTTGAAACAAAGCTGGATAAATAAAGTAAGAGGTATCTTCGTGGTCGATTTTCCATAGGGTAGGTATGTTGCCGACATCTTCGGGCTTGATGAACACCTGTCGTCTGAAGCTCAAGATGTGCTGATACCCAGGAATGTTTAATCCAGCACGTAATGTCGAAATACTTGAGACCGGAATTATTTTGGATTCTTTTAACTTAGCTAGAATGACGTCGTTGGGGATTATAGGTGGAACGTTTGAGAGGATAAGCCTCTTGTTCCGGGAAATGAGTGGTCGAACAATAACTTCGGTGTCTCTCAACTTTACAGTTTTGTGGACATCAACGAGAGTGTCTGCAATTTCTTTTGTTGCAACGTATATACATACTCGGTTGTTTGCAATTCGGGACAGGTGTCGAACATTTTCTGGTTTGATTTTACTTCCAATAGCGATAGTATATTCATGGATTTGAATGCCGTCGACGGCGTCGAGGATGACTGCTTGGTCTTTTGTGCGAACAAATTCGGTCTGGAGAACGTTGGTGTAAGTTTTGGTTTGCGGGGCCATGCTGGCCGCAAATCTCTTACAGAAATTTACCGCGGGGTAAAAATGTTGGTAGCGGGGCGCACAAAGATACACGGAAAACTGAGAGTCTAAGCACACACAGATTTAATCACTAACGCAGGCGATAAGATAAAATAACAATGCACGACACACGACCGCACTAGTTCATGATAAAAAAGGAAAAAAAACAAAAAAAAAAAACAAAAACCGGTTTAATCGATAACGCATTCGATAAAATGATAAAAACACAAAATTGAACGTAGAAACACACGACCGCACTGTAACCAATACTATATTTAAAATTGGCTTAGTTCTTTGTGAGCCTTAACTTCACAATTCATGATTATCTTCGTTGTGCAGTGGAACCCAGCGTAAGACCTCCTATCCAATGCCGAGCTTGTTTTCGTTTTGGCCACACCGACAAGTTTTGTCGCAGTAAACCACGTTGTCCTAAATGTAATGAGTTGCATTCCTTGGATTCTTGTTCAGCTCCGCAGCCGTCAGATTCTAAATGCCTCAACTGCAAGGGTAATCATTTAGCCACCGATAGACAGTGTCCTGTTTTTCAAGACCAGCTTCACCTTCGTAAAATCATGGCTTACGAAAACGTGTCCTATAATGAAGCTAGTATAATTAAAAAATCCAATCTTACCAACTCAGCTTTTTCTTTTTCCGATATAGCTCAAAAAAATCTGCATTCTTCTCCTTCCAAGTTTTCTCGCCGACCCAATCGGTCACGATCTCCCAAATCTCTTCCCGTTCCTAATCAGCATTTCCCCCCTCTTCCGTCAAACAATCGTAATTATCGTAACGGCCTCTTCTTCCCCGAATCAACGCACAGTGCATCGTCTCATAACGTTCCTTCTTATTCTCTTCCCAACTCACCTAACTCTTGCTTGCAACAACAGGTACCAACTACTCTAATTTTTCCTAATCCCAACTCCTCCGTTCCCATGTCAGCAGAAGAAGCTGTCGATAAGCTAGACTTCAGCTTAAACCTTCAAAATACCCCTCCTAACCTACGTCAAAATCCTGAATTTCGCTTGGCATCGCTCAAGCTTTTCCAATTGTTATTTGCTCACTGTCCTCCGAATTCTACGGCTACGTAACTGGTCAACTTCCTGTATTTCCGTTAATGGTCCTTATGATTGTGAAATTCCATTCTAATTTCTTCTCTTGCATATGTGTAAAATTCGCTATGGTTCTTGTCATTGAATTTTATGTTTTTTCCCAAATTTCTACTCTGTCGTTCTCTTGCCATATTCCTTTATCTAGGCTAACCAGCATTCCGGAGCTCAGGCCGTTAATTCCTATCATATTTCCTTCTGTAATCTTATGTTTCTCCCGGATTGCATTACTGACAATACAGACATCATACGCCTTATTCCAAAAATATATGTTTCCTATTCCTGTTATCACCATTGTCTCGTCTCGCAACTTGAAACCTGCGGGTGATGAGAGCGGTGGAGAATTGTTCATAATTTTTGTTTGGATCAATTTTCTTTTCTCAGCTATACTGTTAAAAGCGAGAAAAGTTAACAGATGTTTCTGTTCTGATCTATATGCTTTGCATTATTTTTATGACCATTGCCTCTTTCTGCGAACTTCGATTGGGTTCGACAGTAGTCGAGGACGGTGTATGGTTGATTGCAATGCACAATTGTATAAAACTTCTTTTTTCTTCCGTGCAAATCAATACTAATTATTAGATGCATGATTCTCATCCTCAAATATCTGACTTTTTCCTTTTTTCATCTTTCCTTCGGTCTTCTTTCAAACACGCTGGGCTACGGTAAAGAAAGACGGTTAGTCTGTTTCAATTTAATTATTTTCAAAGTCCTTTTCGTTCCAGTTATGACCCTTTTTAAAGCGAATTTAATCTCTAATTATTCCTTGCTAAATCTTAATTTCTTCACTTTGACCCGCAGCCCTTTCCTCATCATTCCATACCTAATTAAGTTGGTAAGCAAGCGAGAGAGGAAGTGATTTTTCCTCAGTGAGCATCGCAATAAGTTTTCATATTCCTCATTCGTAAGTTATCTGGGAAAACAGATGTCTTTCCATTGTCTTTTTTTGCATCCTTTCTTCTGCCGTATCTTTCCTTGTCTTTATTCAATACTTTCAACTGGCTTTGCTTGGACTACCCGAGCCTACACTCATTCCTTCTCCGATTTTCCTCTCTCTTCCAAATCTGCAGGCTGTAAGGTATTATTTCCCTTCCTCTTCTACACTTACATGGTTCCTTCCCCTCCAACTATTTTTCTGTACTTTAAATGATGTCAAACAGGCTAAATATTCTTCAATGGAACTGTAGAAGTCTTAATGCCAATAAATGCTCTCTTGAAGGTTTGTTGGATCAATATAACATTCAGGTTGCTCTCCTGCCAGAAACTTGGCTCAAACAATCTTCCAATATTTGAATTCGAGGATACTCCTTAGTCAGTTCGAATCGGGACGACGGCTATGGCGGAGCTGCTATTCTTATAAGAAAAGATGTACATTTCATCCATCATGATAGTTTTTCCTTCCTTTCTTCCAGTCCTCTGAATCCGAATTTAGTTCACGTCTCAATCCCATTGTGTCACGGTAAAAGTTTTAATCTTGTCTCCTCCTACATCCCACCGTCCTATAACTTACGCGATTTCCCATTTGACTTGTTCTTGAATTCTATTCCTCGCCCTTTCATGGTCGGCGGCGACTGGAACTCCCACTCGCCTCTATGGGGTTGTTCCAGTTATAACAGGAATAGCACAATTATAGAGGAAGTAATTTTCAATTATAATTTAGTTTTCCTAAATGATGGTTCTCACACCTTCTTCAAATCATCGTCTACTTCTAGTTCTATCGATCTATCTTTTGTTTCCTCCGACACAGCTCTTAAATCCTCGTGGAAAACTCTAGATGGTACTTCCGGCAGTGACCACGTTCCGATCCTCATTGTTCTTAATGACTTCCATCTCCCGTCTCTTTCATCTTCATTTACGCCTTCGCATTATGCTGATTGGAACCTGCATAAAACTGATTGGAATAGATTTCGGTTTATTGTGGACTCAGACCTTCCTGCAATACAAGTAGAAAACGATGCTATTTCACAATATTCATCCTTTACTAATTCTATCTCCTCTGCTCTAACACTGTCTTCCCCACTCTATCCTCAAGCCCGGAAAAGTCATTCTTTAAGGGGTCAATCAAAGTTTGTCTAACTTTAAATCATTCCGCACTCAACCTACTTTTAATAATTTCTTGACTTACAAGAGTTCGAACGCTAGAGCCAGATATATTCTCAAAAACGCCAAGAAAAATGCTTGGAAATCCTTTTGCTCTTCCTTTTCTCGATTCACTCCTATTTCCAAAGTGTGGAAGTTGGCTAAAGCTTTTAGAAATTCTATTTCCGAACGCCCGTCTAGCTCCAGTCTTCCTAAGGATACTCTTTCTTCTTTCTTTGACTCCATAGCTCCTGATTATGTCCCTAACTATGATGAAGTGGATTCTTTAATTCCTCCTTACCAATTATCACCTCATTTCCTTTCCTCTAACTTTTCCCTCTCTGAACTTCTTTCTTCCTTGAAAAATTCCTCCAACTCCTGTCCGGGCCATGATAAAATTTCTTACTCCATCCTCAAAAACCTATCTGTAAAGTCTCTCCAAATTCTTTTAATAATTTTTAATTCCTTCCTGCAATCTGGTTCTATTCCTGATTCATCGAACATCTTCGTTGTTATTCCAATTCCCAAGAATAATTCCTCTGCCTTTCGGCCCATTTCTTTAGCTTCTTGCCTGAGAAAACTCTTTGAGAGCATGCTTAACAAACGGCTGGTCTGGTGGCTGGAACACAATAACTTGCTTCCAGACAACCAGTTTGGTTTTCGTCCTGGCTTAGGCCCTCCAGATTGTATCAGTATTTTCCTTGCTGACATTTACAAATCATTTATTTCCAAAGAATTCACAATTGCAGCTTTTATTGATGTAGCCAGTGCATACGAAAGCGTCCATCTTCCCACGCTCAAAAACGTTATGATGTCTTTAAATATCCCTGCATCCATATCCTTCCTAATTATAAATCTTTTTCAAAGTAGAACTCTCCTCCTTTCTGCTCCTTCCTTTTTCGCCTCAAGGAAGGTCTTCCAGGGCCTTCCGCAAGGTTCTTGCCTTAGCCCTACTTTATTTAATTTATATGTTTCCAAAATTGGTTTTCTCTCCTTAAAATCCAAAACTTTATTTTTTGCAGATGATATCCTTGTTTACTCTTCTTCCCGTAATCTTCTAGTTGCCAATGAGGAACTAAACAGCTCCTTAAGTACTCTAGAAGAGGCCCTTTCTAACATTCATCTCTTCATTTCCGCCCCAAAATCAGCAGCTGTAGTCTTCACCCTTCGACCTTACAACCCGGGCTCATTTGAAATAAATCTAAAAAATCATTCCATTCCAATAGTCAGTTCTTTTCGTTATCTGGGTATCACTTTATCCCCTCGTCTGTCTTTCCATGATCATATCAGCCATTTATATGCTTCCTCGCTTAAAGTCTTTAACCTTCTTAAAGCTCTCTCACCTACGAGATGGGGAGGCGATCCTTCTGTGTTAATAATGTTGTATAAATCTCTCATACGCTCTAGATTGGATTATTGCAGTTTCTTATATGGCAATGCTTCCAAATCCGTTCTCTACAAATTAGATCGTCTCCAAAACAGTTGCCTTCGGCTTTGTCTCGGAGCTCTGAGGTCATCTCCTATCCCAGCCATTCTATCTGAATCCAATATCTGTCCTCTGTTCATCCGAAGATCTTATTTGGGTTATCGCTTTCTCATTAAACGTTTTTCCACTTCCTCGTCAAATATCAGTACCTCTTATTCTTTTATCCTTCGTCACTGGCGTTTTTCCTCCAATAAAATTCCTATACTATCTCATATATCGTTTCGCCTTTCTAAATTTTCCCCTTTTGTCATTCCTCATCACAAGCTTCCATTTTTTTCTTACGTCTATTCCAAATTGTTAAAGCCACCAAATATCATCTTCATGCCATGCTTCCTTAAATCCTCTCCCTCTCATATCGTCAGTATGGAATTTAATAATACAATAAACTCTCTATTCCGTGATCACTCTTTAATTTTTACTGACGGATCGAAGAGCCCGATCGGAGTTGGGGCGGCATTCTTGTGCCCTCAGTTCTTTCATTCTCGGTCTTTTAGACTTCCGTCCTTTTGTTCTGTCTTTACTGCAGAATCTGTTGCCATTCTACAAGCCATTATTTATATTTCCTCTTCTGCAAGTTCTTCCAAATTCCTTATTGTTTCTGATTCTTTAAGTGTTCTTCTAGCGCTATCTCCACTTTCCCTTTCTCCTTCCACTGATGCTATTATCCTTTCTATTCGTTCTCTTCTTCATGATCTATCCTCATCGACGTGTACCCAGATTGACTTTCTTTGGATTCCGGGACATGCAGGCATTGATGGAAATGTAGCCGTCGACCTCCTTGCTAAAGCTGCTGTTTCCAATGGGAATTTTATTAGTAGGGTTCCAGCACACAATATTCTTCTTCCAACTAAATCCTGCCATCTTAGACTTTGGCATTCTGTTTATGTATCTCTTTTCGCTAATCCTAATTCCTTTTATCTCTTGATTAATCCTGTTCCTCCCCCTCGTCCTTGGTTCTATGAGTTTCCCAGTTTGCATCGGTCCATAATTACTAAATTATCTCGCCTCCGTTTCTCGCATAGTCTCCTTCCTTCTTCACTAAATCGCTTCTCTTTGGCTGATTCTCCTTTTTGTCCATTGGATCCTGAAGGTTCCCAGTATGTTTGCGATGCAAATCACGTGCTCTTCGAGTGCTCCGGTTTATCTCGCGAGCGTGAGTTACTTTATTGTCATCTTTTAAAGCTTGGTCTTCCTGCTCCTTTCAACGCCTCTTATGTTCTTTCTCTACCTACTATCTCTGTTGTTCCTGTCCTAGGGGTGTTCCTTGATTCCATTGCCGACAGAATAAAAATATAATTTCTATTCTATTCCATGTGTCTATTCCTTTTTGCTGGGCTAATGCTCTTTGCTAGCAAACCCAAGGGGGGGTAAAAAAAAAAAAAAAAAAAAAAAGATTCCTTATCAAGGATATATGGGACTTACTTTACTCTACAACATTCTGAAAAAACTCCCGTTAAAGATTTTCTGTTTAACAATTTTGGATAACGAAAATCTTGTAGGACACTTATGAACTTACTAAAGTCACAGAATTACCGGTAGTGTTTTTGATCAAAAATGAAATTCGGGTTGCAGCCGAAGCCGAAGTTCGACTTTATTCAGAATCGAAGTGGATAATTCGATCGTTTACTTTTTAACATTTGTCTTTTATATGTAGCGTTATTTATGTTTTTTAAATTTAAGTGCGATTTTATTTTTTATAATGTCATCACCAGCCACCTTTCGCTGGCTAACAACAATTTTAATAGCGCGTAACATATATATATACCTAAATTGTACACTTTTCGTTGTAAAGTTACCCTTTAATAACGTCTTTGTTTATCGATTAAAATTTAAATACTTGTTAGAAGTCAAAAAAATTCGTTGTTTATTCGTTACTTAAAGCAGCTGGTTATAGGTTATGGGGGAAGTATTTTTACGAGTTCTCCTTTTTTAATATTTTTACTCTTTAACTGATCATATTTTAGAAAAAGATGTAACATTTTACAAATGGGAAAGGTGTTGTATGTATTTTTATAAAATACACGTCAGTCAGATGTAAGCAATATAACTTCTGAGCTATAATTTGTAAAGTGCATTGTTACTAATCGACAACATTGTGACTGATATGATATATAATATATAACGTTTACGTTTAGAGAATAAAAGAAATTTTTCTCGAGATATGCCTATAAATAATAATAATTAGTTTCGATATATATATACATATATGTTTTAGTTAATTGTATATTTTATGAGTTTTATAAGTAGCTGCTTCTTTTTTATGTAAGTATTCTTCATGTTTTTTTGTAATATTTTATTTTTTATATATAATAATCTTTTCAGGTGCATGTGATTTTTAAAATATCAATGTTTCATTATTCTGTTTTCTTTTTAGAAAGTGTCTGCGTGTAGTAAACAAATTTTTATTTTTGGTTTAGTTTATAATCCATTTCCACTAAATTGGCTCATTTCGTATTTCGCATACTTTCCAAAGATGTTCATGTTTACTCACATCGATGAGGTGATTGTCATATTCATGAGCGTCGTCAAGGGGGAGGGGGCAAGGAAAGTCCGTTGCCTTTTCCCGCTGGAACTTCGAAACTTTTTAATCAACTGGCCATGATGAGTATTCATAGGCGCGTAATCACGGACAATTTGGAAGACTTTTATAATAAAGTAGTAGAACAATTTTGGCGACTACCTATTCGTACATCTCAGCTGTACAGACACAAGCATAGTGTACTAGGCAATTGTTATATGCAACGTAGGTGTACACACGCAAGACTACATTCGGAACTGATTAGTAATCGTTTGATTTATATCGGCATATACAAGTGCAGTCCCGTGTGTGTCTGCTGCTGTGTACTAACCTAGCGTGCATATGATGTTGTACGTGGTGGTTTGCCATTGCCTTCCACATGATTATTAGCGAATATTTATTTCATTCTTTGTAATACAAGTTCTGTCGTCGCCTGGGATCGAACCCGTGACCTCCGTAACGGAAGTTAAGCGCTCTAGCAACTAGGCTATCGCGACGACCCCTTGGTCATATTTAGTATAAAATCAGTAATTTCTGTTGATCTATTTCATTGATAACGTTGTATACCGGTAATTAATGTTATATTTAAATTACGTGTGTTTTTTTAGTCATAATGTTGTCGATTGCCAACATAATATACTTTAATCGTTAGGAGTGCAAATGAACCAAAAATTTTTTCCTGAGAAGCCAATTTTAGTTCTTCTAGCAATTAATGCGAGCGTATTTAACATAATAAAAATGAGTGAACCAAAGATTTGACTAACAAATTAGACAAAAAATAAAAAAATAAAAGGTGAAATTATCGAAAATTTACATGCAAATTAAACGTACTTCAATATTAAAGTTGTTCGGAAGAAAAGATGAAAAGTAACTAAATCTAGAAAAAATAAATATCTGTTGTTACTTGATAGAATAGAATCGTTTACGCCATTTTTAAAAATTAAAAATACACCCGTTAAACTAAAGTTAATAATCACTAATGTAAATATTACTAATGATTAATAAAATTAAAATACAATTTTATCAGCAAACTGACTCCGGAGTAAGAAAAAATTTGCCACTAAACGCCAATTTATTCCGGTAATTTTTAATCTACAATTTATTTGTATTTAAGAATAATTTAATAAGGTGGTCAATTTTGAAAGGGGGAAATAGCATTGAAAATTTTAAAAAATAAACCAAAAGAATTTTTATCATTTTCAATATGTTAGTTTTTTCTTTGCCTGTCCACACATTCAGAATAATATTATTCGACTGTGAGGGAAAAGGAAATTTGGAAGATATAAAGCAAACAAGAATAGGAACTAAAGAAATGAGAAGAAAATACAAGAACATAAGAGAGGCACTGTAGGGAGTTGGAATTCGACAAAAAGAGTATTCATAGGAGCGAGGATGAGCGCTTGAAATAGATGCGATAAGTATCGCGATGGAATAGAATGTTAGGGTGTAGAAGACAGCGAACAGTCGAGAAAAACCCGATCGTGATAAGAGTTGAGTAGACTACAGTTGAAATTCAAAGACGTATGAAGGCTATTTTATCTATCCGTGGAAGAAAACCGATAAAAACCGGGAATAAAGAAGAGGGCGAAGGTTTAAAAGTAACGCGAATTAGGCACGATGAGGAAGAGAAAATGTCAGACTATATTTTCTTGAAATTTTTCGTACGAAAGAAAGAGGTTATAGAAAAACAAACTTTCTAAGAAGACGAAGAGTCCTCCGTTGATCGTAATTGATCGTTCAAACATACGCCTTTTTTCATTATTCCAAATGACTGCTTGGCCGTGAAGCGAAAGGAAATCCGGTTTTGTACGAAGCGAAGTAGGGAATCGAAGATGCCGAAACAAGTATAGAAAAACGATGAATTAATACGACACGGTAAAATGGAACAAGTATAACGCTTCTACAGTCAGGAACTGTAGAACAAATTTACCGGGAGAACAAAGGTGAATAAACGAAAGAGGCAGCATGACAGATTCAGCGAAGAGAGCAAATTAGAGGTTATGAAGATTAAAAAAGTTTGCAAGGTTCATTTTCGACTTTTTTCCTGTATGTACTTTTGGAATCGTCTACGAATGATCTGATATTGCGGAGAAAGGAAATATTGAATTTTTCGGTGGCATTTAAAGTGGAAATGTCTAGCGAAATATTACAGTAAAAAGTAAATAAGAAGTTCGGCGGCACTCTTTTATTACGAGTATAGACAAAAAATATAGAAAGACCGGAGGCTATTAACGAAAACGACTTTTATCGGAAGAAAATCTCGATTTATGGAAGAGACTAAATGGTTTGAAAGAGAATATTTGTAAGGAAACAATATCAAGAAGAGAATGGCAATAAAACACGGGTTTATGCGGTGTCCTTTAGATAATATGGTGGCGAGAAAATATAAAAAGAGATTCGAGAACGCCGAGGTAAAGGAGAAAAATTTGAATTTTGTCCACTTCGGATAATGTAGATTATAATATAGAAAGATGGAGGAATTTCTTCATCTGCTCGATGGTGAGAATGCGCGAAATATGTTAATTTTTCCAGCGCGGATGTGTAAAGAGTGGTTAATAAGTTCCATAAGGAAAAGGCGAACGTTAAGAAAAGCTTCTAGGTAGACGTGTAGCTGTCGACAGATTTTTCAAGGAATTTATTGAGACAGAGGCATGGCTTAAATAGTTTTAGTTAACTGATTCCTGCAGTAGCAAAGGAACGCTTTTTGAAATCTTCCGATTAAAATTCTTAAAAAAGTGTTTGTAACAAAAAGGTATTGATTATTTTTAATATTTCTAAAGAAAAAAAAAACAAAAAAAAAACAAAAAAAAAAACGCTATAAAATATGAAACATAGCTAGTACACGTGTTCTTATGGTTCGATAGAAGCACACGCACGCTGTACAAGTTATAAGAATTTTCATGTTTTATCGTTACGACGAAAGCTTCCTATGGCTGACTCTGCTAGATTCAGGATTACTGCGTTCTTAGACTAAAAACACGCGCGATGAACACCGAACATGTATTATTATGTGCGAACGCAGAAACAACGCATGTCTAAAATAAGACTAGACTGGGAATTCTGGAAAAAGAGAAGTCCACGAGGAAAATCGTAATTCCGGCGCCTAAGAACGTTTATGGTTGACGCCGCTGATACAATATTGGAATCCATAAATTGGGAAAAGACACGTAGCGTGAAGATACTGGACCGGTTCGTGAAATTCCGGAACTGTGTACTTGGAATACAGAAAAAATATGGCGAATAGGAAATTCAGTCAGTAAACGCCGCGATTACTTATTCGACCACATTGGAACCGCAATAGATCTCTAGCGTCTTCCGTAGAAGACGCATAAACTTAATCTAATTAAGAAGGTCTCAGTGATGATGATAATGATGTTATTTATGAGTAATAATTTCCTGTTCCACCAATTTTTAAATTGGGAATTTTTCGTTAACTTTTCTTCCGACTTCATTAAACTCCACTTACTAACCACAAAGCAACGGCAAAGATGAATGATCCGTCGTTACGAAGAATAAATTCACTGTCGTCACGGAAAGTACGTAAATTTCAATCAGTTCAGACTGCACACCGTATTTCACATATACACACACCGCTGGTCACGATAGTCTCTTGTTGCTCGAGCGTCTGGCTTTCGTTAGGCAAGTGTGTCTCGAGTTCAATCCCGGACGACGACGTAAATTATAATTATTAGAAACATTAAATGAAAAATAATCGCTACTAGAATCGTACGGAAGGCAACGGATTGCGCGCCCCACTTATTATAGGCAGATGCACACACTCGAGACTGTATTTGTACTAGGTTGTTCAAAAAGTTTTGAAAGCGACACCTATGGAGCAGTAAAAGAACCAAAATATCTACGCTATTTTAATATTTCATCTTTCATATGAACATAACCAAAGTTTCATTTCAATCTGTCAATTAATTCTTTGTTTATAAGCCGTTTGAAGTTGACGTGTCAGTGTATTTTTTAACAATGGAAAAATCCGAATATCGTGCAGTGATTAAATTCTTTGTTTTAGACGGTTTATCGGCTACTGAGATCCATGCAAAGATGGTGAAAGTATTAAAGGAGTCTTCTCCTTCATTTCCAACCGTTCACCGATGGGTTTTAGAGTTTAAACGTGGCCGTACAGGCGTTGATGACGATCCACACTTAGGACGTCCAAAAAGTGCATCAACACCGGAAATCGTAGCAAAAATACAGGATATGATTTTGTAAAATCGTCGATTGATTGAGAGAGATTTAGTAGAGGCTCTAGACATCTCATTATTAAGTGAGGTATTGGGTTTCAGAAAGCTGTGTGCACAATGGGTGCCGCATTCGTTAACAATGGAACAAAAACACATTCGAGTGCGACTTTCTCAGCAACATTTGGAGCGTTTTCGACAGAATAAAAAGGATTTTGTGCGTCGATTCATCACTATCACGATCCTGAATCAAAACAAGAGGCTAAGGAGTGGTGTGAACCAGACACTTCGACTCCGAAGCAAGTTCGTGTCCAGAAATAGGCAAAGAAGGTCTTAGCGTCAGTTTTCTGGGATGCAAAAGGTATTTAGTTGGTGGATTATCTCCAAACTGGCAAAACAATAAATTCTGAATATTATTGCAACCTTTTGGACCAATTGGATGAAAAAATTCGTGAAAAAAGACCCAGTTTGCAGAAGAAAAAAAAATCATTTTTCATCAAGACAATGCACCGGCTCACACAGCTCAAAAAACCATCGCGAAGATCAGTGAATTGAGGTACGAATTGTTGCAGTATCCAGCCTATTCGCCAGATTTAGCTCCCTCTGACTTCTGGCTCTTCTCTCACCTCAAAAAATTCCTTCATGGACAACGTTTTTCATCAAACGAAGAGGTTATAACTGCTGTAGACGGGTATTTCGAGGATCTTCCGGAAAAGCACTATAGAGATGGGATCCATAAATTGGAAGATCGTTGGAACAATTGTATTGAACTTATGGGAGATTATACTGAGCAATAAAAGTGATTTCACTAAAAAAACAAGGTATTTTCATTTCCGCTTTCAAAACTTTTTGAACAACCTAGTATATCGATAAATCGAACACTTACTAATCCATGCAAAGCGTAGGCTCGTGCGTGTACACATTCGTGCTGCATTTAAACAATTGCCGTGTAAAAACATATTATGTCTACGTCTGTACAGTTAGAACGTACAAATACCTGTAGTCACGACCTCAGAATCGAAAAAGAAGAGGACCTAGTCCGCTGCAAGCGCAGCTGCCCAGAATTATTACTATTCGTTAAACTATCGAAAATGCTATTTGAGTGTTCACAATTTAATTATTTCTGGCTATTTCATTAATTCTGAATTGTTTTACAGTTCCTATGTTGTAAAATAAAATTGGGAAAAAAAACTGAGGCGCAAACTTTTTTTTTCTTTTCTTTTTTTCGATTTTTTTGTTTCATTGTTTTTTTTTCTTTTTTTTTTTTCTTTTATTTTTCATATGTAGAAATATACTACAGCCAAAAAAAAAAAAAACTATCGTCGGGATAACTCGCCCCTAACTTGTAATTTATTAGTATTCCGTTCTATCCTAATTAATCTGATTTGGATTCCGGGACATTGTGGTATGGCCGGGAATGATTTTGCCGACTCTTTGGCATGCCCAGCTGCAGTAGATGGTCGTTTTCCCCTCCCAAAGTGTTTGCTCTCTCTCTTATTGTTTTCACTGTGACTTTTAGACTAATCTTTGTCTGCCTCCCTCTTTCGTTTTGCTATTGTTTAGTCTTCAACCTTCTATCTTAAATTAGACCTGTGGTGCAATCGGAACGTGCACTACTTTATTCCAATCTGCTTGGTCCTGGTCTTCCGACTCTTTACTATGCTCACTACATTCTTGCTCTTCCATCTCCTTCTGTTGTTCCTAAGAGTTGGCTGCCTTCGTTTCATCTATTTCTAGTTGGCGTGTTTCGGAATTATCATGAATTTCACCCTTAAAGGGAGTAAAGCACCGCTTACAAGAAACATCAATAAACACATCTATCGAGTAATCCAATTTCGTAAAAAATTTGTATGTAAGGTTTTTTGATACGAATCGCAGGATAATTTAAATATTCAAAAATTGATAGCAGATTCGTAATCAGCTCAAAAATCCTCGTATACAATTTGTCATTAAAATTAAAGCTTTTTTGACTTTTTTGCCCGCCATATTGGTCCGCCATTTTGAATTAACAAAATCTAATGACGGATTCGTAATCAGCGACCTTAAAAACCCTTGCATTCAAATTTTTTACGAAATTGGATTACTCGATAGATGTATTTATTAATGTTTCTTGTAAGGGATGCTGTGCCTCCCTTAAGGGTGAAATTCATGAAAATGCCGAAACACATCAACTTTATTTTTTAATTGTGTATGTTAAAAAATATTTTTCTTATTTTTTTATGTTTTTTTATAATTTTTTATTAAATAATTATAACCAAAAAAAGGTGTTTTCACCCCCTAGAAAATAGGGGATGCAACTCCACTGCTTAAATCACTGTGGATCACTTGTCCTTTGCACGAGAAATAATTTCCATTTTGTTTCATAATTACATATAGAGTTGAAGACGAGATATTTAGGAAAAACTTTTTTCGGAGGTGAACTTTAGGGATGGTTTTCACCCCTTGAAACTGCATATGGGCCGATTCTACTTTTTTCTTTTACATTCGTTAAAAAAGTTTATCGTATGTTTCAATATGCCTCTGTTTAATCCTGTCTCAGCATCTAATGTTTAAAGCCTTTCTTTCATCCATTTCCCTTTTTGTCGCGTTTTCACTAAAAGGAGGACACGCCATCTTAGAATACGTTTTTAGTGACTGATATCAAGCCAGCGCTGTCACTCTATGTGCGTCTGCTTTAGGCGTGCTTCCAGCTCTATTTTTCGATCTAAATAAATATTTAATATTTTACCTGTCTATTTCAATTTTTATTCCCCCCTCCTCATGTTTGAACCAAATTTTTAGTTTTACCTACACGTATATTTACTTCTCTTTAAACTTAAATAGTTTTTTTTTTTTTTTTTTTTTTTTTCGATAACGAATCGATCGTCTACGAAACATGGATTATTCAGAAATTTCAACACCGCTTTGTTTGCAATTTAATTTTTTAAATCTGTTTAACATAAATTTCTGTTTCAGAGAATCCGTCGTTTTACAATAGTCATCGAAAGCCGAAAACATATTACCTTTTTGTGTTCCCTTGATTTTTTAGTGATTAAAACTTGTCCGTTTAACTGTTTAATATACCATGATTATGAAACTGTGTATTCCCGAAACATGTCGATAGTTATTTATAAATAACAGTAATATATATATATATATATATATATATATATATATATATATATATATTCCTGGTAAAGTTTTAATGTTTTTTCAATTGATAAACGATTTATTCAGCTTTTGTTTTGTTAGATTGTACTTAAAAAAAATAATATCGCCAGTCTTTGAAGACCTAGAATTTTTGATCAGGGTTTTATTTCCTTATTTTTTTATTTATGTGAGATTTTTTGTGCACCCAGAAACATGTTCAATGATACAGCCAAATTTTTAAAAGTTCCTCAAAGATTTCTTGTTTTATCAGCTCCCGGCGCTTCCTTTGCTTCCAGTTTACCGCACCTTCTCCACCGGATTTTAGTACTTCCCTCAAATGCATCCAATCCCCTTCGTTATACGAGTATATATATATATATATATTTTTTTTTTTTTTTTCTTTCTTGAGCACGTTGACAAAGAGAAGGAAGCCCGAGAGATAGTAAATTAGAATAAATGATAGCCCGTTCCACGGAGGGTGACAGACATTTAAAAAAGATATGATTAAGATCATAAATAGCCTCATAAGTAGGATGAAGAAGATAGTTTGGGGAAGGAATCAAAAGAAGAGGAAAGTGTGATGAAGGTAGAAGACTGCGGTTAAGGTGCAAACGAACAATAGGCACAACGGCGGAACGACAAAATTAAAGGGAAATCGTAAAATCAAGAGTGAGCAGGAAGATTCGGCTAGATGGACAGGTAATGGGACTATTTTTTGGAGAAGGAGGAAACATAAATATCTGACCAGAGTCTACATAGAGGAAGCAGGTTGGAAAGAGGAATTTTATCAATAAACGGGGCGGGAGGATGCAGCAGGAGCTAAGGAGTCCGCCAATTCATTACCTTTCATTCGCTTGTGACTAGGAACCCAGGGAACATATGCGAAGGATGAAAAAGTCGCAGAAATGAGCAGGAATATTTGAAAAAATGTCTTGAAGCGCGCACATGGAGTTGGAGATGATCAAGTAATTGGGAACAGAACGTTGTGAGGAAATATAAACAATGGAACGTAGGATGGCCAATACAGTTTCTTGTAGTAAGTTGTCGAAATTTCAACCATTGTGCAGTCTATATTTCTTTCTGCGATACGAAAGTGGCCATTTAATTTTTTCATAATATTTGATTAATTCTTTACACGATATAAATCTTTTCTATCACCCCCCCCCCACACACACACACACACATACACACACACTTTATTCCGTAAAATCTTTTGAAAAAGTTTCAGGAGCTGTTTGACGAACCCCCTATGTTTGCGCTTGGCTGCGGGTCTGGTTGTAAAACGGAATACAGCTATTACGATGATGGGGACTGGAGACTACTGCTGTAATGAAGGCTGTGGAGTTAAAATTCCAACGATACGTCAGAGCGGGACGCGAAATTGCAGTCAGCGATCATCGAGAGTGACTTTCTTCTGAAGAATGTAAATTTCTAGAGGTTAGAATTTACTCTTAGTGACGAGTTAAAAGTCGCCGATTTAAGCGTAATTTAATCGTTATCGTATTCCGTCGCTTTAGAAATAATCGTGATTGAAGGCGAGAGGAGGATAAAAGAGTTATCTTTCATAATTTAGGTAGTAATTTTTGTGAATGCTTTTTCCTATTTTCTCACACCGATAATAAAAGTTAATCTCATCCGACGAGGAAATATCAATTCTAAGCAATTTAAACTGTGTTATATTCTAATACGGCACGACATCCTGACTTTCGGAGCAAACGTTACATTAAATTAATATCAATTCTAATATCCGTTCGTTTGAAATCTGAATAGGGCACTAACGTATGTAACGTAAAAAGGCGCACACAAAACGAATCGAGGAAGCGTCCAATTAATTCATTTTCGGTAGCAATTAGTGACGTGATGTTTATTTTTAAATTTATTACCGGTCTGTTCGGTTGTCACATTCGTTTATCGACAGAAGCGGTAAAAACGGACCGCTACCCTGGGCTCCGCAGAACGAGCCGGAAAAAGTACTCGAGTGAACCGCTCTATTCTTCTTCTTGTTCGACCTACTAACTTCACCTTTCAGCGAATCCTAAAAAAACAAAATGCCGGATCGATTTTAAGTGTTCCTCAATTTTGTGAATAAAATGAGAATAATCTCGGCTATTTTTTTCCATACAAAACAACTTAAGCAGACATCGCTATTATCGGGTCAACCAGAACCGGTTGCGAGCGACACCTAAGTACATTTGGGTTCACGTAGACATCCGAATATTACGCCAGGTTTTTTTTATCCCACCACAAATAATAAAACCGTTAGTGATTTCCTTAAATGCTACAAAGACGTGTGTATCCTCAATATCAATAAGAAATACATTTTCATACTGATAAATATATGATTGTACATAATAATTATATATGTTACGTATCGGTCATACGTCCGCCATGTGTGTTCTTTTACATACAAAATATAAAATAAAATAAATATTACAAATACGAGAAAAAGTTATAAAAAACCCTACCTTGAGAACTAGAAAACATACGTTTAGTTTTAAACACGTTGCGCATATGCGCATATTGTTTTTACATTAATGTTTTATGCTTAAGCCGGCGGTGCTTGTATTTAGTATACATACAATCTTCTAGAATAATAATTCCCAATTGTTTTAGCCAACTCATTATTATGCTTCTCGCAGTTTTTGCAGAGGTTACGTGTAATAGCAAGAACAACATCTTTCAGGAATGACACTTTAACATAATTATGCATTTCTGCTATTTCTGTCTCTCAGTTGGCACATGCATATATACGTGTAGTTCTCAAGTATTTATTTTGTATTAATTGTAATCCATTAGCGGTAGAATCGGAAATGGAAGACTGGACGCGACAAGCATAGTGCTTTATTTTTCTGTTCTCTTTTTTTTAATGACTTGCCTTTCGCCTGGACTCTAAAACATGTCATTAAAAATTAATTTATTACTAACATTAAAATATGATTTAGGATTGAGCGTAGATGGCTGATATCGTTTTATTAACTTGAATGCCGATGTGTTCAGTATGCTTGTCTTTATTCGTTCGCGAGTATAACAATCTAATTGTAATTGTAATTGTTTTAAGCGCAGTGCCTCCGTGTTCAAATTGCCGTGTTCAGAATTTCTATAATTGATCGCTTTAGCGCGTGTTCGCGTGAAATCAGCTGACAGTATACCGTCTTCACTACATACGTATTATCGATAATTCGTAGTCGTTGTTAATGTCTGTTTTGCGCAAAGTGTTCCAATAGAGATGGTTTCTGTTTATTTTTTTTTGGAGCTGGTTTGTCAAATTGGCCAATGAATTGCGGAAAAGAGGGGGCCGGATTTTTATACGATCAGAGATAGCTGGGGGAAAAAAAATCAAGCCCTTGAATGACAGAAGGAGAACGAATGTAGGAAGTAGAAAACATTTTTTGATAAAAGGGAAGAGTAGAAATAAGTTTGTTCAATTGAAAGTGACGATAATGTAATAAGAATCATTTATGAATTAGTTATTGGAAGCATGTAAAATACGGAGATAGTACGAGAAAAGAAAATGGAAAAGCGATGAAGGGAAAGATTTATAGCAAAAGCAGCATATCGCAGTGAGATTGGACGCCGCGTCGAAGAGAAGTCAAAAAAACTAAGCGTAAAGAAGAAGGAAAGGTTGAAATAAGCAAAAAGAATCCAGGTTAAAAAATGAGAAGGAGCAATAGTTAAACCGTAGTTTAGAATAAGCGGCTGTAAACGAGAGAATAATGCTGGTGGATGAAAATACGGTAAGAAACCTGTCAAAAGTAGAAGATGGTCGAGCTAATGAGACTCATTTCCTTCCATTTTGGAGTGGCCAGGAATCCGTAAGAAATCAATTTTTGAAATAAATGAGAAAGAAAGAGATCTCGAATGAAGAAGAATTACGTAGCCGGTAGAGTAAGAAGGAAGAGGCGATATTCTGCAACACGCTTTGAAATCTGACAGGATAATGATATTGTAATAAACAAGTGAAGATCTGATAAAAAGAAGGACCTGCACAACACAGCAGATTTAACAGAACGAGGGAAGTTTAAAGGATTCCGAATAATGTAAAGAAGCACAAAAAAAGAGGCTACGCCTATTCCATTTTGTTGTTTGGAACTGTCAGTGTAGTTTGTAAAGTGGTTAGAGCAGAGGAGGTTTCAATTTCGTAAAATTTCAGTAGGTTTAGAAGAAGTAGGAAAATAAAAGCACGGTTAATTGAATGAAGAAAGAATGAAAAATTGAATGAAGAAAGAATGAAAAATTGAAAGAAAAGTATGGAATCTTTTTGTGAAGACATACGGTGAAAATTGAATGAAACGGGCAAAGATCAGAGCATTAGCGTAAAAGTGGCAAGATGTGGGAATAATAAAAATAAATAAGCGAGAAAGAGGAAATGGACAAATTAATGATGAAATGGAAATAGACGGAATACGAGTTTCAGCTTGATTAGCGGCTATAGAAGAAGATTTCTAAACTTCAAGACAAACGTGAAGGCAACCGTGGTCGAGTTTGGAAAGCACAGACTCGGAAGAGTTACTATATATATATATATATATATATATATATATGAAGCAGCAGTAATTCAGAATGGAAAGATAAAGGATTTATAAAACATGAGCAATGCGAAGATCACCTTCTTAATCCGTATATGAAAGTGACACAATAAGGTTGAGGCTTTTAAGTGATGATAGGTATATATGACTAACGTGCTGACGCGATTAAAAACGACTATACAGAAATACTCTCCCAAGTAACGAAATGAGCTAGGAAATCGGACCATTATTTAAGGAGAAGTTAATTAAGAAAGGATTAGAAGAACAAGAAGTGAAGGTAACAGTAGAGGATTTATTAGGAGATATCGAAGAAGTGAGAATTAGTCATAAGCATGCTGCGGTGGATAGAATAAATGAGGATGTCGTTGACGAAAGGGAAAGAAAATTTAGCGGCAGAGAAACAATTTAAATAAGATAGACGTCGAATAGTGTTAGACCAAAGCAGGAGCCCCGAGGCAATCTACGAAAAAAGAAAAAATGATGGTTCTAGATTGGACTTTAGGCAGCGGATGGGTTCTGTTTAGCTGCGGTTAAGTTCGGATAGAATGGTTTGGAGGAAAACCTATAAATTATATGACTTGGATCCTGATAACTAATTTTAAAAAAATTTATTAATTAAATTTAACGGATAAATATAATTATAGGTGTATGTGTACGTATGTATGTCAATATGTATATATATATATATATATATATATATATATATATATATACATATATATATATATATATCAGAATATGTCGGCGAAATAAAGTCTTATTTATTTATTCATTTAATTGGATTTTATGCTCTGTTACATTTTTAGATCTTGTTCTATACAAATGTTTAGATACAATTTGATTTGTTTTATTAATACTTTTAATGCATGTACTGTTTCATCATACTTTATATTTTTATATTTACGTATCTGAAGATTTTTTACAATTTTTTAATTTGCAAATAATTTCCACTACTCGCGCTACATAGCGCATTTGTGGTTTTGTTTCGATGATAATAATGATAATAAATGATTTGATTTAATTTGATTTGATAACATTCGAATACCCAAATAAAGTACCTGATTAGCCCAACTGATATTGTTTATGATTAAAGACTTTTTCGATAAAATAAAATGGCTCGATTTTTTTTTTTTTTGGATTAATACTTATCCTTCACTTGCGCGAAGTAGAGTAGTATTGTCGTATGCATGGAAATTTCTATGTTTCATAACTTCGGAAAATCACATAATAAACTCTGTAAATAAAAACGGATCTAACACACTGCTGTATGAAACACCGGCTAACGTGGTTTTTCAGAAGTTATCGATCTGGGTACTAGTTTAATAAGATATTTCGGGAACTTACAACTTATCATTTAAGATATAATTTCCTTTATGTCATGCAATATCGAAGACCTTTGCCAGATACATCAAGTCCTCTATGTTTACTACAATTACAACCACGAATGATAAACTCCGCAATTCTTGCGACCTACTGAACGACAGAATTTTGAGGACGCTAACCATATTGTACTTTTGCGATAATCCGATTATTTTCAGTATGATCTCTCGTTCTTTTTAGTATAATTTTTTCAGCTACTTCAATATTACTCAGTAAACTGTTAGGTCGTATGTTATTAATTACTGACACAACTTTCATTGTTTGAATAGCAATAATTTCAGTAATTTTTCAGTTTATTGGAGAAATTGAGAGTATTCATATTTTGAACATGGTATGAATTATATCGTTTAATTCGACTTTTAAACAGGAGATTTTTTATGTACACGTATTGTGTTCAACTGATGTGTTTTCTGTCTCAGAAGTTTAATACATAGTTTTTTTCTTTTGTATTAGTAAAAAAAACATTTACAGTTGTTTATATATTAGTAAAATAATATTTCATAATTTTTGTAAATAATTCGCATAGTTCGTAGAAACCTATATTTTTGTCCACTTACATCTAAGTAATATGCAGCTAAAAATTCAGCTTCACTACTTTCAAAGTATATATAATTATTATTATTGACATCGAGTAATGGAGGTGTGTTGTAAATTGCCTGCCATACTGCATATGTAACTTCCGTAAACTGTTATTATATCTTTTTCAACTAACTTTATTATTATAGTGTTTATGTTCACTCTTACCTAATAATTAACGTACTAATTTAATTATATTTAAAAGAGTTTTAACGTAGCCAGGAGTGGATTAAGGATTCACTGGGCCCAGAGCTAATCTTGAATAAGGGGCCCCCTTCGAAGAAAAAATTATGAAAAAGCCCAGCATTATAAATGTGCAAACAAACAAGCAAAAAAAACCTACTGCGTACGAATGAATAACTAATAAAATTAAAATTATGCTCTCTTTACAAAATCAAATTGAACGTAAAATAAGGAATTAAATATATATATATATGTATATTAGTTACAACGTAATTCTTAGGCTACTCCCATTCGAAAAAGTGTCCCAAAAATATATCCCAATTTTATGTAACACAGAACGTCCCAATTTTATGTAACGCAGAATGTCCCAATTTTATGTAACGTTTGTTATATTTTATAGGATTTTTGTTATTGTTATTTAAAAAATGTCACAATTTTATGTACCTAACGAAATATGTAACGAAAAATGTAACAAAACAATATCTTAATTTTATATAATGAAAGTTAAATGCTAGGATAGGATTATTGTGATTATGTTAATACAAAGTATAGAAGAGAAAGAGACAGAAATGAAAGCAAGAGGGGTCAAGGGGCGCAGGCCGACTTTTTATATATATATATATATGTTAATATTTGTAATTTTTTATTAATGACATTATGTTTTCTTTTTCTACAAAAAATTTTTATATCATGTTTTTTTCTTCATGTAAATTAAACGCATGTTTAAAATTCCATAATTGTTAATGTGACCAGAAAAAAAATGAATGAAACACAGTACGATTTATTAAATTTTTCGAAATATAAATACACTTATAAAATAAGCAATCGATTAAAACTCGTTTTCACTTTAAATAATTTTTATACAGTTCTAAATAAGACGTATTAACTTTCAATAAAAATAAAAAATAAAATATTTTTAAAATTAAGAAAATTTCATGTCGTAAAAGTGTTTACGTAAAAAAATTTACAACATTTGTATGGGTATCAATATTTGTTATCAATTGATTTGCTGAATGTTTGTTTATTATTCAATACGTACGTTTAGGACTCATTCGTTTTTTATTAACACAATAAATTAGATTTATCGTAGAAAATTTCTATAAATATTCATTTTATGTAGCATTTAGTTTATTGGGAGAAAAAGAGAAGTTTCATAGAGAAAACGTATATAATTTTATTAATAAACTCATATATTGTTTAACTGAATTCTTTTTAGGATAAAAAACGCAAATTTAAAATCTTGTATTTTTACAGTATTGAGTGTTTTCGGGAAAAAAACTTAAATTTTGCACGTGGAAAATTAAATTTTTTTCTGTTCCCCCCATGAAGACTGGAGCCCGGAGCTATAGCCCCCCTTATCCCATCTTAAATCCGGCCTTCAACGTAGCAAGCATTTTAGCAAAAAATCGGTATGTAAGGAATAATTTTTTAATACTGTTTTTAACTTTAATGGCTAAGTGTATAAAAGGTGTGATAGCGATCTTATGAAAGTATTATAGGTTTTGAAATACAATGATTTGCTGCATTCAAAATTACATCTGTAAATGCTTTCAAATGATTACCTATAGCTGAGTCAATTGGTATATTCTTATATATTTAAAACAGCGTCTATCGGGAGCCTTTCGAATACTACAACCAATTACAGCGTAGATTGGATTATGATTCGACAGGAATTGATTTAATGCAACAAATCGCGTAATATCCCTTTTTTTCTTTTCCTATATCCAGAGAAGAATGGCATCTAAGACTAGCAGGTATACAGGTGGGTTCATCTGGTATGCGCAGATTGTCACCCGCGGAGGTATTAATAAATTATCCGCTGCCATATCATTAGAGAAGCAGTTCCATATTTTGTTCTGGGAATTCAAATCGCCAATTAACATTAGGTTATTTTTACGTTTTGTTAAAGCTTTTATATCATCTATAAATTTAATCATTTCCCTAGGAGGTTTATAAACAGCAGAAGCATATATTCCATTATTACTATTACCATTTGAATTATTTAAATACATTCTGATACCAACAGCTTGTATACAGTTTAATCGAGGTACAGGTGAAATTTTAAAGCGCTACTCCTACTTCTACGGCTCTCATTTTAATTTAAGTTTATTATTAAATTTAGTTTTAGACAGTGGTTAGGACATAAATATTACTGTTTATTGCGAAATAATAGAGTTTATTTATCAATTATGGAATTGCAATTCCAAGGGTACACCTACTTTACGATTAATATTAGCCATAATGTAAAATAGTTCGCAAGATTCAGTATTGATTGTATTTTAGTTTATTCAAAAAAAAAAATAACAGACAACTGCATTATTGTTTTGAAAATGTAATATTCATGTTACTTGACCTACAAAATGGAAGATCACATATACGTATTGGTCGAAAATAATTTTTATTCTTGGCTATTTTATTCGTTGCATGAACATTTTTAAGAAACTTGATATTAACGAACAGCATTGTAAAATACTCGAGATATCAAGTGTACATAGTTTTAAAGGTTATTTTATTAACATAAGTTTAATCTATACTTACATTAGTTTTTTTGTTTTTTTTTTTGCGATGAAGGTTATTATTAAAGTACATATCTTAATTTATTATTACGTTTTGTAATAGTTTTTTTATTATCGTATTTTTTAATTAGTTAATAAAAACAATAAAAAATTACAATCATAAATAAAATTGAGTATTAAATAAAATAATTATCAGTAGAAAACAGGAATGAAAAACGTGTATTAATATGAACCTGTAGATGTATATTGTATTACGTGCATTTTTGCTGATACTATTTACCATCATATTTTGTCAGGATGTAATTGTAGAGGTATTTTTTTTTGATTGTAATGTGTACCATCTATAGTAAATAATAAGTTTAATATATTTAATAAGTTTGCAATAAAAGGAATTATTAATAGAAAGAAGCATAATCCTTTGATAATATAATGTTAAATGTAATCATGTTGACACCATATATATACATATATATATATATATACTTTACAAAGTTATTAATATGTTTTTTAATATTTGTAATATGCTTTGTACTTTTTATATAATTTCATAGCACATTTTATTATCCGTTTTCGGCATATCATTGTGAATTAGTAACTTTGTGAAATATATAAAATATTTTGTATTAAGCAGGTTATCTCATTTAGTTACATTGTTTGTTGAATTAAGATGATTAAAATTATTAATTATTAACGTATGAAGTAAAAATATAGTGTAAACGGAATTTAAAGTGACACTACACTGGGTTGCTATTTTAAATTCCATCATGCACGTATTTAATGTAACAGAGAAAAAATAAACATTGTTGAACAAAAAAAAAAAAAAAAAAAAAAAAAAACATGAAAAGGATTTAGGCTTTCAAATTCAGATATATGTATATATATATATTCTGTTCATCCTTATTAATATTTTTTTTGATTTCATTCCTTAATTAGATGAATGATAATTCAGCTTCCCCCAGATTTTCAGGTAATATAATATAGATTTTTATACATATTTTTTTCTTCTTTTCCAGTGTTAAAGATGGATTGTTGTCGAATTACTAGCGTATTTTTTAAGATTTCTAGCCTTGAGATGTTTGTTATTTATTTTTACGATTTTTTTATCGTTTTTAAAAAGTTTTACAATGCTCATTTATTCATTAACTATTAATAATGCAAAAATTTAATATTATTGCTACTACTGTTGTTGTTCCTTTTTTAAACAGTTAACGAAACCGTGCAGTATAAATTACTGATTATTTGCAAAGAAACTACTTTGATGTTATTTTTCCTCATCCTCCTTCCGTGGCGTAGTTGGTTAGATAGTGATGGCTCATTCATGTGGTTCGAATTCCGCTGCGGTACATTGAAACTTACAAAATTTTTACTTGCGCTGGGTTAATGTTCGTAGTTGATGAGATAAAAAAAAACAAGTTCAGTCAAGCATGAGGTTTCATGCGCTGAGGATTCCGTATGAAAGTTAACAATGACGATAATTATTTAGTATGTAAGAAAATTTGTTTGAATAAACTTCTATTTTTATTTTATTATTTTAATTTAATATTTTAATAAATTTCAGAGATCTTTTTTAATAATAATTTAAAACAGTAAAGCAAAATACTAATTTGAATCCAAGATTTAGACTAATTTGAAGTGCAATGTAATGGTCATGAAAAAAAATAAATTAAATCCTTTTTTTATTTATTTAATTTTTATTTATTTTTTTTAATTATTGGTTTAGATTTAATAATACTAATATTAAGGTTTTATGATTTTTTAAAATGTATAATTTTGTTAATCCCTACACCTATCTTTCTTGAATAGCCGATCGTTAAAGACATTTAATAAATATATAAACGAAAACACGCAAAAAAGATTAATTAGAAATAATATTAATGTTACGTATCACTCTGCTGCGGCTGCTACAATGCTGGTGCTCCCTGCTGGCAGGTTGGTGTACGTTGGTGATTGTGTCCTGGATTCTCGGCGAATGAGAGGGAGAGACACGGTAATCGAAATTGTAGTTTACGAATTTTGTAAATGTCACTAATTGGAAAACCGAATTTCGAGGCGATTTGGTTACTAGCACCTTGTTGGATCAAACTTCTTTCGGTTGTAAGACGAACTGGTTACTTAACTAAAAAAGGTCGATTTAGTTCCGCGATGTGACAAAGACCGTCGTTCTACTGAGATGATTTTTAAACAATTCGGTTTTTTGTTTCGACTCTCTCAATACGTTAGACCATTATTAAATATTTTTTTTAAATTTATTTACTAGCATAGTGCGTTAAATTGTTTAACAAATCGAAATACTATTCGCATCTTTTTTTCATCAGGTGGACGTACCACCTAAACAATGATGCGGTGAGTCCGTTTCTTTTAGTTCATAACAACACTAACACAAGCCGTAATGAAAATAACTAAACCGAAACCTGTGATCCCGTTCCGTTTCTTAGCCCTCGTACTAATACTACTAACGCAAATTATAACAATCCGAACCAAATTCTAAAAACCGCTGCAGTCTCGTATTCCGATAAAGCCAAAGGAAAAATAACACCGATTAACAAACCCGTTTATTCCGTGCATTCCATAAACCCACTTAAAACAAAACCAACATTTAAAACTAAAAAACTATAAAGTTCTCAAATCAAATCCGGTGCTTGCTAGTTGTGCGCATCGGGGAATAATATTAGCCGTTCGTGCGGATATTAACTTTCAACAGATAATGTTACCATCCGATATTCAACATAGTAACAGTCGAAATTTGTACGCCAGCTCCACGGGAGTCTCTAAACATAATTCCGAACCGTATTTGGAAATTTTTAAAGTTGCCAAAAAATTCAAACAGTCCCTCCCCTCTAGCGCCGCGAGTATTACAGCTAAAAATTTTGAACACGGTTAAACATATGCGCTTCGACATATATTTCTCAAGTTTGGAACATCAAGGTTTGAAATTTTGGTTAAGGAAATAACTTATAGTTTCGTTCTCGATAAATAAGGATCTCTCCATCGATCGTGACCGGAAAAAAATATTTTTGAAACTTTCGAGCTTTCGGTGCTTAAGGCTCCGAATTTTAAGATGGAAACCCAGATGTTCCAAAGTAAATAAATAAGGACGCACATTTGTTTAACCTTGTTCAAAATCTTGAACTACAATACATAAATTACAAGCGGGGCTACACGTTATTTTTCACAATTTTATGAATTTTTAGTAAATTTCAAACAGTTTCGTTAAGAAAATGAAATACGGGTCCGTTCCCGAAAAATAGCGCTCTTTCCAATAATAATACACTTGAAAAAAAAATTTTTTTTTACAAAATTTCGAGCTTTCAGAACCCCAAGACACTAATTTTAAAGTTGGAAACTTAGATGTTCTAAACCAGAGAAATATACATGGATGCCCATATTTTCTACTTTGCTCAAAATTTTTAGCTATAATACTTGCGTCACAAATCAATTATCGCGCTTTTTCGAACTTTCCGGCAACTTTGAAAGTTCCACTAAGAAAATGAAATACGGTTGTTACTTTCCCGACAAATAGCGATCCTTATGCCTTAGAAAAAAAATTTTTTTTTCAAAATTTTAAACTTTTGGCGCCCCAAGGGTCTAATTTTAAAAGTGGAAATCAAGATGTTCCAAACTAGAGAAATATAAGGGGATGCGCATGATTTTAGCCGCGTTCAAAATTTTTAGCTGTAATATTCGTAGAGCTAGGGGGGAGTACGTCATTTTTTTTGTTTTTTTGAACTTTTCGGCAACTTTGAAAGTTTTGTTAAGAAAATGAAATACAGTTTCGTTCCCGACAAATAGCGATCTTTCTAATGATATATCACAAGCCCAAAAAAAAAAAATATTTATTTTCAAAATATTGAATTTTCGGTGCCCCGAGGGTTTCATTTTAAAGCTGGGGAGCCGGTTGTTTCAAATCAGAGAAATATACGTGGCTTGGTTAAGAAAATGAAATATGGTTTCGTTCCCGACAAATAGAAATCTTTCTAATGATGTATCACAAGCCGAAGAAAAAAAATATTTTTTTTCAAAATTTTGTGCTTTCGGCGCCCTGAGGGTCTAATTTTAAAGCTGGAAACCTGGATGTTCAAAACTAGAGAAATATACGAGGATGCGCATATTTTTAGCAGTGTTCAAAATTTGTAGCTATATAATACTCGCAACGCTAAGTGGGGGGACATGTCATTTTTTGCACTTTTTTGAATTTTTGGGCAACTTCATATAATTTTTATACCGTAATTTTTTGATTTTATGAAAGGACTACTGTATTTTAGTTTATATTTTGCATTTCAGCGTTATAGGTTTATTGGGTGACGAGTTATGATTTTTTAAGTGATTTTTAAAGTCGTTTTATGTACCATATTATATATTCTTGACGGTTTTTTGAGTTTTTTGCCGCCCAGGATAATCGGTCATCTTGAAGTTATAGATAGTTTGAAAGATAATTTTAATTGCGAATTATGTTCCAAATTTGAAGTTTATAAGTCAAGCCGTTCGTGAATTATTGATTTTTATTTGATATTTTTGTCATTTGTGTACCATCTTATTAGGATTCCGTACATTATAATCCTAAAAAAAAGGCACTCAGAAAGGAAGTATAATAAATAGTAAAAATGAAATTTCGGATTTTTATTTATCGCAGATCTCATAAGATAATACAAATTTTTAAAAAATGAATAAATCGCTAAGTTTAATTTGCTGATAAATAAAAATTTCTATCCAGAGGGTTACTAAAAGGGAAAGTCAAACAACGTAATACCGGATACAGCTTGAAGGAATCGGTCAACAATACCGAACAAAATAAAGCCGGTAAAGTTAGTTCTGAGAGCTAAATAGTGGATTTTAAAGTCTTTCAGACACGCATAAAAGTCAACACGCGTAATGTAATTTTTTATAAAAATCGAAAATTAAAAATATTGTTTTTTTTTCTTGCTTAGAGTGTTGTTAATAGAAATCCAGGACCTACGGTTTTGATTGGAAATTGTGTAGTAGGGAGCTAGCTATCACAGCATAGTTGGTTAGTCCGTACTCGGTTTAAATTCTATTATTGAACATCATCATCATTTGAAGTGGCTTAACGTTCATAGCAGTCGATCCCACATAAATTTAAAAAAGAAAACAAAATAGGGTTACAAGAATAAATGTATATCTATATACATATATCTATTTCTTATTGCAGAGAATTAGAATATTACAATACTCGTATAGTCTAAAACATCTAATGAAACGATATATAAGGAAAACATTTATTTTAAAATTAAAAGTTAATTAAATGGCAATGTACCGTAGTTTTAAAATATATATATTTTTTTGACTATTATAGTGTACATACACGTGCAAATATATGTATGAATCTGTATATATATATATATATATATATATATATATATATATATATGTATGTATATATACATATGCGTGTGTGTTGTATACATGTTGTTTACAGACTGAAATTGCACCCGTATAATGACCGGAGTATCTGAAACCACTTCAAAGAGACTAGTATATAAACACAAATTCAAGTTAGAAAAACCGGTTGCTACTGATTCCTGGAAAAATGCACGACATCTTTGCACACCGTTGCTGCAAAACGGGCTTACGTCGATGTTGATGGCCTAGGGTAGACTATTTCCATTCGGGTACATATCTTATGAATTAATTCTGTCTCTGAATATTATATATTACTTACCTCCCCGCTAAACTATATTACACCGTTCCGTATTTTATTTAAATTAGCATAACCAGACCCACCGGACTCTAATAAGAAAAGTAATTTATACGATTGTTTAGTAAACATTTGAGAACTACATACGCAAGAGACTAAAAGAGCGAATGAATTTCTCTCTCTCCGAAGTGGCATTAAGCGTCGCAGTACGAAACCTATAATAAAAACTAGTGTCCTCGCATCGTTCCGCACACAATAAGCCATGTTGAACATTTTCAAAATGTGATTTGTAACCATTGATCGTAAACCAATTAATGTATACATATATCCGTTTTTGCTAATATGAGATTTATCCTGTTATTGTTTGTTTTATTGATTTTTTAGAAAATTTAATTATTTTAATTAGCAGTTAAATTTCAGATACATTACTTGTCTAAAGTGATTTGGATATGGTTACTGACATTTGCTGAAATTATTATGTCTCATTTCTTTTCAACGCAATGCAATGATCACAATAGTTTACATCAATGATTTCCAGTATGTGGTGTATTTTAGCTACGATGATAGTTTTTTCTGTTTTTTTTTTTTTCATTTTGTCCTCGGGATGCTTCGTATTAAAATTATAGCTGCCTGGGGTATCCCTTTCGATATCAATATTTTACGTTTTTAAACCTGATTGAACATTCAAAATCTGGTATATTAGTGCTCCCTGAATTATAAACGGTTAATGGAAAGCAGTTGCGTTTTAAATCCGAATTATAAATTAATAAATGGCTATGAGAACAATTCAGTGTGTTTTTTAAAAACTAAACGGTACAAGTGCCTGTAGTTAGATGTGACTTTTACTTATAATGTTTTAAGAATTTTTTTTTTCCACGAGTGTGCGACTAGCCTTGTGGGCTATCTAGCACTTGGCGTGTGAGTGATGATAATTTGTGGAAACTCCTATCCAGCGATATGAGTTTCATCTGGTATCCGCCTGAATATATTTGAACCCTATAGCAAGTCTGTTGGCTTTATCAAGCGTCTGATTTCATTGGAATTATCTAGAAATGCAACGGCCAGGCTATTTGTGTGGCGTCCTAGCTTTCGACCGTACTGTTTTGCAATTTTTTTTGATTTTTTTACTGATTGTACTTATGTGCAGATCTGTATGTAATATATGATTGGTGATGTACCGCGGGGCATCTGTAATTTCTCTCAGGATTTTATTTTGGAAACGTTGTTTCTGCGCAATGTTACTCGGCTTAGCACATCCCCAGAGTTGACATCCGTATGTCCAGATTGGTTTCAATATTTGTTTGTATAGTAGTACTTACCAGGGACAGTTCTGATTTCCTTCGCAAAAGCCTCAGTAGGTTTCTATATTTCAAGTTCAACTCATTCCTTTTCTTTCCTATGTGTGTCATCCAAGTTAATTTTTTATCTAAGTGAATTCCGAGGTATTTTACTGTTTCTTTATTAAGTATAGCTTTACTGTTAATACATATAAATATCCGATATATTACAGTTCTTCTTATTTGTAAACGTTATATGCGCAGATTTATCCTCATTGATCACTCTATACGCCATCGTTTGAACCATGTTGACAAACTATTGACGGCTGATTGAAGATTATTATTGATAGTTTCTACTGAGGTGCCTGTACATAAAATTGCAGTGTCATCTGCGAAAGTGGATATTTCTGTTTCATCTGGAACAGGAATATCGGAAGTGTATATTAAGTATAGTACTGGTCCCAGTATATTAGCCTGCGGCACACCTGCTTGGATCTGGTGGAGCTCCGATTCTGCTTTCCCGTATTTAACATAAAAATACCTTTCACTTAAATAAGATTTTTTAAATAATTCAAAGAGTTGATATGGGAGGTTGCAGTGTATTTTATGCAGTAATCCCTCATGCCATACTTTGTCGAACGCTTGTTTAATATCAAGGAATACAGCATCACATACTTTTTTGGTTTCTAAAGATTCTTCTGTTATGTTGACTATGCGATGTACTTGCTCTATTGTACCATGTCCCATTCGAAATCCAAACTGGTGCTCTGGTATCGAATTTTTGTCGTTTAAGAATGGCTTCATTCTTTTTAGTAATAGTTTTTCATATAATTTTGAGAGAACAGGGAAGTAGTGCTATTGAACGATACGGATGTAAGTTCTTCAGCAGGTTTCTGAGGTTTTTTGATCATAACAACTTGTGAAAATTTAAGCTGAAGAGGAAAATATCTTATGCGAATTATAGCATTAAAAATGTAGGTCAATAGAATTAATCCTTTCCATGGTAACTCTTTTAGTATTTTTGAGGTTATTAAGTCATACCCAGGAGCCTTATTTGGGTTCATAGTTTTGATTATTGATTTGATTTCGCCAGGAGATGTAATTTTAATATTGTTACTTTGATTTATGTTACACAGGAGTGACGGTAAACAATCTGTTCCAGAGTGAGGTTGAAATACATTAGCTAAGTAGTCACCAAATTCTTCTGCCTTTTCTTGATCACATCGAGCCCATTTTCCATTTGAGTTTCTTATCGGATGTGATATTTCTGTTGGTCTTTTTAATATTTTTGCTACTTTCCAGAGAGAGTAATTATTTTGTTGAAGAGGTGACTAATTTATCAAATAATCTTTAAATGATTTATTTTTTAAATTCTGTAATAAGTGCTTAACACGTTTTGTTTGATTATTTAGCCTGGTTTTGTGTATTGGGTTGCGATGTGTTTGCCATATTTTCCTTAGTTTTCGTTTTAAAGCTACTTCTTTCTTAATATCTGCAGGATAGAATATAACTGGTTGATGTATACTATTATTTGGCGTGGCTGTCCAAGCTGCTTCTTGTACTATTTTTGTGAAGTATTCCACTGCTAGTTCTATATAAGATCCGTGGTCTTGAGAGGGATTTTTAAATTTATCCCATTTTCTAATATTTCACGAAATTGATCCCAATCTGTTTGTTTATTGTATAATTTCGGTCTGCATGTTTTCCTTATAATTTTTTCGCTTATGGTGAGTACCACTGGTGTGTGGTCGGATGATAGGCCACTATCATTACACGTATCAATGTAGTTTGTTGACAGTCCTTTAACCACAAAAAAATCTAGTAAGTCCGGAACCTTAAACGGATCGGTAGGCCAGTATGTTGGAGACCCCGCGGAGCATACCGTGCACCTGTTTTCATCAAAGGCCAGTTTTAACTGTTTACCTCGGGGGACAGTTAATCTTGATCCAAAATAAATGTTTTTTGCATTAAAGTCTCCTCGAATTACAAACGTGTTACCCAGCGTCTTTAAGAATTCATTAAACTGCGCTTTAGTAATAATGTGTCTTGGAAGACAATAAATCGCTAAGATGGTAATATTACTTTTTTCATTTCTGTCCATGACTACAGTTGTGGCTTGTAGGTAATTATGTTCATATTTCCTTAGTACATGATGTTTGATACTTTTTTTTTATTATAACTCCTGTGCCACTGTGTGCAGTGCCATCAGGGTGGTTAGTGAAATATGAGTCATATCCCAGGAAATTAGCAAATCTAGAGCTTATTAAGTGTGTCTCTGAAATTAATAATATATCTACATTGTGGATTGCGTAATATACATTTGAATTTCATTTATATGGTTTAGAATACCATTGGCATATTCCATGTAACAATTTTTAAATTTTTCATTTCTGATTAGTTGCTACTGTCATGATGGTTTGGATTACACCATTTAGTAACTGAGATTGCTGATGCAGTATGCCTTTAAGTAGATCTTTTATTTCTGTCATGAATGTTTGCAACATATTTGTAATTTGTAAATTAGTATCAAAATCAGATGAGTTTTAAGTGTTCTGCTGTCTTGTTATTTGTGAATATGTTGGTTTTTGCGGTGATTGGTCCGTGCGCATCATTTGGCTAGAAGACGTTATGAGAACTGGTTTAGAGTCTGAATCTGACGTGATTTAAATATTTTAGTTTGAAATGTGTTTTGTGAAAATGTGATTACTCGATAAAACTCGTAAAAAATAGTTGGACTAAAAACAAGATTTTGGCTGAAGGTGATATGAAGTTTGCGCGGTTATAAAATTTTACTTCGAAGAAGAAAGAAAATTTATTCGTGAAAATAAACAATGTGATAAAACATAAACATTAATTTCATCAGAATATTCTTAAACAGTAAACTTTTAGGCGATATAAAATTGATTGAAAAACTTACGCTCAAATCAGTAACTACCTTCCATGTTTCTGATGAAGACCAATCCGGATATGGTAAATTGAATATTAACATGTGAATGAGTTGTCAACCAAATTAACTTTATAATAATAAATGTTCCATTTTGTTGTCTTTATATATTTTATTTTTAACTTTGATAGTTATAACTGACTGCATCGTTAATAGAGCTGGTAATGTTTCCAAGAATTTTTTAGATAACTGCGCTATTTATAATATAAAACAGATTGAAAATTCCTAATTGCACCGTGGAACGTTTTTCAGAGTGTACCGAATTCACGCATATCGAAGCTTAAGAATGTCGATTTTGATATTTAACCTTAAAGATCCGGCGTGCGCTAATTTGCGGTAGAATTACCTATTCCACAACCTCTGAGTTCATTTGAGGCTGGTAATCTTGATTTTAATTTAAATAACCGGAAAGTGCTACACGAAGGCTTTTGTTTATTCTGCTAATAGAGTTCTTAATTTAACTCTAGTCGGGATATTCCATTTCATTTTTCGGCATTTTCGTTATTACTTACGACGCTTTTATCGAGGAAATTACGGTGTCGGTTTTATCTGAGTTAATTTTGATTTTTCATCTAATACGATATTTTTGTATTTCCAAGATGGCGTTATTTAATCTGCCACATATATCCGGTTTATTCGAAAACGTCATAATTACAGTATCCTTGGTGTATAAAATAAGATAAATATGACTCAAGAATGCTCGGGGGGTCCCACCTTAAGATTATAAACTTCATTTCGGACTGTTTTATTTGAATATAAAATTTTTCTTTTTGTGAATACGAATTAACGATAAATTTTAACTAGATGTTACGTTTATATTTTATTTGGTTAAAGATGATTTCACTTAACCGTCGCTGTATCAATTTAATATCCAAGCTGACTAATCCTGAATATCTATTGGCACTAAAATTGTCAGTTACGATTTAACACGCTACTTATTTGTTTCTTCCATTGCAATACTAAGATTAGGTTTATAGCCAAATGGTGGTTCTATGTATTCATTAACGACAAGCAATGATGTGACATAGTCCATTAGAGTCGGAGGACTGTTATTTGTAATTTTTTGTTATTTTCGCATTAAGTTTAATATTGGGGCAGCGTATTCTAAACGAGTCCGCATTGTTGGCTTTTATATTATTATTAGTGGAGTGGATGAGCACCTCACTTGTTCCTGTAAAGGCTCCCAGTACGTCGAGACCCTTTTCACATTTTTCAGATGTGCATTGAATATTTTCTTTCTAATTTTGAGTGTATTTTTAATTTCAGTAAATTTTCGAAAGTTGCAGATTTTTTATTTATTGCTATCAGTGAGTATGGCTGTTTCACTACTAGTTCTCGTAATTTTCCATTATTAATCTGTATATACATATAGCCTGCTAGAAATAAATGAAATAAATCCAATGTTTTTTCTATTTTAGCCGTTGCTTTTTTTGAGGAGGTTACCGACCTTCGAGTATGTATTGGATGATTTTGATATTTTTCTTGTTAATCCTTTCTAAATCTTTTTCGTTTATAGCGCGCATGAGTATTATTTCCACTTACTAGGCCTATCCTTTTTCTATTACGAATGTAGAGATGTGTATTCAGTATGCAATCTTTTCAAATGTTGACTGTCATACACTGATTTACGATCGGTGTCTCTAGTTGACGAGCCTCTACCAAAAAAAAAAAAGAAAAAAAAAAAAAGACCTATAAACATAATAATGGAGTACCAATTTTTGGATAGATTAATTTGCAGATCTATTCATTAAAACTGTCAGGGTATCTTTGGCTCCCGAGAGTTTTTTAAATTTATATTAGACCTTGGATAATATTTCGAAATGGTTAAACTATTCTTATTTTGTAATATTTCTCATGGTTTTACCTACGCATAAAGTAAGGATGTTGGCCAGTACGAATTATGGTCACTTTTCTTTCTTCTGTACATCAATTACTTCACTTTTTGAAAAAAACAAAATAAAATAAAAAAAACAAAATAAAAAAAAAAAAAGAAAAACGTCGACTTTCATTCTATTTTATTTTGATAAATGCAATCGGAATATCGTTGATTCATTTTCATTTTCGTCTATTGTTGAAACGTTCATTTTTGATCATTCGGCAAAGTGCGATTGTATCTGCTATTCAAATATTGAAAAAAAATAAAGAGAATCGTGCAAAATGCGATAATAATAAAGCTTGCGTGTAAGCGCCCGCAGTAACAAAGTTAATAGTGTAAATAGGCTACCCGCACTGAAAGCAGAATAAAAAGAGTCTTGTAGACACGTGTACACATACGCACGCATACATGCATACAAAATACGTGTACGTAAATGTAAATTATAATGAATCCTTGGAGGATGGTCCATAAGGAGAAACGCTTAAAAACACATATAAGAGAAGAAGGCAACATGTATAACTTATTCCTCGAGTTTGAATTTGAAGCCTCGTGGCCAGAAACAGTTTTCGTGAAAAAATTTTACTCGTGCAAAATATTTAACGTCTTCGTGTCGTGATTTTCTTCTACTTTTATCCGTCTTTTTTCTTTTTTTTTTTAAACTTAATAATAACTTGATAAAATTACAAAATCCTAAAAGTATTTTTGTAACCTTCTTCTTCTTTTTCTTCTTCTTTTTCTTCTTCTTACGAACAACCGGATATTTTTTATATTTACAAAAACGAACTTAAAAAGAAACGGGCTTGTAACATACCACGAAAAATAAAATAAACATGCCCTTTGGTAGAGTTTTGAATATTTCTAAAAGTATAATGTAGCGCAGAAGTATACAATTCTTCTAACTTATATCGCTTTAGGTATGTTTCTTTTGTTTTGTTTTTTTCCCGGCATTTTTAGTTTAGACAAGAGCTCAATCGTTTTGATTAGTGTTTTGAAAGATTTATTCGTTCAAGATAATAGCGACGGGAGGGTGAACGCAGTTCTGAGAATTGGCAAGTACTATTTCTAAAAATTCGGCAACCATCCTCGATTGCCACAACTCTCAATGTCTTCGAGTTTTCATCTGGTCTGTAAACGCTTTTTGGAAACGCCTATTTGTTCTTACCGCCGAATTTCGCCGTCTATCTTAATTTTAAACAAAATCAAATGTCACCGAACAGTTATAATTTTTATTTTATTTATTTTTTTCTGTTTAATTTTAGTACGGGGAATTTTTACTGAAGACATGTGTGTGCTTTTGAAGTCATTGGAAAGTCCGAATAAAGCGTTATAATCATTCGTGAACATCGGGGTAAGTTATAAGTGTATGTAAATATTGCAGTCTTACAACCGAAGCCTTAGCAGACATAATCGGATTTGAATTGAAACTGCTTCTTCTTCTTTTTCTTTTTTTTTTTTCATAAGTCAAACTTCCCGCTAATTAATAGGATTTTTTTTTTTTCTCTCTAAATTACGAAGTAAAAATAACAACAAGGAAGAAAATTCTCGACATTATTAATCATCAGAAGTAGCAATATTCTAATTATGAAGTGCGTTATGCCGCAGTTCTACTTCAAAAGTATCACAGTTCGGCAGCGTGTTAACCGCCTTATCGGTTGCATTTTAGATTTTTTTCTTTTTGTACATTTCAGCTAAGAGCCTATATACGTACAGAAACGAAAAGAGCCGTCTGTTAAATTTTGATTCAGTGAGAGATATTGATAATATAGAGGAATCAATAGCTGGAATGAGGAATCGAGAGGGGGAAGGCAGTAGGGAGCTCGAGCTTTAGCAGATGAGAATGTAGAAGTCAACATCCGACAGAAAGGGGATGGTCATTCAAAGAAGATGTGTGATCAGCATTACGGATACCATTGCTTCATTGGAGGGGAAAAGAGAGTAATTTGGAGAGGAAACAAGGGAAAAACGAAAGGAGGGAAGGTAAAAGGGAATGATTAAAATTTTACTCGAATAATAGAAATGATAACGAAAAAATGAAGGAAACTCAAGCAGGAATCAAAGGGAAGGTTAGGTTGAACAAGGTGATAAAAAAAGAACGATCGTTACCAAAGGAGAAAGAGTAAACATCTGGTCGAAATTTAAGATAGAATTTTTTACCCAATGACATGATATTACAGAATGGGATTTTTTTTTTTTAAAAAAGAACCGAAAGGAATGAACAACCCGAGCCGAAAAATCGTTTATTTTATTGCCGATTAAAGTGTCCGCCTGTAGCCTACAGTAGAAGATCAACGAAGATATGGAGTAGTAAGAAAACCTCAAAATGGGTAAGACGCGCGAAAAATGATAAAATCGGAATAGTGATTAAGAAGGGGGCACTCGTGAGATCAGAAATGATGAAATGACTGGACAGAAGTCGATTAGACGAAATGAGAACAACGGAGCGTTAGATAGTTATCAATTCGTTTATAAAAGTAGAACGGAAAAAAAAAAAAAACGAAATGATTCCAACAACAGTAAAGATCTTTAAGGATAACTGAAGCTGTTAACACTTTCGAGCCTCAGGAGCCATCAGTGGAAATGGTTACATGTAAAGGAAATTTGGAATTGATGGGTTATAGAATTCTCGTTTAACTGCTGCTTCAGAAACGGATTTGAAAAGTAAGGGTAGAAGAAATACTTCGAAAGGATGAACCCGCAAAGTTGAAGGAAAAATGCGGTAGATTATTACGTGAGATTGCATAAGGCCAGAATAGACCGACACGAAGAGAAATAAAAGATAAAAGAGGAATTTTCCTGGGCGAAAAGTGCCAATTCTTATAAATGGAAAGGTAGAAAATGATGTAGAGGACACGAGGGAAAAATTTAGCGAGGAAATGATAATTTAAATAAGATCCGAGAAGAAACAACGGGCAGTGTATCGGATTCAACAAAAAATTGTTATTAAAATTTGCGAGAATTTAAGAATATCAAAACAGTGTTGAAGGCACGAGTTTTGGATTACATCTAATTCAGACAGATCGGGTTTTGGAAGTACAGCCACAAGGATAAAAGAACAATAGTCGAATTTGGAACACACGGATGGGTTTACGCGAGGAGATTAGAATGTGAGGATCATCGCTCCATTTAGCATGGGGATAGAACTTCAAGTTTAGTCTTTTAATAGCAGAAGAGGAAAGATAAGTAATATGTTCAAAAAATGCCAGTCGACTGTTGCGAAAAATCCCAAGAGAGCAGAAGCAACTAACGCGGGAAAGAGGCGTATTGTTTAAAGAGATAGATTTTAACCGAAGTAGAATTAAAGTTACCGACTATAAGCTTTAGATATCTCTTGGTATTAATTATCCTATTATTATTACCATATTATTATTGTTATTATTATTCTTAATACTGATCAGACTTTAAATTATAAGTATTTGTAGAAATTAAACTTTCGTTAAAGTCTTGGGCATAGGATTCTTTTGACCCGGCCCATTTAGCCCATACGTCATTCTGGTTAATTATCTATTTTTAAATGTTCGCTTCGTCGTCTTCCCTTTTCCCTTTTATTTCTCGGGCATACTTGCCCAGTGAGACCCGCCAACTTATTTTAAAATTAACAAAAAAAAAAAAAAAAAAAAATTGTACAACTCTCAAAAAAGAAAACAATTTAAAATTTCACAGTCTGACCATTTTATAATGACCCAGCGATTATTTTTTATTTTTTTATTTGTTTTATTTCGTGAATAATACCTAACCCTTAAATGTTGTTTCTTAATTTTGCAGCATTTTTTTTTTTTGAAATTTTGCGTTACTTTTAACGTATTATTCAGTTTATAGTTGAGAGTCCCACATTAAGCGCCGTATATGTAATTATCGGTACTACATATATGACCATCGATTATATTAGCTTTTGATTTATTTTGATATTTTCTCTTTAGCCTTCACAGACCGAAATGTTAAACAACTTCACTCAGTGTGCATTCGTACGGTTTCAATTTTATATCAATTCCTTTTCTTCTTCGGTGTTTGGAGCTACAACATATCACGCGAGTTGGTGCAAGCATAATTCAATGATCTGCAATAAATTTTATTTGTCGATCGTCGTCATGTTAATATTACAGGGTATAATATATGACTAGACTTTAAGATAATATAAAGTTGAATTGACGAGAACTTCTTTAAATAAAAGGTGAAGCAGAATGAAGCATAGAAAGGTGACTAGAGAGGAACCGGTAAATAAGGAGAGACGGTTTTTCACAGTTTAGAATAAAAGGTAAGAAGCTCGCTGGATTTCTATAAATCCAAAATATGTACCAAAGAATAGTCTATCGTAAAAATTTTTAGAATGAGATCATTGTCGCTTTCTATCTAAAGATGCTGAGCGTAATTTAACCGATTAGTATGTGCGGACTATCAATCGGTGTGAAAATGTAAGAAATATACGATACGCGGAGAAAAATATTCATCGGTAAGTACATTCGGAGAATGTTGCGCTCCGTACGACCCAGTTAGTGGTCGACTACAGTTTGGTAGCAAAAATGGCAATTTTGAGATTTAGGCACACTTTTGATGAAAGTTTTTACATTTTCCACTTCCAATTGGTCGATACTTTTTTGCTATATTTTAGATTTACTGTTGATGTTAGTATAACTTCTGTAAAATAAACGAATACGCAAATAAGTTGTCTAAATAGCAAGAGCGAGGGCCAAATTTTTTTTTTTTAAATCTTATATTTAGCGAAATAGCCAATAATGGAGAAGTTGGAATTTCCCCTCGCGATTCAAACAGATACACAGTAAATTGCGCTTCATTCTATTCGTTCTTAAGTTACCAAAAACCGCGAGATATTTTAATGCCTTCGTAGCACTTATTTAATATTTTTATCGTTTTTTTTTTTTCATTTAAAATTGTCCTCTAGCGTTCCAAATCAGTAAATCTCTGTTCCAGCATTCGGTCAGTTCTGGAGCTTTAGAGGTATTATTTAATCGGAAAAATCGGCAATACGTGTAATATTTACCAGGGGGAAAACGTATCGCGCATAATTATTTCTCGTACACATAATAAACTGGTAGTCGGTATGGTTTTTGCGGCAATGCCAGCAATTGTGTAAAGTATTCCATTTAATGGACAGCTGCCAAGTCTAGTGTCAAGTGGTGTTAACGTTAGAGTGCGGTTCAGTGACGGTATTAGTAATTGCGATATTTAGTTTTTCGTCCTGCGTGAGACCTGCTTGGTCGCATAGCTGCACGAGTTGCAAGAGAAGACGATTCTTTAAATTTCCGAACAGGTAGGCGCAATAACCGACGTGCGTGGAACGGCCGCTTTGCGTTGCTATACCGTTGCGTAAGTCGGTTCGACGACTGCCGAGCGGAATTAATGCGCGACACCACTCGCAGTGACGTCGGCTGGGAAAAATGTCGCCTGGCCGAATTTTAGACGGGCCAGATTGGGCCAACAACAGTAATAAGTGAAACAGAAATTTCGTTCAAATGGCACTTAGAGTTCCGTCACGTACCGATACTCCGAAAAGGTCGATGTTTCTTTGTGGTCCGCGTTGCGATGCAAACTCACGTCTCCTCCATCTCATTATCATTTTCTGCACGGCAGAGTGACACTGCTGGACGTTGAATGTGTCCTCCAGAGGCCGCTGAGTTTCGACAAGAGGCCATAAAAAATTATAAGAGTCTGACTTTTGCGCCAATGTGTTTTTGCTCCGCCTAATCACGAATTTCACGTTTCACGTGGGCAAGTCAAGGTGATACATACACTTTAACAGAGTGAACATTTTTTTAATTTTACCTGCGTGAAAATTCGAGCTTTCTCATAAGTTTCGTGCCTGAATAGTCGGCTAGTTTTTAATTAAATCTCATTGCAAAATAAAAGAAAAAAAAAAATCAACGAAAAAGCAATAAAGAAAAAGAATTAAAAAAAAAAAAAAAAAAAAGGAACAAGCCAAAAAATTGCTTTACTAGATTATTAATAAGGATAGTAATAAAATGGTAATAAGTTACTGAATATAAATAAGAAAGTAGTGCTGTTAAAAAAATTACAATAGACTAAATTACATGCATACATATGTATATATATATATATATATATATAAATATTCATATATATTAATGTAAACAACTAAGTAGTTTAAAGTGGGACTGAGAGAGGGCTTCGTAACTTAACCGAAATGGTGCTGGCAAATTATCTATAAACATGTGTATAAGAGCCTCACAATAAATTTAGCTCTCATATTATAATACGAAGGGGGGAGGTTTAAAAATTCCTGTGTAAATAATTGACTAAGATAAAAATTGATTAAGATGAAAATAGTAAATATTACAAGAAGAAAGAGGAGAAAATGAAGCCAGGACCTCCCTTTTTGCACAGAAATACATGTAGGTATACATTGTGACATGGATATTTCTTTTAAGGTAGACGCGTTTCGTTTTAGTAAAAACATGAATTCAAACTGTTCATCATACGATAGCAGTGATGACTTCATCCGGGCAACACTTTTGAATTACGTAATTTTACTGATTTTGCATGACGCGCGCATTTTGCGAAACGACCTCTAATCATAAGACGTATCCTCGTGTTAAAATATACGAATTATTAAGCGCCACGTTCAAAAAAAACATTGATTCGAAATAGCGTACACATTACACGAAGACAAATACGCACGAAAATAGCGACTTTAAAAAATTGATTTACTCGAACTGTCATAGATACAAATTGGTAGAAGATATAGAAAAACATTCAAAGTTTTAATAATAACGAGAACCGTATATTACGCCGAGTACAGTTAACGAAACATAACCGCATAGCAGATGCAATGGAGAAATCTGCATAGCAAAAAATTTTAAGAAATACCAAAAAAAGAAATGAAGTTATAAATACAGTTGGAGATGATTAACATTAATTCGCTTTTTGCCAAAAAAGAATGCAGCACTATTTGCGATTCAGAAGTTATGTTTGCCGTTCATCTCCTTTTCATAATAAAATTCATCGTCGCCGACTTTCCCGATTTTCGCTAAGAGTTTGCTTAAGTATTGCTGCTAAGATTCATTTTGGTTTTTTTGTTCGTATTACGAGTACATTCTGCTACTGTCTTTCTTTCGACTGTTGTTATTTTTTCCCATTTGCGTTCTGCAGATAGCATAAATGCACCACATTAAGGTATGTGTACAGTTTTTCATTTTTAAATCATTTTTATAATGTCGATTTTTATATAAATCACCGCAGCAATGCCTTCCTTACTTCGGGTTAATAACTACGAGTATTATGCATTTGTTTTTTGTTTTTACAGTCCCCGTTAGGCCACTTGATAAAAATTATTTCTTTTTTGTACGGTTTAAGACAATAATTAAAAATCTTAGTATTTCATGTTCGCAATTTTTCTCGTTATTTCTAAAATGACGTCTTCTTATTTATTTACGTAATGTTGTCGTTAATTTTAAACAGCGTCTCCTTCATTCGTATATTTTGTTATTTAGATTTTAATTTGTTCATTTATTTCCTGCTGTTTTCGACATTTTGGATCAGTTCAAATTCAGAGTGGAAAACAGCAGGAAATAAATGATGAACTGACGACACTTATAATTTTTAATACAAGTTTCGCTATTCCAATTTTTTCCAACATACATATTTTCCATTCAACCTTATAATAAATCAGTTTATCTCTCCAGTTTCTTAATTCACTCTTGTTGCAAAAGAAATCAGCGAGTATGACCAAATCAGAGGAAAATGCCGTTTCTAATTCTGCTCTTTCATATTCGGGAACAGCTTTTTCCACATTACGAATTTCGAATCCAGATATTTTACGGTTGACTTAAAAAATTCCTTTTACTTTTTTTAATATTGTAAATTGCTCACTTTTTTCCCAATTACCATTTCCATTGAGAAGAAGGTTGACAATCAACAACGCTATCTGGAACAGCTTCCCCCAAAGTAACTAACATTCAAGCCATCTTTTCAAGTTTTTCATTCTGAAATTTCTTTTTATTTGTGCCAGTTTCTAATTAGATATCATTTTTTCCAGCATTACGCATACTAATGGAAATGATACCGCAGAATATAAAAAAGGGAAAGATAATAGAATTGTGGTAGAGCAAAAACGTGATTAATGGAGTGGTAAATACAGCGGTCATTTCTCTGTAAGAATATTCCCCTCTTACCATTAGTTAATTATTTTTAGATTCTACACGTTTTCATTTATAAATCAAATAATTCACTACCATATATCCCCCACCGTCTTCTTGGATGGTGCGTTATTACTAGTACAACTAATAGCGAACTTTTAAATGATACAAGATTATCTGTGCAATGTACTTACCTTTAAAAAGAAATGCTGATAAGGGTGTCGGGAACCTGTACTGCGGTATTGCTGAACGGAATTTATATTATAAAAAAGAAAATAGAAAAAGGAATCCTACTTTTCGAAGTTCCATTCTGTTCAAACATCTCAACAATTTATGAGTGCGTTTTGCACTTTAGAAAGCTGAGTTTGTTTTTCCATATTTATTCAAGTACGCATTTCAGGTGTTCGACCAATTCATATATTGACAGTACAGTTTGCAAGGATTCAGCAGTATGCATGCTCCCCTACTACGCTCCCTATTTATACTATATAACAAACTAGAGAAGGAACATCATGAATCAAATATATTTGATAGCCGTTTAGGAGAGTTTTTAAAAATCGTCAAAAGTTTCACGACGTAAGACTGAGTTGTCCTATCTACTTTCGTTTAGAATATCTCTATATCTGTGGGTGATTGGATTTCATCTGTGTGCTTGTTTGTGTCTGTGTGTGTGCGTTCGTGCATGAGCATGTGGGAGTGTGTGAATATATTTTGGTGCTGATCTGTATATGACATATATATACATACATATATATATATATATATATATATATATGTATACATGTGTGTGCATATTAAGTAGTGCTTTATATCAATTCTTTGCGTACAGTTATGTTTAGTATTTAATTTACTCTTAGCTACGTATTGTCAACGGTACGATTACTTTTATTTTCTTTTTTATCATATTGTGCTGTGCAGTAACTGGCGTCAACTGTTGCACTGGCAAATCGTAAAAAAATAAATAAATTGTTCGATCATAGGTGTAAAGAAGTAGGGCGTTAGCGTTTCAAAAGTAATTATTATTGGTTCATCGGTAGCAAAATAGTCGCATTAAAACACCAAAAGTCAAAATATTCTGTTCCTTCTATTTCGTACGATGTTTACTAATAAAGAAAGAAAAAAGAAAAACGTAAATCGCATCATTATTTAATTTTACGTTTAACTGTGAAATTCTAAAAATATTTCTCTTTTGAAAAAAAATTACTCCTTTTTTCTTTTCGCGGATGATTCGGTGCTGAGTGATGTTTGATTTGAGTATAACCTGGTTCCAATTCCATACTCTACGTTTACACCTACAATCGTCAAGTCCAAAAAAAAAAAAAAAAAAAATAGTCCATGTCTGTCCTAAATACAATTTTCGTAACATTTTCATCCTTTCCCGGCCACATGTATTCGTCCAAATGAAGCGCTTATCTGTTACGCTGGATAGAAGTATTGCAAAAGTCGTTGAAATATCGATGGTGTATCGAAGCGTTGTTTTCATTTTTCGTGTCCCTGAAAATCATTTTACCGCACTCCGCGCACTTCAAAGTTCGTAAGGTGCGCTTGTTAGTATCATACCAACGTTTTTTCTTACATTGCTAGTTTAGCCTTTAACAAATCCTTTTCATCAGGTGCCATAGCGTAACGCCACCTATTTGAATAAAACGAATTTCGAGATTATTTATTGAAGACAATGCAACTGTTCTTAGCATGACAATGAAAATTCCGACATTTTCCTATGTTACCCTCTCCGGCGGTAGGCGATAAATGATTTCTTTTCCGTTCCGGTGATTAATGGCTTATTCTGATTTCAACCTTGTAAACAGTTTTGTATTCTGCCACGAATAGATTGCCGTTAATTGGCTCAACTGAAAACAACTAAAAAATAGTAATCGAACCGGCAGCTTGTATTCAGCCTCTTCTAGATGACGACTATGGCCGAGAATTATTTTCTGTTTTTTCATACGTTCGTTGATATTACACGAGAGACGACGAGTTTGTCTTATACGTTGAAGGTCATCGAGTTTTGGAACAGTCTGTCTGACAGCGACGGGGTTACGAGTTGAAAGCAGATGAACAAAAAAAAACAGAAAGCCGAATATAATAAAAGGAATATGGTACGTATAAAGGTATCTATATTATATATATATATATATGTGTGTGTGTATATCATGTATGATAGCTTTGTGTTTCATGGAGGATATTTTAAGATATACCGTCCTTCCAGCACAGAACATGCAATCGGAAATAATAAACATTGTACATGTGAATTTGTACTTTATTTTTATACCGATTTAAGAATCGGATTGTAATCATTCTTCAGGTGAATGCAAATATAAACTTGCAACCAAATAATTAGTAATCGATTTGTGGAAAAAGAAAGAAAAGATCATTGCTAAATTCGATCAATTAACAATAACTTCTAACGTTAACATCTTTCTAAAAAAACGTTTGTGTATGCCTGTTAAAATCAATCGAATCCTACTACTAAAATTTGAGCCATTTCACGATAAGGTAGAAGGCTAATCACAGTTTTAATTGGTTTTTGTCTATTTCGAAAATGCAAGAATGGCAGTTAGTTTTTTTTATTTTTCAATAAATAAATATTGTTTGCTTTCTTTTTTTTTTAACTGCTTGTAACTCCGATCTGTAATTAGTCAAATTTTACCACTGAAATTTCAACCCCTTCTTCCGATAAGATAAGAAATTGAGTTTGTTTTTTTTTTTTTTAATAGCTTCGTCTATCATGGAAACGGAAGAATATGTGTAATTGGTTTTTTTAATTATTTCCAGAAATACAACGTTGTTTTTTTATTATTTTTTATAATACTGATTCTGCGATAATAGTGGTTTACACCGATAGATAGCGCTCGCTAAATTGATTTTTTATACTTGCGCTATTTTAAACTTTTTAAGAATAAAACACATCTATATTCTTGTAGTGCGATAAAATGCTCGAATTTTCGAATAGATGTGTCGCTTTCTTTCTTTTTTTTTTTCTATTTAATTATACCGTTCAGTAATTGTAGATTCTAATTCTTACTATTCTTTTTTATTCATATTGTTCGTGCGATTTCAAAAAATTAAATATAAGTAGATGGGATATTAACCTTTAAAGCCGCAGCACCAGGTTTTCCTGCTTCTTATAATTCTTCCTTTATCCCTTCCTTTCCATCTTCAGCTATGATACCTGTACTTCAATCTTTTCTATGCTTTATCTCTAATTTTAACCATTTAACTTTTCTAGTTTTTGGGTCAAAGTCGCTGGCGCGCCCAAAAAATAAATAATAATATATTATTATTTTGTAAAAAAAAAAAAAAACCTTCTTAATAATTATACTGAAAAACAGAAAATAAAATATATAAAATTTAAGAAACGTTTGAAACTTTCGCAGTGATTAACCATGATGAAAAATAATTTACAGACAACTGCATTTAGAAAAAGAAATATATTTATTTCACCAGTATAAGCTGACCGAAACGTTAAGCATTGTATATTTTTGAAATAAATATATATTTTTTTCTAAACGCAGTTGTCCATAAATTATTTTTCACCATATAAAATTTAAATTAACATTTACCATATATGTATATTCATTTACTTACATACAAACAACATTATTTTTTAATAATTAATAGACTGCTAAACAAAATAAATATATTTTGGAAAAATTGAAAATTTCTTATATGCGCTAAAAAATAAAAACGAGGTAATTTTTTTTAAATGGTAATATAAAAAATTTATAATCTAAACACGTGGAACGTCAAACACCTGAGTATTATATAAAACTAAGGAGTTTCGTGTTTTTATGTGATAATTTAGTAAAAGAACATTTAAAAGAAGATCCGTTTCCTCTTTCTCTAACAATCGTTCTTTTTATCTGTCTGTCCAACCTGGTCTTCCTGTCAATCCGTGGTTCTCTTTGTTTCCTTCACTTCGTCGTTCTGTTATCTCCGTTATTTGTGTTTTCGTTTTTCCTTAGTTTTCTATACATTTTATTCTCTCCACTCGAACGAAGAGCATGTTTGCGATGTGGATCATGTTTTTATTAAGTGTTTATTTTTTTTTCTTTGAATGTTCATCTCTTTCTACTGAGTGCTCGGCTTTCTACTTCAGTTTGTTGAGACTTGGTCTTTCTACTCCATATTGCGCCTCTTATGTTTTATCTCTTCCCTCTCCACAGATTGTTCCTATTATCTGTTCCTTTCTCCTAACAATATCTGACCGTATCAAGATATAATTGATTCTTTCCTATTTTAATTGTTTCTGGGTAAAGGTCCTCGGTTGACAGCCCCCCCCAAAAAAAATCCATAAACAATTTATTATTAAAAATTAAGCGTTGTTCTTTTGTAATTTAAAATAAGTATTGTGAACAAATAAGAGTGTTGTTATTTTTTTTAATTGTTTTTATTTCATTACTGCTTCAAAACAAGAATTGATAACTGGCAACGCATTCCTAATCTTCATCTGTATTATGTGGGAGCTTGAACTTAAATTCCCCGGTTTCATGCAGTTAGAATCCGATTTAGGAGAAAACGCTACTTTTTTCATGCAGCTCAGATGTGTTAGAAGAAACCAGCTACCGTGGCGCAGTGGGTTAGACACAGTGGTGTTTCGTTCGAGTAGTACATATATCCCGCTAATGCATATTGACAACTTTAAAAATTTCGCTTGTGCACGGGATTAATGTCTATATTTGGCGCCCCCCCCCCAAAAAAAAAAAAAAACTCAGAAGAGAATTAGATATCATTGGTTGCTTTTTTTCATTTTACTATGATTTGGTCCAACGTGTAACATTTCATTCGGATCGATTTACAGCTCTTTCAAAAATGCTGGAAAGAAAGGATTTTAAAATACGAAAAAATAAAAAATTCCTCAAAAAAGTAAATTTGTAATTGACGATGAAAAAAGAATGGGAAAAACGAGGTAAACATTTTATTTTCAACTTCGAAATACCGAATTACAAAAATACATAAGTAGAAACTTCTTCAGCGGTTCTTTCAAAAATTTTCACCATATTTTTACAAACATTTATTCAGCGCAATCTGTCGGAATAATTTTGTGTTACTGTCGGTTGTATTTCAAGATTTCTTAAAGCGCTATAAATAACCTTTCCGTGATAGCTATAGAGAAGCGGTGCCGCAGCCGTCTCATTAATAAAAAGCCGTGAAAATGGCCTAATCTGTTGCTATTTGTATTGTTTACATATCGCGCAGTGTTTCGTTCTGATTTGAGCGTACCTGTTGTCAGTCTGTTACAGTTTTGAGCTCAAAGTTTCGCTCCGGTTTTTAGGCGCTTTGTAAAACAGCGTATCGATATCGATATCAATGGCAAAATGGAATTCAACGGTTATTTCTAAAAATTATCCAGTTTTTGTTCAAACGTAATCTACCTTTAAGTGCTTAAATGTTTGTCATTTGAACGCGGCTTACAATATTAAAACTAAGTGTAAATTTAGACTGTAAAAATGTAAACGCTTTTATAATTGAGTTAACCTTTTTCCAATTCCGCTGTTAAATTATTTTACTTTACTTAGAAGCTGTCATCTTCAATTATATGTGAAAGTGCCTAATAAATGCTTTGTTCCGGGGTGTAAGAGTATAATTCATTTCTAGAAAGTTCGAAAAATAAAGCGGCGAGTGTTTTTAAACTTCCAAAAAATGCTGCTTTTAAATTGTTACGGATAAAAGTAGTAATTCCTAGGAAGAATTTCACACCGTCAAACTTAAATACGTAAATGGCATTTCACTTTCTTTAATTTCATATATGATGATGATAAACATTTGCTACTTGATTGTAAAAACTTCGTTTTGAACCTGCTATAAAGGATGAAGTTATTCTGAGCATCTTTTTCAATTTACTTTCTTATTTATCTGAAGAATAAGTAAGAACAGATACGGAAGTTAGACGAAAAGCAATGATAAAACATACAATTTTTAAATGCTGATTTAATTCATGATTTTTCAATTCTTTCGTATTGCTTTCGATACCTGTTCTAATGTATATAATTTATTACAGATAATTTAGAGAAACGTTTTGAGCTATACAAATCTTTGAGCCTATGTAATAATAATAATATTTCATACAATGACAGGGACTATAGGAGATACAGGGAGTGAAAGAACAAAGAAAGCGTTATAGGGGCTTAGGAAGAGAAGGACTGAAGAGACGAAAGGCACGAATGCTCGGCGAAAAGAGCGAAACATCCGAAAAAAAATATGATTGGCATCGCAGATTAAATTGCAACCATCTAGGCGGAAAAAACAAAATGGAGAGAAAGTAAGAGGAAACCAAAAAAAAGGAAGGAGGAAAGTAAGTTATGATTAAAGCGAAGACGGCAGATGGCAAAAATGAAAGAACGGCGGAGATGTGAAAAGTCATGGTACTATGGTCGAGGCGGTATAAACGTTTAATGTTTGAACCAAAATGCTTACCTGAGATGTTTCGGCATATCTTAGAGAATATTTTGGCTAATTTAAATTGTGTTTTCAACTACTTGGGTGACGTGCTTGTAAGGTGGTTGGTCGTACAAGAACACGGGGTAAAATTAAAAGCTGTGCTGTAGTTGGGTAAGTTATAACTCCAACGAGTAGCAAGTTAGTAAGAATGAAATGCCTTTCCTTGAACATTTAATTGGCAACAATTCAGTTTGTTCAACACACTTGATGTGAAGTATAGTTAATTAAAGAATTTCGCTCACCGAAAATTGCTAAAGAAGTAAGGAGATTTTTATTGGAGTTGTATCATATTTGAGAAGATTTATTCCACACTCCTCTACAAAACGTGACTTACTTCAAAAAGTCGTGCAGTCATCACCCTTTGCATGTACTGAGGAGGCAGAAAGAAATGTTTTCACATTAAATCCTTATTTTCTGAAGAAACATAACTTAGCCTATTCAATCCAGAGTTGCAGACTATTATAATGACTAGCCCGTGTTGATCTTGGAGCTATATTACTTTGGGAAAAAAATGATTAAATTTAAGTGATTTTTTACATTAGTCGTTCACTTTCATCTGTTGAGAATTAATATTTTCAAACTGAAAAAAAAGTATTGACTCTGGTGTCTGCTATTGAAAGAATAAAAATGTATTTATTAAGTTGTAAATTTGATCGAGTTAGGTGGCTGTTGCACATTTAGGATTTCAAATATCGAGTGATACATGTAAAAGGAAAAAAATAACACTGCTGATCCTTTATCACAGTTACTTTCCACTACTCAAATAGCAACACAAAATAATATTTAAGGAAAAACTTAAAAATGTTTGTTGGTAATATAACAATAAGAGTTGCGGATTTAAAAGAAATATAAAATGCTATCAAAATATATGAAATATTAAAATCTATGTGTGAAAGTCTTAAACGGTCCTGTTGGGGGAAAAGCCATATTCTGTATTAATTAACGAATTATGTATTGTTTATAACATCCTTTGCAAGGTTCTCATACGGTTATACAACTACTTCGATTTGGAAATAAATACTCCACAATGCACATAAAGGTCATCCTGGTATCGTGAATTTTTTTTTTTGTTGCATTGAAATGCGTTATATGATTTGCATTTATTTCTATTTCTTAAAATTTTATAAATACTGTTTTAAAAATATTTAAATTGTTAATTTCATTGTAAAACATAGTCTCTTCTAATAAAAATTCTGGGGCGCAGTCAACAGATACGATTAAATTTTTTAATTTTTACATAGTCATGAGTTTAAGTTTATACATCTTTAGTATAACAATATTTTTAATTATGTAAAAAAATATTAATCTTCATTATTTATTAAGCAAACGTTTCGCATGCTCCTTGTATGGGTAAAAATAATAGCTTTATTTTGGAGCGAATGCTTCGGCGGAGCAGTAAAAAATCACTGCTCATTTTGAAGAACTACACCGAGTGGAGCTGCTCCAGGTAATCAATTGCCGCGCACATCTTTAGTTCTAAATACTTTTATAAACTTAATATTTATTGTGCACACTCGCATGTTGCTGTCACTGAAGCTACATCTAAAATTCAAGCTGTAGTCACAAATCAAAGAATCTATAGGTATAAGAAATCGGTTAAAGAGAAACACATTATCCCAGCAGAATTTCAGTGTATTATTGACCGATTACTATCACAACCGAAAGGCATAGTTGTTTATTTCAGTGACATAATTGGTACATCTATCAAATAATGTAAAACATGCGGGTGCTCATGCTTGGATGCAAAAAATCATTAAATCTATATTTAAATCTAAGGAAATGTCAATAAATTCCTTGGCCACAAATTAATGGAAAACGGTATCAAGAAAACAGAGAAAAAGATAGCTATAGTATAAAATGTACTAAGACCAACAAATCTGAAACAAATTCGTTCGTTTTTGGGCCTTGTTTTATATTACCCAAATTTATTCTTAAAGCAAGTATACTAACTACACTATTAAGAGAACTACAGTTTGAAAACAGTGTGAGTGGGAGAAACCGTTTTGTAAAATTAAGAAAGACATTTGTAGTTCATATATGTACATTCTAGTTTCTTTTAATCTACAGTATGAAATGATTTTCGCCACAGTTACGAGCTTATTTAGGATTCCTTGGTTAGACTCCGGGCCGTGTATAATATCTAGACCATTACGGCCCAAGAGTCTCCGGTTACCGGACTGCCCTTAATCCATTGTCCCTGACGAATTGAAAAACTGCGCTCTGGTTTACTTCTGAACTCAAGAGGACATGGCTGAAATGATCAAATCCGTGGTTCTGGAGGGTTGGAATATAGCGCAATTTATGAGTATATGATCAACCGCCGGTGGCTCTTGTGCGCGGCAGAAAGAACAAGTGGTTGAAGGGTGACCGCCCTCCAACAAATAGCCGCGTGATAGTCGCGTGTGGCCGAGGCGTAAGCGGTTGAGTGCACGACAATATACCCGTAAGGTCCCCTGAGGGCACCATGGCTCTACAGACTTCTTGATATTCTGGAGGTGAGATGGGGTGATGTGTTCTTAGTTCCACTGTTCTACTATTTGACTTCGTATTACATCTGATATTTGAGGGAGCCCAAGGATGTTTTGTGGACTGGGGGCTCTAATGATTATGTGAGCTGCTGAACACGATTAAATTAGAACCCTTTGAATACAGCTCTATGATCAGTGTCAGGACTCGGTCTGTTAACCCCTTCCCCGGGGTTCCATCTCCTATCATCTTAGCCGCCACTAATGAGTCTGTGATCAATAGTATGTCACGGATTGGCTCTGTGGACGCCAGGATCATTTCCAGACAAAAGCATGTTGCGTATAATTCGGCATCTAAAATTGAGCAGTAACTGTTCAGACAGATGGTTTTTGATGCAGTGTTATCTCATATTACCGAGGGGAAAAAAGGCAACTATATTTATTTCAAGAGCATCGTCTACTGCTAAAAAAGAAAAGCTTAGGATATGTATTAGACTACAAAAAAGTTATGTGAATAATTTATAGATATTACAAATTTTAATTAATTCTTTGGATTCTTGCAACAAAAAGGAATATTTACATCATCAGCTGCAAGACTACAGTAGTATGCATTTTACTCAAATGGGTTTAACAATATAAAACATTATAAAGCAGAGTATTATCACAATGCTAATTAGCTTTTAAGAGCACAAATTGTATCTGCCAACATAAGACATGCTGGTCAAATGCAAAAGATAGAAGTAGATAATCTTAGTACCATTGATATTATATTTGACGATTCTAAGAAGAAACTATGAAATGGCCAGAAATATCAAAAATGGCGGACAATTTGTATTACAGTAAATAGCAAAGCACTAAATTTATATTTCAAGGACATTGAACATATATTTTATACACATATATATATAGGTATTATCATAAAATATATTTATTTATAAATAGTACACCAAAGCATTGTAATCAGTTATTGCATATGCAATATTTCAACAAACTACAATAAAAATAAATAAAAACAATTGCCGATATGAGTATTAAAAATATAAAAATATTCTTTAATAACAATTTACTTATATTCATTTTTTAAATAACCTATACTGTTATTTGCACACTTAAGTATAAAAAAAAATAAAAAAAAACATGTATATAATAAATATACCATAACCCAACATATATATTTATATACTAAATAAATTCGACAAATAAATACAAATTTGTTTTAAAACTGCATCATATCTACATAAAAAATCCTTATATGAGCACCACATCAAAAATCCTAATTATAATTATAAGAAATTAAAAGTATTAAAATAAAAGCAACTATAAATTTTTATACTAAACATGGGATACATACAATACAAATAACTGCAATAAAAGTTTCATATTTCGCTCTTTTTCCTTTACAAAACAATTTAACACATCTTCAGGGTCAATTGGTACATTCCTGTGGACGCTCATCAAGGCAAGACCTATTAGCCTCTCTTGGCCAGTTGAATTCCGTAAATAAGTTTTTAAGCGTCTTAAGGTTGAAAAGACCTTTCTGGTGTAGCTGTTGATATCGGTAATGTTGCAAGCATTTTTAAAAGAATATAGATGTTGGGAAACATAGACTTATTACATTGTGATAATGGGTCAATTACATTTTTTGGTCTATCTGTGTGGGACCACTGCGTCCACTTCTGTTTCCATAAAAGTAACTCTGCAGGTAATGTATCAAGGTCCAAAAATTTATATAGAAAAATTTTCTATTTTTAGTGTATGCACTACGCACATGTGTGGTAACACGGTGTATAGAAACGAACGAGTTTTTTTGTGATTTGTAAATCTTTGCGAGAGTTGTTTTTTAAAATTTTCAAAAAAAAGAATTGCAAGTATAATTCGAAAATATTCTTCTGATGTACGTTCTGGTAACATTAGAATGATTTTGTTAATGAGGAATTATTCTGAGAATTTTTATGTCTTCTTGATTATCTATAGATTTCACAAGTATTTGTGGATTTTTAAAAATAATCTTAAAGTTATGTTCCACATTATTTTTCATATCTTGTATCTGACATAACTAAATCCACATGTTTAATGGCTGTGAAAAGATCAAAATTAGTACTTTGAAGCACTCTGCACAAAGATAAGATAAATCTAAATAATGTTGATGCAGTTACCACGCTGATAATAAATTGACTGGTTAATACAGCATGCTGCAATTGTAAAGCCTTTGATGATGTTTCAATATCTTTTTTGAAGTCAGTAAAAATATAAACAAAATCTACATATTTTCATCACCAGAACGTAGGAAAAGTATAAAATAGAATAAAAAGAGCGATGAATGTGTGACAATGCAAATTTAAAAAAAAAAAAAAAACGAATTTGAAATGTTTAACAGTTTAACGTAAATATGGAAATAAAGTCAGTGTGGTTCTTCTTCTTCTTTATAGTGCCATACTCAGCTTCTGAGCGTCGGCGACTACCTATTTGTACAACTCAGCAGTACTGGCATAGGTAGTGTACTAGGCAATTGTTATATGCAATGTAGGTGTACACACGCAAGACTACATTTGGAACTGATAGTAGCCGCTTGTTATCGCGCTACCAGTGCAGTCCCGTGTGGGTTTGCTGTGTACTGACCTAGTGCGCATATGATGTTGAACGTGATGGTTTGCCATTGCCTTCCACGTGACTATTAGCGAGTATTTTATTTATTTATTTGATTCTTATAATAAGTTCGTCGTCGCTCGAGATCGAACCCGTGATCTCCATAACGGAAGTCAAGCGCTCTAGCAACTAGGCTATCGCGACGACCAGTGTGGTTAATAAAACATTTTACAGAGCATTAAATTCAAATATTTCTCTAGCGTACAATAGCCTATTACCGATTTTAATTTTTAAGGTATCTTAATACAAATTTCATTTTATTTAATCAACGTACTAGCGTCGATTTTTTGTTTTTTTTAAACAAACACTTTATGGAAACGGCAGTATTGTTTTCAAAAATTTACAAGGTAAAGCAACTAAAAATCCAAAGGGTTAGGCTGCAAAGTTGTCAGTAGGCCTAGTTTCCTTATACATACAAGTACATATGTACATTTCCTTCACATTCAGGCAATTGTTTATTATTTGTAATATTTTTTGCTGAAAACGGAATATTTCTAAAAACATTTCTAGAGCATTTATGAGGTTAATTTAATGTTTGTTATTTATGTTTATAATGCTCCATTATTTTTATTAACTAATTAACAAATAGAGAGCACAGGTCAGAATAAGAGTCAGAATACCCTTACTGGGACAATTATTAAAAGAAAAAAAATTATTACATTTATTTAACGTCGCAAAGTAGGACTCACTAGTCTCTCGGCCCACATTGAGCAAAGGTCTCTCGTAAGCATTTCCATTCTAACCTATCTATGACTATTATTTGGAAATTTGCTTGTTTTAAAAACGTATTCAAATCGTCTTTCCAGCGTGTTATTTGCTTACCCCTCTTCTTTTTTCCTTCGCAAGGTTGCCAAAAAGTACTTTTATAAGTCCACCAGTCTAAAGGATGACGGGAGATGTGTCCGGCCCAATTCCATTTACTACGTCTGATTTAATGCGCTATATTTTCGTTATCCCTTAGTTTTACTTTTATTATTTTTGTTTTTATTCGGTCGCTTTTTTTGATGTTTAATATTGAGCGCTCTATGACGTTTTGGATAACTCGAACTTTGTTAAGTATATTCATCTGAGGTGGTATAGGGCACAGGTACACTATGTTAAAAATGCATACATATATATATATATATATATATTCGTTGTAATAAAATTAGTGAAAGTTAAAAACGTACCAATCTTTGTTACCTGCCGGGTTTCAACAAGAATTTAAAATCTACAGAATTAACTGTCAATAATGAACACAACTAAAATAATATTTTCAAATACAATTTTTAGCCGCTTCTAAATACTGGTGACTAGTTAATGGAGACAAACATTTTTTTTCTTCTTTTAAACTTTTTTTTGCATATCAAGTATATCAAATTGCAAATGGCAATGAGAGATATCAACCAAATGAATAAAAAATCGCGATGAAAGAAGGCAGCAGGTTTTCTGCGTGATATGTAAATAGTTTTAAATTTCCGGTCAGTATAATGCTGTTCGAAAGCACTAGTAGAATAAAGTAGGTATTTGTCTAGTTAATGTTTCTCAGATTTTATAGTTTTGATTTATTTCAAAATCACGGCGACGGTAAATAAACTATTTCCAGTGCTATTTTACGTACCGGTATGTCATCAAATTTGTTACTGAAAGAATAACGATATTTCCGCAGTCTCACGGTTTTCTTTAAACTAAATGCCGGAAAAAATGAAAAATTAATGAAAATTTCAACCTTCTTTATTTTGTCTAAAATTGAAAAGAAATAAACTTTTCCTGAATTTTGTCTATCTAATCCAAGCAGTCATTATTTCGCAGACATTTCGGGGGAGGTTTGAACCCGGAACCTCCCTCCCCCAGAAACGGCCCTGTTTACATCGATAGGTATACGTATATGAATTAATTTGTAACAATCGATTTCATTAATATCACGCAAAAAAACGGATCTCTTTAAATTTTTTGTGCCATAAGAATTTTATTCTCAACCGAATAAATTTTATATTCTACCATACATGGAAATAAAAAACAGAAAAAAAGGGAATTTAACATATTGCTTTTCTAATTGTAAGTTCAATGTTCATCACATTAGGAACGATAAACTATTATCGCATTATAATTCAAATGAAACGAAAGAGAAATAATTTTTTTTCAATAGCTATTTTCTTTAAATAATATTCGTTTTTTGTGAATTAACGTTTCTGAAACTGATCCGTACTAGAAGGTTAGTGATTTAGTCTCTTAGTGTGTTTTCATGCGTCTTTTTCTTATCAAAGGTTGTTATGGTATATTCATAGCTATGTTCATAATTAAAAGGAGAACATTTGAAAAAAACTTAGATAGCTTATAGGAAATTAACAATATGACATATTTCCTTATTTTTTACCTACACACTAAATGATGCAAATATTAACTTTGGGTTTAGTTTAAAATCCTTTGTAAATATTTGATTTTTAAGATATTTCACGGAACAGAAATTGAATATTTTAATGAAACATAATTTAATAAAGCATTGATTTAAATCAAGATTTTCTAGTTACAAATATTTTAAATGAGATTTATTTATTTGAATTTAGGCATTTATTTTTCGAATCAGTTTAAATGTATTCTGTTTTTTTAAATTGTTTTATAGCAAAACAAAGTTTGTGAACAACCAACAGATTCATTATACACTTACGTTTTCGTTAACGGAAGCCAGCTGCAGCGAAATTACTCAACGCCGTAGTATTTCGTCATTTCAAAGTTACAAAAAAAGGAATCTCACGATAAACGATTAATTATGGAGTTAATTCGTAACTATCTAAGTATGTTATTAATGTTTCTTTGAATTTCATATAATCGCTTTAAATATCAGTAATGTACATATATAATTTAATTTTTTATACGTATAGCTTCATTATAAATACATCGCATAATCATGAAATAAAATAAAATTTAGTTTTTAAGAAATACATAAAAATCTGTGATATTTAATAATACGATAATTTCAATATCAAATGATAACTATAATGAAATATTAAATATACTATTTATGAGGTTTATAATTATTGTAATCTATTTTCACTTTTAATTTTGATTTAAGGAAGTATATTTATAAAGGTTTATAATGTTTTGCGAATGTTAGAAATTCATAAAATTAAAAAATTATTAAGTAAATTAATATGTCAAATTTTTTTTATTTACCTTCATCAGTAGATATATTTAATTTGAAAATACATGACGTTTCGATTATTTATAATTTATAGTATTCCGAAATAAAAACGTCACTATAACTTATAACCAAAAGAAAAAAAACTTGTAACCGCACAAAAACCCCCGATTAGATCACGTAATGTCTGACAAAAAAGCTACATTTATGCAAATATTAAATTGCTTACAATAAAATACACCTTAACATTTTTTCAACGTATACAAATAAATTTCAAACCTTAGCGATAATATTTTATCATAAACTGAAAAACGGTGCATTTTATACATACGGATTTGTAGATTATTGATTTATTTTCAAAATTAATCACCAGTTAGTATATTTTTAATTGTTTTTTTTCTTTGAATAAGATGTTTTCATTATTCGTGTATTTATAAGATTTTATAATAATAAAACAATAAAAACAATTTTTTTTTACATTAAAGGAACTATATATCAGGATTCAAGTTAATTTAAAACGTTCTTTAACTATAAAATTATTTTTCGTGTATTATCGTTTAAAATTTATAGTGTGATAAATATATTAATTTTTAATTTTATGCATTTATATATAAAATCTTAATGTAATTTACATATCAGAATTAAAAATTTAATTTTATGATTTTTGATTATTGTTAATTTTAAAATTTAAAATTATATAATACAAATATACTTGAATGATATTAAATAAGGAATAAAATCCAGTTTTCACAACTGCCTCTTTAGCTCAGTGGTAGAGCACTGGTCTCGTAAACCAGGGGTCGTGAGTTCAAACCTCACAGGAGGCAACTTATTTTTAAATATTTTTATATAACATTTTATTACAATTAAAATTAATTTTAAATATTTAACATGTGTTTTAAATTTTTGTTTTAACTTCAATATCTTTTTTATAAATTATACAGTGACGGCGACAGATAGTTTTTCTGGAACGGAAATTTCTACTTTAAGACTTTCTTTACTCATTTTTAACTCGAGGCAAACTAACGCAAGCTAATTAAGTTTTTATACTTTAATATTTTTTTTTTCTTTTAATGTTTTACTTATTATATGAAATTATATATATATACATGTGTGTGTATATAAAATGAATAAATAATATAATCTGATAATTAAGTTGTTCGAAGCTTTTTCTTTGTCATTAGAAAAACTTTACGCAAATAATAATGATTTATAATTGTTACGTTGATAATTATCTCCAAAATAAAACTACCATCGAATAAAATAAAAAAAATCATTAGAATTATTAAATATTTGAAAAAATAATAGGAATAATACAATAACGACGAATAAAATAAGTTGCCAATTTAATATATTTGGAAAAAGCTGATTAAAAACTGACGAATCAAATTTTTTAGATAATGACAAATAGCATTAAAATAATATTTAATAATTAGCGGCGATTATTTGTAATCGTCCTAAAAGGAACAGTTTAAGGATGTTTAATTGAAGCGGAATTATATACCATTTTAACTAGTTATTTACTAACAAAATTAAAAAATTCGTACATTACATGAAATATCAGAAAAAACCGTAATATATGCACTAACAAACCTCGATCGAAATATGCACTAAAAATTTCGTAATAGTGTATATTAAAAAAATTAAAATTAATTTTTTGTTTTCCGCATCAAATTTTTATCAACATACCATTTTCTTCTATTACATTAATTTACATTAAAAAAAAAAAAAAACATTAAATTATAAATCTAAATTTAAAAATGATTGCATTTAACGATAAGAATTTTTTCTAAATTTTCAACACGAAAATTATGTCTTAACGTAGTTTTCAGTACGGAAAACGACTTCTCGACATCGCAAGACACAATTGGTAAATATTTAATTCTGGCCACTTCAGATGGAGTGTAAGAGATTTCGTTCTCATCTGACACTTCATATAATTAAATCGAAACGGTAAATGATCTGCTAGATATTGAAGTCAGCACATATCCAGATCAAATTTGTCACAAATTGTGTGTGTAAGTGTATATGTATATATCTGGTACACGGTTCGAAGGACAGTTACCCATCATACGGTCGAAAATAGTGTAAAATTGTTAACTAGCATCAATCGTATACTGGCGTGAAAAAGATCTTTCAATGATTTCAACTTAGGCAATTGACAATATAAATATAAAAATTCTAAGAAGTTGAAAAGTAAATACTCTGCTTAAATTCATTTCATTTATAATGGAAACAAAAAGTTTTTTTTTATTTGCGGTAAGATATCCTGTCCGTAAAGAGATAAAACAATGGTAGTCACACGACCGATAAGGGGAAATAAGTTTTTCTTCTGTGCTTTCATAAACACGTGGAAAGAAGCTATCATCCAACCGCAGACTTGACAAAAAATAAAACAATGATAATCTTGTTTTTTTATTAAAAGTTAAAATGTTCATGCGTTTGTTTCGACCTTATCGTTTTGAATATATAATTTTGTGTTGATATGTGTGTTTATGTAAGTGTTTTCTTTACATGTAATTATGAAAATACGTAAAAATTCACAAAATATGCACGAAACGTCCAAAATATGCAATTATATGCATTAACGTCCGAAATATGCATTTATATGCACTATTAAATGAGTGTATTTCGAATCTACAACCCTTGAAACGCCTAGATACAAAGTATTACAGCGTTAGCTATAAGAAAAAAAAATATGCACTATATGCAGGATCCGAACCCTAGTTATGACAAATTTGTTTTATGACGACACTTTCGCTCAACTATTTAAAGAGGAGTTTTCATAATAAAATCTTTTCTCCTAGTTGGGACAAATTCGTCAATTATGCAAGAAAATCTTTGCAGAGCAACTGAACTATGTTTTCTTAATAAATTATATCACTTTTTTTTGAAGTAGTGGCGAATGCAGATTATTTTTTACGAATTCGTTTAATCTGTCAAATGTAAAATTTAATGAATTAACCGGTCGCATAAAGCATTACCTAAAAAACTTGTTCGTGAAAGCGGATATTTGTTCTGACATAGTCGAATGATGTTACTAATTAGTGAATTTTAGTTGGTAAAAAACACTAGAGAGAAACTTCGCCACTAGTTAGAAGATGGTGTTAATAGTTCTATTCGGCATAAAAATACATTTTTTAATATTCGCAACTAAAGCTTCCGAACAAAAAATATTGCGGCTTCGCGCAGTTGGCCATGAGAGGCGAGAGATAAATTCTCCTTTTGAGTGCGACGCAAACCATGTTTTCATCGAATGTTCGGCTCTTGTTAGCGAACGTTCTCTTTTGTATTTGAAAATCTTGGCTCTTGGCCTTCTGGCTCTTTACCCTACTTTCTTTATCCTTTCCTTCCCAACTCCATTAATAATTCTCATACGTCAATCCTTTGTTCTTTCCATCTTCTATCGCCCCAGAATCAAAATTTCCTAACATAATATATTTAAGTGGTTGTATCAAAGTCAAGGGTTTGCAAAAAAAAAAAAAAAAAAAACAAAAAAAGAGCATATAGCGAGATTTTAGTACTAACGCATTTACCTAATTATTCGTTTTCGACTTCTTGAACTATAGAGAAATATTTTGAAAAAAAATGATTCACACACGAATACATGGTATAATAATAAACGAAAAGATCTGAGGGATGAAACATAAAACAGCAAACATGCGCATATACGAAACATTTAATATATCGACTAATTAATTTAATTGCCAACTAGTTTCGGATTTTGAAAATTCCTTAATCGTGGCGAGTAATGTAGTTAAAATGAAAATTTATAGTAAAAAAGAAAAGAAAAAAACAGTTGGCGCTACACAAGTTACATAACTGAAGCGATTCTTTCGTAATGGAGTAGTATTTTTCATTCGTTCTCGCTAAATTGTTGGGGTTAATTGTTTTAGTGCAACATTAATTCAAATAAGTATTTAAACAATCTTCTATATATTTAAAGCACAAAGCGTTTTCTTTCCGTTTCTTTTGGCGATTTTAACCGATTTAAATATTTTCTTTTTTAAATGGAATCTTCTAACTTCTAGATAAGCCATTAATAATGAAAAATATTTAAACAAACGTATAAACTTATGTATTTGAAATGCAAGACGTTATCTTTCGACTGCTGCCCAGCGCTCACTATTTCACTTTCTCAAGTAATTTTTTTTTTTATATAAAAGCTTACAACTAATAGATATGTGATTTATGACTAAAAAGTTTTAAAAAATGTTGTAAGCCCGTATATTAAAAATAAAACGCATTAAAAACTGTAAGCGTCTTCTTCCGACAATCGGTTAACAGTCTGTAATTGGTTTATTTTGATAATTTTTTTTTTTTTTTGAATGGAAGGAAAATCCTCTAGATATGTGCCAGCATAACTTTAAAAAATTAAAAAAAAAAAAAGTAAAACCCAATACATATGTGTCAGTGCTGGCAGCATCGAACCCATTTATAAAAATATATATATATAAATTTGTTCCTTTCTACAATCGGCAAGCGGTCCTTATTTGACCGAATTGGATTTTTTTTTTTTTTATACAGAAGCCCATAACCTGTAGATGAGTCATCAATGTTTAATAGGTTCAAAAGAGTTATAATGTTCGCTTATTTAAAGATCAAAAAATTTTTTCAAAAATTATTTAAAATCGTTTTTTTGACAATCGGTCATTGACTTCTATTTCACTGATTTTGATCTTTTAGAGTGAGAGCTGCATAGTTAAAAAATGTGTCTGCTGTATTTCAAGATGCAAAATAAAAGCTAAAAATGAATAAAAATTAAGTAAAGTTAACTTAACAAAAATGAAATTATCATACGATATACTGGCTAATGTACGTTTGGCTTTTCCCTCAAAGACAGCTATCATAAATGTTTACCGTATGTAGGGTTTTCCCAATAGGTTGTCTTGTATATAAGCCCCCTCCCCCAAGAAAAAAAAAGTTGGTTTTCGTTCGTATTAAGTAAAGTGATTTCGGGAGATGGTAATTGTCATGGGCGTAGCGTCAATGGAAGTGATGGAAGCGCCGCTTCCTCTGACAAATTAATGCGAAATTGTTTTTTAGTATTTACGCAAAAAATATTAGTCTCAAAAAGAAAATGAAGTAACTTGCTGAATTTAAGTGCCAAAATTAAAAATTACTAGAAAAAAGGAGCTTCAGACGAAAGAGAATCTGCAACAGCGAGTGGCAGAAATATACACTTACTATTTCACGTTACGCTAGTGCCTAGAGTTGTCTCTGAACGATGATCTTCTGGGTACTGATGATAGAAAAAGATTGCTTTAAAATCATGTAATTTGTGCAAATTTTGATCCGTGCGATTACAGAAAAATGTGTATCGAGAGTGAAGAAAAAATGTGCGCGTATGTTCAGTCTGGAAGCGCTGCATTTTACGGTCATATATACCGATCAAAGCGCGATTTTTATGCATGTCGGTGTGTGTGTGTGTACGAGCATAGGTACAGTACATTTTCTTTGGATCGTTTTTTATATGCTGTCGTTTACTAACAGCGGAACTGGAAGCGTTGATCGGTCGCGCTTTTAGTCTGTAATGTTCTATACCGGCTCGCTTATCTTATTTTCGCAACTGCAAATGTACCAGTCTGTTAAAATGCAAACACTTTTGAAATCGAGGCTAAATGCAATTGTATTATTGAAAAACGTTTATTGATTAGTTTTAGTTCATTCAGTTTTCAAGAAAAAATTAATAGTATTCAAAATGATAAACCAACGCACCTAGTTTAGAAAATTCGATAACAAAATCACAAGGAATGTAAAATATTCTCTTCCATAATTTATCAAACTTCTCTATGGTGTCCGGACAAAAGCGCACAAACAAAAGCGCACAGGACAAAAGCGCACACGGACAAAACTGCACATCGATTTGCAGAACAGGAGCTAACTTATTAATTTTTCCGTTCTCGACAATTGCATAATTTTTGAAAAGGCAAAACTGGACAGTTGCCCCGCAAAGAATTTAAAATTCAAAAAAGTTATTGGTAATCAGCGAAAACAGAGTAAAAATTTTTGTATGATTCACTAGTCATCTTTCTGGTTTTTTTTTTGTTCTTATATGTGTATTTGTTTGTTAATAATCATAGTATCTATTGACTATGACCGCTAGGAAGTTACCGTATATAAAAAATAAAATTACATCTTTTTCCTACGTTTATGGACCACTTATCCACAAAACATAATAATAAATTTCTCCATCAACGAATGACATTTCTAGATAATAATATAGCAAATAAACGTTTTGTTTAGAATTCTTAGTAAAAATAATTTTAAATTATTAAAATAATAGAAGGTTTCGGCCCTTGCTCATTTTATTTTAAAAAATTAGATTTTCCCATATTATTAGAAATTAAAAATTATGAATTTTAAAAGCAGATGAATTTTAGCTAAAAGTGCTTAATTTGATTATTTTAAGTAATAAATAAATCAAACATAATGTTCTTAACTATCTTTTTTCTCAACTCTATATGAAACTCTTTCACAAGTTCACCATAATTGTGAAATTGTAGCAAAAGTTGTAAGTAAAAAGAAAACAATCAAATTTTGTTTACATATCAACAATTACTTGTCAAATTTTCATTTGGCATTAAGGGTTTCATAAAATAAAATTGATTTTATAAGGGTTCCGCGATCATAAAAGTTTGGGAACCGATGATTTATAGTAACAGTTTGTAATCCTTGCTTTTTGCTGTTCAGTCAAGTTCGAGAATATAGTCCACCTCGGGCTCGGTCTGGTCAGTATTTTGCTCCTAATTATTCTATGTTGGCATTGGTGGGTGATGCTAACTCATTTATGGCCGTGTTTGTTTGACACTTTTTTACTTTAGAAGGAGCAATATTAATTTTAATTGAATAACTTGAATAGATGGTGTGGCGGATAGATTCTAACCATGCATGTTCATTTATCCTTACTATCCCCGTAATAAGAAGAGTAAACAACCTTGTTTAGTTTTGAGCTTATATTAACTTAATAATGGCCAAATGGTTTCTTGCTAGGCCAAAAAAAAAAAAAAAAAAAGCGCAAAGAGGTGGGAATTCGAGGCCAGTATTGGAAAATTTATTTTATTTTTTATATTACATATTTCATTTTTCTATTTTTAATTTAGTACGAGTTACGCTTAGTTGTAGAATCTCGAACATATCCAATATACGGAATCCTAATAAGATAGTTTAGAAATGACAAAAGAATTAAGTGTATACTTCAATAATTCAAGAATGGTTTAACTTACAAAATTCAAATTTTGTGTATAAATCACAATTGAAATTTTCTTTAAGGCAATGTATAACTTTAGAATAACCGATTACCCTGGACACCAAAAGTCTCATGAAAACATCAAAATTATTAATATGGAATTTAAAACAACCTTAAAATCACCTTTAAAAAATTTATAACCCGCCACCAAATTAAAAGTAAAATTTAAAATATGTAACGAAAATTAAAAAACCTTTTCATAAAATAAAGAAATTGTCGGTAAACAATTTAACACCCCATTGAGCAAAAGACAGCATAAAAAAATTCGTATGCATAAACGGCGGATCGAGTAAAAAAGTTGAAAAAAATAAAACGTACCTTAAACATGTACCTAAAAGAGTACTCTACAGGATAATCGATACTGCATCTTCATATTTGGCCCTTTAGGGTCATGCTGCAAATCCCCGAATTCGGTAAAAAAAGCTCATCTTAATTGCATGATTATTGATGGACATTATTTGATAATAAAGAAGCCATATTTCGGTTTTTTAACGAAAATTTCTCGCAGTTTGCCAAATATTAAAAAAAAAGCGCAAAGAATAATGCACCCCCCTTTTGAACGGTAAGATTTCGAAGTAGCTTATAAATGTGCGTGTTTAATGAAATTTTATTAGTTCTGAACAGCCCCGGTTTTTTAATTTAAAAATTATTAAGTTTTCATACGATGAAAATGATGAAAATTTTGAGATATTTTTTTTGAACCTGTGATGTATTAATCGAAAAGCTCGCTAATTAGTATTAGTAAAACTATAGTTTGGTTTTTTTATGGAGTTTCAAGTTTTTAATGACAAAAATTTTTAAATTCTCATACATATACATATTTACAGGAATGCACGTGGAAAACATATACAGTATTAGAATGTAAAGGAACTTCCCCTGCCCTCCGATGCGGCCTTAATTCCGACACGTATATGTAGTAGAATGGAACAATTACAACTAACATAAAAGTAGATTGTTAATGTTAGGCGGTAGAAAAAAATATTATTTTACACGCATAAATACTGTTTAACTGATATTTGTAACTATTTCATTAGCGAAAATGTGACTCTGTTTTGTTCCTTTCTTATACTAACAAGGAAAGTACGCGAGTTGTCAATCGCACATTTTGATGAAATTTTGATATGTAAAGAATTTAAAAATATTAGACACTTTTTTTTTTTTTTTTTTTTATCGGCCTATATGTAGTTTAAAGGTGTGAAACCAATCCCTAAACTTTACTCCCAAAAACGATTTTTTCCACATATCTCGGCTTCAACTCCATATTTTTCAATAAAACAAAATGGAAATTGTTTCTTATAAAAAAGATGAGTAATCCATAGTGATTTAAGCAACAAGGGTTGCATCTCTCATTTTCAGGAGATGAAAACACGTACTTTTCAGTTTAATTTTGAAAAAAAAATTTATAAAACAATTTAAAAAATTTATGAAAATTGTTCCGAAACATAAAACAAAAAATAGAGTTGACCTATTTCGACATTTCAATATATAGATACCACCCCAAACGGGGTAAACTACCCCTAATACAAAGTAACTTTATACATGTGTATCGAGCGAACGAAATTCGTTTAAAATTGGTGTATAGGGGTTTTCGAGGTCGCTCATCTCGAATCTGATATTAGATTTTGTTAATTCAATATGACGAATCCAATTTGACGGACAGAAATCTCACAAAAAATTTAATTTACGTAAAAGCTTTTATATTGTGGTTTTTGAGGTCGCTGGTAACGAATTTGCAATGAACCATTAACGATTTATAATAGCAGATCTGATATAACAAAAAAAAGTCAAACGTGTTTTACTTAACATTAAAACTTGTCTGCAAGTACAAAAGCGAGACATGAGTTTTATATCCTAATGAACCAATGATCCATATCTGAATAACTCTAGACAGGCCAAAAACCTGTGCGCTTAACCGTAAACCTCTAGACCCCTAATGATTCGTAGGCCTAGTTTGTAAAATCACAAACACCTAAATTTAAACCACACAACCCCTAAAAACACAGGCAGACCGAAGACCTGTTTTTTGTGATCCTAAACTCTATGTAGGTCGAAACCTGTGATTCAAACCACACAACCTCTAAACCGCAGATAGGTTAATAACCAGGTTTTTTAAATCCTAAGCTCCTAATCTCAAGACAGGTCTTGGGCTTGTTGCGTCCCTATAAAAAAAAACACGTGAGATGTCTCGTGATCGTCTCATATGAGAACCCAGCCAAAATCTCACGTTACTTTTATAAAAGAATATTTATATGGCAAATAATTGTATAAAATACAATCTTAGACAAATTAAACATCCACAATAGATGTTATCATCCACATGACGACACCAAAAGTGGGGGCCTAAAGTATTTTACTTAAAATTTAAAAAAAAAAAATGTTGTTATTTATTTTCGAAATAGCAGATGAAACACTTTAGGGCTCCAATTAAAATGTGCTATTGGCAACTCGTGTACTTTCCTTGTAAGTAATAATTTAAAATAAAACGTGTCAAGTTCCTGATTTTATAAGTATCATATATTAATATATAAATTATTATGTAGATTAGGTATATTTTCTATTTTCAATTTTTTGACAATGGGTCATTATTTAACGTTACATCTATTTTAATTTACCAACCATTCGTTTAAAAACTTTTTTGTTTTGTGATTGTGAAGTTTTGATGACGGGTTGTGTATTCTGTGTTTATCGCTCGTCTTCTGAAAAATTGATTACTCTAAAATAATATTGCCACGGTTTTTAAAAATACCAGTAATAAATGCTAAAGTGAAATTGGACTCTTCATCAAAATTCCATACCAGTCGGTGAGAACTGTTTTATTTTTTCTTCTATTTTTTCTTCTTCTTCCGTTTTTTTTCTTCTTCTTCTTCTTTTCCATTTGCTTTCTCTTTTTCTTTTTTCCTTCTTTTTCTTCTTCTTCCTATTCGTTTTGGTTTATCGCTGTACAGAGAGCACGACAAAATATTTTGTCAGTGTAGCCACATATAAAATGACAAATATCGAACGTTCGTACTGTAACTTATTATCGATCGTTATCATTTTTACGCGTGTCGATTAGTAACCTAGGTTCACATGGATCAGGAAATTGCTTCCTCTGCGCAATCACAAGCCGCTGGTATTACTATGCAGCAATACGAGCAATGGCAAGCTGAAACGAAACAGAGAGAACAGAAGTATGTACTACAAATAGAACAGCTTCAAAAGCAGGTTATACTTCTGAATAAAAAGTTAGCAGACCAAGGAGGCATAAGCACGAGAACACGTTCGCAAAGTACTCCTAGTGTATTGGTAGGACAGCAAAATGCTCAAATACCACGTGAACTAACTAGCAATGGGGATGTTGTCGCCTCGGCAACAGTAAATCGGTTGAATGTACCCATATTCAATATACCACAACAAGAAGAAGAACCGAAACAAGATCAGCTTGAAGAAGCTCGAAAACACGCCCAAATGCAACAAGATCAATCACAGAATCAAGAACAACATGTGCAAGTTAAACCAAAAATGCCACCAAAAATTACAGTAACTGGCATCACTAACTTTTCAGACTTCAGTACCGATGTTACTCGTGCTTTAGACGAACATGCTGCTACGTTTAAAGCAGCTAGTAACGGAGACATTATCATTGCCCCACATACAGATAATGCCTTCCGAGCCCTAATAGCTGAGCTGAAAAAGAGCAACTTTCAGTATCACACATACGGTTTAAAATCAGAAAAGCCATATCGTGTGGTAATACGAGGTTTACATCACACAATTACTACTGATACAATAGAAGACGAACTAAGAAATCTAGGTCACGAACCAGTAAACATTGTTAATATAGAAAAAACAATAAAAATCCGCGATGAGAATAATGCCATAATTGAACGAAGGAAAAAATCGTATCCCTTGTTTTATGTAGATCTGAAAATATCAGATAATAATAAAGAGATTTATAATATTACACATATCGCTTATAGTAAAGTAAAAGTAGAAGCACCACACAAGGATAACCAAATACCGCAGTGCAAACGGTGCCAGAAATGGAATCATACAAAACGTAACTGTAACAGGCCAGTTAAGTGTTTCAAATGCGCAGGAGAACATGAGTCTTCCACATGCAAACTGAAAGATCCTAAAAAATTTAAATGCGCTAACTGTGGTGCCAATCATAGTGCAAATTACCTAGGATGTCCTACTTACCGTGAAATAGATAGGATATTGAAAAAAGCGAAAACGTCAGCGGTACAACGTATCCAACAACAGAAAAAAAAATCTGTAAAATTCGTGCAACCGCAAATATCTTATGCTTCTATAGCTGGAAGCAAACCAACACGGCAAAGTGTACAGTCGACAAGTACAACTACAAAATTGACACAGGGGAAGACTGAACATCGGAATATCTCAAGTCAAGGATGTCCTCCTGTAATTCAAACATCTCCTTCCGCAGTGCCATATGATGAAATTATGCAAGCGCTTGCAAATTTAACCAAAGAAGTTCAGTCTATTTCTCACAGACTTAGTGCACTTGAACATAAACAATCTGCATTGACAGTGTCGCACAATAAACGACGTTCCCGTCGTAATAAGCGCAATGACTGAATCATCTTTGCATATAATAACATGGAATGCAAATGGACTCATGGAACGCTTAGCAGAATTAGAAACATTTCTGCACGACAGTAAAATAGATATAGCACTAATATCAGAGACACATTTCACCGACAGGAACTACCCTAGAATTCAAGGGTACACAATTTACCATACGCCACACCCAGATGGAGGTGCGCATGGAGGTGCAGCCGTTATTATTAAAAATAACATTAAACACTACAAACAGGCCGACTTTTGCGAAGAATTCGCACAAGCAACTACAGTCGCAGTTTGGCAGAATAGTACGATAACTAATGTGGTAGCTGTTTACTTTCCGCCCAAACATAACCTGAAGTATGATCAATACATCAACTTTTTGAAATATTTCGGCAATAGATACATCATCGGTGGTGATATGAATGCAAAAAATGAAGCATGGGGATCACGTCGCGTTTCAAGCAATAAAGGAAGTTCTGCTCACGTCAAGGGAAAGGAATTACTAAGGGCAATAAGAAGTTTGCAATGTAATATAGCCAGCTCAGGAAGACCTACATATTGGCCTACTGATAGGCGCAAAAAACCCGACCTCATCGATTTTTTCATAACAAGGGGCATTGCCAATAGTTATGTAGAAGCAGAAGGTATTATTGATCTCACATCTGATCATACTCCCGTTCTATTAACCATTAGTACAACTGTAATAAGGAAAAATAAAAAACATTTTCTGACAAATAAACATACAAACTGGGACACATTTCGAGAAGAATTGGATCGACGAATAAATCTAAAGATACGTCTAAAAACAAACAGTGAACTGGAGGAACAATTTGCATGTTTCATAGAAGCAATTCGCGAAGCAGCAAAAGTTTCTACTCCGGAACCAGTGGTTAATACTGCACAGGAAATCACACTTCCTTTAGAAGTACGTCGTAAAATTTCAGAAAGGAGAACAGCAAGACGCAAATGGCACAACTCGCGTGATCCACAAGATAAGAACACATTTAATCGAATCAGTCGGCAGCTCAATATGCTGATAAAAAATATAAAAAACAAAACGTTCGGAAATTACTTAGAAGTCCATTTGCTGATAAAGATTATTCTCTCTGGAAAGCGACCCGTCGAATTAAACGTCCTGTCAAGCATGTTCCTCCACTCCGAGATGAAGTTGGAAATTGGGCGAGACAAGATAACGAAAAAGCGGAACTATTTGCACATTACTTGACGCACGTGTTCCAACCTCATGATATTGACTCTGATGTGGACATCACCATCACATATAACGAAAACAAACGATTAACTACATTTACACCGTATGAGATAGCCAGAGAAATCGATAAAAATATCAATTCAAAGAAAACGCCCGGAATCGATGAAATATCCCCAGAAGTTTTAAAAGAATTATCAAAAAAAGGTATTGTCATGTTGGCCTACCTCTTTAATGCATGTACGCGTCTCGAACACATTCCGTCTTGCTTCAAAACAGCGCAAATTATAATGCTTAAGAAACCGAATAAGCCAGATTCTGAAGTAACATCGTATAGACCTATATCACTTTTACCGGTGATATCCAAGTTATTTGAAAAATTACTGTTGAAGAGATTGTTACCGCTGATTGGAGAAGATCTGCCGATTCATCAGTTTGGATTTCGACAACATCATTCGACAATTGACCAGGTTCACAGAGTTACGTCTGTCATAAATAAAGCGTTTGAAGACAAGAAATACTGTCCGGCAGTTTTTTTGGATATTGCGCAAGCCTTCGACAAAGTGTGGCATGAAGGCCTTGTCTTTAAGCTGAGCAAAATATTACCTGGAAACCTGTGTAGATTGTTAGAATCGTACTTGGCTAATCGTCAGTTCAGAGTAGCGTATGAAAGTTCCACGTCGAACTTTTATAATATTACGGCTGGAGTTCCACAAGGTAGTGTCTTAGGACCTATGTTGTATCTTCTATATAGCCAAGACCTACCGACCGACAACAGTACAACGACAGCTATGTTTGCCGACGATACTGCTATTTTAGCCGTTAGCAGCAGCCACCTCGAGGCTACAAACAATTTACAAAATGCTTTGGATAATGTACAGAAGTGGGCGACAGACTGGAAAGTCAAACTGAATGAAGAGAAATCAGCATATGTTATGTTCACATACCGCCAAACAAAGACAAATTATCAAGTATATTTGGGGAATAAACCTGTACCACAGGTAAATTCTGCCAAGTATTTAGGTATGCACTTGGACAGGCGTCTTACGTGGAATGTGCACGTTAAAATGAAGTGCCAACAAATTAAGCACACAGCGAAACAATTACAGTGGTTGATAGGTCGGAGATCGCCACTGGATGTTCGATATAAATGCATTCTGTATCGGCAGATCATTATGCCGATATGGACATACGGAATACAGCTCTGGGGTTGTACCAGTAATTCAAATCGTGCAAAAATTCAGGCGAGGCAGAGCATCATTTTGCGAACAATAGTCGATGCATATTGCTATTCTCGTAATGATGATATCCATAGGGACCTACATATAACATCAGTCAATGATGTTATTAAGCAAATGGCCATTAAACATGGAAAACGGATTCATCGACATGTTAACGTAGAAATGATTCGACTTCTTAACACCAAAGAAGACGTAAGGCGTCTTAAACGACGCCATCCATCAGATTTAATTTAGTAATATATATATATATATATGTGTATGTATATATACATATACATTATAGGATATAAGATGTACGATTGTAATTATTATTTATTGTAAATATGTAATATGTTAGGAGCAGTGGTCAATGGACTGTTGCTTCCATACGGATTTGGCTTAGTTTAAGGCAACATTTATTAAAGTAGATACTTATTTAATTATAAATTAAGATTGTATCAATAAAATAATATAAAAAAAAAAAAAAAAAAAAAAAAAATTCGTTTAAAACTAAAAGTTAAAATTAATTTATAATGCTACATTTATACGTAAACGCAAATAATAATTATTTTAAATCCTTTCTGATTTTTTTTTCAGAATTGAATATTTTGTTATTTATTATATAAGAAAGAATACGTATTTTCTAATATTGAAACGTGTTAGATAATATTGTGATTTTGTAAATTTGAAAATATATCTTTCGATATTATTTATGTAATTAATAAAATCACAAAACTATAAAGACAATTAATAAATAATAAATATGTGAACTAATTTCGGTTAAAGAACAACTATAATTACGGTATTAAATAAAATTTAATAACCAACCGTCGCGTCATATTTATTAACCAAATTTATAAATTTTTGATGATTTTACCAATTATATAAATAATACTGAAGGTTAACGCGGTTGAATATGGATTAACACTTAAATATATTTTGTTTTGATGATTTAAATTTATTATTAATTAATATAGCAGCAAAACTAGATGTAATTATATTAAATAATATTAACTAGAAAACAAAATACGCGGTATAAAAAATAAAAAAAGACAGCAAAAGAAGTTTGCCAGCACTGGTCTTGAACCGTATTTGGTTGGCATTATAACACTACACTATATAGCAATCTACAAAATTAATTGAATAATCACTAATGAATAACGAGTAACAGGATAACGAATAATAATTAATATCGAATAATGAATAAATTAATTATTATTTATACGCGCGTTTTTCGAATAATTTAATCGTTATTCATTATTCGATTATTCGAATAGAAATTACTCAACTCTGCGATAAACTGTTTTTGAATACGAATTAAAAAGGTAGAAAACAAACTATGTGGATTCAAACTCAGGAAAAATACTAACCACGATGTCCTTTTTAAATTTTCGTATTGTGATCTATTTTAAAATAGTTTCTAGCGGTTAATCTAGAAAAATTCAATTTTGGAAAAAACTAATTTTAGTTTTAAATGATTTTTTACTGCACACTAACAGACTGGATAAATCGAATTGTTAAAAACATTTAATTATAGTTTAATTTACTTCGTCTTTCGAGCCATCAATTGTAAATAGGGGAAAGAAAAAGAAGTATCACGTTGGAATTTAGGAGAACGCTATTTATTAACTTCATTTTTTAAATTCAATATGATTTGGTTAATTACGAACGGGATTGCTCGATGATTAAGGAGCTCGATTCTTGCAGTTACGGTTGAAATTCTGATACATTGTTAGAAGTTGGCATTTGCTTTTATTTTTTAAAATGTATAAATATGTATTTAATGTAGTAGTAAAGCAGTTAAAAAAACAAAAGCCGATATAAAAAAAAGCTTTAATTTAATGAAAATATTTTATTTTTAGAAATTATTTTCAATTATTCAGCGGTACCATCTAACACACTTTTCAAAAAAAAATACGATAACGTCGGAAGTAGATAAATTTTGTTGTCTATTACGAAATATCTTCTTCGTTCGTAAAACATCGTGTACAACCTTAAACCGATGATAAGAGTTCATTGAAGGCTATTGAAACGTTATCAGTTACCTTTTCATAAGAATAACCTTTTTAAAGTTGAAATAATTGCGTAATAATTACCGATAGTATATGAATGATGGTGCTTTCAACTGAAACGATTTTTTTCAATCTTATAATTGACCACTATTACATTAGATATTTAAATATGCAATTTCGTAATTGGAATTACTCGAGAATCGCTAGACTAGTATATACGCATGTTGCTAAAATAATTTACCAGCAAAAAAAAAAAAAAACAGAAAAAGAAAAAAAACAACAAATAAAATAAAAATTAATATAAGTGAATACGCGAAAAAAAGTATCTTTACTTTAGTAGAAGAATTCATTTCGACCGAATTTCAATTTCTTTTATTTTCCCTGCTTAATATTATTTTCTACCGGCTTAGTAACATTTTTTTCTCGCTTCAATTGGGAAGCAGTAAATTTAAATGAAATCAGATAACTCCCCCAGGTCTTACAGGCGGGATATTCCATACCTTGTTCTTAAACGGACTCAGCACTTTTTTCTTCTTCGTGGGTTTGCTAACAGATATCACTGGCTCAGCAAAATGGAAGAGATGGGTGAAACAGGGTAGAAGCCATATTTTCATCTTATCGGAAATGGAACCAACGAACACTTCTAGAACAGAAACAACCGAGAGAAAAGGCAGAGAAAGAATATAGGAGGCATTGAAAGGAGCAAGAAAACTGAACTTTAAAAATTAAGAATAAAGTAACTCACGCTCGCGGGATTAATCAGCACACTGAACACGTAATCTGCGTCACAAACATAATAAGAACCTTCACGATCCAATGGGCAAATCCAGTGATTTAGGGAAGAACGAAGAAACGAAAGCTAGATAGTTTAGTAATTATGGACCGATACAAAACCAGGGAAGTAATAGAACCAAGGATGAGAAGGAGGAACAGGGTCAATCAACAGATAAAAGAGGAATTAGGATTAGTGAAAAGCAAAACATAAACAGAGTGCCGAAACTTATGGTGGTAGGATTTAGTGGAAAGAAGAATATTGTGTGCTGGAATACTGCTAATAAAATTCCCATTATATTTGCCAAGGAAATCGACGGCTACGTTTACTTTAATGCTTGAATGTGTCCCGAAATTCAAAGAACGTTAATCTGGGTAGAAGTTCAAGAGAGGATAGATTATGGAGAAGAGAACTAATAGAAAAAATGATAACACCCATGGAAAAAGAAACGGAAGATGAAGATAACTCTAGAAGAACACCTAAAGAATTAGAAACAATAAGGAATTTGAAAGGACCTGCAGAAGAGGAAATATAAATAATGGCTTGTGAGATGGTAAGAGATACAGCAATAAAGATAGAACAAAAGAAAAGTACTTTAAAGGACTGAAAATGGCTGAACTGAGGACTCAGCACTTAATGCTCTTCTGTTGATCTATAATATGGGTTTTTGTATACTGGTATAACTCCGCCTCTCGGGAATGGGATTATGTTACATAAATCGATAACCTTTTCTAAATCTGATTATTGTTCACTCTTTTACGCCAATGTTCTTAAATCCTTTCTCCTTAAACTTGATTGTATCCGAAATGCATGTCTTGAGCTTTGTATCGGTGAACTTAGTTCCTTTCCAACTCCACCATTTTTCCATCTTCTTTTCATTTGAAGACTCTTTTTAGGAGGAAAATTCCTAATTAGACACTTCTCTATTACGAATTTTAAACTCCAAAATTCTTTCCAATTTATTTTCAATAACTGACGATCCTCTTCCCGCAAAATTCTTATACTATCCTTGATCTTTTTTTGGCTTAAGCACTCTTCTTCTTTTATTCTCTTTTTCATCGAACCTTTCTATTTCACTTATAATTTCTTGGAACTCGCATATTGTTCCGAATTGTTTACTTTCCCTCTGGATATCAAATTTCCATCAAATCTCTTCTCCATACCCTTTCCATACAACTATCTCCAGGGATTAATTGAAGTCTGCAGCCGAGGTTGGAGCCGCTTTCATTATTCTTGCGTTGAGCTACTTTGAATCCTTCTAATTTCTTTTCTTCTATTTTCCTTGTTGAATTCACGGCAATCTTACATACAGTCCTTTTTATACCCCGGCCAATAGTATATCTAAGTTCTATCTCTTGACCCGAAAAGCGTTTTATTAGCTATCTCTTCTCTCTTTCCTACACCCTCTACCGATTAAATTTTCGTCGCATTGGTTTATTTGCATTCCATTCTTTCTTAATTGATTTATAATGAATTCTCAGTTATTGCGACATCTCTGGCAACAAGATAATTAACGCGTTGGCACGTACGGCTGCAATCAATGGCCGATTCATAAGTAGACTTTCTGCTCAGAGTCTTTACCGGCTCTCTTGTTCTTCCCATTATGATTTCTGGACTGATTTTTACCTTTCCTTCTTTTTCTAATCCTCATTTTTTTTACTTTTCAATACAACCCTCTTTTCTCCTTTCACCGGTTCAATACCTTCTTTAACGTTAGCCATTCTCCAGCTTTTATCTTTCGTTTCTCTCCCGATCAGTCGTTTTTGTGCCTTTTTAACCTTCCAATTATACTTGTAGTGCGAATTAGGTCTTATTCGAATGTCCCTTATTTTCTCAGAACGCCGGACCTTTATTCCAATCTTCTGAGCCTCGGCCTCTCTGCTTCTTATGGTGCCCTCACCATCCTTGCACTCCCCTCTCCCGCTGTAGTTCTTTTGTTAGCCACCCTTTATTTCCTCAGTTTTTAATAATGTTCTAATATAACTCACAATTTTATGCATTACGTAAGTTCCACTGTTGACGTGTCCAACGAAAAAAAAACAAAAAAACGTTCAGCTGTTATTGGTAATCTTGTTGGAGAACTGCTATGTAGGAGACAACAACAGGCCTTCAAATATCAATTCATCATTATATATATATATAAAATTACCTCATTTATGAAAACAAGAATCACTGGAACAATGACAAAATCGTTTAATAAAAACTTTTTTACATCAGTTATTATATTATGCATATTTCTTTACTTACATGTTCGACCTACTCAATATATTGTATTATTTATAAATTACAATTTTAAAACTAGAGAATTTAAAAAAATCTGAGAACATCCATTCCTCATGATATTCCTTTAAAATTTGGGTTTTAAGGGTCGTCTTTCGAATGGTTTTAGCAATCTTCGAAAATTTATCTCTTCTAGGCTTTGGAAATAAAATTTTGGTGCTGTTGTGTGCAGGACATCTGTACAGGTGTAGCAGCACTCTGCAGGCTATCCACAGGAATAACTCGTAGGTGACCAAGGGAATAACTGTGCTAGAGTGTGCGAGAATGGTTGTGCTTGTGTGTTGGGTGATCAAACAGTATATGTCGGCAGCAGAAACTTTTTTTAAGTTAATTTAAATACAATCAGACACGAAGAGATGATCAGACAAATAAAGTGTATACGGATCCCCCCTTTATTTTTATTTACTCGGCATAGCATAATACCAAAAAAAAAACAAAAAAACAAAACGTAGACCGACAGAATCACGGAAAAAGAAAAATCTAATAAACAATGAAAGCGAATTGTAAAATGTATAAAACGATAATTACATTATGCAGATACGCCTATATATCCACGCATAGTAAACAATGAAAAACGAATAGTCGAACGAACTTTGGCCAACATTAAAAGAAAGAAATAAAATAAGATATTTAAATTTAATAATTTAAAATAAGAGTAAATAAAAAAGGCGATGTTAAATAAACAAATGTAAACTGGAAAGGCGAAGGCAAAAAACAAAAAATGGTAAACTAAGATGAGAGTTCAAGGAGAGACTAAATGAAGAAATAAGTTTATGATAACTCTCTTGGCACATACCGATCGTAAAACGGAACAAAGAAAATAAATATACAAATTTAACAGTAAAAAAATATGTAAATATAAAATAATTAATAAAGAGTTATATATGAAATAGTCGAGAAAATAACAGATACCATACATAAAAGAAGGGGGGTAGCATTTTATTGTCATCTTAAACGGATAGAGTCGGAAAGACTAACCAAAAAGACATTCGACGAGAATACACAAACAGGTTGGTTTGCGAAAATTAAAAAGGACACTTCAACGAAATGAAGATAGAAAAGGAAGAAATTCCAGATAGACAAATATTTAAACAAAAAATTGAAATGTTCAAAAGCTTTAAATAAAAACGGAAGACGAAAACTGGCAATATTGACTGGAGAGGAAGGTGCTGAATTGTGCTTAAATTATCTTACGTTATTCGTAAATAAGCGTAAATTAATTGATCTTAATAAATTAAAATAAATACCTCAATTTAAGGCAACGTTTTCGGACATAGCTCGTCATCAGCTAACAACACGGAGTAGGGGAAAGTGGGGAAAAATCGGGACCCTAAGCTATTGTCGTGTCCAGAAAAGCTTCTGCTATAAAAAATTCGATAGAAATTACTTTGTGGGTTAATATATTTGTACCTAAACTGAAATAGAATCATTTACTTAGGCAAACTCTATTAGATGTGCAAAGAGGGCGTTTACCAAAAAAATTGCATTTGCCCGGTTTTGCCCCACTAGGTGGGGCACAACCGGGTATGCTTTTTAGTGATACCCGATTTTGCCCCATTTATTCCAAACATAAATAAAACAACAAAAAATATATAAAAACTGAATCAATTATTGACAAAAATCACACACAAAAGTGTCATCTTCTTCATTAGCATTACTGCAAGCCTCGTGTGCCCAACATAAGCAGTTGACACACCTTATCCAGCTTTCGTTTTTGAAACGAGAATATAGCTCGTTACAAAAGATGCAAGCTTCGTCGTGCTCGTGATCTTCTTCTGACGAAGAATCACTGACCGGATCTCTGATTTTTAGATTTTTTCTGCCTTTTCTGTTTTGATTTAGTTTGGGAAACTTCATTTCCCTTACGTTTTCTTGGAGCTCTTTTATTTGGAGACAAGGAAAGTTTCTTTTCGCCTTGATTCTTTGAAGTCTGGGCCATCTCCAATTCTAGTTTGTAAGGCGAAGAAGTCAATATCGCAGTCTTTCCTTTTCTGTTCATACTTTTTGTTTCTTTTTCTCTAAACAGTTCTTTTGGAACGGGCTTTATTTCTTTCAGAGAAACGGCAAATGAAGTGGAAGGTACAGCTCTATCAATTACAAATATGGACGGTTGGGCTCTATTTTCGGTAGATGGGGGTAATCGGAGTTTCTCGACTGTGATTGCAGATCGTTGGACAATTTTCCTCGATGAGCTTATTTGGATTCCCTCATCTGCGTGTGCAAATTGTTGTACTACATCCTCTCTCGTAGAGCTTGGCTAGAGTCCATCATCTATAATCGAACTATTCACTCTTATCAGTAACGCACACCAAAATCTAGATCGCCAGTCTGGCGCCGTACACAGCTAATTTCTCACGAATTTGTCGATTTAACGTTCTTACCGGAGAATGCGACGTTGCACGCTGCCCGAGGAAGCCTGAGAAATTGTCAAAAAAACGGAAAAATGGAATTTAGAAAATCATCATTATCATTTTTTAATTCAGACAGTGTGAGAAATATAATGTTATGGCGGCCGAATTCGTCTCAATAGGTATAATTTTTCTTTTGATTAATATTATAACTTTAAAAAATAATAAGGGGTAAAACCGGGTACTACCCGGTACTGCCCCACATCTTGGTACCCGATTTTACCCCGAGCAGACCATAATCAAACAAAATGGTGTTACTCGGCGATAACTCAACATAAACAATTGAATAAACCTTAGAAATGTTCTTTATACTATGCATAATCAATGAAATACTCACTACTATATGTTGTGTAAAGTCAAATGTGATTCACTGTACTTAAAATCAATACAAAAATCGATAATATTTCACTAATTTTCAATAAATATCATTCCAAGACACAAAAACACACGACGCGCGCAGTAAACCTGTTACAGACTATCATTGCGTTAGGAGCTACGTAATTCACTATAAAATCCGTTGATGTCGCTTGTAGTTATGGAAATTTTAAGGTACGCGGTTTGACCCGCCTACCCGGTTTTATACAACTTTCCCCTACACTGAATTAAAACTAAAAATACATTGCAGAAAAATAATAGGATTACATGTGTATCTAAGTAATAGGCGGTTAACAGTACAACTACAACCAAAGGCCAAAAAGTGTAATAAATCATAAGCGGTAAAATACACATGCGTATAAAAAACAAGTTCAGTCAAGCATGAGGTTTCATGAGCTGAGGATTCCGTATGTTAAGTTAAAGATAACCATAATTTTCATTTACATAATACTAAATTCAAAACAACAACAAAACAGATATTTTTAGTCCAGTTCTTTTTCACACATCACGCAGTGTCATCATATTGTACTGCAAAAAAAAATAAATTCTAATAAATAAACGCTATTTAGTCCTAGATTTTTGGAAGGATTAATTATCTATATATATTTAAAAATTTGTAATTGCACTTTTTTGTTTTCCGAACTTCTATATAGTTATATTTGAATACTATTACTTAAACCACCTTCCTTGTTTGTCACTATTTATTAGATTACGATTTTTAAATAAAATTTATTTAGATATATACACAAAATTTTAAATAAACTACGCAAACATGTCAGAATGAGCATATTTTCAACCCTATTCGAAATTTATAGCTATAATATTCGCGATGCAAACAGGGGGCTACATATTAGTTCTCGCGCTTTTTGACCTTTTCGGAAAATTTGAAAGTTTGGTTAAGAAAACGAAATACGGTTTCGTTTCCGACAAATAGCAATCTTTCAAACGATATATCACATGCCCGGGAAAAGAAATTTTTTTTTCCAAAATTTCGAGCTTTCGGCGCCCCGAAGGTCGAGTTTTAAAGTTGAAAATCCGGATAATCCAAACTAGAGAAGTATACGGGGATGCGCATTTTTTTAACCGCGTTTAAAATTTTCAGCTTTAATATTCGCATCGCTAAGCGGGGGGACATATTTTTCGCACTTTTTTGAACTTTACGGCAACCTTGAAAGTTTCGTTAAGGAAATGAAATACTGTTTCGTTCCGGACAAATAGCGGTCTTTCCAACGATATATCACATGCCCAGAAAAAAAAATATTTTTTTCCAAAATTTCGAGCTTTCGGCGTCCCGAAGGTCCAGTTTTAAAGTTGGAAAGCCGGATGTTCCAAACTAGAGAAATATGCGGGGATGCGCGTATTTTAAACCGCGTTTAAGATTTTAAGCTGTAATACTTGCGGCGCTAGGGGGGGGACACGTCATTTTTTGCACTTTTTTGAACTTTTCGGCAACTTTACATAACTTTTGTAGCATAATTTTTTGATTTTCTTAAAGGACTCCTGCATTTTAGTTTACATTTTGAATTTCAGCTTTATAGGTTTATCGGGTGATGAGTTATGATTTTTTAAGTGATTTTTGAGGTCGTTTTATGTACCATATTATATATTCTTGACGGTTTTTTGGGTTTTTTGCCGCCCAGGGTAATCGGTAATCTTTAGGTTACAGATCGTTTTAAAGAGAATTTTAATTGCGATTTATGTTCCAAATTTGAAGTTTATAAGTCAAGCTGTTCGTGAGTTATTGATTTTTATTTGATATTTTTGTCATTTGTGTACCATCTTATTAGGATTCCGTAAGTTATTACGGAATGCTAAAAATCAAAGGGGGGATTTTGTTTAGAAAATAACGACGAATTCAACGGAAAAAATTTTCGAAATAAAATATTGAAATTATAAACGGAACAAAAATCGAAGAGGAGTTAAATTTTTCTATTAAAAAGGTTATTATTATTCGCTATTTGATCGATTAAGAGATTATTTTTATATTAATTCAAATAATAATTTCCAGCTATATTTATTATGTGTCCTTTATTTTTCCTTTTTTTATATATTTTACTGCCTTTGATTTATTTGTAAATACTTTTCGATCTTTGCTTGTAGTTATATCGCCATCCGTTTATTCTTATATATTCGCATGTAGTCCCATTATTTCTCGGTAGTGCGTTTTTAGTTTTATTTGAGTACACTCTGTATTATTAGCTGATGACGGGCTACGTTTGAAAATGTTTTCTTAAATTGAGGTGTTTATTTAAATTTATTAAAGTAAATTAATTAATAATTTTATTTTTGTTCGTTATTAAGAAACGTATTGATTTTATATTTAGAAATGTTATGGATTTACCTACATTTAAGAAAATTATGTATATCCAGAAATTCTATACATTTATCTCGGTACTCTAGCCTAATGTGCTATGGGACGAAGTCGACATAACGCTGATGGAGCTTCGTCAGCATCTTTGCTTGCGTTTACTACTATCGATTCCGTATCTTCTTCTCATGTGACCATTTTTACTATTGGTTCGGGCGCCTGTGATCTTTATCCTTCCATATTTTAACTTATCAGAATCTTTTCATCTTCCTTTTTTTTCGTTTCATATTCACAGTCGGGTTGATGGCTATCCTACGATCCATCATTTTCACTGCCTCTAATCGCCTTTTTTTCAATTATTTAATTACACGGTTGTTCTTTTTGTTTCCTTCACTTATCTCTGTTGTTGTCTCCGTTGTGCCCATTCTTTGTCGCCTTCTGCTCGTTTCCGTTTTTCATCGGCTTTCTTCTTACACCGTCTTCTCCATTCAAACGCCATGTGTTTATTAAGTGTTCAGTTCTTTCAGTGGAATGTTCTGCACAATCGTCTAAAATGTACCAGATAAGGAAGAGCCGTTTTATTCGGAAAATGTCATTAAATTTGTGGGGTCTTTGTAGTGAATAAAGCAGTATTGAATTTTTGAAAATAATTAAGAAAGAAACGATGTTTTTACAAACTTCGGTTCTTAAACGTATTCTTGAAAATAATCATTACTGTGTGTAGCAATTTACAATTAAAGAGAAATATTTGAAAAAAAAATTTTTTTTTGTACTAAATGGCATATGAAAAATTTACCTATAGAATTTTGATTAGAAAAAAATAATTTAAAATAAAACCCTAAAGATATTTCGGAACAAACAAAATGTATTGCTACCTGATGAAATCTAATAAAAACTTCATAAATTTAATGACACTTTCCGAATAAAATGGCTCCCCTCATCTGTTACATTTTAGATGTTTCTATGTTTTGCTCTGTATTCCTATTCGCTGAAACTCTTGGGCTTCTTACTCCGTATTACGCTTCTTATATTCTGTCTTTCCCTTCTCGACACCTTATTCTTGCAATTGTTCCTTCTTATTGATAGTATCTGACCGTATAAAATAAATAACCGACTCTTTTTTCTTCTAATTGTTTCCGAGAGTAAATGTCCTTGGTTGACTAGCCGAAATGAAAAAGAAAAATATTCTCCACCTTTTATGATAAAAAAAATAAAAGGTTTTGTTTAAACGTTATTTTTTTATTTATCTTTTAAAAATTTTGTTTTCGACACATCAGCTAATTAACGTAAATTTATATAAAAAGTAGAATTGGAAGTAATTTAATACTTAAAACGAATTAAAGTAAAACATCGACCTCATGAAATAAAATCAATAAGGTTTAAAAATTTAAAGCTTTCACAGTGATTACTCATGATAAATAATTTTCGGAAACAACTGTGTTTTTAAAAAGATATTTATCATCAATAAGGTTTGTTTACGTGCATTTTTTGATGTTGATTTAAGGTAAAGTTAATTTTAGCGATGGCGTGATCGAGTATAGTGAGATTATTATAACGAGATAGGCTGGTTTGTTTAAAAGTTCTAAAAACAGACAACGAAATCATCACTAAAGAGGCTCAATAAATGAAAATACAGATTGACAAAAATCAAAATATAAAGTTGTTTTATTGTTTTTTTGCTGTGTTTACAGCGACGTAGATTGGTGACACTAATTTTTGATTGATCATCAGATAAATTTTTACGAAATTTACGTTGCGGCATTTGCAGACAGTATCTAATATAATGTATATGTGTCGTGACCTCCTGTTCTGATTTATGTTCATTATTTGACATTCGTCGATTACATCACTTTAACCGGTCATACTGTAAAGACGATATAGTTCGGACATTTTTATTTTTACTGTTAACACGATACGTTTAAGTTATTTTTGAATAAGCTAACTTTTACAATCAGAAAGTTATTTTCAATTGCATCGATAACAAATGAACCAGGTAATTTCTGAAGTGTTTTAACATTATTCGGTATCGATTTACAAATTTTTTAAAAATGTACTTCGAAGTAAGCTATAAAAATTATATACGTAGGGAATAAAGGTAAACCGGATAAAAAAAAGTTTAGGCGAGTTTAAAATATTACATTTTCACGCGAAACATATACATTATTAAAATTATTATTAAATCGATACTTTTTAAACTATCGATGTTGAAATTCTTCTTCAGCAGCGTTAAGATGACTACGCAGGATTTCTTTGAAAAAATATGAAATTTATTATTCAAGACTAAGATTGGTGGTCATTCCGGGAAAAATCAAACCTTTTAAGTGCAACATCCACGTCTTTCAGAATGAAAGGAAAAGACGAAATTTCAATGTCTTCATTGTACATTTATTTACCGTAAAAGACTAGAGATCGGAATACAATTTTAACCATTAGCATCACTTCAAACTATGTGAAAGATCATTATCCTTCCACAACTTCAATTCCTTTGAATCTTTACTCTTTGATTTTTGAAAGTTTCTTTCTCTCTGACGTTTTCAGATTATATGTTGCATTCTTTTCGAATTCCTGCCTGCGTCTTTTTTCCGTTTTACTTCCATATCTTCACGGTGTTCTTGGATTCTATCTTTTTTTTTTTTTTTTTTAATGGGTTCGTCAGGACATTAGCCCGAAAAATGGGAAAAAGTAGAAAATAAAGTTTTTATTTTTTAAAAAACATTTAAAGATACAGAGAATAAAAATAATTCGAGGGCGGGAATAACAGAAGCAGAAGGAAATGAGAGAATTTTAAAGAGCATTATAAGGGGAGTGTAGGAATACCGAGTTTTGGTTACGAGTAGAGAAGGACGATTGTTCAGCAGAAAAGACTATAAAGATCGAGAAAATGATTCAGTTGTCGCTTGTTTATTTTCATAATGATTTAAAACGGTCGACTATGGTTTAATAAACGAACGATTATATCTCTATTTAGAAATCAAGAACGATAAAATGGGAGTGTTTTGCCTTTTAAAGCCTGTTTTAGAAAATACATTTTTTGTTAACATTAACTATGTCCGAATTATCTACAACGAGATTGGAAAATAAATTTTTCCAATTTAAATTATCGACAAAGCGATATCGTTTCGTATATATATCGATTTTTGGTAGACTAGGTTTAGCGCGAAAGAATTGCCCTGAGCGCTCGAAGCCGATTTTATGTAGAATTTCTCTGTGGCCTGTTGTCAAATTGTTGCGATCGATAAAGATAACTGTCTATTTTTGTCGAATTTAAAATAACTACTAATTTTTCGCATTCCTTAAAGTTTTTTAACTCCTCTTTTTCCGCATTTGATAGACGTTGTTTATAAGTTAGAATAAAACTTTTATTAAATGTTTTAAATTTCGACCTTTGCTGCGATAGTAGTGTTTGTATTTTTTTTCTTCAATGTATCCTAAAATACCGGCTTGAATAGACGCTGGCTGTTGTTTTTTATGCCGAATTTCGTTTTCTAACTTATGCCCATTATAAACTGGAGATAATAAAAGAACATAATTTTAACAGAGCGAAAATAACGAATGAATACGAACCGTCTTTAGCAGAACTTTCACGAATTTTCTAATTAGCCGCGTGTAAATTCGAAGAGCTTTTTCAATTTCATGATTAAAAGTTTCTTTCGTTTAATTCGGTGAAAAGGATCAGAATAATAACGAAATAATCCGACGAATTACGCAGGACTAAAATATTCATATTTTAGATAAATTAACTCTTCAATTGTCGAAAAATAAAATGTGGCCCTCGAAATGGTCGTGTCTCTCTATAGAAGACGAAAAGAGAATTGGAAATAACGAAAGATGGAAGGGAAAATCGATAAGGATCGAATAAAACAAATACTATTCGTAATTATCAACAAGATCGAAATCGAACGAACAATAAAGCGCAGCTCACTCGATAAGATAAATGTTCCAATTGCAGTTTAAACATTTAATAAATTGAATAAGTTCTATTTTATTTTTTACTTTTTTTTTTAGAACCCCCCTTTGGGCATGTCAACAAAGGATCTTCACCTAGAAACGAAACGAGGGAGAAGGATCAGTTAAATGTATAGTCGGTGTCAAATATTGATAAGATAAAAGAACTGAGGATAGGAATAACGGAGATCGACGGAAACGATAAGATATACGAGGCACAATAAGGAGTAGGGAGTTTGAGTGATAGCAGATTGGAGTACAAAGAAGTGTGTTCATTCACGAGGGATGGACATTCAAAGAGGATGTGGCCAGGATCACAGACGGCTTCGTAGTCAGAATGAAGAGGATAACTAGGGGAAAGAGTGCGAAATGAAAACTATAGCGTGAAGAAGGAAGAAGAGTATGATTTAGATGTAAACGGATAATAGGGACAATAATGGAGCGGCGAAACAAAGGAAAATTGTGAAACCAAGGCCGCGTGGAAAGATTAGGTTGGACGGAAAAATAAAAGGAAGGTTGATTAGAAAAGGAAGAAACGTAAAAATCTGACCAAAATTTAACATGAAACTTTTTACACAATGGGAGTAAATTAGAAACTGGAATTTTAGAGGAAAAAAGAGCGGGAAGATACAGCAATCTGATCCAAGGAATCTGCCATTTCGTTACCCTCTATCCCCATATGACTGGGGACCCAGAGCATTTCAATGCGGATAGCGTGAAGCAAGAGTAATAAGTTACGAGTACACATTTCAAAATAACAATTATCAACTTAATGTTATTTATTAACATTAAACGGGAATTTCATAGCGCTATCAGTTTTTTATTTTTTCCTCAGCTATCTCTGTCGGAACTTCCTTTATTCTTCTTGGCTCTAATTTTTCTGAATCTTTTAGTCTTTTTCCTATTAGCTCTGTTTTTACGACCGAACTGACGGCTATTCTACGTGCAATTATTTATCGACCTTTAATCGCCGTTTCTCAAATTATCTAGTTACCTCTGAACTCACCATGAGGCCCTTCGGGCAATTTGTACATTCCTCCCCACTCTTGCGATTTTATCATTCTTCGAATACGATCTTATCTTTTTTTTTCCACCATTCCGTTCACACATTGATTTGCTGTGCATTTCTGGCTGTAAGGGTATCGATGATAATGAAATGTCTGCTGCGCTGGCTAATGTTCCTGCTTATTCCCGTCTTTATTTTAAGAAAATTCCACTGATCCTCCCTTTATATGTGATCCCAACCATATCCTTTTCGAATACTCTGCTCTTTTTCCTCAGTGCTCTCATCTATACGCTGAACTTTTGGCGTTAGATCTTCCTACCCCTTTCAATGCTTCCTTTATCCTTTCCTTCCCATCTCCAGCCGTTATTCCCCTCCTTCTTTCCTTTATAATTTCTATCTCCGATCGCCTCAGAATCCGAGTAGGTGATATAGGTCCATGTAGTTGGGTCAGTGTTAACACCGAGCCCATTTAAAAAAAAAAAAAAAAAAAATTCCAGGTTCCGGTAAAAATTTCGTTCCAGATTTTGGTCGTATATTTTTTGCGAAAAATCCTTTTTTCTATTTCTCCATTCCACCCATCTTCCCTCTCTAATCCTTGGTTCGTAGGGTTTCCTTCCTTTCGTCGTCTTGTTGTTGTCTCTATCATTCGCCTATCGTTTTAGCTTTCTCACTCTACTGTATTTTTTATACCGATGATGCGGTTGTCCGTGATCTTAATCATGTTTTCTTCAAATGCTTAATCTTTCTACTCAACGATCTGTTCTTTATTCACGTCTGTTATGTTCTCCTTCTTTATTGTGCTTCGTACATTCTGCCATTTTTTTTTTTTTTTGTTTGTTGTTTTTACTATCGGTTCTTTTATATTAACAATTTCCGGTCAAATATTAAGATCTAATTAACTGCCTCTCTTACTATTTCCGAACGAAGCTTAATACCATTAAAAAAAAACAAGAAATGAACAAGACTAAGAAAAAGCTGAAAGTAATTGTCTATGCAGGAATTTTTCGAAAACGGCACATAATCGAAAATTTTAAATCGTTGACAAAAGAAGATACTATTTATGTTGGCAATTAATTACTCATTCTTTCCAACCAAGGCCGTATCCTGAGGGAGGGGGTCGGCCCCCCCGAAATGTCTGCGAAATCATAACTGCTTGAATTAAATGGACCGAAATTCAGAATAAATTGATTTCTTTTCAATGTTTGACAAAAGAAAAGAAAATTGAAATTTTTATGAATTCTATGGAAACGACTATTTTTTGTTTATTTTTATTGTGGTGTTCAAATATTGCACATACAATAATTGACTACAAGGCTTTTTCATAACACACACATATATATGTATATATGTATAATTATCAAAATATGTTCGTACGCGCGTAAATAAACATAAAAGAAACAACAAGATACAACGTCCTTTTCTTGAAGTCGGGATTAAAAGAAGCCAGAAAAGAAACACAACTGCCACTTAATGAAGAGCATGTGTAATCATCATGAGGCATTTGAGAAGAATCCAATTAAGAAAACACGAGTAAAAACGCTCAGAGGAAGTGCACAAACATTCGCGGGAGATATTGCCAATTATTCGATTAGGATCTGAGGATATTAAAAAGATAAAGGATGTAGGGCAGAATGAAAATGTGTCATTGTGCCTACATCAACGGTAATAAATTTACAGATGGTTTGACAGACCCAAACTAGCATTACTACGGCTCTCGAAGAAAAAATTAAATCAAAAAAAAAAAATAAATAAATAAAAAGAAAAATCTCGAAGCTAGCCTTGGTAAAAATCTAAGACGAACTAATGTGAAAATAATGGAACGATGAGGAATTTTGTTTATTTTAGAAGCGTTTGCTCACGCGCGGGATGCTGGGAATATTATTATATTTTTGTTCCGAGTATTGAAAACTAGTGCCATATTTTAATGTAAAAAGATAAATTTTTTTTTCGGAAGGCTATATATTTTTACCAGTATGTTCAGTTCGAATAATTGTTCACAATCACTGCTTTTTTTTTTAAAAAAAACGCTCGTTAATGGCTTGTTTTTGTTTATTAAACAGAATTATTTTTTATATATTACTATTTGTTTTATGAAAGCTATTTTATATTAAGAAAATTTATTACGGTTTTCTTAAAAAAAAAAACAAAAAAAAAAAAACTCCACTAGGTAACAGAAAAACGTACCATGAGTTTAAACGATCGCGATAGTAAACTTATATGGCATCCGTTCGTTGTTGGCAAAATACCGGAGCCGGTGATCGGTTTAACGAAAGCTTCGGGATCGTACGTGTTCGACGAGAATGGCAAACCGTATTTAGATCTGGTTTCCAGTTGGTGGGTTAATGTTGTCGGCCACTGCAACGAAGAAATTTCGGAAGCAGTATCGAAGCAAAGCCGACAATTGGATCATGTTATATTTGGCGGATTTACCCACGAACCGGCAATCGAACTCTGCGAAAGATTGCACAAACTGTTACCGAGCCCGTTGGAACGATTCTTATTTGCTGATAACGGTTCGACAGCTATCGAAACGGCCATTAAGATGACCTACCACTACTGGCTAAACAAAGGATACACGACAAAGACTAGTTTCATAACATTTGAAAAAGGTTACCACGGATCTACATTCGGTGCAATGAGTTTAGGAGTCGCGTCCGGGCTTTGCACGACCTTTGAGAAGCTGCTCTTTCCGGTAATTACTATACCGTATCCAGAAACATGGTTCGACGAGGAAGAAGCTGAAATATCGAAAAAAGAGAAACATTCCTTGGACCTGGTCGAGTACCAACTACGAGAACATAACGATGAAGTCGCTGCCCTGTTTGTGGAACCGCTAATCCAAGGAGTTGGCGGCATGCGCGTCTGCCGGCCGCAGTTCATCGAACAGTTAACAACGCTTACGCGTCGCTATCAAGTTCCGATTGTATTCGACGAAGTATTCTGCGGATTCGGACGAACCGGTACCATGTTCGCTTTCGAACAAACTAATTCCGTACCGGACATACTGTGTTTGTCGAAAGGCCTAACCGGCGGAATGCTTCCGTTATCCTTGGTGGTTACCAGCGAACAGATGTACCAGACTTTTCTCGATGACGACTATAAGAAAGCTCTCCCTCACGGTCATTCGTACACAGCTCATCCTTTAGGCTGCGCGGCCGCTATTGCGACCTTGAAAATCTTAACTAGACCGGCTACTAAACGGACCATTCAAGAAATAGCCGAAGCACAGAAACGAGGATTACTCTACTTGCGGCAAAATTCGAAATTAGTCGAAAAACTCCGAGTTATAGGTACCATAGCTGCTTTTTCGCTTACGAGCAGCAGCTTCCTGAAAGATTTCAGATTGAAGTGTTTAGAAGAAGGTTTGATAATACGGCCGGTTCAAGGAAACACAATATCGTTGGTGCCTCCGTATTGTATTACGACTGAAGAAATTGAGAAAACGTATAAAACCATAGCGAGAATATTGTCCAGCTACGAGAATAAATAGCAAGAATCGTCAACTCTACCAAATCATTGCGAGGAATAACATTTTCATTCAATTAGGTTCTAAAAGATTAAAATTAACAACAGATTGTTAAGCAGCAACTTTGTGTCTAATCATATGTTTTAAATTCCGCCACAAACAATTAAATAGAGAATTATAGCAATATTATCGAAACTATTTTTCATCCTTAATTTAAATTAAACAAACCAAATTTTAGTTTATGCTTATAGTTTGAACAAAGCGCAGTTGTAATTTAAGCGATTACATACATGTATAAATATATTGATATGATACTACAGTCTATTGACTAATTTTGCTTGTTCGGCAAAGATTCTTTAGGTCTCCATTTTAGAACAGCACCAGCTTACGGATATCGGTTCTTGATTAATATCGAAATAAAAAACAAATAAAAGTGACTGGATCAAATTATAACCCGAGATAGGTTTTTATTAGAAAAATAAAAAATTAGCTCTCAGAGGCTAAAAAGACTCCTCCCGGAAGAAACTCATCGCGGACACGATCCCTCGGTGTCTTTTGCTAAATATCCACGTAAAACAAACGTAAAGATATAAAATAAAAAAATGAAATTGAATAAATTGCGGCTTATTTTTACGCTTTTTTCGCCGGCAGCAGGAGGATATAGCTCCTTAACAAATAAAATTTAATTACATAAAATTTGCATAAAATACATCAGGCCGCTCAAATATAATTTTTAAATTTCCAGTTTATTCCTGGTTTTCCAAATGCTTTCCCAATTTCCTAGTTACTAGAATTGTACAAGAGCTTACACGAACGCTTTTCCGCTTCTGTAATAACAAACCCAACAAAATAAACCATCAGTAGAAAGTAAAAAATTGCAAATTAAATTTTTTAGTTGTCTGAAGTTATTCGCATTTTAAATATTTTACCGTTATTATAATGACCACTAACTAACTCAAGCGATGTATACGCTTACTTTTTCATTACAAAAGTTAATAATGAAGTTTATTACAGGTTGATTAAACAATTCTCACTTATAGCATTTATTTGACGTCTAATATTTACATTTATAATCATACAAAAGGGATTTACGAAGCTCAAGCCCCTCAAAAAGTTTTACATTTTTAACAAAAACATTCGTGATGTATAGAGAACTTAAAAATTAATTAATCGTTGTAAATTAACAATAAATTTTATAGTTTAAGTGCCCCTCTTTTTTTTTTCTTGTGCAATTATTAAATACGTTAATTATCTAATTTTAAATACATAATGACCTTTTCTGACGGGTCACTGAACCTATTATATATTCACTTCGATATCAACAAGATACAGTACTTATCAAATCAATTTTTTTACAAATATTCTGTTTAAAGATGTTTTCTCAAAGACATCGAAGTTAAGATATTATGTTAATTTTAATAATGCTGCATAACTCCGAACTCTGAAACTGAAAGGTAGTTTGTGATAAAAATTCATGTCCCTATGGCATCCACCCTTAAGTTTAGTTTATTTCAAAAAGGAAAAAGGTATAGAATAGAGTACAGTTTGTTTACATCGCATCCATTGAAAAACCTAGTAGTCTCTATCACATCCCATTACAGAGCTGTAACGGCATCAGTAATTTTCTAAATGAAAGTAGTTTGCAAATTCATATTCTGAAGTGAATTTTTTATTTCCTCCTTGTATTTTACCATTTAATGAAAATAAAGAACTAGATTTTTTACACATAGTCTAGATATCAAAACAGTAATTCGTATCAAATATATATCTGTAAATTGATTTGACCGTAAATTCAAATTCTTTAGTCGTTTTAGTTACATTAAGAAAAGCTTATCCAACATTTTCAACAAACTGTGCAATGTCATATGATACAATATTAATCATTCGAACAATTTAATTCTACTTAAACCCGTCATATTGTCGAATAAATCGCTCGCTTCAGCATTATTTACGAAGATGTAATAGAAATCGTTTAATTTTAAATGATTCAATCAATCGCTACTTAATTAATTAAAATTTGTCGCATAATTAATTCTATAGATCATCAATAGTAATTATTGATGATGACACAGAATCTAGCATATTTTTATTCATGATCAAAAACTATTGTTTTCTGTGAATTTAATGCTGAATATTTAAAAAATAAATTTAATATAATAACGGGAATGACAAAAACAAAACTTAAGAAGAAACATGAAAGTCTACTATCGACTTGTTCCAGAATCTTTGAAATCAGGTTGCGTACAAATCCGCAACACAGTGAGACATTTTCATGTTTTCCCTTTTTACAGCCATTCAGGCATCCACTGACATTAGAATGTCGTTCGCTTCACGGCCTCCGTCGACATGAGAATGTCGCCGTTCAACCTGTGATTTCCTTTATACATATTATATCGCAACGTATGTGCAAAAATATACATTTAACAACTAACTACCGCTAGTACAAGGTTCCTTATTTACATCATTATCGTTAACGGTGGTAATATTGAGGAAATGACGTGTGAAATACACAAACCTACGATCTTCACAGGTATTTTACAAGTCGTTATAGGTAGCACTTTAACCTACTTCTGTTGAATGCATACTCGCTTATGTGGGAAATCGGTCTCATTAAATGCTCTCTTATTAGTAATTAGTCGTATCTAAGTAAATACATGAAATTTTCGTAACGCTCTTCTGTGACGCTCCATTTCATGACGCTTTTCGAGTTTATGTGCCAAAGTAAAGACATAAAAAAACGTCATTCTTTCCCACTGCGCAACCAAAAATTATTAAATGTAATAGTTTTATCTTTAAAACGAGACTAGTTTGGTTATTGCGCCGTTATTAGTTTAATCTTATAGAAAAATAAATATATAAAAATAAATCTTTCTTAAATGTAATAGTTTTATCTTTTTTTTTCTTTTTTTTTTTTTATTTATTTATTTAGATTTTTACTGCCTACATAGGCTATAATCTACTTAGTCTAGTTACAGTACGGTACATAGTTTTATAAAACTAAGTGTAGCATTGTACGTTTAAGAAATTTAATTATGTTATTGAGGTTCTTGATGTCCAAAAAAGCGTTGAGGTCTGTGGCAGTTGGTTGGTTGGCGGTGAACTTGGAGCAGCATAGTACCAGATGTTGTATGGTAATTCTTTCACCAGTGCATGTTTCACAAGTCGGTGGCTCTTTCCTCTCGAGAATGAACTTATGCGTCAGCTGTGTATGACCCAGGTATAGCCTGATAATAGCTGATGTGAGCGGTTTATTATTTTTTGTTGCCTTGAATATTTTGTCCGTCCAGTCGCTATTGTTCAGTTTTATCGTGGTCAGGGTGCTTGGTGCTGTGACGCGTAAGTTTTCCAGCCACTGGTCGAGAATTTTGTTTTTTCTGTCGGCTGGTGTATCATCTTCTGTAATATCTGCAGCACTTTTAATTTCGCGTATGTAGGTGGAGAGGAAGGTTTCATTGTTTGTGAGTACAATGTAATTTGGATAATCGGGATTTGCTTCGACTTTGAGGCTATATCGGATAGCAGTTAATTTCCTCCGAGTGCTTAAAGGCGGTTCCCGCATAAGAGCTACATGTTAGTTATTCGGCTTGTCGGAAAAGCATGCAGACTTATTCGGATCCCAGCATTATGTACTGGGTCAAATATTTGGAGGCAAGTCTCTGACGCCGACAGATATGCCAGGCTGCCGTATTCAAGCTTGGATCGGACAAGAGCCCTGTACAGCTGCAGCATCCTCTTGGGGCCAGGGCCGAAGGCCCTATTTCGGAGCATTTTCAGTATGTTCATTCTTTGGTGCGTTTCATGTCCAAGTTGCCTTAGATGTGCCGTCCACTTGAGACGATGATCGAAAGTAACTCCAAGGAAGGTGTGTTGGTCGGTTTTGGGTAGAAAGTTTCTATTTAGCCGGAGCTGTAAGGCTTGATATTTTTTCTTCCTGGTGAAGATCATATATTTGGTTTTTGTTGGTGAGAACTCCAATCCTACCGTGTTACTCCATGACTCGAGGTTGTGAAGCGTTTGCTGAAGAAGAGATTGACTGCATGCGTGGTCGTTGGTGATTAACGAGATATTTAGGTCGTCTGCAAATAGTCTACATTTGATTGGTCGTGGTATTACTTCTTCTGTCGTGTTAAAACGAGACTAGTTTGGTTATTGCGCCGTTATTAGTTTAATCTTATAGAAAATCCGTACAATGTTGATGTTTTGAGACAACAAAGGGATCACATTATTTTAGTGGAATTCATGGAGCGTGAACAAACCATTAACAGCCTAAACTACTGGACACACTCATCAATTTAGGGAGAGAGATAAAAATTTAGAAAGCAATTCAACTGTTGCATGACAATGCACGGCCATTCACAGCGAACATTACCCAAGAACTTACCGCCGAGTTGTCAATTGACTACAGTTCGGACCTTGCCCAAGTGAAAACGCTTTATTTTCTCAATTAAAACAAAAAAAAAAATATATATATATATATATATCCGGCGGATGACGAAATGCTTTAAAATATCGAGTCACTGGACTGGACGGAAAATGTTATAGGGTAAGTGTTGAAAAGTTGGTAGCTCTTCTATCAAAAACTTTGTAAAATGTTCAAGCAATAAAATGTAAGTTTTAAATTTAATTTTCGTTCATTATTACGCCAACGTGACGGGTTTTGGAACCTTACTTTCTGCGTGACTCTCGTAGACACAATGCATCAATTCGGATTCAATATTTATGGCGCGACATTCTATTTCGTGACGCTCCATTTCGGAACGCTTTTTGAGTTTATGTGCCAAAGTAAATTGTGTCAATTAGGATTCAATATTTATGGCGCGCCATTTTATTTCGTAACACTCAATTTCGTAACACTTTTCGAGTTTATGTGCCCAAGTAGAGACATAGACATAATATTAGTAATCAGTCCTATCCGAGTAAAGACATGAAATTTTCGTAACGCTTTTCCGTGACGGTCTATTTCGTGACACTTCATTTCGTGACGCTTCCATTTCGTAACGCTTTTCAAGTTTATGTGCCAAAGCAAAGACATAAAAATGTCAAAAACGTCTTTAAAAAAGTTATTTTATAGAGAAATTTTAAAATTTCCGAAATTATTATGTTGAAATCAGAGATATAAGGTGATTATGTTGTGATTCATTATTTTCTTTAAACTAATTGGTTCGGTCGTCTATCCGGGGCAAAGAATATCTCTTCCCGCAAATGTGACTTTAAAGAAACAATTCCAATATCGTCTGCGGTAACTTGTCACGAGAGAAACCTCCTTCAACTAATATGTAGTTATTAAACCAAGTTAATGAAGACAGCTGGTTAAAGGTGGGAAACACTATACTCAAAAGGCAACAACCAGCTCTGGATTAAGTGTATGATAGGCCCGGGGCTACGGAAATATCAAAGCCCCCTTTTCGGAAGCGACAAAATTATCAGTTTTATAGAATAACTAAACTTTCTTTAATTTAATTTGATTATATTATTTTGAATTCACGAATTAGCATATAATTATTAATGTTAATAAAACTAAATATAGACAATGAGTAGAATTTTCAATGCCAAAAAAAAAAAAAAATATATATATATATATAACTTTAAACAATGAATTTTTCAGAAAATTTTAACCAAAGATTTGCATAAAAGGATAGTGTGTGTGCGTGTGTTGCGCGTGTACACAGACACACACATTCATACGGACCCTTCCTAAAAACATAGATTCCGATTCGTTATACCTTAAAACAAATTTCTAATACGTTTTTACGAAACTCGAAATTTTATTATTACGAAGTTCCCTCCTCTAGGAAGAAATAAAAATCGATACAAAATTATTAATAAATAAATGTATTAAAAAATGCACTTGTTCCTGTAAAGTTAATTCTATTTATTTAAAAAAAAAGTTGGTGTATATGACAAATGAAAGATTCATTTTTTATTACATGTCGGAAGTTGATGGGCGAGGACCGGGGCTGCAGCCCCCCCCCCTACACTCTCCCCTAAATCCAGGCCTGGCAACAACAGAAATAATGCAGTTGTGATAACGTGGCCTACTTGCTTTCCTCAGCCAAGATAGATTATGACATGTATTACTTGCAGTTAGAAAAAAGTTGTAGCATTAGATATGGAGGGTGCACCAGTAAATTTCTCTCCTTGTTTGTAAAATTAGTACTTCCTATAGACTTCATAACTTCTGTAGTGTATAGGCCAGAATCTAATGGCGAGAACATTACTTCCTTTCTAACATAACTGTCGAATTAGAGATTTTTTCAAATGCTCGAACTGAGTCTCCGCAATAACAAATGAATTCTAAACTTCCACAATGTACAACTTTTGTACTGTTAACTGATATTGCACGCCATATAGAATCCCTGTTGCGGCAGAAAAAGCGCGACCTGGACGCAGGTACTGATAACAGAGCCAATGTAAACTAATACGAAGGAGGGTCGCCCTGAAGTAATGCGAGAGCGGTTTCCAGGGCGACATAAAGAATCCTCCTTGTTCGGAGTTGGGTTTTTAGTTGAGACACCACACAGAGGGGCACGACGGTGCCTCTATCGTCCGAAAGGATTTTCCCAACTTCAGCGCAAAAAAAAAAAAAAAAAAACTGCTAAGTTTACCTACATAAATTTTGGGGGCGTACTGAAATGTTAACAAAATCCGTTCGTATTTTATTTTTCTTTTCGTTTAAAACTGTATAGTCAAAAAATCGACCCGTGTTTTCTCGGTATTTTAACTTACCGTACTCTTCATATTAACGAGTAATATTCTCGGTGAGATAATTGATATGATTTTTAACTTCTGTTTTGAAATTATTTAAAATTAAATATTTTTTGTTTTAAATAAATTTGTTGTCCCTGCGACTTTCATTTCCAGTCCAGTTCTATTTTATAACAGATTAAAAAAATTTAAAATTGAAACGCTTCCTATATTTTAAATTTAAAAAAGGAAGTCATTGACCTGCTTCTAAGACAAAATCAAGTACTGCTACTATTTCCCGTGTTCATATTTTACAACAGATTTTATTTATTCTCACTGAATATCGATTTTCTTTAAATGTAATAATAACCATGATATCTTCTTATTAGCCATTTAATTTACAATATAATTTTTTTACCGATAGTACTTGCGCTACAAAAATTTTAATAAAGAGCATTTTTATGCCCGCATAAATTATTGTTTTCGATTTCAACAGAATAACACATTTTAGATTATTATATTCGAAACAAATAATGAGCTATTATTTTTTCTCAATCAGCATTAAGAAACATTTGTTTTTAACACATTATATAATATAACATCAAAGTTGATTATTTCTTTAAAAATCGCAATACACTTTTCTTTAATCTTTCGGTTCATCAGATGGAATTACCAATATTGCTTAAAAACGAATTGTACAGCGGTTTTATATTGCATACAAGTCGAATGTATGTTATGTAAAGATTACATTACGGCAAGTATGTAAAATAAAGACACATCAAATAAAATAATAAATAACGGTAAACAGGGTTTGAAAGAAAATATGAGTGTGCCTGAGAAATCCTGTTGTCACTTAGAGGTGAATTGAATAGTCCATCGCGGACCATCGTAGGGCGAAGCGTGCAACTTCTATGGTCGATTCCGATGGATAGGGATTAGAAAAGGAATAAGAAAAAAAGAAAGATTTGGTCGTGATTTTTTTTCAAGTTAAAGATCAGTCGTCCATCAAAATAGTTTTCACCAATCAGGCAGGTGTCGAAAGTCTGCAGCGCGAAACAGCCAAATCGCCCGCCAGAACTGTTATTTTCATTAGTTGAATTAGTAAAAAAAAAAGTGAAAGTTTCGCTATTAACGTCAATCCGAAAATACAGTTCGCGCTTATATCGGAAATATTGACCATAGAGATAAAACCACCAATTTAACGTGCACCACATCACCGCCGACAAAAGTGGTATGTATAATTTAGCGAAGGTTATAAAAAAGATGTGAAGTGGAGGGAAAAGCAAAGCTATAATTTCAACCGAAGTGAACATAAATTTAATAATTATTTTCGGAAGAAAATTATTTAAAAAAATTTTAAAATCGTCAATGCTTTGCGAGTTTTTATTTACTTGTTTATAAAAAAAACGCGTCTTCCTTATCATAATTGTACATTTAATTAAAATTTGCATAATTCTGTTTTTATATTTACATATCTGAATATATATTTAATGATAATGGTTAAATAGACACAACTTTTAACTGAGTGTAATTGTAAACATTATGTAAAGATCGTTTACTATTAAATTTTTTTAAAGCACCTTAATTACTTCCGAAATCCTGTGTCTCAGTTTGTATTACATTTTTCGATGTACTATACAAAATAAGTTCACAAATAATAGACAACATTTTTTCTACGTTCGAGAGTATACATAATTATGGTTTCTGAGATTGTTGTTAATTGAATAATTTGTTGTATTGCCGTAAGATTTCTTGTGAACTTTATTTCCCTTTAATTCTTTATTTCATTTATTACCATTATTTCTGTTCATCATTATTATTACAAAATGCCTCTTAAAAAAATTCCTAACCATACGGGTATATTTAAATAATAACTGTAATGTTTTAACTATGCATTTATAAATCAACTTTTTTTTTAATATTCAAACCCCTAGGATGTTGGAACCACGATTTGAAAACCATTGCATACTGCATATGGAAGATAATTTCTCAAATTTTCATTGTTAGTCGCTTTTATAACTATTTTGTAAATATAATCTTTCGCTCGATGCATAATGCTGTGTAATATCCGAGCTTCTTCAAATTAAAGTTGAACTCTAAAACTTTATTTTTATATCGATTACAATACAAAGAGTAATGTAGTAGAATGTATCGTACAATATTCGTAGTTGTGCTTTCGGATGCAATTAATATAATTATGTAATTACACTTTATAATGTATTAGAATGCTGAAATTTAAACTTCAATAGTTCCAGCAAAACCGGCTAAATGTTAATTGTTAACAGTTTTAGGACACCGGCGTACAGCTAACATCTGCTGGCGCAATCTACTGGCGCGGATATGGAAAGAAGCAAAAAAAGTGGTATGATCGTGTCGCGTTGCAAAGGGTTCCTTTTAGCATTGCGAATGGAGTCAAGCCACAATCGTAATGCATTGTTTGTTTTTCTTCTTGTTATTGCGTGATGTCTGTAAGCCTCAAAACTGTTTATAATTTAAAAGTGAATTCAAGCTGTAAATGTAGAAAATTATTTTACAAAATTTAGGGTATGTCAGATTTAGTTTTGCACGATCGTGTCTCGGCGCAAATCGCCGCGTGACGTATAACAGACAAAGCTTGTTCAGACCGTTTGTTTATGTTATTGTTTGTAGTTGCCCATGAGTGGTAACCAAAGCTGTTAATTTTATTATTTTCATTTTAGGTTTTTCATATTGATTATAAGTATTTCAAATGGAAGGATTAGATCCGTTTTACCAAGTATATGATTTGTTTAGGAAAAAGCATTACGAGAAATGTATTGAAATTTGCACAACATTGTTACTTAAGAATTCTTATGATCAGGTATATTATTAACAGTAGAATATATTGATGGGTTGAATTTTCGACGCCCAAAAAAAAAAAAAAAAAAAAAAAAAATGTTTTTGGTTCTACCATTTTTGGAAATTTTTCATTACATTTAATTATGTTTTGTGAAGGCTGTGTGGGCGATGAAAATGCGTGCCTTAACTTTGCAAGTAATGGTAGATGATATTGAAGCTGAAGAAGAGGGAATTGCAGACATGTTTTTAGATACGGATATAATCGCAGTATCAGCAAAACCAGGCACATCATTGCGAACAGTTGGAACTTCAAATAGTGGATATAGGTATTCTGTTTACAGTACAAGTTGATTTTATGTTTTCAATAATTGTGGGTTTAACGTTTAAATTACGGTTCTGTCTAAATAAATTTCGTTTTTTAGAAAAATCAGAAAATAATATGATAGTTATACATTTTTAGTGCTGGTAGTTCATATTTTATTCGTAGGTTTAATTTTTTTCTTCGTTGCAATAAAACACATTTATCTGTAAAGAATTATATGCATGCATTATATTAAGTCTTAAACTATGTTAAATGTAAAACACATATTGATGTTGATATTGAAATTACTGTAAACCATCTTATATATTATTTTTTGTACGTTAATGAAAAATAAGTTCACAACATTAAGATAATTTAGTTATAAAAAAACAAATTCAAATTATATTTTAAAACGCCAGCTACTTTGGGGTAATTATCGAAAACTACCCGGCGTTTTATAATATCAGTTCGTGCTTTCAAAATTAAATTACTTACTCTTAATTTATATTAATATATAAAAGATTATTTATTTTTTCTTTTACATATCGTACTCTGGGAAACTTTTAATTTCATGCCATAAATATTGAATCTGTTACTTTGAAATGTATTAGTTAAATTGTTTTTAATATATACTTCTAGCGTATTTAAATGGTTTTTGTTTAATAAATTGAAAAAAGGCAAATAAAGTAAAAAAAAATGATATTGGTGTAATATTGTTATTATATGTTTTTTCGAATAGTCATTATCAGTGTAATACTTTTTATGCTATATTTCATTTTTTTTAAATCACAGTGCGATATTCATTTTTTTTTTTTTTTTTTTGGTTTTGACAAAGATATTATTAATTTTTGAATTATAATAATTTTAGGGTGTGCGCTTACCTTTATCTTGAAGGACTCTACTTCCTATTTTTTCTTTAGCGCACTATACAGACCAATTATAAATATTTCATCTTTTGTACTCGACATAAATGTATATATCGACTGTATGAAAAGTTGCATAATGTTTCGTCATTCTTTCAAATTTTGACTATTTAAAATAAATGTAATATAATTTTAAGGATTATAATATAATTCGAAAGATCGTAAAAAAATATTCATAATTTGTATATTTACAACATAATTAATATTTTATAAATAGCCCTGTCAAAATACATTTTCCTACTCTACGAGTGTAATTATTAGGCCCGACTGAAATTTTAAAAGATATTGTAAGTATTTGGTACGAAAATATAAATTTCGAGAAGACGGTTTTAAAGTCGATCCGAACTGGAGATATGTAATTGGCTGTGTTTGTATGGAGAGTGGTGGAAAAAATTAATATGTTTGGAAGTAGCTAGTGGTTGGATTTCATTTATAATCTGGGTTTTTCCTTGCTGCTTCAGTGTGTTTTTAGATCTGTTGATAAATAGAGTATCACTATTCGAAACGTTAACTGATAATATGTGTGGCGTGGTTTTTACCGAAAATAATTATATAATGAATTTAAGAAGCCACGAAAATTTCGAGACATTTTTATATCGAAATTTTTTATTTTTTTCACTAACCTTGTTAGCTATTGAGGCATTCAGCAAAGAATTATTCGCGATGTTAAATGTAGAAATTAATTATACAAAAAAATATAAATGTGAAAAAAAAATTAACAAGTAAATATACAAGCCCAACTATGCAGGTTAACTATTAAACTGCATAGATAAGGTATCTCTTCACACACTCCTGTTATACTAAAAAATAAAAAAAAATGTTTACACTTTCAGAAATGTTAGTTTTAGTCAGCCATAAAGAAGAAAACATATACTTCCAATTCTGTTAATCTTGTATTTGAAATAATTTATTTTTCTTAAAAATAAATTTAAATTTAAAAAATAATAAATTCAATATTTTGTATAAAGTTTACTTTCCAAATCTGTTGATCTGTGATGTGCTAATAATCTCTCAAATACATTTTTAAACCAAATTGAAAAAAAATACATGTAGACCTATTACATTTGTAATCAAATACGTACTTTTTTTTTTTTTTTTGATCCTAACTTTATGTATTGTATTAATTTATAAAAATATTTATTCATACCAAGGCCACAAACAATGAGCGGCAGGCCAGTGAGTGGAATTGTAAGACCAGGTACACAAAGTAGTGGTGGAAATTCGTTACAGCAGATGCTAAAAACACCTCGTACATCTCATACTGCTCGTCCAGTTACATCAAGATCTGCTCGTAGTCTGCGGCTTGGAACAGCTTCAATGGTATCCCAGTTAGACGGACCATTTATTCAAATTTCCAGGTTGAATATGTCAAAATATGCTGCCAATAAGTTAGTGGCAAAGCCATTGTTTGAATACATTTATTATCACGAAAATGACATTCGGAATGTAAGTTGATAGTTTTTAGTTGAATTGGATTTTTACTGGTGATATTAAATACTAATAATTTAATTGAACAACAACACTAATAAATATAAAATAAATAAATTCTTTAATAACAAAATGCGTTTTTAATTTTAATTGAGTGTACTTTGTTTGTTAGCTGATAAAGGGCTATGCCCGGAAACGTTTCTTTAAATTGAGACATTTATTTTAATTTATTAAAGGAAATTAATTTATATTCATTTTCGTTTGTTATTAAAGAATTTATTTATTTTACATTTATAAATTTTAATAAACAGGTTATGGATTTATCTACATTGTACAAGATTAATTATAATTTTTTTCAGATTTTGTCAGCAGTGTTCACTTTATGAAAATGAATTTATTTCTTTTTTCTTTTTAGAAACACCATCAACTTCTGTATACGGAGACAATTGACATTAAGATTTTACTGAGCTCTTTTATATATTTTACATGTATCGTTTTCATTGGTAATATTAGAAGTATCTTCCATTTTTTTGTTCTCGTTATTACGGGTATAAGGGTTTTTAATTATCTCAAAAGTTTCTTTTAGGCTAGGGATACACACACGAGCGTTAATTTAACGCGTGTCAATTTTAGTATCATTGCATTTACTGCGACGTATGTTGGTTTTCCCCGCATTAACACACTATTCTTTATTTAAACTACGGTGCATTGCTTAAGTATATTTGTTATTAAAGTTACGATGAACAGTTCAGAAGTCTGTGAATTTTCATATTTAGTAATTCAATGCGTAAAAAATAAAAAGAACCGTCAAAAGAGAAAGTGGTGGATACGTCCTTTAAATAATGAAAGATTTATGTATATATGGCAATTTTTATACATTATATGGTTCCCTTAGAGCACATACAGGAAAATTTTTTAATTATTTTCGTATGCCAACAAATTTTTTTGATGAACTGCCGGAATTTATAAGAATTCACATAACAAAAGAAAATACTAATATCAGAAGAACAATTCCAGTAGAAGAAATGCTCGCTATTATTTTGTAAAATTACGTTATACAATGAATAAAAGTTTTAATACCAAAATATAATATATACATTATCAGTTATCAATAGAAAAATCAGAAAACAAACTGGCTGTTGAAGATGGCCTAGACGGTTGTTTCACGTACAGAATTGTTATTATTAGTTTCCGCATTCGATTTTTCAATATTACGTAACAACTGCATCGTTTGCATGCGGAATGTAAATTTTTGATCTGAATTTAATCTTTTGACCATGGGTAAAAGTGATTTAAAGAAGGCAGAATCTTCATCCTCGTCACACACTTCTCGGTTTACCTGATGAGCGTCCATAAACCTAATTAATCTTTGTTCAAAATCGATTTTTCGTGCGCGTTTCGAAATATTTAAAGGTTTTGTGGAAGTAGTTGATTCTTCAACCTTAACTTCATCTGTATCACTTCTATTATCTTGTTCATCAACCGTTTCTCGTTTTACATTTTTCATAATACTACTATTAGTAGCTCTCTTTTTCATGTTTTTATCTAAAAATCGCAACTGCTGCTCATAAATATATTTTTTTATTTTTGTAGCACCAGATCCAGATCGGGTTGTTTGAGTATCTTTTTTTCTATACCGTATGAAGTTGTCTTTAATGCTCTTCCACTTTTTTTCTAAATCTTGTACTGTAATAATAAAAATTAAGAGAATTTGTTTAGTTAATGTATAATGTATTAAGGTTAGTTTTATTTTTAGAAATCTTGGTAGTGGATGCAGTATAAAGGATTTGCACTATAACTTCAGTATTGATCGTTCAACAGCTGGCCAAATTGTAAGAAATGTGTGTAGAATAATTTGGGAAGTAATGAAAGAAAAATGCATACCCGTTCCTAATAAATTAGATTGGAATAATGCGGCAGAAGGTTTTAAAAATCTAGCCAATTTTCCAAACTGCATAGGGACTGTTGACAGTAAACACATGCGAATTATAAAACCTGTGGCAAGTGGATCTTCATATATGAACTACAAACACTACTTCTCAATCGTATTATTAGCAGTAGCTGATTGTAATTACACATTTAAATATGTGGATATGGGAAAGACTCGGAATCTACAATGAATTCATCGTTATTGCGGAATATTAAAAAAAAAAAAACGTCAACGATTCCTGAATCAACTGAAGTGCCAGGTATTCCGATGCGTTTACCTTTTGCATTTGTAGGAGACGAAGCATTTGGCTTATTATCTAACTTTCTTCGTCCTTATTCTGGAAAACATTTACCAATGTTCAAAAGAGTGTTTAACTACAGGTTATCGAGAGCAAGACGTTATGTGGAATATGCATTTGGAATTTTCAGTAATAAATGGCATATATTTCACAGACCGAATGATGTAAACATAGATTTTTCTGTTGATATTGTGAAATGCTGCTGTGTATTGCATAACTTTGTTCGCACACGACATGGATTCAATTTTGATGATACTTTAATCGTTAATGGGTTTGAAGATATTAATTTGGATGAGAATGTAAAAATATAAATAAATCTATTAATTGCTATATCGCGATCCAGTTACCAATTATTTCATAAGTGAAGCTGGCCAATTATCTTGGAAATATAATATAATTTAAAATTAGAAATTATGGTAACCCAAGAATACTAACATTATTCAATCTGTGTTTAATATTAACGTTATGCAGATCTGTATTGTACATGATAGTAATTTCTTTTTAAATTACTTTTTTTAAAAGAAGTAAACCTGTATATAATTATTAAATTATAATTGATAATAATGTCTGAAATAAATTTCCATGCATTAGTATTTGGATATTCCATAGTGGATAAATTATTACCTAATATTTTCTGTTCTGCATCTGTTTTATTTGATAATCTTTCAAATAAGGAAGATGCTACTGCGACCCACGCTGCGTTCTTTTTAATTTTATTCTTATAATCTTCTACCGAAGTATCCCATAAAACTGGTCTCTTTCTTACCTCGCTAATTAACAGTTTAGGATCAACCATTTCGTAAATTATTACTGTTAACGCACGTACACGAAACTAAACGTGCGTTGTAGCATAATACGCGCGTCCGATTATTTAACGTGCGTTAATCGAACCGACGCGGTTGCTTTGTGACTCAGGCTAGTTGACCTTTATTAGTAATGCTGAAATGTCCGTCAAAACGCGCGTTAAAATAACCCTCGTGTGTCTCTAGCCTTAGTGTTTCTAGTTCACATTAATCTAATTACAACTTATCTTCTTAAAATTGGTCAATTTACATTTTGATTGTTATTATTGTAAACTTCATAGTGTCATTTAGAGGTTAGGAATTTAGTGCTTTGCATCACAATCAAATAAGTGGGATTGAAATAAACGGGGCGAAAACTTTTAGTACAAAAAGTGAAAAGAAAAACACTAAAGCAATAAATAATCTTTTCATTGCTTTTTTGTTCCAATTTTAATTCCTTCTCATACGTCTTATATATTTGTATGTTTATTTATTCCCCAGGTTACATATTTAGAATAAAATTTATATTGTAGAAATTATTTTTTTGTCTAATATGTTTTGGGCAATCTTGCTATTATTATTCTGTTTACGTAGCTACTACATGTAGAAAGTAGTAAAATTTTTGTAAATTAAATAACGCATATGATTTTGAATATTAAGTTTGAGAAGAAATAACTAGAAGTTTCAATTACAAACCATCAAATTCATAAAAATTAGACTCTAATGTGATTGTTTAACATCATTATTGACATTACTATTAACATTATTATTTATAAGTAAAACAAAAGAAAAATATTATATTGAAACAAAATTTGGCACAGAAGATTATATATACAGCCTATAATGACATTTTCTTATGGAGGAACGTATCTATCGGTAAGATCACAAAAAAAAAAAAAAAAAAAAAAGTGGAAAAAAATCATTACCAAAGAACGGTGGCTGCGACTGATGCACAAATTGGCAATGATGAATTCATTTAAAAAAAAAAAACGGTCACATCCAACACGGTCGTTCCGACTCAAGAAGAATGATGGTCACTTCTAGCTATCTTAGAAACACACTGCTACTTCATTGTTAAATGACGTGTGTAGGCACAACTGTGAGGTGAACGTCTCACGTGTGTTCATACTCGCCACTAAAATTCTGTAAGACGCAATAGAGTTGGGTCTGCGATATACATTCCCTAAGATACGGCAAAGACACAACACTATTGAAAATTGCCGTCGTCATATGCATCGTGGTTTATTGGTACCTCTACAAAGGAGGTAACAGGCTCGATGTAAATGAGCGAAATGTTTTTGAAAACGTCAATTTATAATTCTGCAAACTCTAAATCTGTCTTAATATCAAAATATTAAGGTGGTAAAATAATAGCGAAATATTGAATAAACTTATAATGGAGGCGATGTTTGTTTCAAAAATAAGAGTTTGAATTCGATTGAACGTATTAAAATGTACGAATTACCCCGCGATATTAACTGTGCAGTAATTGCGTAAAGCTTTCGCAATCGGTGGCTAATTTTGAAGTAATTATCCGTAGAAGCTGAACAGTCATAAACAGAACAGGAATGGGAAAACATATAAAAGAGTGGTCATTTAAGGGAGGTAAATTATCGAAAGAATTGAAAAAGAGAATAAAATGGTAAAGAGAGAGAGAGTAAAAAAAGATGATGCAGGTGCAATAATTAAAAGGAAGTGCGACAAAGAAGGGTAGTTAAATTGCCGAAGATAGAAAAAAGTTTAGGTTAAAATAAAAGATAGAAGAAATAATCTGCGAAAATGATAATAATATTGAAAATAAGTTAAAAGAATAATTTAAACTACTACCGTAAATATTCTTGAAGAAGTAAAATTATAATACTCAAAAAAAGAAAATAGAACTTTTTTATATAAACAATAAAATGTATGCAAACAACAAAATTAGTAGGCTGAAAAAGAACGTTGGGAATCGTTACGAATTCCAACGATTAGACAGACAGCGGGAGTTTGACGATTGAAAAATTAACGAACCAGTACTAATTGGGTTCATCATATGATTATAAAAAGTAATGGATTCAAAATGTCCGTGAGGGGAATATGAGCGAAACTAAAACATCTTATATCTCTAAAAAACAGAATCTTCTTTAAGTTATTTGTGTTATCAACAAATTAAAAAAAAAAAAAAAATTTATAATTATTACGCTGATATTTGATTAATATTTAATTATGCATGCCTGTTACGAGTTTAAAAATGTTTGATTTATGAAAAAGAGCAATTTAAACATTTTAAGCGAGAAAAACCTGTCTGCTTGTGTTATGTAATCTGTCGAACGCGCCATGTTTATAATAGATAAGATCATTTTGTTCGAATAAATTTCGACGTTAATTTACACTTTAATCTTTTATTAGCATCTAACCTGTCGTAAATCACCATAATATAAAAGGCACCCTTCAATTTCTTATTGATTTTATATTAATTTAAATTTATTTCCTTAATATGGCGATATACGAGTGCCACTGTATATAATATAAAGATACAATAATTAATTATTTTAGTCCGAAAGGTAAACACTAAAAAATAAAAAAAAAGCAAATTCAGATTTGATACAGTTGTACGTACGATTGTGCAAGAGCGGCATATCGAAGGTATTTCTTTATTCGGGGAATTAATGTTGTTCGATATTTTGGAGAAAAATGAAATATTTGAAATGATCTTATTTTGTTAGGCTATGGATTTAGCGGTAGAAGCTACTAAGGCATGCGAATACAAGGATACTTGGTGGAAAATTCAATTAGGAAAATGTTATTTCATGTTAGGGCTTTATCGCGATGCCGAAAAACAGTTTAAATCCGCTTTAAAACACACTCCATCGGTCGAAACGTATTTAAGATTGGCAAGAGTTTATATTCGCATGGATCAACCTATAACAGCTCTCGATTTATTTACTGCGGCTTTGCAATTATTTCCTAATGAGGTTACCATATTAACCGAAACAGCACGGTAATGTTTTTCTCCTTGCGAATATTCTCATTCATCGCTGTTCAGCACTTATAGTTGTCAGTATAGTTGTTTTGATTCGTTTGCATATTCCGCACATTACTGTCACTTTCTATCTATCACGATTTTAATGATTGTTTTTACTCGTTGTGTGCGAGTTTTTCGAATTTGATTAACGTTTTATTATAAAGTTTTCTTTCAGTATCGTATTTACTATTTATTAATTTTTTTACGTTTATGATATTTGTCATATTCTTCATGATTCCTTTCATTATCATTTTTTTTTCTTTCGGCATTTTTACTCTACATAGGGAACAGTTGTAGGAATACAGAAACAGGAACGAAAACGTGCAAATCACTAATTTATAGGTTAAAACGAATCTGGATTTGTTAGGAAACACATGCAGATTGTATTAATATTTCATTCCGAAAGATGATAAGAAGCTTAAAAGTGAAGAGTCTGCTGCAGGTCCTTAAAGTTTGAAAGGAAAGTCAAAAAGTTTTCATGGCAGTCAGAATATTATTCAGTATTTTACTATAAAAGAAGAAGAATAAAAAGTATGAAAATTTCAAATATTTGGCTTTTTCTAGAATTTTGCTGCTGAAGTGTTCTTATTGTGAGCATTAAATAAAAAATAAAACAAAAATTGTATTTCGGTAGCTCTTTTAAATCCAGCGATGTTTGTGGATTGAACTAAACCAGAGCGTATACGAATGATGACTCTACTGATAGCTGAATTGTGGCTGTATAAAAATGTTATTTGCAAGACAATACCACGATGGTCGCCAAATTTCTTATTGGGTGATCATAAGAAAGAGAAAGAAATTACTAGCTTTTCCAGTTGTAGTTAAAAAATTGTTAAGTGTATATGTATATATTTTTTTTTTATTATTTTACCGTGTGTAATAATACGTTTTTCTAACTGCACAGTTTGTGTAAAATTTGAGCAGTTTAAATTTGTAACATTTAATGAGAGCTTTATAAATGTTTAATACATCAATAGTTAAGTACTATCCGAATGGCCTATGCGCATGTCGCATCAGTTAAGAATTTTTACAATGTATATTAAAATATTAAACACGGAAATGTGTACAGTACGGCTAGAGGTCTGTTATACTTAAAATTCTCTTTGATATTTCGGCATTTGTTATTTTTTAAGAATGTCGATAAGTATTATTAGCGTAGCCAATACCCGCGTAATATGTACATTTTTTTTAATGCTTAACATTATTTCACTAAAGCACGATAAAATAGTTATAAGAAAGTATCATTTGAGTTTTTCGACTACGAATACCATGTAGAAAAGAATGAACGCTGAAGAGTTACAAAAAAAAAAGTTAGTATCACTTTGTACTTGCTTTATCTATTTTTTCTTACAGAAGATATTTTAGGAACGTATGAAAACTATTCATATAAATTCTTATAGAATATAACTGTGATTTTATAGAATATTTGAATGTCTAAATAATTTTCCAATGTCGATAAAGTATTATAAGGAAGTACTTCGCGAAGACGCTACAAATATGGAGGCGATCGCCTGTATTGGAGTTCACCATTTTTATTCCGATCAACCTGATTTAGGATTAAGATTTTACCGGTTTGTTACTTTTCTTTTATTAAGTCTTAATCTAATTGAGATAAAAAAACATGGTTTTAGTGAAATATGAACAAGCATACCTAACGAATGGATCGGTATAATAGAGATATGATGTGTGCGGTAAAAAACGCATTGCCAGTCATGTTATATTATTACTTATCAATAGTAAGACAACGTATTGATCTATTTATCGAATAGTTTAGTTTTTATTTGTAAATAAAATGAATAAAACTGATCCATTTACAGTTCAAAATAAACTAAATAAAACCTCATAAGAGTTCTCAAAAGACGAATAGTGTAAAACATTAAAATTTAATATGGGTTGTTTCAATATGGTTTCTATCAAAAATAGACACATATGGGTAACTTTCACAACCACGAAAAAACAACCACTCTTCATTTAGATCAATAAAACTCCATATAGTTAAAAATGAATGATTTTAGATCAGAATTTATCTGATGTTACAGGGGAAAGAATATGTAAAATAAAGAGTACATTGTTACTAAATAGGAAGCGGAATTTTCACTGTGGTAACGATTAATTTAAAAAAATTGTTTATATTTATATTAATATCGTAACTAATTTTAATGAAGAATTGTTGAGAATCACAGTTGTTTAGTTCTAAATATCTTTATTAAATGTAGAGTTATACACACCATTATTTTATATAATGTGATTTGTAATATCAAATAATTGTGTTAATTCAAAAACTATTTCAAAAAACGTAATATTTTATTGAATATGTATAAAATATACATTTGTAACTTTTATTTGTAATTACAAATTGCCTCATATATATGATGGATGAATTTGTTAGTAAAAAGAGAAGGCAATTAAATATTACATTGATATAAAGAAGTAAACAATATTTATAACTACCATTTGATGCCATTGTATTGCAGCTGGAATTAACATTTTTTTTTTTATTGTCAATATTGTAAACATATTTTACACATTTTTTCCCGATAAGATCCAAAGTGAACGTCTTATAGTTCATTTAGATTAATTAAACTCTACCAGTGAACTATTCTCGGAAGCTAATGAACTGTGCCCGAATGTGCTTATTATATCCTACTGAACCATATAAAATTTAAAAATTATTTAAAAAAAAAATGAAGAATAGTGAAAAAATTAATTTCAAATTTTAGAAAAAGTTAAATGTATTTTTATTATATTTATATAGTATAAAAACAACATTCTGCAAATATATTTTGTGATGTAGTGGTGAATGTGGCTGTAATTGCAGGACAAATTATATAAGAACGTAAGCTCGTAATCCTAACGTTAAAGTTCGATAAACACATTATTTCTATTACTTATTAAATGAATCAATAGACAGGTACACTTTTATAAAATAATAATATATTTCAAATTAAACATGTTTCAAAAACACTTGTTGGGGCAGCAAGAAAAAAGGAGCTCTGCGATTTTTGAGCCACCACTATTCACCACTGCACTATAAAGTACATTTATAAGAAATTGTGCTTTTATGTTATATAAATGTTATAAATAACATATTTAAGTTTTATTTGAATTTGGAATTAAAAATTTTTCATAGCGCTATATTTTTTTAAAATAATTCTTCTATTTGGTATACTTTATTTTAGGCAGCGTGGTAGCCTAGTGGTTAAGGTGTTTGGCTATCAAATCAGAGGTGTCATAGGTTATCGGGACTTGTCTCGTTCCGGATCCAAGTCGCTCTCAAGTATATACCTAATTTGAAAAAAAATGGGTACTAGAGAAATCTGGGAAAGTAAAGGCGGATCTGAAGTAGAAAGGAACTGGCTCCAGTATTCTCATCAGATCAATTAGAACCTTAAGTACATTATGAAAAGTTTAATTCCACAATCCATGATACCTTATCAAGGATATATGGGATTTACTTTACTTTACTTTATACTCTATTTTAGAAAATTCGGCTTTAAGGCTCAGGGTAAATAAATATAATTTGAAAACTTGTTTTACATTTATGCCGAAGAGGCTATCATCTGATATTTATGGCTTATAAAAATTTAAATTTCTCGTATACATTAAAATTGCATTCTAATATTTTACACAACCTATATAGCCCTCTTCCGATTTGTAAAATCTCATAAAAATCGGTGACCCGGAAGTTATAATGTCTGTTTTTGTGAAATCACTCTCGAACGAGTTTCAAATTCTCTACAAAAGTCATTCCGGCTTTTGCTATATTATAATATTGTACTTATTGCGGTTTAGTTGAATTTGAATGACAATTTTTTGAATTAACAGACGTTTATTACAAATGGGCGTGTATAATGCGGAATTATTTAATAATCTGGCGCTGTGCTGTTTCTATGCACAGCAGTACGATATGGTTATCACCTGTTTCGAACGAGCTTTGAGTTTAGCGATTAACGAAAATGCCGCTGATGTTTGGTACAACATTTCTCATGTCGCTTTGGTTAGTATTGAAATAATTTGTTATATACGTATTTGTCGTTCAGCTCTTTTTGTCAACATTTTTCATTTAACCGCATACTTAAATTTTTATCTCATGTGCTACAGTACACAGATACAAAAATATCGTGTTATAACTTTTAAAATTATTTTATACTACGATGATATTTTATGTAACTGTATTTGTTGTTCTCCAATTTGAAAAATAAACAAAACAACCCGCTTATATTAATTATTTTTAACATCTGGAGAATAATAATTATCTGGATCGAGTGTTCTTTTTAATACAAAATGTTTAATTTAGTTATCTAAAATTTCCGATTTTTTTTTATGAAATCTTTTTGTTTTCAGCCATGTAATTTATATTCATCATAGTGTATAGTTGTAGAAAAAAAGAAACATTTTTAAATGCGTGACGTGAAGTCACGAGCGATATATATATATTAGCTGATGTCCGCGCTTCCTATATTAATACCTGTTTTTAATCTTTTGGTTTTTCTCTTTTTTTATATAGTGAACTCTACATTCGCACTAAAGATTTATTTATTCCATTCAGTTTTTACTACTTTCGGGCATGTTACTAATACAATTAAAACAATGAGTACCGTTTCCGTGACGGAAAATCCGGAATAGTTTGCGCAGATTTAGAATTTGAATGTAAATAATATTTTTCCGGTAGCTGTTAAAGGATTTTTTAATAATTCTTCTATAATTTTATCTATTTCGTTATGGAACATTACTAATACTCAGCATAGTTACTAAATTTCGTATTCAAACGCTTTGGAAAAATTAAAGAAATACTATAAAGAATTATTTATAATGTATCGTTTTTACGTAATTAATACTTTTACGATTTTGTATCAATTTAACGCTACGTCTACGTTATAAAGCTGCTTCCCACGGTTTTTATTGTAAATTCGTACCTTCTTTGTCGAAACACTGTCATTATATCAGCCGAGTATCATTGCTGAAAATCCTATCGCTTTCATCGCTACATTTATCTGTTTTTTGTTCCTTCTTCTATTTTCCTCAAATCATTCGTTTATTCTATAAATAATTTTTATTTCTTGTTTTTTGATTAACAAATGTATATTTTGTATGTAAAGATTTTTTCTTTCTCTGGAATTTTTTTTTTTTTGTGCGGTCCAACAATAAACGGTCTCCGCGTTCAGCTGAATATTATTCTTAGCCATCTCTGAGAAATATATGCCGACCGCAGTTTAATAACAACCGGATATCAAATATATAGAGGTGTTACTGATGGCTAAGGAAAAATAATTGTTATTTACAACTTAGTAAAACAGAAGTATTAGAGACATGCAAAGAAACTCAGTAAAATGTTAAATAGAATAATTGACGGAAAAGGTAACGGGCAGAAGACCTTTAATTGCAGATCGAGGATAGTGCGAAAGAATTGTTCTAGATTGTGGACGATAAAGCTCGAGTGACTATGATTACCGCCGAACTCCGGTTAGGGAAGTCATTTTGAAGAAGAAGAATGTATAAACGGCAATCAATTTCTCGGGAATTATCGTGAACAACTTGAACAGTATTTTAAAAATAAGCTTCCATTACTTTGTACGAGAGTGTCATGTAAGGTTAGGGTGGACAAGGTATGAAGTGGAAGTCGTTCGTTTATTAGTAGAGCCACAACTGCGCTTACGTTGGGAAGAATAAGAAAATGATCTAACGTTTAATCTGGACTGTTTATGTACTGCCTTGTAACTAAATCTGTAGCGTTTTTATTTCGGGCTTAAATGTACAAGTTATTAATTTCATTTTATAAATAACGGCATAGTCAATTAAAACCGACTTTTCTATAAAAATTATAGAAAACTATAGGTCCAGCGTGTATTTCCGTGGCGAGATCAAAGAATCAAGTTTTTATTTATATTTAACCCATTTCAAACATAATTTGTATATTATACTGAATATTTTATCGAAGACAGCGGTAATTATACTATTAGGAAGTAAAATAATCAATAATAAAAAAAAAAAGAAATCAAAAACATATTTGTTTTTGTTACGCATGTCTATTGTATTTAAAAAAAAAAAATATTGTGACACTATCTAATAAAACAATTTAATCTTCAGAGATTACTACTGAAAAAAAAAATAAAAAAACTTGAGATTAATGAAAATGTTTTTTTTCTCTCTACCTTGGATTCACTAGCTGGGCGTCATTGATCAAATAGCCGCTGAATATATTATAATATGCATAACCGACGGATCGAGAAATTTTAGATTTTAATAGATCTAAGGTGGACAGGATAGAGGGAGCGAGAAATGGAACAACCGTAGAAGGAAAAGCACAAGGATATAAAAGTAAAATTGCGAGGCGCAGGGAGACTGAGATCTAAGAGGTTAGAATAGAAGACAAGACACTCGGGTAAAAAGAAGAAAGCATAAATATGAAATATGATCGGGATGACATATGAAGAAGTAAATATAAGAAGAGGAAAAATGTGACCTCAGCTAAAGAAAGAGGGATGTTAAACTATTAGAAATGGAGAAAAAATCTGGATTGCATAAGAAGCCAAAGGATAGACCGTTGAAAAGATATTAATTAAGAATAGTTAGATTCAGAGAATTGGAGAGCATGCTGCAGTTGATCAGATTCGGTGTATGGTTTATTAAATTTATGATTTTTTAATTGCAATTACTTTATTTAAAGTGTTTTAATTTGTCCATTGTAAAATTTCTTAGGGCGTCGGTGATATAAATATTGCCGAGCGGTGTTTACGTCTGGCATTATCAATCGATTCAACACACGCCGCTTCTTTTAATAATTTAGCAGTCATAATGTATAGGAAAGATTGTATATCGCAGGCGTGTTCACTGTTCGATTCGGCTATCACTTTAGGACCGTGTTTATTTGAACCTCACTACAACAGAGCTTCAGTTTCGTATAAGGTTTGTTTATTTTAAATTTAGTTTGAGGTTTTTTTTTTTTTTTACTGTCGAAATAAATTTTATCAACTATTTGTTTAATCTACCTTTCTGCAAATAATATTCGATGGAAACTTAATTTTCAGTAAGGTTGCAATAGAGTTGTATTGTGAATCATTTAATGGAGAGTAAAATGATGATCGTAACCGATGGGATCATTTTAATTGGTAGTAGCGTGTTATAAGCTTTCATAAAATTATTTTTTTTTTGGTAAACGTAAATTTTTATGCCTTTTTTTTCTTTCTTAAAAAAAAACAACTAAAATTGCATAATATTTTCACTAATACGATTAATTTCGAGAACGTTGTTCAGTAATCTATATGTTTAAATTGATGATTTTTTAAATGTACTATTCTTTATATGTACTTTAAATTTTAAAAAATGTTTAAAAACAATTGAAGGTTAAACTCTTTAACGTTAAATTTTAAAAATAGTTCTATCGCGGACACATTTTGTGTTCGTCAGATCATGTAGGATTAATTATAAAGAACACGGTCACGTTGAAACCGGTAGTGTGCGATAAACGGATGTAAGCGTATAAAGAATTCGAAAAAAAAATTAACATCTCCAACTAGAAGAGACCAGGCAAACGGCAGATTAACTAATTTAGCTATTTACATGCATTGAAACTGATTTTGATTTCTTTACACGCTTAACTAACCAAAACCATCAGTTGCCGGGGACTTCTAAACAATTTTGGCTTTTATTGAAAAATTTTAAGAATCATATTAATACAGTCTAAGAAATACACATACAGAGAATGTGAAGCAGTTAGTGGATAAAATTAAGAGATTCTTAATATTCGATTAGTCCAAGATGTGTACGTGTGCACCAGTATCAAAGATTCTTCGATAAACTTTGTCTTATTAGTGATAATCCAAATATATTTCGGATGTCAAGAAATACGTTGCTGGGCAATCCTAGGAAATGATTAAAAAGATGATGCCGGGACGCTCTCTCTCATCATAATGACGCTATAACTAGTATCCATCGTTCGTAAGGAAATGTTCGCTTTTGTATAATAGGACTGACAAGCGTGCTTCGGTCATTATTATACTACGCCCACGAGTAGTGAGGTAGCAGATCTTCTGTGTGTTACCAAAGAGGGTATCACGCGTCAGTGGACCGATATTATTTCTGAAGAGCACATACATGTGTAATTTAATAATACAGTTTATATTATTATCGGTTGCCTCATATTCACTGGGAGAGGAGGCAATATCGCTTTTAATTTTAATTTTACTTTTATTATTAAGAAATACCAATTATGGCCAGGTTTGGCCGGTGTGGCAAAAAACAAAAAAAACATATATATATACAGGGTGCGGCAGCATAACTCCCTTTTTTAAAATGCGCCACTTTTTTTTCTACTAAATTTTTTAAAGAAATAATAACAGAAAATCGAAATAAAACTGCAAGATCCCATTGACAATATGTATGATTTTTCCCTTGCAGTTTTATTTCGATTTTTTGCTCTTTAAAAAATTTAGTAGAAAAAAAATGGCGCATTTTAAAAAAGGAAGTTATGTTGCCGCACCTTGTATATATAAAGCAGATAAAATAGTACATTATTTGTGTGATATGGAATGTATTTACTAAAATAAAGATATATGTATATGTACACTTATATATTGAAAAGCATTAGGGAATCTATAATTCAATTTAACAAAAAATACATTTTTAAAATAGTGCACCAACAGTTAATATATTATACGTGTAATTATTAACGGCACACTGAAGTATTATTTTTAAACCAAATCATCTGTTTATAAAATATCTATGAAAATTATTAAACTTTTAGGGTATTATAAATAATATAAACACTCGGTGGTTATTATTATTATTTAAAAATTGAACCGCAAATTAAATCTAAAGTGTAAATAACGATTCTTGTAAACTTAAATTTATACAAAAATTTATAATATACATTTATACAAGTGTTGTAATCGTTTCCGATATTACACATTAATTACTTCTGGAGTAATTGGTATTTTATTGTTAAAATATAAAGTTGCTAATCTAATCTTCCCAAATTCACGGTTATTCTTTAAATAAGTTTTTATTAACCTTTTAACAGATGAAGTAATGTACAGAGTATTTTCAAGAAAGTTTTAAAAGTCGTTATGCAGATTTTATAACATTTGCATATTTCCCTATAAAAGACACCTGCTTATTATTACGCTTCATTTCATGTTGGTGTTTATTACAATGACTGTTTTCTTTCTTTTTATATTTCAGAATGGCGATTTGCAAACCAGCTACTTGGTAGTTCAAAAATCACTGCAGATTTACCCCAGTCATGTTGAATCTAAGAAATTGTTAAGCGAACTACACAAGTATTTTAATTCGTATTAAAATACACGTGTACTAGTCAAAAGGAATGATTTATGGTTTTTATTAGAAGAAAACAATACGTTTATGCTTGGTTGAATATATTTACGTTTATGTTGTGTTCATATTAATAAAAAACAATTGAATATAAAGAATGTTCCGAAATGTAGCGAAATATAATATACTTATTAATATTATTTATTGAAAAAATAATTTTAATGTTAATGCGAAGTATACTTACTGCAATTAAATGCGGAATTTAATATTTGGAAAATGTTTGCTGCAACAGTTAATTATTCCAAAACATTATTATTTAAAGATCGAAATTTTTCGGGCTGTATTTCTGCTGAATGTATAATAACTGGATAGGACTGCCAAATGTCAAACGTGATATTGAAGTTTTTGTAGGCTCAGTTGGGCACTGCAGTTGGAAAGTACTCGATTTTATCCCCTTTTTTTGTCCTAAATTCCAAGGCAAGTTTAACTGATTCTTATTGAGCTTGAATTGTAACTATGCGTGAACGGCGCCTTAAATTGTATCAACTGGTGATTGTATGTTGGAACAGTCGCGGGCCATTTGTATAATATTCAGTCGGGGTAGTATTTATAAAAGAAGACAGAAGTGATTTTTATAACTACTAGATGTATTCTATGAATTCATTGAACACGTATGTCTCCTGATCTTTTACCTTTTAAATCTAAAAATATTTAATTATTCCTTTTTCGCGTTCGATGAAAAAGATCAAACTGGACTTGTGGTGTTCGCACTATATGCAGGTGCAGCTTTTTAACTATCTTGCAGCAAAACAGATTAGATTTTAGACAATAAAATTGAAGTAATTTGATAAGTAAAATATTTTAAAAATTCGATTGAGAGGGCCGATCTGACTTTCTGTTCACGATCCATTAGATTACTTATGGTGATGCGTTTTTTTGATATTGATTTATTAGATCATTACTATGGAAAACTCAAAGTTCAAGTTTGTTTTCTAGGAAAAATTTAGGCCATAATATTTTTACTTTAAAACACGAGTGTGTATATATATATATATATATATATATATAAATAAATAAACATCGCATGCGCGGCAAATAGAATAGGTAAAAAAACATAACTAAAAAAAAACAACTGAATTTGTGATTACAACAGTTTTACATTATTTTTGTATGTATTAGTAATGAAGAATAAGTGAACAAGTCGTAAGATATTTAGCAAAATGTATAATAAAAAAGAACCAGATAAGGATCGCATTACAATTCAAGAAAATTCAATTAAGATTAGCGAAGATTTTTCCTTACTGATATTGTTACATTGTTGTATGAATATTACTATTTTTTTTTAAATTCTCTTTAAATTATTCACCCAACTTAAGGGATGTTCTTGTACGTCAAAATTTTAACAATAATTTAATAATGTATAATTCAATTTTTAACTGATATTAAATAAAATAAGTATAAAGATGTTTTTCTTTGTTCTAATTTATTTAGATTTTAATAATTTAAAAATTGTGCTCACTTTTAAAGGGATACGCAAAATTAAATTGTCAAAAAACCAAAAATCGGACTTTTTACGTTTTTGAATTCTCCATTTCATAGATATTCTTTTTTTTCTTTCAGTTAAAAAATCCATTTTTAAATATTTAAAATTTTTCGGAATTTTACGATAAAACAAATTTCAGCAGCATTAGCGTTCCATGCAAGATCCTAGCTTAACGAATTACTAGGAACATCTTCCAACGGAGTAGTCACTACAACTAATATGTGTATAGCCACAGACTTTTTATAGATTGTGAAAATATTTGTAAACATACTTATAAATAAAATTTAATTATATCACGGGAAAAAAACTAAAAAAATTCGCATTCGAATAACCTAGAAAGCATGAATCACGTAGTTTGAACTATTTAGTTTTATCTTTGGTTGAGTAAAAAGTGGCCAATACATAATCTTTGTCCATAAGTTCCTGGCAGCTAGTGTAAATATTAGAAGGTTATCGAATGGTATAGTCATGATGTAAACATAGTAATTACTCTCAAGCTATTATGTTTGAAATAAAAAGCACCTTCAAGAATTATGCTTATACTGATTTATTACTGAAGTTCTCGTGCAACAAAAAATTAGAATGAATCGGTTAATTCTATTATCTGGATGCGTTTTCCTAAAACATCATTCTTCACGCTAAAAACATTGAAATTTGGTGTTCCCGAAGCTGTATAGCTATATTCAATAAAAGAAATACTCCAAAGTGGCAGATTTTTCAGCAGTTTGAAATGTAAGTTGGCTATAATTATGGTAACAAAGTGGAAAAAAGTTGGAATGAATTAAGAGCGCAGAAATTTCCGTTGAACAAATGTTTAAAGAAGTTGAAAACAAAAAGGGGATGACAAAAAATCTCTAGAAGACACTTGTGTTCTCTACTGAAATATGTACAATACGCAAACAAAATTGAGTCATTAAAATGTTAAATTACAAAAAAAAAAAAAAGTACCGGTCGTCAAATATAACTTTACGTTTTTACGGTCATACCTAGTTGTATTTTAAAACTTTCTATTTTTCTCCTCTACCGAGTTGCTACATAATCTTTAACCGGATGCTTATAGAACAAGGTGACTGCGGCTTTGAGAATACCAATAATCATTTCAGCTGGTTCCACATCGATCATTATGTCTTTTTTGTTTGTTTTTTTTGTACCTTATGGGTTCGTCAACATGGACATTGGCCCAAGGACAACAGAGACTCAGATCCTTACACGATTAGAGATAGCTGACAAAAAAGAATCAAGAGCTTGGAGATAATAGAAGAAGAAGGAAGGGAGAGAATGAATGAAGAGCAATATGGAGTGGGAATACCGATTTGTAAAAGGAAGGAATAGAAAGAAGCTTGTTCGGTTGACAAAATGCTCGCAAAACATTAACAGGAGCGAAAGAGCTGATAAAAAAAGCTCATGGGCACGTATTCTTTATGAATTAAATCGAATTGTAAAACCGTAAAAAAATCATCGCCGAAACGCGTCTTGTAACCGATGTGAACATTTTATTTTGGTTGGCTCGCAAAACTTTCGTTAGATGTCAAAAATTGACTTTGGCTCGCAAAACCGATCTACCGCCGGTTTTAAGTTTATATCCAAAGAAATCCAAAAAGCAGGAAAAGCGAAACGCGACTTTCATAACAAATTACTTGACAATTGCAAACATAGTCAAAAAACTACAGAGTGTCTCATTTATTTTGCAACCCGAAGTAAACGATGTACGTACACGGGAACAAGGTCAAATGAGGATGCTAGTATGTGCACGGGCATCAGCATGGATGTGCTCAGTAGAGCGATGTCGGCTGCAGAACGAGCGAGACGGTTTATTGTCGTCAGCATAAGAGATTTAGTGTGGTGCTGTGTGTAAAAAACGGGCGTTCATTATTGAACATTACTTCCGTTCTGCTTCGGACGCGATCGTTCAAGAACGGTTCAAAAAAGAATTTCACGATTCACCTGTGCCTAATAAAAGTACAATTAAGCGCCGGATCGATCATTTTCGCTCAGAATTCTTAGTAGAGCCGAAAACTGAAAAATGTATTCCGCAACCTTATCAAACGTGAAGCGTGGTGCCGAGAAGAAGGTGGTGGACATTTCCAACATATGTTATAAGTTATAAGTACACTTAGTAATGTTCATTTTTTTTATTATACGTATGTTTTTTTCATTGTTATTTTTTTGGGGTTGCAAACATAGTCAAAAAACTACTGGGAAAATATTAAAAAGACAATCGGAAACAGATTATCCACAGTAAGACAAATTGAAGTGAACGATAAGATAATCGATGTTGATGGAGACGAAAATATAATTTCTAATTACTTTAATTAATTTTTTAAAGAGACGACGTATGCGATTTATTAAATTTCACGCATAATAATAATGTTCACGATGGAGATCTACCAGAGTGTACTTCTAACTGTTCTTCTTTCACCTTTTATAACGTCACCTGTGACGAAGTGAAATATGCAATTATATCCTTACTAATCAAATCTTCGTTTGGTACAGACGGTATATCAATAGGATTAACACCGGGAAATTACTTATTTGTTTAATGAATCAATTAGTACGGGTAAATTTCCCCCTCTTAAAGTAAATGGAGTTAGGCTGAATGATCTACGATATGCGGATGACAGTTTAATTCTTGCCCCTAGCGAGAAAGAACTACAACGGATGTTGAATAAAATTATTGATAAAAGCCAAAGTTACGGATTAAAAGTGAACATTTCCAAAACAAAAGTGATTGTTTTTTCAAAAATCAAAAACCAAATCAAATGCAAAATCAAGATAAAGGGAGAAACGATTAGACAAGTTCAGTGCATTAAATACCTAGGAAGTATACTAGAGGAAAACTGTACATCAACTTCGGAAATACGCAGCAGGATTGAGCAAGCTAGAAGAGCGCTCGCACCAAAATGAAAAACTTATTCACCGATCAAGACCTAAGACTCGAACTTCGAATCAGACTGCTAAGGTGTTACATCTTCTCTATTTTGCTTTATGGTTGCGAGAGCTGGACCCTGAATGCATCATTGGAAAAAAAGATTACCGTATTTGAAATGTACTGTTATCGGCGCATTCTGAAAATATCACGGGTGAAAAAAGTTACTAATATCGAGGTACTTCAAAGAACGGGAAAGACCCTTGAAGTAATGCAAACCATCAAGAAACGGAAGCTGCAGTACCTCGGACACATCATACGAGGCCCCAAATACGAAATTCTGAAGGTCATTTTGGAAGGAAAGATAAATGGGAAGAGATCGAGAGGAAGACGACAAAAAAATTTTCAATCGTGGATCGCCAACCTTCAATTTGAAGACGGCGGATGAAGAAGAAGAAGAAATTTTCCCCGGATATTCTTAAATTAGAAGTTATTGCTTCTGTATATAAAACTGGTAGTATAAAACTTTAAACTTTAAATTATAGACCCATCTGCATTTTGTCGTGTATTAGTAAAATTTTTGAAAAATGTTTTAAAATTGAAATGTTAAGTTTCTTAAATAATACAGATTTCTATCAGTGCGGCTTGTTCCCTGAGAGCAGCACTGACTATGCACTTTTTTTAATGGTGTTTCTTACATTTCTGAAAGTTTGGAGGAAGGAAAAACAGTTGCGGCAATTTATTATGACATCAAAAAGGCGATTGATACTGTTAACCATGAAATTTCATTACGTAAACTATATTCCGCTGGATTTAGGGGTTCGATATATAGAGTTGGTTGAAAACGTACTTATCGGGCAAAAGGTAAACAGTATATATATAGTAAAGAAATTACGCAACATTTCGGAATTCCACAGGATAGCATAGTGGGACCCACATTGTTTCTGATATACATTAATGACTGTTTTTAATATGAATACAGAGGGGACGTTAATTACTTGCTGTTAGTGAACTCCCGTTATTCAACAACTTTAGAAGAACTATCTCAAAATGGAATTGATTCGTAAAGTGGATGGATGGAAATAAATTATTATTGAATGCAAATAAAATATATACTATACTGCTTTAAATCGAATGAGAAATGGAGTGAATCCAATATAAAGCTTAAACTATCCAGTGATACTATAACGGAAAAAGAGTACATGAAATTAAATATCTAGGAATAGAGTGGGTCGATCGTAAGTTGACTTGGTGTAAGCACTTATTATATTTTGTGTTGGTAAACTAAAGAAATTAAATTATTCTATTATTTATAACAGAACTTTTCGCTTCTACATCTTTATCGTTTATATCGTTTATCCTATATCAGCCTATTCTTGCCTGTGGAATACAATTCTGCGGAGGATCAGCTAAATATCACATCAAGCCTATAAACCGCTTTATAAAATTTAATGTTCAATAGAATACTGCCTACTACTACTAATAGCAACGAAAATAATTACGACATTATAGAAATTCTATATAAAATAAGTTTGCTTAATTTTCAGCATAGCGTAAATGGGAGGTACTACTAGATCATCTAATACTTCACTGCAATTCCCAAATCGTTTAAATACCATACGAGAATTCAAGTAAGGTACACTGGTACCATTATGTATAAGTCCCCTCGGAAATAAAGTACTTACTATTAAATTACAAGCAGCGCCGTAAATGTTTGAAATCCTTGTTTAGTTATATTCAGTATTATATCGTCGGTTGCTTTGTTTCATCTATTTTTTACGAGTGCAGGACTGTAATGTTTGTTGATATTTAAGCATGAGTGGGTAAATGGGTGCGTAGATATTTGTAATTGATCTATAAAAATGAATGGTTAAATTGACATGTGAGCAAGATAGTTTTCATAAGTTGTGTGAAAATGTTTATTTCCATGACTGTGAATTCCTTTATATATAAATACATATTTTTTTTATATTACTTATTTATTATTTTTTTTTATAAACGGTGAAAATTTGTTTATTTATAAAAAAAATATTATTCCATTTGCATTGTGATTTTTACTTTTGTATTTATAAATTGAGGTTTTCTTGTTTTTAAGTTCAATTTTCTTTTTGTTATTTTTGTGTACCAAATTAAGTCCGAAATTTCTTGCTTTGAGTATAATTAATTCAAATTTTATTTTCATAATTTTTGCTTATTATTGTATAATTGATTACAACTCACGCAATAATACTTATTGTGGACCAAAATTTGTAATAATAATAATAATAATAAAAATAATAATAACAGTAATAATAAATGTATGATTTGATTTGATTCTCTCCCGCGATGTATTTATTCATCCCATTTTGTTGTTAATATTTATTTCCTTATAGCCGTTCTGTTTATCACTGATAATGTAGAAGTATCCATTTGAAACATATCCTCCGAAGCTTACCATTAATATTTAATCCATACATTGCGCATTTTGTGTTTTTAATGATATACCTACATTTTATGTTACATTTTTTGTGGTACTGTTGACAGTGAATTCGTCAATATTAATATTTTTATGTTGTAACTTGCTAATAGTTCTTAATGTTCTCCGGATGATTTGCGCAGTAACGGGAATGAACTTTTGACGGTTTCCTTTGGCATCTGTGAAATCGGTGAACTTGTACACAAATCTGTTGTTTATTATGCGTAAATATCTTAAATGTGCAAAGTAAAAAAAAAGGAGATGGATGTAGGAGTTCCGCAGGGTAGCAACCTAGCGCCAATACTGTTTATATTATATATATATATGTAAATGGTCTAGTTACAGTGAGGTAGTCGCGTACGTGGATGATATAGCAATAGTTACGTCACATAAAGATGTGAAAGAGGCAGAAATAAGGATGCAAAAAGATTTAATAACAATAAGTAAATGGGCACACGATAAAAGTCTAAGAATAAATGTAAAAAAGACTAATGGTACTGCGGAAAAAAAGAGACAGCTCTGATTTGTATTATCCAAATATAATACTGCACTCAAATGAATGTGTACATTCAATGGGGGAAAGACGCGAATGCGAAATGAAAAACTGTCAAAAGTTAGACATAGTAATGCAGTAGAAATATTTGAGAGTAATGATGGATCAACACTTAAGATGGGACATACATATGGAATACATTGCAAAGAAAATAAGAGCAGTTTTACCAGCTTTATATACATTGAAGAAATATGCAACAAATGAAACATTAAAAGTAGTTTATTATGCGCTAGTAGAGTCGAGGATCAGATATGGAATTCAGGCATGGAGAATGGCGAGAAAAGCATACTTGAGGAAAATAAATAAACTGCAAATTAAATGCTTGAAATTAACAGGAAATCCTTAAGGGGAGAAACCGATAGTGAAATAATTAAAAAAGAAAACGTAATGAGCATAAGAGGAATGTACTTATTACTGAAGATACGGGAGTACATATCAGCAGAAAAGTAAATTGAATTGGAGGAAAGAATAAACACAGAATACGAGTTGAGGGAAAAACTTTCGTACCAATTGCCGTTAGCAAGAACATAGATTAGCAAACGGATAAATATATTATAACTCAGATGTTGAATAAAATACCCAAAGAAATAATAGAGAAGGAAAAAAATAGGGGAAAGAAAAAGGAAAATAAAGGAATGGCTTCAGGAAGAAGAAAATATAAAAAAAAATAATAAACATAAAATAAAAAGACAAAGCGCAACAAAAAAAGCTAAGAAAAAAAAAAAACTGAATATAGAAAATAGAAATAGATTAGTAATTATTGCAAAGTAAAATAGATAGATTAAGTAAATATTACACGATCATGTATATGTATAAGTTAATTTAAGATGATAAAATGTTCAATAGGAGATAGTTCATCGACAAGCGGTTTAGCTTGACGAAAATTTTTGTATGTAACAAATTATAAATACATATTTTTCAAAAAAAAAAAAAAAAAAGCCGCTTTCACACTAGGAAGAAACATTTGAAATATTATCGAAGTACATTTTTACCATTGACAATGCAATTTTCATCAATGATGTAAAGAGTTTAAATTACGTTAGCTGCAGCGTATTTCGAAATATATCAGTGCTAGGCCTATTTGAATAACCGCGAATACCAAGCTAAGCATTGCGGGTGTGAATGCGATATATACATACGTATCTAGACAAAAATTTCGGGAGGGGTTAGGAAAATATTTTTATAAATATATATATATATATATGTGTGTGTGTGTTATCATGAAATATATTTATTTATAAATGGTACACTAAAGCCTTGTAGTCAATTATTGTATACGCAATATTTGAACACTACAATAAAAACAAATAAAAAATAGTCGTTTCCATAGAATTCATAAAAATTTCAATTTTCTTTTCTTCTATGAAAAATTGAAAAGAATTAAATTTATTCCGAATTTGGGTCCATTTAATTCTATTATTTCCCAGAAATTTCGGAGAGGGTGTTTGAACCCTGAAATCCTCCTCTCAGATACGGCGCTGAGTATGTATGCGTGTTTTTTGGATTACGAAACGCAGTTGCAGCGTGATATTTTTAAATTCTAAGCGATTGGTTTAATTTTATTTCTCCCAAATAAAGAATTCCGGCGATATATTTCGGCCGATCTAATACACTTGAGCGGGTTGCCAATATCTATGTTTTAAATTACCCGAAAGCCTCAGTGGAAATCCGCAATTTCGGTGATAAAAAATTCTCGATTCCACACATTTTTCCTACAAATTATCATCCAAAAAATAAAAGTACTTTTGATATAAATTAATGATATTTACGTTTTAAAAAGTCGAAACATAATAATTATATATGTAGTTATACACATTCAGTTACTTATACTATATTCGTAAATTTTATTTTAATACAAAAATAAATCTTCCTTCATATTATCATCGTGCCGATTTTTTTCTGTTAGCATTTCATTTGAGGGATTGGCTTTTGAATTTCCTTCTTTCTTCTTGATATCCTCTCGGATAGCCATAAGCGCTACTGCGGTATCAGCGTGTCCAGGCGATTACGATTCTTTCTCTTTAAATTGTTCAGGACGCTGAATTTTCGTTTAATACGGGTGCATTTGAAAAAGGTACAACGAGCCAATAAGCTTATTGCGCATTTTAAATTTCGGAACATTTTTTGCTTTGCATTGTTTTTGAGAAGACGGAATATTTTAGCTCAATACGCGCCTTCGGATCCTCCTCCTTTCAGATAAAGAACATAGAAATTATTTGGAAAAATAAAAAATAATGATACTTGAATAATTCCCTGTAAAAACTTCTATTTTCATATGTCATAATACTTTCACAATTGTACATAATGATAAGTAATAAAAAAAAAAAAAGAGGGAGAACTATTTTTTAAAAATATCAGTATTTAAAATTACAAAACATAAATTGATTATAAAGTTAATAATAAAACTAAAAATACCTTTAGAAAAAAATATTAAATAAAATAAACAGAAATGTACTCAAAAAAAAAAAAAAAGAAGTTAAAATAGATATTATATAAACCACAAGATAAATAAAAAAAAATCAACAGCAATTGGTAAAAAATGAAAAGCACTAGTAAAAACAACGAAATATACAGACTGAAAAAAAACGCATCCGCATTCCAACTGAAAGATAACAAAAAAGTGCACAGTGTCCTCTAGCGACCGGCTCGTTCCCCTGATATCTCCAAAGTTGGATGGCATCAATGTGTTGCCACGAAATAAACTCTAAAAATCTACATTAATTAAAGTAACATTATGTTTAATATGGATTTTATATTGATTAATTGTTAAGCTTTAATATTGGTACTAATAAATTGTTTATCCTATTATAAGTATATTAAAAAATCAAATAAATGTAAATATCTGGATTCCCTGCATTTTTCCCGTATTAACAATCTCCTCACAGACTACACAATCAGACTGAAATTCTCCGTAGTTTGGAGAATTCCCCCAGATTGGCAACCCCCTGTACTTGGGCTAATTCTGCACAATCGCCGAAATTTGTCTTATTATTTTGATTGGGATTCGATTGGAGATTTGCGTCACATCGTAAAAAAAATATAGAGAAACTTATCCGTGATTTAGTGTTTTTTAATGGAGTAGAAAAAATAACATGTTTTTCAAAATAAAAAATCGAATAATTACTATCCGGTTATTTTACCTGGGAACGATTTTTCTACGTACCGATATTTTTTTTTTCATCTTATTTTTTCCCAAATAAAAGCCTAATACTCGCAATTAGCTGTCAACAATAATCGGTAAAATTCGATTAAATTCGGTTTTTTGTATTGGATTTAACCCGGAAAGCTCCTTAAAAAGTTCTAATTTCTTACAATATATAATAACTCGATTCTTTTCCTCTGATCTTCTAAATATTAGTTCTTCCATAATACTTAGGAAAGAATCTATTTCAATTGACTACTTTATAAAACAAACAAAAAAAGGCGTAATTCAAAAATACAAAAATGTAATAAATTTCGTACGGGATTTCTAAATAATGCAAAAACGTAATAGAATTTTCTTATTACCTCTCCGTGTGTGAATGACGTAGGCATTAATATATATGCCCGGCTTTTGTCATTCTTCTGTTGATTTTTTTTACGTTGTTACTTTTGCTGCGTTTTTCATTTCGTCCAGGGAACAATGATCATAGATTAAATACCGTAGTATTGTCTGCACGCGTAAGTTTTGCGTCAATTTCTCTTTCGTAGTTGTGCATTTCGAAAAAAAAAGATGTTTAATTCATTTGCATGCATCAGTAGAAGAGTACATTTTTTCGTTGTCCGTCACCGCTAGATATTGTTTGTATTGTCTTTTTCAGTAATTTTAATTTTTCTCTCATCAAAATACATCGGATTAATCGATCTGTGATAAGGATGCGAATATTTCTTTCAGACGGATCTGCGACCGAAGCCTCCTCAGGCGGCGCAGTCGTTTGGTTCAAACTGATTTATGGGTTCGAATCGGTCCTTGTAATAAAAGTCTCAAGTTAAATGAATCAACTGCGCACTGCTGTTTGCTGAACAGAGTAGCCTTGAATTGAAAATATTTGACATACTCGTTAATTGAAGGCTTTTTTTTTTTTTTTTTTCTTCAAAATTCACGTAACAGCAAGAAAATTAACGATATCTGTCGTTGATGTTGTAGAGCGTGCAAAATTATTATGAAACAAAAGCTGAAATGCCGCTAAAGGGAACATAATTTGGGTGCGTTAAGCAAACAAACGCGCGTGTGTGTGTGCTTGTGCGCTGAAACGCGCTTATCATCAGGAATTACGAGATAAATATTGTTAGTTGTTTTGTGTGATGTCAGAGGTGTTCTGTTGATGAGTAAAGCGGAAAAATAAAAGACCATTTTTGGGGCCGGTTACTGCGAGGAACGGAGTGGCAGACAGAGTGATGGAAACAAGGATGGAACTGGTAGTCTCTCAGATGGGGCGTTCTTGCTTTCTGTCCGCCTTGGCCCTGTATTTGAAGCAGAACAATTATTGTATCATCTCTTGTTCGCTGTTATCATCGTTGCGACCGTACACGGTTCTCGTTCTACGTTTGTTTGACTACTCTAATTGATTCAATTGCAACGTAAACACGATTCCGTTAGCCTGTTAAATCTTCCGTTAAGGCTGTTCGCTGTCGTTGACGAGATGAGAAAATTTTATCATCACCAACATCAATCTAATATAATAATAATACCCTCCGGCCAATATGAACCTATTTCTCGTTGTTACTTCGTCTTCCGAAATTATCCCTTCCTGTCTTTCTCTCTTGTTACCCGCTTCACGCTTCTTTACTGCAGTTCCGATAAAAAAAAAATTATTATTATTATTATTATTATTATTATTATTATTATTATTATTATCGTTACCTTTTTTTTTTTTTAACGAAGTTTACAAATATAGCGAACTCGATCGCAGTAGTAGGTGAATAAATATATGTATTTCCTAGATTTTGTAAGCGGAAATTGCGCAGAAAGGCAAACTTGACGTTCTACTAAAAACTTTCCCTATTTTTCGAATTTTTTGTTATTATCAAGAAGGAAATGTTTTATTTCGGTAGCGTAGTTGGGGTTAGATAGCGGTATTTCCAATCGACTAGGAATGCCACTACTGAAAATATCCAATCACTGATAATAGGCGAGTTTAAAGAAATTAAGAAAAAAAAAAAAGCTCAATAAATTAATGCTTTTTTACTTTGTCAAGTTAGGTTTTTTTTCTTCTTTTCTTAAATGTTCTTGTCCTATTATTATCTATTTGTCGGTCTTTTCTTCGAGGCTAGACAAAATTATTCCAAAGTATTTTTTATTGGTTTTTTTTTTTTTTTGGTTTTTTTATGGGTTTGGACAATAGCTCAAGAAATGGAAAGGAGGAGAAAATAAATTTATATTTTTCTTTTTTTAAAAGGACAGAGGATAAAAATAATTCAAAAGCAGGAATAAAAGAAGCAGAATGAAATGAGAGCATACCGGCAACATTACAACGAGTATCGAGTTTTAAAAGAGGAGAATAGAAGGACAATTGCTTAGCGAAAATGGATTGAACATTCGAATAAAACACGATATTAAGGTCACAAGGAAAGTATATGTATATGGAAGGGAGGGTGAAAAGAAAAAAAATGGAATAGATGCAGAGTCTGCTGCAACATGATGAACTAAAATGGCATGTCTACGAATCACTAGTTCCACTTTGACGTAGTAAGCATCATCGAAATTAATAAAGGACGGAAGAATAGAACCGTTAAATTTAATCTCTAGAACGGGAATTGGCGCAAAAAAAAATGTTCGCAGATCCCTTCGGATACTGGAGATATTGATATACCGCTAACTGTTTTATAGAATATCCATCCTAGTTAAAGACATCTGACGAAGCTGAGCTCTATATTTTTATTTCTTAAATGTTCTACTAAAACAATAACGATCCCTTGAAAATTGAAGATCGGGCTAAAATTTATTTCGCGGTTCGTCGGGTTTAGGAAAAATAGCTGAATTACTGTGAATGGCGATTTCGTTCATTTCGATTAAATTACCGGTAAAGTTTCTGTCGGAACGTTGTTAAGAGAGATTTTAGAAGAGGACGGAGAACCGGATTGCTGTAGTGGTTTACTAGATTTATTTGATGATTTGCAATTAGATCGAAAAGGATTAGGAGGAGATGTGCCTCGCTCGTCGTCAGGCATTCGGTTAGATTACACTTTAAATTCTTCGCATCATCAGCCAGAGCACGCGAAGATCTGGCACATGGCCGTGTTACCCACCAACTCTTGGGTTGAGGAAAAGATGATGACACTTTAAATAGAATAAATAATACGAGCAAAGATGATAACAAATATTCTCGAGGTTATAATGACTACTATGATAAGAAAAGGTAAGAAGAATTAGAGAAATTAAAACGATCTACAGAAAAGTTGGTCGCAACTGATTATGCCATTTTTTTTTCAAACTGAAAGAAATGTCTTATAAGTAGGACACTGAAACGTTACAGACTAAGCGTTAAAAATTTACACGATTTTCATATTATCCCCGGTGTAAGAAAAATAATGATTTTTATATCGCACGCGCACATCAACTTATAGGAGTCGAACAGAGCTGCATTTCGTTGCTCGTTGTAACGATGTTATTAAAGAACCGTTGATGAACGGCCAAACTGTATTGTTGATAAATTATCGCGAAGAATTATAACAGCTTACAGTCGTAATCAGTTCAATAGGAAAACGAATAAGAATTTATAATAATGAACATAGAAGGAAATTAAGTGCAATGTTAATAAAGCAACCGCGGGAAAAGTTACAAGATTTAATGCAGCACGAAAATAAACTTTCTTTTAACGTGTTGATTTCAGTATGCCCCCGCTTGTGCTGAAACGATCTTTTGAAAAAAAATAATACGAATATTAAGTTGGTAAATAGGGAGCATCCAAGCCCGCTTCCAAAACCTAACTTTTACCCCTTCTGCCCCCCCCCTTACCTTTTGCAGAGTTTAACACATGTACACACTAACACTACACCGATATATTTATGTGTACTTTTCCATTGGCAGCTTCCTTCATATGCGAATACAATCAACTTTCATCGACGGAGCATGAAACTTTTGATGTAATATTCGTCAGCCTCTAGTCGAAAGTCAGGCTTCTGTGTCCATTGAACGCTTCAGAGATTTTGTCTCTTGATTCTGATATGCCCCTACTAGTTATTATGCGGAGCAGTTCTTCCATTTGGCACTAGCTAGATGCAAAAAAGTTCATTATCGCAGTGAACTCTTTAAAGACAAAAAAAAAGAAAAAAAAATGCGATTCCTCCGACGGAGTGTTAATATTCATTCACCCAAGAGTAACAGGTATTGACAGAACGAACATTTACCAAAAATGTTTCACAAAGGTGTGTGTGTAATGTGCGATGTTAATATCGCGAACCGTTTATCAGGCGATCGCAACGAAGGAAGACATCAGCCTTGCCCTGGAAGCGATAGTATGCGAAGAAGCTCGGGTTTATTACAAATCTGAATACCGTTTGATTCAAACAGGGAACGTTCTAATTCAAACTAGAAAACGCCTTCCTTGCTAGATGAGCGCGTTCCCGATCAGTTGCCTAGCTAGAAAGAAAGAGCATAACCGTGTAAACAATAGTTAACAAACACGGTTTTCCTTACGTCTCTCTTTATGCAAGGCGAAGTAGTGTGCGGCATTATTGACTGGAGTTGTTATGTTTCTTGTTTTTTTTTTAATGAATGTCGGGTGCTGCTGTTTCCGGAGCGGGTCGCTAGTAAATAAAGCGTAATTTTAAACATAACGCGTACTCGGTTAGCCGGGGACCACATACGGCTAGCCGTTTGCATGTCGTACACGCTGCGATTTATCAGATGATGTGCCGCGAGAGGTTGAAGGGTTCGCGAATCGGCAACATATTATATACAGTAATTACGGCGGCAGCGTGGAGACCTATTAGCGCGGCCAGTCTAGCGTCGCTCGTGCAAGTGCCCTCTGTTTATTTCGAAATAATGGAAGCCAAAAAAGCGGGGTCCAGGCGCTAGCTGTTAGTAAAACAAGATCACTGTTGGCCCGTTCTAATCCTTTGCGCCGACTGCGTACACAAACAACGGTCGAGCTTATTGTTATCGTGCCGGTGCACGAGATATCATGGCTTGCGCTGAGACAGTGCAGATTACAATTTACTGCCCGCTAGGCAGGATGGTTCGTTATCGTAGAAAAATTCGAAAAAAACTCGCCACTGAAAACTAGACGAACGCCTTTCGGCGGACTTGCTACGACCATCACGTTTCGTTAACAAGCGACGTTGTTACGACACGCACACGACGTCTCCCCCCTGCTGAGACTAGAACAATTATACTTTCGACACGGTCACCTCGATATCCAAATATTACGCGTACCGTCGATAACGGTGACGATTATTCTTCTCGTTACACGAATTAAATAACTCTACCGAGACGGTAGATCGATTGAATCGACAACGGGGAAGAAACAGTTTTATATAGTTAAAATCCGAGTTGTTAATTTAGATTAGATTTTCACGAAATAAATGGAATTTTCGAACTGATCTAAGAAGATTTGCGCGCCAGTGTCGTATTCGAAAGAACTACTCCGAACTTTTCGAACTGATAAATTTTTCGCAAACAATCGACGTAACGGCCTCCAAAGCATCTACTGAATTCTACAAAATGATCCGTTTGACCAGAATAAATGCACCGATGTACGGATTAGCGGGTGCATCGAATGGTAGTGCACTTTGGATGGGTAAAAAAATAAACACTTCAGACGGACTGAACTGAAAGTATACCGGTACTCGGCGCTATTGTGCCAAAAAAAAGTGAAGAATGCGCGTATCGCTGATGGTCAAAAAAAGAATGGGATATTCAAATGACTTTAAGGAATGGGCAGGAATTTAAAATCGAGTATAATGAATTAGAATGAAAATCCTACGTTGTCATCATAATTCCAACGACTCGTACAGACAGTTTTGATAACTGCATTCGGGAGATTTTATATTATTAATTTGGAAATAGGTATGATAAATCTATACACATATACGCATACTAGGGGACTTCACTCCTTGCGCGCTTTGCGCACCAACCACACCGTATTGTAATAAGAAATTTTCAATAAAAAAAAAAGTGTTTATTGTGTAAAACTTCTTCAAATAAAATATTACGAATTACTTTACTTTCTATAGTTTACATTCAAATTTAATACCTCTAAAATCGTGTACGATAAAGCTGACTCTATATGTATAAAAATGTCTTTCAAATAAACAATTAAACAAATATGATCGAAAAAAAAAATGTTTACCGTGTGCTTTATTTATAATCATTAAAAATGCAAGACGTACCGGAAATTGTATCCTCAAAACAAACGGCATGTCAAAATCACCTTTTGTGTCTGGTTCGTATGTGTACAATCTCTCCATTTTTTTTTTTTTTTTGTATTGCCGGTAATTCACGGGATGGTTTTGTGAACTGGTTTTACTAGCATTCTTGTTCCATTACACTAATGATCACACTAATACATAAACGTGCAGTAATATTACAATGTAACCATTTTTTAAGGCATACCTGATGGTGTGTTAACGATGATAAATATAACTTCAAATTTATATTTTTATCATCAGTATCACAAACACCAAGAGGTTCTACTTGATTTACTGACAAAAACATTTAATTATTTCTCCGAGAAGTGTCTTTTTAGAATAGATACATCCATGCGAAGACATGTGTTCACGGTCGGGGTTGGACAATAGAAAAATTTTCATAAATAGAACAACTGTAATCAAGAACTTAAATCACGGGATCCCAATTGCTACGTGAAAAGAAAGCTTAATAAGGTTGAGCCTTTTGAATCACGACCACCATAGATGGACAGTTATGGAATGAAAGACAGCCATCCAGAAAAACACGCAAAAAACAACGGAAGAAGGGAAGTAAGAGGAGTTGGGCCATTATTTAGCACAAGATTAATTAAAGAAGAAGCAAAAGGGAACAATGTAAAAACGATATTAGATTTAGTGAGGGGGATAAAAGTATGGTGTATTACATAAAGTATTTCCTAATGAAATTAAGGAGATTTGAAGTTTAAAGTTAATCAAGAGGAATAAATGAGGTTGTCGTCGGAAGAAAAAAAAAATGGGAACACGAATTTACAGGCAATGAAGAAATTTTAATTTTTTCCTCAGCCAATCTCATTCCTGATTATGGTTGGACATTCATCCTTGTTTATTTTCTAATCCCGCCTCTCATTTTTCTTATTCTCAGCCGTGGTTTCAATCGTCTTCTTATCACGATCGTTTCCTCAATCAGACTGCGTTTTAATCACTCTCTTCTAGCCTCTTCACGTTTTCTTCGGATTGTCCCCTTCATAGTTCCATCTCTACTCCCACATGTGACGTAAACTGTATCTTCTTCGAATGTCCCGTCTCTGCTTCTGAACTGCTTTGTACTCCAAAATCTTAGCACTGGGTCTTCCTGCTCCTTATAATTCTTCCTTTGTTCTTTCCTTTCTATCCCAGCTATATAATTCCTGTACTCCAATCTTTCCTAAGCTCTATTTCTAATCGTTTCTCTATTTAACCCTTTCTATAATTTCTCTAGCTGTTAGGTCAAAGTCGCTCCCGCGCCTAAAGGAAAATATATAAAATAATATTATTATTTTATATTATTAAAAAAAAAAAAAAAAGAAAGAAATTTTACAAAGTTGGCTTAAGGCAGGAACCATTTCACGATAGAGATTAGTCCATTGATAGTGTAAAGGAGAGACGATAGAATGACGGTTTTGCACTAGAAAAGATTATTAACAGGAGATGAAAAGTGAGAATCGTGATGTTAAAAGAAAGCATTACACCAACGAGAAAGGGTAGGTGGGCATTACCAAATTGGTCCTTAAGAAAAAGTTTGCTGCGAGTTAGACAAAAACGAAGTGGTCTGAAAGTGGTTAAACTCGAAAGTCCAAAGCAGCAATCTCCCGATTCCACCAAAAAGAGGAAGATAATTTCAGTTTTTTACGAGCCGAACGATAGACCGGGGGAGAAGAGATAAGGCAAAAGCAACAGAATCATTAATAAGAAATCATGTTGCGAAAAACCAATTCAAGTCTTAGGAATTGAAGAGAGTCGGTCAACAAAGGAACAGAATTTAGGTCGATCAATTTCGGAAAGGACTTATATTTCGGAGCATAAAGAGGAATAGAGGAAGACGAAGAGGGAACTTTAAAGAGAAATGATGATAGGGACGTGGTAACTTCCACGGTGCCGTTGCACCGTGAACAGCCGAGGCCACAAGATTAGGAGAGGTCAAAGATAGATCAGTAGAACTGAGAGAGGAGTGACTTCTGATACAAGTAGGAGAAAATCAAATCATAGTGACAACAACCTAAAGAGGAGAGCGGGCGTTCTAGTCACCACCTATGATGAAAGGAGAGGGGAGAGAAATGATAATGGTTTGTAATTCAGAGGAATATAAACGCAGGAATGAATAATAAAGGATCCGGAAGAATAGTTTGGATATGTGAATTGAGTTAGAATAAGAGGAATAAAAGGGTCGGGCCTCGTGGTTTAAAAACTGGAATGTCATTTCTTACTTTAAGAGTTGAACTACCGTAGCCATCGTTGCGGTTGAAACTGATGAGGAAGAAACCGTGGAAATTAATAGAAATTTTTAACCAGGTGTATCAGAAAGCGGTGCAATATTAATGTCGTATTCATCCGACAGCCAGTTAGGACTTAAGGAAGAAGACATTTTTACCAATCAGCGAAAGGCATAAACGGATTAGAAAAGAGAATGACGAACTATACACTCAGCAGCCGCACCGCACCCTGGTTGCACCACGCGCATTCGTGAATTGTAATTAAGTCGACGAGTAAAATTTGTTCGCTTCTACGAAACCAGTGCGAAACAGGGTACATCACTTTTTCTTTTTCTTTTTCTTCTTTTTTTCGGATCCTACTTAATTGATTAAAAAAAAGTAAAAAAGATCTTTGCTGAAGGCTGAAGGAATTGTAAAATCCGGAAAAATTCTTTCACAGCGTCGGCCGATACAGCTACTTCTCGAAACCAGTCGCGAGTAAGTTGTGGGCTAATTAACAACTCTTTTTTCGTCTTTTCCCGGTATATTTTCCCCACTTAATCCAGTAAAGGATTGTAGATTTTTTCGGTTGATTACCTTACCTTATTTGAATCTGTTAGTTTTTTTTTTTTTTATTCCCATTTAGCCACCCAACAGTTCGGACTTTCCATGATTTTTTGCTATTTCGCTTGGCCTCACACATCCTCTGCAGTGCAAATTTTTATTTGTTGTAAGTTGCAACATTTTTGCATCGAAACTGACATTAAAGTCGCCGCCACAGTTTTGTCGGTAAAGTTCGCTGGAATTGATTATTATATTACGTACTTTTTAGGCAAGTACGACTTAATCGAAAGAATACTCTAGGCGCATCCTAGGAAAACATAGGTCCGCCACCGGTGGGGTCCGTCCGGAAAACGGGAGAACTTGGAATTTCCGTTGAAACCGAGACGACATTAAAGTCGGTGTCCCATAAACGTCTTCTTAGTGTACAAATTCATCTTGTCACAGTGTCAGGGGCGTGACTTAGCGCCGAACTGAACCACCTAATCCACAGCCTTCATTAAGTCAAACAACATAGTTGGACAACAACAGAGGCTGATATATACATAGAAGAAAGGTATACTCTCAAACTTAAAATAATCAACTATTGCGGTTTAAGAATTATTTACAAAACAGGAGAAGCGTAGTAAAAATTGCAGGTAATATTAGTAATGAAAAGGTGAATCGATATGGAGTAGGTCAGGGTACAATACTGGCTCCTATTCTATTTCTTATATACACGAAATCATTATATAAGCACATCAAAAATGCAAATGTTTATGTATTTGCCGATGATATCGCATTATTAATGGAACATAAAAATCTAGAGATGGCGAAAAAATTACTGCAGCAGGATGTCGATAATCTCAGTAAATGGGCGCATGACAGGAGGTTATGTATAAATGTAAATAAATCAAAACTACTCCCCATATTCGTAATATCTCTAAACATACGAGTCACCACCCGCGAATCAGTATACATAATAATGAATGCTTACATGAACTGTACGGGAATAAAATCACTCACCCATGTTCATGTCCACCTCTAGTGAATGTAACAGATTTTAAATACCTAGGAATATATATCGATAAATCATTGAACTGGAAAAAGCAGATACAAAACTTAAATTCGAAAGTAAGACAGTCAATTCCAGCGTTATATAAGCTGAAGACGGTTCTTTCATATGGGACATTACGGATATACTATAATGCATTAATAATGTCTAGAATTTTTTAATATTTAGGTTAAAATTATTTTCTTCCATTTCTGTATTAACACTTTATTAATAAACATAGACTAAAATTAAATATAAAAGACGACCTCGAAATAATAAAATATATTAATAATTATAACATACTCAATAGCGCCGAAACGTATTACATTAATAAATTTAAAGATAACTTAATTAATAATAATCTTATAATTAATAATAACCCGCTATATAAAATTAAATATTCATGACATATCGATATATTACATTAGATTTAAGAAGACAAATACGTCATCGTTTCAATTTTTAACTTTAATTATTAACGCCATGAATATGGAGCAAGTAACTCCGAAACATGTCGGCACGTTTTAATTTTTAATTTAAAAATAATTTCTGTTTAATAAAGAGTTTATATTGTTCAATAAAGTCTAGAATTTTATATGGGATCCAAATATGGGGCGAGGCTAAAAAAACGGAAATCAATAAAATAAGTAAAATTCAGAAAAGGTGTTTGAAACTTATACTACCCCATTGGAAGCGGAGTGATCCTACATCAACCGGGTGGAAGGAAAATAATGAAATGTCTCCCAAAATGCATTATTATTATTACAGACTACTTGAATTTAAATGCAATAACGTAAAGTTACCTTCCAGACCAAAAACTCGACTAACAAGGGATCAAAGTGATACCTATTCATCCTAGAGTGGTAAATCTACGAATCGACAATACAGATGATTCGGTTCTAATTAAACTAATGAGCACTATGCCCAGTCATAAATAAACGAAAAAAAAATTGGGGTATGGAAGAGGGAAGTGAGGAAGTGAAAGAATGGTGCAAAGATTAAGGAATTTTGCTGCATCCTCTTTTCTCTTTATTATTATTGCTGCATTTTTTAGAGCTCTTTTAGACCATCTATTTATCAGTTTCGTTTTCTTTTTTCTTTCCTGTATATTAAAGTATGCAATGTCCAATATATAAGCGGCTTCTGTGTATGGGTGTATTATTGTGCCTATTCATATATATATTTGCGTCGATTGATATATTTTATTTTTAGTTTTTTGGTTCAATACGTTCGATCTAAGTAGTAAGAATGATTAATTGTAATTTTGTTTACTAGAATAAACGATAATAAGAGTGTTGGGCACTCACGCAACGGGCATACTTGCCCATCATTTATATAAAAAAAAAATAATTCGGCAGACGTATTAAAAAGCATATTGGGCCAATATCTGCGATATAAATAAATTAATCCGCAAATTCTCTGCAAACTCGGCCTTTCGCTCGATCTTGTTACGTTAACATCGGTTGTTTTAGGGTGATCGACTACGAATACCGGCAGAAGAGTCTCGCTCGTTAAATAAATGCATTACGTACCGTTCGAAACATATAATAAGGCTGCTGCCGCTGTTTTCGGAAACCGTCATTGAAAAATTAGGAAAACAGTGTGTACGAGGTTAAAAATTTGCTGCAACGATTTTATAAGAGACGAGGAGATGCTGTGACGCTTCGGGAACAGTACCGAGAATGCATCGGTGATTTTTTTCGGTTTCATCCGAAAGGAAAACGATATAAAAAACACGAATTCATTCTAATTCAGATCAGCGTTGCCGCCGGGAATGGAGCTGTTTTGAAGATCATATAAGAAGCAGCCGGATTATAATCCAGCAACTGGAAACAGATCTCCAGCCGCAAAAGCGTTTGTCCGGCGAAACGTAATCAGCAATCTTACGAGTGAGATCGTTGTCTCCGAGTAATGAAAACTGCCGGTCACTGACGGGGGTGTTTCAGGACTATTCGGTCACAAGATCCTCCCTGATGATGATGCTTCAAAGAATTAATTGTGACGATTCTTCGATTCGAGCCGATACGGGCCTAATTGTTAATCCGAAATCGCAGGGTTGTTAGGAATTTGAACAAGCTGTAAGAAATGTCCTTGCTATAATCATGCGAACAAAGCGTATTCGTGGCAATTCAGTGTGCGGGGAAATATTTAGTTGGCGACTATATTTACACGGGGCGGCTACGCGTGCGATTTCTATTATTTACTATATTAGGTTGGCGCATTTTGAGTCGGATGGGTGAAATTGTTTTCCGAAAAAACGAAGAAAAAAGGTAAATAAATAAATCAAACGAAAATACAATCGTCTACCCTTTAGAAATATTGACGGCGATAATGGCGACCATCTCGATGCATTTTCCGAAAACGTCTCTACGGTTACTATGCTTTATCGGATTAATCGCGCTTTATTGAATAATCTGAAAATCTCGCCCCTAGTTACCCGCGCATACACACACACACACACACACAGACGGCTGTCGGAAGTTAAACCGGTTGGCCATTAATTTGTGGGAAATGTTCGAGGGCGACGATCGGTTTTTCGCCAATATTTTCGATTTCGAAATGGGGGGCTTGGAGCCGGTTGAAAATCTATGCAAGAGCAAATAACGCGGCTGCGTGCTCGCATTGTTTTTCGGGCCGGTTAATAATTTCGCCTTGCCTTCTCAAACAATGTCGACGAAACGACTCGGCGCTCACTCGTTCGGAAGAAGGGCACTTTTGCCGGAAAAAGCCGAACTAATCGTTTCTCCACCTCCGACTAGCCGACTACTAGCCGACCGCAAATTGTTGTGCCCGCCTGTGGGGCTCGCTGTTCCCACACGCAAGTGTAATCTAACGAACGAAAATTGAATAATACCTTCGAAACAACTAGGCAACCCACACGCACACCAAATCTCTATTATTATTTTCCAACCGAGCGGCTAAAAGTGAAAATTGTTAAACAAACTGTGTTAACCATTAACATGGTTAATTGCGTCATCTTGGACTTTTAATTTCTCCTTGTTTTTTTTTTGTTTTATTTCCGGTCGGTTTCCTTTGAATGAGCTTTTTCTTTCTTTCTTTTTTTTATTATTATTCGTAGAACACACGCGTAGACTTTAATAGTCGTTAAATACCGCTACGTGTACATTAGCGTTAGGACCAGAACATCTTGAATATCGAAAAATTCAAGAGTTGCTAGTCCCGTTACTTTCGGCTAATACCTCCGTATCGTACGATTTTTTATATGTGTATATATTAATTGTCGCATAAATTAGAATGAACTTTGAAATATTAACCGGGTTGTACTCTCTACGTGTGCAATGGCTTGCGTATTTGTATGCACTATTGCGTATTCTAGTGATGAAAATATGTCGGTCGTCAATCTTGATATAAATAATGCGAGTATTTTTTAAAAAATTATTCTTTGTATTTTCCCCATCCTTCGCGACATTCGTCAGTTTAGCGGTATTTTAATTTACCCATTTTCCTCGATTTTTTGAAGCCGTAATTTGAAGAAAAAAAACACCTTCGAATGAAACTATTCTACACAATCTCGAACGTCGCATTCAACTTTCTATCTTAACGATTTGCACTGCCATACTAAGTCGTGCTTTGTTTCCTTGTATTCGCGATTCATCAGCTGGTCTAAGCTGCGATGTCTCGCCGTCGGCAACAGTTACCATCATTGAGATTCTTCTATCACGGCGGTTTCGAACTGAAGGTAGGTTACCTTGTTGCCTATCGATGCCCTTTAATTAGGGCATTCGCGTTGAAACCTAATTATTCCACCTCTGGCCGGATTTCCGTGTTCTTAATTATTCGCTACGCCGTTTTCCGAAATATACCATTCGGTTATCCTTTTGTAGTTAACGTCTTTGAAACATATTTTGCCAGTTGTTCGTTCTTTCGCCTATTTCAACGTGCTCGTCTGATAGAATATCATCGTTCGACCCTTTAAAGGAGTGTGTTGGTACATTAACCGCAATATCGACAAAACGCCTGCAGTATAAAGTCTCGCTAGTGAACCCTATGTCGAAATAACCGATCATCTCGTAATTTTCATCGGAAACTAGGTAGCCGCTCTTCAACTCTTTCACCCGTAGCGTAATTTGCAGTAGTTGTTATTTCGTCATCGGCAATTCTAAACTTTCAATAAATACTGACTGAGCGAGCGGGGTAATTCCAATCGAGGGGGTGCGTGATTTATGCCGTAATTTAACTTTATTTCGAATTTTAAGCCGGCAGTTGATTGTTTCACGAAATTATTATTTATCGGAGAGTCTATTTTTTATTTTGATACTTCACAGGTTTCCTTTGTTTATGTTCAATATTTTTAATTTCCAGCTCCGTATTATTCAGAAATAGCATTATCGGTTTTTAGTGTCACGGTGTCTTCGAATTGACCGAATGTTTGAAAAATATCCCCTCGGAAGTTATCCAATCCCGCGCATAGGAGCTTTTCAACCCCGAGTTATTAAAATCGTTGTATTCTCCGGTCCTGTGGTGACCAATTCGAATCTCCTAATCACGGGATTTCGGGTTTTTCTTCATACTGCAGCGGTCGGTTACCGTTACTTCATTTCGATCGTAGTATACGCCGCTCTGTCATCCGTGCGTGTCCGATGGAGCGTAACATCTCACGTTTTTTTTTTTTCGAGTGTTCGAAGTTTCCGTTCTTCCAATTTTTCGCGAACACACATGCGCGGAGCTTTCGGTTTTGTTTCCTCACTCCTCCTTATCCTCCTCGTCGTTATTTCATCCTTCACCTGTTCTATTAATTTACGCTGACTTTGTTTTACCTTGTTTTTTTTCCCTTTCTTAAATAACGTTAGCCCGTTGCTCGCAGCGCTTGAGGAGGAAACAAGGTTGTACGAATTTTCTAAATTGCGAATTTCACGCTTCTGTTTCGGTGTACGTTTAACGGTCTAGATATTTCCGAATTTAATCTGACGTTCGTACGAACCCGGCCCCGGTCAAAGAATTTCGCACGAACGCGCGTACGTTGTTAAAAAGATCAAAGTGAAAGTAAAAAAAATCCTGCGGTGGACGATGTAGCGATAAAACGGACAGATTCGTGTCAAACGAAGTGTGTGAAAAATAACGAAGCAGTCGTTCCCGGATGGCTAAAGAAATATTCGAGTTTTTAAGGAAATGCAGGACCAGATGGCTAACCAATTTTTGAGGCGCAAGGCCGCCACCACAAACGCCTTTAACAACATTATCGGTGAAAGAAACTGTTAGATCCCCGGCTTTTCGAAGTTAATTAAACTGTTTAACGATTTTATTCACCAAAAAAAAAAAAAAAAAAAAAAAAAAAACTGGTTACGAATTCGAGTTGTAACTTTATTTGTTATCGACTTCAAAAAGGAAAATATTTTTTTTTTATTTATTTATTTTTATTTTTTTTATTTATTTATTAATTTTTTTTTATTTATTTATTAATTTATTTTTATTTATTTATTAATTTATTTTTATTTTTTTTATTTATTTATTTATTTATTTTTATTTTATTTATTTATTTATTTATTTTCTGGCCTGGCTTTATACACCATTTGGCCACTAACTCATTAAATTAAATCAGTCTATACTTTATTGGCCATCGTTGGAAATCGAACTCGTGACCACTAAGCTATCGTGACGGTCTATTTTTATTTTTATTATTATTATTCTTTTAATTTATACCCGTGTGAACCATCAGTCTGCGGTAGTATTACATGTGGGTTCACTGTTGAGAATCGACTAAGGTCTCTCTTTGGATAATACAACAAACGCGAATGACATGAACCATCAATTTACCGCGGAAATGTAATTTGGAACAAAAGTTAATTCTTAGTGACGCAAAAAATTAATGTGTCATCAGTGTTAGTTTACATTAGAAATACAGATTTGAGTAAAGACGAATTCGAAACCGCCATAGCACCATTTCGCATTACTAACGGAAATATTTAACGTATCTTTTACTGCGTATAACTTTTTACCATGTGGATTCGAATGATCGCCTTTGTTTATCAGAAATTTACCAGTCAGACTTGATGAGTATATATCGATATGTATCGGTGAGCACTGTATTCATGGAATAAGTCCATAGAAAGGAGCCTCTTTGGAGATGTACTTTTATTAATCAATGTAACCGGACAAAAAAAAATCAGCCAAAAAGAGCTCATCATCGACAAAATTTGAACGTTATACTCCTTGAAACCAGTAGGTCTTTATAAACATTTAGTCTATCCGTAAAAGTGAAGCAAGTCCGATACACTTGACAAGTTGTCGGGGGGTTTTTTGAAATTAAGCTTTTTATAAGACACTTAAATATCGGGGCCAATTTCGTCCTACTTGGACTTTCTCCAAGATAATTCATTTTCTAGCGTAACTAAGATTTAATTTCAGATTGTGTATATACCTGAGAGCGACTTGGATCACAAAATAGTTGTGTCATTGCTTGCAGTTCTTTGTTAGTTTCAAATTTTGTAATAAGTGAATTTTTTCCATGATTGAAAAAAGCTGCATTCACTGAACGCGTGTAGAATAGGGATAAAATTTTTTGCATTTAGATAATGTTTCAACATAACCGTTGAACAATAAAAACTTCTTTCTATTTTACCTCTTCTTGGTTTTAAGAAATATACTTTTCCTTGTCATGAGGGCATAATGCAGCTAAAATCACCAGAACATCAATATCCTCGGAAACAATAAAAACTTTTGAATCCGTTAGACGAAATGCAGTCTGAACAATTAGAGTATCTGCATCGTCAGTTGCTTGAGCTACAGAAATATTATTATCTTTTAGTTTATCGGTTAATAAAGTTATGAAAGAAATTTTATTCTTTTCATTTGAGAGGAATTTTTCTTGGGGAACCCCAGTAAGCGGCATATCTTCATTGAAGAAAATATCTGCGCATTTTTGTTCTTTCTGCTGATTTCACGCTATGTGAACTATAACTATCGAAAACTACACATTGCTTCCATAATTTCTTCGTAGATACAAGATGTAGCTGTTGCAAATACTACCAAACTTTTCATTTACTTTCCATGGTACTTGATGCAGTAACATTCCTCAATCAATAACGTATGTACATTTTGCAGTACGCGTAGAACATGTAAATATACCATATAATTGGTAAAAATTCTTTAAGTTCTTTTTATTTTTCTTCTAATAGTTATTACATTGAAAAATAAAATTGTAATAAGGTGTATTTTTCAAGATCACCTTCATATAGTCTAAGTGTTGAAAAAAAATTTCTTTTTTTGTTTAAATAATTTATTTATACTCAAAATTTTAGACTTTTTGGGTAATTTCTTTTTTTTTTTTTTTTGTCTTTAAAAACATCACCAAAAATTATAATAATTATAAAATAAACTATTTGACCCTAAAGTACACATCATATGCTTCAAATTGACAATATACAAAATGTCGATATCATTTTTTAAGATTTTATTATTAACGACCAAAGTTAGGAACTCGAAGTGGAAAAATTCATTTTTGGAAAATTGATAAACTTTATTGATAAAAGGCTTGAATATTAACAAAATAATTTTTTCTAATTTTTTTTGCCGAACGACGTTTTAGATAATCCCTTTGAACGTAACATCCATGCATTTGTTTATTTTTTTTCTGTGTTTTTTTAAGTTTTGTAGAATTTTATGAAATAATTGAAAATTTGTGCGACACTTCACTTCAAACTCATGTATGAAATATTTACAATACTTAAAAATTCATTCAAACATTATAGCCACTTGTGTACGGAGCGCGCGTTCGCACAGGTGCACACTCAACCTAGTACATGGCTTGACGCAGCCCGAATCGAAGCGTTAATTAAAAAATTACTGCTCGCTCAATTCCAATTGAAAAACAAATGTTATGTATGTTTCTTTTGTAAAATTTTCCGTTCTTTCGAATATCAGTTAAAAAATTTAAATAAAAAAGTTATTGACAAAAAAAAAACACATTTTTGCACTTAAATTGTTAAATAAAGAATTTAGCGCACATTTTCTCGCGGAGGCATTTTGATATGTTATTCTACACACTTTTCTGAACACATTGGAATCATCGATCGGGGAATTTTTCCAAAGTGAAAATCTAATTTGACTCCCCTATATTTATTTTTATTAGGTTTAAACCAAATGTAACAGCTTCGGGTTAAAGATTACGTTGGTGCGGTTGAATGGAGATGTTTGTACGTCTACTTGTGATACAGGATGAATTTTTTGATTGCATGTGTGTAGTGGAGGTTAGTCACGTTTATATACATTCTTACACTTTTCATAAGTTTTACAGTGTAATGATAAGCTTCAACTAAAGAATGAAACTGGCTTCGGATGTAAACACTCGGAAGTTATATATTGGTCAAGCAAAATCGTACTGTAAATTGAATTTAATAACATATTTTTTTTGGTTAAAAGGTAGGTACAAGTTTGACCAGTGTGATTTTTGATAAATATTCCGCAGTTCGCGCAACCTTTGCGTATTCGCGGTTATATTAATTTGATTACAATTTTTATATTTTAATTTATGCGTAAATAAAATTGAATTGAATCTTCTTATCGGATAATTATTTTTCATTATTTAGAAGCACATTTTTATTAAATTCGTAATGGGATTTTTTTTTTTAAAAACACGTTTTTCACAATTATAAAAATGTAATTGAGAATCCGGTTAGAAAGTACGATAAAGTCGTCAAAACATGAAAGAAAGAAGAAAAATTGCAAGCCGCAAAAGTCTGAAAACTGAATGGTTCTAAAGAGGAAATTTACAGATTCGATGTAACGATTTAAATGCGACGTTTTCCGGGTAAAGATTGTAGTTGCGATTTTTTAAATTAGATAAAAACCATCCCGATAAACGTAAGAAACGAACAGAAAATTATAAAATAATTCATCGATTTCTGTACTACCGTTTGAAGTGCGCGATAGTTACGTGGTAATTTAAAAAAAATGGGTATCGACTGTTTGCGATGATTTATTTATTGTGCCGGATGAAGGTTCGATGATTGTTTGTTAACGAGGTTTTAATTTTCTGATCAGAAATAATAAGAGCAGTTACAGAAGAAATAAAAGCGTCTTCTAATTGTGCCTTATGCAATAATAGAAATGGTATCATCACGAAATAATTGTTACTCGCCAGAAACAGCGTAGACTAAATATTATGCAGTTGGGAATTATTTTTTAATTATTCCAGAATGTGGAATTGGAAATTTTCTAATACACATTTCGATCCGAAAGAAACTTTTTTTTTCGATGTTATATCTATGTTTGCTTCGTATCGTTTGATTTAATAGTTTTGTAATCACGCAATTATTAGATTTAGAGGAAGCTTGGTTTGTGATTTTTTTGGGTAATTTAACAAATGTGAAGAAAAGGTAATCTAGTTATTTCCTAAAAATTCACGATATGAGGTTAAAAATGTGATGTTAATCTAACTGTATATTTATGCGTGATCCAATGTTTTTTTGTTTTTGTTTTTTTTTTTTTTTATATAAAAAAAAGGGGGGAATAAGATTGGGCTTGTCAACCAAGGACCTCCATCCAGAAACAATTGGAGGAAAACGAAAGTTTTTTTTTTTTTTTTTTTTTGGGGCTTGGCCGACTTAGGGCAGCTACCCAGGACAATTGGACTAGATTAGAGATTAGATTTTGATCCGGTCAGAGATCGATGACAGGAAAGAGACAAGAATAGGAACCACATTGGATGACGGCAAAGCTAGGATACAGGAAGCACTATATGGAGTAGGATAATTCAGCTTTAACAGCTGAACGTACAGGATATTACGCTCGGAGGAAAGACTGGAGCATTCAAACAGCACGTGGTCAGGTTCACAAACGAAGGAACAGTCGCCAGAGTGCAAAGGACAATAAGGGGATGGGAAAAGAGCAAAACGATGCCGAGAGGAAGGGAGCAAAGTATGATTGAACCGCAGACGGCAGATGGCAATGATGAAGAAACGTTTAAGAGTAGGAAAATGATAGAACCAAGAACAAGAAGGAGGTCTAGGCTGAATAGAAAGGTAAAATGAGTTAGGATTGGAGAAGGAGCAAGTATACACATCCGACCAAAGTCTGACATGCATTCTTTTGGAGAGGGGAAGTATGTTGTGACCAGGAATCTTTTTAACAAAATGTGGAGAGTGTAGCGCTAAGCGTGCTAAGGAGTCCACCGTCTCGTTACCATCAATACCCGCATGACTTGGAACCCAAAGCAGGTCGATGGAAATGGAATGGGAAAGGGAAAGATTATAAATGAGAGAACGTATACGGAAAACAATAAAATCGAGGGAATATGAGGGAAAGGGAGAGGATTTGGAGTCTGAAATAATTAAGTATCTATCAGAAGTACGAGTTGAGGAAATAAATATAACGGCTCGAAGAATGGCATAAAGTTCTGCGGAAAAAATGGAGCAAAAAACCGGGAGCCTGAAGGATTGAGTGGAATTATTGGTTGGAGAGAAAAAGGAAGCAGCTACTCCTCCTGAACTCTTGGAACCAGAAAACGAAAGTTACATAGTGAGACGATCAGATATCGTTAATAAGAAGGAAACAATGGGAGGGATAATAAGTGTAGAAGGAAAAGACAGGATATAACGGACACAAAAGGGAGCAGGAAACCCCAGGCTAAGCAAGGGGGAGTATAGAGCTGAACGCTCCACCGAAAAAGCAGAGTACTCAAAGAACACGTTATCGGCGTCACAAACATTGAATGGAGAGGACAACATGGGGAAGAGGCCAACATGGGGAAGAGGCCAACGAGAGGCGAAAGCGGGAGGAAGGCAGCAAGGAATGGTTAAAACGCAAACGCACAATGGCGACAACAACAGAACGAGGAAGTGAAGGAAACAGAAAGAACCAAGGATTGGAAGGAAGATTAGGCTGAACGGACAGATAAAAGGAGCGACAATTAGAAAAGGAGGAAGGCTACATATCCGACTAAAATCTTAGATGGAAATCTTTACACAATGGCAAGAGATTAGAGGATGGGATTTTTTTGAAAAAGAAGGAAGAAGAATCAGCAAACCGAGCCAAAGAATCAGCCATCTCATTACCAGAGATGCCGGAATGTTGAAAATAAACATGGAAATATGTTTTAATTAAAAAAAAAAAAAAAACTACTTCTTAAATATCGATTATTCGTCATATGTGTATAATGTGTGTGTGTGTGTGTGTGCGCGCGCGCGTGCTTAGTATTAGATGCCTTGCTGGTAAACAGAATTTTGTGTGTAATCGGAAAATTATTTATGTAGCCTCCGTCAGTCACAGCACGTTGCCAACTTATTTTCTATTTACGTAAATACCCATTTGTCTTTGGTAAGGCATCACGGATGGGGAATTAAGTCTTCATGGTGTACTTTTATCTGAAGAGAATATTGAGGTTGCTTTCCTCCGGAATGCGCTTTTATTTTTACCCGGATTTCTCTGATGTAACCAACATTCGGTTTCAGGAATTTGGCGCTATCGATTTGATTCCCGGAACGAGAAAACCCCTGGTTTAGTAGCTAAGCGCTTTAATTTATATTCAAAAGTTAATTGTAGTCATGTCGTGTCCGAGGCACATGTACGAATTCCACGCACCTATTAGTTTGATAACATCGTCATTGATAGCTGTGCTCTACAGATCCTCCGTGCCAACTGTTGACGCCCCGCGCATACATTTAGACTAATGCTGCTGATCCTGTCTTTCGCCGCATTGACGTCCATCGTCGGTGCTCCGCAGCCAGTGCGTACTCCGTTCAATGTTCTTCGTTGCGGCCAGTTCAGTACACCTTTTGGTCGTATAACTTCCACTGCGGGACGCAGGGCCTGTTCCACACTACTCTTCCATCTATCTTTCCGTATTTGCTAACCTATCGACGTAGTGCTATTATTATGCATGAAAGCCTTTCGAATCCTTTGGACCAATAACGTTGGATGACGGGGATCTGAACCTGCACGCAGTGTCCCTAGGAGCTTATTTATGAATAAACTAAGAAATTTTTCCAATAGTTTTAAACTCAAAGCGCTGAATAATCTTGTCACCACCGAGACGCTGCATACATGTGTTAATACATATAAAAGAAAATTTATTTTGCTGATGTTTTTTATTGTCCGTAATGTTGAATAAAATTTATTTAAAAGGTGCTTATTTCGTAATAAAATAAAAATCTTACTTTGGCTTAAATTTTTCCACGATAACTCGTACTTATTTGATTTTTGAGCTTATAACAGGTGCCAGGAAGCCGAGGTATATAGAAAATAGAAAAAAAAAAAGTGAAAACATTTTCATTTATTTTAAAATACACCTGTCTTTTGTAATAAAAAGCAATACTTGTAATTTAATGAAATGTATCGCTACAAAAGGTAAATGAAGCTAATTATGGATACGTCAGTGCGATTTAGTATTCCGCTGGATAACTCACAGTTACGAACTTGATGATTTTATTTAGATATTTCATTTTAGCGTACGGGCGCAGATTATATTTGCAAAATAAGATATCTAAAATTTATAAAGTGATTATTAAATCACATTTAGATTTCCCTGTTGTAATACTAAATTTAAATAAATCAAAATTACAGACTCTTCAAATAATTGAAAATCGTGCCCTTTAACTTTGTCTGGGACGTATGAAGTCAACCCCCTAGCGTGTACAACATTGCAGAAATATCTGAAATGCCAATAAAGTATTTAGTGAAGTCCAGTACAGACAAGTTTTGATCAAGAGCAACGTTATCATCCCGTAAACAAACAACTCCCAATCTTGATGAATTCTTTTTGCAGTCCACACTGGACGTTTACCCAGCTCTCGCCGTTGATAAAAAGTTATGACAATTATTCATAATTGGGAATCGCCTAAATGGCTCCGTACAAATGGATTTTCAAGCATCAATAAGTGATGTACAGATGTGACCGGTGACAAATTTTTAACAGAAGATCGTTCGGATTTAGAATATAATAACACGCTGTTACACTCCCCCGGTTTGAAAAATATCAAATATTCTACACTAATGGATCGGTAGATACATCCCCAGAATAAATTCAACGCTGCCTTTTATCATACGAACACAGTAATTGATCTCAAACATTCCGCTTGCGGTATGTCGGTTCGTCACTTACTACAGAAATAATGTACATGTTTAGCTTGTTCCGAAAAAAAATATTAATTTTAACCGTTCCCTCGCAATATTGCTAAAGCTATCCCATATCAGCGGCACACGAGTCACAAGCGGCGAATGTTTAATAAGGAAGTATGCATAGGTGCACCGAGCGGGGGGTAGCCAATTCTAACTGAAGTCGGTTCCTTCCTACTGCGGCATTAAATGAGATGGCTGATGATGAAAGGGCTCGAGAAAAGCAACTGGTAGAATTATTAACGTGTAAAATTGAAATGGAGGGGTACTCTTATTTGCATGACTAGAAACACAACATTCATTACGAGAATGGAATAATGAGCTTTTCTAAATCTGAGGGAAAATAATATTTTAAGTTAGTAACGTCAGTTTTAAAAACAGCGTGGTTTAGAGGAACATATCTCGATAGGGACTATTTAACGCTGGGTCAAAATAAATTTAAACAACGCGGAAGGCAGCGTGGTAAACATCATTACGGATATCATCGACGTTAAACATATACATATACTTATACTGTATTTGTATAAATCAGACAATTATAGAGTATTATCTCACGTTATGCTTACGAAATTGCCAAGAGTATGCTATCCGTGTATATCTGTATGAGACATACGAATAGAGGTGGTGTACTCACTGGCTATTTCTGGTCGAGGAGATGAAGGAAAAAAAGGCAGTAAATCCGTCGGAAAATTTAGATACGACCGAAGAAGTTGCCACTAAATAAAGATTAACGAATTGCTGGTTTAATAGTAGGCGCGAAAAATCGGTACAAATAAAAATTAAAAGGAAACACTCAAATATTTTAATTGAATAATGTTTAACGATTATGTTTATTTGCGTGCATTAAACGTGGTGTAAGCGACAGCGGTGACGTCAAATGTAACCGTAAAGGACGACCCATTTTCGTCGGATTTTCTATAATGACGTACACCGATTTACGCCGAACCCCCTTTTTTGAATATGGCCTGTAATAATAATAATAATAATAATAATAATAATAATAATAATAATAATAATAATAATAATAATAATAATAATGGTTCTTATTAAATGTACCAGCTGTCCGGCATCTCCTGCTTTCGCATACTCGACACAATCGCGCGTCAATTCGGTCTATTTTTGGGGGAAATTACTTTTCGTCTAAAAACCACCAGAAGACCTGCCGCTATTTGGGTCATCCGTAATAAGCTCCAATATTTTCATATTTATTTATTTGTTTATTCATTTGCAATAATTCGGACATGTTTCGAACAGACATTAGCCGTATTATTCGAAACATGCCACCTGCCATACAAAATTACATTAACTAGCAATAAAACGTGGCTTACAAAATTAAAAAGATAAAAGAAAAAAGAAAAACAATAACAACTGTAACTATGAATGCAAGGAAAAACAAAAAGAAAAAGGAAAAGCGAAAAACAAATATAGTACCACGTTGCACGATAAAATGAAAAATTTATTAAGCGAATAAATGATTAGTTAAAATTGTGAACCAACAAACTGTACAGTATTTCTTGCTGTAATACTTGCATACTTAAGTGCATAACGTAGTGATATTATATGTAAATTTAAGTTGAACTTAATTATGACAGATAGTTTTACTATCTACATGAATATCTAATTGGGGATAACATCCTAATAAGGAATTGTAGAGTATAAAAGTGGAAATATTGATGGAGCATTCAACCCCATGGATTCGTACGTTCTCGTGGTTCATAAAAACAGCGTCCACTTCTGCTACTATGTCTTGGTACTATGTAGAAAACAGTTGGCAGCAAATAGCCATTCTCATCTAGTACACATATATATCTTGCAAAAATGTTATCTTACATATTTTCTTACGCATATATAGCGGTTCAACATTGAAGTAACTGCGCAATGTAAGATAATTTGTATATTTAAGATAATTTCCAGTCAAGCAATAAATAAGTACCTTAGAAACTTGTTCTCGGTTCGCTCAGTGTAGTTATCATAATACCGATCATCCCGTATAGCAGAGAAATATTCCAGCTGGGACCTTACTAAAGTATTGTAAAAGGAGAAAAGAGTTTTCGGATTGCGGAATCATCCGGACAAATTCACTATAATAAAACCCAATGTTCGATAAGCCTGCTGAGCCGTATAATTAATATGAAACAAAAATTTGAGTTCATTTTAAATTCCCCGATCACGTACACAGTCCACAGCGCACATAGTGTAATCGAAGCTGCATTTTACTCGACTATCACCAAATAACGTTCGGGAACATTTCTTATAGTTAAATGGTAAATCGTTATTTTCACTCCGTTACCACGAGTTCATGAAGATTTGCTTGTAATATTATATAATGACACAGAATGTATCGGTGCATAAATCTTTAAATCATCTGCAAATAATAGAAATTTTACTTTTCTCTGTTTCGGCAATAACTCTGAACATATATATTTATTTAATTGCGGGCTATTTTGAAGTCTTCTTCGTAATATCTAAGTTTTAGTTACACTAATTGTGAGTTTCATCTTAAAAGTGTCCGAAGCTTTTACGTTGTAAAGTCGTGACTTTCCCTGATATTGAATTCTTGAAGAGTTTTTCGGAATGAAAATATTAAGCTGCCTGCATGCGTGTTCTTCTGTATAGGCTAGATTCTTCTAATCGAGGGTCTCTGGGTGTTTTTTTCTTTCCTGTAAAGTAGTTCGGTTTTTTTTTTTTTGGTTTTTGTTTTTTCTTGATAAACTTATATTATTTCTGTTTAATAATCGGTGGCTTTCGTTTATATTGGATTTTAATACAACGGTATAAAGTACGCGCGTAGTATACGCGTGCAAACGTATGTGAGCTGTGTTACTCCGTAATGAGGAATTAACCAATTTCATTAATAATAATAGAATCTGTGAAATTTATACAATTAAAAATTAACATTATTTATTAAATAGTAAAGCACATGAAAAAGGTATTCGATGCACAACGTAGAAGTGATATTCGAAATAAGAAAGGAAAGTTGTAATAGGGGAGTTGGAAACCATTATAATTCTTAGTTTAGCAACGGAATATATTTATAATATAAAATGTAGATTTACATTTAATTATATATGTCAATATCTTTTCCAAATTATTTTCCCTCCCTGAAAGATAACATTAATTCACACTTCCTGATCGATCACGAATAAATGATTCGTTCAATCAGATTAAATGGTAGCTGCGATTATGAGCCGGAACCTATCGTGAACTGTTTCAATTAAGGTTTTCTTCAATTTCATAAAAATAATTTGGCTTTTCTTTTTTTTTAGTTTTGTCTCTTCGTTTAAACGAAATTATTATTATTTGCCATAACAGATATTACAGATATTCTCGTTTTAGTCGTGTTGGCGGAGTAGAAAAAATTACCGGCATAATCGAAAGAAATCCTCCTAAGAAATATTTGATTGAAAATGGTATTTTCGCTAGAATAATTATTTGAAACAATATATATGTTATAATAGCAAACAAGCTAAATTCTTCTTCTTCATATAATTCAATCCTAAGAGACTGGTCTTCTGCCATGATGGTACTCTCCCAGTACTTTCGATCCTTTGCAGCTCTTTTTAACTCCCTTTAGCTGCCAAGCCCAGCGTCTCTTAATAATGTCGTTAAAAATGAATGTCTGGGTCTTCCGCGTCCTCGCCGTTTTCCTTGGATTTTGCCTTCGAACATATCACGAAGCAGTCCTCCATGTCTTAGAACATGGCCCATCCAGCTTAATCGCATTCTCTGTATGCGATCCACTAATGTTCTCTTTTCATATATTCTATCTAGAACTTCTTCACTTTTTTTTATCTTATCAGTCCATCCTATTTTTTCCATCCTCCTCCTGCTACACCAGATTTCGAATGATTGTAGCTTGTTCTCATTTCGTTTACACTTAGCATATAGTGCTATGGACCCCGTACGTATACTTTCAGTAATCGTTTGTTCAAGTTCAGTGGCACCGTTTTTCTCCTTACTATGTTTTGCATCTTCCTAAAAACCAGCTTTGAAAATCCGGTATGAGTGCTAATTTCCTGGTCAGCCCGCAAATCTTCTGACACAATTTGTTCTAGTTATTTAAATTGTTTCTTTCGTATCTTTCATCTTCTTCCCATTATCGCTGTTGTTTTATTACCTTTGTCATTTCTTGACATTTTTTTACTCTACTACACGGTAGGTCTGTCCTTTATTTTTTATTTTTTTTTTTTTTATGGGCGCGCCAGCGGCATTGACCCAACAACAGGAAAACTAAGCTAAAAAACTAAATAACTAGGCGGTCCGAATTGGACGCAACAAAGGACAGCAGTGTGGACACCACAGAAGATGAAGGAAAGGAGAGGATAAAGGAAGAGTTATAGGGAGTAGGGAGACCTAATGACAAGAGCTGACTCTATAAAAGGGAGCGTTCGTTACGAAGGGCAGGACACTCGAAGAAAATGTGATCAGCATCATATGTGCGAGGAGGATCACAATCGTGAAGGGAACAATAAGGAGAAGGCGACAGAGCAAATCGAAAGCGAGAAGTTCTTTTCTTTTCTAGGTCCTCTAGTTCTCGGCATTGCAATTCCCACCAATCTTGTTTAGCTTTTTTGCAGTCACGACATATCTTGTTACTCGGAGACTTATCTCCCTTGTTCAGCTATGTCATTTTTATACTTTCTCCGTTCATCTAATTGTTGTAGGATTTTGTCTGTCATCCACCCCTTGCGTTTTCTATGCTTATTTTTTCCAATTATTTCTCCAGCTGCTGATATTCCTTCACACTGTCTCTACGTCCTTCTCATTACTAGTATTATCTCGCAGCTTCGTCAATTTCTCATTTGTTGCTATTTCGTATTTTCCTTTAACCGTTTTGTTTCCAATTTTTTTTTCCATTCCCTTTATCTGTTATCGATTTATTAGCAGAGTTATTATTTTCAATTTTATATAACAATTAGGTTATGGTCGGAACTTGCATCCGCTCCCGGGTATGGCACTGATTTCTTAACTTGATTCCTACATATATCTGTTTTTCATCAAAATATAGTCAATCTGATATCTATGACTATCCCCTGCAGTCTTCCAGGTATAACGTCGACGCTTTGGTGTTTTATACCCCATGCATTTGTGATTACAAGTTGTTTCCGTTTGCAGAATTTGATTAAGCGGTCACCGCGGTTGTTACTCTGTTCCCTAATCCATATATCCCGATAACATCGCTTACCGCGTTCTCTCCTACCGACAGAATCCAGTCTCCCATTACAATAACGTTATCTTTAAACTGTGTTTTTTCTAATAAATCTTCTAATTACATATATGCATCTTCTGTTTCTTCTTCACTACAGCTGGTCGTTGGTATATAGGCTCTAGCGTGACTATTAAATCTGTTAGTCGGCCTGTGAACCGGACTAACATAAACCTAATTTTTACTGTTACAATATCTGTTAAATATTTCGCCCACATTATTTCTTCATTATTAGCGCTACTCCTCCTCGTCCTTATTTACAATCCCCCGGGCACTCTCCTGTATTCGCTGCTATTAAATTCTTCTTGTTCTTCCTATCTTGTTTCATATATTCCAATCATATCCGATTCATAGTTTTCCATTTCTCCGTTTTATTATTTCTAATTTCCCAGTTTGTAGCACTGAACGCGCATTATTCTATGATCCAATTTTTATACAGGGGTTTCGCTTGTTAACAACCAAGGAAGCCCTGGTTCTTCTTTTGCCGGGCACAGCATCAGGATTCTCATTGTACTCATCATGGTTTACTAGAGAATTAATAATTTTCGTGGTTTCTCCTTGCCTTCCGCAATGATTTAGAGAGTTATCCTTCTCATTTTCCGGCCGCCCCTCACATGGAGAACCGATATGCTTCTGGATTTGAAAGTATTTTACCCGCCTCCACGGGGGACCGGTTATAGCGCCGGATACTCGCTCTTCTTTTAGTCGCCTTCTACGACAGGCAGAAGATGCCATGGGGGTATTCTATCCCGCCCCCATACGGGGAAAAGCATAAATAGAAATAAGAAAATTTCTATTTATTCTCGGGTTTGTTTGCTACTAGGTACATGCCTTATTTCAAATAAATATTTCATTATTTAAAAGTTTGCAAACGATATTAATCACCTTGCTTGTTTTTTTTTTTTATTTTTGGTGTTTATCGGCTCGTCGTTTGGTCCAAAAACGTTAGGAGGCCGAAGTAGTTGTTGGACGATAAAAATATTATAAACATAAATAATAAACGTTTTAAGATTAAATATTTAGTAAAATATGCTAGTAATTCGGTAATGCTTTATCTTCAGCCAGAAAAGAGAAAGAAAACATATATCGGTATAGGACGTAAGTGCGTAGTATATATTATCTGAATAAATGAAGGAGGGGCTGGATTATTGCGTATCGTCAGAGTTAGGTCCCTTTCATACATTTCGCACTTATCTTTATAGATATATGTCTTCAATTCCCTCTTCCAGTGAACGTAGCCCTGAATTAGGGTTTTTTCAGTTAGGAAGTGGTGTTTCATTCAGGCAGATCCTGATATCTAAATTCTACAAATTAAAAATTTAGAAAAATTCTAAGAATTTAGAAAAATTAATATAGTTGACGAGCCAAAAAAAACGAAAGAAAACAAAAGTCTCAAATGATGATACGGTTAAAGGTTTTCTTGTTTCGGGTGGTGGGTCTTTTTCAGAGTCCCCACTCTAGGAGCCACTATTATGAATTTTCTCCCGTATACTGCTCCTAATAGGCCCTGTTCTGCCAATAGAGTGAATTTTCTGTTTTCCTCTGCTAGAGGCCGGAATGAATGTTTTCATTCTTTCTCACTCTCTGCGGTACGGGCACGATTTATTCACAGGGTCTTTCCCGCGCTTGGATAGAATTAAAAGAAACATCGAACAATCAAACCGGGGAGTATATTTTGCGTAATATCGGTAATAAATTAATAAGTTCAACGTGATTTGCGAGTTACTACGTGTTTCTAGCGACGGTATGACGGCGAGCGCAATAATTAACGGACACAAACTAAAACTGCCAAACAAAAATGAACGAAAAAAAACTGATTCGTTCGACTAATTAAACTGATTGTTAACGGGCCGACTCACTAAAATCAAAAGTGACCGTTAACAGCTGACTCGTCATTCCGTTTTCACCAGCGTATTTACGTATTTCGCGATATGGACAACAGCCGTTTTTCTATCTTACCGGTGTATTATCCTGACTCCCTGCCTTCTGTTCTACCTTCACAATGTAGGGTCAGTCTCCGTTTTTCGTGCAATATCGTTCATTTTTATAAATAGCGGAGTCTTCAAATTTCTCATCATTTCCGATTCGAAAAGCGTCCTTCAAGCAGTTTCTTCTTCTCCTACTCATTCCGCTTTATTTCACTATCAATTCGTTTCTTTATCTCCAACTTACTGTCATCTCGTTCTATTCTTATATGGACTCCCAGTCACTCTGACATTGAACAGGGCAGGCTCTAGCCACTTTCCAGCGTTCAATTTAGAACTCTTTTCCTCAAATAATTATTCCAAACTTTGGCGGGATAGATACCCTTTCTTATTCTCTAATCGCGCTTCGCACTATCCTCTCATACAGCCGGCACCCGGTCCTCAGTCTTAGTTTCTTTCCACTTCGTTGTTCTACTATTGTCTCCTTAAATGAGATTAAGAATTATTTTTTTGGGAGATAAGGGAGAAATGTTCGATTATCATTTTACAGGGCGGTGTTGTGGAGTTTTGTTGGGTTCCAAGTCATGCGGGGATAGAACTAAATGAGGTGGCCGATAGGGCCGCCAAGGATGCGCCTTCAATGGGCATTGAATTTCCTTTTATTCCAGCTGGTGATTTAAATTCTGTAATTAACCGCAATCATTATACGTCCTGGAATAAGCATTGGCGATTGGCCAGGAAGGGTTCATACTTTAATATCGTTCAACCTTTAATTCCAACACACTCATGGTATCTCCACGTGTCAATTTCAATGCCTCCTCATCTCCTCCGCAGATATGTTACTATATTGTGTAGACTGCGTATGGGGCATTCTCGTGTGTCACATAATTTTATGCATGCTGATAACCAGGGACAATGCAATAACCATTCGTCTGTTAACTTTTTGGAGGACATAAATCATCTTTTGTTTAATTGCGAGAAGTTTGAAGACAGTAGACATATTTTTTTTAATAAATTGATATCCCTCGGTAGGTATCCACCGTATTCCCTGCATCATTTGCTAGGATGCGGAGAGAAGGCTCAATTTTTGATTTTTAAGTTTATTTTTCAAAACAAGATTGTTATTTAACTTATATTTGTAAGGAGGAATATTTTATTTTTTATTTTTTTTTATTTTTTTTATTTTTTCTTTTTTTTCTTTTTTCCTTCGCTCCCGGAGTTTGTTTATCCTTACTATTCACAGGTATTTATAATAATAGTTCTGTCAAGTGCGTCCTATATTAATTGAATTCAACCAGAAGATATGATCATCGCCGACCACGAAGATATGGTGCAATTTGTACCATCTTAATCTAACGAGCAAAATATTATGGCTATTCAGTTGAGTCTGGAATTTCAAGTTCCCGGGTACTGACCAGAACAGTCAGGTTATTGTATAAATGATTCCAGGCAGACAGGCTGTGGGTAATTTTTTTTTTTTTTTTTTTTTTTTTTTATTAAAATTTTCAAACCGTGGTTAGACCCCGGGCCGTGTATAATATCTAGACTATTGCGGCCCAAGAGTCTCCGGTTACAGGAATGCCCCTAATCCATTGTCCCTGACGAACTGGAAGACTGCACTTTGGTTCGCTTCTGATTTTGAGAGAACATGGCTGAGGTTATCAAATCCATGTCTCGTTCTGGAGGATTGGAATGCAGGGCAGTTTATGAGAATGTGCTCAACCGCCGGTGGCTCTTGTGCGCGACAGAAAGGACACGTGGTTGGAGGGTGAGCGCCTTCCAACAGGTAGTCGTGGGATAGTCGCGTGTGGCCCAGGCGTAAACGGTTGAGCGCGCGATGATAAACTCGTAAGGTCCCCTGGGGGGGCCACCGTAATGTTAATTCATTTACGGCCATAGTTGTCCGGAAATTCAAAAAAAATATATTTATCTTGCTCAGTTGGTCCGGATAGATGGCTGGTGAATTGTCTTTGTCATTAGATTTTCATTTGCTCATTTTTCCAATACGTTTTTCTTTATTCATATAAAAAAAAAGAGAAAAAAAAAAGAGAGAAAAAGAAGAGGAGAAGAGAAGAGAAGTGGAATAATTTAAACTTATTTTGATATGGAAGTGGTCAAATGGTAAGCTACTTAGCCGCCAGGCCATAAAAAAAAAAAAAAAAAAAAAAAAAAAAGAATTATTTTCTACTATTGTCGCTTCCGTTTCTTTTTATCTCCTTCTCCTTACTATCCTATCTACAACAACTTTGATTCTTCTTTTGAATGCGACGCAAATCTTGTTTTCTTTGAATGTTCGGCTCTTGTTAGCAAACGTTCTCTTTTGTTTTTCGAAAATCTTAGCTCTTCACTTTCCGGCTCCTTTCACAGTCCTTTCTTTATCCTTTCCTTTCCATCTCTAGCAATAATTCCCTTACTTCAATCCTTTGTTCTTTCCATTTCCTATCGCTTCAGAATCTAATTTCCTAACATAATACATTCAGATAGTTGAGTCGAAGCCCAAGCCAAGTCAAAAAAAAAGAAGTAAAAAAAAGATTACTAATTATTTTCTTATTAGTAATCCCATTTGACTGCGCTACTATCTTACTGAATACAGTGCACTCTACTTATTGCAGTTTGCTTCAGCCTATTTGTTCTTACTAATGATGTTTATTTTCTTTCTTTGATTTTCTCTTTTCTTATTTAGGAGGTTGGCGATTAATGTACCACTATACATTTATATACAGGTACATGTGTTTTTCTCTGACTAAATGTCTCCGAGTTACTGGCATGTTTAATATTCAGTCTTAAAATGTTTGCCGCTACGTTTATAATTTTATTAACTAATTTAAATAACAAACAGGAATATACAAGAAATAATTAGACTTTTTTTTTATGACTTTGTTCATTCTTTTTCGGAAAATATTCTGTTTAATCGATCATTATAAATTAGATTGCAAGTGGCCCGCGCTGTCTAAGTCAAATTGCAGATTTGGCAGTGGTGGATCATTAAAAATATTTCCTTATACTTTTAATATCTTCTTTTTTTTTTTTTTTTTTTCATTTTACCGGAGAACTCGCAATGAAAAATGAACGGATTAGCACCGAAAATTGTGTCTTACGGATACTCATTAAGGGGAGTGGGGGGGCGAGACTTGAAAATTCTAATTAATATCTAAAATATTAAACAAGCTTTAAACACGATTAGTGTTGAATTGTTTTGGAATTTTTCGGTGAATGTTTTGACAAGGATATGTCTTATGGCTGCGAGTTATTTTACAAAATGCGTGACGCAAAAGTGTTACACGTACGGTAAAGATTTTATTCAACTTGTGATCAACAGTTTGAGTTCATGTTTTTACTGAAACAAAATAGCTCACTTGACGTAGTATCCGTGTTATAATGTATTTCGAGTTACTGAGGTACCACCGTTTTTTTCCCTCAAAATGTTGTATTCTTTTCATTCGAAATTTGAAAATTATTTAGATGGATTAATCCGTAAATAATACGTTTCCTGCAGGCAAGGAAGGAATGTACAATATTAAAGGCGGTGAAAAGATTAAACATTTTTTTTGCGATTATCGTTGCGAATTTCCTCTTCTATTTCCTATAGTTGGATGAAGTTTGTAAACGAAAACTGATTAGCAGGGGGCTTAGTTCTTATTTCGTCTGTTTTGTCCTTTTGCTTACGCAAACGTGTCCTTTACTAGGCCGACATTAATACCTCTCCCTCTGTAAAACACAATAGACTACCAGATGTTCAAATATTCTACTAAATGTGAAATCGATGTAAATCCACCCGAGCTTGAAGCTTCGTTTTTTACGCACGAAGACGGCCTTCACCCACAGCCTAGTTGTCATCGCAGGTAATCAGCATATTCCTTGAAATAGCCGGCTACCGTGGCGTAGTTACTTAGGCGGTGGCGTTTCGTTCGGGTAGGACATGGTTCGAATCGCTTGTTGCACTTTGAAAGTATAGAAAAATTTCACTTGCGTGCCTAAAAGTATACAATATGTATAAGAGAAATAAAATATTCTTTGAAACACTATTTGAGGTACTTCGGCCTAGTATTAAATAAAATTCAAATTACTCTTTTTATTTTTTTCTTCTTCTTCGCCAAGGATTATTAAGGACTTGATGCAGATGTTTAAATCGAACGCGAACAATACATTCTCTTCAGCCATCTATCGTCGTTGAGTGGAAATAGCGCCGCAGTTTATGGGAAAATCGAAAACAATTAACTTTATGCAAATAGCTGACAACCGCAAATAAATAAATTGAAAAACAAAAAAAACGAATAAATGAATTACTTTTTTGATGAGATTCTCTAGCTAGCTCATGGGCATATAAGCATGATAGAAGAAATGTTTTTTAAACACCTTCTTATATGTGGTAAACATTGCTACCAGAAATTCTTACGTCTTGTTAAATATACGTATAAAAATTTAAGTTTATATTAAATGGTTCGGATGTTTATTATTATAAAAGGAGGACAATCGTTTCAATTTTTGAGTTATATTTTTTTTTTCTCCGTTTTTTTTCTTTTCTTTTTTCTTTATTTATGTTTATTTATCTACACTTAAGAGATACTTATTGTTTATAATTCTCGTTTTTCCTATATGTCTTTAGTAAATCCCATAAATAAGGTATTATAAAATTAAGCCTTTCATAATGTACACTTATTTAACGGACGCGAAGAGAATACTGAAAACTAGTTCCTTTCTCATTGGGACGGTTCGCTTTTACAGTCGATGATGGAATTTTGCAGGAAAACCCATAATAATAATAATAATAATAATAATAAGACAAATGAATAAAATACGGCTTATCCAGCGACTTTAAATAGAAATCCTGAAGCGCGCCCCATATGGGAAAACCATGTCTTCAAAGCAGAAATAAATCGCATTTAAAACTTTGGTTAGCGTTAAACTCAGACAGATAAGAGAATACACGAGTGCTATTGAAAGTACAGATTGTGCGGGGGAAAAAGTGAAAAACGATCGCTACATATTTGGAAAGAAGCAAGGCGCGAAGTTGTCATGAAATTACGTCACAGGGATAAATTTGTACCTTTTTTTCAGCGTACGAAGAAATATAGAAAATCAAGAGAACGCGAAATTTTACTCCTAAAAAGAAGTGCGCGCTTATTGCATGCGGTTTTGCGGAGAATAAAAGCGATACCTTAAAAAACGTCTACCAAGGGGGTACAGATAGAGAGTTGTCTGCGAGAAATACCACATCGTACAGTAGACGGAGAACCGAATTCCGTTCTGATTTCTTTTTACTTGTTCGGCGGTGGAAAAAGAATTGTTTAAAACGTCGGGTGAGGAATGCTAAATGCGGGTACTTATCTGAAGCGGAGTAATGTAAAAAAAAAACCTTAAAAACAGAGCAGGCCTATTCCGTTTAGGTCATTCGACGTACATTCGCACGGTACGATCTATGAAGAAAGAAGACCTACAGACACAGCATCGTAATAATTATATCGCTTTCGTTAGCTCGCATCAGCCCTCTATAATAACGAATGGGGTGCTAAGAATCTGCGACGGTAAAGCAGGAGGAAAACTGAATATTGGAACATGGAACGTTAGGTCGTTATATCACACTGAAAAACTAGAAAATGTAATTGTGGAAGCAAAGAGATTAAAAATAGACATTCTCGGTGTAAGTGAATTTAGCTGGCGTGGAAATGACAGGATAAACAAGACGAATACGAATTTATATATTCGTGAGATGGAAATCAGATGGAGTCGGAATATTAATAGGAAAAAGCTTCAGCTAAAGAATAGATGAAATTCCAACAATCTCATAAGTATAAATGCGGATCCCAAACCACTATCGATAGTACAAGTATAGGCATCCGGAAGTGAAAGTGCAGATGTAGAAGTGGAAAAAATTGATAAAAACATAGAAAAAGCAATCAAGAAACTAGGAAAATGGAACCTCTTGTTCGTAATGAGAGATTTTAATGCGAAAGTGAGCAAAACTAACAGAAATGGCAGAGTGCCTTGGACCTTTCGAATTGGGTACGTAAAATGAACGAGGCGTAAGACTCGTAGAATTCGCCGAGAGAAAAATAGTTTGTCAGTATGCAATACTTAGTTCCAACATCGTGCAAGGAAACTTTACACATGGCGAAGTTCAGGGGACCGGATACGAAATTAAACAGACTACAAAAGCATGATCTTGAATTGTCGCGCGCTAACGGCTAGCAGGCAAATGTCGTCTTTGGCTTAAAAAATGCGCACATGCCAGGAAAATGGAAAATTGGAAACTGAACATAAGTCCATTGAAGTATAAAACAATTGCAGGGAACTTTGCGAAAAAAGCTGGAAGGAAAAACCAATAAGATAAATGAATAGGCCGATGTTTAAGATATTTGGAACGAGTTAAAAAACGCGATGATAATCGCAGCAAAAGAAACACCGAGAAAAGATAAGGGAACCGCCGTAATAAGGATAAAAAAAAAAAAAAAAAGAGCTGGATGACAAATGAAACACCGTTATTGACCGATAAAGCTAAAGAGAAAAGTGTAACACTAATTTACGATTCTTGCCGGTGTGATGAGGAATTTTCCGTATTAATTCGTAAAAATCCAAATAAAAAAATTTAAGTAAAATGCAAAAAAAAACATGCTTTGATTTCAAATACGGTATTTTTTTTTTTCAACTTCAGGCGATATTAAATAATAATGTAATGTTCCTTAATTTGATTTATGCCCCTGCCGGGAATGTAATTTTAAAAATAGTTCATCGATTTTTTTTTTCCGCAAAATTCGTACCCGGAAAAGGACAATTTTATCAAACATGTATTTTAAAAATTAACGGAGGATTGACTTTTTAAAAATTCTTCCCGATACTTTTGATTCGTCATTCTTTAAGAGACTCTAATTATTAATTGAAGTTTCTAAAAATAATGCATTTAAATTTTTTGGTTTAGGGATATCAGCAGTAGACGTTCACCCAAACCCAATAATTAGAAACGATTGAAATAGAGGAAAAGTTTGAAATAGTAAAAGCGAAAGAAGCTAACGAAAGAAAAATTTAGAAAGAGAAATGCGAAGGAATAGGAGCGGGAGGCAAAGGCTCAGAAAGTCAGAATAAAGAATCACTGTTAAAACTTATTCGAATGGAAAATTATATTCGACTTCACGGGGAAAGTAAAGGCGGATCCCAAGTAGAAAGGAACTGGCCCCCCTACTCTCATTAGTGCCGTTGGGCTTAGTACATTGTGAACCTTAACTTCACAATCCCGACGCCCTGTCAAGGGTATGGAACTCACTTTACCTTTTACTCACCTACATATGTCGAAAACAAAAACATGAAAATGGGTGAACAACTTCTTTAGACTAACAAACCTATTTTTTAAAATAAAATTCAGATTCTAGATCGGTTTTACTTTTTTCAAATTAGTAGTTTTTCATAATCATTAAAATTAATTTTTTTTAAAATTTTTTGTGCTTGTAAAAATTTATTACAAAGCATATATGGGAAATTAATGCTGCGATTGACTACTTTCTTTCTGAAATTATTCATTGAAATAACCCCCGCTAAATAAATATGTAATCAGCATTTCAAGTCTTTGTAAGAGGAAATAATTTTTAAATGAACGAAAAAAAATCATTGAAAACCGCTAATTTAAATTAATTCTTAATTTTGCGCGGATGTTTTTTTTTTTTTTTTTTTTTTTTGATTCAATGATTATTTCACGCCTTAAATTTGATACTAACTGAAAAGAAAAAAAAGATTAAAAACTCACTAACACTAAACTAGGTCTACTTAGAAGAAGGACGAGGCCGAATCGTGTCGTGTTCGAAACGTATCCGGACCGAATCGTTGAGGCCGTAACGATAAAGACCCGAAAAATACACTTTCAATAACTTCTAATGTCTCAGAAGTTCCATTTTATGTTTCGGTCGAACTGACATTCTTCGGTCCCGTTTCTAATAAACTTTCCTTTTTTCTCTTCGATCCTTTTTTCTTGCTCATTTTCGGTTTCATAATGTACCTTCCTTCCTGAAATTCCCTTATGTCGTTTTTAGCCGGCTTCCCTCATACGGGGTTTTCACTAACTTATTGTCCGTTTCATCTCTCTAATGATGATCAAAAATGCACTTTTTCGAATGTATCGCTTTGATATTTTCTTGGCATTAGCCGTAATTTCTTAAACCTGACCTTTCTCGCGTGTTCTTTTCTTGAATGTCATTACTTGCAAGCGGTAAGGGAATTTTTGCCATGTTCATTTTAGCGCAATGTTGTGCCATGTCGATGTTGAAGTTGACACACGAAACTTAAAATTTTTTATACTGATATTTTTTTTTTTTGATTCAATGATTATTTCACGCCTTAAATTTGATACTAACTGAAAAGTAAAAAAAAGATTAAAAATTCACTAACACTAAACTAGGTCTACTCGGAAAAATGATAAGGCCGAAACGTATCGGGGCCGAATCGTTGAGGCCGTTACGATAGAGACCTTCAACCACACTTTTTTAATTAAAAAAAAAAAAAAATACAGTTTTTCATGCAAACACGTATTTTTGTACAGCTACGTACGCGCACTATTGATATATTAAATCGATTAATATCCGGATATTTAAACATTAAAGTGTCATCGCATATTCACGGATATTCGTAAGATTAAAATCAATCTTGATGTCTTGAATTGATTCCTTTGATATTACCGTTTCGCATTTTTTTTGTTTTTTTTTTATCTATGGCTTGGCTTTAATAACATCATTTAGCCCTTAACTAATCATTAAATTAACCTTTTATTAGTAAATCAGTTTATACTTTTTTAGCCGTCGCTGGGAATCGAACTCATGACTACACTATTATCTTAATAATCAAGCGTTCACGTCACTAGGCTACCGCGACACGGCTCTTTGTAATTATCAATTACGATTACTGAAGAATATTGAATTGTAGTAGTCATTTTTGTAATCGATTGCGCTCAACTCTCTGGTTACGGTAGAAGTTCGCGTGTAATCCTATAATTATAATTAATTACAAAATAGCGAAAATAGTACATTTTGATCTGCCGGATAAATGAATAATTTTTTTCTTTCGTCGGGAAGATTTTTGTCTTAATTTTTTTTTTTTTTTGTAATAATTGTCTCACAAAACTTTCAATAAAAAAAATGTTAAATATATTGCTATTGTTCTTTTCTCGGAGACTAACTTCCCAGACGACTTTTTCAATCCATTTTTTTTTCCCTATTCCCGAAACTTCGGGTAGGGTACATTTATTTACTAAAAATATTGATTTATTATAATAACGGAATTAATATAACCCATCCAATTAAGTATTTTTGGTATTATATTAATTACCATTTTACAGTTTTTTTACAATATCTACATATATTTTTACTACTTACTTAATATAAATGTACATTACTTTTTTCGGAATTTTATTTCTTCAGTTGCAAATTTGTTAAATTTCATTAAAATAATTTTGTACAAGTTGTGGCGTGTATTTCAATTAATTGACATTCCGATAATTTTTTTTTTTTTTTTTTCTCTTCTCATAGGTTAAACTCAAAAAAGCAATTTCTGCGAATTCATCAATTTTTTTCGAACCTCCAGAATCGGAACTTAAATAAAAGTTCTGGCCAATCGTTCTGTTGTTTTTTTTTTTTTTTTTTTTTAATTTCCTTATATTACATTGAATTTAATTCTTGATCTGTGAAAGTCGATAATAAATTCGATTTTAAATCTGACACTATCCGCTTTTCGGTTTAGCGATCTTTTTTTTTGAACGGATACCCATTTTTCATCATAGCGTCAAATGTTCTCGTAGTGACATGCAAAAAGTTCATCGATAGAAACATCGTAACGAAGGAAAATTTGAAAATATACTTAAGCTTATTTTTAATTTTATTTTCTTTTTGTACGATTAAAAAAATAATAATTTTACAAAGGAAAGTGGTAGAAAAAAAAAAAAAAAATTGCAATTTCAGAATTTTGTATTATGTAAAAATGGAAAAACATTTAATGGAAACATAATTAAACGCGTATTTCGTAAGAATTATTAAATAATTTCAAAATACCAATTTTTCGTTCTACTCGTGTCCCCACTTCGAATGTTTAAAAATAGTCTCAGTTTCTTCTTTTTTTTTTTTTTATTGAAAGACATCGTTAAATATTACGAATTTTTTAAATACCCCGACAATCACAGAATACCAGAAAATGGAAACAATTTTGTTATACAGTAAAAACAGATCTATCATAATTTAACTTTAATTTACGTATAATATCACTTCGTTGTACACACTTACGTATGCGAGTATTATAGCGGGAAATATCGTGCGGTTTGTTGTTTCACAATTTTAAATAATCATTTATTCGTCAGATTCGCAGCTCAAGTGCAAGATACAAGGAAAGGCTTAACCAACATTTAAACATATTAGCAAAGAATCTGCTGTCTAACTGCACAAAATTCAATCGTATTCACAGATTCCATCCGTTGCAGCTTCAACATCGATCCTGAATCTTTAATCATATAATTTAACGAGTAATCATCAAAAAATAGGATCAGCTTCCATTGGGAGGCTATCCTCCTTTCTAGTTCTTTATTTCCGATAATAACATTTCCTCAATGCTGCTTATTGTTTAATTACAGATTGCATGCACAAAAAAAAAAAAAAAAAAAAAAAATTCGTCCGAAAAATTTTTCACTTTAACGAGCATCGTGATACTATATTTGTTTTTCTTTTTTTCTTTTTCTTTTTTATTTGTATTCGTAGTTTTTTTGTTTTTTTATGCGTTTTTTTTTCTTTTTAATAATTTTGCATATCACGTTTTTTTTATAGCTAATGTAATTGTATTGCGGGTGACATATTTTGAATAATAAGGCACAATGCCTGTTCGAAACATGTCCGAAATATTGCGGGTAAATAAATAAATAAATAAATAAATGATTCTCGTTAGGCCCGTCGAACGGAATAGTGATCTTTTACAATATTCTACTAGGTTTTGTCATTTGCTGCTCTGTGCAACATTCCTATTTGTCGGACGGAAAAGGCACGTGTAAATTTCTCGAATGTGTTTCTTTAAAGAATATAGGTTGGAAAAGTCGAAAGGTAACGCAACTTGACCAACTTGCAAAGTAGTGTACGGATTTTTCGAATATAACGCGAACCCAGTTGCCAGCGAAAGCTTCACCAAGTTTAAATTGCCAAAGTTATCTGCGGAACGGTGTCTAAAGAATTCTTGAAGAGTGAAAAGAGTCTTCGCTAGAAACTTTAAGCGAAAATCGAACAAAACTACAACGAATCGATGGAGTCGTCGGAAACAATACACAAAGGCTAATCTCAAAGCAGAGCCTACCAACGGAAAAGGTGACTGAGACGGATTTCTCGATTAGTGTATAAAATCTTTCGTCTGTATTAGCTTGCTTCGTTTTGGAATAGGAAACGCGCGATTCCTAATTTACATTTGCCCGTACACGTTTCGATTTGTGCGTCTTGCACATTCCAAGACACACACATCTCTGAGACACTCGAATAGAGCTGGTCGTAATGGTTTGGAACTTTATTTCCGACATACGTATCTCGAAGTAAGTATATTTACGCGGGCACATATGTATACATCATGTAAGCGTATTCTTACACAGGCTTAAACTGGAGGCGCGCACAGAAACACGGTCCGAGAAGGGGCTGATAGAGCAGAGCGTGCCTAGAATTTAGCTAAACTGTTCGAGCGGCGGATCGCTTATTTCCGAATAATAAAGAGATCACTATAAATATTTAACAATCGCCGTTCCAGCGCTTCCGAATACATTCGTGTTTATTTCCGAGTACAGAGGATTTACTCTGTCAGCTGTGCACATCTAGCCGTCGACTGTGTTTGTCGCGCTGATCACGTGAAAAAACCCTTACAACCTGGGGCCGTTAAACAAGATGAATAATGTAGTCGCCAGATGGGGGAATTTTAATGTTTTCCCCGCTTTGTTCGTCGTCTTCCGTCTTCGCCTAATGGGTCACTTTTTATGTTCATGCTCGATAGCATATTTCTTTTTTATTCCTCTACGCGAGTTTTCCTCCCTTTTGTACTCAACCAGCATTGCTCTGCGCTCCGTTACTGTCCGGCCCTTGTTTACGCGTCAATTACCTGTTGCAAAGTCGTGCCCGTGTACGGTAAAAACTTTTGCATATTCAGCATCAGTGTACACCTTCCCATGCGACATGTGTGTGTAGGCGCGCGTGTGCGAACCAACAGGAGAAAAGCCAAAGTTTATCGTCTTCATCTGAATATAATAGGAATTCCGGCACACTTTATCTGTTGATCCCCGGTTCTTTTACGATCGCGATCTGCTCACGAATTAGCCATAAAACTGCGCAGACGTGAGATATAGCGACGGCGATAGCTGCTGCCGTGATAGCTTGCTTCGTTTCACGTGTGATTTACTCCTGAGACGACTAGTTTTTTTCTCACAGCGCATCATCTGTATTCAACGAGGTACGAGAAAAAATCGTCTAATTAAGAATCGGCGCTTCCTACCAAACTATTATTACGGAAGGTGCGCTATAGAGTAGCCCGCTTCGGAAAACAATATAATCTAAGTCATTGCAAGTTAAACCCAGGTAGCATTGTTTTCGATCTCGTTATAAACTTGAAATTCTTAAGATTTCCATGAAATTGCAGGATTTTCTCGGTACCGCTCTCTCGAAATTTCTGTGTCTGTTTTTTTTTTTTTTTTTGATACGTTACTTTCATTTTTGGCTCATTTTGATTTTCCGCGTTTTTTTTCTTTTTTTCTCTTTAAATTTCTCATTAATTCTTTCGGCATCACGTCAATTATCCCTTCGATCGGTCTCCTGTCCGTTATTCGGAAATTGTTACGTCATCCATGTTTCAGTATTTCCAGAATGCACAGCGGTTTTTTTTTTTTTTTTTGAAATCGCATTGCTTTCGCGTCTGTAATTCTCCGTTTATTACTCCCTCCTATTCGTTCCATTTTTCTCATAGCATTCACTTATTTTATAAACTGCCCATCTACGTTTCCGCTTGCACCATTGGGCTTCAAATGTAATTAGTGTTTATTATTATTGTTTTTTTCTTTTTTAATATATATATTTACGTAAAGATACCGTCCAACAAAAAAAATGGTCTTCACGTTCAGCTGAATGTGTCTGTCGCGATCTAAGAAAAAGTTTCACTCAACTAGAGATCACACGCAGTCATCATTTTAAAGATAAGGAAAATCAATAACTAAAATATAGTTCTCTCTTTTTTACCTTACATACATAGAATACTCCGTTACGGATCGTTTGTGGGTAGTTGGACACATGATACACTTTCATAATTACATATTTATAAGAGAACATGTTCTCCACCCACTTGCCGTTTGCGTTTACCAACTTCTTCGTGAAGCATTCTGTAAAAACTAATTTATTACCGCGACAGTTGGGTTAGGATTAAAATTTGAATAAAAAAATTTCCAGCAGCAACGATTAAAAATTTATCCGTGCTTCTGGCCTAGGCGGCAGTACACGGCACGCTAATCAAAGAAGAAGAAAAATTATGTTGCAGGATTTTTTATTTCTCTATGAAAAATACCTATTTTTTTTTTTTTTTTTTTTTTTTTAAGTCTCTGAACCGTGATCAGAAAAGCTAAGTGCGCTGCTTGTAAGTTTAAATACTGTCTCGGATTAATGATTTGAGTTGACGCAAAAGGACGAAGAAGGGGAACGCGATATTTTTATTCGCGACAGAAATTAATAAAATATCTAGAATATTCACCGCGGTAATCATTTTATTTAAATTTTTACGTGTTTAATTATTTTCCGAAGTAATTATTTTATTTAACATATTTACCCGTAGTAAATATTTTGTTTAAATTTTTGCGTTTAATTTATATTTACCGCGGTAATGATTTTATTTAAAATTTTATACGATAAATATAAATTCTAGATAATGAAACTTGCTTGGATTCTGTTTTTCCATGATGCTTAAATTCATTCAAATCTGTGAAGTACAATTTTTGCATCTTATTATAGTCCATCATAGGTAGCCCGGTAGTCCAGCGGTTACGGTGCTTGGCTAACAAACCAGAGCTATCGTCGTGGGTTTTCGAAATTTGTCTCGTTCCGGATCTCTAAGTCGCTTTCAAGTATATAGGTAATATGAAATTTAATATTGCTTATACCAGAGAATTATCTGAGCGAAAGTAAAGGCGGATCCTATGTAGAAAGGAATTCCCTTTGGATCCATGAGACTCTTAAGTACGTTATGAAAAACTTAATTTCACAATCCCCGACGACAACCTGTCAAGTGTATGGGACTTACTTTACTTTTACGGAGATAGACCAAACTAAATGTAGTACTTTATCAAAAGCTACTGGTTTCAAGGAGGTCAAATTTTGTTTGTCGGTGATGAGCTGTTTTGGGCTGATTTTTTTTTTATCCGGTTATATTAATTAATAAAAGTATATCTCCAAGGAGACCCTTTTTATGGACTTCATTTGACGAATGCTTACCGATATACTTATTCGCGACCACACCGGACTGGTAAAATTTCTAATAAACAAATTCGAAATCACATGGTAAAAAATTATACGCAATGCTAATGTTAAGATACGTAATATTTCTGTTAGTTTCTTACAGTCATCATAAGCAAATTATTTCTATTTTCAAATAAAAGTTTCAGTGAAGATGAAATTTGTAGTATTTATTTTTTAAAAAACCTGTGCAATACTAACAGCGTATTAACGACGTTATAAGTAAAATTTTTTATGGCATGCGATAAATTTTAAACGAGGAACCGCAAAAAAATAAAATACATTGAAGTAAAGAAAAATTTACACTTAAAACTAAAACAGAAATGATTTGAACAAATTAACAACGATGTGCAGATAATGTCGAATTAAAAACTACAAAAGTCTTGCATATACGAATTATATTACGTATATGTAACAATATAATATATGTAACAGTAAACATGTACGTACAAGTGAGACACTTCTGTAGTGTTTAATTGCCTGCTCATTGTTATTTCAATTACAAATCATTTTCTGTTATAGTTTTAAGTGTAAATTTTTCTTCACTGCGATGTTTTTTTTTTATTTCTTCAATTAAAATATATCGTATTCCATAAAAAGTTTCATTATAACGATGTTAGTTTTCGATTGGCACACAACTATTTTTTTTAAATAAATACTACAAACCGGAAGGACCAACCAGTTTTCCGAGAAAAAACAATCGATCCACGTGCATTAGAGTTGGCGCATAAATTCTTTGATCGGCGAGATGCAATGCTAATTAATTTTCGCGACTGAAAATTCGACTAATTTAACTGACACCGTGTTTTTGCAGCAGCTGAGCGAGAATTCTGCGTGGCAGAATAAACTACAGAGACTGTCTCGAATATCGTACTGCGGTCTAGTTGAGAGTGAAATGTTTCAGCGTACCGCGAATTACGTAAATTGCACTTGTGTCAAGGCCGTCTCCCCGTGTGGGGGTTAAACCCTCCCCATGAGAACTGAAATAGTCATTATAAATACACAAAAATCTGAAAAAAATCAAAAATTTAAAATAAATATACCTACCTTTAAAAGATAAAATTTGCTCCTAATTTTTAGGTATTTCATTAATATCTTAAAGAAAAACTTTTTATTACGAGTATAATCAATAACAAATGTAATTTTTATTAATGTTCATGTACGGGGTGGTAATTCATTTATGTGAATTATTAATACATATAAATCAAAATGATGGAAATTATTAATAGTACGGGGATATTAGTGAAAAATTTATTGTTATTTATAAAATAAATATGCGAAGAAAATCCCCCCCCCCCTCCAAACTTCTGGGCACGGACCTGACTCGTGTGTCTGTCAAACATTTCTGTCTGTTACATTTCTGACCGAAATTATCGAGATCTGGAAGAGCAAAGATTATCAATAGTAAAATATTCGTTAATAGCAGCCTCTTGTAGAGAGCAATGGCACAATGTCCGGTTCATACGCATGTGAATGTTGAAGTACGTGGTTGACTGTACCGCCCTCCGATTAGATCATCAGAAATGAAAATTACGAATGTAAAGTCTTGTGTGTACATTCGCGTACAGCATAAATGTCACCAGCGCCTATGTTTAAATAACGATAATGTACGAGAATAGAGCTAGTCACGACAAGAACAAAAGATCCCCGAACTGTTTCGCAACAAATTTAATTTTTTAAAAAAACACCCAGATTTCCCGAAAAGTTTTTTTACGTTGTCGGCAATATCGATTTTTAAAGTTTTTCGGCGAAATTTAAAGAACGGCTTTGAAGCAATCATCTATTGTCTAGAACGAATGGGAGACAAAATAAAAGGGTACATATTTATTTCCGATCATTTGTAAAGTGTGCTGTGTTCCGGAAGAGAATGTTGTCTACAGCCAGAGGAACGGGTCATTTTCTTGATGAAAGCAGCATGGTTGTCGTACAAACTGAGAAGAATGCCTACATCCGAAAGAAGACAGGCCCTACTGCAAGTACTAAGAACCGAATTACAAGGAGTGTCGTCATGCGGGCTAAGCCAGTTGTCGAAGAGCAAGAGACGATGAAGAAAGCCGTGCGAGAAGATTAGCTCGAGGTGAAAGCATTAATCGAGAGGGTGGAAGATTCGACTATCGGCATGAAAGATATTGCACGTTTATCGAACATCCGTAATTTACCGGTAAAATTAAAGATTACAACGACTTTTTTTTTGTTATAATGAGAATGACGCGAGTCAACTAGAAATATGCATAAAGCCAGTATAGACTGCAGCATTTTTTTAAAGCCGCTATTACGATTAAACCCGGATCGTTAAATTGAGAATAATTTTAACAGATTACATTAGTTTAACGCTATCGGTATTGTTGCCGTTTGATATAGATATTTTATTAGGAATAATTTTACAGTTTACCGATGTTACACAGGTTCACACCGTAGTAGTATAGTGCAGTGTTGAGAATAAATCGGGTGTGGGCCTTTGCGTTTAAGGAACGGCGCATTCCTGGCCACCTTAGTTCCTCCATACGAAGTAGACGTGTTTTTACGAATGCTGCGATATGAACTATCAACCGGAGGGGGAGAGTGGCCCGGCAAATCTTTTATCGTCCTCCCGACGATGACATCTCGGCCGTGTGCATCGGCTTGAATTCAGCCGAAGCGCTGAAATTCAACTCCGAGCGACCGTTGAAAATAAGTCACGCCTTTTTTTGGGACTCTTTTCTCGGACTCTCCAACGAAGGGCATTGACCCGTGTTCGACAAAAGATAACGAGCGATTATTTATTCAAATTCTTACGCGATCGGCAAGACTAAGGGGGGAGGAACAACCGAGGACGATGGAAATGACAGAACTCAAGCATATCCTTTTTCGTTTAACAACGGTAATTTTTGAAGAAATAATCGTTATTTTTTTAAACGGATTTAGCAGTTCGTGCATTAATATCTTAAAACCCGAAATGGCAATTTCCGTTGTTTCAGTTTGTTTTTAAATTTATGTTGATATCGTGAAACCGCGGCAAGTGCCTCACTGTGCCACTCATCTTAAAACGTTGACATGTTATACATTTTCTTATTGTTAAGATAATTGTAATTTTTCTTAAGTCGAAAAAAAGTAGATGTGAAATAATACGCTAAAAAGTAGTTTTACAATTAGTCCAAAGATTTGTCTCGTATAAAAATTGTTTCATCAATAATTCATATTTTTAAAAAATATTACGCCTGTTGCTTATTGTCAACGTTTTTTTTTTCTTAAAAAATAAATTACAATTTAATAATACTTGATTTTTTTTTTCTTAAAAAATAAATTACAATTTAATAATACTTGATTTTTTTTTTCTTAAAAAATAAATTACAATTTAATAATACTTGATTTTTTTGTTCATTAACTAAGTTCTAGTAATATTCGATAAATGTAGCATAAACAATTTTAAGTTTCGTGTGTTAACTTCAACATCGACATGGCACAACATTGCGCTAAAATGAACATTGCATCAATTCCTTCACCGCTTGCAAGTAATGACATTCAGCAAAAGATACGCGAGTAAGGCCAGGTTTAAGAAATTACGGCTAATGCCAAGAAAATAGCAATGCGAAACATTCGAAAAGGTCCAAGTGCATTTTTGATCATCATTAGAGAGATGAAACGGACAATAAGTTAGTGAAAAAACCGTATGAGAGAAGCCGGCTAAAACGACATAGGGGAATTTCAGGAAGGAAGGAACATTATGAAACCGAAAATGAGCAAGAAAAAAGGGTCGAAGAGGAAAAAGGAAAGTTTATTAGAAACAGGACCGAAGAATGTCAGTTCGACCGAAACTTAAACTAGAACTTCTGAGACATTAGAAGTAGTGATGTGTAAGGTAACGAGGAACGTGAACTAAAAAAAATAGTTCCAGCTCTGAAATAGTACGTTCCATTCCAGTCGATAACGTATTTACGTTACTTCGTTACTCCTGTCACCATCCTGTAACAGAAATCAGAAGTAACCATTGTAACTAAAAGAACTGACTGTAACTATGTAACTAGTCTTGAAACCACCGAATAAACGAAAAAAACGATTATACAGGGTGCGGCAGCTTAACTTCTTTTTTTAAAATGGGCTACTTTTTTTCTACTAAATTTTGTTAAAGAGAAATAATAACGGAAAATTGAAATACATACTCTAGATCCCCCATTGCGGCAATATGTATGCTTCTTCCCTTCTCGCAGTTTTATTTCGATTTTCTGTTGTTATTTCTCTTTAACAAAATTTAGTAGAAAAAAAGTAGCCCATTTTAAAAAAGGAAGTTATGCTACCGCACCTGTGTCAGACGGTGATTAGGGGGAATCGAAGTATAGATGACACCTTTTAAGAAGAAACAAGCGAAGAGAAATAAATAAACAGGCGCTAAATCAAAAAGCGATAGCCCAAATATGTTCTGCGAATAAAGAGAGGAGGAGTATAGGATTTAGCAAGGATAGCCGGTACTGGAGTATATTTCACGGCACCAAGGCAGCGGCGAAGACAGGTGAAAGAAGAGACCTCGAAGAATTTTCATAAATAAAGCAATAGTAATCCAGGCAAGAGCGGATAATTAGTGCAACATGAGTAGGATACAGGGATGATCAACTCCCCAATTAGTGTTGGAAAGAGCCTTTAACATATTGAGTTTTTTAACAGATGATTAATAGGAGAGACGGCTGTCAAGAAAGATTGCTAAATGGCGAAAACAATTTACAAGAGGGATTGGACTGCCCATTTATAAAGTAAGATTAACCAAAGAAAGAGCAAAAGGGCGAATAGTAAAGGCAACAGATGAGGATTTAGGAAGAGAAGTAGAGAGATGAATATATTAGAAAAAGCATTTTCTAGTAACATTAGAGAGCTCTGGAGACAGGAGTTAGCTATCGAGATATCGCATACGGAGGAGTAAATGAGCATATCATCAGCAAAAAAAAGGGGGAAGTAAAGTTAAGAGGAAGAGAAACGATTTTGATATAAAGTAAATATTGAAGGGCGTAGGTTCTACGGTAAGAATCTTAAGGTAACCCTCGAAAGATTGACCTGGCGGAAGAGTCAGTGGAGGAAGGGGAGGAAGTTCTGCATTGAAAGAGAGTAATGATAAGAGAAGCAAAGTGGATAGGAATGGTTAATTGAGAGTATTATATCAAAGAGTGTAGGAAGGTGGACGTTATTAAATGCGGCTGAAATATCAACATTTACTCATGAAGTGACTAAACTAGATTTATTTGGAAAAAGGACGAGGCCGAAACGTAACGGGGGCTAATCGTATTGTGGCCAAAACGTAAGCAGGCTGAATCATGTCGCGGCCGAAACGTAACAAGGCCGAATCGTGTCGTGGCCGAAAAACGATACGACCCCATACTTGTCAATAGACAGTGTCCGTTGCATCGCGAGGCAAGTAGTCAACCGTTTCGTTTCATAAACACGGCATTTTCAAAGAAAAGCTACGGATGTCAACTATGGGCTTATATGCTAAACCTGTGTGTAACAAAATACCGGATCATCCAGCGAGCATAGAATAATGTTCTCAGGAAGATCACGAAAGGAATTCGGTCATAATTTATTGTTATCTCGAGTTGAGGACCCGCTTAGATTGAACTTATATGTGTCAGTTGTTCGCCGATGCGCCGAATTTCGAGTTGTCCTGAAACGCGATCTCTAACATCGTGGAGAGTGATAAATGTTTTCCGTTTGCTTTTGCGTGGAAAATTCTTCGCAGAAAGAAGGGGGAGGGGGGAATAGCGTGAAAAACGGTTCGGTGTTTTTGTAGGCAGCTAGCTCGCGAAGGTAAATAAGAGCTTTCTCTAATCGGGGAAGCGAAGGTGAGCGGAAGCGAAGAGAAGAATATGGCCGCGGTATTTTGCGTTGTTCAAAAGCTGCCGTAGAAGGATGACGCGTTGTTTAGTGTTTTGAAGGGAAGTCGAATTAAGAAAAGGCGCGACGAGCGGTGTATATTTTACGTGACTGCGGACAAACAAAGTTCCCGCTGAAGTGGATATCCTCTTCCGATTCGGTTTCAGAGGACGTGTTTTGCTAGTAGAAAACTTGTCAGCAGGATGCTCTTTTTCAGTAAACTGCTTACGTTGTCGAACTTGTTATCGGTCGAAGAAAGCTACTCTGCGTTCGTATTGTCTCGGTCGCGCGCCCGTCACGATAAGCGGACCGGCGGCGGGTCGCCGTGAAAATTTTTCCAGTCGTCAGCAGAAACAAAAAGGTTATTTTTGGTAAAACAAAAAAATCCGAAAAAGCTCTGAAAGGTTTCGAAAAAGTTTCTGTTGTTATTATTATCGTTCGACGGCGATAATCAAACGAGACGAGCGCGACGAGTCTAGCGACGGCGCTGCCGATGGGGGGACTTAGTCGTCTAAATTCCATTGTTTCGCTAGTGTTTCGTTTCGGCGGAGACGAGTGCGCGGCTGTAGCAGGTGTGTTTGAAAAGGACAAGCTGCGCCCCCCGCGGGATATATTTGTTTCTGTACAAGTTCGAACGTGATCCGAACAATGTATGCAAACTTCCTGCACTAGAATAAGCACTTGTCAGTTTTTCCGCGAAAATTAATTATTTATCCAATAATAATGTACCGGTTCTTCTCCCGAACTTCCCCCTAATCTCGACTCTTCTTTTGCACTTTCAAATCTCCTCGGCCTGTCTGGAAACTACCAGTCACTCTACTGCCCTCGTCGACTACTAATCGAAGGCCGTCGATCGCTTCTTGTCGACATGGCCAGCGTAAACCGGAAAAAGACTCCAAGCGAAAAGGATGATATTGCGCACTTATGAAGAGAGATGCTCTTTTCCGTGTTTTATTAAGGAACTCGCCGCGCATTCCGAGGCACATATTTTTCGGAAATGTGGGCGGCATTTTAAAACGGGGCCACAGCCTGGCTCGACAAAAAGGTAATGATGAAATTCCCACAGTAGCGGCCTACTTGATTCATAAACGCGTCCTTCGGGACCGGTCGTTCGGGCAGTGTATAATTTGTCTCAACGCTATGCCGCTATTAAAGACTGATGTAAAATAGAATTCGTACTGGTCGTTGCATTTATAAAGATACTTTTGTCTGTCTGTTTTTTCCTTTGCAATGGTTTTCAACGGCACTCTGTTAAAGGAGCTCCCTGCGATTTCGGCCTATACCCGCTGTTTTGCTTTATTTCTGCCATAAACCAGGTTGCGTTTATTCGCAGATAATGTTTTCCCGAATAATTAATACGGGCGATAGATAAATAGCGAATGTGAAAATTCGCCGGTAGATTTCCGCCAACTATATTCCTTTTTAAAGTCACTAAAATACTTTCTTTCTTATTATTATTTTTTAGTTTCGACATTCTCGTCATAACGATCGTGTATAATGTCTCAGCTGAGTATAGACTGAACATTACGTATTTTCACTGAGATTACCTTCGATTATTTTCGCTATTAATAATACCGAAATAAAACAAATAACTTAAATTAAGCGTCAAAACGCGTTCGAGATTATATAGTAAATATGTTATTTTATTGAGCGTTCATTTCAGTTTGGTAAAAATTAATTATAGCTGCAATACAATTAAAATAAAACAGTTATATTTAATAAATGCCGATTAAAACTAATTCGTAATGATTAAACTATAATGATTAAACTATAATCACTAAAATAAAATGATTAAACTATAATTATTTAACTAAAATAATTTAACTTCAAAATGATTGAACTATAATGATTTAATCGTAAAAACTCGATCCATAATGTGATTAAACTATAACGATTAAACTGGATCCATATTAATCACAGATCAGGTTAAACTAGTCGGCATTTATTAAAAGTAATTGCTTTATTTTGTACGTTTTGCGTTTATACTTCAAAGTTTGTACCTAAGTTTATTATTTAGTTTGATAATGAAATATCCCGAATTTATTTCTGTATCATTAGAGTTTACATACTTGTTTTTGTTTCCTCAAATTATTCATGTTTATTTTTTTGTTTTTCAGCAAATCCTTGTTTGCGCGAATTTCAAAATTGCCTCCGAAAAATTACAAATCGTTTATAGACATTTTTTCTACAAATAGACGTCAGAGCGACGTTTGCGCGCGTCCTTTTTTTAATAGTGAAGGAGCAACTTCAAAAATTGATCCGCACATGTATGTGATAAGATGAAAAGTAAAACTTTACCATATTTATGTGGAATGTACGAAAACTTGAGGTAATTTTTGAGACAGACGAGAATTTTTAAAAGCCAACTAGAAAACATAACGAAATTACACGTGAAGCGGTTAGTGTTTGATTTTTGCGCACGGCGTACATTGATAACTAAAGATGTGACGGAGTTTTTCGCAAATGATTTCGAACTGACTTCGCACTCCAACACGAGTACGAGTAACATTCTCGTATTTGTACGCGAGTATCCGTTTGTATCTTCTTCTGTCTCTTTCTAGCATACGCCACATTAGAGGAGACGTATTATCAAGCATAATGCGAATGAAAAGATTCGGTCCCGTTCGTTGTTCAGCTGAAAAAAAATCTCTTGTTAGTGCATGACGTGTGTTTTTTAAGCTACCAGTTAATAACAAAAATCGCAACGATAAGGCTTAATGGTATTTCAGGTTTAGCAACCCGTGCATTGTATATTTACCAATTTTTTTTTTTTTTTTTTTTTTTTTTTAACAAAAAAAAGGAAAGAAAAACGAAAATTGTGAAAACGCATTTACTTTTTTTAAAGATATTTCAGAACATCACAGCTGTGGATATTTGAGGAGAATCGGTGCACTAGTATGAAATAGATTTCTAACGCTAAATCCTCGGGCGGGGGGGGGGGCATTCTTTGTACCGTGTACTGCTCGTCCCCCTAATTTGTTTGCGAATGTGCGGCATTTGCTCGTACTGAAATTTCAGAATTTTTTTTAGTATAATACAAGAAATATATACTCGTAATTATTTTTCTGTTGATCTGTGTTAAAAAACCGCTGGTTGGAGCAGCAATTAGTAATGCCATAAGTCCATTGCGCTACTCAATGTGACATGCGACATACTTTACTTGAATTTTCCGACGACTCTTGTTGAAAATAGCGCAGTAAATTTAACTAGGAAATGAAAAATGTCTTCTTTTCGTGTGTTATCTTCTAGTGTGACACTCAATTTTGTTTAGAATTAACCGTCAGTAAAGTTCTGTAAATTGAACGGATAAACATAATGCCCACAGAGAGCTTATCGACTAGAAGAAAACCTACTTTGAAGAGATTAGAAGTAGGCATGGGTAATTCCGGACGTAGCTATGTCCTCGGAAATGTATCCGCGTTCGGATACAGCCGGATATATGTATGTCCGACGGTATAATTTCACATATCTCAACTCCGAAAGACGTCACACAACGACGTCATTCCGGACACAATCGGATTTAACTCTGGCGGTGTGATTTAATATCCTATCAAAAACATAAATGTAAAAATGGGAGCCAAGTTCAATACTAAAACTGATGCAGGGTGCCGGATGAGTAAGCCCCCTGGCGGTGTTACGATATTAATTCTGTTACGATATTTTCGTTCATATTCCGGAGGACCAAATGATTTTTTACCGGTTAAAATTAATAAATTAACTAAATGCGATGGAGAATATACGATATCGAATGGAAGTCTTAAAAGTCGACTGTTTCTAAAACAATTTTAAAAGGGGTAAAAACGAAATAATTACAGCGAAATAACGAAATACGAAGATACGAAAAGCCGAAACGCCAAAAGCGTATATCGAAGCGACATAATCAACTGGACGAACGAATGGCGACAATCGAAGATGAACAAAGAGCTAGCGAGTAATTTTGTTTATACAACGAAACCGATTTCTGGTGTTTCTTAGAATTTCAGAGCAACACATATCTGTCTGAATAAAATAACATAGACTAACGAACGAAAATACGCAAGAAATAATCAAATCTAGGTTTTTGATCTATATGTCAGTCCAGTCAGTGATGAAAATGCCGATTTTTAGACAATAGCCGATTGAGTTGTATTTATGAAATTAGTTGAGGTTCTAGTTAATCTAAGGGGGGTTTTAATAAATAAGCCAAATTTCACGTGTTTATGTTAAATATATTTTCAGTTATTAAGCGGTTAAATCCAAAAAATGGTTCGTGTAATATAACACGCGGCTGCTGCGTCGTCGCCAGTTCCTTTTTCTCGGCTTGCACTTGACTTGACACGCTGCTGTCGCGTGTCTAGATATCTCAACTCCAAAATGAGTTAGCTGCGCGCATGCGCATCGTGTTTTATTGACGTTCTGTTAACGAGAAATGTATTAAACGCGTCCAGAAGTAACAGTAAAGTAAACAATATTTCTTATTTAAATTGGCACTAATTTTCATCATATCGCATCGATGTATTAAGAATTACATGATATTACTTTAGCCACATAAACATTTTCACGGCAAGGAGGGGAAGCATGTTGAGTCGTATTTTTTCTTCTTAAAATCACGGCTGCGCTGTAGCATTTTTCGATAAAAATTCTTGTGAAATTATGTTCGCGATGATTTTTCAAAAGGAAAACCCGGCTATTTTTTTATATCCGTTTAGACTGATCGATCGAATGTACAACACTTTTTTTTTTTTTTTTTTTTTTTTTTGTTTGAAATAAGTTGTGGGTCTCACAGCAGGGCAAATATGCCCGTTGTGTGAGTGCCCGACACTCTTATTAACGTTTATTCAAAAAAAATATATACAATATAAAAATTATAATTTATCTTAACTTATTCTATAATCATAATATTAGTACTCTAGCGTTAAGATTAAGTATAAATATATATACGCATGCAACTACGTAACACGCCCCGTTATACGTATCTGTACATTATTACATGCTGACAGCTCAATATTTAAAATGGGAAACATAATCTCTTCTTTACGACTTAATGTCCGGTAAAGACACACTAGGAAGTCAAAAACCGGGGTTTTTTTTATCGCTCAAAAACTACCGTAAACAAGTAAATAAAAAAATTATAAACGTAAAAAACGTACGAAATAAAGTAATCGAATTTAACGAATTCCTCTAATCATGGCAATGAACGTTATTATCATTTATTAAATATAGTAGCTTTGCATGTTTTGTGTTTATAATTTATTTTGCAAATCAAGTGCAAAAAAATTCATATTCAAGTTTATTCATTTAGTTCTATAATAAAACCAGGCCCGTGCCCAGAATTTTAGGGGGGGGGGGGGTTGAAAATTTTATTCGCATATTTATTTTATAAATAAAAATACATTTTTCACTAATATTCGTACTATTAATAATTTCCATCATTTTGATTTATATATTAATAATTTAAATAAACGGATTACTGTATAAACATTAATAAAAATTACATATGTTATTGATTATACTATTAATGAAGTACCTAAGCTATTTCAGTTCTCATGGGGGGGGGGGGGTTAACCCCCAAAACCGACCCCGTGGACACGGCCTTGAATGGAACATCAGATTAAGAAATAAAAAAAATAGAAAGAAGTATAGCACATCTTCTAGTTTTAAATAATATTTTAAAAAATTATGAAACACCAAACAACATAGAGAAGTCTATTAAAAATCAAAAAAAAACGAAAAATTCAATGCAATACTGTTCCGATGAATGCCTTGTTTTTCCGAAACATGTCAGGATATTTTTTGAGTTTTTCGATTTTTAATAAAGACAGGCCTGTGTTTAGTGTTTCATTAAAATATCACTTAAAAAAAAAAACGTAAGAAAAAGTACGTTTTTCCGTAATTAATCTTTAACAACATATTTCTTATTTTTAATAGAAATACCAAAAAAAAGGGAAAAAAAAAAGGGAAAAAAAGGGAAAAAAAAGGAAACAGAAAAACTATTCATTCATCGATACACACTAGTTGTCGGTGACACATTCGTTTCTTTTACCTATCGATGACACCGACGAATGGCCCGAGCATGGTGTCCGCGCGTAAGGGAGGAAATTCAAATTAAGTTATAATCCGTTCCAGTCATTCTGTGACGAGGCAAATCGAATAGCAAACAAAAAAGAACACATCTTGCCAAGGTTGAAGATGCGTCGTCGCTTTTGCCGAACTGCTCGGTACGGCTCAATCAGCGTTCACACTGACGGCGAATTGTGGGGCAGCGGATGATAATAAAGAGCCGAATTTTCGGGCAATCTGGCGAAAATGGTTTAAAAGAAGGCCGTTTTGGTCGATTATTAAAGATTTGTTACGCATTCGGAGAGATCGACTCGGCAGCAGCGGTTGCTTTGTCAATTTTAATTTTCAGCCGAAAGGCTCTCGGACGCGACAATGACGACATCTTCTGTTTCTGTCGTCGGCATATTCCGGGTGCGGTATCCTTGTCGTCGGCGACGACCGCAGCTATTAATATCGCGGCGGCAGCCATCAAACTAGAAAAACTACCAACCAGTAGTTTGACTTTATCGCTGACGGTAGAAGCTTCCAGCAGCGGGAGGTGATATCCCCGCCTAGTTTTACTGTTCGCATATCCGACCACGGTACTTGTACACCATTATAGGTAGGTGTCCTTTAGGAACATTTTCATTTACTCCTATACGTTTTCTTACCTCATGCCACATTCGAACCTTTCCCCATCGATGCGCCCGATCACGCGGTGTGTCGTCCGGTTTGGCATACTCTGTTTTTTCGGAACATCTGACAGTTCGTTTAATAACATCCTACTAAAGGGTATACACACACGCAGGTACATATTAATCTGATTGTGACAAGTTTAACGAGAGCGCCTCTGCAGAAGTTCCTCTTACGGTGTGTGTAATCCGCAGATTTCTATGCTCCAATCTGCCTTCCCGTTGCAATTAATACGTGTCCGAATTAATTTTGCCTCGAGACCGGTCCTTTATCACGTTGATTGGTAAAAATATCATCCTGGGACATTGTGCACGTTCCTCTTAAATCTTTTCCCGAACTAAAAATTGTACACAGTGATTTATCGTTTTGCATACCGTGACGGCCTTTCAAACGGACCGCATCTATCATTAATAGCGGCGACCATTTTTAGTGATCGTCCCTCTACGGAGCATTTCCCTAAGGTAAAACTGTTCGGCTCTACTATTACTACCGCATCCGAACCAAAAAAAAAAAAAACAAAAGAAAAAAAAGGATCATCTTTTAAATGAAGTTTATGCGGTAAAAGACTAATATCGTCTCATTATTAATACCTTTTGAGCAATTTTCGGATCTTAACATCGTTTATATCTTAAAGTTTTGATTGAAAATTATTTATTTATTTATTTATTCGCGAATTATTTGAATAAACAAATAAACATAAAAACGCATTTTCTATTATTAACCGCAGAACCGAAATTATATCTGTATCTTTTAAATTTCATATTTCAGTTTTGCTGCGTCAATATACATATATCGAATGTACTTTTTTTAGGTTTATCTTTTAAATTCATTACAAATATATTACGCATATGATAAAATGCCTATATTCATTTTGCGTTAGGTAACGTAGATTTTACCTTTTTTCATTACTCGCTGCGCCTCAGTTTTAAGTAAAAGTAAAGTGTCTTGATCTAATATGATAAGGTGGGAGAACCAGAAAAAAGCTCTCCGAGATAAGGAATTTCTAAATAAAGTGTTGATAACGGCGTTTAAAAAAATAGCATCAAAACGACTGAGGTTTTTTTTTTGTTTTTTTTGGTCCCGCTTTAAATACTAAAATTAACCCCTTTTCAGTAAATCAGTCTTTATTTTTTTGGACCGTCGCTGGGAATCGAACTTATGACCACTATCTTAATAATCAAGAGTTTACGCCACTAGGTTATCGCGACGGCCAACGCGTCCGATTTAGCCAAATTGAGATTAAAAAAAAAAAAAAAAAAAAAAAGGAAAAATGGACCTATACGAACAGATAGTAAAGACAGCTTTAATCTGCAAATATTTAAAAGCTAAGGTAAAGTAGGTCCCATACCTTTTACAGGGCGTCGGGGATTGTGAGGTAAGGTTCACAGTGTACTAAGCCCTGAGAGTAGGGGGGCCAATTCCTTTCTCTTAGCATTTAAAAGCTATATATGTATATTAATTACAACGTAATTCTTAGGCTACCCCCCATTAGAAAAAATGTCCCAATTTTATGTAACGTTTGTCATATTTTATAGGATTTCTGTGATTATGTTATTATATTTATATGGACCGATTCAGAATTACGTTGTAAATTTTAATAATTTTATACAAATTATAGAAGAGAAAGAGATAGAAATGTAAGCGAGAGGGGTCAAGGGGCACAGCCCCTTGCGAAGCCAAAATGGCCGAGTTATATATATATATATATATATATATATATATATATATATATATATATATATACAGGAGAAATGTAGCAGTTATTAACTTATTTCGGTAAAATTTAATCGTAATTTTCGCATTTCACAACAAATTTCGTTACAATTCATTAAAAACGCCACTATTGTAAGAAGTACGCTTTAGACTATTTTTCGTCCGCACGTTTGTGACTTCATCATTCTTAGTATACGATCTCTCATTCGTGATCTTTTCTTCTACCTTTCAATTTGCCGTCGGCTCCATAGGAGCGCTTTCAGTAGGCAACGAAATGGCCGATGCTTTAGCTCATTCCCGTTTCTATTTTAAGAGAACTTCACAGGTTTTTTGTTTTTTGTGGTTATAAAAAAAAAAAATTGCTCCAGATATTCATCGGATAAATTTACCCATCCTCCTTTATGAACCTTCCACTTCTATATTCTGATTTTCCTAATCCGTGCTTATTAAGAGTTTTCTTCTCGTCATTCTGTTCTGGCCTCTATCATTCGTCTACTCTTTAATCATACACCATTGCTCTCGTACCGCCACCTTTATTGCCTTTCTCTTTAACCCGATGATGTATTTGTCGTCCGCGATTCTGATTATTCTTCAAATATTTTCTTTTTTTCTGTTGAACGTTCTGTTCTCTGTTCATATTCCCCGCGACTTCTTGCTCCGTATTGTGTTCCTGATACCCTGTCTCTTGTTCTTACTGCCAGTTCTTTTAATAATTTTCGATCGAATTAAGATCTAATTAGCTTTTTATCGTTTCGGCGGAAGGAAGGCTCCTGGTTGCGGGCGTATAAAAAAACGGAGTTTACGAAATAACTTCCAGGAATCTTGAAAAACCGTAACATTTATTTCGCTAATGAAGATGTTATCAAACGAAATAGTCCACCAGATACTAGGCAACAAGATCTTCGTACTATCGAATTCGGGGATCTAGTTAACATTTTGAAGGAAACTTATAGCAGTGACATAATTAAAACCGTTTCGATAATGACGTTTGCTGCAGATTTAACAACTGCAACATTTGTTACATAGACGGTTCCTTGTCTGCAGATCGAACGGGGTTGCTAAAAATCGATCAGTGCGCCGCATTTGGATCTCGGCTAAAACATGAAAAAATATTTGACCAATTAGTGTGATTTTCGTATCGATTTCCAACGATAATTTCAGAAGCCACGGTGTTCGGTCACTGCAGACAGTGGCGACTTCAGTCGTTTAAAAGAGACATTAACTGTAAATAAACGTCTCCCTTTCATCGTTATTTACCCAACGCGGTAGTCCTGCATCGTAGTTGCCATTTCTTCATATACCGCAGCAGTGTGGAGAAAATATTCAAGATACAGAGGTCCTTTTGGTTTTACCGGAAAAGTTTCATTCCTTACGTAAACTGGTTATTTTTCTTAACCGGATCAAAATTATTACCTCTAAGATATAGGCTGTGTAACATACTTTTTAGAATAAATCCGATGGAGAGTAATTTAAAAAAAAATTAAAATTGATTTGCGTTAGAAATAAAACTTTCGTTGGACGCAATTGAATATTTGCCGTTCTGAAAACGATTACATCTTTCATAGTAAGTTCTTAATGATGGAATAGTTACGATGACTGGCTAAGCAAATTACGAATCAAAAGTCCAAGCGCAATTTCGCCACAAAATTCTATAGCCTTAGTCACTGCATAAATAGTATTCGTTAAAAAAAAAAAATGTTTTTAAATTGAAGAAAAACATAAATGTATTAGAATTCTTTTAATTTCAATTTTTCGGTATTGTTACAATAACACCGACGGAAAGATGATAAATCGTAATGTGTTATCTGTATAGATTTATGAAATCATACAAATCGGAAATAATCACATTAATAAGTAAAGTTACTCTGCTCTGTTTGTAATTGCTATTAGAATAAAGATGCATCATCATTTCAAATTGCAGATTACTTTGCGTATACAGAGATTAAAAATCCATAAGTACGTTTCGAGAGTTTCATTGAGAATCAAGAAAAAAAGAATCAACTTCAAAAAGGACAAATCTAAATTTCATTCACTTCATTAGCTGTTCCTTATGTTCTCGAGAAAAATTAAATTAACGAGACATCGTTACTATTTTTAAATATTTCTTAATTTTAAAAATTAACACTTCAGCAGGGGTGTTATTGACCTTTCGTACAACACTTTTCCGAATTTGAGACTTCAGATGGTACTGACTTTTTTTTTAAAGGGAAGAGAGTTCGAACGATATAACTCGTTTAATTTTTCGTGATTTCCTAAATTTTAAAGTACAATGAAAATGCAACAAAGCGTATTTGCCATGTAGTAAATGAAAAATCGGAAGTATACCGTGTGTTCCAGCTTATTAGTTTCCCGGCCAAATTATTAATTAAAAACTGGGAGAAAATCGGACTTAACGTTGAAATAAACATCGAAAATAAAAAAAAACAAAACAATGATAAACCATATCTTATATCTGCATTAGCTGTGTGCTACTGTATGAATTAAAATACCTGTATAAAATTTTCATCGAAATCATTCGCAAACCTCTGTAATTCGTTATTTTTTTGTGAACATCAAAACATCAAGTACAAAAATGTCTGTAATATTTAGGAGAAAAAGTATTATTACGACAATTGCGTTTACCTTATATAGTATATACACACACACACACACACACACACACACACACACCTTAAAGATATATATGTATGCATGTATATATATATATACTTTTACACGTATTGATATGTAAAGAAGCGCGTAGTGGTAAATTAAATATATATAAATGTTATTGTTTACGTGAATTCATTTTCGTGGTTAAAATTTTTAAAAAATACTTCCTTCCGAACTGTCAATAATCTGAAACTTTTGTCGAAGCCACATAGTGAAATTTAATGAACATTACATATATTGATATGAATAACGCCGATAATTATGGCGACGTATTTATTCTATACGAAAGGAGATTGATGCAATCCGGCTGACCGTTTTTTCACGCCTGGACCGCCTATGCACATTGCTATATTAACAAGTCGTATAACAATTATCTTTAAAATTTCAAAAAGAAGCCCTCATCGTTCGTTTTCTTAAATTGAAGTTTCAACTTGATAATTAATTGGCTTTATGTCATTTATTTCGGCTCTATGTGAAGCGGTGGAAATAATAGAAAATATCTAATTAGCCTACTGCTGTCTGACGAACTCTAGTCAACAACATCTCTCCACAGAGAAATGATTGTCAACTCTCTCAAATGCAATTTATGAATCCGTCTAGGAATCTTAACAATATATTCTTTAACGTAAAGAAAGCATTCAAAACTGTTTGGGGAAAAAGAATCAAAAATCAACTTATTCCACCGAACATTAACGGCCGTGTATCTTCATTGACCAGTTGCTCAAAAACAAAAAAAATTGCACTTTGGCCATTCACATCCAGTTATCGCAGGTGAACTTGATAAGGAGACTTGCCGGCACAGGATGGTGAGCAGCAGCAAAGGTGCCGAAAATAACAACCCTAGCGTTTGTCTACTCAGTAGCAGAGTACTGCGCGCCTGTTTGGCTGAACAGTGCGGACACTGTGAGAAAATAGATGTTCAGCCAACAATGCGAATAATTAGCGGGACATTAAGATTAACAAATGAAAGTCGGCTTCCTGTTCTCGGTCACTTCGCTCCTCCACAAATAAGACGTGAAAAAACTTTGGAAAAAATTCTCCTCTTTCCCAGAGAACTGCTCAATGCATGAAGACAAAGATTACAAACCAATAAGAGAAGTCTAGACGGTCATCCTGAAGAACGACAGAGCGTATGGAATATACGCCAAAAAACTGGAAGGAAAAATAATGGAAAAATGAATGAACAAATAATTGTAACGCAGATTTAGTGTAAGATCCTACTAAAGAACTCCCGAGAAGAATGAACCTACAAAGGAATGGTGCAGAATAAATAGATTACATACGCGGACAAGGTAGTTATGCCTACACGTTTTAAACGAATGAAAAATGACTTCGAGTCTCCAGCGCTTTCAAACTTTAAGTTACTTGTATAATTTCAAGACCTTTTCAAATAGTAATAGAATTAATAGGCATGGCGTGCGTAACATCGCGAATAACGCGCTCCAGTGGGGATATCTGGACATCCGGACTCCCTATAGATATTTATGTTCATTTTCTAGAAGACCGCGTAAACTTTTCAATTTTTTCAAGATATTTTAATCGTATTTTTGTGGAAATTGTACTTATAAATGAAGGAAAACGTAAATTTTCTTATTTAATAAGCCAGAAAACGAAAAAAAAAAAAAAAAGGATTTAGCTGAAAGCAAAAGCACTAATATAATATCTACCGTATATCGATTATGACGCATTTGATTCAAGAATTTTCGATTGAAGTTACTCGCAGATTCAATTTGATTAAATATTAATTTATCGATTTCTATAAATTTTTCGAGAAACTTTAATGCATAAATTTTTAGTGAATGCGTAGTAATAATATCCTTTTTTTCCGTATTATTTTATTTATCGATTATGTAAAACGTTTAAAATATAGAATACAAATAAAAATTCATTAACGGCCCCTACTTTATTTGTGTGAACGGTAAATATGCGCATATTAAAATCCAGAGTCACGATTTGAACCCGGTCCTACTCGAATGAAACATTGCTGTCTAACCCTAACTATGTTAATATAACCCCGAAAGTTATGAAAACATTATTTTCAATCGAAAAAATGGAAATAATGTAGTACACGATTTCGTTGATGAAAGACGAACCGTTATCGTAATTATAAAAATAAATTATTGAATTTAAAATTAAAAAAGAAAAAAAAATTACGGACAAATATTAACAATTTTCAGATAATTCATTAGCAACGTAATTAATTCCTCAAATAACAGAAAGATTTAACGGTGAAATATTTATGTCCTATAAAATTTTTTATATACCTTTTCGGTCACGTTTTACTTAAATTTAAAATCTCAAATTCAGATACATGTATATATAGTAATTTGTAAGATAATATAGGACTTATTTTACAACGGTAATAATATAGCATTTAATTTTAGCGCCAATAACCGACATTCAAATTTAATAAATTATATTAGAATCATTATGTATACCTACTATAAAAATAACCGCATAAATCATGTGACACTACAGGCTCGATTAAATAGCTACTATTAAGTAAATTTGATATATTAATTTAACTTTGCCTAACTGTTTAAAACTTTAATTTTTCATCTTTGCAAGTGAACTCACTAATAAAAAGTTATTCGGTTTTGCTCTTTTGTATTCTTAAGACGACAATTATGTACAACAAACTTTAAGTAGAATCGGCGATAAAATAAACGTCGAGGATTTAAGATTCAAAGAATATGTCAGGTGTAGAAAATATTGAAACTTCTGTTACATAACTTTGTAATTTGAATTTCTAAATTATTTTAATGAAATAACATTTTTTATGGAAAAATAATAATAATATTTATTAATTTTTTAAAAGACAGTAATGTCTTTAAAAAAAATTAATAAATATTATTATAAAGAATTATTTATAACGTAACGAGCTCGCATAAATCCTTGTTTTCAATTGCGTCATGATTCATATCTACGTTATAAACTGTTTCCCGCATTTTCCGCCCAAGTACATAGTCAACTGAATATCATTTCTGTGTTTTACTCCTTCGTAATCATCCCGTTCGCTCATATCATTAACTTTTCTATAAACTGTCTAACGTGCGCTATTTAATATTAAATTTAAAAAAAAAAAAAAAAATACCAACCTTAGTACTATTTGCTGTTTATTATTTTGTTTCTCTTTTACTAAAATTACTATTTTTTAATAGTCCTTAAAGTTTTGTGCTCCATAAGCCAGTAATAGAAATAAATTGAGATCAATAATAAGGGGCTATCTTTATTAAAATAGACGCACGTGTGGTTTTCTTTGGATTTTTTTTCTCCATATTAAAATATTCGTTATTTAGACATTATTCAGAAGTGGACATATTTTCGTCATATTTTTTGTGATGACCAGGGAGGGTACGTACATTTTTCAGAGTATAATTCGATGTATAATCGGTTTTAAGTGAGGCTAATAGCCGAAATTATCTCTGCGGATGTGTTAGGCAGTGGTTTTGCCGTCCGCACGCCAGTTGTACCGACCGCACGACTAGTAGCGAATAGGTGTGTTTTAACAAAAAAGTCAGTTTCCTCGCATTTTTACTCATCAGTCACTAACGCGAAAAAAAAAAAAAAAAAAAAAGAAGAAACCAACAGTTACGATATCTTGACAAACTAGTTTCCCAATCGATAGGTTCACATTGTAACAGAAAGGTTCCGAAAAGAAGTATCTTAACCCGAACGAACGGGTCACAAATTATTATGTTCTGCGTTGTCGCAAATCAATAGCACTTAGTAGTAACAAGTAGGAAATCGAGATCGGACTTATTTGCTGATCAGTTTCAAAGCTTCACGGGCACAGATCTTTTTGTTTAAATATCGAACTGTGGTACAGCAGTTTTGTAAGCGATGGCGCGCAGAATGTGCCCAAGAAAAGTCCAAAACGGTTGCCGAGGTCGTTTGATGAAATATTCGTCTGAGAGACGACTTGTCTTTTAGTTGTCAAAATGTTAGATTAACTGCTGCCGGCTATGACAGTTAGATCTTGCGCTCGAACGCACCTGTTGAATGTGTATCGCAACCACAGTTCGGCTCCTTTTCCGAATACTGTTTCATCGTGCAACGCACTTATTTATTTCAGCCATAACACCTATTTAACTTTGCCCGCTCCAACATCAGACTCCGCATCCACTGCCTCACTGCCGCATCTCTCCGCCGGTTTCGTAAACCTCCATATCTTTATCCTCCTCCTTATCTACGCGTCTAGTGCTTATACCCGCGTCATTGTCGTCCCGTCGCCGTACCACACGTAGTACGAATAATCGTCGGTTGATCGCTTCTTTTCAGAATTACCGACCCATACCTGAAAGGGGGAACCCCATTCTAAAAATATTCTTCGGTGGAGGATACTTCGATAGGCTTAGCGACAGTGTCGCACAAAAGGATCACAAACATATTAATTCGCTGTTGCGGCCACTCTTTTGCTGGGTGGTCTTCTGCTCGTCGACGAATTTCAGATTTTTTAAACTTGCCTTGTTTCAGGCGAATATACTACTCCAAACTTTCACTCTGTTCCGCTTTACCGCTGCCTTAATTTTTTCCCCCTTCACATAAAAAGTGCTAGAACAGCTGATGTCAGCTGAAATTTACTTGAAAACTAAAAATTAAGACAGTTCAATACACTTCAGACTGGTAGACTAATAGGTTTGTTAAAAATTAGTCAAGTAGTTAGGTTTGATTACTAGAGGCTTCTAGGTATACGAGTAACTAATATATTTTATTTTTATCTATCTATTCATCTATAGGTACATACATATTATATATATATATATATATATATATATATATATATATATATTATAACCTCTACAATATATTTTATACAGTGGCGGTAGATTCTGGTTTTATTTTTTTGTTTTATTATTAGTAACTTAGATTATTTGAAAAGATGATATTATTTTGTAAAATCTCTTTTGAAATTTTATTTCATTCCTTCTGCACCTATATCCATCAGTTTTTAATTTAAACCTTTCACAACCAATGGCAACTATTTCAAGTTTTTCGTTTTCTTTTTTTTCCTTTTTTTTTTTTTTTAAAGCGTGCCAACAATGGACATTAACCAAGCGCGCAAGCAATTTTTTTTTTCCTTTTGAAATTTCATTGTGCGGAAGCAAAATATCAAGTGTCCAGCTGAACGAATGACACCATTACCCAACCAACTACGAAGCACGGTAGCTGACTTAGATCTTTTTGCTATACTTTTTCCAACCTATATAGGCCTAATAGTTTAGGTCTGGAGTTTGTTCAAAGTGATAAAATTACAACATACTATTTCATGATTAACAGTCTTTTGTTATTCTCTGGCTTCTGTTGTTCAATCGTGTTCGAGTATCTACTTTAATCGTGACGTTGTCAATTTCCTTTTGCTGCTTATTCTATTCAGGTTCCCGTAGACTATGTAGCACTTGCGGTTATGTTTGCTTGAAATTTATCTGGGAAAAAAGTAACATGTGTAGTTTTGCTCGAATCATTGAAATGAATCCAATCTACAATTTGGTTATTGAATCTTGTTTTTTAATTTAATCATGTTACAGAATTTTCCGGTCTGCTTTAATATATATTATAGTGACCTTACTTTGGCCTGCGATTAACGTAAAAAATATTATGTTAATAAAATATTTTCATAATAACGCAAAAATATGACAGAGACAAGGCCGTGTCCAGGGGGAGGTTTTGGGGGTTACCCCCCCCCCATTAGAACTGAAATAGTTATTATAAATACACAAAAATCTGAAAAAAATCAAAAATTTAAAATAAATATTGATAATTTTTTAGGGTGTTCTTACGGTAAAAAAAAAAAAAAAGGAAAAAATATTTTTTATTACGAGTATAATCAATAACATATGTAATTTTTATTAATAACGGTTATTAATATATAAATCAAAATTATAGAAATTATTAATAGTATGAATATTAGTGAAAAATGTATTATTTATAAAATGAATATGCTAAACCATTTTCAGTTAAATATTACGGGGTAGAATTTGCAGAGTGAACTGAAATATTTACGATTTGTAATAGGTAGAACCAAGGCCGTGTCTACGGGGGGTGGGGGGTTTGGGGGTTAAACCCCCCCATGAGAACTGAAATAGTTATTATAAATACGAAAAAATCTGAAAAAAATCACAAATTTAAAATAAATATTGATGATTTTTTAGGGTGTTTTTACCTACTTTTGAAAGAAAAAAGAAAAAATATGCTGCATATTTTTAGGCACTTCATTAATATTTTATGCAAAAAAAATTTTATTACGAGTATAATTAATAACATATGTGTAATTTTTATTAATGTTTATATACGGGGTAATTCATTTATGTAAATTATTAATATATAAATCAAAATGATGGAAATTATTAATAGTACAAATATTAGTGAAAAATGTATTATAAAATAAATGTGCAAAGAAAATTTTCAAAACCTTTCCAAAATTCTGGGCACGGGCCTGGGTAGAACCTTAATTTTAATGAACTTACCGATCTTTCCTGCTTTACTACGTCTCGGGGGAAATTAAAATCATCTATCGTGCACTAGGATTTTATTATTACATCATTAATTTGTACGTGACCAAACGGAATTTATCCGGTAAACTCGAACAATGAAAATTGTGACGTATTTGAGATTGCCAAGTTTATACTTTTTTCTTCAAACCGTACCAACGCGGTTGTAAAAGTAAAGTAAGGAAACGATGTTTGCCGAAAACCCGATACGTCGTCGCGAAGTTACCGAGTAATATATTGGGACAAATTTTGTCCCCGAGCTTAGTAGACGGATCAAATTTAAACTGAGGATTAATCAGTTTTTTTTTTCCCGCACTGCTGGAAAAAAAAAAACTCATTACAAAAGAACGATTTAAGCATTTACGAGTTGTTCATGCGATGATGTCGGTTAATAAAATCCGTTTTATTTATTTATCGCGTTATTAGAAGGAAATTACGACTGTTTTTTAAAATTCCGAATATCTTCGTAATATGCGTCAGACCGATTTGTAAATCATCTAAAAAGATGTCTGTCAAATGAAAAGTGTTTGTTTCCTCAATTTAAAAAGATAGTGGTCCAGCTCAACTCAGCCATCAGGCGAGATTGCAATAATATATGTAAATATTTTAGAAAAAAAAAAAAAAAAAAGGAAAAGAAAAAGCTGTTGCAAAATTACCCCAGCCACAACGTGTCAGAACTGGGATCTTTTTGAAGTTTTAAAAAGCACTAAAAAAGATTATAAACTTTCGTGCTTTTTTGATTTACCACTCATCTATATTATTTTTGACGGTAAAAATCACAGTCAGTTTTTGTCCATTAACGTTCCGAATAATACTAGCACAAAATGCACTTTTTTCTGATAATGAATAAAGTAGTATTATTCGAAACGTCAATGGAAAAAACTTTTTAACACATGACTTTTACCGAAAATAATAGACGAATGATTATGGATTTTAGACGATTTTTTTACTTAGCTCTTTTTTGAATTTTACGACGGTACTTTTAAATCGCTACGTATTATTTAGGTTCGCGAAGATGGAGGATATTGCATTTTCTTAACAAAAAACCGTAATTAAAAATTTTATAACATATACGCCAAAAAGGAATGCTTTTTGAATAAATAAGACAACTTCCGGTTATTCAATGTGATCGTTGAGGAATTTTGGTTCGAAGGTTTTTGAATAACTCAAGAAATTTTAGGAGAAAATAATCGAGTTATTTTTCGTAACAACTAAAATCGTAATGTGAAGTTGAATTACCGGCGCGCGTCAGAGTATACGTGGTACGGATGTGTATAAGTGTTTTTTAAACATTATATAAAAAAAAGGAAACGCTTTTTAAAAAGTTATATACAGGTCGTGAGTATCTTCGCAGAATTTTCGATGTAGATGTTGAAAATACGTAACGGACAAGTTATCGATGAGGCTTTCGCCAATTTACCAACTCTTGTTATGTAAGCGGTTTTATTAAAATTGGCATTTTATTAAAATTGACATTCTATAATTTTTTTGCAAAAAGCATTTTTAAAATCCCGTTTTTCTTGTTGCTTCCTTTCTCAAACAAAATCCCGATAACAATGGCGCTTGTGTAAATTGCCGCTTGTTAATCTTTTTTTGATTATTATGAGGTCAAGATCTGACCCTTAGTAAAAGAGAATGAAATGGCTCGCCGAGCAGATGCGCCGGGTCCGTATGAATCTGTTATTTGACACGGCGCTGCTTCGACCGTTACGTGAGTACATTCCGCCGTCATGTATTCGAAAATATCAAAATAACCGTCACGCTGGATTAATGTCCAAAGTTGACAAAGTTTAGGCACACGAAAAAAAAACAACAAATAAATAAATAAATAAATAAATAAAAAAAAAAAAACTATCAGCATACAAACGTGAAAGTCAGTTGAACGTTTCTTATTATAGCGGGCTAATTTTTTTTCACGGTTACTTTAATCAATTGTTTAGCAGTAAAGGAGTGTAAATCGAGTGCACTTGAAAAGGCAGATTATAATTTTTTCGACAGTGAACAACGGCTCAAACTGGCAAAATAACCTACTTTTTAAATACTCTTTAGTTAAGACAAATTAGCTCAGACGAAGCCGACTGTACGTAGTGTGGTTGCCGGAGAACGTATTGACTGGGAAATACCGGTTTGAACGAGATCTGACCAAAATTTATCGCACAGTTATGCCGTTCGGTTCGAACTGTTGTGCTACAGTATTGTTTAAAAAGAAATTTACAGTGATCTTTTTTTTTTTGAACTAATTTCGAAATTGATTTTTTATTTCAAACAGCCAAGTTTGCAATTTGCATCAAATTGTACACGCGACTTATGGAGCGAATTGAAATATCAGTTTACTTCCGACGTGTAAAATGCATTGGAAAGATTGCGTTATGTTTCATTTGCTCTGTTTAGATAACTGAAAAATCAATTAGAAGCCAGCTATTAGGCAGTGGAGTTCGATCGACTAGAATATCAGGCTGCAGCACATTGAAAATAAAGAAAAGTGGAAAAAATTTATATTTTATATTTTATATAGGTATTTTTATTACTACGTGAGAAAACATATAATAAAATGGTTGTTGCTTATTCAAAAATGTTGGTATAAAATTCACGGTATTTTACAACATTAGGGAAATATGTTTGACTGTAAATATTACTTAATCGTTTAGTTCTTTTATAAAATATTCGTTTATTATTAATTATTATTTTAAAATATTTCGTTTGTCGTAATTAATATTTAATGCGGTTACTGTCTGCAAGATTAATTTTTATGCCTCCAAAGTTTTATTACTTACATTATCAAAACATATTTGTATACCCATTTTTTTTCTTTGTTTTGTTTTGCGTATTCCCATTGATATTGCGTACCTGCTAAAATTTATATCGTTTGATCAGCTTTATTGAAGTCAATTTTCGAATGGTGCGTAATAATTTAGTAAACTTTTATTTGCATTCATTTCATTTACTATCAGAGCGACAAGTGTCGCCATGTAATAGAGGGTAAAATTTAATAAAAATTAATCAGTAAACATAAATAACCGAAATTTAATATTAAATAAAATATATAGTATGTACCGGTAACGTTTTGTATTTGTCATTGTAAAGGGAAAAAGAATCATCCGTAAACATTAACAGTACAGATTATCCGAATTATCGTTTATCTTTAAAAAAAAAATATCGGTATATTTGCGAGTGACCATTATCATTATTATTATTATTATTATTATTATTATTATTATTATTATTATTATTATTATTATTATTATTTTGGCCTGGCTTTAATTCTCATGTTTATTAATACTAGAAAGCTTAATAAAGAGTTGGTTAAAAGTATTTTTGAATTTTTGAATTTACAATAACTCGGAGTTTTTTTGTTTTTTCTTCGCAGAAGGCAGTTATATAGCACTAATATTATTCGCCTAGAAACTATTCTTACAAAATATTAAAAATAAATTAATTAAAAGCTGGATAAATTAATAAGTACATAAGAATAACGGGCTCTGTGAATTCTGAACAAGTTTTTATTTGTCATAAGGGATTTTAAGCGAGTTTTATAGTCTTTATTTTATTTCGACGGATTAAAAATCCGATACAAAAAATAATTCTCGTATCATTGCGTTTTCGTGTTTATTTTCTGTCTTAATTTGATGGGGTTTGGTTATTATTTTCCGCGCGACAGATTAAAGGGAGGAAAAAGGGAGACCAATTAGGAAGTAAATGCGAGCAACGATTTTTAACCGCCCGAACGATATGACAATTTGTTGTACGTCATTTTCATTAATTGTCTCTTAACCCCTTTTACTTAACCGTCTTTTATTCTCTTTCGTTTTTTTTCAGGTACAACTTTTAAAGGGCTATTCAGTTTCGTAGATTTAAATCAAGTTTTATACCTATTCATTTCTTAACGTGAATGGGATTTTTTTTTTTTTTTTTTTTCTGAAAAAAAAATAGAACTTTTATTGAGATGTACCTCTGACAGCCTTTTTTTTCCCCCTTTTTCTTTTTTTGGTGAGGGGACAGTCAACTATGGACATTAACCAAGCGCAAGTTGTGAAATTTTTGTATGCTTTCAATGTGCTGCAGTGAGATTCGAAAAACCAGGTTCTACCCGAATGAAATACTACTGCGCCTTGGACACAGTTTGTGTATCATTATTTAAAAGTTTTAAACTTACATTTAGTCGCATATTTATCAGTACGGGGAATCGTATTTCTCGGCGCTCACCGAAAGTTGGCATATATTTGTGCATCGCTTACGAAGAGCGAAAGGACAACTGCCTACGAAAGTGTTAAAACGTAGAATTAAGCACTATTTCCAATATCCGTTTTGTTGAAGTTAATGCACTCACCTGTTTTAACGATGAACCTACTGATAGAGAGAGAAAATAACGGACATATGCTCTTCTAGAATAGCTGTTCCGATGTGAGAGTATCTCAGAAAGGAAATCACAAGCAGCCTTTGGAGGGAATAAGTCGTCCGAAAACCCTGGATGAGAGGAATATGGATTTCGAGTTATAATCAGATATCACTGGGTATATTCTGCTAAATTTAAAGAACCGTCATCCAGTTCAGCTAAAAATGCAAACATGTTATTCTCAGTTCACTAGTGCAATCAACAATCGCAGATCGCACATCCGGCCTCGTAAGGTTGTTCGACAATAGTTCTCTGTCTGCCCCGTTGTCGTCGCCTCTTTTTTAAGTGTGACTTTTCTCTGAACTGCCCGGAGGGTACACATACTGGGAAAGACTCTCGGCATTTTGTCCGTTAATCTATATGCCTATCCTTTCTTTTCGTTCTACTTACTTTCCGAATTTTTACAGCATATTAATTAATAGAGAACGGGACTCGTTAGTTTTGGCCGCGTGGTCATTTATTAACGAAACAACGTTAATTCTATACCGTGATATTTCCTTCCGTTTTGTGTTTTCAAAACCAAATTTACATATTCCGATGTTTCAACCGAGAGACACTCTGCTCGCAGTCACTGCCGGACATGTTGAATTTCACTTATCGGTGAGGAGGACCTTACGCTCTTCCAGAAGTTTTCTAGTAAGACTTTTAAAATTGTAAGCGGTTCTCCTGATCAATCAATAATTGCGATTACGGAGAATTACCTATTATATTTATTAAAAAAAAAAAAAAAAAAAAACAAAAATCGAAACGTTTGAATAGAAACTTCTTGATAATCTTTCGCGGTATCATATTTCAGTAGAAATAATTCGCACGCGTCTAGTTTTGAGAACTTTACAATAGTTTTGTACAAAGAAACCTCCTCATCTCAAATGAAATCTTAATAAAATATTTGTGTTTTTTTTTTGGGTAATATCATTCAAGGGGTATTTGACGACCTATATAAGGACACGGTTGCGCTTCAAATACATGGCCACTTTTGCAATGAAACAGTAGCTCTACTCGAGGACAGTTCATTCCGATAAAGTAAGTGAAAATAAGTGAAGTAACATATAGCCTTGATAGGGCGTCGGGGATTGTGAAGTTAAGATTTTCATAATGTACTAAGCGCAACGGCACTGATGAGAGTAGGAGAGGGTCAGTTCCTTTCTCTCAGCCGCTTTTACTTTCCCGGATTTCCCTGGTACCGAATTATTTCAGACTGGGTACTGATGGTTGCTGATTTTTCGGTGAAAGTATTTTACCTTTCAACGGACCAGATTCGGTAGAGATAGACTTTTTCGACGTCTTGGAGCACAATCACGGAAAGCTATCGCGAGTAGTCCAAATGAACAAATAAATAAGCTGCAATCGCGCTTAAACACTCGTCGGACAGTGAGAATGTCGCAACTGCGACATCGTTCGCATTGTTTCTCTCAGTAACTGAGTGTGATACTTCCATTCGATTCTTCTGGTCTTATTCCAGCTTTTGGAAGAGGTCTGCCGCGAATTAGCGCAGTCGTGTGAAATTTGCCCCATTAAAATCCACAACGTATATTAGCCGGCTAATTTATATGCGATTAAAGAATAATCGTTCGATTTGTAAACACACATAGCGTCTTGTCAACGGTCGACGAACGGATATCCTTTACGAGAGAAGATTAAGCAGTGTCACCGTCGCCAGCGCTGGAATAAACACCTGGCTTCTATGGCCTTTTGAAATGAAAAAGGAAAAAGATGGCCTCGGCGGTAATAGTTTTAGGAAAAACGTTCATGTTTCAACACACTTTTTGTCGGATATCCAATCTGAAAATGGTTCAAATGCGGCCAGCAAGACATCGAACGAATCATTAGAAAATATACGCTTTTTTATGAAGTAATATTTAATTTTAAACACAGACGTGTTTCAAATAGTTTCATGATCACAGTGTATATTATATGCTATCCGAAACGCGTCCGTGTTTAAAATTAAATATTACATTCATAAAAAAACGTATATTTTCCATCGATTCATTTGTGATAAGAGTATTGGAACAGCCGGGGAAAAGCGCTATATCGCCATATCCGGTGCTTGTTGATCTTATATAAAACAAAGTAATAAGTAAAATTACAAATAGGTACGTAATAAACTTCTTAAAATGGAATAATATTGGAAAAAAGGTTTTTTTTCGAGAATATCCAAAAACGAGTTATTATCAAGAAAAAAGAAATATTAGTCGAGAGACAAACAGTGTAGTGTTTAAATATGAAGAAGAGCTAAAATTTACTTCAGATTCAAAATGTTGTAGGTACCTTTTTTTTTCTCTCGTTTCAGGCATATTTTATTTTTAATATTTTACGTTTGTTATTTGTTCTCAACGATTATAATAAGTCTGCATTAAAATTTATAAACAGGAAATGAAAATCGCGTTTTTTTATTTCGCCCTAGCATGTGTCATATATCCTTTTTTTTTTTTTTTTTTTTGCAAACTGAAATTAAAATTTCTGATGTTCACTGGATGTATAAAAACGTACATTTTAGCGCATTTTTAATTCCGTATTGACTTTCCAAAGCTGATAAGATTTCGTTCGCATCGTATTTATTTACTCCGTATTTCAACTACAGCTTTACTTGTGCGGTTTCATTACTGATGCAAGAAATTCTCCCCGATATGATTGCCAAGTAGCACTTTGTATTATTATTGTGCAGAAAAAAAAAAAAAAATTTGAGAAAAAATTTAAAAAAAAATATTGTCGCGAAAAATGAATATACGACGGAATATTGGAGTCAAACATGGTTAACCGTAAAAATACAAGGATATTTAAACACATCTGGGACAACATTGGAAATCGCGAAATATTATAAGCTAAGAGACTAAAATTTACAAACGAATATTTATAAAATTATCACGGGGATACTTTTAACGGAGAGAGAACGCAAAAGAAAACTAATAAGCGAAAAACACTTAAATAAAATAGAATTGCTAGGGCGCACTGAGTAACTGAATCATTTTCTTTTAAACGAATTATAGTTGAGTCCGATTAATTGATAAACGAAATTTTACGCGTAATTGTAAATTTAATGGAATGCCTCTCTATGCACCTACTACGGGATGTAGTGCAGAAATTTTACATTTAAAAATGAAGGTTTTCAAAAAAGAAAAAAACAAAAAACGATTTTTAATAGCTAATTTATTTGAAAAATATTGCTCGTGCGACTTTCAGACTCTGATCAGACATATTCTATTCTCTAAATTAAAAAGATGGTCGATAATAGCCAGTCATAATATTCCGATAAACGGAATGTACATTTTTTTACTCGTTACGTGTATATCTTTTTTGTTGCCCTTCGATTTTAGAAGATTGACACGGTAATTCAGATTTTACATATTCGGCTACCACATATTAATCTTTACTGATTTTTCTCTTTACGAGAATACTGCGGATATTCCTCATTGTCCAAAAAGTATAGAGGGGGTGTTTTTGGTATATTTTTTTTAATGTTCAATCTTAAGATGTTTATTTACGTGTGTAATTCTATTATTAAAGCTAATTAACAGAAGAGTGCGTAGAGGTTTTGCTTTTACCGTTCACACGACCTTAAAAAAAAGTTGAAAAACGTTTAAAGTAGATTATTGGTTATTTTTACATTTACGACACGCAGATGTGTTTAGAAGAAGGATATAATTCTAAATAAACAAAAAAAATAAGGCGCAAAATAAATTTTTTTAATCTGTTTTTAAAAATTAGTATTTTATTTTTACTGAAAAATAATAGATCTTTTCCGAATTTCGGTCTTACCGAGGCGATATTTGTTTTCACGAAATCTCTAATTTTCGCAAATGAAAATGGAAGAAAATACGAAGAATTCAGTGAAACAAGACGATTTTTTTTTTTTTTTTTTTCGTTCAACAGCGAATTTAATTAGTCGGTAACAACAGAGGTCGCTCCGGATTTACCAGTTTTTTTTGTAATATAATTTAACTTTCGACATTGAAACGAAGGTTTCTTCAAAATGATACCGTTGTAGCAAAAAAGCGGTTGTCCAAATTTCTCCGTAGCAAATTATTGTTCCTCCCTCACGCGGTTACAATTAAATGTCGGTACTGTAAGGGAATTCTGCTTGATATTATTTTTCTTTTGGATGCCCGAGATCTTGTTATTGCTTCGGTTCTTTTCTTCCGCCAATCTGAATCGAATTTCTTAATTTCATTCTCTTATTTTCCTTTCGGCTTTTTTCACATTATTTCTGGAATTTTTTTTTTTTTGGATTTAATTAGACGGTGATCGTAAATACTATTTTGCCATCGTCATCGAAATTGCTTAATATTAAGACATTTTTTTATTTTTTTTTTCGTAATTGATTATTCAAAAGTTTCGAGGAAGATCTGCCCCCCCTATGTAAATATTTTTAATGTATATCGCCATCTACACATGATTAACTGGAGTCCCGAAGAGAGAGAATTATTGATAAACCGCGTTTTGAAAATAATAGCGAGTTCTCGGGTATAATATTTTTGGGGGCTAAAATTTGTTTAACGGGAAAGTTTTTATATCTGTAGAAGTAGAATATGAAAAATCGCCAATTGAAGAAGCATTAGTTATTTCCGCGATCGGCAAAATACATTTTTTGAATTCGCCGCACTGAAAATTCCTGCAGCTGGAACCATTATAAAACTATATATGATAATAATAGGTAGTTAGTCGGAGGAGATATTTCTCGCTTATCTACACAAGAAACAGGCGGATAAATGTCGAACAAAACACTGAAAATGTCCATGTTGACCATGTTGATTGTGACATCATGTGGATAGCGTTTTTCAGAGATTTACTGTCGAGTTATGTAGTGCGTTCATAATGTACAGCTGAGTTCAACATTGCTTTTATTATTAAAAAAAAATTGTCATAATATACAATATAAACGAGAAGAGTGTTCCTTAAAACACTGCATACGCTGGAAAAGAGATTCCGCGTCTAATATATTATTCAAATTGGAAAAGCATATCGCCGAAATATTTCATAATGAAAAAAGTATTAAGTAAAGTGGTAATTATGATTGAGCGTCGAAATATTATTTCTAGCAGCGTTGTATAACTCCTCTCATTAATTTTACAACTTATGACAGGTCGCAGCCGGTGGTTCTGTATTTATCCGTTTGAAGACAGGATGGCACATCCGCTACGAATAGAGAAACAAATAAGAATCCGAAAACTGTGTATGCGGAATTTTGGGATTTGCACCGGCTACGATAGAGAATTATCTAATTAGAAGCATCCGGATATGTTTCCGACGGGGAGCCGTTTCGTTTCAAAATATTCTCGAAATTTATGGGGTTCATACGATCAGGCAACATCACATTTTCTTCGTTTTTACACGGCTTTTTAATTTCAAAAATTCATATTTATTGAAATATCGTTTGAAAGAAAAAAGTAGTTTTCTTAAAATTTTTGTCTCTTTAATTATAGTCGCTACACAAATGTTATAATCGTTTTCATACATTCTCGTAATTATATACCTATTTCTAAAAAAATATTAAACAAAAATTCTATAAAAAAATATTAAAAAAAAAATATTACTTTTCAAATTTGCGATATTATTTTTATCATTTTCACAAGTAGTATGATTTATTTCACTATCCAAAAACCCTACAAAAATTTCGGGAATATTTCGAAACGACTCCTCATCGGAAACATTTTGGACTATTGTATGATATACCTCTATATGTGGGTCATAGACCAATGGGGAATTACAACGACGAACACGCTTATACATTCATATACAAAGCGTACAAGGTGTGTTATGAAAACACAGCGCGATACAAATAAAATTATTTCTTATAAATTTTACATCGAAATTTTATTACCTATTAGTAAAATTAAAAATGTGTAAACGTTACGGAAATGGTTATAATTTTAAAAATCCAAGATAGTAATACTACGTTTTTGTATCATAAGAAAAATTAAATGATGGAACAAAAAATCCCGAGCGTTCTCGTACTTTAAACGTTTTATTTTTCCTATTGCAACTGTGTTTGTAATTTTAATTTAATTAAAGGTGAATTATTATTGTTATAATAAAAGAGAAAAAATCTGTACTTACGAAATTTCAATTAAATGCGGCAATTTTTAAAAATAGTCCGAGTTGGACGAAAACAAAAAATCAAAAATAAAACGATTTCCCGTCATTTGGCAAAGCTTCAGAGTGTATACCTATGTGCATATACCTGAATCTTGTAATGATGATCCGGTAATATTCGTAGGATTCTTAAATTACAATAAATAATCGAGAAATAGGATATAAAAATTAATTATCGTGAAATAATTCGGCGCTTTTATATTACGTTCTATTTAGGCTCGGATCAACGAGAAAATCCTACGATTATACATTATATTAGTGCGAGGATTTTTACGGAGAAAGGCGTAGTATAGTAATGCGTCTGATAACTAGAAATAAGTATAGGTCGACCGGAAATCGGATAGGCCTCGGCCGCTCGAACATTTATCGGGTTTTATTTCGGATTTCTATTCGGCAGACTCGGGACAGGTAAAAAATTTCCCGAGATTGCGTAAACAATGTGCCAACCGTTTAATTCTCGACTAAGCCGATCATCGTAAAAGGTGTGTAGGCTCGGCTCGGCTCGGCTCGGCGATTTATTTTTATTTTACCTGACAAAACGGAGGAACGTGTCATTTTTCCCGTATGACGGACGATTATTATACTCCTCTCTCATAATGGAACCCATTCGCTCGCACGTCAACATTCAACAATCGACCGCCGTTCTAGAACCGTTTATCGGCCTTCTAGCGGCGCGACCAATCGCATCGCGCCGATCATCGCCTTCGCCCCACCGGAGCGACCGTTCGGCCAATAGGCGCAAAGCGACCAACACGATTGGCCGCACGGCGCTCGGGGAGGGGCCGGGTTCCGAGTTGAGCGACTCAACGGCTAGACGAACGCAGTTGTCGACCAGCGCCAGGATCCAGTTTAAGCTGCGATACATTTTTCGACTAGTTCTGATTCGGTGCGTATGCGCTTTTCGTCTCTCCTGTTTGGAAGAAGAGTCGCGAGTATTTTTTCTCTTTAGCTTTTTGCTTTTTTTCTTCCGTTGTTTTTTCAATTTCGCGCGTGTATTCGCTGGTGAACAGAAAGTGTACTTTATCCTCATCCGCCGCCGCCGCGTGTACATGATCATGGTGAACGCTACAAATTCGATACAGAAGGAGCCGATCATGGCTTCTACGCCGTCCAGGAAATCCTTCTACATCAGCTCGATCCTGACCAGCGATAGTACGCGTAGCAGTAGGAGAAGCGTGTCGCCGTGCAGCGACGAACCGGAGAAGGCGTTTCGGCCCAACTACAGCCTTGTCTCGAACGGCGACCATTACGCGACCAGCGACATTTGCCCGGACCGTCGTAACACGGGCAGCGTCGGTTCCGGCTACAGCGACAACGATTCCAACGGTCAGCCGCTGGACGAGCGCAGCGGAGAAGACGACAACACTTCGTTCAGCGACTACAGCGACGACTGCGACCTGGACGTTACCGGCGGCGTGACGCCGCCGCCGTTGGACTGTTCGAAGACCGGCAGTCTGCTGAAGGCGGAGCCGGACGACTCGTCGGCGACGACCGAGACGTCGTCGTCGTCGTCAAACGGCGCCTCGTCGACGACCGACGGTAAAGAGGAGAAACCGAAGAAGCACGAGAAGCCACCGTTCAGCTACAACGCTCTGATCATGATGGCCATCAAGAACAGTCCGCACCGGAGACTGACGCTGAACGGCATCTACGAGTACATCATGAAGAACTATCCGTACTATCGAGAGAACAAACAGGGCTGGCAGAATTCGATCCGGCACAATCTGTCGCTGAACAAGTGCTTCATCAAGGTGGCCAGGCACTACAACGATCCGGGCAAAGGCAACTATTGGATGTTGGACGCGAGCAGCGAGGACGTCTTCATCGGCGGCACCACCGGTAAGCTGAGGCGACGTTCGACGGCCGTGTCCCGAAGTCGACGGCTGGCCGTCTACCGTTCGACGCAAGCCGCCATGGCCGCCGGCATCTATCAAAGAGCTCTGGCGGCCGCTGCCGCGCCCTGGCCCGCGCCGGCCGTCGGCGGAGTGATGGATCCGCTGTACCATCATCCGTTCGCCGTGTCCTCGACAGCCAACATGTATGCCGGTCCGAACAGTTTACCGGCCGCGGCTAGTCCGCCGGTTCCGTCGCCGATTGTCGGAATGCCGAGCGCGGTACCGCCGAGCGGTTTTTCGATGGAACGACTTCTGGCCGCGTCTCCTTCCTACGGCCGGTCGCTTTATCCTCACCAGCCGACCGCGCTGCAGTACAACTCGGCCGCTACGGCCAATCAGCAGTCAAACGCCGCCAACCTCAGTCTCTACAACATATACAACGCTCTGCGTCAACATCAGCAGATGATGGCCGCGGCGGCCGTGGCCGGCGTCCAAAACGGTCAGATATCGCCCTCTTCGCAGTCCGACTCGAAGCAGCACTGCTCACTTTTGACGCCGTCGATGATGAGCGCGTCGTCCTCGCCGCAGTCGTCCCAGTCGTCCGCTATCCGACAGCCGATATTGAAACCAATCACCGTCCTGTCCTCGGATAGTTCCTCTGCCCGCAGGCTATCGTAAATCGTCGAAACATCCATTTCCGCGTTGTTTTGTTCTACCGTGTTAACCGCACGCGCAGGTACAGCTTATCATCCGTTACTATCTCATGTTTTATTTTTTTAAGTGTTCGCTTTCTAACATGATAATATCCTAAATACCGATAATATTGTGTAATATCGTACGCATTATAGTCACTACTCTATAATGCAACCAAAACGTCGCTCGTGTTTTGTTTTAGTTTTTTCAGTTTTTCCTTTTTTCCTCCTCCGGTATTTAATTGTAGTCGGCCTCGCTCCGCGCAAAAGTTAAATTGATAAAAACTGACCAAAAATTCCCTCCAAAATGTCCCCCTCCCCAAACGGTAATGGCGAAATCGAAACTTGTTAAAACAGTGTTCTCTTTACGTAGCGTTAGACAGTCTCTCTGATAAATCGTCTCAAAGATCTTCTTTATGACAGCGGAAATAATTTTGATCAAAACGTTACCGTTAAAATATAAACGAAGTACTAAAAATTTTTTTCCTAGTAAAATCCGATAAAATACGGATTTGGACTTTTGGAAGTCAAAAGTTAATATCAACATTTCAAAAGAAAAATTTCTGTAACCAAAAGTACGATAATTTATAATCTAAACCGGTTTTTAATGAAGAAAAACCGTTTTATACCATTATGTATACTGATAAGTGTATTTCGCGGGTTTTACGATTTGCGTGCTCATTAAGAGATAAAATTGCAATTAACATCAAAAATTAAATATATTTTAAAAATAACAATAGATGCTTCCGAATTGTTCGAACGTTCAATAAAATTATCATGTCGAAGAGAAATATTTAAAATCTCGTTTAATAATATTCACTTTCTAAATAACGTTTATTTTTTTTTTTTTTTACCCCATGTGTATCATTCTCATACATATATATATATATATATATATATATATATATATATATATATATTAATATCTAGATATATTATCTAGATATATTAACCGAAAAAGGAAAAAATCTCTATTGAAACTTCTTTTCCTATCCTCATCTCTTACGATACTTCGCCGTCTAGTGTGGTCGCAGATCATAAAGTGGTCTACTCTGAATATCTAAGTCATTAAAGTATAAGTTTTTAGTTCCGCGTTTGAATTACTAGCAAATTAAAAGTTGTAATTATTAATTTTTCTTTTTCCTATTTTTATTTTCATGTGTATATATAGAATTTATGTAAAGAATAGCATCTTTTGTTTTTATGTATTTATTGTTTTTACATAACAGAGTTGTAAATATAAATGTACAAATAAAACCAGTTATAATGAATGTCTTCTTACTATCTTTGCCGTTCGTAGAAGGGCATTACAAAACGTACACCTTTATACAGAGAGATACACTAAATTTTGTTTTATCTATTAATAATTTCACTAATCAAGCTAAATATTAAGAGTCTCGTGGGATTTTAAATTCCATACTGTTTGTGTGTACATTAAGGCACGCAAAAATATCCGTAACATAGCACTCTACGTTCAGGTAGTCAGCGGTATGTGTGGGGAGAACTAAATTCTGATCATAGGCATCGTGTGCAGAGATAAAATGGGCGAACATAGTACAATTGATAATGTTTATTAAAAAAAAGTTTCATTCCATAATGTGGAAGTAAAAATAATCACAAAAAAATATCTAGGTAAAAACTGCTTTGTATAAAGTTTTTGCTTCGCTGATTAACGTCTGCCGAATACTTCGGGAAATCAGTTTTTGATTTCCTCAAAAAAATTCCAAAATCGAAACTATAAGATCCGCCGGGTATTTTAAATTGGACTATTTTTCAAGCTAAGCAGCTTACAAAATTATCGTAATGGAGCTAAAACAATATCATCTTGCTCAACGTTATATACGTTCACACCTATATAGCGAAGGTGATTTTGTATAATTCGACATTTAGACAGGATTAAATAATATGCTATCGTAATTTGCTATATGTAAATAAAATATGATCAAAAAAGCATTTTGGTTACGGTTTATTTGTTTAAATTTAAACAAATTACGCTGTTGTATCTCGGGATTGATTAGAAATTTGAAGGGCTTCTAAATAAATGTTTTAAACAATTTAATCAGTTTATTTTATTTTTTTTTAATATATACAAATAAATACTGTGGCAAAGTTTTAAAACCCCAAATTTTGGTTAAATGTACTATTGAAACACGCGCGAAAAAAAAAAGTATATATATATATATATATATATATATATATATACATATACGTATACATATATAAAATAAGAATTTCCGATTAACAGAGGAAAAATTTAACCGTCTCGTTAGTTCCAGACAAGAATATAATTTTTACATATCCGAAATACAGAAAAGTTTAATCGTTAACCCGCTTCAAAATTTTCAGAATACCTTGAAATCAATTTAAATGATCATTTTATGTAGTCTCATTTTATTTTGAAGGGAAAATTTCCGTATAATTTGCATTGTCAAAGACAAAATCAAAACTTTTTTTTTTTTAAAGATTTAATTAGCGAGATAGAGACTTCCATCGTACTAAAAAAAAATCCTTAAGATTTTAATTTTGCATTAAGGTTGCAAACATTAACCTCTATCGTATGAGAAGAATTCGCATGTCGATGGGTTGAATTTTCGACGCCCAAAAAAAAAAAAAATATTGTTTGCACTATTATCCAGTAAGATTTCTGAATAAGTCTCACGTTGAGATATAAATGAAAATTACTTAATAGATCGAATTAATGTTATGTCTTACTTTGCACAAATTAAAACCTTGCTGCAGAATCATCGAAGATACGAAGGTATTATTGTACAATGTAGTTTTAGAAATTCTGAAGATATTTTTAGGTAAAATTTAAAAAATAAACAAAAACATTAATTATAAAAAAACCATTATAGCGGATGATAAAATTTTATTTAAAAATGTTTAACATTTTATTTAATTCTCCTGCGATGACAAGAATACAAAATAAATAGAAAATATAAATTTTTATTAATTTCAAAAAATAAAATGAGGGAGAATAGAATTCTAATAAAAATTGTAGACCACTATTTTTTAAAGAGAAGGTAGTTAAAAATGGCGCGATATGTCCACGGCTAACTACTATAATAACGGGACAGGAAATAATATAATCGAGCCAATTCATCAGTCGTCTCTCCGCTTATAGCGACTTTGATAGTTAATCGAGCATTTCATTTGTACATACGAGATCATAAGGCTACTATAAATGAGACGCATTAATAGGTTTGTTCTTTTGTTTATAAATGGCAGTATAAAAACAAGAATAAATGCTACTATTGAGAAATCGCGTGTATAAAGTGTGCGTTAATATTTCACAAAAATACTGCGATAAATCTTTTTAAGCGATACCGCTCTAGGAACAACACCTTTAGATCGATTTACCTTAATATTTTCGTCTTAACTGAAGGGTGCAACAAAATGACTTTGTAGAGAACATGGCTTGTCCTAGGGACTTCTGTGTGAATATTCAATTATCGGAGCAACAGAATTTCATCCATGTTATAAACTCCAAAAAATGCATCATCTATTATCATATAAATGATTATTTAAATGAAAGTGCGTGTTTCCTCTATTAAAAAAACAAAAAAAAATGCGTGATTTAAATACTATTCATATGTTACGATCAAGACGCATTACGAAATTTAGCTTTAGTTTCTTCTGGTCCTTACAAATTTAACTGGTTACGATAAACAACGAAACACCAGTGAATGGCCGATAAAAAGACTCTATTTTTATTTTATGTTGTTGACAAAAAATTTCTTTTAAACGTCGATAAATAGCAATTTAAACATGATATATAAATAAATTATAAATACAAAAAAAAGTAAATAAAACAATTGTATTTGAAAAACTTTCGATTAGTTTCGGATAACTCAATCCATAATCTCGTAGGTTACCCGGCAAAAATTTATACTAATAAGCAACTATCCAGCTAAAAAGCTTAAAGGCTTAGTTAATTGCTACTGTTCTCTGGTTTCATATCCCCGGTCATGAGGGAAAATTCGAAATTATTAAAATTGAAATAATAGGTAATTTAAATTAGTCGATGATTGAATGGTTTAATTTCGAGTAAAAAAAAAAAAAAATGAACATAAAATAAACCATTAACGAACAGGTATGGATCTACATTAAAAAATAAATAAAATAAATATATATATGTATAATATGTCATAAAAAAAAAGGAAAATCTGTATAGTCCAAAAGATAAAGTAATGTTAAAAACATAAAAAATTATCAAACGGTTTAACTTTGATTGCTAATGGCGCTATAATATTGTGAAAATTTAAATTAATAATATGTAAATATAGTTTTTTTTTCAACGGGTCAGATATTTATGATAAATAATATATTCAATTAAATTTGTAGCTAAAACACTTTGTTTAAATGCCGAAACATTGAAGATTAATAAATTAACCAAAGAGCTGTAGACTTACTCAGTTTGAACGGAATACTATTGAAAATATTGAAAATTACCGTTAGGTTAATTTTCGTAGTAGACGAGCTTAATCAAATTAAAAAAAAAACAACGTATTAATTAATTTTTTTAGTATTCCATTATATTCCCGATTAGCTGAATTTAATATCTCATTGTTAATTAAGTGTCAAGTTGAACGGAAACGGATAAGTTCATGTAGGCCGAATCATAGCTGTCGTCTCACTTTTGAACAATTATTTAGTTACAATTTTTAGAAATATAAATTTAGATTTTGATCAAAGTTTTAAATGAGTTGTTGTGAATCGTTTGACCTCCGATGAAATTTCGGTTTTGATCGAAGGATTAAAAGTATATTAGGTTGAAGCATGAAACGAATTTAAATGGTAAAAATTAAAAAAAAAATTAATATTTGTCACCGTTATTCATAATTTTTTTTTTTGATCTTCTTCAAATATAAACACCTCTTAGAGTACTTTAGTAGGTTATATACTGAAACTAGACGAATGACAAAAGATGGGTTACTATTATATAGTATCGCAGATTATTGGCGTTAGTAGAAATGTAATCAATTTGTAAAGAATTTAACATCTGACCAATATCGTTATTTGGACTGTGAATTTTGCTCGTTAGTCATAGGTCGACTGTGAGAAAATATGTCGCTTCCAAGGTATAAGACACGGTCAAAAATACGCACCCTATTTTAAATGAACACTATCTAACATGAAAAACTGAACCAAACTTGCACATATTCAAACAATCACAGTTTACTTAGAACTTTGCAGAAATTTCAAAAAATACTTTTACAATCGTCGAATTGCAGACAATCCTTTACACATTAACGGCAAATTGTCATTTAACAAATTTTATTGGTAACTTTAAAATTGATTAATTTTTTCTTTTTCATTCTTACGCTTTATATGTCATCGGGTGTGTTTTTATTGCTTTTGTAATTCTGCGCTTTATTATAATTTAAAATTTTTCGATATCCTCTTCATATTTCATAATCATTTTAAGCGGTAACAACCGGTTTATCAACTTATCTTTAAATTTACATTTAGAGTACTTATATCACTGGTTAATTAAAAAAAACACAAAAAGCAATGTCTTCTTAACAAACTGTAATAATGCGGAACTCTAGTTTTTTGAAATATATTAAAGTGACATTTTTAATTCGACTTCGAAATATTTACATTATATCTATAGCGGCCAGTTTTCGCGTTTGGTTTTATTTTTCAAAAAGGAAAAAAAGTAAATAAATAAATTGTATTCGTTCACGAAAGTGTATCGGATAAAACGGATTTTTTGAGCGAACGAGTAATAAAATTCAACGGCCCTTGACAATTTTCGTAAAATAATCGCATCAATATTTCTGCTTTAGAAAACAAAATGATCCCGGGTGGCACTTAATAAAAGTAGGTTGCTTTGAAACGGTGATTTTTAATCGATGCCCTATGCCACGGACAAAAATCGTAGGGACGCCCGTGAAAATTTTTAAAATTAGGTTAATTCGTTTTTGTCTGGAAAAGTGGGTGGTCTCAATGGTAAAGACAACCCCACAGTTCCCTTGGAAATCGGATATTTGCCTAGGTTAATCGATATGTCTTGTCTCTTACCTTTCCGGCGATAGCTAATTTTTAATAATTTAGACGTAAAAAAAAAAAAAAAAAGTTTAATGAAATGAAAAATTATGGTTTGTAAAAACTGAAAATGGATCTGTTGTTTCTCGAAGATGGGTGTCGTAGCGAAACTTCCTGCGGGCGGTGTACCCTTGATTACATCGTCAAGAATTTTACGAATTCCGGTAAAATTGTTTCTGAAATTTTCATATCTACAAAAAAAAAAAGAAAAGAAAAAAGAGCGTAAAACTATGTTCGTTTGAAATTAAGCAGTTTTTCATTAAATTGACTGAAGTTCACACTTAAACAATTATACGGCTAGAATTCGGCCGAAATTCAATTTCAATTTAGGCGTAAAGTTTGATCTATGCAAGCCACTGAGCATAAACTTCCGCTGGCATTAGAGAGCTTTATAGTTTTTAGCTGTGCAAATAATGTCCAGAATCAGCATGGGAAGAGGGTTTTTTACAATAATACAATCGATTCATTCGCTCACTTTTACAAGTATTTGAAAGTTAACCGCATCATTAACAGTGGAAACGGAGTTTTCGTTTAAATTTTGTACGTGAAAAAATAAATTTCTCAATTTCTCAATTTCTTGATTTCTCAATTAACGGGAAATATTTTTGAACGTTTTAAACAGAACAGAAATTATATTGAACATAAGAAAAATACGTGTTCAGAAGTGCATCGAAAATTTTTTGAATTACGTAAGCACCGACACTTAATATTCGGTCAAAATATTATTTGTCACTCTAATAATGAAAAATCTCCGGCTTCAATTAGTCTTTTCTGCCTAATTCTTTGTTGTATTTATGAAGAAGAAAAAAGACATATAAAAAAAAAAAAAGGACAGGTATCATCTCTATTATTTCGTTTGCTTAAAGTTTTCGGACTAAAAATAAACATGTATTATGAGAAACTTTCGAAAGACTCGACTCGCTGAGGTTTTTAATAAACTTTAATTTTTGAATATTCAGGTATTCCACTAATTAACTTAGAAACGGAGGTAAGATTCTAATTGGTACAAGTTGAGTAGCAGAATTAAAATTTTCGCAATTGATTTTTTAAATTTTACCAGCTTTTTTATGTCAAATGGCATATTATGAAAATTTTTCAAAAAAGTAAGATTGCGCGCCCATAAATGTTCGCAGATAACGGGCACAAGAAAAAGTTAAATATTTTCCGAATATCTGTACAGCTTTTTGAGATGCGAAAATAAAACTCGAAAGGTTAACATTTCGGCAGAGAGATGAACTTCAAGAAAGGGGACATGTTAGAAAATGACTAAAATATATTGAACATGTCCTATTCGAATAACTGTTGTCTGAAGTATGGACGTCGTAATTTTTGTAATTTCCTTCGGATTGTCCTTCGTCCTCTTAGTTCTTCATTTTATCAATCGTTGACTGAATTTCGATCTAGTAGATCGTTTTCCCTGCGTGTCGTTTGCGAACAACGATTAACCTGTTGAAGCGGGAAAAAAAATACTTTCTTTTAGTGTTTTTTTACCATCTCCTCTTTAACGGAATGTACATCGTTATTTTCCTCAGGTTCTTTTTACGTTTTGAAACTTCTACGATTCGACAGATATTTTTTTTTGTACACCTGAAGAACATCGGAACACAAAGACCATACTTGATCATCTTGAACGTGTTTTTTTTTTTTTAAAAGCTTTTTACTATTGCTCCTATAATTTTTTGTTATTTAATTCTGTCGCATTCGTCGAAGTATTTAACGAAGTAAGGTTAAAACAGGAGTAACATCTTTCAGTCTCCCTCATTGACACACACACACACACACACGAAATATCTAACAGTATGAGAATTAACAATCTAAAAATGTTTGCCTATAGGATACATTAGTTCCGAATAAATGGCAAATTCAATAATATAATTAGTTATGCATATTATTTCCGGCGACGGAGAAGACGGTAAAGTTAAGTCTGTCAAGTAATCATTGTACGATAAAGTGATTTCCGAAATTTTTCCGTTAGCATTATTAACGTTCTTTTTTAATACCGAATTTCAAACAGGTGTGGAATATTTTAAAGGTTTCGAAGAGCTAGTGTTACTATAGCGAGTAATTTTTTTTTTTTTTTGCATCCTCCTTTGATGTATTTAGTTTTAGACTTTTTAAGAAGAAACGTGAGAAACATTAGACCTTCTTAATTGATTAATTTCGAGTTCCTAAAGCTGAATAAAGGTAAAAGGTGGTATAAAATGCGCGAAATGGTTTCGGCGTACGTTCGACCTTGTTACACACACACACACACATTGTCTAATGGCTCGGTTTCGTAAAATTATTATTTGTCACTGACGCGCAGAAGTGATAAAAGTAAACAAGAGCTAATTAACAACGTGTAGTAAATAGAATGAAATATTTAGGAAACTGCATTAACGACAAATGGGACCCGGATTACTGTGTAAACACAGGAATTGAAGCCGCAAGAAGTGTCTTTCCATAAACTACTACCGATAGTAGCTAGGTGGCGAATAATTAAATGTTATGTGGAAAAAAAGAACGGTATCGATGAACATTCGTAATAATACAGGAGAATATTACAAATACCGCGGGTAGATAAAGTTTCTGATAAAGAAGAATTGCAGAGAATGAAAAAAGGATAGAGAACTGGTGGCTATGGTAAAATGAGAGCATCTAGGTTATATTACGAGTTATTGCAAGTAACCCTACAAGGGGAAATATTGAGGGGAAAGGGGGCAGAGGAAAAAGAAGAACGGATTGCATTAACAATATAATACGGGAATGGTTAAGTATTGGAAAAGTATCAGAAGTTTAAGGATAGTCAACAATCGAGAGCAGTATCGTCTATGATCGCCGCAACCTCCTTCGAGGAGAAGGCACCCGAAGGAAAAGAAGAATCAAAACTATAACCGTAACTGACGCAAAATTTTAGTTTTTCGATATTAACAAACAACGATGAAAAATGCCGCTGTAAGAATTTGCTACATTTACTAACCAAAAACGTTATTTGTATTCTAACCGATATTGCACAAATTTTTGTATACCGTAAATATTTTCATATCTCCGACCATTCAGCGTTTAACGTAATTTTTTAAATTTATTATAAGGATGAGACGCCAGGGGTGGATCCACATTTCGGGGAGGAAAATTATATAATTATATAATATCTTATACGGTAGGTAGCATGTGTAAATCGGAGAAATACCCCTTGTGTTTCATAAAGAAAATCAAATTAAAAATGTATTTTAAAAATACATAATTATTACAGTTTTGTTTTAGGCGTTAAATAAGAAAATTATAGCTCTAAAATGGTAGTTCAGAATTTGAATAGTAAAAATTACTGGAAAATTCCAAAAGTATTTTTACTAGACTTTACTTCTGTTTTATTAGTAATTCTTTGTTCGCGAGCAAGTAAAGAAAATATATGACATATTTTTCATTGAACTGTTTTTTGATTAAAATTTCAAAATAAAAATTAAAAATAAGAAGAAAAAAGGGTAAAAGATCAATATGACAGTTGCGTTTAAAACAGAATCAAAAAAGGTAACATTAATAGTTTTACTAGAAAACAATATTAAATATACTAGTTATAATTAAATCCGCAGGTATAACACATTTGTACAAATTTTTCATAGTTGAAATTAAGTTTCTCTGTTGTAACAAATTTTTTCATAGAGGTTCTTTAGGGGAGTAGTGTTCTCTATTTCTCCCTTTCCCCTCCGTGTATCGGCCACTGAATGACGTTGTATTATGTAATTAAATACACGGTTCGAATTTAGCCGCATTCAAAAGTCGATTAAAGAGTATCGAATTTACTCATTCTGTCCAGGTTTAGGTTTTTTCTGAAGATTACAATTTTTCGGTTTTCGAGGTTTTTTTTTTTTTATTAAATTTTCGATTTTTCCGTTTGATGTTATACACTTTTGTTTATCCGATTATTATTTTACGTACCGCGGTCAGATTAATTCTGCATTCCGTATAGAAGGGAATGAACGGGTTAACTGTTTGTCGCGTAATTCCGTTGTTAATGCTCCCTCTCCCCTTCTACATTGTTACTTATAATCTGAGTAATTTCATTTAAAATTTTGCCCGGACTTATAATATCCTTCGTCTTTTTCTAATCAGCCTTTTTTTTTCTTTTTTTTTTTTTTTGTTTTTTTTGTTCAATACACCTCATTCTTGGTTTCATAACCTTCTTTTTCTACGGTAATAAATTATTTTTTACTTACGTCGGTTGCGTTTTCAGATCGCTTCCCTTATCTCATTTTTAAACTCCCTTTATTTGCATCTTTCCAATGAAAATCAAGAATGCGCTTCTGAATACAGCTTCTATTATTTAAGCGTATTCTTCGCGTCGCTTATAATAATTTCTTAAACTTAACATTTCCTATATTCCTTGTAGTGCTGCGTCCGTTCTTAGATTTTTGCGTTCCTTCATTGCTTCTATTGTTGATCGTATACGAATTTAAATAATTTTGTTTGTCAAATATATACCGTTTGTTAGTGCCCCCCCCCTCATAAAAAAAAAAAAAATAAACGGTCTTACGAAAACTTCAGTAAGAAATCATAAAATACCCGCGTATATCATAAACGTTTAATACTGATGAAAATGGAGGCATATCCAACGATAAATCTGTTCCATTTCACTTCGGATCGTGATTATCAATCTGGCTACAGATTTGTAGACTTATCGGCGTCGATAATACTAGTGTCAAATCGACTATCGAAATCGCCTCACCGAAGGGCAGGGTCTATTTTCTTTTAACTTTAAATAGTTTATCCTATTCAGCCTGCACACCTTTCGCTATGCTTCGTCTCGCGGGTTTCTTTACTCTCTTTTCTTCTCTTTAAACTATTTTCCTCCGTCTTCACGTATTCTTTTTCTCTGTTTTTCGTTCAGTTTATCCGTTTTTTCTTTTTTTAACGAACTTTAATTTTAACGCTATTACACTAAATTTCGTTAATGATCTCGTAAGTAAGGATTTATTTTTCTCGCACTAAAATCGATTTATCTTGCATCTAAATGTAACATCTGTCTCGCGCTATCGCAGATGAAGCTATGCAACGCATTGGTGGATCTCCTCATCGAACGGTAAAACGATTTTTGCGTCAAATTTCTTCTTTTTTTTTTTAAATATTTTAAACAACACCGTTCATTATAAACTGTTTTTAGGAGTGTCGTATTTCGGTTTTATGGCTCAAGAGGGGCTGTTCGATGTTTAAAAAATTTATATACGAGTAGTATTTTTTAAAATAAAGGTAACGTAAATTGTCACTGGAAAAAAGTAAAAAATCATCCTCCCCTCTCGTAAAACATACTGTTCGTAGAGAGAAGTGTAATTTTTCTTCAGTCGGTTCTCGGAAGAAAAGCACATTTTTAAAATGTATCGCGCGTATCTTGCAGATTTCGTTCAGATTAAAAATAACATTTAAGCTCTGTAGAACGTAAGCGAGCGAAAAAGAAAAAAAGTCAACACCTAATTGGGGGGGGGGGGCGAGAAGTGTTTTTCGATATTGCTGATATCTTCATTCCGAATAGTAAACAACAGTATTCAATTCATGCGCATCATTTAAACGAGAATGGACCGAATTAATCGCAGCCTATGGGAATTACGAGATTAAATATATTTTCTTACCAATTATTTAATTTTTCATTTAAACAATTCATCGATATCGAAATTTATATGCATGCTACAAGAACTAGTGAACAACTCTATTCGAAATCCAGAATTTCATACAATGTCTAGGCGCATCTTATGTATCTTCGAGCGGTATTATATAAAAGAAAGAAATATTTTTCTCGTTTTGTATATTGTGTCGGTAATAACGTGTGAAATTCGCGAAGCATCTACTTGAAACATACATGCGTCCCCGATGATTTTCAATGCAGTCTTAAAAGAGGCCGATCTTACGATCGTCATTCCGATTTTAAGATGCTGTTTAATGTACGAAGATCTCTAGACACTGCTTCTCTTTTGCTCAGTTGTGTTTAATCCGGACAACGTTTTTGTTTGGTTAGAACTCGGTTCGAAGCCTGTGTTGGCGCACGCTGAAAGTTGAAAAAATTATGAAAATTACAGAATCCAACCACCGATAATCGGTGCTCTGAAAGTTACAAAAAAAAAAAAAAAAAAAAAAAAAAAAAGAAAGAAAAAAAAGTTCATCCGGATTGGTTTACAAGTCGGTTGGTATCATCAGTATAACGCGCGCGCTAGGTGTTGGTTATGGGTTTGCTTCTTCGGTTTTTTGTAACCGTGGTACGCAAAAATAGAAGGGGTGCTTGGCTACCATACCAGGGGGTATCATGGATTTTCGGAAGTCATCTCGTTTTCGATTTAAGTCGTTCCCAGGTTTACCGGGCCTGAGATAACTGGGTACCAGAAGAGAAATCTGGGAAAGTGAAGGCAGCCGAGAGAGAGAGAGAGAGAGAGAGAAAGGAACTGCCACTTCCATTATTCAGATAACTTAAACTTCCTTAATTGCCCCGTTGTTCTGTCAAGGGTATGGGATTTTCTTTACTAGAGGTATCAGCGCCGAGAGATGATCGTCGCGTAGTCTCTTCACTAGTGCCCGTTAAAATCAGCGCTCGCTTTAACCGTTTGAATTTCTTTTGTCGCCGCAGCTACGACGAACTTTCAAGATGACAATGATAACGATGATGACAACAATGATGATGACAGTACGTAATGGCGAGTCCGATTCCGGCTACCGCAGCGACCGGGCCCGGATGTAGCTAATCATTTGGTTAGCCGTTTTTAAATACTTCAATCCGACTCGAACTGGTTATCTCAGGCTTATTACATTTTCCCTTTTCTATTTCATTTTTATTGGCCTGGCCGGCAGGATGTGACTCATTACCGTTCGTGCCGGACAAAAATTCTGCTTGATTATATTCAATTTAGAGATTGGAATAAACAACGCGCTTCACGCGCACACAGTCCTCCGAGATCTGTGTTCATAGCGCATTAATAATATTCCCATTCAGAGGAGGCAACAGTAACAACAACAAACGGTACCATAATAGATGTCGCTAATTAAAGTCACTTAAGCAAACGGCGGCGTACGCGGCATTGAAACCAGTCAACAATCTGATTTAGTCCAATTCGCGAAAACTACAATCTCGTTCTTCTTCGACTCCCCGCTCCCTCTCGCCGCTTTTGCCGATTATCAGGGGGATTAATTGTATCAGGTGACTTGCACTTCTATCCGCGCTAGTAAGCCGGCAATTACTCCTTATCAGCGTTGTTATCAGCACACCGCGGTGCAATGATTTGTTTGCGCTCGTCGTCGGTTAATTAAAAAATTCGCCTCCGTCGCCCCTACTTAAGCCTGAACGAGGAAACAATGGAGACCGCTCAAGCGTGAGAAATGGTGATTCCCATCAAATGTTTTTCGGAAACTCGACGTGTTTCTCGTTTAATAAATGATTACGGTAGCGCGCGATGGGCCCGGTACTTCAAATATGCTCGGCTACTAGATTCCGGAGGTATTCGGCGGTTAGCTCATTCTGGACGTGCGCGAAAAGACTGGTTATAGAAAGTTATGGTCGGATGAAAGTAAATACGGATCCAAACGGAGAAATTTTCTAGATCCTCCGGTACACTGTAAAAAGGGCTGGAGTCCAATGATTCTCAAGGATGAGCAGTGGGATATTTTTTTTTATTTGTTTTTTTGTATAAATTATTAACGTTACGGAACTGGTGATGAATTTCCAATTCAAAGAAAGTTCTGAAAGAAAGCGTACTTACAAGTGGGGAAAATTGAAAGAGGATTAGAGTGGCCTACTGCTGTTTTGGCCGGATCCTAATTGGCATGCTCACGTGGTGAATTTGCAATGGGATACGGTCTCACCGATTGTCTAGAGACATAGTTGGGGCTTCCTTCATCGGCCTTTTTCTTTTTTTCTTTTTTATCGTCTTCTCTCTCCTCGTTGCATTTTTCATCCTACAGACCGTGACTATGTCTGTGCCGTACAACAAATCTTATTTTGCTCTGTTTATATTTCAAATTAACCTTTCTATCTTTTATTACGTACTTTTGCTTCTTACAAAAATATACATATATATGTTGCGCTTGTTTTCCGAAAAATTTAATAAATTCCATTTCCGCTGCTATTAAAATCTAATCTCCCTTATATTTTTTTCCCAGTTGCTGCGATCGTTGTGGTTAAAAAAAAACACCCCATAAATAATCAAGTTCTAGTAAATGTGTGCAGTCCTCTAGTACGGTTATATTGTTGTTTTTTTTTTTGTTTTTTTCGTTCACAGTTAAGACGCACAAAAAAGAAAGAAAAAATTCAAAAAACAATATAACCGTACTAGAGGACTAGATTATAGGAATCTAGTATAAGTGAAATTTTTGAAGGTGTCAATGTTCGACAGCGGGATGTTCTACAAAACGCAACCAACTAATCAACTATACCACCGTAGCTGGTTTTTTTTTGTAGGTGGGAGGCTTTAAAAACAAGTCCCACCCATCGTCTTTGTGCGGGTTAATAAGTTTCTTCATTAAATAACCGATGTACGAGTGTTTTGGTTCAAATTTCGCATCGAAAGTGAAATTTTTAATTTTACTAATAGCGCAAATGCCATAGTCTATACTTTACATATTACAAAATTGTGAGCCGTATGCTATACTTAAAAGTATTTTTTCTCTTCCATATGACACGTTTTCAACGTAGTCGTATAGTAACCGAATTTTAAATTTAATTCTGTTTTAGTATAGATACATTTACCGCGAGTCATTATATCTAGACACAGTCACAAAGGAAGAAAATCAAAAAAATCAAAAAAGAGAATTATACAGAAATACATTGTGATACGGATTTAAAGTGTAATACGATTATTTCGTTCTAGCAAGAAACATATCGATTCCAAATTGAATAAAATGTTCACTATAATGTAATAGGTAACACTTATGCGCGATCTATACGTATTTTTGTGTATCTTGCGAAGTTTGCGAAACGAAAATATCTATGTTGAAAATGTGAGATCGCATCTTGCTACGAATATATCACTCGAGAATGCTATTTGTTTTATTTCGTTTTTTTTTTTTTTTCGTTTTTTTATTTCGTTTTTTTTTCGTTTTTTTCTTTCGTTTTTTTATTTCGTTTTTTTTTTTTTTTTTGTATTAATTGCAATAAGCGAAATGTACAAACACTTTTCGAGCCGTTAATTTTTTAACTACTACATACCGGTTTTGTTGTTTTTTTTTTATGCAAAGCGGAAGTTTGATATATTCTTGATAAAGTATCAAAGACAGGGACTAAGCGGTAGTCTAGTTCTTTTCGCTCGGCTTTACTTCCCTAGATTAATCTGTGGTAAAACCAATATTTCCAAATATTAGATATATATCTGGGGGTGGGGGGTGCTACTTGAGCCCAAAATGAGAAAAGCCTCAATCATACGACACCTCCGATTCAATGAACACCGTACCACTTTGTGTCATCTATTATTACGACTGTGTATTTAAATTTTTTTATTTATGCATTTCACATCAGCTGACGATCTCAAATCAAATATTCCTTCGCATAAATTGACGCAAGATAAATTATTTGCTCTTTTAATATGTTCCGTTCTGATTTTAATGTTGTAAAGTATTACCTAGCGGTAATTTGATAATAGTTAAGAAAATTTCGGAGGAATTCTACGATCCGTGTATGATGTAAAAGAAACGGTAGACAACGTCATCTAGGCACGCATAGATATTTGTTATAATAATATTAACATTTTCATAATATGTGGCAATGACGTATTTTATGCCAAGGTAATATTGAGGGCAGTGCCCATTAATTCGAATAGTGAACTTTATTGTCGGTCTTCTTGTGGGAACGAACGAAGGGTATCAAAGCATTTTATTCACGCAGGAAAGATCGTAAAATTATAAAGGCAAAATTTTTGGCTTTTCGCCTGATTACACATTCGCGTAAAAGTTCAAAAAGTCACCAGATAATGTAATCAAAAAACAAACGCGTCTAATAATTCGATTTAACTCTTTTTTCATATTTCATTAATACATCTCGTGTAAGTGAAACAGTGTAAACGGCACGTGTCCTTAATTTAAATTGGCTGCACGCAACCACCTCTGGTTACAGTTTAAGCAGAAGATGTTTTCATCGTACCGGTGTGCAAAGATATAATATTTCTATTGGCTAATGCGTTGTACGAGCAGTAATGCCTAACCTGCGTATTATTTTACCGAGGTTAGTTTCTCTTTTTGTGATCCACTTAAACTGAGCGTATTCTTTTTCTGATCGAAACTATTCGTCTGAACTGCAGTCTGTTGGTGCCTACATGTATATGAGTGCATGTTTTGCGCCTAGGTCTTGAGCCCTATTAAAATTTTTAAAAGGACCAGAACCCTTCTTTAAATAAAATTATTACCATACGCACACATATACATATAAATGAACATATATATATATATATATACATAAATGTATACAAAACGATTTTTGGATGATATTGGGACAGACCCTGGACTCGCAGACGACGGTTCTTCTAAAATACTTACAGAAGAATAGATTTTTGAATTAACTACGTCATTATCCTTTTAAAAAAAAGCAATTAATTTACACGGCCGCTTAGCGTTTTACTTTAAAACGTTAACAAACGAACGTTGTTATATATTTCATAACGGTTTCCTCTAATGGTTTTTAATACGGGACAATTTTTTTCCTCGGGCTATAAATACTTTTTTCGCAAATAATTTCGTAAGAAATTTTCTCTAGCATCCTATAAATCGGGCGACAAATTTTTGAAAGCAAAATTCTTAGCCAGTTTGATATAATTCCGTGTTACTTCGAAACAGTTTATATTTTGTAAATTAGTCTAGTCTTCAATTTTGAATTTTAATCACATACAGTCTTAAAGTTACACGAATTTTAAAATAAACGGTTGAATTTGAATGGTATTCCCATCGTTATCTGCGAAATGTTAAATATTACTTTCTTAAACAACGACAGCAAAGAATTTTTCGTTAAATACTGAAGCGAATTAAAAAATATATGTTATATAGACTAGTTCGAGAAGCTAAATTTCCAAATCAGCCACAGTACACGTAAAATGTTAAAGAAAAAATGCTTTTTTACAAAAAATAAATACCGACTTCAAGGTTTATTATAAAAATTTAAAAATGCACTAAAAAGTAAAAAATAATTACTCCCGATAAAATATATATATCAGAGTGATATAACTTAAGGTGATATCGTAATTCTTATACAACATTAATTCTTTGGAGTTGGAATTAAATTCATGTTAGGAACAATTTAATCAACATTTAATGCAGTTTTTAATTATTCTTTTAATATGAATTTGATGCCAACTCCAAAAAATTAATGTTGTATAAGAATTACGATATCACCTTAAGTTATATCACTCTGATATATATATTTTATCGGGAGTAATTATTTTTTACTTTTTAGTGCATTTTTAAATTTTTATAATAAACCTTGAAGTCGGTATTTATTTTTTGTAAAAAAGCATTTTATTTTTTACTTTTTAGTGCATTTTTATTCAATTAAATTAAAACATTTATTTCCACGGTAAAAACACCATAAGCTACATTTCCATGGTAATTTGGCAAATTTATAGTATTTTAAGTCAAAAATCTAATCCGACGGTGAAAACAAATCATGAATGAAAAGCATCCAAAAAGCTTCAATCTCCCGCATTATTAAGGATAACTCAAAAACTATCGGTCGGACCTTGATCAAATTTAAATGGGACCACATGACAAACGCCACCTTTCAAATAAAAGAAGAATCATCAAAATCGGTTCATCTAGAAGAAAGTTCTGTGGTAACACACATAAAAAAAAAAAAAAAAAAAAAAAAAAAAAAAAAATACAGTCGAATTGAATACCTCCTCCTTTTTTGAAGTCGGTTAAAAATACTTACTATATCGACATCAAGATTTACTATAAAAAGTTAATAAAAAAAGTGCTAAAAAGTAAAAAATAATTAATTTTTCAACAAGAAATAAAAATGCAATGCTGTCGACACCGTATATACATATATATATATATATATATATATATATATATATATATAACTCGGCCATTTTAAAATATAACAAACGTTACATAAAATTGGGACATTTTCCGTTACATAAAATTGGGACAATTTTTTGATACATTTTTCGCGTTACATAAAATTGGGACATTTTTCTGGAACATATTTTTGGGACATTTTTTTGAATGGGGGGTAACCTAAGGATTACGTTGTAATTAATATATATATTTCACAAAATAATCAATTCACAATATTATGCCGAACATAAATAATAAAAGTATCATAAAAAGTTATACAAAAAACATACAAATCATACTTAAAAATATTGAAAGTTATCGACTAGTTTCGACGAACTACCGAGAACATCTTGAAATGACGATAATTCGCCGAAACTAGTCGATGTTTTTTGATATTTTTTAATATGATTTGTATATATTTTTTGTATAATTTTTTATGATAATTTTATTATTTACGTTCAACATAATATTGTGAATTGATTATTTTGTGAAATATAAGGAATAACAAATTTCAGAGTAAGATCCATTAAGGCAATAACTATGATAATTCTTAAATATCATTAATACCTACTAGAATCGGCACTAATTTAACAATTTAATGAATATTTAATAATGAAGTTTTTAAGTATTATTGTTATTTGAATTTGGCGAAATTCTAATTAAGGTATGAATGCTGTTTAAGAATTTTCGTAATAGTACCTACCTATCGGGATATCATTCTGAAATATATTATTTTTTATCGAATAATTGTTTTTTACTTTTTTAGCGCATTTTTATTTTAAATTTTTATAGTAAACCTTAAACTTAGTATTTAAAAAAAAAAAAAACAGTATTTTGTTTAAAAACTATTAGCCTACTAACTTAAATTTTTTGTCTCGTTAAAAATCAACTTTTTTAAAAGTGACAAGACTTGTAATTAACGGTATTAAATATTAATTTTCTTTATTCGAATTTAAATTGATCCGTGTTAATTAACAAATACATTAATTTTTTAAAATTAGGTTTTCATGCGTAATACTGATAAAATGTTTATCGCGGCTGTTATATTAATAAAAAAAATGAACTTAACGGACCAGGTTTTTTCATGTTTTTTGATGACTCCTGCGTATCTGTGCTAATCGATACTCCGCGGAGTACTCACATGGTACCCTACCTTAACTGGCATACTTTCGAAAAAAGAAAGAATCATTAAAAAATCGATCCTTATGGGTACAAGTTATAGATGTTTAATTTTTTTTTTCGCAAAATTGATTTTATTCTTCGAAGGATAGTACATTTTATGTTCTACCTTTTAGTGTATTTTTATTAAAATTTTAGAGTAAAGGTTGAAATCGGTATTTTTTTTATTAAAAAACTATGAATATTTTATTATACATATTTTTATAGAAATAAATTCCTGTAACTATACGTCATGATGAGGTTCAGGTATAGAACAATAATGCATTCAGTATGGAATAATGAAAATGAAATGAAGAAAGTCAACTTTCTTTGCAAATGGCAGTCGGATCTATTCTTTACAGAGGAATAAAATACTTTTTAGTTGAGCAGAATTCTCAACTTTGTTTTTCTTTGTTTTTTTTTTTTGTTTTGTTTTTTAAATAAATTTATATAGAGGATAAAAATAATTCAAGGATAGGAATAAACTAATTTCCATTCTGGCAATAAGGAACCTCATAATCATTACTCTCGAAGAATTACAACGAGCTATCAAACAATTGAAATCAACTGCAATCGAACCGGATTTACATGCTCCAAAATGCCCCTGAGCCAGCTATTCTCACCTTACTCTCAATTTTTATATCATATGTGGACAACGAACACATTCTCTGACTCATGAAAAACTGCCGAAATAATTCCGATTCCGAAACCGAATAAAAATCCAATGCTACTTGACAGTTACCGACCTATTTCGCTTACTAGTATTCCGTGCTAATTCCTGGAACGGATCATAAACGCGCGATTGCATTGGCTCATCGAATCTAACAACCTACTGGTCGAATCACAATACAGATTTCGAGCGAGCAGATGAACGATTGACCAACTGGTTTTTCTCAAACAGTCCATTCAAACATCATTTATTTGTAAAAATCATCTACTGGCAATATTCTTCGACATATCAAAAGCCTTCGATAATACCTGGAAAGAAAATATTCTAAAAACTCTTCATGGCTGGGGAGTTCACGGTCACTTAGCATACTTCGTCGAAAATTTCCTATCGTGTCGCAAATTTTATATCCGACTAGGCTCAGTTAAATCAACTCCTCATAATGTACAGAATGGTGTCCCTTAGGGCTTCGTTCTACCCTCTTCAACATAGCCATAAACGACATTTCAGGACAAATTTACCCGCCTGTCCAATGCTCCTTATTTGCAGACGATTTAGCTATCTTCATCTTCTATTCGGACCTGTCCCTAGGAACATCAATACTACAGGAAACAATCGAACAAGCTTGGTCAGTTCACAACGCCTTTAATTTTTTCAATAAGAAAACTACAGCTACACATTTCTGCAGAGTTCGTCGCTGTAGTTTTGAAATTTCAGTTCCAACTAAACAACGTAACCGTCCCATCATCAGATTACCGTAAAATATTTAGGAATAATTTTGGATGTGAAACTTACGTGGAAACCGTATCAGGTTGCACCAAAAAACTAAATTTAATTCGTAAACTGGCTAACACATTGTATGGCTCAGATCGTTCTTTCTTATTGAGAATCTACCAAGCACTGATTAAATCGAGGCTCAACTATGGCACTGTAATCTACTCTTCGGCTAATCAAAATATCATCAACTCACTATCATACTGTTGCGAGACTCGCCATTGACGCTTTTCCTACTTCTCCATATGTTAGCATTCTGTCTGAAGCTGGTATTCATCCTTTCAATTATTACAGAAACCGGAGCATTTTACACACGGAGATTCGTCTTATATCGTCGACTCAATAACCTAAGGAATTACTCGCACTCTTTTTAGTACAAGCATTCTTGTTTCGTTCGCATGGATCCCATCACACGTTGGAACCCAGAGAAATTCATTCATGGATACTGCGGCCAACATTGTTCTTTCCAGTACCGAACATTGAAATACCGCCCCAATGGATCTTAAAGCTCGTGTTGTTGCAAAAATCACTACAAACATGACAAAAACAGAGGACCAACATTCCAAACACGAATCGCTCAATTCGAGATACTATTCAACCATGGAAAACCTCATTATTCACCAATCGAAAGAATGAAATCGTTATCACAAGACTCCGCCTAGGTCACTGCAAAATCACTCATAGCCACCTCTTGTCTAGACAACCTATCCCACTGTGTTCCAATTGCAATTCTCCTGTCACAATCTAACATTTACTGGTCAGCTGTGCCACCTATAATTCATACCGAGTACAAATCCGTACCTCTAGCCTAGGCGGTAGTACACGGAACGTTAATCAAAGAAGAAGAAGAAGAAATGAAACAGAAGAAAATGAGAGAATACAAGCAGCATTATAAAGAGTAGGGATAACAAGTTTTAATAGCGAAGAATAGAAGGACGCCTGCTCAGTAGAAAAGGCCGCACATTCAAATAAAACATGATATCAGAGTCACAAAGAAAGCATATGGATGGTGGATGAAAGGGACATAATGGAGTAGATATAGATGAAAACCGAAAAAGTGAAGCAGGGAGGAGACTATGGTTAAAGCGACAAATAGCAGTGATTGCAGATCGTTTAAGAGAGGACGAGTATTAAGAAAACTATGGATAAAGTTGAAGAGATGGCTGAATAATAGAGAGATAAAAAAGGAGGCAAAATGAAGAAGAATAAGAGCTGAGCCATAATTTGCAATGAGCGACTGAGGAATGAAGAGCAATATTATGGGCTGAAAATCCGCCAAAAAATACGCCCCTGGAAATAGAATAACGGGCTAAGAAATCAACTATCTCATTGCCTTCAATAGGCAAATGACTAGGAATTCAAAAAAGATTGATTTCGATCGAGCGTGGGAAGAAAAGATCGTGAATGAAGGAGCGTATGTGAAGTATTACATAATCGGAAGAGAGGATCATTGAATCAGGACAAATATAGGGCACGGAGAATTTTCAGCTGAACGCGAAGATCGTTTATTGTAGTATTACGATGAGCATACTTTTCAGAGGTGGCTGAGAATCTTCATCCGAACGTGAGGACAGTTCACTGTTGGATCATCACGCGAGGCATGTTTGACGGAGAGAGAGAGAAATTTTTTTTATCCGAATATGTTAATTAAAAAACAAAAGGAAATAAAATTTATTCACATTTAAAGTCGGGGAAAACGGACAAGTGGACGGACGGTTTAATAATTATTCCGAGGAAATGAATGATTGTAGTAATGAAAGCGATGAGACCTCCAGAAATAATACTCTGTCGACTTTAATAAATATGTCGGCGAAGATGGAGCAAATTTAAAGTCACCGGAAACAGTTTCATAACAAACGCATAATACCGAATCGCTGCATAATCGTAATTATTTCCATGAAAACGATAAAAATTTATTGAATTTTATTAAAACATTTGGCCACGCAGTTTAGTAACGCAACAGTGGTGTTTCATTGAAAAAAAAAAAAAAAAAAAAAGTAGATTTCATTGGAATATTTTAGAAATCTTAAATCACAGGAAAGTCATTAATAAATCCTGCAACAGGAATTTCAGTAGTTACTGTACCAGAAAGATATTTACATTCATAAATCCTCTCCAACTATTTTACTATTTAGGGTTATACTTAAAGTTTGTTTTAATTACCGGACTAGTAATATGACCGAGAGAAAGAATAAATCTTCAGTGAAAATATAAAATTTATAATATACAAATTTAAGCAGATAATGCTGACGAAGCCGTGGACAACAGTTAGTATATACCTGCACATATATGTATAATGTAAATACACGCGCTCATACACACACACATACATATATATATATGTGTGTAAGTAGAAGAAAAGTTTAATATTGTAATGAAAAATAATGAAATTGGACAAAGTTACCCGCGTAGCGATTTTAAACTGCGGTAGATGTGTAACTTAATAATTATGAAGCATGCGAGTTATTAAATAGATGGTGTTGAATGCAGAAACAGTCGAAATAGACGTAGCTGGTTAATTCGACAACGCTGTAACGAAGGGGAGAATAGGGAGAGCGGCAACAGGCGGTTTCCGGCTATTCCAGTGATGCGAACAAGATGGACCAGAATGGAAAGAAATGTTTTAATAAAGAAAGCGATTATTATTAAAGAGTCGATGTCGCACGTGCGAGCGATATTAAAAACAAACACACGGCCAGTGGCCATAATGAACCGGTGCGAGCCGAGCCATGGTCTAGTGTTGGGACGCGCGTCGGTAATTCATGTAAGCGGAAGTGGTCGTTAAGTATTTGGCGCTGGCTCGGTTAATGGAATAATCTTCAACAATTGCGCGCTGCAAGCCTGACAGCATCTCCGGAGACGTACGACTGTTGACCCGGCCGAGTCGTTCGAGAGGTCTTCGTTATTCTTAAATGAAATTCAGCAATTGCAGCCCCGCTAATTACGTTCGTCGCCTCTGCTGTTTTTCAAACCTCTCCTCTGCCGATTACTTAATTGCCGCATGTGCGCGATCGCGGCGAAACAAATCGAGCAATGACGGAACCATGAAGGACCCCGAAATGGTCGAGATGATGAGCGAGCGCGCCAACTCGTTTCGCCTGCAATTGGCAAAGGTCGGACCGGACGTTAGTTGACTTTTAACTCGAGCACGCAGCGTGTCAACTTCAATCTGCGGAACAATTCCGTTCTCTCTTCCGATTGTTTTTAGTAGCGAGGAATTTTATCGCCAGATTCGCTGCCATGCCGTTTTACGCCTTCCATTCGGAAATAAAATAGATCTCGCCAAACCCCGGAAAACGACGAAATAAATCCTTTGCGACTTCTCTAAAAACGTTTACGGACCTCCTTAGTGGTATCGAAAGAATTTCCAGTTTTGATCTGATGAGATCCGAGACAGTTTTCATGGTCGGAGAGCTTTTCTTTCTGTTTCCCTTTCCCTCTCTCTCTTTATTGCTACAGAGTGATATATTTAGCTTCAAATCAGAGTACGGCTGTCTACAACTGCTGCAGTTCCAAGGTATTTCCTCAGCTCGCCGACTAGTCGGACGATATGGCATCGTTTCTCGATCCATAAATGCTGCAGTCCGGTACGTCCTATAGCACGAGATCGCATGTTCGGAAGAGTCATCTTCTCGAAAAATGTTTTGCTTTATCCAATTCAGGGACTCACTCGCGGTGAAAACGACATTAACAAGTGTATAAGGCCGTGTCCAAATTGAACGTGCGATGCATGCGTGCCGTTGAAGATCACTCACCACAGCGCGGCAATTGCAGAAGTACCCAAATTGAATGATGTGTGCGTGCGTTTGTTTATTAGTAGCTGTTTTTATTTTTATTTTGCAACTGAATAGTTTTTATATTTTACCGGATATTAAAAGTATTAAAAGATGATCACTTATTTCTGATAATTTATTATTAGCGTATATGTTTCAAAAAAAGAAAGAAGTAAGTGAAATTTATAGAATGAGAGAAACATTTGGTGGATTTCATTACTTATTTCCTCGAGTTAAATTTTTGGAATACACCAGAATGAGCATAGAAACGTTTAATTATTTAGTGGATGTGATATTTCTAAATATGTCGGCTATCTGTAATAAACTTTAAGCGACTAATTTCAATAGGAAAGACGAAATAAAAATTTATTAAAAACATGTACTTATTTGAAAATTTTTATTTCTAATATGAGAACTATTTTAAAAGGTTTAACTTTTTAATATTGTATGTAATTATTTAAACTTTTTTTTAATTGCACTGAATTTCGAAATGTGAAAATGACTCTTTCTTGTGCTGGTACACTTTATAAAAAAACTGCTAAACATCCGGACATGAAATTGAACATAATTATTCATATTCATGTTTAGGTGTGTTAGCAATCATTATTTCAAAAAAAAATAAGTTGTATAAATAAAAAATGTTATTTTTTATTTTCATACCTATAAATATATCCTATACATCTCTCTCTTCTCTCTTTCTCTCCTCAACCTAATGGTTGGTGGGCACTACGTATTCGTACATCTCTGCTGTACAGACACAGGCATAGTGTACCAGGCAATTATTATATGCAACGCAGGTGTACACACGCAAGACTACATTCGGAACTGATTAGTAATCGTTTGATTTATCGATATACGAATGCAGTCCCGTGTGAGTCTGCTGTGTACTGACCTAGCGCGCATATGATGTTGTACGCGGTGGTTTGCCATTGCCTTCCACGTGATTATTAGCGATTATTTATTTAATTGTTGTAATAAGTTCGTCGTCTCTCGGGATCGAACCCGTGACCTCCATATCGGAAGTCAAGCGCTCTAGCAACTAGGCTATCGCAACGACCATATCCTATACATACACATAGAAAATAACCGCAAACTTGTAAATGATAAGACATATACCGTAAATTGCGATGTTGCAATTTGAAAGAATAATTATTTATTAAAAATAGTATAATCTAAATAGCTGAAACAATTTTGTTAAATTCGTTTATTTTTGTTTGACTGTTGTGTATATAATTGAAGATAACTATTTACCTTCATAAATTATAGTTGTAAATGAAGTTAGCCCGAACATGTAGGCTTTGAGAAGGCAAACAGATGATAAAGCTAGGAGAGGTATGTTAAGGTTTTAAAACTTGTATACGCTCTGGTTATAATGTAGAAAATATAATACTCTGATCGGCGAAAATATCAAGTAGAAAATAATAAAGTCGAAATATTATTTCGACTATAAATTGATAAATATCTCGATCGCAATACCGTGAATGCAACAGTAATCGAACAGACGCAAACGTGGGTAAAATATGTTGTTATATCAAAAGATGACCCCTTTAATATTTAATAGGAAGCAGCAGCAGTGCAGAAGGATCTGGCAATCGAAATAAATCGGCTACGGAAGAGAAATATAGCAGCGACATTCAAACAGTCATACTTGGATTAGTATCAAGGAGCCTCCTGAAAAATCTTAAAACTCCTAGTAGCAACACTACTATAGTTTAAAGAAAAAACAATAATGTTTAAAGCATTACGTAGTTATATATATATATATATATATATATATATATGTATGTGTAAAGTAAAGTAAAGTGAGTTCCATACCCTTGAGAGGGCGTTGGGATTGTGAAGTTAAGGTTCACAATGTACTAAGCCCAACGGCACTAATGAGAGTAGGGGGGCCAGTTCCTTTCTCACGACCGCCTTTACTTTCCCAGATTTCTCTGGTACCCAATTATTTCAGGCTGGGTAAGCTTGGGAGCGACTTGGATCCGGGACGAGACAAGTCTCGAACCCGTGACCTCTGACTTTGTATATATATATATATATATATATGTGTGTGTATATATATATGTGTATATATATATATATATATATATATATATATGTGTATATATATATATATATATATACATATATGTATATATATATGTATGTGTATGTATATATATATATATATAAAACTCGGCCATTTGGGCCTCGCAAGGGACTGTGCCCCTTGACCCCTCTTGCTTTTATTTCTGTCTCTTTCTCTTCTATACTTTGTATAATATGATCAAAATTTACAACGTAATTCTTACTGGCATCAACACAAAAAAAAAATAACATAACCACAAAAGTCCTATTCTAACATCTAACTTTCATTATATAAAATTAAGACATTTTTTCGTTACATTTTTCGTTACATTTTTCGTTACATATTTCATCCTATAAAATATAACAAACGTTACATAAAATTGGGACATTTTGCGTTACATAAAATTGGGACATTTTTCTAGGACATTTTTTCGAATGGGGGGTAGCCTAAGAATTACGTTGTAATTAATATATATATATATATATATATGTATATATATAAATATATATATATATATATCAGTGACGAATTCTGATTTTTTTCCCAGTACTTTTTTAAGACAGAAAAATATTAAACTCGCACTGCTACACAAACAAAACCAAATTAAGAACTTCCTGTTTTTTTGTTTTTTTTTGTTTTTTTTTTATTTCATAAAATAAAAAAATAAATTTGTGTAAAATTGATATTTAAATTTCGGTAAAGGAAATAATTTACGTGAACAACAAAAATGAATAATGCAAAATAAATAAAGAAATAAAAATGATTATTAAGTAACTTTAATTTAAAAACTATACAGATTAATCTACAGCGCCTTCGTCTTGTAGTAAAAAAATGTAAACATATTATTCGAGAAGGAAATTACAAACACATTAAGAAATCTATTTAAAAATGAATACATCTGATCACATTAATGAACTTTTCTAAACTGTCGATCTAATAATCTCAGGTCTGCACTACCGTACGGTTTTTCGTTTGTCGAGGATCTAGCGGTATACATATTTCGCCAGCACATTTATAAATTAGGCGTGTGAACGTCATTATGATAAAATGTAGCGTAGTCACAGTTTCTGTACAATACGCAGGTAGTCGCTCAAAGTGGCGAAGTACCTGGTTAATATGCTTCGATCTATTTTTGCTTGTGTACGCTGTTGTTTTATGTTTTTGTGCTTCTCAATGTGTTCTTAATGACTTGCTAATATCGCAGACGTACTCATAGCGTCTGGCGAACAGAACACGAAGGACTCTAAAAGATCATCAAATTGGAAGCACATTTCTTTACATCGACTTCTCGGATGATTTTTACTGGCAGTTAGTAATTGCCCCTTTAGCCAGGCTGTAATCTCTTTCATATATTGCGACGATACGATACTTGGGTATCATCTGGTTGAAAACTCCTTTTTAACAATAAGAAAATACTGGCGGAAGTTGAGGCGATGAATCGATATGATAACTCGGGTTCAGATTCAGCATTTAGTACACACGTTTTCCGTGTTTGTAGGTCTTTTTGATATTTCGTATCTAGTAAATGTTTCAAACATATTGTAGATTCCAAATACACGAATTTAGCAATGCTTATAAACACGTATTTTGGACGACACTTTGTGCATATTTTTCATATTTTAAAGGTTTTTACGTATTTTTAATAATTGTAAATCGAAAAATACCCCCATAAAAAAAGCCATCGAAGAAAGATTATCATTTGATACTTTTTTTCTGACTTATGGCTCGGGGTCGTTTCCCAAAATTCTTAAACCACACAAAAGTGTTATTCTTTTTTATATTTACATCGTAGTATAATTATTTTGTTCGGCTTGTGATGAATAGTTCATGTTTTTACTAATAATCATGTCACATCATATCGCTCTTTACGCACTATCTGAATCGACGTCACAATGTGCTTTTGTACAAAAGGTGCAAATGGTTTAATTTTTATTTATTTATTTGTTATTGTTATGGCAAGGATTCATCTAATTCAGGATGGAATTTTGCTAAAATAGTAAAAACTTCGACAGGCTATCAAATTAACATAAAATATACCCCCCTCCCCCCTTATAGATAGAAATGGTCGCATTTAAGGAGAGGTTATTTTCTGCACTGAAAATTACTTCAACAGACACGGGACATATTTTTGGCGTTGAAAATTTCGGAAAAAATCCCATCATTGTCAAGTGTAATCATTTTTAAGCGTACATTAATAACTTAATGCCCTCTACATAGAAATTTATTTTTGACTATAAGTATGGGATGGAAAACACAAAATTTTAGCTTTTAAACATGTACACTACCCATTATGAAGTTTTCAATGTATAAGATTTTTCTTTTTTATAGTGCATATGCGGTAGCCCGGTAGCCCAGTAGTTAAGCTACTAGGCTACCAAACCGGAGGTATCATGAGTTTTTGGGAGTTGTCTCGTTCCGGATCTGAGTCGCTCCGAGGTCTCATTTGAAAATGAATATTGGATATACTACAGAATTACCCAGGGGAAAGTAAAGGCGGATTCCAAATAGAAAGGAACTGTCCCGAATATTCTCTTCGGATCTCCATAAGTACATTATGAATGGCTTAATTTCACAATTCTCGGCAACCTGTCAAGTGTATGGGGCCAACCTAAATTCGATACTCTATAAAGGGCTAGTGGTTTCAAGGAGTATCACGTTCAAATTTATCGGTGATGAGGTGTTTTTGGCTGATTTTTTTGTCCGGTTATATTTAATTAATAAAAGTATATCTCCGAGGAGACTCCTTTTTACAGACTTTATTTAAAGTGTTCACCGGTACTTATTGATATAGTCATACACCTAACTGGTATAATTTCTAATAAATAAAGGCTATAATCCACATGGTAAATACGCAGTAAAAAATACGCAAAATATTTCCGTTAGTAACGAGAATTATGGCAGTTTCGAATTAACTTTACTCAAATCTGTTTTTCTAGTGTAAACTAACACTGAGAACATTTTCATTTTTTGAGTCGCTAAACTTTTGTTCCAAATTACATTTCCGCTGTAAATTGATGATTCAAGTCATTCGCGTTTGTTGTATTATCCAAAGCGACCAAATTTTTTTAACATCTACTCGAATGACTACTGAGTGTATTTGCGCTAATCGATACTCAACGGTGTACTACCGCTGACAAGTACACTTTCGAATGAACTATTGCGGACCATAATAATAGCAACAACAACATCTACAATAATAATAATAATAATAATAATAATAATAATAACAATAATAACAATAATAATAATAATATGACGATCAAGTATAAATCCTGATAAGTTACATAATACAGTTGTTTGATGTAGAAAATTCGAATAAGAGGTTTAAAAAGAAAAGAAAAAAAAAAAGATTTGATCTGATAAAAATGTATACACACATACATATAATTCATCTAGGATGATAGAAGAAATGGGAGAGGTGTTAAGAAATCAGGTTTTTCTAATTTTCAGACTGTTCGCAGCATACACACTTCTTAGGTGATAATTATGACAATAGTAGAAGGCGGGTTATTTATGGTAGAAAAATAAAACAGGTATAGATTGCATCGTTAATAGACTGTTGCACGTATGTAGTTCTACGAGCGGTGCTTTATTACGCGCTAAACGCAGCTCACATTTGTGTTGATAATTTGTGTGTATCTTTTCCCGTTTTTCCTTTCCCGGTGTAGACACGCTGCGACGCACTTAACTGACACACAGCGACACAGTCACGCATTCGTCGAGATGTGTTTGCCGTTGAAATAAGAAATTGTGACAGGTAAAAAAGAGATATTCGACCAACAACACAGCTACTAACAGTGATGTATAATGTTCCGCGTGTAATTACCGTTAACAGACCTGTACGTGTGTACGCGCCGGTGTAGCTGTCGGTGTATAGGTTGTTCGTAGTCGAGGCATCGATAATAATGACTGGGATAATAGCTGGAAATTAGTTAGGACGTTTGAAAGCCAACATTTAGCACCGCGTGCAGGTGTGAGGGCAGAACAATTTTGATTGATCAAGATGGACGAGCGAGCATAAATATTCCAGCAGTCAGTTTCGACGAATACGAAAACGAACACGAAAGCGAATACGAAAACGAAACATAGACGCTTCGACCGTTCCTAGGAGCAGAAATTTTCAACAGAGCCGAAAGAATAAAAAACTACAGATAAATACGCGCCACCTCTTACAAGAAGACAGTGTCCTGCAGTGCGACCAAGCTCGCAACAGTCGCACCGTTTCTATGGAAATTTATATAACTCTACGCTTGCGTTGCTCTTGTGCAGAACCGAGCCGGCGAGCACTGAGCTAGACGGCTTGTGTGCTTGAGAAAATCACCGGGCCCCGCTCGTGCACCTTCTCTTCAGGGTGTTGTTCCAGACGTTTGCACGAATAATCAGAGCTCGTTTGTTCCTGAGGTCCGCGAGATTAAAAAGAAATAACTACCCTCAAAAAAGTAGCATCTCGGCCGTGTTTGGTGGCTGTCATTTCACGATTGATGCGTCCTCGCCAGTCGACACGGCTATATTTTTTATTGTTAGCGAGCGTCATCTTCTCGAAAACAACACCCTGTTTTCACTGCGTGCAATCATCACTCTGCAAGTGTCTGCGCATACGAAAGAGCTTTTAGTCCGGAAATTCACGCTAATTCCACGGGTCGTTTAAATTTTTCGCCAACAAGACGAGGATTCGTTGTCCATGGAAATTATTGATTTCGGGGGTGGGCGACGTGTGCATTTATTATTTCGGAAACATTGAAGCTTCTTGGAAGAAATAATAATAATTTAAATCATTCAAACCGTTTATTATTATTACTGTTACCCAATGTCCATTTATGCGCAAAGTTGCGCGAGTAATGAGTTACGAACATACAATAAAAAGCACCGAAAAAAAAAATGAATATAACAAAAAAAATCAAGTATAAGTAAAATTAATAACATTTCTTTAGATAATCACAAAATTTTACAAAAAAAACAACAAAAAAACAAAAAGCATTCTAGATACAATGGAACAAGAAGTATGTAAAACAACGTAACTGACTATAGAGGATATAGAATTATTCAAAAGTCGTATTCGCAGAAGAGGAAAATGCGAGTTAAAGTAATAACAATAATACGCAAATATATGAATAATATATATATATATATATATAGTTACACACGGTCATACCTATATACTTGTGTATTCTATACACCAACACACCTTCACTTATTTAAAACATTCAAAAAGAAAATTTAAAAAGTGTAACCTTTTGTACAGAATTGCAAATACTGTTCAAATAAAATAATCGAACCGGTTGCTCTCTGCTTGCTTTGTTCGTGAACCTGCGCATTTCAATAAACCTTGCGAATTTGTGTTAAATTTTCCGTGTAAATAATAACTGGCAATGTTTACATTCAATCGACATAAACCACCAAAATCAAGATAATAAACGTTCGGCGCATCGTTTAATTTCATTTTCTTTTTAACTTTTTCTAAAAGCAAATTTCTTTGGAGATTTTATAAGAGGACCAACGTATATGGACTGTGGAGTTACCAAATTAGTTAAACTATTCCAGGTCGCAAGAAATCGAGACGCATTTCATCAAATGGTGGAGTCTGTGAAAAGTGGTTAAGCTATACCCGAATCCGGTTGCACGAAGAAGAAGAAGAAGAAGAAGAACCCATGTTCGCCCAGATATATATATATATATTTTCAAATTTTCTCTATTATCGTTGCTTTCTTAGCCGCCATATTATTATATTTACGGCATTCCTGGCGCGATGTTTTTTTCAATCGGGTAACTGTAAACGTTTACATCTCGTCTTTATTTAAACATTTACTTGCGTTAGATGATAAACAATTATGCGAAATTCAAATAATTTAAATAATGAACCAAAAATAGTCGGTAACAATTAAAACTAGTAATGTTCTTAATTAATTAAATGATTATTATACCAAATTTTTTTGACCAATCAGAGCACAAAACTTTGACTACAACTCTCACTACATATAACAAATCCAGAATAACGCTGAAATTCTGACATTCCGCGTAATCGCGTAAACATTGCCGCCAACAGTTCATTTTTTCATTTTCTTGTGATGTCTATATTGAACTGACAGATGATGAGAATGAACTAAATCGGGCACGATGAAAAAATTATTCGGATCAGAATTTCACAAGCTTTAAAACCAGATGCGGCTTTCATATTTCCTGAAATTCTTCCTGCTAAATTTTCTCTTCGCACTCTATGTACTCTCTGAATCGTTCTCTATATCTGCTACCGTCTAGCGGCTGCAGCTTAATTGTAACATCGTTTTCATATTGATCGAGTCCAACATATCGAACGAATTGTTTGCGAGAAAAGGCTGATCTGTTAAAATTTCCGTACAATATGGATTTCTCACGATAGAGAGCGTTCTTTTTTTAAGAATTAAAATCGGCGCGTTTCTTATAAAAATCTCAGAGCCACATTAAAAAGGCTACCTAATTATCCTCATTCGTAGTTGATACGGTAAGTTAAGGAAGCCGTCTTCCCATACTTTATCGTAGCTTTCTCCTTTTCCTTGTCGGAGGACTGATCATGCAAATTTAGATCTTATCCGGTAGCAGACACCTTCAATGGTGTATTTATTAATTAAATGTCTTAAAAATGTTTCTTGGTTCATTGGTCAATCTCCAGCACTTTTCTTTCCAGTAATTTGAAGGGGGAAATCGAATCGGCCGATGCTTAACGAAAGAGGCTTCCTTTTGTTAGAAAAGAGCTAAATGATCAGTCTCGTGCCAGATTTGTAATTGTGAACTGTATTCCCCTACACGCGAGCGATGTCGTCTCCAGTTCTGATCTACAGGGGATTCCGTTTCATGGATATTTCACATTACTTATTCTACGGACGATCGAATTTCGCTTAACGTACTAAGCGTTCTAAGCGGGAAAATGCCGTGTAACATAGAATGATTAGGTGTGGCCTCGATCGTTTTTTTGGATAGGGAAGGGGGAACACTGCTACAACTAGAAAATTACACATATACAAAATAATGCATAATATGGAACAGATTAAATTATTTCTACGCATCACGTTGCTGTTTGTATTACATATTGTTTGTGTACACAGAAAAAGTGAATTGTACCAGGGACAGCGCGATAAATTAATGGATAGATGCGAAAGATTTAAGTTACAACAAACTCTATAGCGGCTGTGTGTAAACAGCCGAATAAAAAATTTCTCGCCGTTAAGGGGGATTTATTACACGAAAGGAGGATGTGGGTTTAATGAAACGGGTTTCTGACACCTATATTCAGTAGGTTGCAAAATGCATTTTCCTGAAATAATTTACCGAGAAAATTTTTATCAGTGACATTGATGGAAATGTTTACTTTTACCGGTGCTGACGGTGACTTAATTGATTGCAGTAAACCAATCGGAAGCGAAAATGAACGAAATATTTTCCGGTCCGTAAACAACGGGAAAGCGTTTTCCCGTTGGTTAATAGCCGAAGAAAAATCACATATATCTGATAAGTAAATTTTGCTCATTTGACATTGAACATAGCGCACGATAAAGATAAATGAAATTATTACCTTCATCACATCGGGTTACATTCTCAACCGTAATTCTATGTTGACGGAGTTTTAATTATTTTTAGCAGCCAACTGTTGATGCTTATTTGCTTTTCTACGATATATAAGTACTACTTTTAATAATTTTAAAATATCATCATTTTTATTATTATTAATGATTATTATTAATCTTTTTAAAAAATCGAATGCCAAATGTATTTTATTTTGTAGCTCTATAAAATTAAATATATAACTGAAGTGTGTTTCGGAGCTGCTTATACGTACAGATTGCGCGTATAGCGAAAAATATAATATACTCGTACATTCAAATATTTCGTAACTTCAGTGAAGTTAATATTATATAGTTTTGTTAACGACAATTTAGCTCATGTTTAGAGTTCTGAACGGAATATAATTAAAAATATGTTACGCACAACGATTAACGACAATCTCGCTCACACTCCAAATCCCCTTCTAGGGTTAATATCTGGACTTCAAGTGCAATATATTTTAAATAAAACTAAAATAAAACTAGAGTTTAAAATCGGAATAAAAATAATATTAATATATTAGATCAAATACAGCTCTATTATTATCGAGAACCTCCTTTCTACCAAAAAATAATTATTTATGATAATGGTAAGGAATTTCATGAATTGATGTTTAATTGATGTATTGGGGTTTGATGCTATATTGAGAACGGCTTTTTCAACGGCAAGCAACAGCAGACCGGTGTGTTTGTTCAAAGTTGTCTGTTGTTAGCCTATAGCGGTAGACAGTTTATGTAAAAAACCGAACTGGTCAGGAATAGTGATTTTTTTACTCATTGCAGTGTTCCATCGTTCTGGATAGAATCTCCGCGATTTTGCTTAAGTAACTGGTCAATAAGATGGGCCTATAATTAGGGGTCATATCGTTTCGGTCCAGATCATTTCGGGCTCGTCCTTTTTCCAAGTAGATCTAGTTTTTTAAAATTTCTTTTGTTTTTCTTTAATTAATATTGTATTTAAGGCGTAAAATAATCACAGAATCAAAAAAAGTGCAATCCGAGAAATTAGAAATTAATTTGCTTAAAAAATAAATTAACGGTTTTCAATGGTTTTTTTTTTTTTTTTTAATTATTTCCACTTTTATAAAGACTTGAAATGCTGATTATATATTCATCTAGCGATTTCAATAACAATGTTCGAATAAATTAGTCGATTTCGGCAATAATCTCCTATTATGACAGAAAAAACTCATCAACACTAGACTAGATCTACTTGCAAAAAGGACGTGGCCAAAACGTTAAGGCCGAATCGTTGAGGCCGAAACGATAGAGACCCCTAAACTAATAGCCGCTGTATTTACCTTGTTTTGATATGGGAATAATAATCGTCTCTTTCTAACATTCGGGAAAGTGGCCTGATAGGAGAATAGAATTAATTATTTGCTTTATTAGATCAATTTTTGATCATGGCAATGGAGATGTGGTCGGCGGAATATTTTTATTCTTCAACTTTTTTAATTAACAACAGTCGGCGGAAGGGTAACTGTGTTCGAGTCCAGTGAAGAGGACAGGAATTTCTGCAGAATGTTGCGAATTTTGTTTATTATGTGCTTTAGCGGAAGAGTTATTGCTTCGCTTTTGTATATCTAGGAATAGATTTTTGCTAGGAGCTCAGCTTTGCCTCTATTTGTCTATTCCGTCTTATTCGCGTGCATTAGCGGTGCAAAATTTTGTTTTTTAGAAATTTTTGTTATTTTCCAAATTGAATGTTGTTATGTTCGTATAGCTGGTTTCTAACACTAGTTTATTAGCGAAGAGTTCACGAGTAATAAGTGGAGAATGATGATGGCGTGTCCTAAAGTAATTTTCAATTTTACATTATGTAACATGTCTGTTTGCTGAGATCTAGAAAGATAAAAATATATTAATTCTGTGTAGCATTTTACCTTTCTAGTTTTTAACTTTAAACTAGTGCGTCTATAAGCATTCTTTATTCGAATTTATTTTAATTTTAGATATATAGAAAGATTCGAGGCTTTCTGATGAAACAGCTAGGGCGAAAACTTCGCAGACGTAATAATGTTTCGCTACGGTCGCTCCACAGTTTAGTGTGTTAGTGACGATGTCTTCATCTGGCGTAATATTCCGATAATTTGTTGCCATTTTTTTTTTTTTTTTTTTTTTTGGAAACTTCAGCTGACTGCACATTATCTCGTATAACTCTTTACCGGGACTATTCCGGAAGTCATTGGCCTACTGCGGTATGAATTTTAAGAAGGTTTTTTTTTTTTTTTCGTAAACTTCAAAACGAAAGTTTACTTCCTTCCGAAGAATCTTTGAAAGAAGCTGGAGTGTAACAATCTGGCAAACTGTCTTTCATCTGAATGGGGTAGTTCGATTATTTCTCTCTTTTTTTTTTTTTTATCTTTATCCTATATTTCCGTATACTCGAGAAAATGCGTATTTTTTTAATTCGAATAAAATATTTCCTACCTTCGTAATTAAATATTATTTCGAAAGGTTTTATTAAAGAGCAAAGAAATTTACAGCGAACGTTGACCGAACACAAATTCCCTAAAACAGAACGAATTTAAATCAAAATTGAGACTTCATCAGATGCAAAATGGATCTAAAACTTGCATCGGACTTTCAGTCATTTTCTGAAAAGGCACATGTTAAACGAATGTTAGGCCAATTGAAAATTTTAGCATCATACTCGGCGTAGAATTTTACGAAAAAGGTGGTGATATTGCTTTTTAAATTTATACCGCGCTTCACGGCGTCACTTCTGACGATTGAAAATGTTTTTCTTTTTTCAGACTCATCAAGCGGAATGTTTTTTCTGCCCGAAAACAATTTTAGACGGGAAAGAAGTCGACGTTGTTAATAGCAAGTAATTAATGCGCTACCGGGAAAAATGTGTGCAGCAGAAGTAATCGGGATATAAGAGACGTAATAATTAGTAAAGCAAGTATCGGCAAATCGGAAGCGGAACCGAACGCTCTGCTCAGAGATGAACACTCAAAGATGATCGGGGCGTCGCAAGCAACTGCATCATTTCAGTGGAGAACGTTGAAAAGGAGAATGGAAAATAACGAAATGAAAAGAAATTAGACAGCTCATATGAATTATAATAAGTTATTATTATTATAACTTATTATATTTCTATATTTAACAAACAGAATGGTCAAAGATTCTTTATTAGATGAAATGAATATAATTATTCGGAAAAGCGCAAATGTCCTGCAAAAATTTGAATTGAAAATACTTACACAGTGGTAGAAGATTAGAGGATGGGATTTTTCTTAAGAAACGTCAAGAAACATCGGGCCGAAGCAAAAGAAAAAAACCGCCTCATTGCCAATGATCTAGGAACCCATATCAAATATCATATATAGGTGAGTGAAAAGTGTACGGAGAATAATAAAGTCACGGGAATGATCAGGGAAAACGATCGGCCCGAATGTTTTTTGGGAGATTAATTAATTATTTGTAAGTATTTTTCATTACGTTTCTGGGTGAAGATCCGTTGCTAACATGCCCAAAGGGGAGGTTTGAAAAAAAAAAAAAAACAAACGGTCGCGGTTTGTGTTTTATCTAGTTAAAGATCGATACTAATCTATTGAAGGAAAAATGGAAGGAATAAGGAAAACATACAACAAATAATAAACGATGCAGGAGCAACCAGAGATATGTAAACTTAAAAAAAAGTGCCTGAGCAAAGGGAATTCTAGTGCTTAGTTTTAGTTATTGTGATCGAGAATCATAATGCGGGTTGAGGAAAAGAAGAAGAAGAATCTCCGAGCCACGATGAGGACAAAAGTATTTTAAATATAAAACTTTTTTCTAATTTGTCTTACAGAATAGAATGAAAAAAAAAAAAGGAATCTAAAAATTTTGAAATTTAAATGAATACTACGAAAAAAAAAAAATTCTAGAAAAGTTCGAATCTGAACTTTTGAAAAAGTATTCGAAGAAAACAAATCTCCTCGCGAGGTATTTAACTTATTACCGCCCCTCCAAAACTAAACGTATTCATCTGATCTATTTCAGTTGTTGGGTTTACAACATTTACGAAAATTTATGACACAGTCTAACTTTATTTCACTGCTGCTCTAAATTTTAACTTTTTCCGAATTTTCTGAGTTCCTTTTTTACACACACACGCTACAGAATTCACGTATTATTTTCTGTACCACATACTTTACCGCGCCGACGGTATCAAGATAAGTTCTTGTTGGCTTTTAACTTTTCAAAGTTTCCAATTATTAATTATGTCAGTCTTACACGATGAGGGTCAAATAAGAAATTCCATTACGTTTTTGCTTTATTCCTAAAAACTCGTGTACCATCTTTCGTTGGTTGCGTTATAGAAACTATAATAGAAATTCCTACGCAAATTGTAAAATTTATCGGTTTAAATTTTTTTTTTAATTACCCCGAAAAAAAACCACAAAAAAAAACCACAAAAAAAAAACGTTATTATTTTGAGAAGAATGACGTATTAAATTGTAATTTACAGAATTGCAGAAAACTATTATCTGGAGATCATCATACGGGAGAGTTTTCGGTCTGAAGAATCGAGTTTTTACACATGTAATTTTTTTCCCTCTTGTAAAATTTCGAAATTACAAACAAATCGCGGCCGAAAATTAAACTTTCATAAATTTGCTAAAGACTAATTAAGAATCATAAATGACAACTTTCTTCTAGCGAAATGACAGTTTCAGCCCCTTCCTATATTTCTATTCTCTTTATTCAATTTTCACCGTCCATTTTCAGTCATGATAATTTTTCCCTTTCGTTTTTTTTTATTTTTGCAGTCTTTTTAATTATCTGTTTCTTTACCGATTCATTCTAAACCTGTTAACGCACTTTATTCAGAATACTGAATTCTCCAACGCTTTAAGGTCGCTTTTCTCTACTCACATTGCTATTTTCATTGACGCCTTCAAAATGGAGCTGGTGTACCAATTCTGAATCTTTTAAACGTTCTTCTTTTTGCTCACTACTGCTGTCCTAGTTTTTTTGTAAAATCCTTATTGTCTCGAATTCTAAAAGTGTTCTACGATCTTTCTACTTTCGATTGTATATAATACTTTTCAACATCGATGATCGATCTTCTCCGGAAATTCAAGCATGTAGGGGGGGCGGGGGGCGATAAATTAGTTAAAAGTTTATTAGAGTAGCAGATTTTACGCTTCTCTCCTTAAATTGCTCAACCCAGGGCTTTGATTTTTTTTTTTTTATTTTCCAATTCTCGTGACATTTAATCACTTTATTTCAGCATTTCTTTTCCCACCTGTCCGGTAGATGCTTCTATTTAAACCGGCTCCTCAATTTCGACTCTTTGTTCACCTCGATTTAATCTCACAGTCGCTTTCCCGTATTATTTTCTCGCTTCTCGCCCGTGTTTAGTCTATTTTTTCACTCCCCCGGGCACTTTCTTTGTGAATTCGAATATTCGGCCTTTCTACAATTGTCCCTTTATTCCACTTAACTAGATATCCCCATTTCGTATGGCGTTTCTCATATTTTCCTTCTAAATCTGTTTTTTGTTTTCCATCTTTAAACGTTTATTCCTTTTTCCTTTCCACTTTTTGGGCTATAATGTCTTGGAGTTGACGAATCTCGTAAAAAAAGTAATAAAAAATCCCTTTAAAAAAAAATAGGAAATTAGCATAATAATAAAGTATCATTTAAAGATCGAATCAGTGTGACGCGGTCGGCTAATCGGAAAATTTGCAACTAACCCGTATTGTCACACGCAACGTGGGCGATATTTTAAGGTGTTCCCGAAAAATTGTTCTAGTCTATCGGCCGGACAATCAATTTCTTATTGGTAAATAAGAAGCCATCCACAGTTCAGAGTGAAAGATGATTTTCTCGAGACACTTTACTACCCTTTTCTAGGGGTCCACTCTCTCTACCCCTGACCAAGGCGCTGTCAAGTAATTGATCGATTCACGCTCTCTGCACCGTGTTTAATTCGCCGAAGAAGAAAAATTCTCTTACAATAATAATAATTAATGAGATCGCGGCTACGAGACTTTTGTTTAGCCGGACTGGTTTAGAAAGTGGTGCTCGCGGTTGGCCAATATGACAGTTCGGCAACACTCGTGGGAAATGCGTGGCAAAGGGTGAAAGCGAATCAGCAGCCATGGGAATAGGACTGGACCGGAGTTGTTTCTGGCGAAATCATAAATCAAAATAGAACGGTGCTTCTCGCCTGTATCGGCCTTTCCCGAGCAAACCACAGACACGGCCAAAAACAACAATGGTGGCCTTTTATTTAGAAGCCGTTCGTTCTCGCAAAACCGCACCACAACTCAGTGCTCCTTTATAACGGTCGTAAGTAAATCCTTTCATTACTATTTTCAATTTCCATTTCACTTTCTTCACGATGTGCGGTACCGTCAAATTCAAACGCAACAGCTAAAAATAACTCAAACTGCTAAACAATGACACATAGGTAATAATAAGTCTCTCGCCTATTTATCGGACGTACGAAAATTTAATAATAAAAGATCGTCGGAGTGCAGAGTATAACAGGTCCGAACTAGAATGGGTTTTTTGCAAAATTTCTTTAGAAAATTATGAACATTCTGGCTGCGATATTTCGATCTAGAATATCTCTGCAAAGAAAAGAAATGGAACAAAAACAGTAAACAAAACACGTCGCTTTAAAGAACCGAAGACGGTATAGATTTTTCCTAACGCCATTTCATTAAATTCTGATGGCAGACTCTGAGAAATACGAAAAAAAAATCGAAGTTGGCTTTTTAATTAGCGTTAAAATTCGGTTAAACGAGGCTATACCGAAAATGATTTCATTTCCACCATCAAAAACAAATTTACGCAAACATGTCGTCTAAATCGAAAATAATGAATACACACTTGTATGTAAATATTATTAATAAAGAGTAACGAATAAAATTACTAAAAACATAAATAGACAAATACTAATAGATACGAGTGAAAATTGTTTATTATCGTCGTCAAAATTATGTTTTCATCATAGGGTTTATTTTGTTTTTAACGCGGATACGTTTTATTGGCTGAGCACAATATAAAATTTCGTCCGTCACGAAGAAAGGGTGATATCGCAAAATCGATTTAAATCAATATATAGTCTGGTCGGTTAAGGAAAGTTGCGAATGATGATTTTCAATTTTTTTGTAATAGAAGTTTCCCGTGAAAGCTCTTAAGAGGTCCGCGAATTGTAGCAGCCCTAAGTATGCGGTATAATTAAAAATTGCCCAACCAGGAATTTTTGCGACAATTCAGTATCACAAAAAAGTAATGACTCGGATCTTACCGGCCAGTGTTTTAAAATGTTGCTTTGTCGTCATTAGTGTGTATTCGTTCATTTGTCTTTCTATTCGTTTTGTTCGCCCTAATAGTCACTTGTAATATAAATAAATGTGTTTATATTTTATTAATTATTCGTGAAGATCGTTTTTAACACCGATAAGATTCTACGCGGAAATTTTAACTTTAGAAAATCCGGACATACCTACTAGCAGATTCTTTTGTGTCGATGTCATCTTTAAAAGTCGCCACGTTGACGCCTTAAAAAAAATCGTACCTTACTTCCGTTATCATCGTCCCTTGTATTAAATAAATTCAAAAAAGAAACCGTTTGAACATTTTGTTAATCTGTGCGCAAAAATTCTGGAGCAGGTATCGCATGTAGGTAAAAATTGGTTAAGTAGCGAAAGATGAGCTGCAAAAAAATACAGTGGAGGAAATTACAGTTTTTTTCTTTTTTATTCAGTGTTTGTTCAGGTAACGCGGTAGCCTAGTGGTTAAGGCGCTTGGCTACCAAACCGGAGGTGTCATAGGTTATCGAAATTTATCTCGTTCCGGATCGAAGTTGCTCCCAGGTCTATACCTAATCTGAAATTGAATTGGGTACCAGAGAAATCTGGGAAGGTAAAGGCGACCGAGAGAAAGGAACTGGTGCCAGTATTCTCCTTAGATCCATTAGGCTTTGTACATTGTGAACCTTCACAATGCCCGGCGACCTGTCAAGGGTATGGGATTTACTTTAGTTCTTAGTGTTTGTTCACGGCTACTTTCGGACCATGTTGATTAATTTTTAAATCATTCTTTGTTAATTCGAACTGTACTGGCTAGTGGTGATACCATTTAAGTATATCAGTGATTACTGGCGGTATCATGATGCCGAAACATGTCGTGTTAAATTAAATTTACAATTATACATATATATTAATTACAACGTAATTCTTAGGCTACCCCCCATTTGAAAAAATGTCCCAATTTTATGTAACGTTTGTTATATTTTGTAGGATTTTTGTTATTGTTATTTAAAAAATGTCACAATTTTATGTAATGAAATATGTAACGAAAAATGTAACGAAAAAATGTTTTAACTTTATATAACGGAAGGTAAATGTTAGAATAGGATTTTTGTGGTTATGTTATTTTTTGTGTGTGTTGATGCCAGTAAGAATTACGTTGTAAATTTTGATCATTTTATACAAAGTATAGAAGAGAAAGAGACAGAAATGAAAGCAAGAGGGGTCAAGGGGCACAGCCCCTTGCGAGGCCAAAATGGCCGAGTTATATATATATATATATTTCCCCTAAGGGAACACAGTGTGTTCATTATTGCTTAATGAAAATAAACGTTATTAAAAAAAAAGAAAAGAAAACGGAATTCCTTTAAAGGAATGTGTTCTTTAATAAAACCACAGATAAAAATTAGTCAAAATAATTTTTCATCAGAATATACGAACTGCCAAAATTTAAAATTCTAGTCTAAAATTTTAAAATTAAACAAGTGATATCACTCATATTGCCAACGTTGGATTCTGTGGGGGGGGGGGGGGATTCGAATAAAGATATTTGAAATGGCTCTAATATCACTGATGGGGAAATATTACGTTTGAACATGAACTCTTTAAACAATACTTTTTATCGAATACAGAAGAAAGCATCATTACTCTATCCGTAATAATGTATTAAAAACTGCGAGATATTTAAAAAGAAATACTGACTTCAAGATTGTGTCTGGGCAATGGTCCATAGTTGATGCGCCCAAAAAAAGATAAAAAAAAAAAAAGAGATAAAAATTTAATAAAAACGAACTAAAACATAAAAAATAAAATTACTCGATAAAAAATATATAGTAGTGGACAGCAAAATTTAAAAGGGAATATTCCAAAACAGCATTACTACCTTAATTAGAGTGATCGGCAACTGATTCAAATCGCATCGAGTAAAATAAACCCGCATTAAATATTTTCGATGTTTCAAAACCGGGTAGTGATAGCGGTACTTCACATACGGACTTTAATTGTTGCAATTTGAATTTAGTGTACCGAGGATCCTTATGCTGGTTAAATCTTACGGTATATTTTAATAAAAAAATAAAAAATCGCGTAATCACGTTTCACGTTTTTAATGCATTTTTATGTAATTTTCGTACTTGACGTCGGTGTTTTTCTTTTCTGTTTTTTTTTTTTTTTTTTTTTTAATACTTTTATTTTACAATTTTTATTATTTGCGTTTTGTATTTTATTCGTTATTTTTAATTTTCAAACCAATTAACAAACGAGAAAGTTTCGATACACCACGTTTAATTACGCTATTATGACGGAGCTGATGTAGAAACACGGGCTAGGGAGAATATGGAAATTAATTTAACGAGAATTCTTTTCGATAATTTGTTCTATATAGTATAAGCGCTTAGGCAATGTATGTATAGTGGCGGCGGCAAACTGAGTCAAAAATAAAAAGAAAAAAGATAAAATATATTTACACACACACACATATATATATATGTTATAATATATATTGTCGGCTCCGATATAGTTTTACATATCAAGGAGAGCTTTACAGGTAGTATTTTATTCTTTTTACTTTTTTCGAGTGTTCTCCTATCGGCTCCTAGTTAGAAGTGTTTGATTTCAGGCATTCAAGCTGCTTCAAAACGATCACCAAGTATTAGCCTCTTTACTTCTAGAGGATCTAACTGCTTTTTCCAATCATAAACTTCGAACGGATCTCTGAAACTGATTTTTTAAGCAGAATATGCTGCAAACTGCCGGGGAATATCCAACAGATCAAACTCGCCGCTTAATTCTTCTCTAAATATATCCTCTCTCAAGAACATCATTAAACCCGTAGCTGAATTCCTTCCTAAATCTGCCCTTAAATAACACTATAAAACCGCTAATTAATTTCTAAACCTTATAACTGACACCATAAAATTCGCTGAAGAATAATTTTCTCTTTTCCAAATGCATTATTTCGTTTCAAGAATATGCCTCGCTCTTAAATTCGACTGTTGCCGATTTCCAGTCTGACTGAAATTGGGAGATAATTATTTAACAAGGATGGAAATTTAAATAATTAAAATGATTCTTTTTCAAATGTCGGCAGCCAATTCTACAGTTCATCGCAGGCGAATCTAAATTGCTTTTAAACGACACAGATATGACTATATAATATATACACACACACATATATATATATATATATATATATATATATGTATATGTATATGTATATGTGTATGTATAGATGGAAGAAAATAAAATAACAAAGTTATGGTTAATTTTATTGTCGTTGATAATAATTACGAGAGTAAAAATGACCGTGTAACAGAACAAGCGCTCCGGTAAATAGATAAAATCCGGAACGAACCGGATTTTAAGAAATTCAATAAAACCATTCCATCACCGTGACACATAATTTTTTTCCAACAACTTCCTTTCATCTCGTTATTCATTCACCGGTAGTAGTCTGCAGCCGTAAGTGTGTATTCGTTTCCACGTTAAGAATCATTTTCAAAGTTAACAATTTTAAACGGCCCCTTCGTGTAATTAATTCACCTTATAGTTTTTTGGAATATTTCAGTAGGTTTTTTTTTTTTTCTAGTTTTTTAAATTATTATATAGCGTAATTAACCATTTAAATACGCCTATAATAGTAATTAGGTCATTCTTACACGGCGATCAATAAGAAAATGTTGTCACGCTTTTGCACTTTTTAGAAATCCTTTATGAAATATGTGTTTCGTTTCTGCATTACTTTTGTAGGACATTTAATTTTTTGTCATTTTACTCTTTATCGCTCATTCTACCAGCGCGGGTATTATATATAGAAGAAACATTTGGAGGAACTCTGTAGGACCGAGTTTATACAGACATACATATATAGTTCTTCTGTAGTACTTATGGAAGGACCAGTTTTAATTGACTATTATTACTGTAATAAACGTCGTATAATCATACAAGATAAAAGGTTACAGATTAAGCGTTACAAATTCCGTTACAGCGATAGAAAAATGTTTCCCACATACACTCGATGAAAGACGTTGCATGTGATTTTTCGTATCACCTTTGTTGGAAAAATGTCGCACGTTAATATTTCAAATCTTAAATGAATCACATTTATAATAAAAATTAACCTTTTTTCGAATTTCGTCTAAAAATATAGATGCAAAGGTAAAATATCAGCTCTAGATGTCTCTGCATTTAACGTAGAGGGAATCTGTCAAAAATGCTGGTTATGACTGATCCATTTTTTGATCGTTTTCCTAAATATCGAATTTTGAACGTGATCACCTATTTCTAACTTAATTTTTTAACAAAATACACCGTCATCATCGAACATTGCTATTCTTACAATCCGAGAAGTTTTATTACATTTCAACGATTCTACAGTGTTAATCTTCTGCGTAAATTACCGATTGAACTGTACCGCAGGACTACAAGTGTGCCCGCGTTCGGATTGAATTTCAAAGCGACAAGGGAGACATTCTCCTTCAAAGGAGCGATTATACAAACCGTTAATCGAAACGGATTCTCAAGATTTCGGCAAGCAGCTCAATTATCAGAATTCAATAAACCGTAAAAAAAAAAGAAAAACCAGCTGTTATTAAGGCTATCGGATAACCTGCGACCGCCACAAGAACGGCTGGTGAAATTTATGACTCTCTATGCCGGATCACGTCCACTTCCGTTCGAAATCATACCCGACCGTATTACTTTAGCGTCACTAAGGAAAAAACCTTCATAATATCTTTTACATTTGAAAGTCGGCAGTATTAGCAAGACTATTTCGATCATATACGAATTTTCCCGAAATATTCTGTACGCGCGAGTGATATACATCCGCCTGTGAAGAACTTTTCCTTAAAAAAAAATCGATGACAACAACAAAAAAAAAGATTACTTCATTTTTAAGCCCTCTTCGGGAGGTGTTTTGTAATAACTTAAAAAATTGAAATTAAACTTTTTACGATTTTCTCGTTTTTATTTTCCCTTAACATCTTTTCCGTTTTGTCCTTTTCATCCGAACGATGATTCTTTTTTGTATTTTCGACCGTATTCTGTTTTAGTGTTCCGAACGAGAACTATTTTTTACACTCAACTCCTAGCACTTGACGTCTCTGCTCCTCCGTCTATCTTGTCATTCCCTTCTTTGTCCGTTATTCCTCTACTTGTTTTTTTTTTTTTTTTTTTTTTATTTTTTTTATTATTATTATTATTTACCTCTGACCAAATTGTAATATTTAGTTGTTGATTCTTCCCCTCTATATTGCATCTGGGCACATGATCTTTGTTATCGCGCCAACAAAAAAAGAAGAAAAAAAACTAAATGTTTCTACGCCGTTTGGAGAGATCATGAATACTTTTTAACTGAACGCATCTAGCTGTTTTTATATTGTTCAACGTACGAATGATTATAGCTTTCTTACAACCGCGACCAGTGTGACCTTCTTTTGCGTTATTACTTAAAAGTTTTGTTACGCTTTTGCGTTACAAGAAGTTGTAATGGAACTGCTACGGGGAAAACTGTAAATTATTATTTTTTTTCTACAGAAAAAAAAGTAATAATAATAATAGTAATAATAGTAATAATAGTAATAATAGTAATAATAGTAATAATAGTAATAATAGTAATAATAGTAATAATAATAATAATAATAATAACGTAGTTAATTGAAACTTTTCCTCTTTTAGTATTACAGAAAAATTATCAGCTGAGTTATAAATATACATATATGTATTAGTGCATGTATGTGAGTGTATGTCCAAGTTGCAGACACAAATTTGGGGCACGTTTGCACTGGAACAAGTGGTGCTATTTACTCAACCGGTTTATATTACTCGATAAGCGCATTCGATTTTTTTTAACATTTCCGCGCAACCAAAAAAAAAAAACCCATCGGAAAGAGTAACAAAGTTGTTTCGCAGAAATTAATATCAACATGTCTTGAAGCGTAGGGCATGATATTCGTGAAAGAAAATAGTTTATAGGTTGTGGGTGCCTGTATGTATTCCCGGCGTGCACGTGTACAAGCGAAAAATTATTAGCGTTGTTCTCATCGGTATTTGTCGCCTTCCATACAGTCACGCACATATAAATTTTGTTTGAAAAACGTTGGTTTTTATATTATAAAATTTTTAATTTTGATTTTTGGGCTAACAATTACAACAACTGTCGATTATTATTCGCTGGTACTTTATTCTAAATATAATAAACACGTACATGATACCTTTACGTGTCTTATGTATTTTTATCAATGTTTTTTTTAAACTTTTAAATTACAACTGACCATGAGATAATCTAGCGGTTGATCCAATGCGATGCAGCTTGGCTCGAATGGTATTTCGTTGTGTTCTCCGAACTTCGAGACTGCTATCGAGCTAACTGTAAAGTGCTTCTAAATATCTTGTTCCATAATTAATTAATAAGATTAAAGAATAATTATAAGCATAAATAAAGAAACATCTTAGGATTACGAGCTAGAAATGTCTTTTCGGAAGAATAGAATATTGGAAAATGAACTTATTAGTAAAGAGCTGTACGATACATATATATATACATATATATATATATATATATATATATATATATATATATATATATATATATATATGTATATTGTTTGGATCTGGTTAGCTATGTGCCGTTTGCTATACATAAAAATTCTCCTCCTTTTGACCGCGGTAAAAAAAAAGTATTTCTTAACAAACCCCTCCGAGGGTGCGTGTTCTTTACTAACAGGAATAAATTTAAACGTATAGCTGAGTCATTTTATTGCTCAACAGTCTAGTAGTATGTATTAACAATACTTTACCCTCTTCGACACATCGACAATGTAATGAATAATTTGAAAACAATGAGTAATTATTGAGAAGATGTGTTTGAGAATATATTTGTTTTCCGTTTCAATCAATTATTCAAATCATTCTGGTTCATCATATTATGTATGCGATGCGTGTCGGAATCTAGGTTTGTGCATTTAAATGTATACGTTACCACGTGGTTGTGTATACTGTTTAGATATTCGCTAATTCTGCACATCAATTTAATGTATGCACTGTAATTGGCTTCGCGGTGTTGTTATATAAATAAATAAATAAAGAAAGAAATATATTTTTCGTTTGTCTTTATTACTAATATTTCATATTTCTTGTACCATTGAGTAGGCGGTACATTTGAGACTGCGAACGCGGTTATATTATGCTGGGCAGTTCGTTTGATCTCGTGTTACCCGTGAAATGTTTAAGTCTCGATGTAGCTTCGTGTCCCAGCGTAAACGAACGTAAGTCTAACGGCCTTTTGTTTCGGAATCTTACTGAGTAACGGACGTATAACTCTGAAGACCGTACGTCCGCGAATAAGTTTCGATACTACAACTTAAGAGTTTGTTTTCTAACGATTGCGGAACCCGATATGACAATGGTCGTTTATTTATTTATTTATTTATTTATTTAAATCAGTTTGATACGTTAATAATTGCTATCTAAATGCAATCCTTAAGTATTTGACATCTTCATTTCCTTCCCGTCTATTGGAGAAAAGATTCTGCATGTTTACGTAAAATGAGCCACCTTCTTAACGAAACTTCGAGCTATTGCCAATCACGATATTACATTTTCGTCTACGCAACTATGAGAGCTTTGTCGTCTGAAAGATGTAGCAAATTCAATCGTATAACAAATAATCCTTACGTAGTTAGCTGCAGCCATTGACTCGAACATGTTTTTTCACTTTCAAGTCTCTTTTAATAGTCACCGGTGGAACGTTATACGGGTTCAAATACGGGAACGTTTAATTTATATTATTATTTTTTTAGAAATCTCACATTATTAAAAAAACGAGATAGTTATAAGAGCAGTGTTATAGAGGAATTACGACGGGAATACAGCGGAATTACAGCGGAATTACATCATATATCCAGTCATGTGGACACTAGTTCTAGTTAAGCTCTCTAAACGGTGGATTCGGAAGATTTAAGGAAAAATACCTTCGCAGTACCGTAGTCCGTTTATTAATAGTACCCGACGATGGCCGAATAATGAGATTTAGCCCGAACTCGCAGGTCAATTTATTCATCAAACATTACAAAATACAACAATAATTACAGTTATATTTTTCAAATTTTAAATCGTGGATTTTAGTTCGCGCAATATTTCAAGTATCGTCATATAAATACCGCGAGGAAATTTAATTTTCTATTTCAAATACGGTAAATTATTAAGCCAGCAAAACATTTAATCATCGACTGCATTTTGCTTAGGTCGAGAATTTTCATTAGTAAGCTATTTTTCGAAACCAACATTGCTCGTTTAATAATACATATACACATATATATTTCATTAGCGAATGTTTGCTCGGCTGATCTGAACTTGCAAATTAATTCACGGATTAAATATAAGTTTCATAAACAGTTAAATACTTTCAGCAGTAATTTGCTCGCGAAAATTTTTGTATACACCCTTGTATTATTATTATTCGTTTTTATGTTACTTCACTCGTTACAAAAAATAAAAAACTAATATTGTCGCAAGTCAGAAATATTATCGATAAATTTATCGTCTATAGTAACGGCCCCGTCTGCATAAATTGACGTAATACTTAAATCCGGTTAAGTTATAAAAAAGTTACCATATAATAGATGTATTTAAGCCGCGGTGTGTAAATAAGCGAATTATTTACTTTTTAATAAACCCCGATGATCACTTAAACATTGGTCTCCCCTCCTTTTTAAATTTACTCACTTTGCAGAATTTTCTCGACGCTCCACCAATCGATTTATTTTTAAACTTCTATCCAGTTTGTGAATTTCGTCAAAAATACGATTTTTACCGATTTTTGCCGATGTCGTTATTAATTATTTTTCCATTTTTCCATTTTTCTTTTGATTATTATTACAATTAGAGTACGGTTGTTTTATTCGTCAGACATTATTTTTATAGTCGAGCGTATCGGTAATATTATCATTATTATTATTATTATTATTATTATTATTATTAATTTATTTGTTGTTGTTGTCGGTAGTGAGGAAGAATTTAGTCCGCGCCAACACAGATATACAAACGCTGCAGGGGGCAAATAGGATGCACCGAGCAGCATCGTAGGGTACTCCAGTATGCGGCCGCGGGGTCGAGGAGACCGCTCCGGTTTGGGAAATAAAATGAAAATAGAAATAAAAACTTAGCCGGTTGATTTACCGTCGTCATTTATATCGGCGATGTTCGTAGGTGATAAGCGATTCTTCTTTCGGAAGATCATGCCGCCTCCTCTATAAAGATGTTCTGAACCCGTGTGGCATAGAGCAGATCGCGGATCGACCGATGAATGGTGCGACAGAGAGAGCGACAGAGCGAGAGAGTATGGGAGAAAGAGAGAGCGAGTGTGAGGAACTGGAATCGAACACACCGAAAGTGGCATTTTACATTCGGTTTCATAATGAAGTCAACATGTGTCAAATATTCTTTCTGTTCTTGCGTGTACACAAATAAATCCAGGCAGCTCTTATGACGGACGAGCTTCGAGTCGGCTGTTGATACCGATTTATAAAAAAACTCGCCGTTCTTATTCGCTATCATCATTGCGCTTGTTTGCTCGTACAATAAGTATTGATACTAAAATATTAGCATTTCTCTGTACTACCAGAATTAGTATCGATTGTATCTGCATGCAGCCGAACAGGTTGCAGCAGCGACGACATGTTAAAGGTGCCCCCGTCGACAGAGCGAACATAATTACGCGAATAGCCGATGCCACCCTTCGAGAGCGGTCCAGCTTTCCGGAGACAATTCTCGTCCGCGCGCCGATGATTCCAGCTCCCATCGTTGCGAACGCGCACCTATAACTGAGAAAGAGAGAAAAACGATTACGTTTCTAAATTTCAATGAAGAGGCAAAGAACGATCATCGGCATGTATGGGCGAATAGCCCATACATGTGAGCCGTAATAAAGCATGAGAGAGAATATCGCATTCCGAGATGGGCAACAAAATGAGTTTTTATTATTTTTCCCACTACTACCACCGCTGCTGCTGCTGCATATTACACGGCGAAATCTGAAATAAAAAATGCCGCGCAGACACGGAAGGTGGTTCCCTAATCATTTACTACTGGTTAGACTACACAGCGTGATGTCCAGCTCTGTCGTTTGCCGGGGGCATACCGACACGGGCCGACGTAATAAAAGGACGACGATAATAGCTTTAAATTCTAGCCTCGACTAATTCGCTTGTTTTTCGGATCTGTATAAAGCTGCAGCTTCTTCGCAGCCTCCCATCACTACTGCCCAGATGTCGCCGTATCGCTAGTCACTAGTGAGAACTTGGCAGTTAATAAGTGTTTTTCGTTTTCCCTTTTGAATTCAGTGAGTTGTATGTGACAAGCCCCGAGAAAAGGAAAAAAAAATTCCAATAGATAATAAATGAAAATAGAATTTCAGCGTTAAATTAAAATGATTTTTCCGAAAAATTAAAAACGTTACACAGCTTACTTTGGAAATAATATACTATCTCGACGGTAGTATCTAGAACAATTTTCTTCGGCAGAATGCGAACGTCTCTGCTTGTGGTTGCTTTTTTCGGTTGGCGCTTCGCGAAAACTGTTCCAGCTTACTTGGCTTCTTCGGATTATGCCGGAAATAACTCGGACGATTTCTGCCTTTGGAATTGCTAATGATCATCGAAAGGGCACAATAGCAGTTTAATCATCCTCACCATCCTGAACGTCAGCGACTACCTATTCGTACATTTCAACTGTACAGACATTGGTATATTGTTCTAGGTAATTGTTTACACGCAGTACGAATGCGTACACACGCGAGGCTACATTTCGAACTGATCTAGTGATTGTTTGATTTATCGATGTAAAAATGCAGTCTCGTGTGTGTCTATTATGTACTTATTAGAGCGCATATGATGGTATGCGTGCTAGCCATTGCCTTCCACGCGATTATTAGCGATTATTTAAATTTAAATTTATCGTAATAATTTCTGTCGTCGCTCGGGATCGAACCCGAGACACTTCGGTAACGGAAGCTAATTGCGACGACAGTAGTTAAGTAAAAATTAAAAATAATTCGCCCGATTAAACGGGCAATTTTCATTTAAAAAATGAGTGAAGATGGTTGTTTCAGTTGGAAATTGGCCGTAAGAATTTATCATCGTTTGGCAGATTTTCGGAAATTTCGAATCAAGCCGGGAAATATATAAAGAAAAAGGGGTCGCAAAACAAAAAAAAAAAAGTCGTAAGACACTACTCCTTCACCACGTTAGAGATGGCAAGATTGGACTGACGTGACATAACTGGTTGATAGCATAAAAAATTTAGAGCGGTACGATTTCTGCACATCGTTTTTTTGAGTATCTTTTGTTTGTTTGGTGAAGGATGAAATAGGGAAGCCGCTCCATGTTGCCCGATGTCGCAGTTCTTCGTAGTGATGCTATTAGAACCGGAGCCTTTGTCCTGTGCTATTTTTGTAAAATTAATCAAAGTAGATTTAGCCGCATCAGTGAAAAATATTCAAATATACAGAGTATTATAATAAAGAGTGTACTCGTAAGAATTTGAAAAATACACAAATAGCGCGGGGGATATATAATTAAATAGATCACAATATAAATGTATTAAAACGTTATATGTAAATTTAAAGATCAAAAAAAAAAAAAAAGTCGTTTAAAATGAAACCTAGCCGGAATTTGTGAAATGTTCTTTTCGTATTCTTCATATATATATATATATATATGTATATATATATATATATATATATTTTTTTTTTTTTTTTTAAATTTCATACGTGTTCTGAATCGACACATATTATATATACCAGGAATTGTTTTTTGATACTCGTTATCAGATTCTCTACAAAATAAGCCCAATGTTGGCTTTACCCTAGTTGGTAAAATCGATGTAACTTTTTGATAAACTTATGGACTTGCTTTTTTTTTTTTGTTTTTGTTAATTAAGCAGAATATGTTGCGTTTTATCTGGAATGTCAGTGAAACGAATCTGCGCAGTACCCGCAGAATTTAAAATCACGATTTACATTCGACCGTGCGTACTACTGGTAAGAGCGATTACATCGGATGTTCAAATACCGATTAAAGAGAAAAACTTCCGAAAATTACATAGTGCGCGGGTTTTCATTAGCATAAATCTTTAGCCATTTCAACATATGAAAAAAGCTTTTTTCTCTTTTAATATATTCCTCATTTATTTACTTTAGTTTTACCCGAAATAAAGTAAATAATTTAACGAATAATTTCAGCAAACATTTTAAAAATGTTACGGCATTTACATCGAATTCTAATAAAATACCGTAACTAACTAAAAGATTCTTCGAGAAACATTCTATAATAATATTGGACCGCTGCATCCGCTTATGTAAAACGCTCCGAAGCGAAAGAACGTTTTCGAACGCGGATTGTAAACCTTTTGCGCAATTTTCATTTACTGACAACGAATGAAAAAGCAGTCTGCACGAACTGTTTTTCGATATTTATATTCCTTTTTTTTTGTCTGTTTTGACGCGTTTCGGAGTGTTCTGTCTCTAGAATGTGTTGTTAAGTAAAAAAAAATAAAATTCTTACAACCTAGTTACAGAAATGTTGAAACAATGAAATTTTCATCGGTGAAAACTATTAGAAAAATAATGAAGTATAGAATGTTACAGTAGTAACCGGAACCCACTAGTGATACAGGGCAACTGGATTTTTTTAAAGATCTACCGATCTTCGCCTACTCGAGCAAATAAATGAAAAAAGAAACAACCGCAAATACGAGTACGACAATTTGCTTTATCACCTACATCGTGTACAAGCAAACAGGAGAAAATTTCTAGATTAATTGTTCCATTTTTATGGCTACTGTAAATGTACCTCTTTCAAAAGCTTTTAATTGTTTATGGGATTCTGTACAGCAAACAATTGTTCTTTTCCCTTTTTGTTAGTTCAAAAATAGTCTTGGCCTTAAATTTTGGAATCGATTACTAATCTAAAAAAAAACGAGCAAATGAATATAATATCTGGCTGTAAATAGAAATGTTAAATTGTATATCAATAGAGTCCATTATTTTATTACATTATATATATATGTGTGTGTGCGTGTGTGTGTGTGTGTATGTATGTATGTATGTATGTATGTATGTATGTATGTATGTATGTATGTATGTATGTATGTATGTATGTATATATGTATGTATGTATGTATGTATATATATGCGTGTATGTGCCTGTGTATATATGCCCGCGTGAAATACGGTTCTAAAACATACTTTATTTGAAATTCAGTTCGTGGCTGTAAGAGCATCAGTAAATACTCAATATACAAAATTTCTACTTAACTAAGTAATTTTATTCAAAGATCACATAAATTTTGAAATCGGATGAATAGTTTTGTAGATCACCTTCTACATCCAAAACTTATAAACATTACCTCTTTACAATATTAGTGTGATCAATCGCTCGATCACTTTTTTCGTCGCCCTTTATTTTAGCGGGATTAACGGCGCACAATATTTAACCGGATAATATGAAAAATTGGTCACCACGAAAAGCCTTTTTATTTTAACGGGATAATATATAGCCTATGTCCAGGGCCGTATCTGTCGGAAGGGTTTTCCGGGTTAAACCCCCCCCCCCCGAAATCATAACTGCTTGAAATAAATGGGCCAAAAAATCCGAATAAATTTATTTCTTTTCAATTTTTCACAAAAGAAAAGAAAATTAGAATTTCTGTAAATTCTATGGAAACAACTATCGCGGTTTAAACGAGATTGATATGGATGCATGATGAATTGTTATTTTTGTTTTATTGGTGTTGGTATATAATATTCGTTCAGTTGTTTTTTTTACGAAAAAAAAAGAAAAAAAAGAATAAAATTGGGCTCGTCAACCAAGGACTTTCACTCAAAAACAATTAGAGGAAAAGCTTGAGTGCACACCATCCATGATACCTTATTAAGGATGTATGGGACTTGCTATTTTATTAATAGTAAAACAGTAATGTCACACTGAGAATTTGGCGAACGGCAGCAGTTCTCTCATTGAACTAAAGCCGATTTGGCTAACGCTTTTAAACAGCCAAAGGGAAGGTTTTTCCGCGAATTTAATATGTTTAATAGACACATTTAGAAAAAAAGACAAAAAAAATTTGAATACACGCAAGTTTTAAACCTCCGCCAAATAAAAAGTCGTTTTTGTACTTGCGATTAAATTATTATATTAATAATATACGAAAAAGAAGGGAAAACTGAAAAAGAAAGTATCCAATGATCGAAGGAAAAGATTCTTTAGTATAAAAATGTGGAGCTCGCTCTCGATACAATCCGTGAGCGTCGTTGCAATGTGCATTATACAGCGCGGAAAAACGGAAAATTGTTGCGATTTCGAGGAATTTAAGAGCGAAAAAGAAGGAAAATTTTAAAATACATTAAAGGCGTTACTTGGTGCAGCTTGAGGGAAAACGTGGAAATGTGAATGGCGATTCTTAGACTATCGAGACGGGAAAAGAGAGTCGTAGCCTGGTGGTAATTAATCGGTAAATGAAACGGCCAGCAGAACGAGCGGTGCAGGATGGAAATTGAGAATGTGACCGGCAGAGGAACGCGCGCGGGTAATTTAAAAAGTTTTCCAAGCGTTAATAATTATCGTCGAACGATGACGGCTTGTTAATATTGCTCGGATTTAATTAAAATATTATCGTCGGCCGGGAAATACATTTGAAAATGAAGCGATGAAACGGGGCGGCGGTGTTGTACTCGATGGAAAATACAGACGATTTCGAAGATGTCGAGTGCGTGATAAAAGCGAAAAAAAAAAAAAGCGAAAGAAACGAAGAAAAAAACTCAGAACTTGTCGTAGTCGACTGAGACAGAGACGGGCCGCTTTGAAGAATAATTTCGGAGGTGTCAACCAAGTTAAAATGCCTTCATGGAGTCTCCGTTGGCAGCGCGTAGCAGTGCCCGCGACCGCCGTAAAAAACAGCAAATTCATCTCCAGCTGGAACTGGTCCTTGGCCCTGTCGCTCGTATATAACGGCCCGGAAGGATAACGGAGCGTCGTTGTCAAAACACTAGATGATATCTTTCGGCAACAGCCTGATCGCGGGCACCGCCTGTAAAATCAACAAAACCGCACGCCGCCCCGGGTCCGATCGGCGAAAATGATCGAGAGATGCCGGAGAATTAAGAAATCTCCTCTTGTCGGACCTTTATTTTTCCCGTGCCCGCCGATCCGGGTACCACCATTATCGTTTATTACAATCGGTATCTGCTCGAACGATGCTGGAATGTTATCAGCTCTGGCTGGCTTGTCGCGCCAAATTCGGATTAACCTGCTCTTTCAAGTTATCCGAAAACGAATACGGCTGCTCGCACATACGTGCGCATGCGGACGCGCGTTATCATTATCATCGTTATTTCGAGAAAATAGCATAAAAAAAAATCGATTGCTTTGAATTAAACCGCACCATGATGAGTCGGAGAATTTCTTTTTGAAATAGACAGGTGAAGGGCAAGCCAGTCCGAATGGTAATTTGATCGCATCGTTGACTATTCAACAAACATTATTTATCCGTTTGTTGATATATGCCCCCTCTCGTCCGTGTGCGCCTATGTTGTCTTACAACACGTGTATGTATGTACCTTTAACCATGCGTCCCCGCATCTGTACGTACACACTCGCCGTCCGGCTAAATTGTTCGAAAGTTTAAGATATAACCTACTCGACCGCGCACAATGCTACAAACCGAAAAGAGTTATCAATTAATTTTATTCGACGCGTTTGCCTACAAAAAGTCCCTCCCCCCCCCATCCATTAATTCGTCTTCGCGCGTCTCTACAGTGCTCCGATGACGTTTCTGCGGTTTCCGGGATGCAACGAGTGACGTCATCTTTTCAATAAGGCTCCCCGTTTTCATAAATATACCATTTTAAGTTTTTAATCGACAGTATCCCCGTTACGCAAAATAGTCATAAAAAAACTACTGCCAAAAACACGGGATAAATATAAAAATCATCCGAAAGTTTCCTGGCTTTTTTTTTTTTCTTTTTTTTTGGGTGTATGTGTCAAATATGGACGTTAACCCGGCACAAGTGGAATTTTTCGTATATTTTCAGTGTGCGGAATATTCTACCTGAACGAAACACTGATGCCTAACCAACTAGGTAAGTCTCCTCCTCCTACCGATCATAGCGTGGTTGTTTAGAGGGTCCGCTCTGATATTCCGACAATTATTGATAAACAACTTTGTTTAAAGGCGAGATTTTTTCCCTCTAAAGTGATGTGTTCCAATCTTAAACTCTAGCGCGTTTAAATAAACAGACTGCTTTACTTACATAACGGAAACCATTCTCGGCGTTAACCGCTTAACGTGTGTCTAGTGTAGGTTGTCGTCCGGTAACCGAAATGCTACGACACCCGATTATGTTGACGGAATCGCTTTTCTTGTGCTTGGTGGCCAAGTGACTTGCTCATTTTTGATTTAAATCTGACTGTGGATTTTCTTTTCTTTGCTACACCATCCTGCAGCATCCGTAAGCAGACTTTATACATCCACATCAGACTCCGAGGTCCAGATGCGTTTTGACATTTGACTTTAGCCGGTTACTGCGTAGGTCGAGTTTGCGAATATCATTCCAGCAGCCATTTAACAGGTCTCTACTTTCCACTTCACACGATGCTTCCGCGTTGTTGGTCGGCATCAAGATGCGGTGCTCTAGATATTTAGCCGAATCTTTCTGCGAGATTTTAATGGTTATTAATGTAAATGCCATTTTACAGATTAACTTATTTTTAGATAAGGGTAGGTGACTTTTGCTGGTTAAATTTTATTGTTTTTTTTTCTTTTACGCATGCGCATTACATTCAAGGATCCCGCCGAGCCATGCAGCTTGTCGGCAGGGTTTTACAAATTAACACATGCTTCTATTCTTTATTAGTTAATATATATATATATATACAAATACAATAGATACTATAACTAACGAATCCGAGACATAGGCAGTTATCGGCGATTCTTATAATATATATATATATAAGAACGTTCGTAAACTATTCTCATTCGCGCACTCAGCATATAATTTAAATAAAAATAATTTTCTCATTCCAATCCATAGACTCTTACTATTTACACATCGTTATTTGATAACTTCGGATACAATCGATGAGATTTTTAACGTTGAGTAATAATTTAATTTTAGACTTTTTTTTACAAACCATTTTTTTTAATAATTTAGTTGTTTTTCCGTTTGGCGGTAATCGTTTAATATATTCTCGTAGCGCGTTTAACATATTGCATAGTATGTTTATAAGTTTGTTTTTTTTTTCCCCCGAGCATGTTTATAAGTTGTTGTCCCTATGTTTGCGTTGAGGTTACTTATTTTATTGTTTTTAAAGAATCGTATTTTTCTTATGTCATTACCTTGCCGATGTCTTTTTTCAATTTTCATTTTTTTGTTTATCTACTCCAACATAATTTAATAGTGCATATGAGATTTTGGGTCCGAGATATTGTACTTTCGTGATATGTCCTCTTCCATATTTGTGTGCTTCCTGCTAGTGTTCTCATGTTGATTGTTAAACATTTTTTTAATTTTAAAAGTAGTTTACGTGTTTCAGTTTAGTTTTGTCTGCTATATGTCCGATTGGCGTAAAACATGGCATATCATAAATTTGTTTTTTTGCGATTTTACGTATTTTTTCAGTCTATATGATATTTGAATTGTTTTTCTAATACAGGCGTAATCGTTTATATGGGTTTTCCCAAAGTTGTCTGGTTTTAGACCTAAATATTTATGATTTTTTACAATTCCACAATAGTTTTTCCTCGTTGTATAAAAACAGCTAGTTGAGTGATATTTTTCTGTCCATTTTGGAACTCGGGCTAGAGTGTTTTGTAGGTTTTCATTCGTTTTGATTTGTGGAGCACATACGGATAATGTTATGATAACATCGACACACATTTGGTGTATCCCGTTTCAAGAATGCTACCTTGCGATACTCCATCTTCTATCAGATGAAATAGCGATTTTGTTGAACTTTTGATCGGTATAACTTTAACCTACAGTAGCTGCCTGGCAACTGTGTGCTAATTTTCGCGACTACCCCTTCGAGATATCTTCTTCTTGGTGTGACATCTAAAAATTGTAGTGCTGAGCAATATTTCTTTTAAGTGCTCCGCCAATTATCGACGTAACAACTCTACGTACTCGGTCGACGGTTGAGCGTTAATTCTGAAAGCCGAACTGGAAGTCCGGAATTTTAAGACGTTTTGGCTGTGCGCGTATCGTGAGGTTGGAACACCCTACAAATTAAATGTCCAGAAGACGGTTCCGTTTCGTCTTCGTTCCTGTTTGTTCTGATTTGTTGGTTTTAACTTTCAGCGAACGAATCCGAAGTAACAAGTCCAGCCGTGGCTTTCTATAATCAGTAATATTTATCCGTTTCTGGGATAAGGTTAATAATCAGGAAAACATTCGATATTTTATTACAATAATATTAACCGATTAAGTTGGTTACTAAACCCGTTAATATGGCGTTGCCTATTGGATTGCGCGTATTATATATGTCCCCGATCTTTCTACGCTTTTTGATCAGTTCTCTGACTTTGAGCGGATAGCCATTTTCTTGACCGACAGCTGAGTTTAGTTTTGCGGTTGCGGCGTTCGTGGCTTCTCGAATTATGAAACTGTATATGAATCGACTGCAGAAGAATTTCCGCAAAAACTTTCTGAAATAGCTGAAGTTATAGGCTGCACTGCTGATCAATTTTGGAATGGTCTTTTTTTCGTAACAAAAGCGCAGAAAATGGTTGGCCGATTTAAGATAGGTAAGGATCATGTGACTTTTTTATTTTGCTCCAACGTTTCTTTGGCAGATCGTATGTTGAAACCACTGCTTGTAAGTCGAGACCTAACATCACGTTCCGTGAAAGGTGTAGATTTGAATAGAATTGTCAGTTCACTGAATGGCAAACGAAAAAGTTTGGGTTACCACAGACATGTTTTTAGTGAATGGTTTAATAAATGTTTCTTCCCAGAAGTCTATATGAACCTCAAGGGTTTCGAATTTAAAATTCTTCCTTTGATTATAGACAACGCAGCCGGGGTCATCCAGTCTTGCATCGATGAATTATTAGTTGATAAAGCCTCAAGCGAAGATAAAATAGTAGAGGTTGTCAAAGAGCGTAGTAATAAAGGCCTAAGATATTCTGTTCTAAATACCGATTTAATTAAAAAAGGTCTTGCACTAGTCGGTAAATTTGGTAAGCATTTTATTACGCATGATCCTAATAAGGAACGAGCTGGTAAGTTTCAGCGTGATCTGAACTGGTTAATGTCCCCTTGCAGAGCACATTATACAATGGCCTAGCCAAAACACAAGCTCAACCATTAATTATTGAATTCTTCCTTAAATTCACTGAAACATCGGCACCAAGCTAGTCCTAATTTTGTTCAAGAAGTTACCGAAAGAATTTCACCAGCGGAGCACGAATACGGTAACCGAGACATTTCTTGTCGATAGTAGTAACATCGCAGTCGTACGCAAATGTAGACATTTATTGTCATAAAGCGATAACGGATAAAATTTTTTTACGGCTAACCGATATTATTTATGTTCATGAATTAGTGATACGTTTTTCTCCTTTTCAAATGATAATTTGCTTTATATGATATTTTTTTATTTATTTATTTTTTTTTTTATTTTATTTTTTTGGAGTTTGGCCAACCAAGGGCAGCTACCCGACACATCATATGATTCGTACGCGCAATCTTTATGAAATAAAATGTTTAAGATTCTAATATAAACGTTCATGGTTTATTGCATTATTTTTGCTAGTTTTTTAGGACTGGAACCAAACTTCAGTTTTTCCATAGATGAAATATATTCTTTTTTACACGTATTTTTCGGGAACGTATCAATAAGTAAAAACAGGATTAGGTGTTTATGGAACAATGAAATTTTTTAATTTCGGAATACGTGTGTTTTTGGGTAGGTGCCTTATGAATATGTATATAAATGTACGATCGGGAAGTTATTATTGCGTCTTCAATGAACTACAAAGTATTGCCAGCAGCTGTTCCTAAAGTTTTGAGAATAGTTCCTTCGACCCAAGCTTCTGAACAGTTTGAAAACCATTTGATCTTAATGTTTTTACAGAAAACAGACAAATAAAAAATATAGTCCATTCCCTTAGCTTTACAATAAAAGACGATTTTCAGTGAAAAACATTTTTCCTTTTCCTTTCATTCCACAGCAGCTACGATATTAAATTGAATGATGTGTTTTTTCGTTAAACCTAAGTTCACTAAAATACGTTTTATTTACTACTCTAATAATTAATATCAGACTGAGCCACAGCAAAACGTGGCGGCTGGGTTTAGTTAAGTATATATACTGGGTGTCCCATCATTAGACAATGAATTTGTCTTTTTTGGAGTAAAACGAATTTTATGTTTCTAATAGTTAATTAAGAAATAAAAAACAATTGAATAAAAATGAATTTAATAATTGTTCAAATTGACGCCCTCCTTCTCTAATACGCGCTCTGCATCGATTCAAAAATGATCCTTTCAATTAAGCTTTGCGAGAGGATACTTCTTGTGCTGCCTCATTTATTTTTAGTCGTGAATTGGAACCACATGGTCGATCTTAATCCAGTAGTTCCCGTAACTTGTTTTCTAATAGCTGTAAATACTCAACACCATCCAGTGTACGCGGCAGCTCGACTAGCCCAAAATTTAGCCATTAAAGGTACTAGTCCACAAATTTTCTTTGAACTGATATTGCGAGCGGTCTTCTTTCATTTCGTCAGAGGTTTCCAACTGCCAGCTATGGAGACTGTGAAGGTTTGTGCAACTATCTTTTTGGCAGGACGAGTCTTATAGAAGAATTTAGGATCTTCTTGGTATTTTTGTAACATTCTGCGGCAAAAGTGGACTCTCAATACGAAATCTCTAGATTAAAGAGCTTGCACGCATTTTACGTGGTATGGATGATATTGATACTTAGTAAAGAAACAGTCATTAGCAATGCGATATTTTATGTTTCTTAGGAGAGAAATCGGTGGCGTTTCACTATTTCAAAATCTTTATAAACGAGAAAGTTTTTCATGCAGTTGCTCAAGTGAGCACAGCGTACATTTTTTTTTTAACACTGAACTTCAGAATTAGCTACGTAGATTTAAATTTGGTAAAAAAATTTAAAAAATGCATTATTACCGGGAGCTATTTAATAATTTAAAAAATGTGTTTAATTCGATGCGGCAACTAATATAGAGTATTTTCCAAAAAAAAATAGATTGAAAAATTAATAAATTTGTGTAAATGACAGCAAAAATATTGATGCAAGTTAGAAACTTTAGGAAAATTCAGAAAAAGTTCGATTTACTCGAAAACCATAACACTTTTATTAAACATACTTTAGATAATTCTGATAGATCGTGAACCAAGCTATCAGCACCCCAAGAGTTTGCGCGCTATTTATGGGACACCCAGTGTATATATGTATATATGTATATTTTTATATTGTGTATATGTGTATATTGTGTATATATGTGTGTGTATATAATATATATATATATATATATATATGTAAATATGTGTATATACACATATATATAAACTCAGTCCTTCGGGCCTCGCCAAGAGGTAAGCCTCTCGGACCTCTCATACTAATTCATCTGTAATGGTTATGAGAGAGTTATTTCCATCGACTGCATCATTCTTACTTTTTTTTTAAACCGGTAGCAATAGTAATTACTTTTTTTGCAAAAATCCCTAAACTGAAACTCATTTAAAGACGCCACTACGACGATAAACTAACATGTCAAATAACAACGTTATAAAAGAATATAACTAAAGAACTTCACAAAACAACAACTCGGTGCCTTTTTTGCTGTTCCTTGCACAACATATATTATGTACATAGATGTATTTTTTTTTTTTTTTTAACCCCCGAGCAATAATTTTAATATCCGTTTAAATCTTTACCCAGAAATTAATTTTTTTTTTTTTCATTTTATTTAGAATTTAGATTTCCTAAAGTAAACATTTTATTTAATACTTTTATATTTTATTGATCGTTTTTACATCCTTCTTTTTGCACTTGCTAAATTGCAGCGAAAACTTTAAAATTACACTTCAGACTTTTTCGGAAACCAGTGCATTAGTTTCTGAAATTAACACACACAAGCGGACGCAAAGAAGTTAAGTAAATCTAATTTATATTTGATTACGTTTATACCCTTTACAGAAATATCATCATAAAATGGGCTTAGTTTTTTTGTTGCTGTTTTTTTTATATAATGGTACGAAAATGGTACATTTTTTTTTTTTTTTTTTTTGCTCACATTCATTCAACTTCATAACTTTCTCCCCCTTTTGTATGTCCTTATCTCTTAATTATTTTACGTGCACTTAAAACACTTAGTTTTATAGAGCACAGAAATTGACATTATTTTTGAGTTGGTAGATCGGTTTTCCGCTACACAATACAAATTGTGCTGTAAAATTTTTTTAAAAAGAAATTCCGACTTCCTGATTTACTATATAAGTTTAATAAAAATGCATTAAAAAATAATAAATAATTATTCGATAAAAGATTTCGACGTAATAATTCAGGAGATACGATTATTCTTAGACCATATTAATATTTATTAAAATCGGCACGGAAATCAGTGATTACGACAATAATTAAAAACCGTATTAAATATTTCTGATATTTTCAATGATTGACTTATAGATGACGGGTGATTGTGTTGTTACATTCATTTAATATAGTTTCTTATTATCGTTGTAATTAAGAATTTGACGTTAATTTTAATAAGAATTATTGTTATTTGAGAATAACCATAATCTCTTCAAGTGAATTACTTTTGAAATATATTCATCAGATTATTTTTCGTTTTCTTGGTACTTTTTTATTGAATTTTCAGAATATACATATCTTAAAGTCGGTAATTTTTTTTGGAATACTTTTTTTTCGCAATTTTTAGCGTAAATGTTAACCAACCAGAAGGATATGTATCATGAAGTTTTTACTTCGAAATGCATCGGTGTTTTAATTTTAAATAATTATAATTGCTCTATATGGAGTAAAACTTTGTTTACTATTTCAATATAAAAGTATCAATGACGTTTGTTGTTCTACTAAAAAACTTGTCTTAAAAGATTACATTTTTTCATGTTTTTCGATGACGACCGAGTAACCGTGTTATCTGATACTCAACGGTGTAGATACATGGTAATGCAACTGACTGCTTTCAGTGAACAAACAAAGAATCATTAAAATCGACTCAAATAATCAAAAGTTACGCGCCAACAAACAAAAAAGAAAACATACGCGACGAACGTACAACCTCTTCCTTTTTCAAGTCAGTAAAAACTTCGACAGGACTTGTATCTGGACTTTCGAAAAGGTTAATTACCCTACTACTAACAATCGTAAATCCGTCGCTGGAATGATGTATTAGTGGCATCGTTATAATAAAAATTGGAAAAAAATCAATTACTTTTTGTGACCGATTTTGAGGGTTTTGAAATAATCGCTTACATTCGACAGATGCTTCACATTTAATGAGTAAAAATTTGAAAAAAGCGCCTCTGTTCAAGTTGCTTTTTTTTTTTTTTTGATTTCAGCCAACTGACATATACAGAGGACCGATCTTTCAGATAGAACTCGAATGCCACCATTTTTTTTTTTTATTGGTCTCGTCAATAAGAACTTTCACCCGGAAACAATTAGAAATTAAAAGGGAAAGTTATTTAACAAGGCGATCAGATATCATAAATAGGAAGGTAAAACAATGGCAGGGGTAATAAGTGTAGAAGAAAAAGACAGGATGATATAACGCGCATAATAAGGAGCAGGGGGGCCAAGCCTAAGTAAATGGGAGCACAGAGCCGATAGCTCCACCGAAAAAGTTGGCCATTCAAAGAACACGTGATCATTGTTACAAACAACCGCATCATTTGAATGGAGCGGACAACGTGGGAAAGATGCTAATGAGAAACGAAAGCGGGGGGAAGGTAACAAGGAATGATTAAAACACAAACGCATAATGGAGACATATACAAAGCGTGGAAGTGAAGGGACCGGAAGGAAAACTAGGTTGAACAGACAGATAAAAGGAATGATTATTAGGAAAAGAGGAAGCGTACACCATCTGATCAAAATCTGAGATGGAAATTTTTACGCAGCGGAAAGAGATTAGATGTTTTTTGTTTTTTTTTTTTTTGAAAAAGAAGGAAGAAGAAGTAGCAATCCGAGCCAAAGGATCAGCCGCCTCATTACCAAAGATGGCAGAATGGCCAGGAACCTACAGCAAATCAATATGGATCGCATGAAGAGAAGAAAGAATCCGAATATATATATATATATATGTAGAATAATAATGTCACAGAAATGATCACGAACAGGAGAGAAGAGATGGCCTGAAGCGCACTCGTGGAGTCTGAAATAATCAGAAATTGTGAGGAAAAACGATTGGGGGAGATAAAAATAACAAAACACGGAACAGAAAGAAGACGCAAAAAGATCCGAAGTTATAATCTGGAAGACTAAAAGAAGCACCAGCAGGAGGCCTCCTTTAGAACCATCAGTGAAAATGGTTACATAAGGAGGAAAGATGAAATTGTCAGTGCTGTAGAATCCCTGTTTAATTACGGCTGAAGAGAGAACTTTCGAAAGTATGGGAAAAATAAATATTTTGAAATGATGGCAGAGATCACTGAAGTTAAAGGAAAAATTAGGGAGACTATTAAAGGGGAAATTGTGTACGGCCAAAATGAACTAAGACGAAGAGAAATAAGAGATAGGATAGGAATTTTCATAGGGACACAAAACGTCAATTCCTGGAAATTAAAAGGTTAAATGAGAGTAGAAAATGCGAGTGGAAGAAGACGTTTAGCACGGAAGCGGTAGCCTAAATAAGATCTGTAGATAAACAGGGGTGGTGTATTAGATTCAGCGATAGAAGTGCTGGAATAGGAGATTTAAGAGCGAGAGTCAAAGGCAAGAGTTTTGCCACACGATTAAGAGTCCATCGCTGGGTTGCTGATTCGAATGAGAAAAATAATTTTTTTCTTTTTTTCCCTTTTTTTGTTTAACTTTTTTTTTTCTCGGGTGTTGAGGAACTAGTTTAATTTTCCCTTGTCAGCGCGATATATTTTAATGACTCTTTGCTGGTATTGGGACAATTTCCGTTTCCAAACTCGCTATAGAAATATTTCCAAAAGTAAACCCTTCCGATGCTTTAGTTAACATTTTTTCAGACCAAAAGAAAAATTGCGTGGAGCTATAGCGGCCTTGTAAAATTCAACCTCCAGTTCGTTTAAAGGTGTATCGTTGATGTTTCATCCAATCAATAGATAAGATATATCTTAAACAGGTAAAACGGCTAGCAAGACATGAAAGGTTTATCCTCTAGGACATTCCTCGTATGTTTTCTCTTTACATGTATTCCCTTCAGACTGCTAGTTGTACAAGTATCGATCACTTTTGACTCCTTTGTTATTTCCTCATAGTAGTTCTGACCGTCTCCTTTTTCCCTGAATAACTCTCCTAGCCACCTCACTTTTCTTTCGCCCTACGCTCTTCTTTCTTGATAGGTAATCGACCGTTGCTGACAAGCCCAACAAATTAAAAAAAAAAAAAATCCACAAATCAGTCCAAGAGCTTACTGCGGTGCCGTTCATAATGCGGTACCTACTGGAAATGATGAACCGCATTAAAAGCGCCCCGATGACGAACCATGTATATTTATCGAATGTCGCGCGCTGTCCGGTTCGAAATAGTTCAATGCATTTTACCGGACCGTCACAGCGTGCGGACTGTTTTATGGAATATAATGTCTCGAAGAACTTTCCAGACTTCGACTACTAAAGTTTATTTCAGTCGTAAAGTGCTTCTTCCGTTTTCAGTTAATGTTAGTGGTAAAATGAAGAGTGCGTGATAATCCCTGAAGCAGGAACCGGATGTTCGAACAAATATCGGCCCCTTACTCCGAGTGAAGTTTGCCGAAGCACTCTGCAGCCTCTTCATGACTTCCGTAATACGATGGGAAAATCATATTACGAAAAAATACGAAAAGTTAAGAACGCTCTGCTTCCGAGGAGATCATAATTATGTATAATAAAAATTTCGCGGCACGGAAAGGGCTACATCGATGAATATTGCTGCGATTCTTCCCCCCTCTTAGGTCTGCCTAAGTATAGACTACTGTCGGGGAATTGCGTCGTTCGATAGCAAAATGTTCTACCGGGTTCTTTGTGCTCATCAACGCGATCTACTGAGAGGTGGTAGCGTTGTTACTAGTCGGTTCGCTTTTTTTCTTTGTCTTCCGCTTTCGAGAATAAAAAGGAATGCACGTTTCGCTGTGATCGACGTATTGCCGTGGGCAAAGGTTATATATTAAAAAAAGAACGAATTTTATCTTATATTACAGTAAGAAGAAAGATAATGGTACTGGATTCCTGGAAACTGCTCTAACGATTTCGATAGAAAATTAGGGGTTTTTAATTGATTTTTTAGAGGTTTTGTCAGGTGGTTCGGTCGAAAGCTCGTCGTTGAGAAAATTCAAAGAAATGAGCAATTTTAAAAGTAAGCCGGTCAATATTTAACAGGAGTATCGTATTTTTAGGTTTTATTAAACAGTAAACAATTCGCCTTATTTGACGTGAAAAATAATACGTTCACTTATATTGTTAATTAAAAACAGGTAAGATGCTTTTGTTTCGTAATGAAATATATTTATATTTGCACTTTACACAACCGGATTTAAATATTACGTTAATTTCACAAAAGGCCGCCGCTATTGCAGACGATAGTTTATCAACAATGTAATATTTCTGGGTTGTATTTGTTTTTTATTTTTTGTAACGCGAGAATCAACGTAAAAACGAATAATTTTAAAATGTTAAATAAATACCAGCTAAAAACTGTCAAAACTTGAAACGGTAATATAGTTGCTGATTTTTTATTTTTTGTCTTTATAATATACGTATATTTTAAAATTTCAAAATTTATACTTGATCAGCCTGAAAAATTCATAAAATGTACACGAATTATTTCAAAATTAAATGAAAAAAAAAATTATCATATACAACTTCGACTTATATCTTTTTTTTTTTTTTTTTTTTTCTGTACAAAAATTAACTTTTGTTTACGTACTACACCGCTAAATATTATTTTACTGACAGATTGATTTGTAAATTCAGATCTGAGCTAGGCTCGGTTAATATATGTGTCTTGTTAAATGAGCAATTCTTGCTAAGTTAAACGGCTCCGAACGATTTTAATAATAATACTTAAAATCGTTTGTTCTACGAAATGAAGACAAACGGTGATCGTGTTAGCAAACGAACTTGTATTTTCGACTTGACAAAAAAAGTAAATGAAATAATCTAATTCACGGGATTTAGATGGAAATTTTAAATGCAAACTAAAATATATTACTGTAAGTTTCGTAATTGTCGTTTTTCGAAATGTTCACAGAACTCATGAATGTACACTTTCATTGATGCACCAGGACGGAATAACTCTGAGCAGAGCTCGTTACTAGCACCGGGTATTAAAATTTAAATTGTAAATATCCACTATTTTGCGGTACAATTTCGGAATATATACGGCATTTATACAATTTCCAACAATCGAGAGAGGAAAGAAGAGAGGTTAATCAAGAGAAGAGAACAAATTCCGGCGAGTTAAGAAATATTAAAACGAGTATACCCGACGCAGGTTGAACTTTTAGAGTGGTCTTTTTTTTTTTTTTCTCGTCATAATTATATTTATATCTTTACTGTGTATAAGATGGTTTTAATCGTTATAAAATATCTGATCGTAAGCGCAGTGTGCGGCAGGGCCGCAAAATACGCTTAGTTAAATTTAGCTTCACGAAATGGCAGCGAAATTAGATTGAAAAAAATACGCAGTTCTTGAATTCGAAACATCTGAAAAGAAAAAAAAAAAAATGTCATTAATACAGTTAGTTATTCGAAATAAGGAGAATTTTCGATGCAATTATTTTAAATATCGTCGAGTGATCCGAAAATACACGATCACGCCAATATATACCGGAAAGCATCTTGTATTTAATTTGTTTCCGAAACATTTTACAACAGTTTTAATTACTGCATTAATAAAGGAAAAAATTGGAAAAACCAAATTAGCAATTTACAAAAAACTTTGAAATTATGTATATATATGCATAAACTCGGCAATTTTGGCCTCGCAAGGAACTATGCCCCTTGACCCCTCTTGCTTACATTTCTGTCTCTTTCTCTTCCATATTTTGTATAAAATTATCAAAATTTACAACGTAATTCTAAATCGGTTCATATGAATATAATAACACAACCACAAAAATCCTATAAAATATAACAAACGTTACATAACAGTGGAACATTTTTTGAGACATTTTTCGTTACATAAAATTGGAACATTTTTTCTAATGGGGAGTAGCCTAAGAATTACGTTGTAATTAATATATACAGGGTATTCTGAAACTAATTCAGGAAATTTGTTTTACGCTGTAAAGCTCGTCAAAATGAACAAAAATGTCCTGAGGGAAAAATCATTTGGACGAACAATTAATTAGTTATAATTAATTTAATTATTTAATTTAAATGAAAAAATATATAGTTTTTTTAAATAAATGTTTTTTAAAATTAAAAGAAAATAAATATTGAAAAAAAGTAGAGTACGAATTAAATGTCGTAAATTCAACAATGATTTGTCAATGGCCTAGAGCACAGTATGTTGACCATTTTGCTGTGCCATTAACTCAGCTCTTCGCGTAACGTTGTTTACAGCCCGTTGCAGAAGTTTTGATGTTCGTTGGATGTCGTCAAACGTTGCGACGATCCGCTGTAGCAGTCGTCTCGTGTGTTGGCTGGTGTACGCTACATCGTTTCCTTAATAAAACTCCACAAGAAAATCACAAAAAGAAATATTTATTTTTTTATTGCAATGAATTAATAAAATTAATTATAACAAATTAATTGTTCGTCCAAATGAATTTTTCCCTCAGGACATTTTTGTTCATTTTGACGAGCTTTATAGCGTAAAACAAATTTCCTGAATTAGTTTCAGAATACCCTATATATATATATAAGGTACATATATATACATATATATATATATATATATATATATATATATATGTATATATATACATATACGCGCACACGCACATAAACACACACACACACATATATATTATATATATATATATATATATATATGCATATATTCCTTAATGCATAAGAATACATCGTGCAACTACGTAGACCCTTCTGCCCCCAAAACGATTATTTTTTTAATATTGTCGCAATAAAAAAGGCTGTTGATTTTTTTTGCTATATAAGCATCCTGCTTATTTGCATCTTCTTCTTCTTCTTCTTTTGCCTGCGTTACATCATTGATTCGATGTAGGCCTCCCTTAATTTACTTCATCGATGCCTATGTTGCACTTCACGAAGCCACTGTTTCCCTGCTGTTGCCACAATAATCAACTAAAAATTATTTCTAGTAAATTATTACAAAAATATACGTGTATACACAAATGAACCAAATTTTCTCGAGACCCCTCGAATTTCCACATTAGTACATAAATGTAATTCCACCTCCGGTCTACATAAATAGGCAGACAGCCAAACGTCCGAGATTTTCAAAATTACTTTTTTTCGTTTCTCAAAACTGGATGATATTAATGAAACTGTCAAGTTTTCGGGGTAATTTCAGTCCACTTTCGGTTTATTTGTTGTTGCTTTGCTTTTTAAAGGAATAGAAAATTAATGTTTATAAATTAAACTTTTTTACCGGGACCCGGTCGATAATATGATCATTTTTGTTCGTTATTGTTATTTATTTAGCATCATCGGTAAAGGGCTAATTTTTGATATTATTAATCTCCTGGGAACACCGTTGCCCAAAATTAAAGCTGCTGTGTTTTCTTCTATACTAAAACTGGGCGTGTCTCTGAAAGACCCTGCTACGTTATTTTTAGAATCATACAATTGTTAGAGAGACCGAAACAGCTTAAAGCTTAAATTTCGACTGAAAGTAGCTGCTACGGAAGAAAAATCAGATAAATGCTTTAAAATGTTGACATTCTCCGATTTTGCCGGTTTTTCATTGAACCAAAAGTCGCGGAGCTGCGACAAATTAATTAATAGGCGGCCGTGCGTGGTTTTCCGATGGAGAACAATTAATTTCGGTTTAATCTGTTTTCGCTTTTTGCCCGTTTTGTTTTCCGTTTTTGTCTACGGTTGCTTCTTTCATTGACCGTCGTAACGACAGAAGCGATTGCGCAGTCGAAGGAGTAACTTTATTGAAATTACCGCCGTCGAAGAGTAAACATAGCTCGCTGTAGGGTAAGAGCTTAATTTTTAAATTACATAACTAGGGTCGATTTCCCTCTACAGATCGCACCATCATGTTTATTTATTTCGGCCTATTAACCTCTTCACCTAGCATGCCCGCTGTTTTCCGTTAATAATACACTTATCGGCGGAAGAAAATAATGTTACACCGGGACAGCACCGGGTCGGAAGATGCCGGGCCAGCGCGCAAGTACCGAAACGGTTAATCGAATCTGAACGAGGCGCTGAGTCAACCGTCGCCCAGATGGTGGGAGTGTTAGTTCAAAGCTTGCTGACGGCCAGTCTTGACCTGTTAATGAAATTAGTTGCGTCGTGATTCCGCGGTAGGGCCGTTGCGCGTTCTTCTCGTCTCGAGCCACTGCCGACTATTGTGCACAGAACCGATTCAACACGTTCCGTTTATTTACCGGAAGACATTTAACCTCTCGGTACCTCGGCAATAAGGCGACAATTGGGCTATTCTACTTTCCTCGATTTCGGGAAATTCCATTCTCGGCAACTGACGGTAGAACTCCGTACAAACGCTCAAAAAAACACTATACCCTCTAGCCATTTATCATCGCCAGCTATTGAGAACATTTTCCATCGCGCTGCGTGCAACGATGTCTTAATCGGAGATAACACCATTAATCGAAGCTATTGCGAATAAAAATGGTCGATCTGTAAAGATTCCCAAACCCCCCCGTTTTTTGTTGCTGGTTTGATGAAGCTACTACTTGATTTCTTCGGTACATTCGTAAGTTCCTTTTTTATCATACCGCTTGATATCATCAGAAAAGAAAAAAAAAAACCCAACAAAATAGCTTATCCAAAAAGGGAAATTCTCGCAGGTTCAATAAAGATTTCTTATCGCTTTGTCGCTGTGTGTAATATCACCGGAGAAATTGTTATTGGCGGGATTTTACGCGTGCACTATGTGAATCTTTAAGAGAAAAATTTAGGTATCATTGAAAATGAGACTTATTTTTCCACATGCTGTCCATATTGGTCGAAAAAATTTATGAGAAATGCTGTCGCCGGTAATAATGTTTTTAAAATCGTTTTGAACAAGAGCTCGCTGGGATTTTATCACATTATGGAATATTATCGAGGAATATTTAATAAAATAACGAATAAAATTACAGAAATCTCGCAATATGTAATAAACACACTAAATAGGAAACGTTTTCGAAAATTTTCAGAAATATACCTAAAGCCGAAGCCTGTCTGAATCCGAAGAAAAGCGAAATCGATCAACTTACAGCTATAGATAATAAAAGAATCAGTAAAGACGAATCATCTAAACGGGGATTCCGTTTTCCAGCGGAGAAGGAAACAATAAAGATGAATATGGCGTATCTACAGATATATAAACGGTCTCTTGAAATAATCGTAATTTCGGCCTACTTCTGGTTCAGACGAGATGTAATTGCTTTTGTTTTTTTTACCGATAATTTCGTTTTCTTTACTCCCTGAATACGGCAAGTCTCCTAATTTAGATTCACCTTTACTAATACGAGTTCCTTTTTCTCCTCTAGCTGAAGATAGGATTTTTATAAAAAACTCGTTTATACTCAATCTGAAGATGTTTTATAATTATTCTTTTTAATCCTATATTAACTGATTAACAAGCGGGACGTTTAGGCACGCTGCACTGAAATATCATTATAGTGTTCTTGCAGTAAATGCCTCATCAGAAACTCGTGTAAGTCTCGATGGAAAGAAAAGTGTTAATATTGAATTAAATACCGAAGGGAGGAGGAGTGTTAGCAGCGTTAAAAAGTAACAAATAAGTAAGTATATACAAGTATGAGTTGAAGGAGAATACAGAATGGTTATGTAACGGGCGAGATGGTTATTTTAATGGAGAGAATAGGGCGACACATTGTTAGAGCGGTCCGTTTTCGACAATTTTATTTGACTTTTTTTCAAATATTTCTTCGCGCCACCGTATTCAATATCGACAAATAATAAAGAGTTCGCAAAATTTTCTACGGAATTGTTCGCAGCATGGCTAACGGAATCGCCTACGGATTATTGGTCTGCGGAATCTACCGTTACCGGCGCTATTAGTAATTAGTCGAAAACGCTTCTGCCGGCAAGCTAGGCGGCGAGATGGAAATTTAAAAAAAAAAAAAAAAGCAAACCAAAAACGATAGACAGAGCTCAGCCATAATGAAAGTTGTTCTCCACCTGTGCGCGCAGTGGTCGTCATGTTAATGCTTGGCCGGCCGACGCTGCTGTAGTTTTTTCCTTTTTTCGGAGCGGTGCGGTCGGGGGATCGATGAATAGGCGACTGGGGAAGGCGGGCTCGTATTTCAAACGAAGAAGCGCCCGTACCGACGAGAACTTCTTACGCTTTCTCCGGGAGTTGGGCAAAGAAGCGGCAACAGCAGGGCCTCAATCGGGGCACAGGAAGCTGCCGGGGGCCGAGCGGCAAGCGGCAAGCGGCAGACAATGTGTATAGTACTATTGTCTGTTCATTAGATCTAATTTAAGCGTTACAAAGCGCAACACGCCCAACCGTTCAAGGCGCGCGCAACAATTCAAACATTACAAATATGATCGGCGGCGAGTCCTGCTGCTCGACCGTAACTAGTTTTTTGGCCAAGCAGTCGCGGCGCACGGATCAGCAGCCGTCGTCGACAAGCGTAATCATTACGAATATTATATTACCGGTGGAAAAACGAAAAATGCAGCTTATATTACACGGAGAATCCGTTTCCAGACCGACCGCCTCCAGCCGCCGGCAAAGGACTTCTTCTTCCGAAAGAACCCTTTGATCGAGAAGCGCTCCGATGCCTACGTGCACTGCGAAAGGGGCCGCCGCCACTGGCGACCATCTCGGCGCGGTAAATGCTTCGTGCGTACACACGTACACGCGTGCACAGATGTCGCTCGGTCGGATAATAGCGCGTAGGCCGCCGATGAAACGCGGCCACCGTGTCCTTCTACGGCGATATTTCGAAAATCCGCCGAAACGCTCTCGCGGGCGCGCCAAAGTAAATAAGAAATCGGATACGAATAGGAAACACCTCTTTCGTTTCTTTTTCACTAAATATTACCCGCCTTATTACCTCTTTCACAAACCCAGATCACTGCCCCCCCCCCCACACGGCCCCCTAACCAACTCCAACCGTTTTCCTTTTCGCTTTTCCTCGTACTTGTCGTCCTCCTCTTCTTCTTTTTCATCTCCGTTTCTTCATTCAGTTTCTCCTCTATATATTTTGTATCTATATCAGAAAGATCAATTGATTAACGACAGCAGCGCACGAGAATATCGCGGCAATCGGAAAATTTCGATTTACCGTGAGGAGCACACTTCACGTAGTCGACGAAAATTTTTCAAAATAACTCGCTTTTAGCTCTACTTTTTTCCGCTCGATATTAAAGCGTGCGTCACGGTTTTTCAAATCCACGTACGCTACCACCGACTTCAGGTTTTTGGCGCGTGGTGAGTTTCAAGTGGAATTCAAATCGTCCACTGTGCAGCACGATTGGAAGTTATCGCCACAGTTCCGCGTTGAACTTGTATTCGATTAATCTACGGAATTCGAGAATTGTCAAAAGTCAAACACAACCTTTGCACGGTTGAAATTCCGTTGTTTATAATTTTGTTTTTAAGTCGTTGTATTTCTTCGAAGTTTCCTGTCTCGACTTTTTCCCCCCCTTTTAGTCAGCGTCAATTCATTTTCAAGTACAAAATTTTACTGATGAGTCCGAGAATCCTTTTAATAAAATTATCAAGGACTTTTTAAAAAAAAATAATAATAATATTAAAGCCGCAGCTTTTGTCCGATTGTAGAAGATTCTGAATTTGTTTTTTAAAATCCGATTTGATAATTCTCCCAATCTGGGTAACGGAAGAGGAGTTAAGGTACTCTATTTTCGGCAGGTTGGGTTGTTTTTCATTCGCTTTTAGATTAAAGATGTTCGCATTCGTTACCCTTATTATTTTACCATTATTCGATTTATATCTCTTTATTTTATACCTTTTTGTTTTGCGGAATTCGTTTTTTTATCCGAATACCACACGCAGTAGCTCGATCAATTGTCATTCGCCTAGTTCTCATAAAATCACTACTTTTTTCCTCACAGCGATCGAACAATAATTTCCCCCCTTTTGCTCTGCAATCGGTTCGGAATTTTATTCGAATAGGATTTTTTTTTTCTCCCTGTTTTGGTTTTCCCCTGCGCTTGCCAATAATAATAGACGATTACCCATCATTAACACGTGTAAATAATAGCTATTAGGAGTCGCAAGGAATGGAATCTGATGTAAGAACCCTACATACACACCAAGGACGGAGATACAATGACAATCAACGTCGATAAATGCATACTAAAAAGAGAGGATTTAATTTTTACAAAATAAAAAGCAATCGAGAGCGCGTTATAGCACGTATTTTGTGTACGGAATAGGCGTTAAATTGGCATTCTGAACCGTTGCCGAAATATGTTTGAAGAAATCAAAATATTCAAATAATGCGCGGCTTCCTAAGGAAAGGAAAATTTTCGCTCAGGTCCTTTTCATCATCTGCAGACGTTCGAAAACACGAATAAATCAGGTTAGCTGTTGACGAATTTTGTGGTGCTTGCGTTCACCGCAAGTGACGATGCACGAGTGCATTGATTTATATCTCTGTCGGCTCGTTCTAGAAACGGAAATTAGCCGGTCTAACAACGATCCGAGCCGGGCTGTTTGCGGAAGGGGACAGAGAGTGTGGCAACTAGGTGATTTTCAGGATGAGCAGAAGCTCGCAGCCGAGCTCTTTGATGTTTAGCGAAGAGGAATCTTCTTCGGGGAGTTTCGAACGGGAAACGGATACGGTCGGTCGATCGCATGCTGTGGCAATCGAAAAAACTAACGTTAATTAAACGTCGTTCACGCAAAAGCGCTTAAAGGTCTTAATAGACCGTGAACACACTCTCGGCTCACTTCGTTCGCAACTTTTGTGCCGACAAACAAACAAGCCGCCGACACATTAGGAGGCAACTCGTCGTTACACTTAAAATGCGAACGGGATACGAATTATTAGCGCGACAATCGATCTTCGCTCTGACACCGATTCGCGTTTTCATTCGAAGGTCACCGCGCGGACTGTGTAAAATTATTTAAATGATTTTCACCTTATCACCTTCGCGTCTAGAAAGACGCGCTAGTGGTCCCGGATGAAAGAAGTGAAAATTAAGACGGATAAGAAGTGGCAGCATTACCGAGAATTGTAATTGCAGAGTAGCAATTTTTTTTTTTTGGTCAAGCAGAGGGTTAAAGTCACTCGAAGCAGGGATAAAGAGAGAAAGGATAAGAAGGAAGTTTCAAAAAGTAACCTTATCGGCTACTTTTTGTTATTCCGATCGAGAACTGTTTTCGTGCCACATTCTGACTAAATTCATCATTCCGTTTTTTTTACCCGAAATGGACTTGATAATTTTCAAGCTGTTTACCGCTGCGTTGTTTCAGTTTAATTATGGACCATTTAACCAGTTCCCGTAGCGCGTTTACCTGATAACGCGTATCAGTCGCAAATAGGTTTTTAGTTTATGATTAGGCCGTTCTACCGCACTTTAATGAAGAAAAGAAAAAAAGATCAAAAAAATCGCGAGCATTCGCGATTAGAGAAACACACACATTTCCGTCGTATGACTTATAAATCGTCTTTTTGGAGTTTGGTTAATTTTCTACTTTGAATATTAAATCGTTTCGTGGCAATTACCGTAGCGGATCAATCGATTAAAAAACACCGGCTCGCGTTTTTATCTCTTTATTTCCGTAATGGAGTTTTTTAGCTGGATATCAGGCCGGAAACTTTAAAATAAGATCGTCGGATAAAATAGCAAGTCTGCTTTCGAGTATAGGAGGGAACGTTTAACAGCGAGGTACGCTAAAACTTATAAAACTTAGTCTGCTGATAATAAATATCGTTCGGTTAAATCGTCATATCCATTCTATGAATCTTGATTGTTCAAATTTAAATATTTACTTTTGTTGTGCAACAGTGTAATAAAAGTGCTTTATTAAACTCGCTGGAAAAGCCGAAAATAAACGATTCCGACTTTTGTATTATTTGTTTGTTTTTCAGGATAATTTTTGCCGGCAGTCAGTCGCGACAGAAATTTAGTTTTAACGTTTTTTCCCTAAAAAAAAAAGTTAAAATTATAAAGCCAAGTCTGTACGCTGACGATGCACAAGTAAAAGACCGAATGTAGGGCGCTGGATACTGAAAGTTTTATGAATAAGTTTTTTCGTTCAGTTGAACATGAAGGATTTTGAACAAGTTTAAAAAATATCGTCCCCTTTCTGCAACGGGCTTTTCTTCGTGTGAGCTAGTATCGAATTTTTAACGCACTCCGGAGAATTTAATAAAATTATCCTGTCCGCAAACGAGAATGTTCAAGCAGACACACGTTCGCGGTTATCATTCCGAACCAGCATTCTGTATCGGAAATTTCATCTTACATTGTTGGCAAGCATCAGATATGCGCTCAGACGAAAAGAAACGATTTGGTCGACATAGGGGATAGGGCTCCAGAGCGGCATTCTGTGTTGATGACAGAATAGATCTCGCTGCTAATGACAATCGGCGCTTGTTTATTTAATGCACTTAGGTCAACTGGAAGTACGACCAGAGTGTGTGACGTTAATGGTTGGCTAACTTCGCGAGGGACTTATTCGCGACGCTGATCAACGCACGCATTGGTAACATAGCGCCGCTAAATCAGCCGAGTATCGATAATGAACAGTTAGACAACATGCATGTTAAACGACGTCGTACACACCCTTTAATCCATTTATCGTCCTGCACCCTTCAACCTCCAGAATCGATTAATTTTTCTGCTCTAATTCCTTCTTTTACTTTTTTTTTTTTTTTTTATCATCAGCAGCAGAAAGAAAATTTTCGAACGGAGGTTGACTATGAGGCTGAAACATTTTCTTATTCCGTCTTCTGATTTCCACAGCAAACAGATCATCTTTTTCCAGTAGTTAATATTGCCCGCACGAAAGAGTTTTTAACTAACCGATGAAGATTCGGAAGTTAGTAATTTAGCGGATTGCCCAATTAAAAAGTACAATACGTACACGCATTTATACATATATAAATATGTATTATAGAATTTTCTAGTGTTTTTATTTCCATTATTTTATTGACAGAGCAACACGGAACAGCATGAAGTATTGTGATATTGACGTCATCTTTTATGTCCGATTTCATTTTTTCATTGTTCTTAACTCCGTCGTGGAATATCGTTTATTTGTTTTGTTTTTTTTGTTTTTTTTTCGGGCTCGTCAACCAGAAGGACCTCACCGAAAAACAATAGAAAGAAGAGTCAAATGATTAAAACTTAATTCGATCGTTAATAGTTGAAATAAAGGAACCAAGGGACAACCGACTGAGAAGAAACGGACAGGATACAGGACGCATTATTGAGAGGAGTAAATAAGGAGAAGAACGTGTTTCGCTGAAAGAGAAAACGTGATTAACATCACAGACACAATTGCTTCATTAGAATGAAGAAGACAATAAGAAGAGGAAATTAAAGAGACGCGATAGCGGGAACAATAAAGTGCGATTAAAACATAGACGAATGATAGGGATAATAACAAAATGTGGAAGAGCAGGAAATTCTGAGAACCAGCGATTAGCAGGAGGTTAGTTTGAATTTAGAGGAAATAGGAATGAATCTAACGGGGTTCTGCGATTTTGAAGCATCGAATGCCGAGGTTGTAAAATACGCCGAGACGTAATTTTTCTCTTTAATACGAAAATGACGCGAACGAATAAATTTTGGACAGTTATTAACTAAACGCGGAAGAAAATTACTTTTCCAATGATATTTACAATAAAACTGTTAGTATCGAAAGAGAATTTAAAGTTAGTATTATTTCAAAAGCTTTCATAACAAATAGCATTAAATCGAGAAATATATCGATATCCTGAACGATTCGCTTATTAGCAATGACACGCAGAATAATATTTTATGGAACATCAGACCAAAAGAGAATAGTAGGCAAACAATGTTTAAGCGAATTGTGGCATATAGATGGAAATTGTAAATCAATAACAAATACGCGTGAAATATGCACAGAAATTAAAATCTGCAATCTAATTTTAGAAGCGGAGGGATGGTATAAAAATTTCAATATAAATTCTGGGAAAGTGTTATTACGCTATCCAAAGTGGCATATTCAGTAATGCTTGATTCTCGAAAAATTTACCGAGAAAATAGGTTAAAAAAGAATGATGTGACCGCTGACTAAGGCATACACAGATTCGAAAGTTTTTACTTTAATTCAGATCTATATGAACGTACAGAACCGAAAGGATATATTGACACGTGGTTTGGGATTGCAGAATAAAGGGGAATAGGGAAAAAGAGAAGAGTTATGTAAACGAATGTGTCATTCGAACAAATAGGTTACCCCGATTTGCATTGGTGTCACAGGTGGTGATCAATGAGCGGACCACCTCAAGGATGAGGGGGCAATGAAGTGTTATGTCAATTTGTAAAGATTAATAATATTAATATGTAAATTTAATTTTTCGGACTGTTTAAAATATTTTGATTCAGAAAGCTGGCTAAAAGGACCGAAGCGAGAATAAAATAATTAATCAAGCGAGACGTGTTAGTAATGTTGTTGTTGTCGTAAAATAAAAAGAAATCTCCTTAAAGACTTTAATTGTCGGAAAGAAAATTGCCCTTTCATCACTGCTAACTCCTAATGTAATTTCCTACGAATTAAAAAAAAAACTGACGTTTTATACTCTGCCGGAGGTGTCACTTTCGTTTCATGTATCCTCATAAATTGAATTACTTCATCGTTGCGCCTCCGAGTTTCGTCTCTATAAATTAGATATATAATCCAAAATTCTTGTCGTCGACTAGTTTTGCCGTTTTTCTTGTCGAATCGAGTCTATTTGCCTATATATTCGCAGATCTTATTTAGGCTTTCCTTGCTAATAAATTATATTTCAAATACGGAAATCCGTATTTTATTTTTTATTTCTCTTTCTTCCCGGTTCGTCTAACTCAATCCCCTTTCAGTAATCTCTCCTACTTTTTTCTTCAACTTTACCGAACTTTGCCGTTCTCCCTGAAATGTTTATTCCGCTTTCAACATCAACTCCGCGAGCTTTAATTAGACGGGGAATTCCACATTATTGTCGGTTTCTTATTTTCTTCTCTTGTAATAACCATGCGGCATTAGTGACGGTTCGGCGATTCTTCCAGATTTTTAAACTTTTTTTTGCCCCCTTTCTTTTCGGTCTGTCAACAACAGTGGACGATTACCCGACAACATAAGTATGATCTATTATCCAAGGAAAGGAACCCCCTTTGGGACACAGAACTGCAAAGAAGAAGAATACACAGCAAACAACGGAAAAATATGTCAAGGAAAAATACGTAAGTGTAGATTTTAGTAGATGAAACGAGATAGAAAGTTTACTAAAACACAAATAGCCAGAAAATACAAAATCGGAATTCGGAAAATTCCCAGAAAGAAAAGAAGAAAGAGAAACACAAAGGTGTATGTATAAGGGGGGATCGCTCGCGTAATTAAAAGCTACAGTTATGCAATAATAACTGTAGGGGGGATAAACGAGATGAAGCGAGTTTAGTACTGGAATACGGTGCGTAGTTTCGCAAAAGCTTCCTGAGCTTATTAAATGATACTGTAAAGGCGGAGCGTGAAGTATCTCGGAATTTTCTTGTCTCTTTCTGTTCGCTATTCATAAATGAATTAAATCTTCCGTTATTGTCATTCTTTCTAATCACCGTGTTCCTCCGGTATTTTTAATCATTTCCGACTCCACGAACCCTACTTCAATTTCCCCTTCCGGATCATTGTTGCGATTTTATTATTCTCTGTGTATATACGTTCCTTTAGTCACACTTTTTCTTCCCTTCATTCTATTCATACTCTGGTATTTGATGCGGATTCCTAACCACTAGGGCACACCTTTGGTAATACTCCGAGATTCTTTGGCTCGGGTCGCTGATTTTTCCACACTTCCTTCTTATTTTGATTTCCTTCCATCGAGGAAAAGTTCTCATCCCAGATTTTGGTCATCACGTTTCCTCTTTTTCTAATAATCGTTTCATTTACACCTATCGGTTCTACCTAGTCTTTCTGCTATACCGCGGTGGTTCCTTTCGTTTCTCTCACTTCGCCATTTTGTTATTATCTCGATTATTCGCCTGCCTTTTCAATCCATAATCTCTAACATTTTCTCCGTTTTCATTATCTTCCTCCCTTTAAATGATCCAGTTATTTGAAACAGTTATTGAGTGTGTTTATCTGTTGAGTGTACTACTCTAATTGAAACTCGATCATTGTACTCCTTAATGCGCCTCTTACTATAACCTATCTTTTTCTTCATTCTTATTAATAGATATCGTATTAAAATATAATTAACTTTTAGAAGAAAAACACCGTTTTTTTCTTGAAAAAAATATACTAGTTGATTTCGTTTTATCACGCGAAATGTACGATTTAATTAATTATTACCTTTTTATTTATTTATTTTTATTTATTGTTCTGTCCGCGTTGACGACAATTCTTCAATGACAGAATATATAACTTGAGAATTAGCCGCACGTATTCAACTACATCGTCTGAGAGGTATATTTCTAAGTACTTTTTAATATACGAAATAATTAGAGTCGTAGCCTTCGCGACCTTGTGAAGTAATCATTCATGGTTATTTTTTTTTGACGAAACGGAACAAAAAAGAAAAGGAACGTGTTTCAGCGAACAAGCACATAAGCACCACAACGCGATTGGTAAGGAAATTATAAACAAGGTGAGAATAGGGGGAAGTAAGGTTTTTCTCGGGGGTTATTTAGTTCAATTTCTCAATTGTAAAAAAAAAAGCATTGCTTGCTACTAAAATACTAAAAACAACAAGGAGCAGAAATGCTAAACAGCACGAACCTCAATTAGAATCGTTCTTAATGCGGAATAAATTCGGTTATTTATCGAATAGTACGCGGTCTCCAGCTACGCTACATCGAACCAACACAGAGACTTTTCGAAAAATAAGCAACACCTTAATCGTTGACAACTCGCAAATGGCGCATGTAATTTCATTGGCCGCCTACGCTTGTAATTGCGTTTTCATCGTACTAAAGGTTACTCAAACACATCGTTACACATTGCCCGGCATTACACGTCTTCGTAAATAATATAACAATTTCTTTCGATTAAATTATTTAAAAGAATTTTGTACCGTTCTCTCTCTCTCTCTCTCTCCCTCTAGGTATCAGTCTCCATTTGTTGACGCGACTACCTTAAATTCCAACGTTCATCGTGGAGCGTATCATCGTCGACCGCGCCAAAAAGTTTTTAAATACCTACCGAGAATGATCATTACGCTCAAGTATGAAAAGTGTAAACATGAAAGACCTTCTTAGATCTTCCGCCTGCTATATACAGATTAATTTAATAAATGCCCGGCTGTGTAATTTAAGCGTGGAAAAAACAAAAAAAGCAAAAATAATTATTCATCTAGCTAAAATTTAACGTTTTGTTCTCGATTAAAGCTATACAAACCCATTTAAAAAACAAAAACAAAAAAAAAAGTAAAATATTCGAATAAAAATTAATCGCTTTCAGCTGCTGTTGAATTTTTTGTTTCATTTGTTTGCCCCTCGTCCGTGAAGTTATTTTTAATTCACTTGCACACACGTATTTACGAATGTTACGCAAATTATTTCCTTCGTTGTAACAGGTTTATTGTTTTCCTTCTCGCCGTACAGTGACTGGTTTGATGTTTTCATTATTCAACGTTCTTAGGTACTCTCTTATTATTTTTACTATAACCGGTTCGTACTTGTACGATAACTCTATGATATGGTTCGAGTACTATTTATTCCTAAAGGGTATTTTTTATTATCGTTGGTTGGGGGGGGGGGAACCGTTCATCAATCTGAAATGAATTTCGTTACTGCTATCGAGCGAAAGCGCGAAATAATCGATTATTTCGGTTTAGGAAAGTTGAATCGTTTCAATTTAAACTTAACGGGAACGCGTTTTATACTCTCTATATGAACAACTTTTTTATCAAATTCCGTTTGTTATACATTTCGACATCTCACAAGGAGACGTCAAGGCTTTGGAATCACCGAATTCAATGAAACTTTGCAGATCGACGGACCACTGCCAATTATAAATACGAACGATGCATAATTTTAGATTTTCCGGAGAAATTGTAAATTTTTAGAATAACGCATGTTAACCGGTTTTTAGCCAAAAATGCGTAATAAATTCCAGATTATGCTTATTTATCAGCTTGTGTGCAAATGTTGTGGAAGAGCGACTACTCTAAAATGAACTATATACATACAATATTTAAAAATTACTAAAAACAATAAAGTAATGGAAAAAAAAAAACTATTTTAAATTTTATTTATATTACATTTATGTATTATAGAAACGCTGGTATTTTAGTTGAGTTTTTATGGCGTAGAAGCGAAAGTGATAATAATCACTGCAAACACTGACAACAGTCGGACTAGATTCAAAAATCTTCTGCACCAACGACGGTCAATTTTTTTTTTGTATTTTACATTTTTTTATTATTAATTCTTATTATCTCATTACTTTAATAGGCGTATATGCGTGTATTTATTTATAGACATATTTTTTTATTCATACACCTACACACACATACATATATGTATATATATATATATATATATATATATATATATATAACCTCGGCCATTTTGACCTCGCAAGGGGCTACATGCCCCTTGACCCCTCATACTTTCATTTCTGTCTCTTTCTCTTCTATACTTTGTATAAAATGATCAAAATTTACAACGTAGTAATTCTTACTGGCATCAACACAAAAAAAAAAAAAACATAACCACAAAAATCCTATTCTAACATTTAACTTTCGTTATATAAAATTAAGACATTTTTTCATTACATTTTTCGTTACATATTTCATTACATAAAATTGTGACATTTTTTTAAAATAATAATAACAAAAATCCTATAAAATATAACAAACGTTACATAAAATTGGAACAATTTTTGGCACATTTTTCGTGTTAAATAAAATTGGGACATTTTTTCAAAGGGGGGGGGGGGCTAGAATTACGTTGTAATTAATACATACATATATATATATATATATATATATATATATATATATATATATACCGAGATAAATTCATCAGTTTTAACTTTCTTCTTCTTCTTCTTCTTCTTCTTTCGAAAGGGTTTGATTTGGGATTACAAAACTATATGTCTATGCCACACGCAACCACGTCAAGGCTGCATCAGGAACTTCATGTATATCTTGAAACGATCCGTTAAAAGCTCTGCTACTTTTGCATTTGTTAATTGTATTAATTTATAAGTAACATACTCGTAAAATAGGAGTGAATATTTGTAATTCTATTTTTATTATTAATGAATTCGTTGCGTATGAAATATGTTTATCGATTATAGAAATGTAAAAAATTAACAAAAAATCTAAAACTTTTACTATAAATTATTACTTGCGTGCGTATGTGTAAAGTAAAAATAAAGAAATGAGAAATATGTCTACAAATAAATACGCCCGTGCGCATTTATTAAAGTAACGAGATAACGAGAATTAATAATAGTGAAAATATTTCTATAATTATAATATATATATATGTATATATACAATATTTGAACACTGCAATAAAAACAAATAAAAAATATTCGTTTCCGTAGAATTCATAAAAATTTCAATTTTCTTTTCCCCTTTTGTCAAAAATTGAAAAGAAATAAATTTATTCTGCATTTCGGCCCATTTAATTCAAGCAGTTATGATTTCGCAGACACTTCGGGGGGGGGGGGGGTGAACCCGGAAAACCCTCCTTTAGATACGGCCACGGTTGTCGTGAATGCTATCGAATTCGAAATTCGAAAACCTATTATTCTACATTCAATTGGTATAATATGAAATTCTACAAACGGTACGAGATAGATAATTCGTAATTAATTTATGCAAAGGGCCGTAGCGAAAGAATGAATTAAAAAAAAATATAGACGAATTGCATTCGAATATATTTCAACCATCACGAAATGCACCGGTATTATTTAATATAGAGCTAAGGTAGTATGCATAATGTATCCGGCGAATTTTTTAAAGTTTAAAATTTATTCGCGTAAAATTAATTTCTCACGACAGTATAATGCGCATTACGAGGCTATAGCTCTGCTGAGGTGTAATGCCAATGATAATATAGAACAACTCTATTTAATGAATGGGGTAATAAATTTACTTTCGAGCGATAAATAATTAATATATGCTCAATGTTAAACTGTTACGTAATGGGAATGTGTTTGTTGCCCTCCTAACTAAACCGTGATTATTTTACCTTTTTTTTTTTTTTTTTTTTTTTTCTATACATATATGCATTTTTACGTCGGGGATAGTGAAAAATCACGTAACGTTTTTATATGCGGAAGTTGCAGTAGAAGTTGTACAAGCTATTAATGAAATCCCCCCCCCGGGGGGGGGGGGGGGTTGTGTGGCATAAAATGTCATTAGCCGGCAGACCACAATCGTAAATTTAAAAAAAAAAAACATAATCGCGTATTCCACAGGAATCAATGAAAACTAACATCTACTAATCGGAAGGATCAGGTTTATGCACCTGTACCAATTGCGCATAATAAAATAGAAAAAGACACTGACGTAACATTTACTCTAAAAGCTTAATTAAAATTTACTGAAGAGAAAAAAATAATTACTCGCTAAAGGATATTTTACAGTAAAATAGATTCTTAATAGGATATGTTTTGACTGTATCCTTAAACACATTAATATCTTAATCGGAGTTTCAGTAATTCAAATAGCAAAACAATTAAAACTCGGTATTAAATGAGCATATAACAAAACACAGTCGCTCATATGTAACTCTATCGGTGAAATTCGAATTAGACGCAGATTTAAAGTATTATGATTGTAACAACACCTTTGAGAGTATATTACTTTGAAATACATATATTCTACCTTTTTATCGGATGTTTATTTTTCATTTTATAGTGCATTTTTATTAAATTTTTATCTTGAAGTTGGTATTTTTTCTTTAAAAAGAACGATTTTATTTCGCAGTTTTTGGTATAAAGATTATTTTTGACCGATATAGTACGGATAGAACTAAAATTATGCCATCTTTTGTATTCTATAAACAGCTGAGTATTGGTTCAGAATTAATGTTGAAATTATGTGTCGGTAACGAGAGCTTATGAATCGCGTTTTGTGGAATTTCAAAATTACTTTTATTCGAATCTGTATATGCATTCTCGTATAAAGTAACGTTAATAGTCCTCCTTTTAATATTAAAATTTTAGGAGTTTACATTTTCCCCACATTCTAATAAAACATGCTTTGCCTAATTTTTATTTTTGCTTATATTAAACCAAAAAAAAAAAAAAAAAAGTACATCTTTAAGGAGACTTTCTAATATGTTTATTTTAATAACTACCTGAAAAAAAGTAAATAATCACCGGTACTTCTACACTTATACGACACGAGACACTGACCGATACAATTACTAATAATACTCCGAGAAGAGTCGAAAGTTATATATATATATATACTAAATATGTTAAGATATGTAATATTTCCGTCCAGGGATGAGATGTGGCGCCTTGCGGTTTCAAAAATTGGCGTTTATTTTCTAATGTAAATCAACGTTGATAATACTGTATTATTAAAAATTAGTTTTTTCAACTTACGTCATGATAAAAATTGATAAACTTACAATTAGCGATCTTGTGTTATATTGCTAAAAAATTCCCTAGAATGCCTCCCCCTAAAAAAAAATTCTTAATATTTATTTTAATGACCAGCGAGCATTTGTGCTAATCAATTATCCAGCACACTAACTGGTACATTTAAAAAAAAAACAGACAAAGGCTACTATTAAAATCGCTGGTCTAAATAATGAAAAGTTATGCGTGCACAAATAGAAAAAGGAAAAAAGTAAACAAAAAACAAGATGAACACACATCGCCCTCTTTTTAAAGTCGATAAAAAAGCTGGCTCGAAAAGAAAATTTTATTTAGATATTTTCGATTTAGTTTTTCTATATATTCACGTGTGTATATACATATTTTTACAATATTAAAACAGCCTTAAAAATAGGCCAAATTACTTTATTTCGATTGCTAATTTTCATCGTGCCACGAACGAAATCGAATACTAACTTTAAACTTAAACGGTTGCAAAATCGTTTGCGGATATATATCATTAAAAAGTTTCCTCAACAAGTGCTTTCGTCAGAATATCTGCATGTGCATGCGTGCGTGTGTACGTGTGTATTCCGGAACGATTAAACGATTTTAATAATTCAGAAAAGCAACGAATTGTAAGAAAAAATTCACTCGAAAACGTTGTCGTCAAAATAATTGTTACCGTCCGATCGACCAACTGACTATCGGCCGATCGTCGTAGATATCCATCGAATCGACGCAAAAATGACGCCGTCCGATATGGCAAAAAAATTTAATTATTAATTTCGATCGGAATATTGCATAATTGCGACCGACAATTATTATCAGGCTAAATGAATGATAGTAGTAATAGTAATAATAGCTAATAGCTAATATTGTTGCCGACCAGGTAATTGCCGTAATTGGTAGTAGCGGTTCGCGGTGTAACGCAATAATCCGATAGTTTATTGAAACGGTAGCGACACGATTTATATCGGCCGACAAACGACCACAATTACGATAATGATACGTTTAATCGAGCTACCGGACACGTCAGAAGTCGTGCTTCGTACAATGTTGGAGCACGAGCAAACAAAAAAAAAAGATAAACGTTGACGACCGCATCCAGAAACGAATTTGGAAAAATATTGCCGCAATTTCAAGCACGGTCGTTTAATGGTCGGCGCCAAGGGAAGGGGAGCAGATGGCCAATTTGGAAACGGTTGATCGGAGCGACATTGCGGACAGTCGATCCGGCTAATTATTGTTATTACTGCCATGCAAATGAAGTCGCGATAGTGTCCGTGAATAAATTATGATCGGACTGGTGCTGGCCCGAAATTTCTCGGCGAAATGCGAATCTTCGTTATGCCTTCGAATAGATAAGGGCCGATCAGCGTTGATGGAAATGGCGCGCGGTTCGGTCGAACGAGAAATAAACAAATGCTTTATTATCGGAGCGAAATTCGGCGTCCGGCACTCGTTTTCGGTAGCGAGGTTTAAATATTTAACGGCGGTCGTGGGAACGGGCAAATCTGTTTACGACTTTAATGTAATTTGCCGTGATACTGCTAGCGCACGCTGCTCGGACGCCTACATTAGGTCATCTTCCTGCCCGAAGGTAAAAACAGTCGTCCCGATAGGGCTGTACATTTTTGTCAACTTTGAACAAGTTTTCACAAACTTTACCACAATATTTGAACTGTAACAAAAAAGAAAAGAAATATCATGGAAAACAAATCAACGGCAAACAGTTCACGGCCCTTCTTGTTGTAGTTCATTTCAGGTGAGCAGCCGAAAAAAGAGTTGTACGTAATTTTCGTCGGACTATTAGCTGAAAAAGAGTTGTATCACATAATTTTCATTAGGCTGATTTTACTGTTTGTATTCGCGTTAGAGAATGTGACCGCGATCGATCAATTTGTTGTAGGGTTAGGCATAAACTACGAGAATTCTTTTAACTGGCATATTTCTTACAACGTGTACGAGTATATCGGAAATTATAAGAGAACGCATACCAACGGGAGCTAGTTTTGGTTATAATGACCAAAAAAAAAAAAATATGACAATTCCGTATCTGGCGTATAATATGACTGAAAAATACGAAGATTTTCATTTGACTTTACAACTGCATAGGAGTTGTAGAAATGACGTTTCAGTTGTTGTAATAATAAATTATTAAAATGCCCGTCCGGTGTACAATTTTTTTTTTTTTTTGTTGAAATTGTAAGAGCATACCATTTGGCAGGGGTTCTCGTAATGGTAAATTATGACGATTTTCATCTGGGACATTTATTGCGCACGGTATCATCGGAGGTGAATGATCTCTAGGGTTTCTTATCGATCGGAGAGACAGCTAAAATAAAATGCAATTTTTAAATATTTCGCCTTTACAACATATTTGAAGAATTATAAATAGAAAATGGAAAAACATGACAGCTGATGAAAAATGAAACAATACTACGATTATTTTCACGGTATAAATATATATAAATATATATATATATATATATATATATATATATATATATATATATTTACCAAGGTAAAGTTGTATGTATGACAGCGCGTGGAGAAAAAGACAGAGTGTTGGGCACTCACACAACGGGCATATTTCAGGAGGGTCATTTAAAGTTTAAGATTAGCTTTTCGGTTTGTACTTCCCGCGCTAGGTGGCGTCTCAAAAATGACTTTAAAAACCTGGGACCAATTTTATTCAATTCACCGACATTTTTCACACCGAATTATGATTCGTAATGGTAAATTTTGACACGATTTTCGTCTGGTAAATTTATTTTTCACATGATATCGGAGACGGATGATCTCTATGGTTTCTTATTGGTGGGAGAGAGCTAAAATAAAATGCAACTTTGAAATATTTTGCCTTTACATATTTGAAGAATTATGAGTAGCATAGTAAAAAATAATAGAAAAACGAATAAAATTAAGGCGGTAAATTAAACAATAGTACGATTATTTTTGTGGCATAAATATATACTTATCAAAATAACGATGTATATGTGTGCTAAGGGTAAAAAATAAAAAAAATAGAGTCGTTTAAAGTTTAAAATTAGCTATTTGTATTTCCCGTGCATTTCATGCGCTAGATGGCATCTCTTAAATAATTTTTGAAACCTCAGGCAAATGATATTTTTTACACCAGATTACGAAGGAAAAAAATCGTTTTTTCGTCGCGGGGGGGGGGAGTCGTTTCTCTATGCGCCGTCACAATTCTGTTAGTATTCGTACATTTCAGCTGGACAGATATAGGTGGTAGAGTTCAAAATATTAAAGAATTTAACAAAAAAATTAATTTAACATAATTTTAAAAAAGAAGTGCGCCAGCAGTTAATATATATTATGCGTGGAATTAACGCGATACTGAAATGGTACGTATTGTTAAACAACAATCTGCTTATAAAACATCTATGAGAATGGTTAAAAACGTTTAAGGTATCAGGAATAATACAAACACTCGGTTATTGTTAACCGAATTGTCAATTAAATCTAAAGTGTAAATAGTTGTAAACTTAATACGAACATTTATGATAGATATCTATACAAGTGTTAATCACGCATTAACTGCTTCCGGAATTAATAAAGTTCTGATAACCTAATCTTCCCGAACAGCTACTAGTAGCTCTTAAATTAGCTTTTGTTAATTTAAGCTGCGAGAAAGTTTTTTCCACCGATGCGCGCTCGTGCTAATAATGTACAAAGAGCATTTTCAAGGAAGTTTTAATATCAGCGAACAAATCGGACTTCTGTAATCTGTTAGCGTAGACGGAAATGATTTTTGTCATCTCCGGAATTGTCCCCGTACAATTGCAGTTTACCCCCCTCCTCCCTTAAACAAGCGGCCGTCGGTAATATGACACAAATTTTTGTAAAATTTTATCCCGACTAATTTCTTTTATTATGTATATGATATACGCTTAAGAATCATGCCAAGCAGATTTATAATACGTTTCCGTGGCCATCTTTTGAAAATCGATTCTGAAGTTTAGAACTGACGTAATCAATCATCCAATAAAGGCATTCTCAGTATTCTGTTGCATTGCTGGTCATTTGATTATTTTTCTCGGTGGCACTATAACGATCGAGCTACTGCTTATTTAAATATAAACTCATACTCGCAACTGCATTTAACTTCATATGTTTTGTACCGTTGTTTAATTATCGAATAATGTTATCAGTTGAAACTAATAATTCTGAGGTCCGTTGAAAATCTGCTAATGACACCCAATTATCGTTAACTGACAAACGGATGCAACAATACGGATCAAGATATGACTGGCAGATTTTACAGTTGAAGTAAAATCATCTGTTAAAAAAATTGCGTTGTATGATAACACTGAACATTCTCCATTAATTGTAAAACAGCGTCATGTGACGATGCTCTAACCATCTTGGATCACAGAGAGCGATTTAATTTATTTCCTTCACCGGCATCGCTGTTTATAATAATATTTTGAATAGAATGAAAATCGTTTGCCCGTAAAAAAATTCTCAAATTTTGAAGTTTACAATGACAGTGTCATTTTCCATCGTGCTTTTTATTTGATGTTGATAATTTATAAAAAAAAAAGCGAAATACTCCACAATTATTAATTAATTTCTAAAAATTTACGCTTTTTAACGTGGCGTGCATTTAACATACATTTTTTGGGGGGAGGGCTAAATCTCCCCTATATTTAAATACGTTACCGTATGGAATGAAAAGAATAAATAGCCGTACATCAATGTGATTATACATATTTCGTCTATTGATTAGGTGTATTAATTGAATAAACTTTTTTAATGACTTGAAGAAAAAATCGCATCTTGTTGACGGTACTCTAGTCTGCTACTTTTAAATAACTGCGGCGATGCAATAGCCAGCGCATCGTTTTACATTGCGATTTCTCTCTGTAGCTAATTTGATATTCTGCCGATCGCGTCGTATGTTTGGAAATACAAAGAGAGTTCGTAGCAATCGGATAATTTTATTTCGCGGAGGCAGCAGTAGCAGCAGCAACGGAGATTCGGTTTTTAGAAGCCTCCTGGGAGGTCGTTATTTTTGTTAAGGGTTTTGCAATTCGATATTTAAACGTAATTTAGAACGGTAATGCTGGTTCTTCAATTGCCGCAATCATCATTCCGCATCGTCATCATCCCCGTTTTCCGACTTGTTCCTCTCTATTTATTTACGCCGATCCAATCTATATCGGTCACTCTTCCCGCATTATTTGTTTCGCGCGGCATTTTTTATCTCCCTTTCCATTTCGATCGAACACAACACACATTCATTAGCCCGGATCGGACGAGCACGGTGTCGACCACGATTTCCACCGTTACACGTCTAGACACTTGTGTGCGTGCGCTCAGTAATTTTACCTAAAAGTTTACATCGGCTTGGAAATATTTTTGCGCGACCGGCGCCCCGAGAGGGGCACAGATTTGGCTCAAGTTTCAGCCGATACGTTTCACATTTGTTAGACCCTCCGAGTTGCCCACGGCGAACAATTACTTTCGAAGCCGCGGCCTTCTTATCACACGAAGAGCGCTTCTGGTTTAAGCCGACCAGACGGATTTTATCGAAACTTTTAAAGGTGCGCCGAATCGTTGCTTGTTTATTTATCGGTCGCAATAAAAGGCCTTCTTCGGGCTCTTTGTGATTCTGTCAGTTTGTTGTTTCTGGCCAAGTGTAACATAGGTGCAACGCGAGAAAACAAAGGACCTTCTACAGATCGAAGATGTAATCTCGCTCGCTGGCTTCTTCGGCGCCGTCGTATTTTGTTTCAGTCGAGAGATAAATCAATCGCGCAATAACAGGGATCCTTTTCTTTTTTTCGGAAGCGTACAACACTATCCGACAAACTCATTTAAAAGAAGAAGAAGAAGAAGAAGAAGAAGAAAATAGCAACAACATAAAAACGGCTGAAGCGGAATAATGGTGTGTTCTTAAGCTTTGTTGTCCGCGCTAATGTAGTGTGTCTCTGATATGCCTGAAACGTGCGACACAGACGTCTTGACTTCGAAGTGGGCGGCTGTTGGTAAATCATCGATTCGCGACATTAATATACACAGTTTGAACGGTTCGCGACGAATTTCCTCTCTTCGAAAAACGGTAAATTACGTTCTGGCATGTGCAATGAAATAGGCGAAATTAATCGGGGGACAACGGCGAAGCAAGTGAAAAATTAAAGAAAGCATTTTAAGAAGTGTAGTAATCAGGATTAAAAAGTGAACTTATTCTTATTGGAATACCGAAAAAGCATTTGAAAGTTGATGAAAAAGACAGTGAAGAAATCGAATAGAAAAAGGATGATCAAAACGAAAAAGAACGACTGAAATTTCTGTAACTCGTAGCAGACTCAGAAAACCGAGTTAGGTAGATTAATAAAATAGGTTTAGTAAGGATGGGGAAATTCTTGGACAGGAAATTAATATTAAAGCTAAAGAATTATTTCGGGAGCAGATGAGGAAACCGACTTGATCCCTTTTCGATTAATATATGAACTAGGAACTAAAGGCGAGAACTTGGACAGGAGAAGTAAGTTTTTTTTTTTGTTTTTCACTTGGACAGGAGAAGTAAGTTTTTTTTTGTTTTTCACTTGGACAGGAGAAGTAAGTGTTCTCCAATTAAAAGAAATTTTTTTCATTACCAGGTTTACCAGTGTTGAAGAATAACCGAATAAATAAAAAAAAAATAAATCGAGGCGAGATACCATTAGTAAATGTGTCGAAAGTAGCTCAAACGGAAAATATGTCGGCTATGAAAACGGAGCGAAAAAAAAGATGATTTAAAAAAATAACGATACCGCGAAAGAAATCTATCTCTTTTGCACTCCTAGAAAGCACATTATATACGCAAAGGAAATAATAAATAAATAAATGAATAATTAAATGAATAATTAAATGAATAATTAAATGAATAATTAAATAATTGTCTAATGTTGCAGTTACTCAATGTTATATTTACGTTATACGAGAATTTTCATTCACTATTCACACACATATAATATTATAATGTTACTTTTTAAATTGGAAACATTAACTGTGACGTCACTTGAACTTTTGTTGTAATTATAAAACTTAAACATTTTTGAAAACAATTAAAATATTCTCGCAAAAAAACACAATTAAAATTATTTAAAAATCACTTAAAAAATTGCTGTCTAACCGATTTCGTCTAGATTATACGGACATATTCGTGGACTAAAATTTATTGTATTCGTTGTTATTGTAGTTATTATATTACAGCGTAGTTTAAATTTAGTACTCAAAAGGAACAACAATGTTTAAATAGTATTTAATCCATCAATATTTCTGATAATGGATTTTCATTATTAGATTGTATATATAAAGTTAAAATTTATTTGTGTAATATTTTTCCGCAGTATATTTGATAATTTATTCATTACTATTTATTATGTTTAAAATAGACCGTATCATTTTCGAATATTGTGCCTTTCATTTACTACGATCTGCATAAGTTTACTTTTCTAGATATTTGTATTTAGTTGCGCATGTTCTTCGTAATTATTCATTTATTTATTTGTAATATATATTTGCAGTTTACGGTAAGTAGACACCATTATAATGAATACAGAATAAAGTTGAATTCGAACGACAGATCCGGGGAAGAATTTAACTATGAAGACGGACAACTAAGAAGAATTCGCGTAATTCCCGCGATTCTCTCTTTACAAAAAATCGAATTAGATTAGATGTTTTTTAGCCGTGTGTAGGGAAATCTTTCGATCCTTGTATAAATCATTTATTTCGGCATTTTTCAATTTTTTCCTGAGTAGGTTAAAAATATAATATACGCTTTCGTTTCGAATATGATGGCGTGCCTTCGTTCATTCGCAGAACTTCTGCCTTATTGCTTCCTGATTTTTATAAGCGGTATTAACAATAGTAGAGGCACGCAAAGATTAATGAACTAAGGTAAGTATAAGAAAAGCGGTGTCTAACGAGTACAAAAGAAAATATAACCAAGTTAGCAGACTGAAAAGTACATGAGAACAACAATATTGCATAATATGTATAACTTCTAAGGATAATCTTCAGACCGCGAATAAAACGCGAATTAAAAAAACGAAAAAAGCGCCGTGCCATGTTGGAATTCGGAAACAAAGCTAGGAGGAATTAAGCAGTAAGAGAATATCGATGGGTGTCTTCTCGGTGTGGAAGCGAAAAAATAAAATTGCTCCCGGTATTTCAAATGGGACATTTTTAGAGAGAACAGTTTTCAAGAAAGTCTTTTTCACCGACATGCTTGCAGAAAAACGAAAATAGCACTCATTAAGACGATAGAAATATATTGCTACGGGGTAAATTTGAAAATAGAAAATCCGGGATAGTCACCTACAGTTAAGTACTAAACAATTTGGAACTTGTTCGGAGCATTATAAAAATCTGAGCTCATTTTGTGGATTACGAAAAAGCGCTGTTCGCCAGAATCGAGAATAAGAATAGTACAAAAATCGAATGAAACGGATACCAGATAAATTAGAAAAGTGTATAGGTGTCCAGTGTTAAGGATGCCACGCCTAGAGAACACGTGGAAGAAATGTTGAAAAGGCAAGAAAAAAATTAGAACTAAAATAAATAATGACACATTAGTTATGCAAACGGCAAAATGTGAAACAAACGCAAAAGACATTGTATGGAGAATATAAATACAGTAATGTGAACGCAACGAAAATGGAATTCCACAGACTCGGTGTCCTTCGATGAGGATGAATTCGAGTTTGTCTGTTGTCAAAGGCGTAACGAAAACATCGGGAAAAAAAAGAACGAGTAGCGGTGAACGAAAAGATGCTTAGAAAGCAAATAAAGCCGTCAATTAATAAACGCATCTATGATAGGACAGTTGTTGGAATTCCTCGATGTGGAGGGAAAAACAACATGTTGATGAATTTCCCAAAAAAAAATTCCACCTTTCCCCGTAATTATCACCATTTCTACTACGTGATAAGGACTGATAAATGCCCTTTAAAAGGGGCGGGCAGAGGAATTTTTTTCTACGATGCCAGCCGACGCCCGATCACAATACATTATACTGAGATGAAAATGAGTCGGCGGTCGGATTCCTTTTTTTGTTGTTTTTTTCTTGGGGATTTCACACGATGTTGGTCCACCTTTCTATATACGGATGGTTAGTGTGAGCGTTTTCAGAGAATGGAGTGGAAATGCCACCTTCAGTTTCCCAAAGTACCTAACACTCTTCAGTTCCTAGTTTTGGGACTTCAAATTTCATAGTAGAACCTGTTAGTATCGGACTTGACTGTCTCCACAAATTCGAAAGTTTTCACTTTTCGCGTGGGCTCGCTTAATTTTTTTAATCCCCCTATAGCGCACTAATTGCGTCCGAGCGCGTAACCGGGTTTTCAGAAAGAGCCGATCACCTTTTCGAGTCTCAACTAGATGATAGAACAACCAAACCTCACTGATAACGAAGTAGTAGCGAAACAAATCATTAGAAATATTCGCCAACGGTAGACACGAAACCCGTAGTTCGAGAAGACGCGTCGGCGCTTTTTTTAACGAACACGATAATTGTCACAATATCGATACACGTATATCCTTTCACGATAATTTCGAGAAAGATATTTTTTTTAAATCCGCCTGCCGATCGGAATTTTTAAAGCGTATGACAATGCCATTTTTCTTCGATATTTCCTGTGCGAAGGTAGCTCTAGCACTGGGAAAGCGTCATTATTATATGATTTCGCGTTAAGAATTGCTTAAGATCAATTACTATCGAAATTCTAGCCGGAGGAGGAGAATAATCTTTTAGTGTAGTACACACGGTCGTCTGAAAGATGTCTTTCGTTCCGGAAATAAGGCTAAATTGCCGCTAACGTTTGGTAATCAGGTAGTTCGGTATAACGAAAAAATAAAAATAAAAAAAAAACCTATAGTATACCATGGATCGACAATAATCGCATTTATCATGTATAACGTACTATATATAATTAGATAAAAGATATTTTAACACGTTTTTTTTAAAAGAATAATTGCTATAAGGCGCTCTATCAACGCCCATAATCTCCAATGGATTTACTGAAAGGATAGATTTCCGAAGCGGACTTTATGTACCTATAAACGGTCGAATGCTGCGGCCCCCAATAGCCTAAAATACGTTTAACTTTAGCGACAAGTTTCGCCGATCTAATTGTCGCCGAAACCTTTAATATCGGCGTTTCACCTACCAAGCAATGCCGTAATCTGGGACAATTAGTTAAAATTCCATCGCGGCAGGGGTTGATTAGTGACCTCAGGCACTGAGATGTCGGCAAATTTCGAGAGGAGCGAAAGAAACGCCGTGAGAAGACTGTGAGATGACTGGAGTTAGCACGTGCGTATTTACAATAAAGGTGAGTGGACCGAGTAGACGCAATCGTTCCAACTACCCCATCGAAGAAAACGGTATTTTTAAGATTAATCAAGCAGACACGCGCGACAACGGCGATATTTCTCGACGGCGAACGAAAAGGAGAAGGAGAAAAGAAAGCCTATACGGGTAGAATGATGGAGTTTTTTGACAATTTGTTTATCGTAAGCGGACTACTCTGCAGGACGGTAAGAGAAGAATGGTTTAATGACTGGCTGCTGCTGCTGCTGCTCGCGGAGAAAGAGTTGTGTGGGGCATCGGAGTGCCGCGGTAATGAACGATGCGATTAAAAAAGGAATAGCAATGATCGGAGGTGTGTACACCGACGAACTAGTTGCGGACCGCGATCAGAATGTTCCGAAGCTGGACGTCTTTCGATTCCGTTTGAATTATTAATGCGCTAGGCTCTCCCGAAAAGGTGTTAGAATGACATTTCATCGTGTATTGACAAATTAATAAAGAACGCGGATGCATTAGCATAAAGCGAACCGCCGATGTACACGCTTGCCTAATTGAAGGAGCGTGCACGAGCGTCCGACACGCCACGTAAGCGCGCCGTAATAAGTACGGCCCGTGAACATCGGGACGAAGATATTTATGTAGTCGTTAAGTACGCTGCAAGTCACTTCTCGAATAAACATGTTCCGATCTGTCCGAGCTATTCCGCTTATTCGCGGTATGCGCTCTGTTTACGCTTCGCATCGACAGTCAGCCGAACGACGACCGGGTAGTTTAATTAAATTGTTAACAGATCGTCTTGTTCTCTTAACGTCTAAAGGTTACCTTGACAGGTAACACACCGATGACAGTGCGCTGAACGGTTCGATCGCTCCACGATCATTGCGGTATAATTGTACAGGTCGAACTAGAGGACGCCCCCTCTGCGTTCCGGCCGAATTGGTGTTCGGAAAGAAACGAGTCACCCCGACGAAGTGTCCATTCGAACAGAACGATCTCGATCAATCGACAAGTTCTATCCCCCAATAATAATACACGATAGAAGTTTACTCTGGCAGCATTGACCTGTGTGTGTATATTATATTCCTTTGAAGGTTTCAACGTGTAGATCTTTAATTAGTAGATAAAAATCGTTGAACCGCGTCTTCGTTTGCTATTTTTCCATTGCCGCTACTTTTTAAATTTATTTATTTCCTTTTTTGTTTTTAATACCGTTGATAATTTTTTTTTCCTGGCATCCCGATAAATCTGCCGAATTCGAGATTGGAAACAGCCGCAAAACAACTGTAACGCATATATTTCGCGAATGCGTTTTTAAATAAGTTCTTTTCCGCAAACGTGTGTGTTTATGAATCATCGACCGTCCTTCTTAATGTGCACATTTTAAGTTCGAAGGAGATTGTAAAAATCCAATTTAAACATTTTTACAGATTCCTTTAGAATTTTCGAAAGACTAGATTGCACTTTTGTAAATTTTGCTTCAACGTCATTTACGCGTGTCTGATGCTTTGATAAAAATTATACGGTGGCAAAATTTTTTTATGAAATATCAAAAAAAAACCTGTAAAGAGGTTGAACACAGCATCGGCGACAGTATATGATACACATCAGGGTAGCTTTGTTGACTAACCACAGGTTAATGTAAAGCCCCTTTTGAAAATGCAATAACAGAAAAAGTGCGCACAGTCCGACTATACTTATAGTTTAGGAAACATTGCGGTCATTAAAAAATAAAACGATTTCCGCGTTCTGATAAGTAAATTTAGAAAAGGTTCTAAAAAACCATACACCACGCTGCTGTAAAAGCCGTTTCGATTATTATACACTGCGGTACTTTGCAAAATTTCTCCTTGCAGCCTGAACCTTTCCATAAAATTCCAAGTCGTTTGCCCACTCTCACCGCTCTGTTGCGTAGACCATGGCGCACGCAAATTGTATTCAATTTCGTGCTGAGCCAAGTGTCAAGATATATTTCCCCTCCCCGGCCATGAGGACTTGCGGTAGGAGCGTGATTTGAGTCGGTTTCGCACCTCCTCTTCGAGGAGCCTAATCCCAGTACTTATTCTTCAAAAACAAAACAAAAAAAAAAAAAGAAAAAAAAAAAAACAAAAACAAGCTTGCTCGAGCAGCCCCGTTGAGTAAAATTCGAAAGGGGACAAAATAAAAAAAAAAAAACAAAAAAAAACAAAAACGCGTAAACGTTTATTTTGATTTGGAAAAAAAAAGAGAATAAGAAGAAGAAGAAGAAAAAAAAGGGAACGGATTATTAAGCGGGGTATGCTGCGATATGTATTATTTTGTTGTGGCGAATGTCTGTTCTTTAAAAAGTGCAACACAGTGGAAAAAAGAAATGGTACCAGCACAATGAGCTCCCGTCGCGTGGGTAAATATAGGCATAAAGGGAAAGAAGAGAAATTGCTGGCTGGCTCGGCGTCGTCATTTCTTATTTAAGGAAGTGAAAGCAAGTTCGTTTTTGTTTTTCCAGCAGCTCCGGTCTCGTTCGAACGGACTCGGCTTGTTCCCGGTGTAACGGTAGTCCGAAAGAGCTGCAGCATTTCGCCTGCTTCTTTCATGGAATAATATTCGGGTCCGGAGGGGTGTTTACATAGCGTGCACTGTTGTGGTGCCATCAACCGAAACCCTCGCAGTTTATCATTTCGAAAGGATTAAAGAAAACACACCGTTATTATCTGCTCCATTTTCCAGGCGCACCGTGTTTACCGGGACCACCGGCCAAGTGTCGACATACATCTCACAATGGCTTCTCTCCTAAACAGCGGCCGCACTCAATCTTCCTGGAACTGACCGGAACGCAGAAATAACGGGATTTCGCGAAAGCGAAATTGACCGCGATCGAAGGGAGAATATAAGACACACGAGGCAAAACAATAACAAACAAACTCGAGAAACAAAGCGAACGACGTTTCCCAATCGTCGATCCTCCCCGGCTGAGAAGACATCGAAAACCTTAAAAAGTTGTTCCCCAAGCCTCTCGGACCGGAACAACATCCTCGTGTACCAATATCTTTCGGTGGCGTTACACCATCATTATTCTAAATGATACGCATGTTTTGTTTTTTTTTTTTAGTGTATAAATAAGTTGCCGGTCTTACGGGACAGTAGTGAGTGCCCGACACTCTTATTATCGCTTATTCAGCTCGAAATAAATACAAAAACAATTTACGCTTATTATATACATATATATAAACCCAAATTAACATCCGTCCGAGTAAAAATAAATAAAAACATACGCGCACATACACTATTATAACTACGCATCTATAACGAAAAAAGGGAAGAAAATCCAAAGAAAAAGAAAGAAAAGGCCGAAAAAAAAAACAAAGAAGAAAATATATAAACAAATAAATACATTAAATGTAGGTGGATACATCCTGTTTGTTAAAACTGTATAATAAAACAAACTTTAATAACAAACAATATAGAACAATAAAATAGATAAATACCAAGTTTCCTTTAAGTTAGTTTTAGCTGATGATGGGTTATGCCCCAAAAAGGTTTCTAATTAAGGTATTTATCTATTTTATTGTTCTATATTGTTTGTTATTAAAGTTTGTTTTATTATAAATAAATACATTAATTAATCAATATGAAATAGAAAGATTCGGGACGTTAATTTTTGTACCATTCTTTCAGAAAAACTGTTGAAATATTAATTCGTTTTTTTATCAGAGTAGGAGGTCGCCGCTCGTTTTTTTTTTCTTTTTCTTTTTACATTTAATCACGAAACTTTTAAGATATCATCGACGGAATTAAAAAATAAAGCGAGAAAAAAAGTAAATATTCAATTATCTCTTCTTCTTTCGACCCGGTTACTGCAAAAACGTACATGTTTTTTTGCAAACAGAATCGCCGCATAGGAGAATCATTGTTATACCATCGTCGACTGTATATTATAATATTTTCTGTAATTTTCAGCTGAAAATTAATGCAATGCGTAGAGTTTTAATAGCAGCGCATGATTCTGAAATTACAGGTGGGAGATGTGCGCTGAAAAAAAAAAAAAAAAAATAGAAAAACGATTTAAAAAAGACGAAGTTTATATTAATTCGAAAGACGACTTCTTGTCGTCACCCACAGCCATTATTACCGTTCTCTTACCCGTGTCTATATTAGTAATTATTTTACGAGTGTATTAAACAAATGGATGTTTCTTCTTCTTTCTCTTCATCGTTTCATTTATAAACAACGAAACGAGTACCCGAGAAATAATAAATATTACGTTCGTTTAGTAAAGTGAACATTTTACTCTACTGGAATTGGTACCATTTTTAATTAGAATTATGAGTAGAATATTGAGATTCGAAATAATCGTCGTGACATAATTATTAAAAACGAAATAAGCTCGAGAATTTTTAATTAAAAGTAAAGTAAGTCGCATATGTTCTTGACAAGATATCACAGGGAGTGCGGAATTAAGCTTTTCACAATTAAGGATCTAATGGGTCAGAGAATATTTGGGTCCAGTTCCTTTCTACTCGGACTTTGCCCCAGCTAATTCTCCAGTATAACCAATATTTAATTTCAAATTAGGTATATACAGTTGAAAGTGACTTGGATCTGGAACAGGACAACTCCGAAAAACCCATGATACCTTTCGGTTTGGTAGCTTAATTAACCACTAGACTCTGAAATTCTTACCACAGATTAAAATGGTAAACAGCATATTAAAGTGATTCGTACAAACCAGTATTATTGAATTCCTTTATTCCTTAATTGTTGTAAGGGGTTTTTTTTCTTTTCGGTTACTTTCGATTACTCTCGATTACTTAAATTACTGCAATGATATATTTCGTAAATAGCAAAAACAGAAATAATGTAAATAAAAGTTTATTATCTGCAGAAAAGTTCGCAGGCAAAGCTCTCGTCTTCAGCTGGAAAATTTAAAACACCGCGCGGTATATATGCATCGCGAATAAAAAGTAATAAAAAGGAAATGCGATATTAATTGTTGTTTGCGATACTTTTAAATTGTTCAGCTGAAGGTGGGCTATCTGGAAAGCGTTTCTAACTCTACTTTTTTCTTTCACCGGAATCTGTTGTTTAATTATTTCTAAACGGTCAAACCAGCGGGTGTGAATAAAAATACTACTCTAACCTATTAAAGTTCTCTAGAATACTGAAGATGTTGCGTCATTCCGCCGATATTTTATCGTCCTTTTGTTTGTTTTTTCACTCTCTGCCCCTTTGAAACTTTCTCAACATGAGAAAGTCGGTTCAAGTTCTCGAAAGCGCCGCTGATTCGTTGAAAATAAGCAAATTTCGATTAGGAAACATTATCGAAAAAAGGGAAAAAATAGATACGCGTATTTTTTATAAAAGCAGTCGTCGGATGTTAAAGAGCCAGCAAACACAAAAAAAAAACCGGGGACTACTGCCATGTTGGAGTCTTCTTGTGAGATCGTAGCGGGTTCAGCTAAATCAAATAAGCGCGGCTCGTTTAATTAAGAAGTAGCACGATGAAGGAAAAAAAGCTTCTGAAATTATTCTCTAGATTTCACACTGCGCCGATAAAAAAAAGTCAAAACAGAGACGAGGATATTATCCGATGTAGAACAGATTACTTGTGAAATCGAGCGTGTTTCACAATAATCGGCTCTTTTAAGAAGGGCGCTGGTTTCAAATATTGCGGTCCAGTTTCTTTCTCTACGATATTTTACTTTCACCCTAATGAGACTATATTTTCGATTTCGGGGGATATTAGCTGTGTATTTTACTCGGGGATCACGAAGTACCTCCGAGGAGACACAATATCCACACGGCGCGATCAGCGCGCGTCTGTAGATATCTCCATCATAATAAAGTAGAGATACACGTACGTGTATCGAAAGGATAAATTCGATAAAACCGACCAAAAGGCGTTGAAAAAAAAACCCATGCTATTCGAGTCAAAAGAAGACAAATAAAAAAGGTAATTTAGATGATGTTGTCGCCCCCCTCCGCCCGCCCCCCGGTTAAAACTGTTCGGAATGTGGTAATTGCGGAGGCACAGTTTTTAATTTAGTTAGCAGACTGGAAGGATCTCTTTCGATTTTCATAAACAACGTTATTTATTCTCTATTCGACGGTTAATTGTACGCGCAGATATAAATATTTTCATATCAACGACCGCCAGCGCAATATGTTTACAAATTGTGTTGGTTTTTTTACAAACTATAACTAAGGACGCAATAATCTCGAGGAAAAGGGGAGTTGTACCGATCCCCGCGGGTGATCGATACGAAGCTCAGTCCGATTTTAGCCGTTCTACATGCTCTAATCATGTAACAGTAGACTTGTGCGCAATCACGCTATCAATCATTTCCGAGCGGAATCCTTACTGGGCTTTGGATTTGCTAACCGCTAAAGCAGTGTCAAGTTCCTCTGAGTTTTTATTAACGCACCCGAGGAGTAGCGGTTGTCGACTCTGTCATCCGGAGAACTCAACGGTTGCTTCGGTGCGCAATCATATATTTCGATTAGGCCGTAGTTTCCGGGCTCGTTTGCCCTGTTTAATTTCTTTCGCGCGAAAAGATACTAAAAGATAACCGGAAAATGTCCACGTTACTCGCAGAAATACAGGTGTATATGAGATTTCGCAAATGGCGACACCACCACCAGAACACAAATCGTATTCTTTTTAAATTGAGCAATAGTGCGAAATCCCGGTATTTCGACAGAACAATTTATTTTTGCAATTGCGTTCAAGTGGTCACCCTCAGTCCAAAGACATACACCCTGTCAAACGTCCAGCTCAAATGTACATGTCAAAAAATCGCGAAATAACCTTCGAAATATAGTGAAGTAAAAACTTCGCTATTCTTCTTCGGGCGTGCATTCTATTATTAAGTCGGTTGTCCCGTTCCATTACATTAAGGAAATGGCTGCTAAATGTTACAGAGAACATCGTGTTATTTTCTTTTTTGACCTCGCGAAACGACTTCGGTGAAACCAGAACGATCACTCTTGGCCGCAGCTCCAGAAATCGCACAGATTCACATTTAGCATACATGGAGATCTCAACGGTAAGTAAATAGAGCCTCCCGATTTTCCATATACGTTGATTTTAAAACGCTTCTAATATTTATATCGGCTCGTCAAACGGAATTCCGAACCGTACGAGCGACAATCGCGCGCCAATCTGTCCTCCTTTTTAGCCCGTGTAACTTTCAATGATTTTTTTAAACTTAATAATTACTTTACTTTAGGTCGCGTGTGAAGGTGTCGGTTTGCAAACACGTGTGTTCCTGTCACACTAGCACGCCCCGCCGGCCAGCATATCTTTCGGCCACGGCCACTATTATCGTGAGCGGCCGAAAGCCCAAATGGCCAACGCAACAGCAGGGCTCGCTAATATTTTATTAAAACCGAACGCAGTCGCTAAATTATAGGGGTATATTTTCGTTCAATTTTATAGCATTGAATGCGATCGAAAGAACAATGGGCGGCGATTATTTGTTTAGAAAAAGTGCCATCGCCGATGCATGCGGGCATGTTAAATTGACGATGATCACCTGGTCTCTGTGTGTGCAAGTTTAGCGCGGAACTACAAGCAACTGACGCGCGCGCTCCTATCCAAGCCCTAGCGGCCGCTAAATCTGTAAAAAATCAACCCTCATTTGAACACGGTGCCGTTTAAATTACTAGCATTTTAACATCGTCTGTTCTTCCACTGATAATCTCGTATTTCTCGCATGTGTAAATATTTAACAACAACAACCGGCCAAAAATATTAATCGCCGGTGGTGGCGCGACAAATATTCAGCTTCTTTCTTTTTTCATTTTTTTCTTTTTCGACTTTTTCCTCGTGAAGTTTGTTTTTGGTTAAAGAATATTTTGCGCCAAAGTAACGTGTAATTACGTCAAAAATGTTGTGAACACTTTATTTTGAAGAAACATACTAAACACAGAAATGCCTTTATTCAAAAATCGAAAAATTCAAAAACTTCCCACGAATATAGAGCGTTGTTTCTCCGAAATTTTTTTTGATTTTTAATAAAGACAGTTCTGTGTTTCGTGTATTCCATAATTTTTAAAATATTATTTAAAAAATTACTAATTATGTTAAACGTGTCTCATAAAAGCGGCAATGGAGTAAAAAGTATTTCAACTGCTCGACTTGTGCGCCGACTAGCCGAAAATATAGTCTGCCTTTGGGCGTGTTTTTTTTTTCAAAATAATAATTTGTAGGTCCCAGAAGGCCATCTGTGGTTACCTAACGTAATTATACCATTTATTCGTAAAAGTTTACATACTCTTAAATCTAAAACTACTATTAAATATACTGTGAAATGAATAATAAGTCAGTATTGTGTAATACCCGATAGAGGTATTTATATATGTAATTACAAAGAAACCGACACTCTCTCAGCAACTACTTACGTCTCAAAATAACCCCAAAAAAATTACGCAAAATTATGCCGAACACAGTGCAACAGCGAGCAACGAAACCAACATCTACTCTCAATTCTGAAGTTCATCGTTCCTATTCTTTACACCACACGCAATCATCCATATCCTCCGTTTATTCTTCTATCTATTCATATTCTCTTCTTCTCGGATTTCTTTCGGTGGTATATGTTCCCCATTAATCTTATCAACATCTCTTCTTCCACATTGTCTACCATTGACGACTCCTCTTGACCGTACATAACATATATTTCATCATAACTTCTGGTCCAATAGACACTTCCTCATTTTTATTACTGTCGTAAAATAGTAGAGATTCTAACGGTCTCATGTAGCCGGAAGCTGATTTGCCTCAATGCGTGATCCTACAGGACACGTAATTTATCTTAGAAAATCTTCAAGGTGTAAATCGGTGAAAACAAATATTTAATTAGGATTAAGATCGGCGTATCATATTCTATTATAAAAACGAAAAACTGAAAAGATAAAAATACGATCGTAAAGAAAAATTCGACAAATGCGTATTTACATAAACTCCTTTTCCCCCCCCTCTATAACTTTTTCTCGTGACAAGTGTCGAACACTTGAAATTTCATTATAGTTTACGGTCTCGTGTATTAAAAAAATCTCGATATTCAAAAAATCGCTTATTCCGGTACTAGGTCGTTTTCATCAAAACTTCAGAAAGATCTTGAAAAGCGTCGCTAATTTCTGATCTCACGAGAGGAATTATTACTCGAACAAATTTAACACTTTGTGGAATTTTTTAAACCTTTTTTTGACACGGATGTCTTTTTAGGCTGGGCTCAATCTAAAATTTTGTCCAGCACGAAAAGAAATGTTACGAAATTTCATAGTGATTTTCAAAAACTAGACTGTGTTTATAGCGTGGGGGGGGTGTCTTATTTATGTATACACCGTAGTGTAGTTATTTTATTCAATTTGCTATCAACGGTTCCGGTTAATGATGTTTCTACTAAAATGAAATAGTCGAATTTCAGGCACCGTTCAAGAGAAACATATCCAGGTTACAATGTTCTTCTGTATGAAAGGTACAGATAGTTTTAACATTTTTAAATACAACATCCGCTAATTATGTTTTTAAATTTTGGAAATTTTTTTTTTGATTAAATGATGTCGTCACATTACGGTTAATACATTCTTAGTCATTAATTTTCACATTATTCGAGATTATTGTATAGCTGTCGATTTCTCTGTATTATTCTACGTCAGCGTAGAAGATATCGCGCTTCTGACTGCCTCTTTTCACATATTTTATTTTCAATGCGATAAAACTAAATGATAAAATCTAAATCAGTCGAATTTAGGACGATGAATAATTTAGGGAAAAAATATTATTCCAATCAAAAAAAAACAAAATAAATAAATAAAATATGGATCGAGCTTTTTCAGTTCTAAAAAGCTTTGCTAACAAAATAAGTTAGTTCCACACCAAGTACCAAAAGTAAGATAATGTGATCCGTATTGAAAATTTAACGTATAAAATTTGAAAACTTACCGTGTGAGAGATTAGGAAAAGTTTCACAATTCCAAATTGTACCGAAGATTTTTATAATATATAGTATTATTGTATTGTGGTGGGACTATTATACGCAACGTCTAAATAATAAGTTACCGGCAATTGTAATAAACTTAGTTAATAAAAATTTTTCTTTCTCCCCATAAAGATACAAGTATAGTACTTTTGAACAAAATACAAATATAACAAATTTAAATGCATAAACAATATAACATTTATAAATGATTTTTGGGATATAGCCCGTCATCATCAGCTAAAAATTTTTATAATTTCAGTGTAATAACAGTAGCACAGAAATAATCTTTCGCTGACGAATTTGACATTTAAGTTTTTTTTTAGTAAGATATACATATATGTTACGTGCTATAAACACGGATATATCATATACATTATTGCTCTGCAGTACATTTTAATATTATTTATAATATTGCTGGGACACGCATCGTTAAATTCTAAATCGGTAAAACAAAAGGGGAGGGAAAAAAGTTTTTTTTTTTTAAATTTTCATTGATACAATATAAAAAAAATTGTGGAACTTGCAAAATTTTAATATTTAACGACCTCGATTTTGAAAAATACATGTATCAAATTGCAGATCGATGGAAAAAATTCCACAGCTCATTCTACAGCGTTGTTCTTTTTTGGATAATTGACATATTACCGATATCAGAATACAAAGGAGATACGAAACCTCCAAAATTTTAATTAACATAGTTACAAGTTGGTTTTGGCGAAATATCTAAAATTGTAATTTTTAAGGAATTAAATTTTGAAAAACGTACATATCAATTTGTAGAAAAAGAATATCAGAGAATGCAGCCTGTTTTTGTGCAACTGGGAATTTTTTTTTTTATATATACATATATATATATATATAACTCATTTTCGTCATGAGAATATGGAAAAAATAGCAAAACTTCGGAATTTTAATTTTTTTTTTTCATTATAAAATAATATTATTTTATATTTTTTGGGCGCGCCAGAGGCTTTGACCGGGCAACCACAAAAGTTAAAATAAGAGGTTAACTCAAGAGACGATTATAGAGCTTAGGAAAGATTGCGCGAATTATAAGAAGCAAGTACAAAGTAGAGCGTTCAGAAGCAAGGGCGGGGTATTCAAAGAAGATGCGGTTTACATCAAATGTGGGAGTAGAGATAGAACTGTGAAGGGGGTGAGGAAGACAGGGAAAAACGAAAAAGTGAAGAGGGGAGAAGAGAGTGATTAAATCGCAGTCTGATTAAAGAAACGATCACGGAGGGATGATAAGAGGAGGATTGGAACCACGGTTGAGGACAGGACATCGGTACTATCTGAAAATAATAAGAGGCATGATTAGAAAACAAAAACGGATAAATGTTCGACCACAGTCGGGAATGATTAGCTGAGAAAAGGAGGATGATGACCTTAGTAGGAAAATTGCAAAGTAAAGGACCATCGCGGGCGGTCAAACGGGCTAGAAAATCCACTGATTCGTTGCCCTCGACGCTGGAATGACTGGGAACCCACAAAAGGTCTAATAGAGCGGGATGAGAACAGATTGGAGATAAAATTGTGAAATTTAATTACCAAATTTTCAAAATAGATAAGGTGTGATGGATGTTAATGAATGTTAATCATCAATGAAACGGAAATTAGAAATAACTAGGGTTAAGTCTGATAATATTTGTACGGCTTACAAAGTTTGCTTTTTTTTGTTTTGTTTATGTTAAGAAAAGAAACATCATTATTGAATTTTGAATTTTTTTGTCGTTTCTTAAGCGATTTGACGCGTTTTTTTTTTGGGCTTGTCAATCGGGAACGTTTACCCAGAAACAATTAGAAAAGGAGGAAGCTTATTTATTAATTAAAATTAACATAATAACGAGGATGGGAAGTTGCATAAATTATTTTAACTTTTTTTTTTGTTTGTTATGGCCCGGCTTTAGTTAACTATCAAGCTATTTTAACTTAGTTCACGCGAGTTTTTAATTATTATTTTCTTTTCACATACTATTGATTAGTTCTCTTTTTTTCATGAACTTCTTTGAGCGATAGTCAAGGTGTTCTCGTTAAATTTCCGTTCCTTTTAATTTTAATTTATGACGGGTTATTTAAGTGGAAGGTGGTAATTACATCACTGGGACAAATGAAGACAACATGTTTTTTTTTTGGGGGGGGGGTCGTCAACCGTTACCCAGAAGCAATTAGAAAATAAATTATATCTTTTTACGATATCAAATATTGTTAGTAGGAAGGAACAAATAGTAGGAACAATGTGTGGAGAAGGAAAAGATGGGATGTAAGAGGCGCAATATGCAGTAGGAAGGCCGAGTATTAATATAAAATGGAATAGATAGGAGAACACTGAGCAGAAAGAGATGAACACTTAATAAACTTTTCATTAGAATGGAGAGGACAATACGTTGAGGCTTCCATGTTTTGGTCTGTTCAATAATGATCGACCTTTTCCCCAGATATGATGTATTTTGAACAGGAATCAAACCGTCTGTTTATAATAATTTCTGTCTACCTGTATAGAAGTTACACAACTTAAAACTCTTTTTAAGCAGAAAAAAGGTTTGGACGATGCGAACGAAAAAAACATAACAGGAATCGGAAAAGAGATATACGAGTATAATACGTTAATAAGTACCTCTTAACGGGCCTGTTTATAACATATTTTTCTTTTCTTTAATTAGGCCACCTTCAAGAAATCTTTCATTTCGCTTTTTTACATTTGTTCCTTTCGTGTTCGAAGTTGTTCAGATATTTTTCACATTTTTCGTTTAAATGATTTTTTTATCTTTTTGTTTTGAAATGTATTTTCTGTTTGTGTTCGCGGTTTTTAAAACCCTGTATTTTTTATAGCTACTGTAAATTACTGAGTCACGTAGAAAACAATTTTAATTTCTACGTTTACCGAATTGCTCTTTATTAATCTCTTATTCGTATATAATCCGTGTTTACCCTTATTTTTCGTTCATTACATATAAATTTATAGTGCAGTTTATTGCAAATTTTTATTACAATTATTACAATCATAACACAAGCTGTTATTAATTTCGAACCAAAAGGCGTATCATGTATAAATGTAGCGAATTCTTCGCTATTGCACAGTTCGTCGTCCCGTTTTCGTTTTCGCAATTCACGTTTGCGTTCGGTGGCGGTTTTTGTTTTTGGAAATATAATGAATACACTTCTTATTAAAGGTGAAGGTTGATGAAAGTCTCACCATAGTATAGGGAGAAGCATGTAAAGACTATATTGCTAATTTAATGATACCGTGGAAACGCAAAAAAAGTATTATTTATATGTATTATAGTTAAGTTGTTTTGGTAGATTCATAAAATTTATGGTATAAATTATTGGTTGTATTTTTTTTTTTTTTTTTATATAAAATTGGGACATTTTTTTGGTTATAAAATCTAATGGGGGCGATCTAAGAATTACGTTGTAAATTTTGATCATTTTATATAAGTAAGGCAGAGGGGTCAAGAGGCAGAGCCCCTTGCGAGAGGCCGAAGTCTCCGAGTTTATATATATGTATATATATATATATATACACGTGTGTGTGAATTTACAAATTGAAACAATTTAAAAACTCAAAAAGTTGGCACCGAGTGGGCTCAGTTCTCTAGTATATTATCATTATTATTATTTTATATATATACATATAAACACCATATGAGTACTTCAGTACCCCTTCATTCTGAACTAATTTACGAATTGAAACAATTAAAAACAAAAAAGGTTGGCATCGAGTGGGCTCCAGTATATTATATATTTATTTTTTAAATAAATGTTAGGGACAATTGCTACTTTTTCAGAATCCTAAACGTAAACATTATCCGATAATATTTTGACATATATATATTAGTGAAATTAGTGTCTACACCCTTGACAGGGCGTTAGGGATTGTGAAGTTAAGCTTTCCATAATGGTACTAAGCCCAACGACACTAATGAGAATAGGAAGGCCAGTTCCTTTCTCTCGGTCGCTTTTACTTTACAAAATTTCTCTGGTAGCCAATTATTTTAGGCTGAGTAAACCTGGGAACGACTTGGATCCGAAACGAGACAAACCTCGATAACCTATGACATCTCTGATTTCGTAGCCAAGCACCTTAACCACTAGGCTACCACGCTGCCTGCGGCATATATACTATGTATGACAAAAATCATCAAATCAATGACAAACACAGACTAATGAAATGTAATTAAGAAGATAAAAGAATTATGCAAGTAAATAACAAAAACATTTACATTAAACGTAGATAAGTTGAAAAGTAGACATTCTTGAAACATTTCTAGCGTATCTGTTTTTAAGTTTATTTAATTTTTCGTCATTTATGTTTGTGAAACCAACTGATTCGCTCACTTGCACTCTTCTTCTACGAGAATAACTTGCTACGACTATTACCAGGAACGTGGACGCGCCTGCATTTACGAAGAATGAAAGTAAAAATAAACAAAAATGTGCTAGAAAAAAACACTTAAATAAACCATTTCTCTCTATTATTTATAAAATAATTGTTTGCAATAAAAACATATTTTTTCATAATAGTATATAGCTAGATGACGCTATATTTTACTTTTTGCACTGTCATTTAGTGTAATTTAATTTTTTAGCGCAATAGGAGGACCAAAATTCGACGAAAGCAGAACATGTTGTTCAGATTGCGAAAATGCGAAAGGACTTATTAAGATAAGGCAGTGGTTATGAATTTTTTCGAGTTTTTGGGGCGAACGATGATTTTTAAAAGAAAAACCGTAGCATTTAGAATGACTTACGAAATTTTTCAAGAAAATGAGCGTCGATTTTTTTTTTTTTTTTTTTTTTGGGACGCGTAATGAAAATCGATCACTAAATAAAGCTTTTAAATAACAAAAAGAAAGTCTATCGAACGAATGAAGAACTATAGCAGAAAGTATTGCAATTAAAAGGCATTTTTTAGCGTAGTTAACAAATTATTAATAGACGTGATGCAGACCGAATGAAACCAGTCGACGAACAAGTAAGGATATCGTGGAAAAGAAAGGTGAAAAGATTCTCAAACGGGCTAGGTTTTTTCGGAAGTAGAAACGGTAGAACGGGAGAAAAAGCGGGTGTAATTTTGTGAACTCTCTATTATGTAAAGTAATTTGTTAGCAATAAAATTCTTTCGTAATTGTATATAATTTTATCTAGATGGCGCTATAATTTTTAATTAACTACACCTGTTGGATCGTTCGATTTCGATATATGTTTGCGAATAAAAAGCCCCCTTCGTTGATCGTATCTTAATAATGGACGATGACTTTAGACAAGTACTTCCAGTAGTTGAATAATGTAATCGTGTTGGAAAAATAGTTATTTATGGCTGCATCTTACACAATTTAAAAATTAATTAAGAATACGAGAGCTACGTCAGAAGCACTTAAGTTTTCTAATTTACTTTTAGAAATTAGCGACAATTTTTAAAATAAACTTACACAATTTCAGATCATTTAATATGTAAAGATATAATAAACGAATTACACACGCATTTGATATAAGTACACAAATTAGTCGAGCTATTCTTGCTGCTCGAACTAACGAAGTTAGAAACAATTGTATTGCTTTTTTCTCTTTAAGTTATATACATATATTTTTTTTTTTTTTCAGTTTTCTACTGTAAAATTGGCCTCCGTCGGATTTCGTAATGCTTGGTTTGCGTGATTGTAATGCCAGCTGAATTTTTTTTTATATATTTTATTGATTGTTTGTTTATTAGCCGGCCGAATTGCATTACTTCTTTAATATTTTTGTTTTTATGCGAATAGAACAAAACCGGACATTATGGAAAAGGGGAGGTCCCCATCGATTTTTTAATCGAGCGCAATCATTTTCTGAGGTAGGAGCGGGCTACGGAGCAGCTACCTGTGAAGCTCGAGTGAAAGTTTCGATAAAAATACGGGCGTCGGCTTTTTGTCAAGGTTTCATTAATATTACTGAAATTCGTTAGAATAAATTCCTTTTTTTATCGACGCCCAAAAACTTAAGACACGACTTTCGGACATTTAGAGGGCGTTTCATTTAGGTACACGCTCGACACGTAGGATAACATAAAAATCGTTCCGAACGTATTTCTTTATGATATTGCTCGGTTTATCACCCATAATTCTTGACCGCTAATGAGTAATGACTCACTTGCCGGAAACTTACATCAAATTCATTACATTAACTCGCGCCGCGTACGTCACAACCGCGTGCAACTGAATTCCAGCTCTTCTTGCGCGTGCAATTTTATTATTTTCTAACAGTTTCCTCCGATAATTTATAGAGTACTTGGTGACACCGAGTTTCGTTCGCATTCATATATTCCGAACTAGCAGATCAATCAAAGTATATACATACATATATTCCGTACGAACGTTTAAAACCGTAATACGCACGTAATAAGTTACAACTGCATAACTCTTTATTTTTCAATTTCAAAAGTGCATTTTACTTGATAACGATTAAAATATCGTAAATAAGTTTTCGATTTAAATTAGTAAACGAGCAAACTGTTTAATTTACTTCTTATCCAGGGCTAAAAGTATAAGATATTTTTTCTTTTTTGGAGAGGTCTAGCAATATGGCCACTATTAAGTCGATGTACGAATGATTGGAAAATACGCAATGTTCAAGCTAAAACAATACATATTGCAGACAAATATGGGGCCGTAAATAACATAAGCTACGAATGAAGTTTGATTGTTAACCTGAAACACTGTTGTTTGACTGCATTTAATGAAACAGTCGATTTTCAGACTACCGATTCGCGTGAATTTGATCAAAATCGTTCTACTAACGGGTTTTCTAAGAGATATTTACAAGAATCGATTGTTCAATAATGTACATATTGAATAATCTGCAAATCGATTGTTAATGAACTAATCGGTTTTCACAATCGGATAACTTACACGGACATTCCTGTATACGTTGCATTATTCGTTTCTATGTTGAAGTTTTTAAAAGCGATAAAAGCATAAGCTAGAACGATTTATTACAGATTATCATCTGCATAGCACTTTACTCCACATTTCGCAATTAGCATAATATTCAAATATCCGTCGTGTAAAGCATAAATATAATTTCACCGTGAAATAACCAATTTTCAGTTACCATCATGTAAACATATATCGCTTACTTTTAAATAAACTCGAAAAATATGCGACCGATCGCTAAAGCATCGGTCACCTCCCCTTTTAAAATTGCTCGTTTCGTAGAATTTACTAAGACCGAGCGCGATTTATCTAAATCCCTAAAATCCCCTAATTCGTAAATTTCGTCACAGTGAACCGTACGGTTAATTGGAATATTTATAAAAATGAAAATTATTTAATTTTCCGGTTTTCGGGTGCTAATAGTCTCATCGACAGGAAAACCGGTTGCGAAACCACTATTGACATACAAAGAACCGGCTCATTTACCGGAATGAAAGGAACACGGTACAAATGTCGTGACACGAAGGTGAACCTTCGATTTCGGTACTCGAATTATTATTGTCATCGCAGCTCGAGTATTCAACGGCCAACGGAGGAGAATTCGCGTAGGTTTTCAGTTCCTTCTGAAGGCAACGGGATTGTTGAGACAATTGAAAGCAGTTAGCGATGTTTTTAATAGTCCGAGTGAATTATTTACTGTATCAGTTGAAAGCACGGGAGTCAAGGTAGAGATGTGTAGGGCGGCACTGTTGTTTGTTAGGTATACGGCCATATCAGTTTGTGACTAATATACGTCGAGGTTAATGTTTCTATTAACCTACGACTAGGGGAACAGGAAATTGAGACCTGTGCCGCTCGCCTCCACCACGTATCCACCATTTCCATTATCATTTAACTCGGCAATTCTCTCCCGTTGCACAATGAATCATTCTGTTATTTTCAGCCTTTTCCCTTTTTTTCTCTCGTCATTATTCAATTGAACAAACAATTAATTTATCACGTTACTACGAACGTTGCGATCCTGCCGCTGCCTTCCCTGAACGAAGATGTAGGAAATTTCTTTGATTTTTTCGAGCGCAGCATGCTAAGGTTACAGAGTCGACTATCTGCGATGAGGGAGCAAACCGAAAACCAGCCCGAACGCAACGGCGAAAAAGAACTCGTACCTCCGACGAGCCGGTTTCCAGTCGGAATGACCAGAGTTTCTTGTTCTTCAGACACGGTGTTCGAGACTGCTTCAAAGAGTTGAATTTCGTTGAAACAAATTTTCTTCAATGGTATCCAGTTAGAAAACTGATTTGCCTTTTTTCCTTACTACCTTTTTTTCAGCAGTGAAGTCGATATGCTCTCTTAAACTTGCGTTTCATGCCGGAATTTTCCGCTAGTTTCAGACTACCGTTGTGTTCTTCGGGCGATGAAGGAATATATTCCCCTTCTGTCTACAGCTTCTCATTTCAAACTTTGGTTTAATTCTTACGCTTCCTCGTTCTCTAACCCGGATTCCTGTTTTTTTCTTTTGTTTATTTAACCTTCCCTTCCTCGCTTCCCCGAGTTTCTTCACTTTCTTTCTATACGTGGCTCTAATCTCTCCGCGATTTAGACATAGTTTGCTCCCTACTTTCCACTTTTCTGTTTTTCTCCTGTGCTGTCGTTGCCCCATTGCACCCTTCCAACAACCATTTTATTTGTGACCCCAATCACGTAACAATTGATTGTTTGCCGTTTTTAACCGAACAAACTTATTTTTACTCCTTTCTTTCATCAGAAGGTATTTCTAACCCATATAGTGCTTTGCTCATTCTCTTACTTCCTTCTTCTTTGTGATCCAAGCTGTTGATTCTTTTTTGTCGGCTATTTCTGATAAAAATCTGGGTATTCTCTCCCTTTTTTCCTCTATTCTTGGGCCAATGTCAATGTTAACGAACTCATGAAAAAAAATAAACTAAAGCAGGGCCGGTTTAGTCTTCAATGTTAGGAGACGAAATAAGATCATTTCTATTAAGCACTTTTCATCGTCAATATTAGCAACAAGAATCCTTTACAATTCTTTGCAGCTGAATCTGTTTTTCTGAAAAATATTTTATTTCGAAATTTTTAAATACTTAAATATTTTGTCTCTCTAAAAATCGACTTTTTTAAAAACGACTTATAAATGTATCGCAAAAATTCTCTCGAAAGAATAATGTAAACGAATCATCTCCGGCCAAATCCCGGTTTATATGCTTATCACATTTTAAAATAATTGTTTGTTTAAAAACAGATAGAATGTTTTTTGACTCAATTTAAAAAATGCGCTACACGTCAAGCAAGTAGATGCCGTACGCGTAAAATCTATCCAGCACGTGAAGATGTTTAAAGATCCTTACACATGTAAATATGTAGAACAAATTGACTTAATCGATTAAAAAAAGGAAAAAAAAATGTGCGTCAGTCGAAAACTAACGGCGCTAAAAGTGAAACTTTATACAGAATGCGATAAATTTTAAACAAGGAACCGAAAAAAAAAAAAAAATACATCAAAGTAAAGAAAAATTTACTTAAAATTATAACAGAAATTAGTAACAATGAAGTAAATATAAAAAAATTATTCGCTTATCTCAACTCCACTAACCTTCTATCACAACTATAGAATCCTAACTTTCCGTGCCTCTGGCCTTTGTTGCAGTTCATGGCACGTAAATGAAGAAGAAGAAGAAGAAGAAGATTCGTGTAATATAAATTAACAACGATGTGCAGATAATATCGAATTAAGCACTACAAAAGTCTTGCATATACGAATTATATACGTATATGTAAAAATATATGTAAGAATATATGTAAGAATATATGTAACAATAAATACATACAAGTAAAACTTCTATAGTGTTTGATTATCTGCACATTGGTATTGATTTAACAAATCATTTCTGTTATAGATTTAAGTAAATTTTTCTTTACTTCGATGTACCTTTTTTTTTTTGCTTCCTTGTTGACAGTTTTATACGTTTCACTTCTAACGCCGTTAGTTTTCGACTGACGCATAGTTTTTTTACAGCCACATTAACAATAACCAAAAAATAAATACCTCAAATTTCATCGTCTTTATCTTCACTGTAACTTTTATTTGAAAATAGAAATAAGTGACTTATGACGACTCATAATAAGATACAAATACACCGGATCTGAATGAATTTAACTAAATATAATCACTACCCAAATCCTTCGTATTATCATCGATACACAGAAGTCTGAGAGCCACGTTTATGTGGGTTCCCGGTCACACGGGGGTGCCCGGGAATGAACAGGCGAACGTAATGGCACAGTCAGTACTACGAGCTCCGCAGAACAGTTATTCACCTCCCTCTTCATCCATGGCACAATTCTTTTTAGCGAAAAGCACGCAAGAATGGAAGGAGCAATGTGGACCGCGTGTCAGACCGTCTCAATTAAAGTCAACGACCGAGCCATGGTGGCCCCCAATGAATTTTACATGCAGAGACTTCAGTGTGATGAGCCGACTGCGGTTATACTGCAATCTCGCACGACCATCTTCTAAATGGGTCAATTTCTCCAACGCAGTGCTCTTTCTGTATGGGAAGTTTCATTCCAACCGTCCAGCACATACTAATAGAATGCGCACAGTATTCGTATCAACACGGACGCTCCTACCATATAGAACACTCCCCGATATGTTATCAAACTCCCAAACAGCGACACACTCAATCATTCATTTTCTTAAAATAAACAGAATGGCTAGAGTAATATAGTCACAAACCCCGCCCAGTGTGACGTGATAGCCGCAACAGTTAAATACGGCAGACTGTAACTTAGGGGATTAAACAAACAACAAAAAAAAAAAAAAAAAAAAAAAAACTATCTTGAAACAACAGCATCCAAGCAAGTTCTTGTTTTTATCTAAATTTAAATTTACCATAGTAAACGTTTTACTCAAAGATTTTCTTATCTGCCCGTAATATAGACTTCGCAGAATAAGATCCTTCGGTTGATAATCAAGGCACCCTGGTATGTTACTGATCTAAACTTACATCGAGATTTGTGTATAGATTATGTGGCTGATGTTATCAAAGTTCACGCTAAAAGACACGCTGACAGGCTCGATTCTCATCCGAACACTATTGCTAGAGGATTGCTAGATGTTACCGATGATGTAAGAAGACTGAAACGCCAGAAACCGTAGGACCTTGTTTAAGGTCGGGGGGTAATCGGGTAGGTGCCATGGGGTACTCCTCCCTTCATGTTTAATTTCATTCATACGTACTGCTACATGTCGTTGACGGACAGCTCGTAATAGTATATTATATTTTTAAAAAAACAACAAAAAAACATATGTAAAAATGAATGTATGTTTATTTGCCCTGTATATGTGTTCCTGTACCTTTTATTAAATACACCGCGTTCTGTTACTTCACTTTTTGCGTTACTGAAATCATCAAACATCCGTGACATTTAATAATACAAGTCGCGCTCCTAGCCTAATTACTGTACTCATTACGGAGAGTTAAATAAAATTAGTATTCTCTATTCATTTTTTTACAGAGAAAGAAAAAATCCCGCAACAGAATTTTTAATATAATTGCTACCGGAATATGGGAAACCGGTACAACAAGTAAAAGAATTTGAATATTTGGGCAGCCTGATAACAAAAGATGGAAGATCGGAGCGGGAAATAAGAAGGAGAATAGCCCAAGCAAAGAATGCATTTAGTAAAAAGCTAAGCCTTCTCTCTTCTAGAAATATAGAGTTAGATATCAGAAAACATTTCATAAAAAGCTTCATTTGGAGCGTTGCCCTTTATGGATGCGAAACGTGGACGCTGCTAAAGAAAGACAAGTACAAATTGGAAGCATTTGAAATGTGGTGCTGGCGACGCATGCTAAAGATAAAATGGACGGATAAAATTTCGAACCGCATTGTACTATCCAGAGTAAAGGAAAAACGACAAATGCTAAATACAATAGAAAGAAGAAGAAATTCGACCATAGGACACGCGATACGCCACTCAATGTGGGTTACCAACTTATTAGAAGGAAAAACAATGGGGAAGACTCAAAGAGGAAGGCCTCGAAGGAGATTCATGGACGAAATAAAAGGAAGGAGGTCATACGCGGAAGTTAAAGAGTTAGCTAGAGCACGAGAAGATCTAACACGTGGCCATGTTACCCACCAACCCTTGGGTTGAGGAGAAGATGATGATGACCGGAATATTATTTATGCTGAAATTTGAAATCCTTACTCAACTACTGTCATTTTGATTTTATGATAATAAAGTAATTTTAATAAAATGCTCGTGACGGAGAGATTAAAAAATATGAGTGAAGAAGATGTTCTCTTAAATGTATGTAATTATGGCAGATCACCGTATGAAAATAACTCGGTCCGTTCAAAATGATAGTTATGCTGGTTTAGTTGAGCGAAACTTTTTGTTAGATCACGACAGACAGGTATTATAAAAAGACAACGATAATCTTTAATTAAACGTGAAGCGCGAAGAGCAATTTTTTTATTAAACGGTGATAAACATGTTTCCCCTAAAAGAGAGAGAAAGAATCTTCACATAAATATAATTCCAGATAAAACAGAAAATTTTTTTTCAATGAATTTTCAAATACAGATTTAAACTGTTATTAATACACCGGCGAAACCGTGAGTAGCATCTAGTCTATTGTACAACTAATACCTTTTTCACTATATACCGGTAAGCGTTTGATTTAATTTTTTCACATACTTTTTTTCTGTTTCTCTCGCTCTACTCTCTGATAAACGGTCATTAGAAAAGGACAAGTAGTTTAACAAGTAGTTTAACAGATGTTGTTAGCATCCTAAAACTCGCAGTGCCTTATAAAAAGTTTCATTTCAAAAAGAAACGAGTTTCAAAAAAGGTAAAATTAAACTTTAAAACGGTGTGCGTAATAATAACGTCGTAAGAAATGAAAAATTTAGTAAAACGACGAAAATACCCGCTGGCGCAGAAATAAAATTAGAAATAAATATAACAGTTCCATTTGACTAAAGGGCACAAAGTAGGGGAGAACCGGCGGCATGATTATGCTAGATACAGTGTATGTATTTTTCATGTTTAAATTAGAAGAAACTCGACTTTCCGATAGTATCCCGTCCACTGTATTATCTACTGTAATAGCCAAATTTCGGTAAAGAATATCCAACTCTTCCAGTTAAAAGGTGTTGCTTGGACTGCCGGCTCAAATGTTCTCGGTTCTGCAGTCACATTTCTTTAGTGTGCCGCAATGCATAGCAGTTTATAAATCATCATGAAAGTATAAATAATTTCGTGTGTTTCCGGTTAAAACTTTCGGTTAAGCTCGGAATAAAAATATAATGGTTTTTTTCTTTTTTGTTTTTTCTTTTTGCGCAAAAAGATGTTTTAATCGAAATTTAACTTTTCATTTAAGTTTTTCTTTTTCTCCTCCTAGACTCTATACCTGAAATAAACATATAGAACTTTTCCGAACAGCTGTTGATAGAAATAAATTCCAATTGTGGATCGCCAACCTTCGAGACGGAGACGGCGGATGAAGAAGAAGAAGAAGAAAATAGCTATACCGTCGCAGCGACGATTGCTAATTTGAGCAGTTTGAGTTCCGGGAAATATTTAAAGGATCAGATAAACAGCGAAGGAACGCTTCCTCGGGAAAGAGCAGTCGATGAAGTAGTTCGCGAGGAAATATTTCACTTTATTGAAAACCTCCTTCCGACGACACTCAATAAATGTTTAGAAGTTTAAGTAAAAATTGGAAAAACTGCTATTTGATTAACATTTTTCAGTGCATTCAAGCTATACTTCTCTGTTACAAACTCAATTAACCGGCTTATTTTGCGGAGGATAGATTTTAAGGAAAGACAAATTGACGAGGAACAATTGTAGACAAATCCCGTTAAAATTTATAAATATAAAATAAATAAATTCCCCTTAATAATAAAGTAAAATAAATGTAAAATTTACTTTAAAAAATTAAAATAATTTACTTCAGGAAGGTTTTCGGACGTCAGCTAATAATGCAGAGTACACACTCAGTGCACTTTTAGTTTTAGTCGAATTTGTTAGCTGATGATTAAGCCCGAGAACGTTTCCTTAATTGAGCATTTTAATTTATTAAAGTAATTTTTTTTTAAAGTTATTTTCGTTTGTTACGAAGGGGAATTTATTTATTTTATATTTAAGAATAATAATTACGCTCCTCTATTGTAGCATCGTTTTTCTCGCTTAAATAACAACCGATTGCAGCAGTATTGCGAGCAAATCATCTTTATTCCTATTTTAAGGATAAACTAAGGACAAAGTAATCGAAAATAAGATCGGAGTCTACAATGATGGTACGACTGATTTTTTGTGCCTTATTCTACATTTGACTGTAGCGTAAATAGGTGCGTAATCTCTAACGTTACTCTTGTCCTCAACCTATAAACGAATACGCTTTTCGCGGTCGTTGTATACATATATTCTTCTTCTGCGTTGGTCACCCCATCCCAGTGAACTATCGTAGGTAGATCTGTCCAGCTGGATGATTCTGAATGTTTACATTCCAGCTTCATTTAAATATTTACCCGCGTGAGATGATAATTATGCGAAATTAATAACGGTGAAATAGATAGTCGAAATTAATTTATATATACATTCTCAGCTTGAATGATTTTAACCAGTTTTATAGTACAAATAAAAAGTTACGAGTACACCTTTTTACATTAATTTACGGATCATTAGATCGTTGCGATGCGTGCACCTGGAAATTATCACTGTGTCCCTATTAGCTTATTGTCTTCTAGGAAGGATGCATTAATTCTACTTACTTTGAATCAGGCAGTCTAAATCGGACAGAAATTAGCGAAAAAGAAGAAGAAGAAGAATGAACAAGTTACATTCTTCTGATTAGTACGTGTTTTTGTTTTTTTGTTTTTTTGTTTTTTTTTAATATTATTATTATATATAATCGTGATGTCTACTGGCTTAGCACGGTATTCGAATGTACAATCGACTTAACGTTAGTTACACATTTATATATATAGTAATGTGTTTCCTCAAAGCGAAGTTACAATAATTTACGAATGCGCAACAGTTCGACACGTTTAAGCCGTTAACATTATTAATAATAATTCCATTATCGATACGACAACCATCTAGATTATATTTCAAACGTTCTCTAAAGGTGACATATCCATTATTAGGATCATATACGGTTGGTTGAAGAACACCTTGAAAAAACGCAAAACTGTGCGAGAACTTTGAGCATGATACTTGCTCGGTTCAGTGCGTCATTTTTAGAAATTTTTAAACTTTTATTAACCCTCAAATTTTCATATCATGACATCGACATCAAACAGCTTGCTGAAGAAAACGGGTTCTTCCGCACAATTGTACGACCTCGATTAATCACAAAAGTCGTCGGTGGCAAATGATAACAGTGTAACAAATATCGAAACATCTTTAGACAAAATAGCTTTAGATAAATTAAAGTGAAATTGTCAGTAGCGAATAAATCAAATCATATGAAAGATCTTGTGTTTATTATTATTATTATTATTATTATTATTATTATTATTATTATTATTATTATTATTGTTATTGTTATTGTTATTATTATTATTACATATTTGGGACTTTTGCGCGATAATCAGTTTTTTCTTTTTTTTTTTTTTTTTTTTTTTTAATATTTACTATGGGTTCGTCAGCGAGGACATTAGCCCAAGAAATGGGAATAGAGAAAAAATCAGATTTTTATGAGGCGTGAAACATTCAACAAGAATGTATCAAGCGCCTGGATGACAGAAGGAGAAGGAAGGGAAAGAATAAATGCAGCACAATAGGGAGTAGGAACATTGTTTGATAAGAGAGAGGAGTAAAAGGAAGATTGTTCAGATGAAAGTGCTGAACATTCGAACATTATGTGATCAGGATCACATACATGTTGACTGTTAAGAGGATGTAAAGGACAATACGGAGATGCCGCGAGAGAGAATCGGAAAAGCGACGAGGGAAGCCAGCTGTGCCCAAAGCGGAGGCGGCATATTGCCGAGATGCTGGAGCGACGCATAAAAGGGAAGTCAAGAAACCAGGAACAGAAAGGAAGAGAAGGCTGGATGGACAAGTAAAAGGAATCCGGGTTTGAGAATGAGGAGTAGTAGGAGTTAAACCATAATTGGTTGTGCGCTGCAGAGGACAGAAGATTAATATTGATGGATGGAAAAGTAGTAAGGAACCTGCCGGAAGAAGAAGCTCGCCGAGCTAATAAGTCAACTGACTCATTTCCTTCTATTCCAGAATGGCTAGGGATCCAAAGGAAATTAACCTCGATTGCACAAAAAAGAAAGAGGTCATGGATCAAGGAACGTATAAAAAGGATTACATAATCAGTAGAGTGGGGAGGCAGAGGAGATGCAACAGCCTGTAGCACGCTTTGAGAGTCTGATAGAATAAGGAAATTACGAGAGACCTTCGAAGATCTGATGAAGAAAAGTGCATGGAGGATAGCAATAGACTCTGCACAGAAAGTCGAACAGAAGGAAGGAAGTTTAAAGGATTCAGAGTGATTTAATGAAGGACAAAGAAAGGCTGCACCAACTCCACTTGGGCTCTTGGAACCGTCCGTGTAGATTGTAACGTGGTTAGAATAGTGGGAGTTTAAGGTATGTAAAAATTCCGATCTAACGGCGTGATGCAGAACGGCTGTAGGGGGAGCAGAAGAGTAAAAGCAATTAATTGGATGAAGAAAGGAGGAAAAGTTAAAAGAAAAATATGGGAGCTTATCGCAAGTGTGAATGTATGGTAAAAATTGAAGGAGTCGAGTAGAAATAAGAGACAGAATTGGTGTTTTATTGGCACTAAATCGCCAATCCTGTAGAATGAGGGAATAAGAAGGAATAAGTGAGGAAGAGGAGATAGGAAGACGTTTAATAAGGAAGCGGTAGCCCAAATAGGAACGCCGAATAAAGAGTGGAGGAATGTGGGTTTCCGCTTGAATAGCAGGGATAGGAGAAGATTTCTGAGCTCCAAGACAAAAGCGGAGGCAAGTATTTTGGACGCGATCGAGCTTGGAGAGCAAAGACCTGGAAGAGTTACCATAAATAAAACAGCAATAATCTAGAATAGAACGGATACAGGATTTGTAGAACATGAGCAAAATGCACGGATCACCTCCCCAGTTCGTATGTGAAAGGGACTTAATAAGGTTGAGCCTTTTTAGTGATGACACGTATATATAGTTAATATGCTTGTGGAACGAAAGACGGCTATCCAAAAATACTCCTAAGTAACGGAAATGGTTAGCCAGGGGGATCGGATTACTATTTAAGGAAAGACTAACTAAGTAGGGGTCAAAAGGACGAAGAGTAAAGACAACAGCAGAGGATTTCGTTGGAGAGATAGACAGATGAATATTAGATAAAGCGCTTTCCAAAATCGTTAAGTAATGTTGCAGCTAATCAGTTATGCAGTGAAATTAAAGTTCATATTAAGAAGTTTCGGGCTTATGTTGATATATATACACACACACACACACACACATACACACACACAGAGGAAAAAACAAATTAAAATAAAAATAAAAATTAATGAAAATTAAATATAATACTCGATATAAATAAAGAAATTTTCACCACACATAAAAAAATGGAACCCATACAGACAGATAAACTTTTACTCAGTACGTACGTGTGAAAACAGCCACGCTTACACGTAAATTAAACTATTCATTTTTATGTTTCGATTACAAATATTTCTTATGATATGAAATATCAGCTAACGTTACAATTCTGCACTTGTAAAATGGTGAAACAAAACAACCAACAATTTGAATTGACGAGAGAATACTTAATGTAATTAGACATTTTAAATAGTTACGGCGTCGTTTGTAATTTAATAGTAAGTACTTTGCTTCAGGGGGAAAGAGAATTTTTAAGGATAACAGTATCTTTCTTGGATTCTCGTATGACATTTAAGCGACTTCGGAAATCAAAAACGAACTAACTATTAGATGATCTAGTAGTCATCAACGTTAAAAGTTACGTTTATTTTTGATAACACAGGTTAAGCAAACTCATTTTATGTGTAGGATTTCTATAATGTCGTAATTATTTTCGTTGCTATTAGCACCAAGCCGCCGTATTATATTGAATTTTGTAAATTGGTGACAGTTTTGACATGTGGCATTTAGCCGCTTTCCGCGCAGAAATTTATTCTGTAGACAAAAATTGGCCGATGTATGGCAAAATATAAACAATGCAGATGTTGAGGCGAAAATGTTGTCCTAAAGAGTAGAATAATTTAATTTCTTAAGTTCGCCAGCCAAATATAATTCAAGGCAGCTTGTGATCAAACACGATTTCTAGATGTTTTATTTTTAATTGTAGTACCATTGGATTGTTTCAGCTTTATATTGGACTCACTCCATTTTCCATTCGATTTCATCTTATTTTTATTTGCATTCAGTATTAATTCATTTCTATTCATCTAGTTTTACAATTGGGTTGATGCTACTTTGAAATAATGTTCCTAAAATTGATGAATAACGGGAGTTCGCTAACAAGACCGTGTTATCTGCGTAGGGGTAATTAGCTTTCCCTCTTTATTCAGGTTACAGAGGTCATTAATTTTAATTAAAAAACAGTATAGTCTCAGAACCAAAATGTTGCGTAATTTCTTTACCGTACATATATATATATATATATATATATATATATATATATACCATTTAGTTCTGTAACACATTCTTTCTGTTTGGTAAGTATGAAAAAAAAAAAAAAGTACGTTTCCAACCAACTAAATATTGAACCCCCAAATCCAGCGAAATATAGCTTACGTAATAAAATTTAAAAATCATCGTATTATCAGCGGTAATAATTAAATTCCGCATTTTCATCGCACATCTTACTATCGTGTCCTTCACTTCAAGCTCAAAGATCCTCTCTTAATCTTCCACACTCAATTCCGAAGACTTTACTCACTTTGACAACCTCTTTTTCTTTTTGAAAAACCTTAAAAACTCCTACACCTAATCTAATATCTCTCGTAATCTCCGGTTGCATATGGCCCGATGAGTAGCCGAAAGCGTCGTTTTTTGTTGTTTTTTTTGTGGTGATAAATAAATAAAAATTAAACTTGATAAAATTTTATTTTCCAATAAATTTAATAAAACAAGTATTTAAGGAATATCTCCAGCCTGACACAAAGAGACCAAACTGAAAATTTTAATTAACAAGGCCTCGGCTTTACAGTTCCCCGAAATACTATTTACTTGCAAAGTGTTCTGAAACTTGTGGCCAAGGAGCGTGCAGTCATCGTGGTTGGTTCTATTTATTCGAGTCGAATGGATATAAGGCCGATAAGTTTATTTCGTAAGTATCATACTGTTGTTCTGCTGTAATCGAAAAAAGTTGACAGTAAACGGCACCCTGCCGTTTGTATTTAGCACCCGGGGGGAGTCTTCGATTGTGTTACTTTTTGATGATAAATGATCAGCGCGAAAGATCGTGCGCAGTGCGTCCACGCGGTGTAACACTAAATTTATTCGGACACCTCATAGTATGCTTATAGTTTTGATCACCGTCTGACAATGTTTCGTGATACTAGTGCGGTTTAGAAGGTTAGTGCGGAATAAACCTATTAACACAGGACTTGGAAACCACAGAAACTTATAATGTGTCTGTTGGCTACATATTAGGATTTCACCGGAAAGAAACAGAAAAGGGAAATTAATTTAAAACTCGGTTTTTTTTTTTTTACCTATTGGTGAAAATAAGAATTTGAACACCGTAATTGTTTGAATAATCTACCAAAAAATATAAAAGAGAACGCTTTAGACGAATGAAACCGTCGTAGTTTCTTCTGAAAATTTTCCTCATGAACTACGTCGTCCTCTGTGGGCCAAAGCGTAAGTTTTTTTTTGTTTTGGTTTTATTTTTTGGGTTTTTTTTTTTTTTTTTTTATATTATTTTTACTTTCCTTTACTGAGAAATAGTGAAACGGAAGAAACACATTAACTCTAGGTTTAGATTCGGCGCTCGGATACGGACAGCGCGTGAAAGAGCTACTGGAATTTCGAACAACGGGATATTATTGAACACGTAGGGAGTCGGAAGATGCCGACAAGTGGAATAGAAAGCGCTTATCGTTGAAGTTGTTAGAGCCGAAATAAAGGAAGCAGACTAAAAAAGAAATAAAAACGAAAACAAGGCAACGTGAACCGAAGAGTGCGAAATTCGAGGAACCGGAAGGTTTGAAATAAGACGTTGGATACTTTTTTTTTTTTTTTAATTTTTAGCTACGTCGACTCAAGACCTCTGCGCAAAAGCGATTAGAAGAAGAAGAGTCAGTTAAATACTGATCAGGAACTAACAGAATGAAGGAAAAAGGGGTAAAACGTAGGAGGAGCAGTAAGGATCAGATCAAATTACAATAATCGAAAAAGAGAAAGCCATTCGAAGAAAATTTAGGATCGCAGATAGAGTTGCTCGTAATCATGATGAAAATGGAGCGGCAATTTTTTTTTTTTTTTTTTTTTGTGTCGAAGAAGTTAGTAAAATTAGGCCGTAAATGAATAATAGAGACGACAAGGCGAAACGTGTAGAGAGAAAAAAAACCATTAAACCGGTGGTGGGGTGGGGGGTAGACTTTTAGGGTTGGATGGATAAGTGAAAATCTCGATCGGAAAAGGAAGAGAGTATCAGTATTTAAACATAACAGTAAGTTAGGAATGTTCGAGAAATATCAATAACATAAGGACACATACAACGAAAATTTGGCGCGGAATTTTTTTATAAAGGAGATTGGGACGAGCGATTAAGCGGAAAAGAGCAGCAGAATCAGTTCGTTTCCGCCGATTATACACACACAGCCCCGAGTGTAGGAAGCGTCGGAAAATAATTAATTACGGAGATAAAGAAAATGGCCAGCGTGAATAATAGACGAGCGTTTTTATTTTTCAATTTGAGCACTGATCGGGACAGCAACTCGGCCGAGCAACAAGTTAATTAGGTGTTTTTGTTATATTCTTTAGCCGGTTATTAATGAAAAATGCCTCGCGCGACCCGTTTTAGAAAGCCGGACGGCACGAATTTCGATGCCGTCTGCTGCCCCAAATGGAACAAGCGTCTAAATTGTGTTTATTGTTGTCGCGGTGGCGCTCGGTAACAGCGTCAGCGGCGAATTAGGAATTAGTTCGGATTCAGAGTTTTCGTTGGCAACTTTTTCGGAGGCATTGCTCGTTGTCGCTAATTAATTTTCAACAGCGGTCGAAGCGCAAGCAACATTATTGACGTAAACAAAACGAACGACATAATTCACAACTGTCGCAGACCGAATGGACAGTAGCGTACGAATCTTTAAAAAATGATCGCAGCAAACGACGTACAAAAGTACCTCTAATTAAGCCGGACGGCCTAGCGTGTAATTATTCATTAACGAGCGTCCGTTCGCTGCTGCTGATTTCATTGTAAGCGTTTGTTTTGCTGCTCGCTAAACTAGAATAGAACACGCTTGTTAGCAAACTTTTTCCACTTCTTTATTCATCGTTCGACAACATCGCCGCCCAACGACGCACTCTCTGAACGCTTTAGTAACCGCTTGTTCGTTTACCCGCGCTCGACAGTAGAACCCCCCACCTTCGACAATAGGCGTAGCTTGAAGGATGTTCACATTCGCTTACTCAGCGATCAGTAGTTATTTGAGCTCAAGGTAGTTATGCGCGCGATCGATAAATCTATTATTCGATATGAGCGAATGCCGCTGAAGGAGCGTCCGAAAACTGTAATGAGAATCCATCCGTACCCTGACGATCTACTATATTTAGAACATTCTAACAGGCGGCGGTATAAATTTAAGTCAGGTATGCCCACCGAACGAAGCTCTGTTGGAATTCAGTATCTGTTCTTAGTTATAAACCACGCCAAGCTGACCGCACTTATTGCGTCAAAGAGTTAATGGCTGCGGGAGAGGAACACTCTCATTCAACTATACGCAGACGGAACTTAATTGAATCTACAAAGTTGACTCCTAGTACAAAGCTGACTTCTACCTCGTGCGCTTATGAAACCGACGGTAAAGTCCGTTCTTTCTTTTTTTTTTTTTTTTTTTCGGTACAATCCTAAAGTGCTATGTTATCCTCTCATGTCGCGAAACTTTAATACCGAGTCAAGCGCTACTATAAATTGCTCTTTCCGAGTTCTTCCTTAGCTTCTCTAATACCGATCGTCTGGCTGTAAAGATGGCCAGGACGCGATGTTGGCTTCCTGTGGAATAAGCTAGATCTGAGTGCTTGCGTAACGGTGCACTCCTACCGGCATAAATTCCCGTTCCCTATGCAAGTTACGTATACTTTAAGGAGGAGCGAAAGACCGTATTAATCTCAATCAATAGGCAAGCAGAATTTTCCATCCTACACAAACTGAGAATTTACGGGTTATTCCTCCGACGGTCAAACCATACATATATATTCTCGGACGATGGCCGCTTATTGGCATTGTCGTGTTATTATCTCGTAACGCCATTAAACCGGCGTTTTGACCGATAATCCCAACCAGCAGCTCTAACGAACTACTCGGTTGCTGTAATTTAAACTAAACCGGTTCATATATCCGGAATATGCGATTGTTTTATAGTGCATCAAAAATAGGCCTTATTAATCATTTATGAAAAAGGAAAATTCTTTAAAAAAACATCTCGTTCTTAAACCAACTTCTCAAGCCTTTAATCTTCAACCTCTTGTTTTAGTACTAATTTCTCGAAATTCCGGTCGGTACCGTTAACTCGTTTCTTTTTTTTTCAGTGTCTTTATGTTGGACTCATCCTTTTATTGGTTATTCGCCTTTTTAATAGCAAAAAACCGAAAAAACTCAGTCCTCTGTTGTTTAATCACGGCTCCTTGTCTCGATTTTAACACTATGTTGAGCCGGTTCCTTTTCGACATTTATAATTCTTTAATTTCACTACCCGAGTTTTCTTATATTCCCTCGCACTTTTATCCTGTTCGTAAAAATATAAAATGCTCTCTTTAAACACCGGGCTACGCGCTTTCCTCCCTTTATTATTAACCTTATTATTCCGAAAAAAACAAAATGCTATTACACTGTCCGCAATTCTTCTTCTTAAGTTCTTGCGGTTTTCATATTGTCGGCAGTTCTGCTGGCGACATTTCAATCATGTTAATATGGAGCATAATTAGTAAGTATCTTTCGAAAACCGTAACATTCATTTCCGTCTTCCTGAAATCCTCTTCTACCTTTTTTGGTATAAAATCCTTTTCATCACTTGCAACCAATTTATCTGTTTTTCTCTCGCCCATTAATTGCTACTGATATTCGGTCGTCTATCTATTCTTCCACAAACACTTCTCATCTTAAAACCTTTTAAAGATTTTCCGCTCGTGCATTCTTATCTTCCGGTACAGAAAATTTTTATTCTTCGCACGTTAGATTATTATTGTTCTTTTCTTTTTCAAAAAAATTTCCATCTCTGACTGCTCCGATTTAGATAACTCGCTCTATCCGAAGCTCGAGCATTGAGAGTTTCGGAATGTTCTTTGCGCCTTTTTCCTTCGAGAAACTGTTTATTTCGACTCTCGCATCAATTTAAATTTTCAATTTCATCCTACATTATTTCCGTTTCCACTGTTCGCTCTTTTATTTTTTTCTGAGATCACACTCCCCCTTTCTTTCACGCACTACTTCTACCGCGTGCTGAATTCTCCCGCCACAGCTATATAATTGAAAAATCCCTGCAGCATTTCATCCTCGGCCCTGACACTATTATTCCGTTAATTTTACCGATGATGGGATAATCTCATATTTTTCCACACCTCTACAACATCCTAAATTTTTTAACTTCTGTACCTTTGAACATTTAAAATTTACACAGTGGATATAATTAGGAAAACAATTTGCGGTAGACATCATGTTTAATAAATTAATCTTAAAATTTAAAATTTAATCTTAAAACCTAATGTAAGTGTGTAAGCTTTCCGAAACGGTTTTGAGATTAATTTTTTAAACGTGGTGTTTACCGTAAATTGTTTTCCTAATTCTATGCCTTTTTCTTTCATTAAGACCACGCAGCCCCGATTCGTTTCATTTCTCATTCTCGCTTTAGTAGGAAGTTGTTTATCATTTCCGAATCTAAAAGCAAGCTGAAAAAGGTAATTTTAATGAAAAATCGCTCCGTTTTAGGAAACCCCGAACTGATATACAGAACGATGATTACCAATTTCAGCCGTGCATTGGCGTATATATTCTCATAATTACTACCAAAAGTATATTTACTATCCTACTTTTTAGATCAATTAATTGAAGAATTTTTATGAGAAAAAAAGGATTATCCCGATTCGTTCCAATAAATATGTCGCCGCGGTAATAATTTATTTATTCCGAAAAATTTTGAAATGTACAATATTTAAAATTTATTCAAGGAGATAACAGAAAATTATGTTTCACACTCTGAACCCGTGCATATCGTATAATTGCAGAGGTTCGTTAAATTTCCAGGTATTTAATTTATCGAAGAAATAGAAAAAGTATATGATAATATCGATTTTCCATTTAAGGGAAGGTTAATTCAGTTTCATTTAATATCCTTATTATTATTATCGAAAAAATCATTAAAATTACAGAAATCAACGTGTGAAACACGGCGTGTAAATATCTCTCTTCTCGATTCCGAACATCGCATGAACACCTTTATCTGTTCACTCTAGCTGTATACGATGGTACATGTATGTTTGCCGTTACCTTCCATATGATTCTATCAGCGCTAATTTAATTGAATTATTCTGCGATAATTTCTGTCATGCCGGGGATCGAGTCCGAGATACTTCCATAACGGAAGACAAGCGCTCTACCAACTTGGCTATCGCGACCACGTTTATACTGACATTAATTTGATTGCAGCTTTTTAATTTTATCTCACGTAAATTTCCACTGTATTAAATCATTATATTATTTTAAATTATCGCCGCCCGTTTTCGATATTGAAACATACTTTCTAATATTGCAGGGGAAAAGTGGCAGACGCCAACTTTAGGTTACATATACGAAAATGCGTCTCCGATTAATTGTCTAATTGGCTAACCGGTGAACCCAGGCGACACTGGCCAAATGGTAATGAATAGCCGTCCATCGAAATCTCGAATAAATCTTATAAAAGTGAATAATTTCGACACCAGTACACGTTTCTCAACTTTTTCTCTACACCTTCATTGGACATCATCGGCTAGGCAATGTTAATTCTTGTTTATTTTCTCACGAGCCGGTATAAACTCTTGAATAAGTACCGAACACTAGAGATGACAGTTCGAATTTCATTGGGTTGTGCCAAAAAACATGGATTTCAATTATATTCACTTTCTCAAGCTGCTATTTTTTTTTTTTTTACCCCCCTTGGGTTTGCTACCAAAGAGCATTAGCCCAGCAAAAAGGAATAGATACATGGAATAGAATAGAAATTACATTTCTATTCTGTCGACAATGGAATCAAGGAACACCCCTAGGACAGGAACAACAGAAAAAATAGGTAGATTTTATTTACATCATTGAGAATATACGTTAATTATTTTTATAAGAGAACATTTGTAAATTGAATTTATCGATGAGAAATTAAATTACTAAAAAATAAAAATAATTTTTTTTTTTTTTTTTATTAAAAAATAAATTGTGGATCCCGCAAGGCATACTGCCCGTCTGCGGGTGCCCAACACGCTTATCATCGTTTATTCAAGAAAAAAATATGTTACAATAGTTTTTTAGTTATACTATTAATTTTCATACTTATAAATAGTGAGAAAATATAAACTAAAAATAAAATAATAATAATAAAACAAGACTAAAAAAGATAAAAACAAAGAAAAACTACTTATTTATACAATTTTTTTTTTTTTGAACCCCCCTTTGGGCATGTCAACAAAGGATCTTCGCCCAGAAACGAAACGAGGGAGTAGGATCAGTTAGATGTAGATTCGGTCAGCTATTGATATATTTATACAATTTGATAACCACACATGTTCAACAAATATATAGGATAAAAGAACATCGATTAAAAATTTACATTTGCTTCATAATTCAAAACATTCCCATTTTGAACTTGTAATGTCCACGATGATATATATTTTTCCCGCAGCATTCCTGTAAATGTTTATTTACGGGTGCTTAAAATCGCTCTTTTCTGAAACTTTTTTAAAACTCGAAAAATTATCTCCTCCTTATTAAAATTGAATATTTGCTATATTAATGTCTATATTATGGCGCGCTCAAAATAAAGATTATCTAATATTAATTTTTATTTTTTCAACATTTTAATGCGATTGTAAGGAATTTAATAATATTAAACGGAGCAACAACAAGTATAAATACGTATAGCATTACATTATAAAATTACTTTTGGTTATGTAGGTTTCTGTATTTGTTTTAAATAAAATGGTCCGGTTTTTACAAAGCCGAAGCGTGATAAAAGAAACATTAAGAAACACTGGTAATCGGTCCGGTGATTATCAGGCCGTCGTCGGTGATGAGTTAGCCTATGTTTTAGGTCTGTCGCAAAAGAAATTACCTGATTTTCTTTTTCGGTTCGAGTTGGCGCGTCTTTCTTAATTATCCCTTTGAACTATTTAGTTACCAGTTGGCCAATTCCCAGGGCAAAGGCGGTAACTGATCATTTTTTTCTCCTTCTTTTAATGCACTTGGGCTGACTTCTATGGCATTATTAACGCCACGTTACATTTTTTTCTACATACATTTTCTGCAGTAGCGGAAAATTAACTCGCTGAACTAAAACGTTATATACCCTCCATCGAGAATCTGCAGTATACAAATACATTTTCTGCCTGATGTTCTGTGCAATTTATTTTGTCGGTAAAAAACGAAAAAAAAAAAAAGGTTAAAAACCTCAGCCTTTTTTTTGTATTTTAATGTTCCCGGTTCGGGTGAACTTTTTTCGCATTCCACTTACGAATTAATATTAAAGAAATCTGATAGAGGTCTTTATTTTATTGTAATTTTCAAACTATACAACTGTTTCGGAATGCGAAGAAATGAATAAATAAATAGCTGCATATGGTGTAAACAAAAAGAATGCAGACCGGAACACTGCATTTATAAACCGGGCACGATTTCACCGTTCAGAAAGTGGTCGCTCCTTAGGCGCAAGTGGAGTTCAGCGAATTTCTCAGAAGATGACCAAGAGTGGAGCAGGAATAAAAATTAACGGAACCGAATTAAAAATACTGCAAGGACCATTACACGATATCTTATGCATCCAGATCACACGCTGTTTAGCAGATCGGTTTAAATTTTAGTAGCCACTACTGGAGTTCTGCCCCTGGTCGCTCGTCCATTCCGAGCACGAAGAGCAGAACGTTTGGATTTCATAGAAAGACCACAACTGGGATTTCTCTGCAGATCCCGTGTTGACAGCAACATGGAGAGCGCGAAGACTTTTTTCCTCGCGCCGGATGGAAGCTCGTCGAAAGGTTCTGATTAAAATGTGAAAAAATGCCACATTATGTAAGCAAAACCTGCGGGACGTCGCAGCCACTTTGTTCTCAGTCCATTGTTCGAATGCGCGGTAGTTGTGCTAGTACAATGAGCGCTGCGCGCACGTTATAAACTGCAGCACGCTAAAACCACGTCCATCGTCATAAATTAACCTTTTTTTTCTTCTTGTTTCTTCTTTCTTTTTTCTCTTTTTTCGTTTTTTCATTTTTTTTTTTCTGCGCCGGGAATGAGAAAAAAACACACTTGTCCACTTCAGCAACAGTTAGTTTAGAAATCTACCCGGACGTGCACCCTTTGTTAACTTCGTGGCGTGTCCTTTCCGTCACGATAGTGAGAGGATAAAAAAAACACAGATGCGCGTTCCTTAAAGTCTGCATCGCATAAAAAAAATTGAAATAGCGAAGGAAAAAAATTGTACAAACAAAAGTATAGTCACACATACAATCTATTCGTGGTAAGAGATTTAAGAAGAAGCCATAAACCTCCCACGTTTTCGTAGCAATCTATCCGCACGTATTCAATGTATATTTTTCTTACAGTGTTGTTTAGTTTCTGCTTTTTTTTAAGGTTTTTTTTTTGTTTGTTTTTTAACATAAATTTACGTAACGAAATCCGCGAGGGTTATAAATGGTTTTTCAATTCGGACACTCGCAGAATTGTGAAATCTTAATTATGTGTGTATCTTTTCTATAATCGCTTGAAGACATCGCAAATGATTTTTTACAATTTCATTTTTTTTTAAATTATCACTCTTTTTTTTTTTTTTTTGCGTTTCAATAAAAATTTTTAACGACGGGCTTGAAGAATTGTTTAAAAGCAAACCTGCAGGATTCGCGAAACAATCTCCATTAAAAATTTGCGGACGACACGTCTTCAACAGCCTACAAGTATTTTGAAAAAAGATGATATGGTAGAAATAAATGAACTAGTCAAAGCCGGTTCGCTGCTAAGTGCTAAAAAACCGCGTCGAGAAATAAACAAATGTGTGGATAATGAAAACTTAAAATGTCGGTTGTTTGAAAACGCATCTGGGAGGCCAATATCGTGTATTGTATCATTCTCGACGTTTAGTCAAACGTGGTATCTTAAAAAAATCCAAAATACGATTTGATTTGAAATATTATCCGAGGAAATTTAATAAGATATATCAGAAAACAAAAACTGAATTGAGCGGATTGTGGCCATAACGGGACTGAATGATAACTGAAGAACTCTTACAGAACTCGCATCTTTTGGTTTCTTGTTCACTATGAAAGACGATAAATTACGCAAGTAACAGAAGCTTTTAGAGGATAGGGTGATAAAATCGAATAGTAATGGAAGAGCTGACGATAGATTTAGTATAGACCTGTTTTGCATTAATATTAACGTGTTTTAATTAACATCAAAGTTTATTTACTTACAAGCCCGAGAAAAGTTTGTTCATTTATTTATTTTTTATTTTTTAGTTCGCCGACTTATTCGGTTGTAATAAGAATTGAGTGATAGCGTTAAATTAGACGATGTGTTCGCGTATGTTGTCGAATTCGTTTATTTGGAACGTCAGCTGTTATCTCAGGTACAGACAATTTTGGCAAGTTACCTTTGTTATCTGCTGTATTGTTATCTATAATCGATTCGTACCACTTTTATTCATTACCGATTTTATTTATTACCAGCTCTACTGATAATAAACAGATGGCATTGCATCAACAAACTAATATTAAAAATGATAATTCTCTGTTCCAAGAGAAATTTAAAAGATCGCAAAATGAACAAACTTTATACACGGCTTGGAAAAATTCTGTTAATGAGAATAAACAATTAAATATGCAAATAAGTCAGTTGCAAGAAGCTATTAAAAACTTACAAAATGAGATTTCAAATATAAAAAATAAATCTGTGCCGGTTCAGGTTAGTCAGGAGAACCAAACATATCATACCGATGAAGAAGATTTGGCAAAAGAAACCAAATGGATTAGAGTTAAAAATAAAACTAATAGAAAAAAAAGAAAGTTAGACATGTCACTTTCTCCTCTTCAGACACAAAGTACTAACACTAATAACCAGCAAGAGAAAGGGAAAAAAGTGTTTGTCCCTCCTCCAATTATTGTTCAAGGGATCAAAGATTATGATGAATATCATAAACTGTTGAAAAATTACCTACCTAATGCCCAATATAGTGTGAAATTATTAGGCAATGAAAGCATTAAATTAAATACACCAGATAGTGACGCATATAGAAGTTTGACGAAATTTCTTGAGGAAAAAGAATACTTATGGCATTCTTATGAAAACAAACAGGATAGACCAATTAGAGTTATGGCTAAGAACCTACATTACACATGCACAGGGGAAAGCATTGTGGCCGATTTAAAAAGCCAGGGATATAAAATCATCCAAGCGGTAAATAAATTAAAATGGAGAACCAAACGGCCATTAAATATGTTTATGTTAGCATTTGATCCTCAAGAAAATGTTGATAAAACATTTAAAATTTCGTATATATTAAGATGCAGGGTAGAAATCCATCCATTAATAGTTTCAAAACTAATACCACAATACAAAAAGTATCAAGGTTTCAATCATACTCAGAAACACTGCCATAAGGACACCCAAGATATGTTAAGTATGCTGGGCATCATTTAACAGCAGGTTGTAAGAAAACAATCAGTGAAACACCTAAATGCGTGCATTGTGGAGGGGATCATCCAGCAAATTATCGCGGTTGTACAAGAGCAAAAGAAATACAAAAATTAAAAGACAACAAAATGAATAAAACTGAAATGCTACAAAAGTCGAAGACGATTATTGAAAAACAACAAGAAATCTTATCAAAAAAACACGTGGCTGCATCATCACAGCAAATTAGAGAAGAGCAAAGTTTTGCTCAAGTAGTAAGTAAAAACACAAGTAATGCTATTGTAGTACAACGAGAGAATGACATTTTGGTTTGCAATTAATAATAGAAAAATTAAACAAACGAGAAGCCTTTATAAACTCATTTGAGCAGAGATTAAAGAAAATAGAAATTAGCGTTAAAGGAGTTGCACCCGGAATTAAAAGATGAACAGGGAATTAAAAATTCTTATATGGAACGCTAATATTGCAACATCAACACGAATCGCAAATAGTGCTACACAAAGAAAAGATAGATACTTGTCTTATCTCTGAAACGTACTTCCACAAAACAATCTTGCATTAAATTTTCAGGATATAAAGTGTACCACACTCCACATCCTGAAAATTCAGCAAAAGGTGGCAGTGCAGTCATTATAAAAGAAACGATCAAGCATTATGAAGAAATTAAATACCAAACAGATGAAATACAAGGCACAGTAATTAGCATACAAACTATAAAATACCAAATTAAGATAGCAGCGATATATAGTCCACCGAAACATACGATTAAAAAGGAACAATATATTGAACTGTTTAATCGAGTTGGAGGTAGGTTTATCATTGGAGGTGACTTTAATGCTAAAAATACTTATTGGGGTTCTCGTCTAACTACAAGTAAAGGTAAAAATCTGCTGAATGCAGTTAATGAATATGGTTGCGAAGTGGCATCAACAGGAAAACCCACATATTGGCCTACAGATCCAAGTAAAATCCCAGACTTAATTGATTTTTATATCCTCAAAAGTATCACTTCAAATTATATTCATGTAACGGAAGGATTAGATCTATGTTCAGACCATTCTCCAGTTTTATTAATAATAAGCGATAAGGTAATAAACAAACCTGAAAACCCAGCTTTAGTTAATCAACATACAGACTGGGAAAGCTTCAAAATTAAATTAGAAGAAAAAATGAATTTAAGGGTATCATTACGATGCCTAGAAGAGTTAGACATTGATCTAGAAAAAATTGTTAAAGACATACAATATGCAGCTTGGGAATGTACTCCTGTGATTAAGAAAAGAAATAACGGTAATGAATACCCAAAAGAGATAGTGAAACTTTTGGCTGAAAAAAGAAAGCAAAGAAACAAATGGCATATGACGAGAGACCCAAGAGATAAAAATAAATTAAATAGATTAAGTCAACAACTAAAAAGAGAAATCAAAGTAATTAAGAATCAGACTATCAAAACATATCTACGCGGATTAACTAATGATGGTGGAACTAACTACTCACTTTGGAAAACTACTAAAAGGATTAAAAGACCGATTATACAGAATTCACCTATAAAGAACATAGATGGCAAATGGGCTAGAAGTAGTGAGCAAAAAGCATTACAATTTGTTCGGTATTTAGAAGGTATTTTTCAACTTAATACGGAACAAAGTGATGAAACGCTTCGTGAAGTAAAGCCAAAAATAGAAAGTGAACAATCTTCCAACGAAATTAAACATAAAGAGGAAATAATAAAACTAACAACACCAGCAGAAGTAATGCTTGAAATCAAGAATAATATTAACTCCAGAAAAGCACCCGGATATGACCTTATTACGGGTGAAGTATTAAAGCAGCTACCAAAGAAAGCTATAGTTAAGTTAACAAATATTATCAACGCAACATTCAAATTAGGATATGTACCCAGTCTGTGGAAGGTAGCTGAGGTAATAATGATACCAAAACCAGGGAAATCACCATATGAAGTGACATCCTACAGGCCAATTTCATTATTACCCGTTATGTCAAAATTGTTTGAAAAATTATTATTGAAAAGGCTGCAACCAATAATAGAAGCGAACAATTTGATACCACAACATCAATTTGGTTTCAGGAAAAAACATTCTACTATCGACCAGTTACATAGAGTAACCGATGTAATAGAAAAAACGCTTGAAGAAAAGAAGATATGTTCCGCAATATTTTTAGATGTTGCACAAGCGTTTGATAAAGTGTGGCATGATGGGCTCATTTGGAAGCTTAAAACAATGCTGCCTTGCCAATTCACTAACATTATCGAATCATATACACATATATCAAATAGATACTTTCGAGTCAAACAAGAAGGCATATATACTGAAATACGAGAAATAAAAGCTGGCGTGCCGAAGGGAAGTGTACTGGGGCCAATACTGTACCTTCTATACACTTCTGACTTACCGATAGCTGAAAGTAATGCAGTCGCAGCTACGTTTGCTGATGACACGGCAATCCTAGCGGTAGGCAATAATAATGAAGAAGCAACATTTAAGCTACAAGTAGCCATCGACAAAGTACAAAACTGGACAAAAAAATGGAAAATTAAACTCAATGAAAGCAAGTCAATTCATGTTATTTTTACAAACAGAAAAATTACTCCGATCCCAGTATTTATAAACGGTCAGGTAGTGCAATTGAATAACTCAGCTAAGTATTTAGGAATGACATTGGATGCAAAATTAAGATGGAAAACGCATGATAAAAAAAAGAGGGAAGAACTGGGCATCAGATATAAAGACATGTATTGGTTATTAGGAAGGAATTCCGAATTAACAGTACAAAATAAATTATTACTTTATAATCAAGTGCTAAAACCTGTATGGAGCTATGGAATCCAATTATGGGCGTGTACCAAAAATTCCAACATTCAGATTATACAACGGTTCCAAAATAAAGTACTTAGAAATATTGTTAATGCTCCATGGTACATCAGGAATAACAATCTCCACAGGAATTTAAATATTGAGCCCGTTAAAAAGTTTGCAAAAAAACACGAAGAAAGATTAAGTAAGCACATTAATGCTGAAGCAGCGCAGCTCTTGGATCACTCGGATGCGGTTAGAAGACTGAAAAGGACGAAACCATTTGAGCTTGTATAATAAAGAAATTTTTGTACCATATACATATAATTCATATTAATTAACGTAAACTAAGCGACCGCAGTGGGTATATGCTTAGTAGTATAATAGTATAAATATTAAGTTAAGTTAGCATTAAATTACTGATTAGTCTATAGACTAGATTGTAATGTTAATACATACCCGTTAGTGGCTGTAAAAATTTAAAAAAAATAAAAAAAAAAAAAATTTATTTATTTTTTGCGTGAAAAGAGGAAATTACGAAAAACCGGGGGAATACGACGAGAAATTCGGCTATTAAAAGGCAACTAAACAGAAAAACCAAGCAGCTGCGTAAAGTACAGTGTGAAAATAAAAACGAAACGCTTGCAACATTTCTGTCGACTTTGTCGCCGACCAAAAACGATCATTACTCGCTGTGCAAAGCAGACGTTTTCGGCGGCCAACCGTGTGTATTCCGCCAATACAAAAAGCGGACGGTAGTTGGGCTCGCACTAACTTCGACAAAGCGGCGCTTTTTGCCAATTATTTTTACGATGTATTTACACCAAATCCTCAAGCTGCTGACTCCACAGATATCCTCAAATACCTGGAAAAACCGCTGCAAATGAGTTTACCTATAACACCGGTTGCCCCTAGTGAAATACAGCAACTCTTCAAAAATATGAAACGGAAAAAGAGCCCCCCGGATTTGACTTAATCACAGCAGAGCTTTTAAATGAATTACCACGTAAAAGTATTGTATTTATAACACAAATATATAACGCCGTCCTTCGTAATCAATATTTTCCACTGGCTTGGAAGTTATCGCAGTGTTATACCGAAACCTGGCAAACCGTCTGAAGTCATCTCATCGTAGAGACCTATCATCTCGTTGCTTTCTGTCCTCTCAAAGATACTGGAAAAATTAATTTTAAAACGGTTGTTTCCAATATTATCTAACAATACAATTATTTCCGATTTTCAATTTGGTTTTCGTAAGCAACATAACACTATAGAACAGGTTCATAGGCTAACGAAGGTTATTGAAAATAACTTGGAAAACAAGAATATTTGTACGGCCGCGTTTCTGGATGTTCAGCAGGCTTTCGATAGGGTATGGCATCGAGGATTATTGTATAAAATTAAACTTCTGCTTCCTCATTGCTATCTACTATTTAAATCGTATATTCAAGAAATGAAAATAGCCGATGAATACTCAGATATTTTTCCGGTAAGGGCCGGGGTTCCGCAGGGGAGCGTTCTGGGTCCAATATTGTACCTAATCTACACGTCCGACTTCCCCGTGCTGGATAATACAGAAGTAACTTTGTACGCGGATGACGCAACCATCTTGGCCGTTGATAAGTGTGAAAACACAGCCACAGAAAAACTGCAGGAGTCACTTTGGCATGTGGAAACTTGGCTAAAACGATGGCTCATAGTAGTCAATGAAAGTAAGTCGACGCATATTTCATTCACAAATCGAAAAATTGCAAAATAAATAACGTCGTAATACCAAATGTCAATAACGTAAAATATTTAGGCATGCACTTGGCGGCTAAGCTGACCTGGGTTACTCACATTTAGAAAAAAATGGAGCATTTGAGGTTTAAAACTAGAACCATGACGTGGCTGTTAGCTAAGAGATCCGGCTTATCGTTAGACAATAAAACTCTATTATATAAAATAGTTCTAAAACCGATCTGGCTGTACGGTATACAGCTGTGGGGCTGCGCAAAAACATCGAACTTACAGAAAATACAACGATATCAAAATAGGGTACTGAGAACCATTACTGCAGCTCCCTGGTACGTTTCAAATTATACGCTCCATAATGACTTGAATGTCATGTCTGTGGAGGATGAAATTAAAAAACAAGCAAATAAACATGTCGCCCGACTTAGCACTCATATGAACCCACTTGCTAACAATTTGCTGGATAACTCCGGTGAAATACGCAGACTGTGGCGAAATAAGCCTTTAGACCTTGCCCAGCCATTATAAAGTTCAGTGGGAGTACTACTGAGTACTACCCCTCCACGAAACATTCTTTATCGCAATAAATTAATCGCTAAATGACCACTAAAGTTGGTCAGTTGTGATGACAAAAAAAAAAAAAATTATTTTTATTTGGTTACTTATACTAAGCGCATATAAACCTGTTTTGATCGACTTGTGTTTAATGTCTAAAAGAAAACAACAAAAATCATACAAAATCAAATGTCTAAATATCATATATATATATATATATATATATATATATATATATATATATATATATATATAACTCGGCCATTTTAGCCTCGCAAGGGGCTGTGCCCCTTGACCCCTCTTGCTTACATTTCTATCTCTTTCTCTTCTATATATTGTATAAAATGATTAAAATTTACAACGTAATTCTAAATCGCTCCATATTAATATAATAGCATAAGCACAGAAGTCCTATAAAATATAACAAACGTTACATAAAATTGGGACATTTTTTTGAGGACATTTTGTCTAATGGGAGGTAGACTAAGAATTACGTTGTAATTAATAGACAAATTTTAAAACCAGCGAGATTAAAATTAAAAACATTTTAAAACCGCAAAGTTATTATCTTCAAATTTGAACAACTCAGGAAAATTTAAAGTCACCGCTGGTCCGCAGGTTTTGCAAATTAACGATAAATCGAAAAAGACATTTTGCCGTTCGCCGCCACGCGATAGGCACGAGAAAAAAAAAGTCACGATGTTGATACTTTTTCCGGAAAGTCACACAAAACAAGCACAACTCAATAGTTAAAAGTGAACAAAATGAAACATAAACAGAATTTCAACTCTCATTGTGTAATTAACGATAACACGTATTCACGCAGCCGATGCCGCAGTTCTATGAAAATTTCGTATCCTTATTTCGAATTTTCTTTTTTTTTCTTTTTTCCCGATCGCCTAATGATAAGTAATAATACCCATTATAACTTAATTTATAATTAAAATGAAATTCACGAAACGAGAAAAATCTTCTACTTAGTTCCTACCTTACAGGATTTAATTTTAATTTTGCAGCATAAAAAATTCAACGTACGCTATTATATATTAATTACGCAGCTAGCAAGTATAACCTGGGCCTGGTGGTAGTCCGTAATTTTGATAAGCATATCAAAACAGACCATACTTGAATGCCGGAAAGTGTTCTCATATTTATCGACACATTTAGACGCAATACTTGGTGCCTTTCATTTTGGACTTGTAAAACCATCTATAGTATATTGGAGCGATACGACCAATCTTGATGTACGAATCATCTCCCATATACTCCGGAAGGACAAGAGTAAAGTTCATGTTGATCAAAATCAATTCTGTTATTTCTATGCTCAGCATAAATAGATCTGCATCGTTTGATGCAATTGATTCCAACCGTAACGCCGGTTGTTGCTAGAAGAAGATAAGCGCATCTTTAAAATTCGAAGGGACGAGGATAAGACTCATCGTTTAAAAAAATTCATCAATAAATAGATAATACGCGGCAACTACGATAGTAGCAGAGGGCGAAATGGGCACAGAAAATTTCGCTTCGAAAGCTGTTTTATAACGCAAACTTTTACTGAACATGGACACTACTTGTATCGGTTTAGATAGAAACTACTCTGCAATGCGATCTTTGCGAAAATAACTCACCCGATGACGTCCTGTGATAAGATGTAAAACCGCATGAATTGTGATATACCGTGGTTCGATCTAGAATACTGGAGTACAGATATTAAAGCTTCAGATTAAATTAAAAAATTTTTTAACAATACCTATTCTCTGTGTAAATATTAGATCTAACTTCCTCTTTAAAAACTTTTACAACTACTGATAAATTTGGATCCGTAAAATTTTTGAAATTCGTAACTAATAATAGATGCTGATTTTGAAGAAAAAAAAAATTAAAATGAACTAGTTTTGTAATATTGTTGTCGAACAAGCCGATTATTTATACCCTTTTTTTTTTCTGTTTTAGTAGGCGATATGCTAGATTAACTAGTATGCCCATTTTTGTGCCAATTACATATTAATTTGCAAAATGGTCAAATTATACATATACATATATGTATAAACTGAACTGATCATATGGAAGGTTAGAAAAATACACAATCGATTAAATTGTTACTTTTAACATATTTTTTAGTATGTTACGAAATTTGTATATAAAATTTAGTCAACTACTACTGGGAGGGGTCTTAAATTTTTAATACGGGGGAAATTTTGTACGAAGGCTAGTGATTATAGTTTCAAAAATAATTTAAGTGTTTAAAAAAATTTGGAATATCCTGTAAAGATCAACATTAAGAATAGAATGTCATTGATTTTCATAGTTCGAATGACACCAAACATTTCCCTAAAGAACACAGCCAAAAGTGAGTCTGTTGCTTCTTAGAGGAGCCTTTTCATCATCAGTGCAAAAATTCTGTTTGAATTTTTCCCGATGCTAATTAAATGTTGTTGAAAAGTCCAAAGTGGCAATATTAGACTTTTAAGTATAGGTAATATTTATTTTTAATTGCAGTGTGCGTCGTGCTTCCCTCCCCGAAAACTTTCACAAAATTCCCCTAATGGTTTTCAGTCTTATTAAGTCAGCGTGTTTACACCGTTACTATAGCGATAGTTTTTCGAACCCCCTCTTCAAGCTTTTCCTTAAATATGAGTTTCAGGCTTAATATTTCTGGATTCACAAAAATAGTTACGTTTTATTAGCGATATTTTTATTTTTGATGCAATAATCTGAACACTTGAAGGAAAGGTTTTTTTTTTCTTCTTTTTAATGGGTTCGCTAAGGCGGACATTAGCTCAAGAAATGGGACGAAGGAAAAAATAAAGTTGTATTCTTATATATATATGTTTAAGGATGGAGGATAAACTGAGGGCAGGAAAACAGAAGTAGAAGGAAATGAAAAAACATATGAAGCACTTATAAGGGGAGTATGGGGATACCGAGTTTTAGTAGAGAAGAGTTGAAGGACGATTGCTAAAATATTCAAATAAAACATGATTTCATAAGGAACGCATGTGTGGAAAGGGGATAATAGAAGCGGTTGAAAACCGAAAAAATGATGCAAGAAAGAGACGATCACTAAAACGAAAGCGGCAAATAGTTGAGATTGTGGACCGTTTAAGAGAGGGCTAGCATCTAATATGGATGGGGAAAGATGGCTGAGGAGTAGTCAAAGCAGCCAGAATTTAAAAATGAAGAGTTGAAATTGATCCACAATTTGGAATGATTGTCATTTAAGGAAGAAAGAGCAATATGATGAGTTGAAAATGTGCTCAAAATCTGCAACACTGGAAATGAAAGATCGGGCTAAGGAATCTGCTAAAAGAAAAAGTTACAAATTATCATTTCAATCTTAGTGGCCAAATCCAAGCTAAAAAAAAAAAAAAAAAAAAAAATACACAGTATCTACCATGTTTCAACATAGAACCCTACATTGGACATATTGAAAATACTTTTAAATATTGTAGGAAGTAACGTAGAGAAAGTTAAAACAGCGTGCTCGATACTGGGGCGAAAGAATAATACTAGTAACGACAAACGTCACTAAACGTTTAAATCATCGACATATGAAAAAGAAATACCGATCATTCTGATCGACTACAGAAATCACTGTACTAACCGAAGTAATGACACTCTGCGTCATCGCACCTAGAAAGAATAATTCTTATTTGTTTGAAAAAAAGGAAAATAAAATTCGATTATAATACTGGTTAAAAAAAAATTTATCGCACTCGTAAAGTAGTAATGTTTCGCGTTAAAAATCGAAAAATCGTCAAAGTAAATAATTAAATGTAAATAAATTTGTACCTGTTTGTATTTTTTTTTTTTTTTTTTTTTTTTGGGGCTCGTCAACCAAGGACCTTTACCCAGAAACAAAAGGTAAGGAAAGAAGTCGGTTATATTTTGATTCGATCAGAAATTTTAACTAAAAAGGAACAAATAGCAGGAATAATTAGTGGGGAAGGAAAGGACAGGATATAGGATGCACAATAAGGGGTAGGAAGTCCAAGCTTAAGCAAATAAGAATATAAGGCAGGACGCTCCACCGAGAGGGATGAACACTGGAAGAACACATGATCGGCGTCGCAAATAATTGCATCATCCGGATGGAGAGGACAGTGTGGAGAAGAAATCAAGGAGAAACGAAATTTAGATAATGGCAGCAAAGAATGGCCAAAGCGCATACGATTGTTAATATTTATAAATACAGAATAAATAAATAGCTTTTAATAAGGAAGAAAAATAAGTATTAAATTACTTCAGAAGCGTTTTCGGGCATAGTTCATCATTAATTAACAATACGAAGTACATTCAAAACTAAAAGTGTTGTGTGTTTTTAGTTTTAATTGAGTGTACTCTATATTGTTAGCTGATGATATAGCCTGAAAACGGTTCTCTAAATTGAGCTATTTTAATTTGAATTGATTTAGTAGAAAATTTTATTTTAAAGTTATTTTCGTTTGTTGTTAATTATTTATTTTGTATTTATATAAAGTAAATAATCATAATAAAACTGTAAGCGATGAAATTCGAATTATATCGCGTTGCTACTTACTGGTTACGTGCAATACAAGTCGAACCATTCGACACTGAGCATCGCGACATTCTAGGTAGCGTTCAGGGCAATTGTTCAAAACGCGAGTGTACTCGTATGGCTTCATACTGAAAGCGCGAATATTTCATTTATACAAATTCGGTCCCAAATGAAGATGTCTAAATACCAACATGATAGTGTATGCATGTTTGTCATTACATTCAACGTGACTATCAGCGATTATTTAATTAATAAGAAAAAAAATCGTGTCTCGTGAGATCCTATAATCTATATAATACGTACCGAAATATATAAGATGGTGCGGTAACCTATGAGCTAAGGCACTGCTCGGCAAAGCAGAGATTTCGAGATTTGCCTCTTATAGCATTCAGAATTTATATCGTCTAACTTCGGAATCCTTGTCACCTTACAGGAGGATGTAATTAACGACATTTTTACTTTCGGAATAATGTGTAAAAAACATTATGTATTATTTTTTTTCTGTTACGGAAATGCGTTAAATTGTCACGCGACCGTAAATGATTTTTTTAAAAAAACCGACCCGGTTAATTGAAATTTATTCCTATTAAGTAGAATAACTATTATCTAGGAATCCACGTCTCTCTCTACGGATTATTATGTGTACTCCATTTTAGTACAATGTCCGAATTCGAAACCAATTTTCGACAATCAGACTTCTGTTCGGCTTATCCGTGACAGATGCACGCTTATTGGATCGAGCGGTATTGAGCGGCGGGGAGCGACTTCTGTAAAATCTGCCCTATGTTTCGGATATTCTAAATTAATTAACATCGATTGAAAGTTTTAGGGTTATCGCTACTTCGTTACGTAATAATGAAAAATTATGCTGCGTGTCGTCATCAGCTCAGTCTTGTAAAAATGCTTTGTGGGACATTGCCGAGGCAACTTAATCAATCCGGGTTTTTACCTGTACAGGAGAGTATGGTGCGTATCGTTTCTATTAGAGGACTTGACGCGAGCGTAATAATTTCGAAAGCTACCGGAGACGATAGAGACCGGACACGCTTTTAATGGAAATTTAGTACGCCATCTCCATATTAACTTCATAATGTTATAGCGACTATGTCGGACATTTCTTTTCTCATTTTATTTGGCAGTGTGTAGTTTACGAACAGTGTAGGGAAAAACTTAGAACGGAAATTCTGTCAGAATACCTTTCCAGTAAATGTAACTCGGATGGTAGTGGCAGATCCAATGTCAAATTTAGCTTTACTAGTAAATAGATTTATAAAGCACCACAGGATAGAAATATAAAAATTAAAAATTAAGAAAGTTTTATAAAATAATGCCAAGCAAATAATAATAATAATAATAATAATAATAATAATAATAATAATAATTTCTGTCATTAATGGTTTCCGGGGTCATCGACCGGTAAAAGTATTCCACCTTCTAAAAAATTGTGTTAAATAAATTTAAAGTTTAAATTAAATGGTAAAAAATGCGCTTATTTAACCATTACAAAACAAAAAAAAAGAAAAAAGTAAAATTATTTGCGACAGTAAATAACAAATTGAAAACTGATAAAGATATAATGGCGTTTGTTTATAAAATAGATTTATTTACGATATTTATACGGCACCTTAAATATTATACTAATTAAAACACATTTCCCAAATTTACAAGAATGACTATTTCAGAATTGGCCAACTCCGGTATAATTGAATTTCGAAAGTTAATATTGAGATATTTAGTTGATCATCGAAAATGAATCAGATAAGATTTCGCAGTTTACATAAGCTAACTCATCACCGAGGACAGCTACAGTTCAATTCTGTGAACATTTTTCAGTGCTCAAAATGATTCGAGACGTTAGTGACGTCTAGGTTTTCTTTTTCTTCGCTTGTTGTCTCGCAAGCCATACTCTGTTTTCTCGTTTTCCTTTTTTCTTAGTCTTATCATTTTACACACTGTCCTATCCATTCAAAAAATGCACTCCTTTTCGCGAAGCATTTTGCATTATCATTTTTTTCGAGCTTCCTGTCTCTTACTGCGTTTTTTGCATCTTGTTTTCTCCTTTCAAACTCATTTTCCTCGCTATATTGATTATCGATTAATAATAGCTAATCAGACTGAAATACAGCCCACAGACTCTTTCGTTCCTAAGTGATTCCGGGTAAAAGTCTAAGAATCCATTGACAAAATAATATTGTCTCGTTTCGGACTCGAGATGCTTCTAAAGACAGTCGTATATTTTTTGAAAAGCTACGGTAGCGTTTGCTCCACTTTCGAGGATCGCCGTTTTATTGCATAAAAACATCGATAATACATACAGCACCCTACTCGCTTCATCAGGCCGAACGCTATTATTCGTTTTCGGCAATAGTAACGGACAAACGTACAGGTTGTTACGGCGCGGCAACAGCTACACGGAATCTGCGAACAAATAATTAACTGGAGGCCTCTGTACAGTGGCTTTTTCCATTAGTCAAGAACGAACCGAATTAGCCGGGTTTTGTTCGGTGGCTACTGCGAGGGTAGTTGTCCAAAGTAATTCGCCCCCGCAGAGTAATCGGAAGGAGTGCTGCGAGCACTGCTAACGAGTTACGTAAAAGGCGCGTAAATGCGCGCAGATGCTCGTCAGCCTGAAGAAGAGGGAGGTCGGAGGCAAAACAAACAAAAAGAGAGAAAAATTCGACGACGACAGATAAATAAAATGCGACAAGATAAATCTGCGGGAAACAGTTGGAAGCGAACGTTGTGAATAGAGCCACGGGCGAGCGACAATCGGATCACGGCTCACTTTTCATTCGAACTGGCCCAGAGACGCGATGCTCGCTGATAGATATTACGTACACTATCGCCATTCTGTCAAACGATCGATTTTTTACATTTTTTCTGCAGTTTTTTCCCCGCCATCCTTGTTTTTTCTCTTCACTCTGCTTCAAGGAACTCTTCTCGGTTTCGATACTGCCTGCAGTTCGCGCATGTGACATATTTAAATCGGCGGGGGTCTCAAGGTGCGACATGTTGTTAGCGTGTAGGAAAACTGCTCCATCGACGATATCGTCTTGACTTTTTATCCTCCTCTTCATTATAACAGTTTTCAATTTAATGTATCTCGGATGAACAATTGGGGAAAAAACCCATACCGCATATATGACTAAAATTAGCGCTTTCGGAAGTAGTACGATTGTACATCGCGGCGGAAGAATATTCGTGAAAATATAAAATTAAATGCAACACTGACGGTACTATATATATATATATATATATATATGTATATAAGTATTTAAAAAAGAAATTCACAATATTATGCCGTACGTAAATAATAAAATGATCATATTAGAAATGATAAAAAAAAACATAGACTAGTTTCGACCACCTACCGTCATTTTTCCGGGCAAAAAATAAATTACTATACAAAAAGGATAATAATAAACTGTCTTCCAGCCTGCTGCGATACGAAACGTGAAATAAAATGTTTACACATTAAAATGGCCAAATAATTCGGTAGGTAGAAGAAAGAACAGAAACGAAATTATACAGAAGAAAAGTTGAATAAAAATACTACAAATATTAACACACACGTTATAAGTAAACACCGTAAGAATAAATGTCGAATAAAATATTCCAGCTTTTCCGGAAGAATTCTCAGTTATTTAGATAAAAACGAATTCTAGACGATCTCTCGTGTTTTTCCGAACATTGAAGACGGTTTGCACAAGTTTTTAAATAATTATTAAGATGTTCTCGCTATTGCATGTTTATAATCCTATCGATTTTTTTGGAACCAATTAATGAATGTTTAAGAGTTTTTTTTGTTTTTTTTTTTCGAAGTGGAGGCGGACACCAACGAAGGGCATTAACACACGTTCGACAATTAAGGTAAGAAAACAACAAGAAACTAGATTATTCATTTAAATTCGTCTACGCTATAACGACAAAGAAGTAGCCAAGAAGAGGAATAATTCAACTGATACAAAACACTTTAAGGAGTAGAAATATTAAGTTTAATAAGTTAGAAGTAACGCGGAACGCTCAGATGATAGAGTATTCGAAAAGGACGTGGTTAGAATTACATTTTTGATTATAACAGGCAGGTTGCAGAGGGCAATAATAAGTCTGTAAGTGAAACACGATAGCGAGATGAAGGGAGACTATGATTGAAACGCAGTCGACGTAAGGAAAAAATAATGGAGCGCCGCGAAGAAGGGAAGTTATGGATCTAAGGATAAGATGGAGAAACCATGTTGAATAGATGAAAGGAAAGTTGATTGGAAAGGCATGAGTCGATCGAAATTTAAAATGGTATTTCTCAAGCATTAGACGTATTAATTAAACACATATTAAATTCACCTATAACGGAAAATATAATTCTTTTAAAAAATACATAAATCACCGACATGTTTCGGAGTTACATATTTTCCATAATTGTGGCAATATTAAAACGAAAGTTAATGATAAAATAAACGAATGCAAATAATTATAATCATTTTTATATTCGCTATATATCGATATGTTGTTAGATTTAAGTATTTATTTTTTAAATAGTCGGTTATTATTTATAATTAAGTCGCTATTAATTAAAATATTTTTAAATTTGTTAATGTAATATGTTTCTACATAATTTAGAAAACTATTATTAGTTTTATGTTTTTTTTTTATTATTTCTAAATCATCTTCAATATTTAATTTTAATTTATGTTTATTAATTAATTAATAATTATTGACAGTGTATTTGCCAACGGAGAGTCCTTAACAGCTGCATCACGAGACTAACTCATCTAAGCTGAAACTTTGTGCTTTTTTAAAATTTGAAATATACTCAACCGCTCCTGTGTACGAAATACTTGAAAGGTTATGGCATAATAACTGGAGCGAAAAAAATGACAAAATCTGGCACAGTATATCGATGTGTATTATACATTCTTCGGGCATTCACCCCCTCCCCGTTTAATGCGGACATCGCGGTGAATGAGAACAATTTGATTTCACGCGCTTAATAATTTTTGCGGTTTATCTAAGATTTGGTGGGAGGGACAATCCGCGACAAAGAATGTAAAAAGTTCAATGGTACCCCACCTCGTTATACACATAATTAGAGCACGTGGAAAATTTACGGACACGTCTGAACGTAACATTAATATCGATAACAATTTGAAAAATGAGTTTGATTTTTATACATCGGCGAATTCGGAAGAAGAACTGCGTACAGCCGACGCAATAGGGTCGTTGGATTTATTATAGCATGATCATGATGTTCAAATGAAGGAGTTATACTGCGGTCGAACTCAAGCTGATTACGCTTTGCATTTCTCTGCGTAAATGTTCAAATCGGTTTATGTGCAATAATTTTGATACCTAACAAAAAAAAAAGTTCGAAACCCGAATTTAATTATTTCAGTTGAAAAGTTTCTACCTGCCCGTCTTTTTGCTGCCGTCCTCTTATTGTTCCCCTTTTTAACTGCATGCAGCCGCCTAATAAATAAAAACCGGATTGATGGCATTTTCGAACGGGCCAATTGTACGTCTGTTAATTCTGACATAAATACGGTGTAAGATACAAATAAATCGAATCGGCACGTTGCTCTTCGTAGCCTGCGAAAAAAGAGAAAAGAAGCAATGTCTATTTATAAGCCGATTCCGACTATTTCGACGCTTAATTTCGTATACTCTTTTCGTTTCTCTCTGAGTAAAATTTTTAAAAATCCTTCGTTTTCTTTTGGTTTTTGTTTTAGGTACGCTAACAGCCTGATCAACCGAAGTACCTGCGCGGATTAGGGTCACCGAAGAAAACACCATATTTTAGATTTTAACCCGACGCGAGATGGACTGAATAAAAGAGGCTAAATCAGGAATGATAGCAAAAGAATATGAGAGGCAGCTTCACGCGGAGTAGGGAGATTAAGATCCAAAAACCGGGAATAAGAGAGAGAACGCTCAGAGGAAAATTGGGAACATTCGGAGTCATTAGGATGAACAGGACACCGCGGGAATGAGATGAAGAAAAAAAGGGAAAAACATTTTATAGTAGAAGGCAACAAAAATCTATATTTTCCGAAGTCAGATTTCTTATTTGTTTTCTTCATAAGTTTATATTAACTATAAAGAAGGAAAATATTAATTCGATCGGACATCGATGATGTAAAGGAATTAATAGCGAGAATAACGAAAAAAGAAGGCATGTAAAATGAATAAAAAGTAGTAGAAAGCACCCGATCTTTAACGAGAACAGAGAACATAGGACGTTCAACAAAAAGAGAAAAGTATCTGATGAATACATAATAATCGGGTCAACTGTATAATTAAGGTGATATTAATAGAGTCGGTTAAGGAGGGAAAACCGATGACGGAAGGAGAGAGATAATAGAACACGATGGAATTGTAGACGAATGATAGAAACAACGATGGAGAGAAAGGAAGACACTAAGGGGAATTAAGGATTTGCAGTTGAACGGGGAAAAAGAAAGATTATAATTCACAGAGGAGATCTAGAGTAAAATTTTCACATCTGGCTAGAATCTGAAATTTTCTTAAAATAGAAACGGGAACAAACAGAAACCTGAGCCAACAAAACAAAATTCTTTTATTATTGATATTTAAAGAAAAGTATATATATATATGTGACGTTCGTCGAAAAAAGAGACTTGCTGTGGTGTCCGAAAAATGAAAAAAAAGCGCCTTTAAAATTTACGCGAAGCAGGTACCGCACATGCCTCTACAGCATCTAGTTAAATTAGAATTTCGTTTTGATAGCTACGAAGGTTTGAAGAAGTTGTTAATTGACCTAGCCATACAAAAATTCAATGTTGCCGCCAGTGCAAGCAAAATCGAATGGCGATTGTGGGACCCAAAATTTCAAGATTTTTATCTACAATTACCAAGTGCAGTGTCGTAATCCGGCATTTTTATCCCCGAAATTTTAATTTTATCGCATTATTAATTCGATATTGTTTTCATGATAGTTATTACAATCACTATTTCCATTTAAAAAAAAAAAAATATACTCGCCTGCAAAAAAATTTATTAACGCAAAAGAGGAAAAATTTCACTTACATGTACAACGAAACGTACCTTTAGCAAACAATTCATCCCCCTCCCCCAATCGCACCTGGTGGTTTATCATTAGAAAGGAAGTGGTACCTGTACGATGATATTGCTTCCCTATGTACCGATCCAAAAAAAAACCTCAATTTTGTAGCTCCTAAACCTGATCAACCTAAACTGAAAAAACAATCAAATGCAGCGAAGTTAACGCGAAAGAGTAACAAAAAAAAGCTTGAAAGTACAATAAAAAAAAAAAAGGGAAAAAAACCGAAACTCCAACAAAGAGAAAAACAAAAGTTCCGAAAAATAAAAAAAGTCAATGTTTAAAAAATACCCGAAGCAAAGAAAAAATCATTAAAAAACGACAAAAAAACTAACAGCTAAAGGAAAAAATAGTTTCGCGTTTTTCTTCAGCCAGTTTTGTACGCTTCAAGACATTAAATAAATGTTTGCGAAAAAAAAAAAAAAAACTACATAATTCTACATACTTTCAAGTATCAAAATTCCCGTGTTTAACTCAAAACCGATATTTTCGCATCATACAAATTACCTTTCTCGGCGAACGTCACACATATGTGTATACATTTTTTTTCAAACAAGTAGGTATAAAATATTTTACGACTTACAAAACGAAAAACAAGCCACATGAATCTTCTTTCGAAACGTAAGGCTGAATTTTAAAAAATGCGTGTCTTCCGAATACTCCGTAAAAGCGCCTTTGGTAATCGCCGATTTTCGTTGGTTCCACACGACGATAACGTGTCGAATTCGCTCTTACTTATCGTCGGGTTTTTAAATAATTTTACGCTTTAACAGCCGGCGATTGCGTAGAAAATTCTGGTATCTTGATTTAGTTAATAGATTGCAACTTCGAAATAGATGACCTACGTAATCGCGTATCGAATTTATAGTCCGTGGGGCGTTCTCAGCCGCTCGACTTGTTAATTTAAACCGAGGCGGCATCCAGTAGTCCGTGATTCGCGTTGCTTTGGTCGGGGGTAGAAAAAAAAACAAACCATTCCGTGATAGATGCTACTGTGAAAAATGTGGGAATCGGGCCATAATGATACGACGTTTGGTTGGGGGTTAACTATTTCGAGTTTGTTTTTTTCAACTGGTCATCACGGGTAGTCTTATTTTTATTTGACACGAACACACAGTAGTTAAAACGATTTATTCAGCTCTATTCACTGTTTTTTCCCTTTTTAAGGTATATCATATATATATATATATGTAATATACTCTCATACTGCGAGTTCAATTGATCGTATTTTTCCAGGAATTGAGAAAATTCGTTCACTTTGTTATTTTATTATCAACTTTTTATCGTTATCCGAACTGTATGATAAAACGAGGCTATTAAATGGCTTGATTTTTCCGTGAATTCATTCTGAAAAGAATAATAAACTTACGATTTTCCTCTCCTTAAACGCTTTGAAATTTCGGCAGTTTGTGGTCTGCTCTTCAACCACATTTTGTTCCCTTCTACCTGCTATCATTTTCTTTTGTTCTATCTTCGTACACTGCATCCTTTTGATTCTTCCTTTCTTGCTGATCTTATTCATATTTTTTTTCAGTGCTGTTCGCTATTAGATGAACGGAATATTTTTATTTCTGAGATTTCTTGATACCCAACTATTTCAAGCTAGATAAACCCGGGGGAGACTTGAATCCGTGACCTCTGGTTTAGTAGCCGAGCCCCTTAACTACTACGCTACCGCGTTACCAAAAGTATATCAGTCCCATACACCCTTAACGGGGCATTAGGGACCGTGAAATTAATACAGTACCGATGAGAAAATCTAAATGTTTTTAAACATTAAATTTAATAGCTATTATACTCATTTAAAATAAAATATCATTAAAGTTTCCCTAAAAATAACAATTATATGGGCAATAGACCTAATTAAAAATGTATGTTGAATTACTAGGAAAATATAAATATTTAGAACGAAACTTGTCAAATAACTAAAGCCCTCCTCGTATAAAATATAATTTAGCTTTCTTAAATGTTTAAATATATACACGTGTATACAGTTTAAACACATTTTAAATGATATTTAATTCATTCAACCAACTGAATTATTAATCACTTACAATGTAAGACAATGCCGAACAAAACGGTCGTTTAAATTAAATTATTTAAAAAATGTTTACAGATTATTAAGAAAGGAAAATAATTCGCTGACAATTCCTTAATACGATAACTACACACAGGTGTTATTTCATCTTAACATTAAGCGGATTAACGAAAAAATCGTTTAAATGAAAAAGTTGTAATTGAAAATATATTTCATCAGCGTGTATCATTAAATGTAAATAATAATTCAACAGCAGTGAAGGTAGCAGAGACTTCGTCAAATTTATAAAAACTTATTAATCGCGAGGTGAAATTTTTATACGAATATTTCTATTCAACGATCATTCGGAGAATATTTTTGAATTTGTTTATTTAGTGATATTTATATTACATATGGGTATATAATTTTTTGTAACAATTACCACAAAAGTATAATTTTCAACGCGACTATAATACCTAGTTTAACATACGGCAGTCAAACCTGGTGTCTGACTTCAAAAATTATTAATAAAATAAAGGTAACACAAAATACAATTGAACGGTCTATTTTAAATATTAAGAAAAAAGATAAAGTACCACTCAAACTGATAAAACAAAAATTAAAAAATAATATAGATGCAATCAGATATGTTAGAAGACAAAAATGGGCTTGGGCTGGTCATGTAGCAAGAATGAAGGATGACAGATGGACGTATAGAGCCACTTTCTGGTTTCTCGCACATTATAAAAGAAGAAGGGGGCATCAGTTGACAAGGTGGAGGGACGATTTTAGTAATTTTTTATTGAACAAAAATTTTCAAAGAGTAGCCATAGATAGAATTGAATGGGAGAGATTACAGGAAACCTTTGCTCATCATGGGCCGAGGAAATTTAATATTTAGTTTTTTTCTATATCAAATTTATACTATTCATGTTTGTTATATAGTTTAAGAATTTCCCCAATAAAGGTTTATTATTATTATTATTATTATATAATTTTTAATTTTTCCCCACCTGTTCTTTGTGATCGCATGTGTCTGTAATCCTTTGTAAATACATAACTAAAAATTATGGATTAACGAATAGAGAACAATTGAACGTTGAATAAGTCTAAATCGAAAATTTTAAAAACATATACCTGCAAACTTCGGTTTCGATAAAACGCGGTAGCTCTAAAAATAACAATCTCATGCGGATTCACATTCGAATCCTACAGCAAGCCTCCAGAGATCTAACCTTTGCATAATTTCTTTAAAGAAAGAGTGAAAAATCGAGAACACTTCCTCACGAAAGTGATTAAAGATTCCAACGACATCGATTATCTTTTTCAGTTGATATATGCTGGTCCATAAATATTAGAAATTCCATGAATATTTTAATCTTTCCTGTGAAATAAAATGCAAAAATTTAATTTATCTTTTCTCGAGCGTAATGTGCATTTTCTGTACAAACTTAACATGTTTTCTCGAAAAAGTAATCCAAAAACTTAACGGTACTTGAAAGTTTTTCCTTCAAATTGTATAACTCATTTGCCACGGTACTATTGGCTAATTTACGAGATTTAATTCAAACGCCTTTTTTAAATAACAAAATGATTCATAAATGTAAAATTAATAAATTTCTTAATAACAAACAAAAATAAGTATAAATTAATTTACTTTAATAAATTAAAATGAATACCTCATTTTTGGGCATAGCCCATCCATCATCAGCTAAACTGAGTACACTTAATAATCGGAAAATAAAAAAAAAAAAAAATTTATATTACAGTATAAATCCTTGGGTATTGGAAAGAATTTAAATCGGGTGAAATATCCGAAAAACAAATGTATTATAATAAATTACGCTACAAAAAGAGAATTTAGAAATGTTCACATATCCGACACTATTTGAGATATAGATTAACCTATTACCGTCAAGTGTCGTTATTTAATGATAGTTTTCTATTTCGCGGAATTCCAAATATTTCCTCGATTCGATTTACTTGTTTATTATCTCGTTTTTTGCTTTATTCTGCATCACACTATTTACCAAACGTGATAAAACTCTTAGAGCTTACATGGCCATTTATTTTACCATATTATTATCTGAAATGGTTACAGGTGTTCTTTTTTTAAATATTTTAAACATACTCGTTATGTATTATCCCTTACACTTCATTGCGGCACACGATTAATTTTATTCAAGCAGTTTGGACAATAGTGTTGGTGTTCACAACAAAGCCGAAGATATTGAATATTATAAAGAGAAAAAAATGAATTTAGAAAACTAAGTCTCAAAAATATATGTCTGCGTATGTTAAATCAAATATTTCACAGTAAATTAGCAAATGATTGAAGCCCTCCGAGTAATTGATTATATCGTGACTATTGTAAATCGTTTAACTTTGAACATTTTGTAAAACTCGCGTATGTGTCTCCATACGAAGTAAATCAAAGTAACAAATTTTCGAATAGACCCCTCAAGGATAGAAAGCAGCACATGATAATACCACATAGTCTCGATGGAATGTTCGACTGGATTGTATTATAGCATGGCCGTGCTCACGGGGGGGGGGGGGGTTAACCCCCCCATGAGAACTGAAATAGTTATTATAAATACAAAAAAATCTGAAAAAAACCACAAATTTAAAATAAATATTGATGATTTTTTAGGGTGTTTTTACCTACTTTTAAAAGAAAAAAGAAAAAATATGCTCCATATTTTTAGGTACTTCATTAATATTTTATGCAAAGAATTTTTTATTACGAGTATAATTAATAATATATGTAATTTTTATTAATGTTCATATAAGGGGTAATTCATTTATGTAAATTATTAATATATAAATCAAAATTATTTAAATTATTAATAGTACGAATATTAGTGAAAATTGTATTATAAAATAAATATGCAAAGAAAATTTTCAACCCCCCCCCCCCTTTCCAAAATTCTGGGCACGGGCCTGTATTATAGTATCTACTTAAGTCGGAGCTATTTTTGATATTTAGCCGATTTTGCCGATAATCTCTTCTGATTTTCCGAAAGAAATCAGTAGAAGGGATGAAAGGATATGGGACGACTCCCGAAGCAGCTTCCTTGGCCAACACATCGACATTATCATTTCCCTTTATTCCACAGTGACTCGGAATCCAACAGAATTTTACATTTATTCCTTTATTAATTATCTTAAGACACTCATTTCTTATTTCATATACCGGCGGGTATAATTTATAGCAAAGTATCGCATTGTATTGCTGACAGTGAACTTGGACTGTCACTGATAATTAGGTGTATCTTTTGTCGACATCAAGTGAAATTGTTATAAACTCCGAAGCTATACCTAATAGCTCAACAGTTTGTAGACTGTCGCCTCAGGCCGCACCTTAAACTTCTGTATTGTTATTCGCTTAAAAATAAAACTTGCACCAGCCGAGCTACCACGTTCCCTAAGTTTGAAATCATTAGTAAAGGTTATAACAGAATCGTAATAACGATTATTGATTTAATATTGCAAGTTAATGCTAGGCCGCGGACGATTCTGATTTTTCCTTTGTTGTTTAAATGTGCTCGTATATCTAAGTGTAACAAATTTATATCGCAGTGAAACGCAGAATAAAACGATGGATATCTATAACACATAAGACTATTCTACTTGACCGCAAAGGCTTCTCGGATCACGCAACTGTGCGTTTAGTTACTACTGCGATAAAATTGAGCATCGGGTTTATATCTTCATGTTGGCTGTTCATTTTCCTGCACTTGACGCTTCATAGGATTTCTTTTTTTTTTGGCCTGGCCAGGAACCATTTGGCTACTGATACTAGCAGATGATGCATCTACAAAACGTTATACCAAAATTTTATTTGTTACAATAAATTTGAATCTCCACAACAAGAATGATGATGTAGCGTATATCGGGGAAAGATGTTCCTAGCAATCAGTTCTTTAAGAAATATAAACCTATCATTCTCAAATCTATTGCAAGGAAACAACAAATGGTTAACATCGTTCACGAAATCGGTATGAACATGGTTACTATTACACCTCGAAGAATCATACAAATTCAAAGCTATGCGGGAATGCCTCATTCTTATTCTGCATATGAACCTACGTATAGAACGAGTTGAAATACTTTTGGAAAGGGAAAAGTACCAGGGTGCAGAGGGAATTGAGGGCTAAACGATATTATAACACCTGCCGGTGGTCTGCGACCTTCTGTATTCAATCCAATCAATGTAACTATTATATTTTATCTTCTGGTATAGGTCGGAGGGAGGAATAAACGGGAATCTTATTCTATTTGAAACCGCTTCCTTGGTTTCGCGGTCTAGATCATTCAGTCTAACTGCAAAGTATCCAGGGATCTAATAAAAACTATTGGTGATCGCGTGATATTTATATTTTTGATTTCGTAAACCAACGGGTTACATTTAAAATTAAACAAACTACCATCCAGAAGGTGAAACTTTCCGTGAGCACCAATGACGTTCGGAATAAAATCACAGGCCTTATCAATGGACAAATAACTGCGCAGTGAATGCTTCCGGGGGTAGCATAAACCCCTAAGCCGTCACACCGGCAATAACAAAGACAGAACCCTAGAGGACATACCGGCCTAGGGATTTTGGCATCATCAGTGAACATCTCAATATGACTGGGATGCATATTTCTAATATTGCTGTCAACACGATTCCTGGTGAACTGGCGAGAGGGCTGCAAGGTGTCGGAACGATCGGATGAAGAAGTGTTGATGTTAAGATTTGTGAAATTTGTGCTGTATTGTTTTACGAAGTAAGAAGAAGGAGAGGCGGAAATTAAAGCAGGTCCGCATTTATGATATAAAGGAATTTTTCTAGCCGGGGGCGACATTTTGGAACGGACGTATCTCCAACTGGAGTTAGTTGCATAAAGAGGGCCTAGATAGAGGGATGGAAAATGAAAATTGCAGTATTTACTTAGGAATTTATCGGACATCATGTGTCTTCTTGTAAAGAACGGTGGAATTCTCGTCTCAATCTGAAAGCATGTGACTGGAGACGAACTGATGTTACCCGTAATTAGCCTCATAGCAATGTGTTCTGATTAATGTCCAGTTTGTGAAGGTTAGTTTTAGAGGCAGAACCATAAAAAATATTGCACCGTAATCAAGTCTAAACAGAATTAAAGAATTGTACGGTAAATGTAAGATTAAGGGATCCGAATCCTAGGCAGTATTAGTAATAGCTTTAGAGGTGGGGTTAAGGGTTTTATAAACTCGATTTTGAAGTTCTTATATGTGTAACGACCAAGTGAGTCTAGCATCCAAATGTAGACCCAGATACTTAATATGGGAACTTATAGGAAGAGATTCCTGAGGAATATGAAGTGGGATAATACCGAAGAAGCGTCTAGCAGTGAATGTAGAAACACAGGGGACTCGACAGAAAAAACTTCCAAGCCTATTCGAAGGAAAGCGTGGTTAATTATTTGTTGTCTGCAGTTTGAAATATTCTTATTGGTAGAGTAAATGACAAAATTATCACCAAAAGATAGAATTTGGACGTTAGAAGGGAGCCGAACATTAGAAAGAGACCGAATATAAAAGTTAAATAAGATAAGACTTAGAACTGAACCCTGTGCCAGTCCTTTTGTTTAATTATGAATTCCTTAGCGGAAGGGTTTTCAAAAAACAGGGCTCTGTGACTGAAGAGACTGCATAAAGGTTTATTCATGCGGACAGGAATCTTGAATCTTGGAAGATGTTTTCAAAAAAAAAGTGGGATAGATACGTTATTAAAAGCCTTCTTGTCGAAATCTTCTGAGAGCAGTGTTACGTTCAAGGATTTTATTACAACAATCGTTGTTCCACCAAGGAGAAGGTGTTCTGTTTCCTTTGTAGGGAGATCTAGTAGTCATAGAACGGTCCAGAGAAAATTTCATCACAATAAGTTGAATATTTGTCTAAGAGAGAAGAGACGGAGTCAGCAATTTCTATGTCTTGTTCCATTAGGTCTCTGAACTTGGCTCAATTCTTGTTTTTAAAATTCCAAAACTTTCTGTTGGAAAAACATCTGTTCGGAGGACCAGGAAGAATGAAATTACGATTGTAAATTTCAGTTATTATTCCATAATGATCACTGCCTAGGGAAGATAAGCAGACGTCACATGTACTGTTTATATCTCGGGAGAGCAATATTAGTATGGAAAGTATTGGCTATTCGAGTTAGGGAATCATTGTTTAATAAGCAGAGATTTGAATTGGATGGGGCGCCCAGAATCGGTAGACCTTTACTGTCGGTTCGGGTAAGGCTCCGCATCGTGTGTAGGACATTAAAATCGCCGGCAAAAAATATCGTTAAACGAAGAAGATTTTCTAGAGCATTGAGAATAAGAGGTGATTCGAATACGATGGTTAGGGGTAGAACGAGATGAAAATTCCAAGAAACCTTTTAAAAAATTAACTGAAATGCATATGGCATTAGAGTGGGAATTATTGTTGTAGTCGACCAATCTAGTCTGTATACTAAACTATGGATAATATCCGTTTTAATTAATATAGCAGCGCCACCGTATCCATTTTCCCTATCATCGCGGTAACAAGAACAATTCGTAATATTAAATATCGTTTTTCAGTTGACAGCTAAGTCTCCACCCAGAAGCACCACATCGATATCATGTAAGCAGAGAAAAATCTCTAGGTCACATTTATTTGAGAGAGAGCACTTTTGGAATTCCGCTGTAAAACTCTAATCATAATTATCGGGAGAAGAAAATAGAAATTAGTAAGTGGCTGCTGAAATTATTGCATGGTCACTCTGATTATTCGTTAAACTTTTAGGAAAGCTCCACAATTTTATAATTAGCTCTTCAAATCGTGGCATTTGCCCTTATCAATTTTTACCAATAATATTCGTTATTTATACCTTCAGAGTATTGCAAATTTTTCTTTACTCATTCGACACTTATTCCGTTATATTTTGCTTTTTAGTATTTTTTATTGCTTAGGAAAAACCATATTTGTATGGAAAAAAAAAGTGATTTTCTTTAAAAACAATGATAACTTTGACCGTGTGTTGATATTGCATAGATTTCAATACAATTTCCCTTCCGCAGATTTGAATTTCTCGATGTTGTCCTTTGATCGAAAAAAATTCTCACTAAACGGAAAATTATTTTTTAGTATATATATTCTTATTGGGAACATTCATTTATATTTTTTACAAGCCGCCACTACTATTTATTAACCGTCAGCTTAAGATTTTCGTATAAGTACAGGAAATTTAGTACACATTTGTACAAAAGAAAAACATTATTAAACAAGACGAAAAAAAAGTCGCATAAATTTCACGTTGTGTTAAAATTGCGTGAAGTGTAATAAAATTCTAGTGTACCTACGATAGTGTTTGCTCTAGTTTAACTAACTAAAAATTTATACATACAAACAGCAAATATTTAAATTGAATATAAAGGAATGTACCAGTAATTTAGAAACATCTGGTCTGCATATTTAACACTGAGCCAGAGCAAAAATAAACATGTATTAGTGTAGATGAATGCATACGTCAGCTGTATATTGCGAAGGAGACCTAATTCGCTTATGGATTATCATATCTTTACTGATGTATTTTTCAATTCTTTTTCTTTAGTTTTTTTGCTAATCAATCTCTCGTTCAGTCCATCAAATGATTCCGCTCAGTTTCTAGAGTCCATTTTCCTGAATTTTCCCAAGCGACAGTTTCCTCGAAACACAATTTTTTGGGATAATAATTTTCCCGAACTGTGTCTAAATCGAATTTTAAATTTCTGATTTTATTCCCAACGTAGAATTTTTATTCGCTACAATTACTACAACAGGCTTTTCATAGTGACTAGCTAGAATTCCCTCGAATAGTCTCATAGGCGATTGTGCCCGTCTTATCATTATCACTCGCCGTTCTTACTTCGTGACTGCAATTTCAGTCACTTCCCCTTTTAACTGAAATGCCTTCTCCCTCAAGCTATTAAAAAACTTGCTAGCTTTTTCTACAATTCCTTCTGGAACGAGTACGTACCAGGATGATATTTACCAACGAGCAATTAAAGGATCATTCCACCCCTCGCTAGCATTCTTGCAGAGCTGTCTAATGTCGCTATATTTTTGTAAATCTCTATTCTTCACTCAGTCGTGAATCCTCAGCCGTTCCTTAAATGCCGTGAAAAGGATTTTCGAAAACTATTTTATCGAAAAACACGCGTACATTTGGGAAAAAATCTCCCGGAAAATTCAAATTTGTTTCCGTTCGGAAAGAAAAATCGCCAGTTTCGCTTAATTGTCCGATGATAATTCGTCTTTATACTCGTAATACCGGCATGCTTTTCTTTTCGGGGGTTTCCGCTGCTGCGTATTTGCCCCCGAAAAGAAAGACTTTCTTCCAATTTTAAGTTTTTTGAGCCGTGTTCACAATTAGTAATTACAACAATTTTCGTAATAAAAATAATTCCGGATGTTTAGGAATGTTTCCGAGTGACATTCCTAAAAAAAAAAAAAAAGAAATATCCAAAAAAAAAAAAAGAATGGTCCGGAAGTGGGGACAGTTTGGAATCACAGATGCGATGAAAAATGGGCGCGCAACCTGTCAGAAAGTGAAAGTGCGCACTGGGAAAATGATGGTCCGAAGGAGATGGAAGTTGGACCGATTTGAAAGAGGCACGATTAGCTCTCTTGAGAGTGAACGGGCACAATATTATTCCCAGATGCGGTTTGCCGAGGCATATGTGATCCTTTGCGGCAACATCTTATGTTTTGGCATCTTAATTGTTAAGGGTTGCTCCCTTTGGGAGGCGCATCTATATTTGTGTTTGTTTTAAAACGGCGCGCGATGCTCCGAAATCACTGGTTTATTAATCATTTTCAGTCCGGCATGCTCGACAGTCGCTATCTTTGACCTGTCAACTCTGACCACGCCTGCAGACCATACTTGTCCGGAACGTACAAACGACTTTTATAGGCGCGCGCACACAGGCGACCGCCGAATAATGATGTTATCCCGCGTCCCATCTAGCCGATACGTATAATAGCGAGATAAACGGGGCTAGCGAATCGTTTCTTTTTCCCTGCGCGAAAGGGGGAGGGGGCCAGGATCGTTTAATTTCTGTTCCCGATTTAGATCGCAACGGCCTACGTGCTGGCCCGTCTCTCGTTCGCAGCCGACAAAAGAAATTTTCTACTGTTAACATGGCGGATTTTCGGCGAAAAGAGAGAAAAAACCGCCGGTAAAAAAAGAAATAATAGACAAAAATATACATACGTAGAAATACGAGAAGCTGTTTATTTTCAGGCTTCCTGTTTAGGTAATTAAATTACCGCCACTCGCCCATGCCAGGGACACTTCGACACGGAAGATCGGTACGCGGCAATTGTCACCGACCGCCAAATGTCCGCACGTCTCAGCTTACAAGAAGATTTCTGGTTTGGCCTTTCTCGTATTTCGAAAAACATAATCCGTTCCGAGTGAAGCGGCGATACAAAGTTTTCCAGCCAGACCGCATCATCTTCGATTTTTATCGCGATACTCTTAGTAGGGCCCAAAATAGGCCAGCTATAATTCGATTCGCGCCTTTATCTTTTTTTTTCCCTCTTTTTCTGTAATACAACGACATTATAATAGGCCGCTTTCTAATTTTACGCAAAATTAAACGTGTCACCTCAATTGACGGCTGATTAGCAGTTCAATGGAGTATTAGCCGCACTGGTCTTTCGGTACTTTCTAGGAAATACGAGCTGCGCCGTAGTTGCAATAAATGGCATTGCAACGAAATGATCGATTTTTTTTTTTTTTTTTCAGCGGACTTTTGAAATGAGAACAGATTCCAGAGGAGCTACAAAATCTGTCCATCGTCGGTATTGTGTATTTTTTTTTTTTTTTTACTATTTTTTTGCGGGGCTTCTCAACCAGCGGGACCTCCACCCAGAGACGATAGGAAGAAGAGTCAACTAATCAGAACCTAATTCGAGATCGGAAATAGCTGAAATAAATGGATAACATATTGAGAGGGACAGGGCAGAATATAGGAAGCACAATAGGGAGCAGGAAAAACTTAAAAAGGGTAAAGAGTAGAACGTTCAGCAGAAAAAACGGAACATTATTCGAAGGAAAATGCGATTAGTATTCACAGACAACTGTTCCAATATGCAAAGGAAAAATGAGGAGAGGAAACCAAGGGGAGCTTAAGCGAATAGTAGAGACGATAACAGTAGGTGGAGGAAAAGGAAACTCTGAGAACTAAAAATTAGAAGGATAGAGGTCAAATTGAGAGGTAGAAGGAACGATTGTGGGTAAAGGAAGAAGGACTTAATTGAAGTTTTTTTTTACTTAAGGATAAAAGATTAGTGTACTTAGGTGTTTTTTGTTTTTTTTTTAAATAGTAAAAGCGGCAAACAGCAGCAATCTGAATCAAAGCATCTGCCATTCCGTTACCCTCTCGAATGACACCAGGAACCCCACAGCAAATCGACAATGAACAGAGTGATGAAACGAAAGATTGTAATCAGCATATACTAGCGCAACCATTAGTCGGTGAACCAGCGCCCTCCTCACACCGAATCAGTCGCGTTGCAGTAGAATTCAATTTTCATCAGTCAACTGGTTTCACGCGGTTTAATTAGTCCGCCGTGTTTATTCTATGCAAGTTGCGTTTTTCTTTTTCATAGAATTATGTAATTAATTACGTCGGATATTTCGAGAATTAATTGTTAGACGGTTGGAAAAAAGAAGAATACGACGAAGCAGAGCAGGTAGAGGAAAAAACGAGAAATTCCCTGGAATATCTTATTCGTTTAAAAAGTTTCACCATCTTCTTAGAAAGAGTGTTATATTTATCGAACGTATGCATTTTAGGAAACGATATATAATCGAAATTCTTTCCACGATTACTTATTTGATCGTTATTTTTCTATGTTTCGCATATAGATTATAATTTTTCGAGAAGGATATTTTAATCTACATTATCGATATTTTAATCTATATTATCGATATGTTAATCTATATTATCGATATTTTAATCTATATTATCGATATTTTAATCTATATTATCGACATTTTAATCTATATTATCGACATTTTAATCTATATTATCGACATTTTAATCTATATTATCGATATTTTAATATAGACGCGTTACAATTTCTCATTAATAAAGCAGAGAATTCTCGATAAGTTTTATACAAAAATGTTGACTTTGGTCCGACTGATGAAAATTTCAACGTGCCCGATTGTGACCGATTTTCCGTGGGAAATGAATTCTATGTAAAAGTCCGGCTAATCCGTGTATTTTCGCCCTGTGTGTGACTATGCCCATCTGCTAGACGGAATATTGTTCTCTAGCGACGGCAAATCTCTGAATGGCAATATCGCTGAAGTCTATGCCCGTGCCACATATGAAAATTGAATGTCCGACGGATGCGCCGTTTATACAAAAAGAACCGCCGATGTTTACTCTACAAATGAAGTACCATCGCTGTACCCCTTTTTAGCGAGAGCCTTAAATAGCTCATTCCAGACTCAACTGCTATTCTTTTTTATTTCTCGTTTCGGCCCATATTTCATCTCTCTCTCAATTCAAACTCTCTTCGCTTCCTTCCATAGATACATTTGCCCTAACGCTTACACAATCTCGGCTATTTGTTGACGTTAACCTAATCATAGCTCCTCGCTTCTCATCTGCATCTAGTGTCTATACCGTTCGTTTCACTGTTCTCTGTTGCAATGTTCTTTCCGGATGAGCCCGTTTATTCCACACTATTAGATATTCCCATCCATATGGAGGACTTGTTATATTTTTTCATTTTCTTCTACCAATTATCGACCTCGAATTAGTTTTATTTTCCGTCCTTAAGCATTTAAGGATAATACAACTTTTTTTTCTCTTTCTATCCGAGGATATTTTTTAATATTGTTTATTTAAATGCTATTAAAGAAAAATATTAACAATGTGTTTTTTGTTTGTTTTTCTTTAAATGTAGCTACAAAACCATTTTTCTTAAGCATTCTCTAATAAGTCTATTTTAAGAGCACGCCTTTACTTTAAATACGTCAAATGGCGCACGATCGATTCTAGAACGAGTTTAAATAAACTGTAGAGAAAATTCAAAACCTGATTACGTATTACTGGTAACGTGCGAACAGCTCTAAATTCGGAAACTCATTTCTTCCCTTTTATTTATTCGCAGCTTTTAGGTAATTAGCGATTCTTCTATTTACGTCCATTGTCGATGTCAAGAAGCCGTTACTATCAAATTTTATATTTCTCTATGAACAAAAAAAAAGAGTAATCGCCGTTGGAAGCATTTTAATCATCAGTCTCTAATTAATGAGAGTCCAAAAAAAAAAACAAAAAACTATTCAGAATTTAAAACAATTTTAATTCGATTTTTCCATTCGTGTTTTCGCGGTAAAAGCGAGGGCCCTGAAAAATAATAAATAAATCGCCTAATAAGCAAAGAGAGTGCGCGCATCGCGGTTAATTCTGTTTTTGCGCCATTTAAATTGCCCACACAGCGGACACGGCAGTGTTAGCGACTACTATACTCTGCGGTTGTTCAGATCATCCGGCTAATGCGGTTATTTACAATGCGAATTAATTTCACTCGGCTGCCTCGGTAAGTCACTCGGTAAACCCCAACTTCCTTCTTCCCGAATTGACAACAATCGCACCGCGCCGTTCGGGCCCGAGCAAATATTCGCCCGTAGCACCGATGCGCGAACATCGCGCAGCGGCGGGGCGGCACTGTGTTCGGTGTGCGCCACGAAGTCCAACAGAAATATAGTACTCTGTTTGTATTGGCGACTTGCGAAAGGCGGTCTCAGAAGCGCGCAATGTATTCCGCGTTCGTAATAGATCATAATAGGAACAAAGTCGATCTGAAAGCGGCCAGTTCGTCTGCTCTACGCTGCTAATGGAATCGAATCGGCCGCGATCATCCGAGTCGCAGACTGTTGCGGCTGCAATCACGGAACGCGGTCTGCTGATGGAGATGTTGCCGTAAACATCCGAATTCAAAAAAAAAAAAAGAAAAATCCAGAAGCCAAACCGCCACTCCTTTTGCATAGCCGATATAATTTATCGAACGTCGTCGTCATACAGGCAGTGTCGGTCCCGACTGCATTGTGCCGCATCGCGTTCCGCCGCGTCGGGAAGTCCAAAGCGCGGGGCATTTGTATTCTTCGGGCCGTCGGAGCCTTTGCCGCCTTTGACTCTCGGGATCCGGGCAGCAGCTCGCGCATTGTACGCAACCGTTCCCAGAGCCTAATGCTGCATCCTTTTGTTCGGCATAGGCGATTCCACTTTGCTCAGACACCGCCGGCCGACACTGTTACAAAACATCGACGCCTAGATAAATTTATTTCTATTAAAACTCGCGTCCTGCCTACGATAGTTCGGTGCATGTGTGTGCGCGCGCGCGCCAATGGAGACGTTTCTTCAGACGCAGGCGATTTGTAAAGAGCGCGCGGCTGTGCGCATGTGTTCGAGCGATGCGCGATGTTATGATGCGGCAGTCCATTCACAGTTTTATGTTGTATTTTATGTTGTATTTTATGTTGTACATGTGTAAAGCGCACTAGTTTTTCGCTGAAACTGCCACGACCATTGTTGCATTGTACCTGAATTAAGGGAGGAAAAGGATGTTTCTTCAGGAGGTTTTCATTAGCAGGCAACACATAAGGGCGGCCACGTCGATGACGATCCAGAAGTGACACTATGACATATTACCGAAACTGCGCGACTAAACACGCTCCTTTGACTTCTCTTTCTCATTATCTTTTCACGCTGCTCCGCTACATCTCATCTACATTATCATCGTCACCCTGTACATATGTAACACACTGCCGCCCCGGCACATTATCATCCGGTTCTTCCCGTCCATTTATTACTCCTCGGACCGCTGACTGTTTTATCTTCTGCTTCTGCTCCTCATACTGTTCCTGCTTCTGCTTCCCGCACAACCGCGCGCCCGCGCACCAATACCTTGTCATCGGTATAAAGAAAAAAAAAATTGAGCAAGAGCCGCTTTCATACGCTGCTCGGTAACGCTTTGAAACCGCGTGGTCCGAGTCCGTGGTGATTTTCTCTTCTCTCCTATTTCATCTAGAACGGACCTTCCGGACTAAAGAATTTATACATCAATAGACAACTTTGACAATGTACACTGTTTTGTTTTTGTCTTATGTTTGCTCGGTTCTTTTTTTGTTTTTTTGTTTCTTTGTTTTTTTAGTCGCATTCCCCCTAGCATAGTTTCGGACGAGCGTGTCTGCAGATGTAGTAAGAAGATTTTCTTCGAGCTCCCCGTTTTCAATGTTTCCGAAAAAATAAATATTTACTTACAAAACCTGCATGACGGCCGCATGTAAATCGAAATCGAGAAATGTTAAATTATACCCCGCCCTATTCTTGAAGCAATCCGTGGTTATTAAATTATGAAGAAAATTGCGTGCGAACCAACTGAAAAACTTCTTCCTGACTGTAGAATAGTTTTTAATCGTTTTTTTAAATTTATGGGCAGTACGTTAAATCGAATCCCTCTCAATTCTTTCGCAATTAGAAATAATACGCTAGCACATGTGCGTCCTTTATTTATTTATTTTTTTTTTCTCGGTGATTATTTTAAAGGCGTTCGCGTCCTTAGGACAATTGTACCACAGTCATTCTTCTCGTTCAGCGGTCATGGTAACTTGCGTGAACTTCTTCTCTTTGTACCTATATGAAGAATGTTATCAAATAAATGGTGATTTGCGTAAATTGCACTCTTTTACAATGGTCAGGCATCTTTTCCAAAAAACTTTAAAAACCTTATTATTATTGCAACGAAATTCCCGTATTATTTTCTTCGCAGTATGAGCCGATAGAATGAAAATATTTGTCACACCGGTAAGTACATCACAATCAGCTACGCGAGCATAAACAGAAAAGAAGTGGACTTTGTCAGTATTCTTCTATTTTAAGTCAATCGCCAATTATTTGATGACTAAAACTTTCATTACGCTAAACATTTCTCGAATTTATTCGCAATTTCGAAATGAAAATATCAATGAATTTCAGAAATATCTAAAAGTAATTCAGCAAAAATTCAAAGTTCCCAAGTTAAAACGCGTATGAAAATCGCTATAGAATGAAATCGAAAAAGCACCCGGCATCCGCTTGTAAGAGGCGATTATTTAAAATTTTTAAATTAACAAACAAAATGCGAAAATTTATTAATTTGTAAAACCGTTCGGAGCATACCTGTCCTAAAAGCTTAATGACGATAACTAAAAAAAGAGGTAAAATAAATTCCATACCTATCGGGAATTATGTACCTGATTAGGTTTTTCGTAATGTACTTAATGGGTCTGAAGAAAATATTCTGGCCAGTTCCTTTCTGCATGAGATCCGGCTTTACTTTTTCCGAGATAATTTTTTTTTAGTATAACCAATATTCAGTTTCAGATTTATACCTGAGGGCGACTTGAATCCGGAACCAGACAAGACGACACCTCTAATTTGGCAGACAAACACGTTGACTACTGAACTACGGCGCCACTAAAACTAATTGAAAATGAAATCAAAATTCATAAGCCAGAAATATTATTACAGATTAGCGTGTATTCCAATTGAACATTGTTCTCTGGGAAAAAATGCATACGTATGAGAATTGCGCTAATTCAATAATGTACCAACCGACGTTTCCTCTCCGATTACAATCAGTTAATGTTTTTTTTTATACATTCGTAAAAATATTTTTGAAAATTATCACCAGAACCCGCGTAAACGACAATCTGTCGTTGTGTGAACCGCCAAAATAATTATAATGAATGGGTTCGCCCCTCAGTCGAAATTCGACTGCAGCCTATTTCAACAGACGTTACTCCCATAAATACATGAAGCAATTTCGTATATATTTATTACACAACAGTAATACAATTTTTATTACCTACATTTAAAGTCCACAGGCATTTGTAAAATTCGAGAGAAATTTTCATCGGGAAACTACGGCATTTTGTGTAAAGTAATCGAAATTTGACTGACCTTTATGACTTACCAACAAAATGTAGTTATTTTTGGGTGCTATTTATTTTTCTTATTTGCTTTGTTTCTTTTTTTGTGTTTTTCCCCCTCAAAAATAATGACACAGCGTAAGTAATGTTCAAAAAAAAACATGAAATAAGAAATAATAGTAAATATACGTGTATGTAAGTTTGAAATTAGCCCAAAAGCGGTAATTTTGTTACCCAAAACAAATCTGTTAAATACTCAGTTCATAACGAAAGTTGTAAAAGTTTTATTAAGTTAACTTTTACGTTTAATTTAAATTTACCATGCTAATCATTTTATTTTAAATTATCCTGTTTTTTTTTTTTTTAATTTTATCAAGTGTACTTTACCAATTTATTTTCGAACCAATAGCGTGCTAGCATTTAGTTACATGACATCATACAGTAGCTGTTATTACGTATGTGAATAAAGCCGACTTAGCCTGTGCAAATGTACATATATATATATATATATGAGTTTCAAACAGGAGGATTCGTTCCTTCCACTTGTATTTAGGAATAAAAAATAAAAAAATTAAGTATATATGTTATTTAGAACGGGCGCTATAGGTATGTAACCGAAATGTTTAGCGTATTTATATGTAGATATTATTATGACTTCATTTATTTTCAATATTAACAACCTGAAATAAACATATTATTTTTTACGCTACGGTGTGTGTAAATAAGCAAATTATTTACTTTCCAATAAACCGCAAAAATACGGTGATCACTGAAATATTAATTACCTCCAATTTAAAACTGTTCGAATCATAGAATTTTTCAGTCTATAAGAACCGGACCAATTTTGTAAATTTCATTAAAAAACTCTAAAGCCGTTTCATGGATCCCGTTTATATGTAATATAAAGTAAAGTAAGTCAAGGCTGTGTCCACGGCGAAAGTTTTGGTGATTATCCCCCCTCCCCGATCCATGGGAACTGAAATATTTATTATAAATATATAAAAAATCGAAAAAAATCAAAAATTTAAAATAAATATTGATGATTTTTTGGGGTGTTTTTACCTTTAAAGGAAAAGAAAAAAAATATGCTCCATATTTTTATATACTTCATTAATATTCTATGCAAAATTTTTTATAACGAGTATAATTAATAACATATGTAATTTTTATTAATGTTCATATACGGGGTAATTCATTTATGTAAATTCTATTAATATATAAATCAAAATGATGGAAATTATTAATAGTATGAATATTAGTGAAAAATGTATTGTTATTTATAAAATAAACATTTAAAGAAAAATCCCCCCCCCCCCCCCATTTGAAAATTCTGGGCACGGGCCTGAAGTAAGTCCAATAAAGACAGGACATCTGGGATTGCGACAAATTCTGCTCATATTGTAGGACATCGGTCATGTTAATCATTATTTCATTCTTACGTTAAGGGTAATAAGAAAATCCTGTAACGTTTTTGCGTTATTTAGAAATTTCGATACGTTTCTACGTTGCGAAAGTTCGTGAAAGCCATTAATGAAATTCGCGAGCCGTAACACAAGAAGTCACAGTTACGTAAATTGCTACGTAGAGTCAATTGAAACCGGGGCATCTTGAGAATTATACGGAAGATTTTCATCTAAAGCTCATGGCGAAGTATAAAGAACCGAGTTTACACATGCGTGCGTACACAAATAATATATATATATATATATATATATATATATATATAGATATATGTATGTATGTATATAACTCATACTAAAATAAACCCCCGTGCGTTGAATAGATGCAGATATAATCGGTAAATACAACGAAATATATATATGTAAGAAGCGTTCTGATCGAAATCTGCACACGAAGAATTAGTAACATTTAAAACTAAAACGGTTAGAAGTAACGCCAAATGTAGTATTAAACAAAGCAACGGTATAGGACATTGAAGAAAGAAGTTACCGACAAAAATTAAAAAACTCATCCAAGGGACGTAGATAAAGATACTGATCACATGTTCTTATTTTATTCGTATACTTTTAATCTTCATCAAGCTTTATTATTACTGCATATTCCGTGTCCATATAATTATATCCTTCCACTACTGATTACTTATCACGCAATCTATGATGTTTTAAGGAGAAGTAGGATATTGGTATAGTCATAGCATAACATACAATTGAGATTACTAATTGAAAGTAACGAACGACGAGTGGAATTTGTGTTTAAAGCCTCCCCGCCAAAAAAATAATGAAACAAAAATAAAATCGAAAAAGAGAAAAGTATTTTCGTTAGTGGAGTTCATTATTACACAGAATAATATGATAATAATTTCTCTAAATTACTGAAAGCACCGAGCTAAAATTAATTAAAAGTTAGTAATTGCCTTCTGCATGAATACCTGTTGAATGACATGAACATTTATTCGGATTAAAATGTGACATTTGTACATATAAATGCGTAACAAAAGCATTTCTTCAAAGCACTTTTTTGAGGTGTTTTTTTTTTTTTAATTACGATTTGGCAACAACAATAGCATTATCAGGAGGTTAATTATACCGAGAACAAAATATTGCGCAATTACTCAACTACTATTATGCATACCAAAGTTCTTAAACTTTTTTCATTCAAAACGCTTTTTTATCATCGAGATTTTTTATTGAATAAAAAACAGAGATATACGAATAAATATTTTCCAGCACATTACTTATTTTCTTTGCTAAAATATATACTTGTATGTAATATAGAAGTAATATTTGGATTTGCTTCAAATGAATTTGATTGAAGAGAAGATGCGCTAAAAAGCTTGGTACGATATTCGACACCAGTGGAGACGGAAAAGGCTGTTCAGCGTTGAACGATATTGGATTATATAAGCGTTAAGACTGAAAAAGCCATTTTACGTAAGTGTCAGATGGCGGAAGAACATTTAATATCATTTCATCCAAAATTCAGTGTTAAGGATGCTTTGTGGAAACACCAGTTTCGAGTTGCTCGATTAAATGATAAAAATGGGAATACACACTAAAAGGTTTCCTTAAATTTACGTACGCGTGAATTAAATTTTTGCCAGCCTAATACTTTACTTTGTGACTCCATTCGAAGTCCTCACGACCCGCATTTTAAAAAACGTCGATGTAGACAATTACGAAATGACGGATTTCTTTTATAGATTCCTGGTATGATGAAGTTAAACACTCTGTCTAAACTCGAGACGGCTTCTTTTCTTCTTATAGAAGTGATGAGACCTCATTCAACACATCTACGTTTCATTACACTGAATGTCTTGCGCCAATATTCGGGGAGCTTGAGTAAATCAAAAATAGAACGATTGCAAAAATACTCCAAAATCCGGAACAGAGAAAATTTTTGTCTTCAAAAAGCCTAGTCTTTTCTTTTTTTAAGGGGAGAACTACAATCCCTGTCCATGTTTTCACCGATATCACCTTTTTACAAACCCAACAGACTCGATGCGATTATGATTACTCCGACTTGGCGGCATTTTACGATTCCAGGTTAATTTGATATTTCGCAAATAAGTATCACTTAAGAACACATTTACACTCTTACCTAGCGCGCGATGCTGAAAATTCGTTTCAAGTTGTCTGCCAGCGTAATAATGTTAAAATAGGGAAAACTAAAACTCCGCCGTATAAAGTTCCATTTATATCGGGCAAGCAGACTTGTAGCCTAAGCACGTTTCTCTTGAAACGATTACATTACACTACCTTTTCCCCGAATTATACCATTTTCCTGGCGTAACGCGAGCCCTTAAAACGGACATATTCCGTTCGGAGTAATTTTTGTACCTTCTCTTCCTTCTTCTTCTTCTTCTTTGATTAACGTTGTGATAACGATTTCATTCTTGCAATTGGTGAATGATGAGGTTTTTTATGGTTGAATAGTATCTCGAATTGAGCATAGCTTGTTCGTGTTTTTGGGATGTTGGTTCATTGTTTTTGCCATGTTTGCACTACATGAGCTACAAGATCTATTGGCGGTATTTCAATGTTCGGTACCGGAAAGAACAATGAGCCTTCTTTGACCGCAGTATCCACGAATGAATTTCTCTGGATTCCAACGTGTGATGGGATCCATGCGAACGAGATATGGCTACTTGTACTACAAAGAGTGCGAATAATTTCTTTTATACTTTGACCGGCGTCGTATTAGCCAAATATTTCAATCATCCGCGATTATCTGAAGCTAGCCATAATAGTGGGGTGTTCTTAACGAGTTCCATATATATAGTTTTCTGCTATTTAACCGCTAACGTTGATGTTCCTCAATATCCACTTCAACCATTCATTATCATTTTTGTTTGTTTTTTTAATATTTCTGAATCGAATGCAATGGCAACGCTATATTGCGTAAGTGATTATTTCAGTTACGTAAGTTTTTTCATGTTAAGAACCGTGCTCGAACCGACAGCAGTAGCACTAATTCTCGGTAATCAAAATTATGTCGGTTAAAAGTAATCGACTCATATTTGCCATCGGGTAACAGGCTCCTCCCCGATAGAAGGGAGAGAGAAAGAAAAAACAACTTTACGAAATATCTGATTCGAGGAAAACCCCGTGTAGAAGGAAAAAAATGGAGTAGGTGCGATGAAAAGGGGAAAACGTTTCCTTTAAAGTTAATTTAGTGTTTACAGATTTCTAGACAAGCGACAGATGGTGAACAAAAGGACTATGCACCGCTGGTCATGACGTCACTGCGTTACGTCTGGCTTAGATAAATAACGAACAACCCCTCAAAGACGACGATGGCGGTTGACGTATCCGCCACCCTCTGCTACGCTGCGGTTAACGTTAATTCGATTGGGATAGCATTTGCCACAAATATGCCACCTCATCAGCAACTTCTGCGTTACGATGCGCCATTAGAATGTAGAACAGTAAGTCTCAAACGGACTCCGAAGTCTCACTAATAACAACGTGCTTTGCCCTCTATCTCGCTCTCTGACAGAGATTGTTATTAACAGGCTTGACCCACGGCAAAGTCTTCACGAAGAATGTAAAACTTTAAAAAAACTTCTAAAATTGATCCTAGCCAAGTCCGGATTACGGCGGACAATGAGCAAATTCTTGAGATACGCAGTCAGACGTGTTTTATACTGCAACTGCAAACTTCCGAGTTAGAAGGTTGAAGAGATAAGACGAACCAAGTGATAAGATAACAAAATATATTACCTAGGCGAAGGGGCGAAATACTAAAACAGCCTGCATCTCTGAAGAAAGAAAATAAAAATCTTTAACGTATAAATCAAGTCGCAATATTGGAAAACGTTTCTTTCATTAACCACGCGTTGTTACTTGTTTTTATAATTTTGGCCTTTTTAAGCTTAATTACAATCAAATAGAATCCATACACTCGAACATTGGATGTTAAGATATTATACATATAACTTTAACTATTTTCTTTAATTATTCCGTAATTATATTTAAACGTTTCACACCCGAAAGGATTAATTTTTATGAACATCAACAAAAACAATTATCATACACTTTTAACCAATCATTCCAGACTTTGGTTGGATAGAGACACTTCCTTATTCGGTGATCATGTTTTACACTATCTTCTTATATAGCCGACACCCAGTCCTCAGCCTTGGTTTCTTTCCATTCCGTTCAGTCGTTGTTCCACTATTGTCTCCTTAATCAGATTAAGAATTAAACATTCTCTTCTCCCCGCTTCTTTCGTTTTTCTCTATCTCCTTCTCCTTATTATGTCCCTCATGATATTGATTCTCCTATTCAACGTAACGCAAACCATTTTTTCTTCGAATATCCGACTCTGTCTAGCGAACATTCCCTCTTTTTTATTCGACAATTTTGTCTCTTAGCCTTCCGTACAATGCTTCATCTTTCCTTCCCATCTCCAGCGAATTATTCCCTTTCAATCCCCTTTGTTCTTTCCATCTCCCATCCCCTTAGAATCTGTAATGTATTCAAGTAATTGAGTCAAGGATGAACTCTCCAAAAAAAAAAAAATCGTAAATTAAAGGATCTGAAGAAAGAATAAACAAAAATATACAAAAATGGTATAAAAATAACATTTCAGCAATAGAACAGCCGCGGTCACTTGCCAATACTTCTTTACTTCTTGTCAGTGGCGAACTTCGAATGTTTTTGGCCAACTAATTAAAAAAAAATGTTACGAATAACCCAAATTCGATAGTTACAAATGTTCTGGCAAATATGGTAATTCGGCATTTATGCACATAAAAAAAGATATAAAAAGTTCATCATTTTGAAAGTTTTTTTTCCCCCCCGAGTATTTATATTTTGCCTGTACTTACGAAATCTCTCCCTCCAGTAGTAATTAAACAGGAATTTTACATCATTGTCAATTCCCTCTTTTCTTCTCAAGTAACCATTTTCACTGATGCTTCTAAAAGAGGCCTGCTAGTATTGGTGTTTCTTTCAGTCTTCCAGACTATAAAACCTTTCTGAATCTTTTTGTATCTTCCTTCTTCCATATTTACGGCCGAGTTGATGACTATTTTACGTTTTGTTTTTTTTATCTCCTCTAATCGTTTTTCTTCCCAAATTCTGATTATTGCCGACTCCATAAGTGCCTCTCAGGCCATCTACTCTCCTCTTCCTGATCATTCCTGTGACATTATTATTCTCGTATACGTTCTCTCATTCAAATTCTTTCTTCTTTCCATGTGGTTTGCTGCGAGTCCTGGCCATTCTGGCATCATTGGTAATGAGGCGCCTTATTCTTTAGTGTTGCTGCTTCTTCTTCCTTCTTCTCAAAAAAAAAATCCCATCTTCTAATACAATCGATACATTTAAAAATTAACCTAATCTTCAGCAGCAATTCCCTGTTCAGACTGCATGCAGTGTTGATAAGCACGGAACGAACCAAAACGTAAGAATCAATTTCGACAGGGAGGGGGAGAAAAAAATATATTTCGTAATCAAATGAAAATACCGTTCTCTTTGGTTAATATACAAAACAACTACGCCAGACACATTCTGACAAATATATAAGTTTCCTTACCTTTTCAGATACAATTTTTGACCGAATACATAGTCGTCTCCCTCTATCCTAATTGGTTATTTTTAAATTTTAAACTGTTGCAGTTTCTGTGAACTACTTGTGTGGTATCAGTGCGAAACAAAAATGTTACGAGCACCATTCCTTCTGGCTGTAGCGTGATATTAAGTTTTGCTGAAACTAGGGTACAAACCTCTTCACCACCCTTAAAATTTTAAAGTTTCAAAAGTTTGCAGACTTTTAGTATAAAAAAAATAAACAATATTCATGCAAATTATAATATGATAAACTTACTTTTTATGAACTTTGCGTATTTTTCGGAAAAAAGTTTGTAACCTCTTTTCACTCTTTAAAGTTCGAATTTTTATCTTAACATTTTCAGAAGTTCATACGGAATTTCAATTATCCGCTATAAATAGTTTCGAATATATAGCGGGACTATTATTTTTGTCCCAAAAACAGGGTAAAGTCGAGTTCCACCTTTAAAATTTAGAGGATTTAACAAAAAATTTACACACACCTTTAGTAGACCGTACAACTACAATTTGACAAACTTATTTGTACTGTAAATATAACACTTAATGTCTTTTTCGGAAAGCCGTTTTTAATCTCTTTTCACCACTTAAAGTTCGAATTTCCGAAAAAGCTGTCTTATTTGACATCATTGAACGTAATAATTCAAGTTATCTGTTTGCATTGGCGGTTCTGTATTACCCCTCGCAATCTGTATTCGAAAAAGCTATATATTAAATTAGGTAACGGTCTTATAAAAACGCTAATTTTTTCTTTCCTTTTGCCGTGGGAAAACTTCAAACTCGGTATAAACGTAAGATTAAATAATAGGAAACGGAAAACAAATGATATCGAATGGATGAATTCTAGATATGAAACGGAATAATGCCTTCCAGATCGTGATTACAAGAACGTAAGTTCTTCGGACATTTGTTGACCAAGTAAATATGCTGAAAAGAAAACATTCGTATTGTACCCTATAATTCGGTGTCGAATAGTGTACAACACGAATCACCTAGTCGATAAGATTGAATCGATTTGAGCATAGCTCTATAATAGAGTTACGATTGGATACACGTATGGTGAGTAAGAAATATCAGGATTGGAATAATAATTCTTGTAACATGATGGTGAAGGGGCACAGACGATATGCAAGAAACCGAGAAGTTTCGAGCGTGGTCGCCAACACTGATATGATGGCAGTATGATAGACAAGATCTAGAAACTTTAGAAGAAATTGTGAGACAGAAGAGTACAATTCGGGGTGCAATTAGGGCTTCAATTTGTGGTCAAGTCTGTATTTTGTATTAAAGCGATATTTCAAAATGAAAATTGACTTCAGATATTACGGTCTTAAATTAGCCGTGTAGGGACGCCGGGATAATTTTATATCGAGCAGAGGAAACCAAAGGATGTGACGTTTTGTTTATTAGGGAAAGGTAAGTTGTAAAGATTTAAGAATATTGACGCCATCTAAAGAAGTCTGTGGAAACGATTTTTCGTGAAAGCTTTGATTATTTTCGCCCATATTACTTTGGCAAACATAACTTTGTTAATAATCCGCGTCGTTACAGTCGATCAAAAATTTTTTCCAGAAAAGTGAAAAAAAAAGTAGCATACAAATGCTGTTGATTACTAAAGTTTGTTGATGTCTTTGAAAACTTTGGATTGTAATTCTGGCAGTTCGCTTTCTAACTTGTGTCGAGGAAAGGAAGTTGTTTCACGGAATATGAATTTTCTCCGTGTAAGATACTAGTCGGTTTTTTGAAATATGTGACGAAGATGTATTATGATGAAAACTGTAATGGAAGGGAGAAAATAGTACGGATACCGATCTGAAAATGATCACTGAAACACGTGTGTCTTGTAGCAGAGATGAATGTAATTTCGAGAACATAGAGAAAAAATTAATTTCCTAATATATGATATGAAAAAAAATGCTACGGGAGAAACTGAGATACATGTAGATCGTAGTAGAAAGTTTACTAGATTACGTATTATTAGATATTTGATTACATAAATTCGTGAAAATTAGTGGACGTAGCTACCTGGAATGGAGAGCGCACGTTGAAGTTTGCCGAATAAAATTACTAGAATAGAAGGATTTGACTTTCACCTTAGTAGTAGAAACGTTTGCGGGAAGTAGGTAAAATTTAATTTACGGAAGGGAAGATATATTGTAGATGTGCGGGCCCTCGCTAATTGATTGTAGCAACTTGTTGGCAAGCAGTCTGTTGGAATTATTGAATGAACAAGGGCTGATGCGCCTCCATTAACTCTGCGGCTCATTAATTACGAAATCGGTAAATAACATAATTAATATTCCGTACGCACACATAATTTGCGAAATCCTAATGTGATGATTGAGAAACGATATAAATATTAAATTAAAATACGCGGTAGCTGAGGAGCGGTTTGACTTATAAAAAACTGGAACATTAACTTCTCTTTATGACAATCTATAACTTTAAAATAATCGATTACACTGCGCGGGGAAAAAACGTCAAGAATATATAATACGGAATGTCAAATATCCTTAATAATCACCTTTAAAAAATTCTTGACTCATCACCAGATAACTCTTTAAAAGTGCAAAGACATAAAACAAAATACAGAGCTCTTTCGTAAATAAAAAAATGACCGCTAACAAATTATTTAACCCCCCTCCCATTCTGGGGGGAAAAACAGAAAAAAATATGTTCATAACCCCTATACAAATGCATAATAAACGATTTAAAGGAAAAATATAGCAGAGCTTACAAGTTCATCCTCAGGGCGCTGGAAGTTCCAAATTTTGGAAAAAAACACTTTTATCCCCGAAGTGCGATGTATTAATGGAAAATTCGCTATAGGAACGAAACCATATTTCGTTTTCTTAACGAAATTTTCAAAGTTGGCAAATAGTTCAATAAAGGGCGAAAAATTATGTTTCCTCCTCCTTTTACAAGCAAGTATTATAGTTAAAAATGTCGAACCAGCTTATATTGACTACTTCGAAATAGTTTAGCAATTTTACCCGTATTCGAATAAGTTTGTCGCAGTTAAAAACTTTCATTGTCGAACTTTTAATTTTTCATTGTTTTTAAAAAACATTTGTGAATTATATTACTGAAGTAAACATTTTTAAGTTTTTAATCTTTTACAAAGCGCTATCATTTTCTTGTACCTCATTTTGTTTTATTTATATTTTAAGTTAAAGTTTGTATTATTTTGTTTTGTTTTATTCTGAATTTTTGTTTCCACTATTTGTGCTAAATAGCGCATTTGTGGTTTTCATGGTGATAACAATAACAATAAAATGATTTGATTTGAAATGTGTAATTTGTTTTAATGAAAAATCTTTGGTTGGTGAAAAAAGTACTTTTCATTTCCACCGTTTCAAAATTATTATATTTTAGTATATAAATAAATAAATATATATATATATATATATATATATATATATATATAATATATAGTATATATTTATTTTACTTACATATAATAAAAAAAATAAATAAATGTATAAATGTAAAACCCATACACAGTTAACTTTATTTTTTTTCAGAAGCTAAAAATAAAAAAAAGGGTGACGGACTCGAAACTAAAGTAATAATACGAAATGGGATCGTTACAAAACAAACAAATAAATTATTCACTTACATCACACGTCACGGAAGGATTTTTTGTTTTATGCGGATACGCTAAGGGTGTTTGTAGAAGGCGACAACTGGGAATTTAAATACTGGAAGGCAATGGAAGGTATACGTAACGGAACAGAGGTAGAAAAAGGTTCTGATTTATCAATATGAAATTTCGTGCTTATTTAAAATGGAGACCTCGATTCTACAGCATTCTGCGATATTGAAACACAACGACTCTGATGTGGAAGATGAACTAACAGACTTTTATGAGATTTATTTAAAAATGTTATTAACAATAAAAAAACCCTAAAAAAAAAGTAAAAAATCGCTTAATGTTTTTTTCTCACTTAATATTTAATCATCCATATTTTATAAACTCGCAGCATATTCAAGATTAGGTGAATTATATCATTAGGCTCATCTTACACGAAAACATATTACAAAAAAGATAAAATAAAAGTAATAATAGAATTACGAAATATTACCACTACTGCTCCCATTACTGTAATAACTATTAATTTAAATAATAGTTATAAAAATAATGATAAACCAATGATTAATCTGCTACACTACTAGTCCTATTAATTGTTAAGATAAAAATAATAATAATAATAGCATCTTAATGAAATTGTTGTTTTGAAGATAGTCATAAAAAATAGGTTATAATGAATATTATCTTCCTTTAAAATATTTACTTTATTTTATTTTAATGATAATAGTGAGAATTATAAAACATTTTATTAACTAAGCTTAATACTAAAATATTCCTAAAACTAAACAGAAATTTTAAAAAAAAATTAAAAAAGAAACTACAAAACGATTTAATTAAATATTCTATATTTTTTTATTCTCCCTAACAATTACATTGAACTTCAAAATTTTTGATTCAAGTTAGTGAAAGTTTGCGCTGGTAGATATTTTCATTAAATATTACACCATATACATCCCCTTTCAAAGGATATAGTTTAATTATTCAAAATCCAAATGGTTCCTCGCCAGGCAAGGGGAAAAAAAAGTTCAAATTGTTATCGAGAAAGATCTTAGAAATATGTTTTAAAAATAAAATAAAATTGAAAATGATGTTTATTCAAACAAAAATTTTGTTACATACTAAGTAATGAAAGAAAGAAAGAAGAAAGAAAGAAGTTTTATTGCAAAAACAATCGAGGAACAACATGAAAAAAAAAAATATTAGAACTTATAATTGCGTACCGCCAACTATAGCTTACCGCACGACTTGACGTTGAAATGAAAAAGCAATGCATAGACATGATAAATTACAGCTTAAATTGTAACAAGAGGTAAAAAAGCAATTAAAAAAAACCTGTACATCCCGGACGAGAAAAGAAAAGAAGAAAATAAAAAATAAATGAATAAATAAATAAATAAAAATAATACATGTCAAAATAAGATTTACAATTGTGATAAATAAAGAAACTGAAACGCTATAACAATATAACTAATACTACAGTGTATATTGTGTTTAAGCCTTCTGTGCTTGTGTACCTGGTGTACATGAACTCGAGTTGCGTAGAATCATAATTACCAATTGCAGAGATTAACAACTCATTTTCATGCTGTAAGCACTTTTCGCTGAATTTACCTGTTAAATCTAATACGTAGTCTCTAATATAAAAGGTAGTAGTGCTAAGGTGGTCAGATGCATATTTACAATTGTAGAGTATCCTAGGGACATTTAATGCACATCTTAAACCGGATGCTTTGCAATAACTGCAGCTTACTATAACTAGCATTAGAAACTGAACTACACACTGGACATGAATAGCAAACTATTATAGGACACGAATTAATGTTTTGTATAGAATTAGTTTGTTATTAATGCTAAGAAACGACTTTCGATTGAATAATGCATATACGATGGTACAAATTCTTTTATTAGCTTTTATGAACACCTGATTTATATGCTCCGAGTAATTCAACCTTTTGTCCAGTATAACTCCAAGATAGCGCACCTGATTCGACCAGCTAATTATTGTGGAATTAATTTTTATTTCCGCGAGCAGCCCGCCTGCGAGTGAAAAGTACGGCTTCAGTTTTACTCGGGTTCATGTCTATTTTCCATTTTTTAAAATAACGCAAAACGCAATTAAGTCCCGCTTGCAGCTTGTTTGTAATTGCATTTGGTATATAAGAACTGCAGTAAAGTGCCGTATCATCGGCGTACAGCGCGGCCTGCACCTCCCTCAGCTCGGGAAAATCAGATAGAAATAACGTAAATAAAAAGGGACCTAAAATACTTCCTTGCGGGACCCCAGCTAAACACGTTTTAGTGGACGACCTAGCTCCATTAACAATTACATAGAAAAATCAGTTACTCAAGTAACTATGAAGGAGATTAATAATATGAGGAGGGAATTTGTATAGAATCATTTTATAAATAATCCCCTTGTGCCATGTTGTATCAAATGCTCTTGCAACATCTAATAGGACCATACCTGTATGTTTATTGCAGTTGTAATTATGCGAAATATATTCCGTAATTCTCGCCACCTGATGAGTGGTTGAGTAACCAGGACGAAAACCGAACTGAACATTAGGAATCAAGTGATGTCTGTTGGAATGCATTTTAAGTCGAGATAATATAGATTTTTCTGCTATCTTACTGAGATTATTTAGTAGGTTAATAGGGCGAATATTTGACGTTTGCGAAGTGTCTTTCCCGGGCTTAGGGAGAGTAATGATTTTTGTAATGAATGCTGTGTAAATAAATGTACGTCATTTTCTGTGAAATATTACACTTGAGTGTCAACCACGAAACGTGTACAACTTATTAATTCTGTACATCGATATGAAATTTCAGCAAATATTAATGTACATCATTCCCAAATATCGTACAGAAAAAGCAATGATCATACTTTGATGATGGATGTATTAGACGCATATGTATATACGGATGGAGTAAAATTAATATTTATGTTGCAGTGCGTATTCGCATATATCGCTATAGTTTTATCTCAAAACAAACTTTAAAGGTAGTCGGAAGCTGGGGGGGGGGGGAGCATACGAGATATTACAAATTTAAAATTGAAAACTTTGTTTTGAATTTAGTATTATGTAAACGTAAATTATAGTTATCGTTTAACGTACGGAATAATTCTGAACGCATGAAACATCCTTGCTTTTCATTACGTAACTGTCAAACAGTTTTAAATGCGTTGCCTTGCATTACTAAATGGAAAATTAGAATGGGAAATTAGTCGTAAAATTCAATTAGTTGTAATAACCCTTACGATTTCACTAACATGCTTTTTTGTTTTGCCATTATTAAAGGCTGAAATTAAAGGAGAAAAAAACTTTGTTTAGAATTCTTCTGATGTTTATATTTTGATGGTTATCGGAGTTTTATTAATTATTAAACTGATGTTTATATGCTATTGGAGTGAGCTGTTTTTAAACATGTAGCCGTTTGTGGATAGCGTTTGCGGGCTTTTTAATATGCGAGAACATCTATATTTTTCACACTCTGTCTTTTTAGTCACAATTTGATTGCTGAGACTAAATTTATTTGTTTTTTGTTTTTTTTAGATTTGCCGAAAAATGGTATCAATTTAGCAGACTCTCAGAGACTAAGTAGATTAGCCCGTCTTTATTTTGTATGAAGTTACGTTATGTTACGCATAATAGTTCGAATTTGAGGCTATATTACTAATCACTCGAAGTCATTGATGAAATTGAATTGTTCTACTGTGAACATCGATTTAACGTTCTTATTTCGTCGGTATACTTACACAGTTTTATTAGTTTATGTTTCTACTTTGCTGTATCTGCCGGTTGTTTGTCAACTTGATATCTCGCTGTGGTTATTCCTTTGAGACCTATTCTTCTTCTGCGTGCAATGTCGAAGGGATTTTCTGCTTAATTCGAGTATTGGCTTAAAAATGCAATTGTTTTCATGTTGGCAAGTTGAAAGAGCATAAAAGAAGGAACAGCGTGAATAAAACAACCGCAACGAAAATATACAATTTTCACGACATATTCAGAGTATATTTATTCAGATTAAAGTTAGCGGAATTTGATAAACTAATTAAGGTAGTCGTAATTCAAGAATACAATTACAATAATATTCAATGCAAATCAGTTAATCATTGAGCGCTAGTTCGATAAATCTACTATAGAAGAAATAAAATATCGAAAAAGGAATATATTCATTTAAATTAGTAATTTTGAGCTAAATAATTATTATTGTAACAACCTGGTAGTTTATATTGTAAAATGAAGATGACTCTGAATTTGGTTATTTTCATTAACAACTTTACACTATTCAATCAAATTTACGAATTTATAAATAGGAAAAAATAAAATTACAAATTTCACTAAAGAAGCTCCTTTTTTTCACGTTATTTGAAGACAGCTCAATCAGTACTTATATCGGTGCCCATATGGGACCTTTTTTTTTTTTTTTTTTTTTCTCTTGGGCTAGTCAATCAGGGACTTTCGCCCAGAAACAAATAGAAAGGAAAGAAGTCGGTTATACTTTAATCCGATCAGAAATCTTTGCTAAAAAGAAACAAATAGCAGGAATAATTAATTTGGGAAGGAAAAGACAGAATATAGGAAGCACAAATAAGAAGCAGGAAACCCGAGCATCGACAAATAGAAATACAAAGCGGAACGCTTCACAGAAAGAGATGAACACTGGAAGAACACATGATCGGCGTCGCAAATAACTGCATCATAAGGATGGAGGGGACAGTGTGGGGAGGAAATAAGGGAAAAGCGAAATCTAGAGGAAGGCAGCAAAGAATGGCCTAAAAACGCATACGAACAACGGAAACAACATCAGAACGTCGAAGAGAGGGATGCAAAAAAAAAACACGAATAGAGCGGAAGAGTAGGCTGAACAGACAGATGAAATGAATAATTATTAGACAAGGAAGAAACGTAGGTGTCCGACACCAAAAGCTGATATGAAAACTTTTACATATCGATAGGAGGTTAGCAGATGGATTTTTAAAAAAAAAAAAAGTCGAGAAGAAGAGTAGCCCGAGCCAAGGAATCAGCCGCTTCATTACCAAATATGCCCGAGTGGCTAGGTACCCACAGCAAATCAATATTAATTAAACGGAGAGAGGAAAGATTATGAATGAGTGAACGTATACGAAGGATTACAAAGTGTCATACGAATGATCAGGAAGGGGAAAGGATATGGCCTGAAGGGCGCTCGAGGAATCAGAGATAATTAAAAAATTGGAGGAAGGATGATTCGAGGAAATTAACTGACCGGTATTTCCACATAATCAAAGGTTACGCATGAACAAATATGAAAAAAAACATATAGGTACCCCTTTTTACTAAAGCTGCCATTCTAAACATTTCTCGGTTATAACTTATAATAATTCCGCATTTGTTGCTCAGTCATGTTCGAGCACGCACCTCGGGTGCGGTATTAACAGTTTTTCCCTTGATTTTGTACATTCTTCGTGGATTATGTTAAATGATTGTATTACAGTTTTTCAAATCGAATATTACGTTTCCTTCCTTAGTTCGCATCATTCGTTCATCGACTTGAAAATGACTATTACCGGGCCTAAATAAAAAGAAAAAAGAAAGAAAAAGTCGGTAATAATGGATAAATTTTACTTAAGGCAAATTCTCGTTATGTCTTTGCTAATTTTTTTTTTCAAAAAAAGAAAAAAAAATTAAACAAAAACACTTAATTTTCATAGAAATCCGATTATTAATTAATACTCGAAACTGAAGTTTCAATATCTAATGGCAGAGCGAAACGTCGACAATACACAGTTTTACAATCTGGCAAAGTTGTGTTTTTCAAAAAACATCGTCAGATTTACTTCCAGTTTGTTGAAGTTTTTCAAAATTTTCTGACACAATGCTCGGTTTCGTATTTTAAGAGTTACTCTAATAGTCATGAAAGCAACAATATCGCTAGACGAGAGACTGCCGGTGTCATTTTGCGTTTTCTTCATAGTCCGTTAATCGGCAAACGATGGTTATAATTGTCGTCGCCCGCGTTTTGGTTAATTTATTGAAATTTCTAACATGTTCCGTCGCCGTTGAAATTCGAAGCCCATATGGGAAGCGGCTAATGTAACGAGAGTAGAAGGGGAAATAACCAACGGGGAAAAAGGTCAAAACAAGAGACACTGACGTCAAGGAAATTCCGTGAAAATGAACCTCCTAATGACTCTGGGTACGTATTGGTAGATTTATCGCCGAGACATCGCCCAGACTGACTGGCTCCGCTGATCCAGGTGTTAACTTGCCGGATTTATTAATACTGTCTCCGAAGCCGGGGTCTTAAGCAAACGTTTGTATAAGAAACCGCGACAAGGCTGCTGGCGAACTGACACAAAAGCAGACATCTCTATATTCGGTGCGGAATTTACGAGCACCACAGAAAATATTTATGTCCTAAAGGAGACGCCTATTTTAACAGCCTCAAATTTGTAACTTCCCCGTACCAAACGTTATTATTTATTCGATCGGCTCGTTCCGAACTGTTAACTCCGCTCATCAACAAAAAGCAGATAATGTAGACCGATCTGCGGTATTTATAACAAACTGATACGGATTTACGGCCGAATCGCAAACCGAATCCGTCCGCGATTTTCAAAACCAGCCAAATTAACCATTAGTAGCGCGATGCCATATTTCAATATGTGCTTTATTCTACAAAACCGCCAATTGTTACATTACAAAAATTCTATATCGAGTTTTCATTTAGTCGGGCTTTCACTATTGTCTATCATTATTTTTATTTAATTTTTATTATTTTACTTTTTACATTACAATTCTACTCGTCGTAATTAAAGTTACTCAATTGAGATTCAAGCGACACACTGGAAGCATGTAGGATTGCTTTAATTATATGTTTATAAATTCCATACAGGAGATTGATATAAATTTTGCACCACCAAATAATACATTCCAATGTTCACACTTCACTACATTCGTATAAATTATTGTTATTACTTTCATTCGAAACAATTTTTCCGACTTTTCTATAAATACAATTCTGATACGTTTTTTTTATATATATCTGATAATTTTTGTTTTGCGCGTATTTTTCTGTTTTCATATTTTATTTTCCAGTCTCTTTTTATTTTATTATATTTTATTTTTGCCCGGTCAATTGTTAACCCAGCAACGCAAGTGAACTTTTTGGAAGTTATAATGTGTGGCAGCGGAATATTCTACCCGAACGAAACATAACTAAAGCTGACTTTCTTCATTTTTTTTGTTTTTTTTTTTTTTTTTTTTTTTTTGTCCTCAATTCGTAATACGATGAAGTAAATATATTTAGAGAATTTATACCAATATAATCTATATAAATAACAGGTCTGTAAGTGGATTCAGTCCAGTGTGATTTTGTTTGTTAGTATTTACTATTTTGACTATATTGGCGACAATTTGATTTCCGATTATAACCAGGTTTTGAACGCTATCGTATTATTGTTTTTATATGTCCTTTCAATCATATTAAGGATGTCACATGCCGTATTGTTGTTATAAACTACTTCTAATGAATCTATTAGAATTAGAATCTCCATCGTTACTACTTAAATTTAAGGCTTTGCGTGATGGCATTAATTAAAAAATGAACTCGTATTGCTATATTATGATGTTGTCTGTGCCAATCTGGAGCAAAGCGGATACGCGATCACTGCAGACTTTATATTATAGAATAAAAATAGTTTATGATATAGGGTCCACATTTCTAACAAGCACTTTACATGATGATTAGTATTAAAAAATTGAATAATTTCTTAAATTTTTAATATAATATAGACAAAAAATATGAACACCCGAGATATTAAAATTAAAGAGACGATGAATTGAAGTATTACCACAAATGTGGATTCGCATATAGAATAATAAATTGAAACTTACAAGCTTATCATTGACGAAATTTGAACATTGTCCTCTCTGTAAATTCTTTATAGAAAGCAGAAAGTGCAATCATTTTAAAATTTAATCTGTCATTATATCATTAAAAATACTTACATTAAAAATTGTGAAATGAATTTGTTTTAAAAAAAAGTACCAACTTGAAGATGTGTTCTAAAAATTTAATAAAAATGCATTAAAAAGTAAAAAATCATTACTTTTAAAGGAGATATTTTGATTATTCCCGAACAATATTAGCACTTTAATAAGAGTCAACAACCAATTTAAATCGCAACATAAATTAAAAATTGAATTAAACACTCCTGATCTTTTCAATATTCGACGTACAGAAATCGAGTGATTGTGTCTTTATGCCCATTCAATGTGGTTTTTTAATCGTTGCAATTAAATTTGGACTATTGTTTAAGAATAATCATTGTCAAATATATTATTTTTAGCGAATTTTTTACTTTTTAGTGCATTTTTATTCATTTTTAGAGTAAATCGTAAAGTCGGTATTTTGTTGAAACTATTTTTGTAATTGAAAAAAAAAAACTCAATTCTCAATATTTGTTGTATATTTATTTTATTTTATCTAAATTTTAATGGGAAAAGTAGTTTTTGGAATTTCCAGCAACATCTAACAAATATTTGGGAGAAAGTTCAGGATTTCCAGACAATTAACAATTTTGGCAAACTCGATAAAAGAAAGCAAAAAAAAGAAGAAAAAAGTAAAAAGAAGGTTTAAAAAGTATTACCTCTATCGAAATCGGCAAAATGTGATTTTGTGTCTGATTAAAAAATTCCAAGTTCGCGAATTCTATAAAAATTAACAAAATCATATCGTATTAATAATTTTGTTTTAAGGCGATGATCGAATATTAAATGTGGCGTAAATTTTAATCTTTAAAAAAAAAAATTCCAGTAAATCCGGTAAATTGGTACAAAACAGATATGATTAAGCGACAATATATGGATTGTTCCACCGCGGATAGAATTCTTAATTTTTAATTTTAAATGAATGTTAAACATTTTTCAGATTACAAAAATGTTGTTCATGCGGGCATATTTCTATTTGCGCCGTAAAATTTCTGTTTTTAAAGAAATTTTATAATAATTGCATCTTGATTTTTAGTGTATACATAATGAAAAGAATGTGGTCTTCAGATGATCTGCCATCTTTTTCACGTTTCAGATATTTATTTATATTTACTTTTAACAATCTTTTTCCGAATATAATAAAAGTTTTATGGGCGCGGCAGCGGATTCAACCTAACAACTGGAAAGGTTAAATAAATTTTAATCGAGAGACGATTAGAGATCGAAAGTAAAAAAATCAAAATAAAGGAATTACCACTGGAGATGAAAAGGAGAGAATGAATAAAGAATTATAAAGAAGACCTAGAGCCAGAATTTTGGAGTACTGGAGAGAACGTTCAATAGCGAAAAGGGGAGCTTTCAAACGATTTGCATCACGCATAAGAGGAGTCATAGAAAACTATGATGGAGGCAATCAGAAAAAGAAGACAGAGAAATCGAAAGCGTGAAAAGGAGTGAAAAAAGTGCAAACAATCGTGGAACAACGGCAAAAAGAAATTGAAACCAATGCTGCGAACAGCACGACTGTATTTGGCGATACTGAGAAGCGTGATTGGAGAATAGAAAAGGATATATGTCCGACCAAAGTTTGGAATGTGTAGTTGAGGAAACAAGCATGTCCGAGGTAGCGGAATTAACTATAAAAGATCTATCAGAACGGGATGAGAAAAAATTTGAAACAACGTGAATAATAGATGGAAGAATGAGGAGAAAGGGAGAAATAGCTTGAAAAACGCATTTGGATTCAGAAACGATGAGTACTTTAACTACCTCAGCTGTTCCGTAATTCAACTTCTTCTTCTTCTCGTGCCAGCCGCTTTATTACTTAATCACCCTGCATGTGGATTGGACTATCTAATGAAGTAAGTGTCTCCCGCTATTCTGAATAAATCCTCTGCTCTCTTAATTCCGGTCCACTCTTTGATATTATCTAGTCAAGAGGTCTTTCTTCTTCCCTCTGTCATACTCATTATTATTGTTTGTAATAATTTGTATTTTTTACCTCTCGTGAAGTGTACGAAAAAACATTTTTCTTCCGTTTTTTTATTATCGCCCTTAGTACCCTCGGTTAAATTACCATTGATTTTTTCGCTTTTTCATCTTTTTTGTCCGCGGTGCATTTACCACACACTCTTCGGTAACACCACACATTTCGAACGATGAGATACGCTCCTTCATATTTTCTTTCAGTGTCTACGTATCGCATCCATATAGAGAAGCACTAAGACCACTCGCAACATCGCAATACCATCTTCCCGATCTCCAGGCCTAACTTATGATCACAAAGGATTTTTTTAAATTTCACGAACATATCCTTGGCCATCTCAATACGAATTCCGATTTTTATATCAGAATCATTTTACCTATTGTTATTCAGCTGCTTAGGTTTTTATATTTTTCTATCCTTTCGATTTCTCAGCCATATAGAAATAGTTTTTCATTTGAATATATTGTTTTTCTGCCATTCATATTGGATTCTTTTTTTTTCCATTTTCGAAGGCAACTGCTGCATTCAGTAATGCGGTATCGTCGCCAAAGCGGATCACTGAATTCTCGCCCGTAATTTTTATTCCTTCACCACGTCCTTCGAAAGATTCGACGAAAATCGTCTCTGAATATAAATTAAACAGCAAAGCGGCAGCGGTGACTACGCATCTTTGGCTGACCCCTCTTGGTCGTATTGGTATTTGCGAAATTACCAAGGTGTATTATATCACCACGTTTATTGTCTAACTACGCACAGTGACAGGATATTTAATTGTGCGTCTTTCCTGAGAGAAATAATAACTTTATACGGGGCAATATTGTTAATTTTCAGGTGCAATGAATAATCTTAGTAGTTACACAGGTGACTTAATTAAAAGTTAAATAAAAAACATCTAACTTTATATAAATCACACAATAATCACAATTCACAATATTATGCCGAACATAAATAATAAAATTATCATAAAAGTTATACAAAAACGTACAAATCATATTAAAAAATATTAAATAACATCGACTAGTTTTGACAAACTATCGTCATTATCAAGAACAGTTGGTTAATTTAATATTTTTCAATGTGTTTTTTGTATAATTTTTTATGATAATTTTATTATTTATCTAGCGGCATAATATTGTGAATTGATTATTTTGCGAAATATATATATATATATATACATATATATATATATAGTGCCAACAGCATTGCATTTGGACATCTGATACTAGTTACGATCTTTTTTTCATTAAGCGAACACTATACATGTTTCTTTTTTGTGCAAGGTTCAATTTCATAGCCAGTCAACAATTTGTAGGCAATTTTTTGTCGATCTTGCACTTTTCATCGCCGTCATTCAGTGCACTTCGAAGCCACCATACGACACCGGAATCGGAATTGCCTTCCGTACAACGTAAATAAGCTCCCGCAACAAGGAGGCTCGCTCGAAGATAAAGTTAAATGAAATAAAATAAACAGCCTTCATCTGAGAAATACGGTTGTGTTAATCTGACGAGGAATTTTTCGCGAAATTGCAATCTCCGGAAACCGGTTGGAAAATAATATTCCGGTTAAAATTGATCGGAAAAATGCGTGGCCGCAAAGATAATAAGAAAATAAATCGCTTTGTGAAGACGATGTTCCGAAACTACCTGACGATGGTGCGAGGAAACACATTGAATTTCATAATAAGCGAGTGGGGCGCATGGGCCGTAATTGACAGCGGTTGAATGAACAGGGCCGTGTTATTTTAACCGAGCTAGATGATCGAACGCGATAGCTGTAGGTGTCTCAGCTCGGCTGCTTTAACCCCATCTTATCGGCTTAATCTTCTTCTCAGCCGACTATTTTTGTTATTGTTGTTCCGGCTGTTGTTGTTACCATATTATATCGTTCATTCGTTTTCTCCCGTACTTTAACCGGGCATCCTATCTAAATAGGCTATCTGCATTGATTGCAACCGGATAAGCCGGGAGCCGAGCCTCGGAATTCGGGAGAATCTGTGATGCGATAACTGGGACGTTTTAGATAGCGCGCCTCGAGGCAGACCTTATCAGTCCCGTTTACCGGGATAAGGTCTGTGTATTTCCCGACGCGAAAATACCGCTGACGAATGAGCAACCAGCTTTGAAAAATCGAAGGAAAAAATAAACTTGTAGCAAGAGGTTCGGCAAAGTGACGTGTTTATTGAAAAGAGGTTTCTGCTGACAGCTTTGAAACCCACTAAAAACATAATTCATTCCGGGCTATTTAACAGGGTTAGTAGAGGGATTATTCATTATTCGGCGATATTACTATTTTCGTAAGTGGTTAATTTCGGTCCTTTTGTCAAGAAAATATTATTTCTTGAAGCAAGATAATGGAAAAAATTATTAGAATAATGAATATCAAAAATGCGTAGAGAACTAACACACGTAGCTAAATAAGAAAACCAAACAAAAAAACAAAACCAAGTTCAGTCAAGCATGATGTTTCATGCGCTGAGAATTATGTCGAGTTCACTACTAAATTCAAAACAAAGAAATTCCCGTTGGAAAGAGGGAAGAGAAAAGTGCTTTTTTGCGATTTTTTAAAATTATCAACATCTCGGAAATTTCGTTCAGAAAATGACTCGTTCATGACAAACATCGATCATTCAATCGATATATCACGTGTTTGGAAAAAAAACTTTTTTTCAAAAATTTCGAGTTCTTCACGCCCCCAGGGCCTAATTTTGACGTTGGAAACTCGGATCTTCCAAACTATAAAAATATACAGGCATGCGCATTTTTTTAACCTTGTTTAAAACTTTTAGTTAGAATACTCGCAGCGTTAACGTCATTTTTCGCGCTTTTTTGAATTTCTCGGTAACTTCGAATGTTTCGTTAAGGAAATGACCTATGGTTTCGTTACCGTCGAGTAGAGTGATCTTTTCAACGATATATCGCATGCCCGGGGAAAGAAAAAAAAAAAATTTCGAAATTTGTAAGCTTTCGGCGCCCAGTGGGTCTGAATATAAAGTTATAATATTTTTCCTATGAAGCGGTCGTTTATGCGTATGTTTTTGAAATACGTTTTGGTTTCTCTAACACGTTTTTACTCGGGCTATTACTTGCGCGTGCTCGCTTCTTTTTACTGTTTTTCGCCGTAAAGAGGGGTCTGTATAATTTTTTAATCGAAATTTTTTGATTTTATGAAATAGTTTCTGCGCTTTAATATTTTGAATTTCACACTTTTAACGGGTTATCTGGTGATGAATTATGAATTTTTTAAGTGTGATGTTTGAGGTCGTTTTAAATTCCATATTATGTATTCTTGATGGTTTTTTGGGGTTTTTTACCGCCCAGGATAATCGGTCGAAGTTCAAAATCAAAATACCTTTATTGAGAAAATTATACATTTCTAAGATATTACACGGAAAAATAATTATTTGTAAGTAAAATTTCCTTGGCCCGCGAAGAGCAAAGATATTAACCACTCCCATTCTGATCTATTAATTGCTGTTTTTTCAAAATGACTATTATTTAAAAATTTATCTATTTCATCTTTCCATCTGCCTTTTTGATGACCTCGTTTCCGTCTGCAATGTGAAAGGTACCAAAAAGTGAACTTATATGTCCAACGGTCGTCTATTAATCTTATTACATGGCCAGCCACCATTCCCATTTCCTCCTAACATAGAGTTCACCGTGTCAATATTTTAACCTAAAAGCCGTTTTATTTCTTTTATTCTTATTCGATCTCTTATCCTTATATTAAACATTGATCTTTCTGGTGTGTTTTGTGTTTTGTACCCTTAGTTTATTTATAATTTTTGTGTTCAATGTCCAAGTTTGACACCCATAAGTTAAGATAGGTAGTATACACGTGTTAAAAATTTGACTTCTATGATGACTACTGAAAGGACCTTTAAATTTTTTTTTTTTTTAGTGATCAATAATTACGCCATAGTAATTCTCGCGTTTACTTTTTTTTCCATCCTATTCTCAAATGATAATTGTTGACCTAAGTGTGTCTTTTTACTCACTTAAATTATTATTTACCTGTATTTCTCTCTGGATTTTAGGCTTAGTTAATATTTTAGTCGTTAGGGTGTTAACCGATAGTCCAACTTTTGATCCTTTCATGTCTAGCTCTAGCAACATTTCCCTCAATTCTTCTAAGGAAGAAGAAGAAATGATAATTTCATCTGAAAAGCTTTATAATTTCCTGCCGTTTATATTTATTGCCTTATTTTCCCAGTTAATTTCCTTAACAACTTCTTCTAATGTACATTTAAATAAGATTGGAGAGAGTGGGTCTCCTTACTTAACCCCTTTATTAATTGAAAAATATTCCCCTTTTATATCCGTTATTATTCGCGCTTTTAGTACCTTGTACATTTCCTGAATTAACCTTACGAAATTTCCTGGGACCCCTTGCTTGTACATTGTTTTATGTATATGTTCATGTTTTAAGAGTCGAACGCTTTTTTGCAATATTAGGGCCAAATATATATTTTTATCTGATATTCGTTACTTTTTTCTATTATTTGCTTTATTGTATGAAGGTGGCCGGTTGTTGCAAATCTTCCGAAAGCCGGCGTGTTCCGTCGGTTGCTGGGCATCTAAAAAAAGGTTTTAATCTTATTTCTAATAGTTCTGAGAACAACTCAGCTTGATAGATATGGTTTTAAAAAGAATTTTAATTGTAATTTTTCAGAATTAACAAATCAAACCGTTCGTGAGTTATTGTACATTTTAATTGAATATTTTTGTAGGTTTCTAAACTATCTTATTAGGTTTATATGTGTACGGAATTCTAAAAAACGTCGACTCATCAGCAGACCCTACCACTCTCTCTCTCTGTACGTATGTCGGATGTCTTCTACTAAAGTCACCGATCTAATCAGAAAACTGTATCCTTTCCTGCGTCTATAGTTGGCGAAATAAAAGATCTATAAAAATAGACAGGAAATCGCTACACATTGTTATCCCAATAACTCTGTACATCCTAATAATCCGTTCGTTTATTTTTACATCTGGATCGGAAGCATCCAGTGCGAAGTTTCTAATTAATAATGATAAAGTTCGAAGATACTTTTGCAGTATGTATACACACGGTGTATATAAGAAATATACAAGTGGCATTGATGCTTGTCTTTATTTTTTTTTTTTATTTTGGGCACATCCACTATGAATATTATAATCCAGTATAAGTGAAATTTTTGTATTGAATGCGGCAACGGGATATTCCACTCAAACGAAACACAATTATCTAATCACGCTAGTTGCGAGTCTTTAATTATATTGAAAAAATTCTCATATGATCCCGCGAAATTTTTTTTTTAATAAAATCGTACTGGGCGCTTCTAACCATCCTGGATACCAATTTGAAATTTCCTGCGTTCGCCCGGAAAAATTAAGAAAACAATATTTTTCTCTGCAGGAGAATTTTAAACGTAATCGGTAAACAAAATGGCAGTAGTCTTTAATTATCGTAGCGAGTCATTCGATTTTGTTTGAAAACTCTTATTTGCTATAATTCTCGATTTCGCACTCTTTCGATTAGCTGTTTGTTTGAGTATTTTAACATTTCTTTTATAAAAACATTTTGAAAATTGCGAAAAGAGTTCAAAAATTGGGAAACTAGATTTGCAAAATATACGCAATTGATCTTCATGATTACATTTAATTCCAAAAAAAAAAATCAAAAAAAATCACTTGCACCCTTTTACTAATTAACTCGATACCAACAGTAACGTAGTACCGGATGTCATCGTAGTTTTCTTCTCTGCCTCTTGTTCCGAGCGAAAGCAACCTCGACCGCATTATAACTCCAATTCCCATGTTCCAGAATAGTCTTTGCAGTTATAAACGGCGTACAATAAATACAAAGTGAAAAATGAAAAATTGACTAACCATCGAAAAAGTGCTCCACCACGATCGTTAGCCAAACAAAGGCAAAAATAATTTATTACACTATTTGTAACTGTAACGATAGCTTTTTATTAATATTCTGCACAAATGACTTTTTTTTAGAACCGATCCAATAATTTACGTGTCGATTTCATCACGAGATCTGTCTAGCGTTTGCATTATAAACATATCGAAAATCGCGCAAAGTTTATTTTTTAAGAAACTGACATATTGAAAGATGCGATAAACCGGGAAAATATTCTCCATCACGGTACGCCTTAAACGCAACAATTTTTTGTTTCTTTTTCGAAAAATATTACACAGTTTTCAAGTGCTTTGCCTATGTTTATTTACTTTTTTGTTAAAAGAATTAAATTGCGTATTGTGCAATACTAATTAAAGCCATCTAAAAGTCACGTAAAATGAACTAAAACGATAGTAAATTCTTGCAAGTAGAATTAAATTAAATTCGATTTTTCACATTGTCAAGATATACTGACAATATGAGGAAATGCGAGGTTAATGAAACGACACTAAATCGAATATTCCTTCTTTTCGTTTTATTACACCGTCTATTTAATTACTATCAACTATCCTAACATTTTCATTTAATCAACGGGAAAATTAGCAGCAATTATCAACGATTGGTCGATTGTCGGTTGGTAACTGAATATCACTGTCATTATCAGTTGCCCGATAATATAGCGCATTTATACGTTATCTTTTCCCTCTAATGCTTTCATCCTTGCCTACTTTATCCGCTCACGATAGACTTTTTAATTCTACTTTTAATACTTCTTTCCAGCTTTTCTAACTTGTACATGTATTTTAATTAACTACTACAATAAATTTCCATCTGTTTTGAAGTTGTCTACATAATTCTGAATTTTCGATTATGTTTTTTTGTCCGATTGTTTCTTTCTCGTCGTTCCGCCTTCGTAGAAACAGTCATTTTAACGATTAAAATTGTTATTCGTTTTTAACCGTCTTCAAGAAAAGGAGGAGGTTCTCAATTCGACTGTATTTTTTTTTTTTTTTTTTTTTTATGTGTGTTACCACAGAACTTTCTTCTAGATGAACCGATTTTGATGATTCTTCTTTTATTTGAAAGCTGGTACTTCTCATGTGGTCCCATTTAAATTTGATCAAGCAGTGGTTTTCGAGTTATCCTTAATAATGCGGGAAATTGAAGCTTTTTGGATGCTTTTCATTCGTGATTAGTTTCACCGTCCGGTTAGATTTAGCTTCGTTTTTTTTGTTTTTTTTTCTAATGCGGAGGCGATTAACTTAACACTTTAAGCCCCATGTCTCCATATATGGAGACAGCGTCTGTTACTAAAATCACCTAATGATTTTGTTACAAAAGTAGCAAAAATGACAGTTTGTAACATTTTTGTCAGAGCTTATACACGATATATTAATCACTATGGAAATTATATTTTTGTTTATTAGACGTCCATTCTCTTAAAAAATTACTTCAATTGTGTCTCCCACATATGGAGACACATGCCCGTTAAATCCCAAATGAAAATGATTATGAAGATAGCATGAAAAGTAAACAATAACTAGTTAATATATTTAATGCATATTTTTATGTAATCATTATTTACAGAAATTTACAATATAATACATATATTAACAATAAAAATTAACGATATCTATTTGAATTATTTATGAACCATATTGAAACATGGCAAACACATCGCGGGTTTATTTTATGCATTCTCGGCGTCTCGTAAATACTTTTTTTGCTAACTTGTTAGCTTCATCCCTCGTTTTACCATAACCTCTATAATTTTTATAACAAACTGTACAGTTTGAACGTTTACCTTGTTCCAGTTTGTGTTTAACTTTACATGGTTTTTCAATATCTGTTACATGGTCCAGGATATAAGAGGCACGTTAAGGTTCCCACACGTGTAAAATCGGTTAGAATAAACTTGTGAGAGTGGGTGTGGTCTCATTTTTCAGTACTTATAGCATTTAAGTTTAAAACTAGTCCAAACCGCAATACTATATAGGTTCTTTCGTTTTCGAGTTACGTGAATTAATCGTGAGTGAAATTGTGAATGTTGCCACGGACTATAAAGCGCGCTCAGTTATTTTCGTTTTTTAAACCACCAAAAAATTGCACCATTTTTTATATAGAATTGATGCATTCACAACAGCAGTATATAGGCAAAAAATAAAAAATGTGATTTAAAGAATATATGCACCACAATAAAGGAAGGCACTACAACACAATAAAAGAGCAGTACACAAACGTTTTACGCAACACAATAATAAAACCCTTGTTTATGATACATCAGTTCCAGGAACACGTGACCTGCTATAAACGAAAATTATTTACTACTTCATCTATTGATAACGTATTTTACTAGCTGTCTTATGTCAACCATACATGAGGACAAATGCTTTTTCTTTACTTATGACCGTCTCCACATATGGAGACACTATACTACCCAATCAACCCTGGCTGTCTCCATATATGGAGACATTGTCACTTTTGTAAAGTTCCTTAAAAATGGCTTGGGGTTTAAAGTGTTAAAATACTATCAATTTGCCAAATTACCATGGAAATGTAGCTTTTGATGTTTTTACCGTGGAAATGCAGTTCAAAATAAAGAAATCGATTTTTTTTAAAGTATAAAGTATGGAGAATAATGTGAAAAAAATTCAAGTATAACGCTAAAAATTGTAAAATAAAATGTTTTTTTACAAAAAATAGATACCGACTTCAAGGTTTATTATGAAAATTTAAAAATGCGCTGCTAAAAAGTAAAAAATAATTACTCCCGATTAGAAAATATATATTAGAGTGATATAACTAAAGATGATATTATCGTAATTCTTATACCACATTAATACTTATTAAAGTCGGCATCAAATTCAGATTACAATATCTAGGAACAATTTAATGAATATTTAATGTAGTTTTTAATTATTTTTTTAATATGAATTTGGGGCCTACTCTGATTAAGGTATTAATGTTGTAGAAGAATAACGACAATATCACTCTAAGTTATATCATTCTAAAATATATTTTCTTATCGGGAATAATTATTTTTTACTTTTTAGTGCATTTTAAAATTTTTATAATAAACCTTGAAAAGTCGGTATTTATTTTTTGTAAAAAAAAATTTTATGTTTTGTTTCTTTTTATAAGTAAATTTACTTGGTCAATTTATTTCGTTTAATATCTATTTTTTAATTTATTTTATTTTTTTTAAGAACAAATCGCTAACACAGGATTAAAGTAAGTAAAGTAAATTCCATACCCTTGATAATGAGAAATTAAAGTTAACAGTGTACAAAGCTCGATGACACTAATGAAAATAGAGTGGGGCCAGTTCCTTTCTACTTCGAATCCGCCTTTACTTTTCACCAGATAGTTTTCTGATACCCAATTATTTCAGGCTCGGTAAATCTGGAATCGACTTGGATCCAGAACCAGACAAATCTCGTTGACACCTCTGATCTGGTAGTCTACGCCTTAACTACCGGGCTACCGCGCTACCTTAGCACAGGATTAGCAAACAAAATCGATTTGTTTTCGAAAAATTATACTTTATAATAAAAAATGTTATAGTTGTTTAATTAACCAACTGCCATTACTTATTACAATAATCCAACAATATTAATTATTCCAGACAGCATCATCCTTATAATGGGAGTATACGAATTCCGCCCGGCGGTCAATAAGTATACCAAGAGACCCTACATGAAATTCCGTCTATCATTTACCCTCCCCCCGCTCTCTTTAAATTGCGAAAGAGAATTTTGTGATTATATATTGAACAACTGTATTTCTAATGAAGCTCATTTTCCGTCTGAAATGTAGGCTGAATTTTTGTCGTCCGTAAACCGTACTACAAATAATTGTGGCGAGTCTTTTCATTCAAAAATTAATTCATCGTTCTATTTCTCGAATCCGAATTTATTCAAATTTCTGAATCTACTCTACTTCATTTGCAATATGTATATATGTAAAAATGCTAAAACTATGCAAAAAGAGCGATTTCTTCACGAAAAAATGTTTCTTTGGAAAAATGATGATATTAGTTATCGGCAGTTTTCGTCATGGATGCGTCGTCAGAATTCTTATCAAATTTTATTTTAAGCAAAAACAAAAACAATCGATTTTAGTTTTTTAAGGTTTTTTATATTCCAGTTCCGTTTGTTTCTCAATTTTAATTCTAATACAGAGATACGTGAAACATTCATTGCTTTGAAAATTATTTATTTGTATACCAGTGTTTTAATTTTGTTTTTTTCAATTTAAATTTTTTGGTATCGAGTTTTAAAAGATGCCACTATTGTAATTAGTCTCCGGACGCAACTCGGGGTATACTTGAGAAAAAAAGGTATAATACTTTCTTCAGGTATCGGACGAAACTCGAGATCAGCCCATTATGATAAATTACATTATTATATTAAATATTTGTCCGAAAATAAAGGAAAACAATATTATTAGCGAGATACTTTTATAACTGCTATGGTCTTGTAGTTGTAATTTCAGCGTGGCGAGTAATTTAAAAAATGCGTGTGTGTGTGTGTTTAAGGTGGGCGAGGGGTCTGAAATTCCAGTTTTATCATAATATAGCGAAATGGCAAATTTTCATATTCCAGAACAAAAGACTTGTGTGACTGGAGTTTATATAGAAAGCTCGATATCCCAGGGTGCACCTCCGATGATAATTCTGTAGTTATTATAGAAGAACAAATTTGAATTAACTTTCGTCATTCTTAAAAAATAATGACTCAGGCCTGTTAATATTGGTATTTATAATGTGATAAACATCCCCAGAGTGATTTATTACATTTGTTATTTGAGATCTGAAATGCGCAGAAACCATGTTAAGCTTGAGTCAAACATTGAAAGTCGTCTATTTATCATTTTCTCCATGACTTCCGAGAATGCGGATTTTTGTACGTTTAGACTTACAGCTGAATTTAATAAGTGAAACGAAGACAATTAAAAACAAGTACAGCGACAAAAAAAAAAAACATAATGGCAAAAAGACTTAAATCAGGAAGTAGCAAGAAAGCGACTACTACCTAGAATTGAAGATAGACTATAGAACAAACCAGATTTCTGCTTAATTCATTTTTTCTCAGGACACGGAAACTTCGCCTCAACGATTGAGCAGATCCATAGAGTTGTCCACTCTATCTCGCAGGCTCTCGAAAATAAAGAGTACGCTCCAACAGCGTTCTTAGACTTAGTTTTAATAATGCAACAGCGGTTTATATATAGGCTCTGCAACACTACAGCATTTCTAAAGGAAAATGAAAATTATTCTTACATTAATATTCAATTTTAACGAGATTCATTCGATATTTTTCAAATAAATAATTCGAATATAACGTGTACGCATAAGTAAACGTAAATTCGTAGTATTGTGTTTCCACTAGCTGCTAAATATCAAAACTTTAAATTTAACATATTAATTAACAATATTGTCCAAATATGCTACAAGTGACTGTTACAACGAAAAAATTTCAATTACTCAAAAAAGGCTCTTCACCATTTTTATATTAGAGACCAAATGGATGATTTCATTTTTGTTCATAGACTTTCAGTTTTTATATAGTTTGTGAAATAATTATCAAACATGGACTGCAACAATACGCGCAATCAAAAAGTTTGCCAGTAGTTTTTGCCAAAATATATGACAAACAGTTTTTTTGAATCTGTTAAAAAATGGTACGTTATGTCTGTAATAGATGGTTTTTTTTTGGCGCCATTTGTTACTATTGGCCGGCCATTTGCATTATAATAGAGTACAACCTGTTCCAACAGTTTCTATCTTGCTTTCGTCTGTTGCGTGTAGCGCAGTTTCCGGATTTTGTTGCTTCTAAATGTAACCTATTTTTAAATTAATGCCATGATTATAGTGAAACCAACGCATTAGTAACTAATTTATATTTATTTAATTATTTTATCAACTGCAGATATTAAATTTATAGCTTTTTTTTTACAGTCTTTGATGCTATTTCTGTATGTTAAAAGCTGGAAATTTACCCCCTATTACTACAACTTAAGTTACACACATTGCATAATGTATTTTTTCATACTAATTCCGAATGAGTTTCTCAAACACTTAAAAACACAACGATAATACGAAACTCCGTATTAGCTTATTTGTCAATTTTGAAAATGTATTTCACTTCGCGAAATATTAAAAAATCGCCATATAAAATATCGAGAACAAATATATATTTCATCGCGAAATTGAAATTTTGTATTTGACGTGGTTGAATTATTCGCTTTTCATCAAACCCCTAAATGCAAGTTCGTTCACTAACACGAACACTGTTTGCCTCTATTTTGTCTAGAAATCGATTATTTCTGAACTTTAAAGCTAACACTACTAATTCGTGAATTTTATAAGAATCGTTAGAGCCGTTTTCAAGAATCAATTGCATATTTACAAGATTCGATGATTCAGGAATAATACATATTAACCGAGTTTAGAATTCGAAAATCAATCAGTGGATTAATAAGTTCCACAGGCGGTAAAACCTTCAGCAGTAATACGTACACGAAAGCTACATTTTCCATTTACTTTTAATTGACAATTTAAATAAACATATGTATTGTAAACAAGCGTTCTACTATTTCTTAATGAACCCTAAAGCTTAATTCACCCGGATCACTTTTCGACCACAGCAGAACCACAAAAAAGTAGTCGAAAAGTGGTCCGCGTGAGTCAAGCCTAAAAAAGTTCGATGATTCCTTTAATATTGGTTGCCTCCCTTTTAAAATTGCTCGCTTCGTAAAATTTCTGGTCGATGAGACCCCGGGACCAATCGATTTATTTAAACCCCTAAAAATCCTTAATTTCGAATTTTTATCAAAATTGTTGAAGTTGTTACCGCAAACCCGGTTACGTACATATCTCTATATATATATAACATAATTTTTAATAAATAAGATGTTCGACTCGTCAAACATAAATGATGCTTGACTGTTAAATTTTAATATTCGCAATGTGATAACTTCACAATCCCCGACGCTCTGTCAAGGTATGGGACTTACTTTACTTTATTTTAATGTGCAGCAGTGGGATTTGTACCCAGCATCGCTCCAACAAAACCCGCTGCTTAACAATGTGTCGCAGTAGTTCAATCCCTGTTTTCGCAAATTTCGTAAATAAATGTAATCGCTTAAATAAGAATAATGATGATAACGATAACGGCTCTACACCTTTGTGGTTGCACGTACGCCCGACTGGTATTACATATTAATAGTCGGAGTGTGCAAAGCAAAAACAGTCTCGAAAAAGCAGTTATTTCAAATCCGTACACAAACTTTTAAAATACTATTACGTTTTTGTAATTATTTACACATACTATATATTTGGCCTCGTCAGCTGTGTAGCTCTAGTCGTAATGGTTCTAAACTGTTCAGATAAGTAGCGTTTTTTTTTTTTTCTATTTTATTATTTTAATTTTTTCCGCAAAAGTGTAATTATTGAAATATCTTTTTAAAAGGAACTATGTATGCGAAAGGCGTCGCTCATGATTGTGTGACTTCTTCTTAGGGAGGAGTGTGCAAATTGTTTCGCTTATTTTTTTTCTAATCAAAGGAAAGATCGTAGAAAAAACGTTTTTCGTTCATGCCGGAAAAGGCAAAACAGAAATGCTGGTTGTTATTGTGCGTGAAACGTGGTCGATATTCTCTTCAAGACGGAAAATGACGGTGCTTCCGTAATTCTAGGTTTTGTTAAGCGTGATTGAATCGGCCGTATTCTGGGAAATTTAATTAGCGCTGACTGCCGGATAAAGTTAATCGAAAAAACACCTTTAAGTAGACCGATAGGGGGTATTGAAGAATACTGTTTGTATGTTTTTCGTTCGTCGTCTGCAAGTGTCAATCTGAAGTATTTCTCGGAGGTTTAACACGCATTTCTCGATGGCGGGCTAGTTTGGGGAGGAGGCTCCTCGCATTGTTTACCCAAAACAGTGTACAACGAGCACAGGGAACTCGACGATGGTCCGCAGCCGAGAAACGGAACGCACCACCGTGCGCTCTACCTTCCACATAATAAGAGGCAGTTTGTTATTTCTAGTTCATAGTGTTCAATTGGCTTCATCCGTTTTCGATGTTTCCTATATAATATGCTAAGTGTATACTAGTTTTTATTGTGATTTATAAACATCATTGCGCGCATATGGTACACGCACACACGCACACACGCAAGCGGCTATCTGTTTGTGCTAGCGTGTCTGCGTCTGTGACCGCTAGCACAGTTGCAAAGTGAAACACTGCAATACGGGGCAGAAGCCTTCATCACGGCACAGATAATAGCGATCGGCAGTGCGTTCGCGAAGTGTGCGTACAATGGAGTAATGCAGTTTTTGTTATCTCTCCAGCTGAGCCAGTTCTGTCACTCAAAACTGAAAGACCGGGGGTATTAAATTAAAATTAGGGTGAATTTGTTCAGCGTCGAAACGGCCTCTAAGCTACTTGTCTACATGCATTCGGCCATGTTACATTGTGTATATAAAATCAACACGCATATCTCTACACAAATCCGAACTGAAGAAAAATCCTTTACGACTTGCAGACAGTTCGGCTCCTCCGACAGCTCAACGTTACACACACACACACATGCAACGCTTCGAATACGGATGTAAAATTAAATAGTTCAACATATGCCACAAATAAATGAAAGAAAAACAGAGCCCCCCCCCCTCCCGGTAAATATTTCCATACAAATCGAACTGCCCTTAGTACTTGAATCGCTCGTTTTTTCGAAAAATATTCCCTCGTTAAACTTCATGGTACATGTCTCGATATTTAAAAAACCGAATTGGCCCGTAACAAAAATTTCGGAAACTACTGTGCGTAAAAGAACCTCTTCTCTGTACCCAAGTTATCCGAATGGGGAAAATTATTTGAGAATCGGTGTTTAATCTATGTACAAATTGATGTCTAGATTAAATGGGCAGGAGGTAAAAACCGGTTGATGCTTAATGATAACAGTAAAAGTGAAACATTTACAATTAATTTTTATTTCACGTAAATCTTCGAATAAAAAATGCAAATCTCCCCGTGAAATACCGGATTAAATTACAGCAAACGGATTTAAGACATGCAAGGGCTCCAAATCTGTTCCAAACCTCAACGGGGGAGGCGGTCTTATTTACTTTCGCCATGCTGCACTCTTCTGCGATGACTCGGCAGCCGAAAAATGCGAAGTCACAATATCGCGTTACGCCCTGTCAGAATAGAAAAGTTTGATATAGAAAATTGAAATAAAAGTACGCGGAGCAGACGAATTTTTGCAACTTTTTAAATATCTACCACAATTAGTGGACGTAGAAGTCGCGATTCTGAATGCTCTAAGTTTCTTTTAAAGTTAATATCAATGTAATGCTAATATGACACCTCTCTCAGTATCTCTTAAAGTAGTTAATGCCGTTGTAGTGCTAATGTAACTCTGAGCAATTCAATGACACCTCGCTGTGAGTATCTTACAGAGTACTTTCTTTTAAAGTTAACATCGATGTAATGCTAATTTAACTCTGGGCAATTCGGTGATATCTCGCTGAGAATGTGCCACGTTTTTTTTCCAACGTTATATCGGTAAATGACTGCGAAGCCTATAAAACTGTGTTTTTCAACGGAAATCGATCTTAGTTTTTGCGGGGATCTTTGCAATTAACTGTGAAAATTCAAGGACTGTATCGAACCCGACAGCAGTCAAATATGAAACAAAGCGATTTTACGATTATTCAACGGTTGCTAAATGGTGTTTGTTCAACTGAGATATCTAGATCGAATCGGTAGAAATTAAAAATTTCGTCTCAGATTATTGACCTAACTTTGGAAATTGCGTGTAAATGCATACAAAAATAGCGGTAACAATTTTTGTATAATTAAAGCCATATTTTGAGTCGTCTTAAATACACCCTCCGTGCAAATTTGTGTACTGCAAACATACACCCTATCAAATAATCTTCGCATGTACACTATAGCGGTATCCCAAGAAACGAATTCGTGGGTCAAGCTGTCAAAGAAACAACATACTTCAACTCTGTACCCAATATACCGGCTGCCGATTTTGAGAAGCATAGACCAGCAGTTGTCTAGATAAAAAATTCCACGCAACACTCGCTTACAGGTCCCCTCTTCTAATAAACTAAAAGAAATTGAACAATCTTTAGAGTCGAATTTACTGTATCCGCTTTGGTCATACTTCAGTTACTCATTCGGTACCTTTTGAAACTTATCACACATCATTGTTTTCGCTGCGATGATCCGTTAACCGCCCAACACCTCTGCACATTGACTACCCGGAGTACAAAACAATACGCTCAAAATGTTCACTCTCCCTTCATTACTTGCTCCGCTTCAATCTCTCAACTCTTCGAATTTCTCAAAGCGACAGATCTTATAGCCTTATTGTGATAAAACTCTTCACCGTACCTCTAGCCCAGTCGCACGGCATGTTTTAAAAAAAAAAAAAAAAAAAAGAAACATTTTTTCAGACGATATAATTTACAAATAGTATGAACAGAAAATAAAATGACCGCTAGAGATGATGATAAAAAAGTTAATAAAACAATTGAGAAATGTTTGGATTCAAGATTTGTACATTTTTATTAATAGGGGTTACTAATATTTTCCCTAGCATGTTTATACATATTAAGTATTATCTCAAATAAGATTAATACTAAAAAAAAATACGCGACATCACGTAATGCGGAATATCAACGATTTCTGTAAAATTAAGTGTACAATACACTTCCTTGCGGATCAACGATTACACGAATATCTAGATGACATCTGTGATTTATCTACCGCTATAATTATCGTGTCATCAACGAAATGACACTTTCATTCGGCGCTCTATCCAACAGCGCAAACCAAAAGGTACTATCTGGTGAAATACCAGCTGATACTCTACCCCCCTTCAGGTGTAGAATACCAAGCAGGACATTACGATCGGCTTGAATATGCGGATGTTCGTCATTTTACATATTTATATGCGTATATTACTGTGGTTCTTCCGCGTAATAATCTACGAAGCGTAAGGGGAACGCATAAAAAGTGAGGAGTAGGCTGCGAGGAATTAAACGAAACCGAGAAAAGAATGTAAAAGAATAGAAAAAATAAAAAGGAAAAAAGATGAAAATTTTAGATTAATGAAAATACACAACAACGAAAAAACATTAAGATTTAGGTCTCCGTCCCAATTAACTATTCCTATTAATTATATTTCTTTTTCTCTTTTTCCAGCCAAAGAACGGATAAGCCCCGCTTTTGAAAATATTGCTAGCTTATTTATTTACACATTAAGTGCTCGCTAATTATTAGTTGTTATATTATTTTACTAGAAATATACTTTTTCGTCGGCAAATCCTTAAACCCCGGTCGACTTTTGATTTCTCTGAAAACGCTGCAGTCGGCATAATGGTGTTAAAAATTTAACAGGTGTTTCAACTTGCCATCTTAAACTCCGTTTCTCCGAAAGCGGAAAGTTCTACGTGTACGAGACGAAACGAACATTTTGCTAAAAAAAAGGAAACAGTGAACACCTATGACACGTAATACGTTCTGATAGGCTAGACTGAGTATGAGTGTGTTGAACAAGAAAAAAAACAAACAACCGATGAAATATTATATAATATAATTCGATCTTTTATTCCCTGAACCCCCTTTCCCCCGGGATGATAATTAAAACAGTAAAACATTTCAATTGATTACGTCATCCTCAGAAAGTGTTGTCTTTCCCGGATAATGGGTTCAACAACACTCGGCGCATTAAGAAAAACAACGTGGATTGTTGTTGTTAAAACTGAATACGAGCGAATATAACTTCGTTGAATAAAGTTGTTTATTTGACAAAACGAACAAACGAAATACGAAAAAATAGGTTCATCGCTTCGATTAAGCAAGTAACACTAAATCCGAAAAATGCGGTCAAATAAATTTAGCGATTCCCAAAAAGGGCTATTTTTTAGACAATTTAACACGCGATTACGCAACAAAATCGAACGGAAGCTCTAAAAAGGGCTATTTCAAATAAGTAAAAGCGAATAAGGAGAAAGGAGTTAAAACGAATTAATTATAACGAAAACAAGAACTGGATGAATTTGAATAGAAGAAAAATAAATGAAGGAAATCAATAAAAATAAAGTAAACGATAACGAATAAAAGTCAACAACTATAAAGCGAACAAAATCAGCGAACACAAAACACCGACATATATAATCTTACTCTGCTACGACTTAAAACTTTATTGCTACAGATCTTCGATATTGATAAGGAAGCGAAACTATCCATTAAGCAATATCGCATTTCGCTTACGCTTTTCTTTAATTATTAGTATGGATTATTATTAAAGTTCAGGCGATTCGTAAATTCGAGTAATCGGATTTCCTCGGAACTTATCGATAATGTAGTTGCAGTCTAAGAGCATGCAAAACGGTTGAAAGCTAATCGGATAAATTGAGGTATAGATCACCCGGATCCTGGACACAACTCTGTTTTTCTTAGAGGCTGCCTAAAGGTTTATCCACGGTACGATCACGATAATTTGCGTAAAAACGCAGTTTGTAAACACACCGTGCTAGCGGTCGTCGATAAACGATAATATTTACATCCGTACGTATGTGTATTAGCCGTCGAATAAAGCATAAAAAACAACGTTGTTTGTAAAAATCGAAAGTAAACAATTACACGATGAAAGGAATAAACAAATTACCAGTATTCTTCCCTGCGTAGCAATTTCTGTTACAGCTCCGCTGCTGAAATCAAAAAAGGCGACGAAATTTTCATGTTATTTTTAATGTTACTTCCGACGCTAGGATGACGCATGTTCCATTTGTCGGAGATTGTGGAAGTTAGGCTTTTCATAATGTGCTTAAGGGCCGCCTAATGGATCTGAAGATTGGGGCTGGTTCCTTTCTGTACCTGGACTTAACCAAGATAATTCTCTGGTATAAGCAATATTCAGTTTCAGATTAGGTATATTATACAGCTGAACGTGACTTGGATCTGGAACGAGACAAGTCTTAAAGCTGTATATACTACTCGCTAGACTTCACTATGGGAATAATCCGTCGACTCGCTGACGATAGCCTCATTTTTCATGGAGATTTCAGTTGACTATGGTATCGTTTGATTCAATATAGCTTTCACTAATGTAACAAGATGTCCGTGAAAATGGAATAGAATTTTTAAGGGACACGTAAAAACGAAGCGGAATTTTCTCGGTTATTCCTAACGTACGAATGATGTAATCGATTATATAATGATTACGTCATTTTTATGCTGGCAGTATAATGTGAAAAGTTGCGTAATCTCTTTGTATGAGGTTTTCGAGACGTAATATTTTTATGCAAGGTTTTCGTATCGATTATGTTGTAATTTTCTTATATCGCATAATACGCTAAAATGTTTAAAAGAGACATAGTTAAAATCGACTCTGCCGTGTAAGAATTACAGGAACTATTTCCACATTGAGTCTCCTCTCATGGCCAAAGGTCTGAAAGATCGAGTTTTATATATAGGTACGACGATGCGATTTTTACGCCGACGATAATAAGTGAATCCTATTACGAAATTTGTATAGTGCTCTCGCATATTAATTACTTAAGTTTAACCGGGTGATAAGAAAACCATGTAACGAAAATTGTAGCCTTTTTTTTTGTCACGTTTATAAGACGTTTATTTCATTTTACGAAGAAAGAGAAGCTGACTTTCCGTAAGAATTATGAAGGACCAGCATCTCGCGGTCCAGCCGAAGGGATCCCCGTGACACCAAGGATCAAATTTCATATACACATAAATATGTGTTCGTGTGTGAATAACTTTGATTAGCTATCTTGGACGTTAATTAGAAAACTTCGGCAAAAGTATTCCATAAAACTTTCTTAACTTTTTGGGCCAAGTTTTCGGCAAAGTTACAAAAATTTCTTCGAATGTCCATAGTCGCCTTTGGTTGACAAAGCGACGGCAGAAGTCGTTCTTCAGCATTACGGGTCGAGAGTTATTAAGAATCCGATCGGTCGGTTTTCGCGTTGACGTTCTGTTTCAACGTCCAGCATATCTGTCGCTTAGGAGTCAACGGTTTCCTTATCAGCGTATCACCTTCTGTTCCGCTAATCGTGCAAGTGTCATTTCAGTCAGCTGTACTTCGGCGGTTCCACTGAAATCGAACCAGCAGCATACTTCCATCCGTTCATCTCTGGAAAGGCATCCGCTCCGATTATTTAAACTGACGATATTCTAAGATCTGCTCGTTCCGATCGGCCGCCTGCCTCTGAAAAGTTGAAATCCACATAATCACCATCAAAACCATCGCCAATCTTAGATGTTGAAATGGGGAAAAAATGAAGCGCGACCAGGGTAAAGCGAATCCCGGTAAAGAGCGGCCGAGCGGCTGCTCCTAAACGGGTTTATACAAAGAAATAAATTATCATCGGTGCGACTAAACACGTGTAATAGAGTGAATGGCTTCTAGACGCTAATCCGGCGAAAGAATTTTCTATGTTGCCCTAAACAACAACTAATAGCCGGGATTAAAATGAATTATGTTTCTGTGAAAATTTAGCGGTCCGTCTACAACACCCACAGAAAGCCGGCGAATAACTAACACACCGCCACATGCCGAATTACGTGCACAAATCATCTCTACACATTCGCGTCCAGAAGATCCTCTAACACGTCTAGTAGTCTAAAACTAAGGCAACTGTTTACAAACGCTGCGGATTACTCCCCCCCGTCCCACCCGCCCACCCGCGCCCGCACTGGTTTTTTCCTTCGACTAATTTGTAACTTTAAAAATAAATAATTTTACCAGAAATGACATAACGGCATGTCCCGCTAATAATACTTATCCGGCAATGAAAAATATGCGTTCGCACACTCACACACGCAGACGTACATTTGCTCGGTTGTACGAAGGAAAACGCTGCCAACACTATTATTGTTATTCGGTGAAAATATATCGGCCAGACGCTACCAACATAGCAGATACACAAAAAAACCATTATGCATGCCTTCTTCACTTTGATGATTCTGCTTTTTTCTTTATTTTAAAGAAACAAACGCCACATTGTTTTAAATGCAATTAATTAAACTGACAAGTTATTTAAGGTAGAAAATTGAAATAAAATCATTATTTTGATTATCACAATTGTTAGTTGCTATTAAAGTATACGTATATATGCAATTAATACATTATAAAAACTTTGTGCCAACGGTGTGACAAGCCAGTGACGATCAAACACCTCCTGTTCGATTGTAACGCCTACCAACCAGACAGAGCCCGAGCTGGACTCGATAATATTCATCCAGGATTGACAATGGACGATAATTCTAAAAAACGCTTCACTTTTCAAATTGATTTAAATTTTCATGTACAACTACGCTTGTCACACATCGCGTGACCCTTTTCTTTTCTTTTCTTTTCCTTTTCTTTTTCTTTTCTTTTCTTTGCTGGTTAAGTATTAGCAAATACTGAAATCAATTTTGTAAATGTAAACGATGTATTATAATACCTAATCTTTAAGAACCGAATGTAAATTTCGAGGCCGCTAAAGGCCAAGATGTCATATAGCGACCATAAATAAAATTCAATAAAAAAAAAAAAAAAAAAATTTCACCAGCGATGCAACTTTATTATAACTTTACATTTACATGTCGTCGCATTTAAACCTTACTTTACGTTAAAATTAAATTTAAAGTTCAAATTCAAATTAAAAGTGAAATTGAAATTAAAAACCCATATTCTCGATAAAGCGCACGACCTTTTTATAGTCCTAAGCAATTCTCTGATATTATCAATTAGATATAAATCAGTGACGAGCTTAGTCAACTAATTAGAATTAGCAGTTTTCGAAAAATGAACAAGTTTAGTCAAGCATGATACTTCATGCGCTGAGGATTCCGTATATTAAGTGTTAAAGATAACCATAATTTACATTTACATAATACTAAATTCAAAACAAAGGAATCTCATTTTTTGCGGCCTAGCACACCATTTTACGCGCTTTTCTGAACTTTTCGCGAAATTTGAAAGTTTCGTTAAGGAAATGAAATGCGGTTTTTTTCCCGACAAATATCGATCTTTTCAACAATATGTCACATGTCCGAAAAAAAAGTTATTTTTTTCGAAACTTTCAAGCTATTGGCGCCTCAAAAAAGCCTAAATATAAAGTTGTAAGCTCGGCTATAGTTTTTACGAAAAATATTTGAGATACGTTTTAGTTTTCTCGATTTTTTTACTCAGGCTATTGCTTACATGAACATCCGTTTTTTTTTTTTTACCGGTTTTGGCCCCAAAGGGGGTCTATATAATTTTATTAACTTTAATTTTTTGATTTCAGGAAATAGTTTCTACGCTTTAATATTTTGCATTTCACTTTTAAAGGGTTATCTGATGAAGAGTTATGAATTTTTTAAGGGTGATATTTTAAATTCCATATTATATATTCTTGACAAATTTTTGGGGTTTTTGCCGCGCAGGATAATCTCGGTTAGCTTGAAGTTATGGATTTTCTTAAAGAGAATTTTAACTGTAATTTATAATTAAATTTTGAAATTTATAAGTCAAACAGTTTGTGAATATTTTTGACGTTTCTGAAGCATCTTATTATCATTAGAAAGAGCAGAGCATTCGAAAGCTTCTTTAGTATATAGAGGACAATAAGGAGAGGAAACCAAAGAATGGCGTAGGCGAATAATAGAGGCAATAACAGAATGTGGAAAAGAAGGGAACTCCGAGAACCAAGGATTAGCAGAAAGGTTAGGTTGAATTGAGAGGTAGAACGAACGATTTTCAGTAAAGAAGGATGAATGTATTCGACCAAAATTTAAAGTGAAATTTCTTACCTAACGATAAAGATACAATCATATATCATCATAGTGCCATACTTAATTCCTGAGTGTTGATGACTACCTATTCGTACATTTCAGATGTACCGACACAGGCATAGTGTTCTAGGCAATTGCTACATGCTATGTTAGTGTGCGCACGCAGACTACATTCGGAACTGACTGTAATAATGTTCTATTTATCGCGCTACAAATGCAGTTCCGTGTATCTACTGTGTACTAACTAGCGCGCATATGAAGATGCAATAGCCCATGTCATTTCTTTAAAAGCTTTAAATGCGTCAGCTAAAATTTTATTCCAATATTAATTTGGAATTTTTTAATTTTTGCTGCATTTAATACAGATTTCAATTTCACAGCATATGCACGTATATTTTGGATTTTTTCGTGGAATACCGGTACTATTTGTGACCGCAAATATGAAAACCGTAAATATTAACGGCCCCTTAATTGCCAATCATTATTTGTTTTTTCCTTTTTATAGCAGTTATTTACGCTGTACGTTATTATGAGTTAGTCTCACGGCACGTCGAGGCCAATCTTACACTTTTCTTTTACATTCCTTAACAAAATTTACTGTATAACCTTCGAGCTCGTTGCATCCAATACTCCGATCATGCATTTTGACCGCTTCTAATTTTTCTTCTTCTGCCTTTTTTGTTTTGTGAACCACGTTTCAAACCTGTAAGTCAACGATGGAACAATGCAACTATCGAATATGTCACTTTCACTGTATACACACACACACACACACAATATTTATCACCTTCACTTTTCTCTACTAAAATTCAGTATCCTTACTAGCCTTGTCGGTGCTTCTTACATTCTATCATTTCCTTCTACTTTTGTTCCTACCCTCAAACTATTTTTATCCCCCATCCGTAAACGTTTAAGAATATAACATTATTTTCTTCTTCCGGCAATTTCTTGGGATAATGTCCCCGCTGACGAACCCATTAAAAAAAAAAATACATATTTTCCCAAGGCTATCCTCTTATGTACTCTCTTCCTTTAGTCGCTTAGTCGTGTTTTCGGGCTCCATTCTCTTTGAACTAAATAAATTACTTTATCTACATATTCAATATTTTGTTCATCCATTTGATTGTTGTTTTTCCTGTATTAGTATATAATTATTTAAATTAATTTACGTAATTATCACATACGGCTGGCGCAAAAGATAAAAAAAATATTTACCAAGTTTTTTTTTTGGGGGGGGGGGATCCTAGGGCGGTTGTTTTATTTTGTTTTCAATCTTTTCACAGTTCGACCTCAACACACGTATCTCGTATTTTTTCATATCCATTAAAGATTTTCTCTATAGATGTCATATCAACAGCAGCATATCTTCGAAATAGCTGCAAAAACATGCGGAGTCGCTATCCGAGACAGTAGTTAAACTCTCTCGAATAATTGAGCGATGCCAGTAGTTTAGTCATACCTACCATCATCCGGAAAAGATTGACCGCCAAATTACATTTCAGTTTCTCAAAAAAAAAACAAAAAACGAGAGAAGAATTTGATATCTGAATCCAATAATAAAAAAAAGAAAAAAAAAAAAAGGTTTAACTTGTAGCCGACGAAAACGAGCGTGTCACGGCCGGTAAGGTGTCGAGTAGCACGCTCTTTCTTCCCATGCACCTTTACGACACATTTCACGAACGAACCAACAGAAGCCAGTCAGTAGGCACCCTTCGAATATCTCTGCCATCGACACTTACCGCCGAAAACATCCTAGTCAGTCATGGTTTAAGGCGGATTCAAAGTACCGTTGATTTTTGTGGACAACTAAACTCGGCACAAACGTATTTTAGAAGCTGCGGTACTTTCTTGGAGCACTTCAATAACCCGCGGATGGACAATTCAACAGAGGACTCCAAAGAAACGAAAGAAAGGTTTGCAGAGGATATATTCCGGGCATTCTGAATTTCATTACGTCCGAGGAATGGCCGTCTAACCGGGCATAAATCATTCTGACACGGATTATAACTTATGATGGATTTTGGAAGCCAAATGTTAAATCCCAAAAAAAGCGGCACTCAATAAAGCAATCTGCTCAGAGAATAGGACTGATTGTAATTCTGTGTCAAAATTATTCAGAGCCGTTGGAGCCTGTATGCGATGTCCGAAAGCAAAAGTAATTTTTGTTTGTTAAATTTTTTAACATTTCTGTTAAAAAATCTCGTCAACGTTTATCTCAGCTGAAAACCACTTACTATTCCAGATTCTTTAATAGGGTGCGATAGCGTAGTTTAAGTCTCGCATAAATATAATACATGATCTTGCTTAATATATAATCGTTATTTCTTTTTGTCATTTTACTTTTGTCGTGTATTTCTTCTGCTCCAATTTACACATCCTTTGAGTTATAAATCTGGCCGCTTACTGCGCTTCCCTCATTCTAACTAACGGTAATAACTGATCCGTCAATTTCTCACTTGACGCGTATTTTGCTTCTCTTTCTAATTTTTAACTTTACAATTTTTCATTGTCGTATATAATTCAGGCAACGTGGTAGCTTAATGGTTAAGACGCTTGGCTACCAAATCAGACGTGTCATAGGTTATCGAGACTTGTCTCGTTCCGGATCGAAGTTGCTCCCAAGTTTATACCTAGTCTGAAATTGAATTTGGTACCAGAGAACTATCTGGCGGAAAGTAAAAGCGGCTGAGAGAAAGGAACTACCGCTCTCATCAGATCCATTAGGCTTCTTAGTACATTATGAAAAGCTTAATTACACAATCCATGATACCCCTTATGAAGGGTATGGGACTTGCTTTACTATGTATAATTTCTTTGAAAGTGTTACTTTCTTCTCCGTCTTCTTTCCTTTATTATTTAATATCGTTTTACTTTTTTTTTTAGCATTTGGATTATGTTTATAGTATAATGCTTCAGGATCGTTTAAAAACTTCGCATTGACAATAAAGCTAAACATAACAGGATGTGTCAATGGGTTTAATTTTCGATGACCACACGAAAAAAATAACACAGTGTAAAATAAACCTTTTTAACCGTGAAATGCGCGCATTTGTTTGGCAGATGGGCTAAGCGAAGTGCGGAAAATTGTAAAATAACGCAAGCAATTATTCGATAAAATAATTAAGGTTAGACATTTTTCCGCAGTATGTAATTGTTATATTCCCGCTAAAAAATTAAGATATGAAAAGTCACCATGTCTTCGATAGAATTATTAACTACTTTTTTTTTTCCCATTTTTTTTTAAATTGTTTATTCTAGTTTGTTTTTTTTTTGACAAATGCAACAATTATTTGATAAATTTCAAAAACAAATAACATTCTGAGATATCGGTGTAAATGTGTTTTCATCCACAATTTCATAAAAATAAGTGGAAAACGGATTGTAATCATAACTGTGCAATTACAACGGAAAATAACGCTAAATAAATGATTATTTAAAGGTCTCATTCCATTAATGTACGACAATTATTAATCGACATCTTTAATTTTTTGTAAGAACAACATAAAGAAATGACAATAAAGCAATGTGGTAGCGCTAGAAAAATCAAATACTCTAGATGAACAAGATTCCCCTAACGACGGAGTGAACTAATAAGTTGTCAGCAGCATTATTTTGCACTGTATACAAGATGCTACGAAAGATTGGGCAAGTTGGTTTCAAAATCAGCCTCTAAAACGGATTTTAAATTTTATTACCGCAAAAAAAAAAAAACGAACCAAGATACACAAAATGAAGAGCAGAAAGCCCAAACTTTAACAGATGCACAATAGAAAGAGAACATTACATTAGAGTCAGCGACAATTGCATCATTAGGTCAGAGGAATAATAGAGAGAGGAAACACTAAAAGGTGATGGCGAGAGAAAGATACTGAAATATTATTAAAAAAGTAGCCGCGAATGATTGAGACAACAGGAATTAAAGGCAATAGAGGATTAACGCTGATATATAATACTATTGTTTGTAAAGGAGAAAGTGTAAAAGTATCCCAGACACTAGGAGACTTGAAGTGAATTTTATTACATAGACCCGGAAGTTTTCATAAAATAGAAGCGAGAATGAGCAGCTAAGCCGACAGCCAATCACAAGCCGGTAGAAAGAAAATTTAACGTATAGAAGGAATGATAAAGTCGCATGAATGCGGGAAAAAAATTGTCACTCACGAAATCGGGGACATAAAACCAAGCGTTATCGGCCGGGCTCGTTCGCAATTGTCTATCGTAGGCCAATCATACGCGCTTTAGATCAACCTTTCTTCGGCGTATAAGGTAGAGTGAATGAAGAAACGACACGCTTGTAAAAAAAAAGAAAATTAAATAAAACCCCAATAAATTAATAAATAAATTAAACGCTCGCCATTTAGTAACACGGCTCCGTTTAATAAATGACGGTAATAAATATAACGACGGAACGAGGCCGGAACACATGATAAATAGATCGTAGTGCGGGCTTTTAGCTGCAAGTAGCGCAAAAGTCATTCAATCGGTTACAACTCTATTTACGACATCGGCATTCGGAATGGTAGGCGAATATTCTGACAATAAATAAATAACCAACCACGCCTAGCTTCTGGCAGTGGCTAGGTCGGCTAGGTGTTGCAAAATACCAACAGTGGAGGAATCTGTTAGTTTTCGCCTAGTTGTGTCACGGGCGAATTTATGATTTAGATCGAAATAGGCTATATCAGTTCTTCCGGTGGCAGAGTATTTCAGGCGTTACGCTATAAATATGTCTTAACTAGATCATTTCGAGGCCGAAAAAAAGGAAAGTCTAAGAAAAAAAGGCGCAACTACCCATTATTATAGGTGTAATGACGATGATGATAATACGATAATAACGATAATAACGATAATAATAATAATAATAATAATAATAATGTACTATACGGGGTATTATGAAATTCTCATTTACCCTAATAAACAACCTTTGCGCACGAAATAAAAAGGGGCAACGATAAAAACAGCGAAGCAGCATCCGGAACGGAAGAGAAGAAAAAGAGAAACTGCGTGTCGGGTAATACCGAAAATCAGAACCTTCCGCAAAGGACGATTACGGTTGATCGTTTGATTTGTGATCCAATTTTCATTAGGCCAGCTACTACTATGCAGCCGATCCACTATAAATATATATAGGTATTATACCTGCGCCGATATAAGTGTCAGTTCCGATTAAACGCTAATATTCCCACACGTGTAATCGATATATCGCGATCGATGCATAAATTATCGACGATTCTCGGAAGAAGAAACGCATTTCACACTCGCGATCGGTAAGGGTTTATTTTCAGTTAGGAATTTATTATGCTGTGACATCGATGTAATCTGCTAAACCAAAATGGCCCGTTTAATTAGCGTCTTTTGACCTATTTCACGTCCTCCATCTTCCCGTAAGTATAATATACTTCGTTAAGCAATTCGCAGAAAAACGTCAACTGAACACAACGACCCTCCACCCTTTTATTTCTCTTCGTTTCCATATATTATTATTATCATTATCATTGTTCATTGTTATTGTTATTGTTATATATATATATATATATATATATATATATATATATATATATATATATATGTATACATCTACATAGGTGCAGGCACTTTTTACACAGAAGTTATTCAAAATCGGTCCGCGATACTTTGATGCCAGCTATCAGTCATCCGGGTTACAGCGTCCCCTGTCAGTTCTCAATCACTGATTTCTCTGTATAACAGATGATCGCACACACCTGTCTCTAACGTGCGTCTGTTTTGACGAGAACTAATAATACAGCCGAGAAATAATCCTTCCTTCGTCTAGTAGTTCTTCTTTTCGTACTACTTCACCTCCTCACAGCAGTTTTGGTCACACCGCCGCTACTTTACACTCTCCCGAACGTCATTTAAGCACCCTGCGTGCGCGTAATAAATTTCTCTAATTTCAAATTTAAAACTAATTCCTCTGTTGGCTGCTAGAGCCGTAATATCCGTTGAAATTATTATAATGTGTCGATTACCTTTGAAGGTAAACAATAAAAAAAGGAAACCTTTTCAGTCAGGTGCTTCTTTTTTAGATTGAACCTTTCTGTCGTCGTCGTGGTCGTTCTTTAAAAGATGTTAGCGCTGAGAATATAATTTTTCAGGCAACCTTAAAGACCCTAACGGGCAAAAATTAAAATGTTTCGTCTTCTTAGTAAGCTCACTTCTTTATTTCGTTCAGAAAAAATTTTCTCTTCTCTTATATTCTAACGAAACGGTCTTTTAAAGGGGTTTTTTTTCACAATATTTTTTTAAATTTTTGTTAATTTTTAGATTAAAAAAAAAAAACGACAACTGCTATTTTTCGGCGCATTAAGAAATTAGTTGTACAAGAACCGTTTTCAATTAACTGAAGAAAATAACCATTAAAAAACAAGAAAAGTACATCGAATTTATTAAAGGAAAATCCCCGTCCGCACAGTAATCTTCTAAAATTATGTCCCAAAAATATCTGATGCGAAATTTATTCAAATAAAAATACGGCATCGTACGAACAATAGTTGTTCGTAAACCTGGTTTTTTATAAGCTTTTTTTTTCATAAGCTTCGTTTTCTATAAACATCCCTGGTTTTTCATTAGCTTTGTTTTTCATAAACATAGTTTTCCATAAGTCCGGTTTTTCACCCGCCTGAATTTTTGTCTGGGCCAAAGAGTCTCCACTCAAACGAAGAGCGTGTTTGCGATGCTGATTATATATTTATTAAGTATTCATCTCTTTCTACTGAATTTTCTCCTTTCTATTCCATTTTATTGATACGCGATCTTCCTACTCCATGTTACGCCTCTTATATCCTATTTTTTCCCTCTCCATATATTGTTCCTACTATTTGTTCCTTCCTACTAACAATATTTGATATCGTATAAAGATATAATTAACTTCTTCCTTTTCTAATTGTTTCTGGGTAAAAATTGATTAGTCCCCCCCCCCCCACAGACATGTTGTCATCATTTTTCCGAATGATGTAATTGCTACCTTCCACTCAAATAACCTTTCATAAATTAAAATTAAAAGGAACAAAAATTTAACGGGAACGCCTTGACTATCGCTCAGAGAAGTTCACGAAAAAAAGAGAACTAATCAATAGTATGCGAAAAGAAAATAATAATTGGATAGTGCTGTTACGTGCCATTGCTTTCATTCATATATTAATCATGTGATATTTTCAGAATCAAGATGAATCTAATAAAATCGTAACTTAGTTTTCTTTTTTCGCTCTTCATCCTGATCGAATTGTATGCGTTTTGCTTTTTCAGGATTTTTGATTTAAATTTCTCCGAAAGGATTACCGCGGCCATGGAACAATCTGTTTTCCGGAAAACATCACCTCCATTTTAAAAACGAACTTGATGCAGGCGAATTTTTTTCATTACAACTATCGACCATCATCCCTTAAACGGCATTCACTTAACGATAGGCCAGAGCGTTTTCATTAAATTCTGCTTACTGGCAGATCCTTGCTTGACTTATTATTACAGTTTAATTGCTATTACCCCTTTGGTTCAACGCAAGCGTTATCTAGGACGTAGTACTGTTCTTTTTTTTTTTTTTTTATTACTTGACTCTTACATTTCGGCAAATTTTAGCTAAACCATTTTATATATTATTCTTTTCATTTTTATATTATACTATGCCATGTATCGTAACAATATTATAATAACTATAAAATTATAATTGTTAAAAATCTTAAGCTAACTCAATCGTTATTCCAATATATAAGATGACTACACAATACTGCTGCTACATATTTCTAATATGATTAATTTAAATTCTAAATCTGTTGCTAAATAGCAACTTCATTAAGCACTCACTGATAATCGCCACTCTGTGGTTGTCTCTCTGACTGCTGCCTTTAATTAATTATAAGTACTCTTGCATAGGACTTCTTGCACATTGTAATCACTGCTGTTAATACTGATAATGTTATGTACTTAATTACGATTTACACACAGGCCTCTTTATACACATATTTCATAAATATACAATATTATTTGTCTTTAAAAAAAGAAAAAAAAACATATTCTTAATGAATTAATAAAGGTATTAAGGAAGAAAATACACTAATTACACAAATCGACCGAGTCGGAAATATAGGCAATATAAAAATCATTCTTTCCGTTTGAAGTAGCCAATCATTGAAACGTTTGTTGCACTAGATCGTTTGGCACGAGCTTAGCAGAGGAATAATTCGTTGGATTGTAATTTTTCGCAAAACCGGTGAGTTGTCAAACATAGTGATCGGTGCGTATAAAATACAAATTGATATGAAATTCGTAAATCACTGTAAAATAGTGCTGTATATTTAATTCATTAAAACAAATTGGGGTCGTCAACCTTTTTCGTTAGTAGCGCACCTGCACATTCTGCTTGTTAATTAGCTGATAAGATTAAAGAACTATAAACATAACGAGTAATTCGGGAATATCTCTATTCAGCACGAGAAAAGAGAAAATCTATTGCATTAAAGACAAAGAAGATATTACTAATATGTCTTTTCCGTTTTCCAGCTGAATTTTACTTAATATTCGATTTTAAGATGTTTATTTATTTTGTAATTTTGATCATTATTTTTCATATATGTATATATTTTTATATATATATAATTCTTCTGTGCGTGTGTATATGACTGAACTTCTCTTAAATGGCCGGACCAATTTTGGTGAAATTTTTTGTGTGTGTTCAAGTGGATTCGAGAATGGCGCCAAAAATGTTTTTACAAATTTATGAAGAAAATTAATTTTTTTTGCCGTTTTTCATCCAAAAGAAGGGTTTAAATAATTTTTTAACCGCAATTTTTGAATTTTCATAAAGGGCTCCTGTGTTTTGTTTTATATTTTGAATTTCGCTTTTAAAGAGTTATCTGGTGTTAAGGGTATTTTTGAGGTCGTTCTAAATTCCATATTATATATTCTAGACGGTTTTTTTCCGCCCAGGATAATCGCTCAGTTTAAAGTTGTAAATTGTCATAGATAGAAGTTTAATTGTAATTTATAATCCAATTGCGATAAGTCAAACCGTTTCCGAACTATCGTAGAAATAAATATTTTTGTCGTTTCTAAACCATCTTATTCGGATTATTCCATATTTTATGGCGTGTACGGAATCTTAAAAATCGGTATAAATTTACTTTAAGAAATTAGAGATCATTAGAAACACGTTGTTTTTTCGTGTATTGCCCATCATCAGCTAACTGCAAGAGTACACACTTTATTAAGAAGTATATAAATTGAGTGTGTGCTCTGTGTTGTTAGCTGCCGATAGTAATAACATACTTCAGGTGGAACAATTTGGTTTCAGACCAGGTTATTCTACTACGCATCAAGTTGCTAGGATTACTGATCATGTGACGCACAACTTTAATATAAACAAACACACTGGATTAATTCTATTTGACATTGCAAAAGCATTTGACACGACCTGGCACGACGGGCTGTTTTACAAAATGTTAAAATATAATTTCCCGAAATATCTAATCAAATTGATTAGAAGTTACTTACGGAATAGAACTTTTTACGTTTCATTACAAGACGGTAAGTCAATGACCAAAACTGCCGTCGCAGGAGTTCCTCAAGGTAGTGTGCTGGGGCCTTTTCTCTTTCCAGTCTACTTGTCCGATCTCCCTAAGTTGCAACACACGAGTTTAGCTTTATATGCTGATGATACGGCTATATACTGTAGCTCGTATAGAACGTCTACTATTTATAATCGTCTACAGCTGCATAGTTTTCGGGTTTTAAAATTTTTGGAAAAATGGAAAATTGAAATTAATCCAACTAAAACAGAAGCAATACTTTTTACTCGTAGATATCCCACCCCTCCAAGGCAATTGATTATTAATGGCACCAGGATTAAATGGGCTAATCATGTTCGATATCTTGGGATAATTCTAGATAAAAGATTATCTTTTAAGGAACACTTAAAATACGCTGAAGCGAAAACAAATAGAACCATTGCAGCTTTGTTCCCAATTGTCAATCGGAGATCTTACTTAAACACCGCAAACAAGCTTATTATATATAAAAGTATTATTAGACCAATATTGACTTATTCAGCTCCAGTTTGGTGTTCGATTTCAAACTCCGATTTTAATCAACTTCATTTGCTGCAGAATAGATGTTATCGGTGTATTTTAAACGTTCCTCGCTGGACTAAAATAGATAATATGCATAATTAGTTATAGTTGCCTTATGTAAAAGATTTTATAATTAATACAGCAAATAAATTTTTTCATGGCTGTTCCTACCATAGCAATATGCTTATCAGGAATATAGGCGATTATAATTCCGAGCAACTAACCCGGATGTACGTTAAATATAAGCATCGTCGGATTAAACACAATTTAGTTAGTTAGTGATAGCTCTAGGCTGTTAAGTAATGTTTTCAATGGTAAAAATTGGTTGTAATTTTTGATTATTTTGGGTTTTTTGTTATTATTTTTTTGTATAGTGTTTATATTTTTGTTAACAATACGTAAATATTCTATTTTATCACTCTAATGTAATGCGGTTAAGTCTCTTTCGAGCTGGTACGCATTTTGTTTATAAATACTGTATTACTGTACTTAGCCAAATATACGTTCTGTTCTGTTCTGTGTTGTTAGCTGATGATAGAGACCGAAAAAACATGGGGTTCCAAAGTGTAATTTACTTTAAATTTTTAATATAAACTTATACTGATTATTGTTATTAAGGCGAATAATGCTTTGCTGCCACGACGCGTAATTAAAATACTTTTCAATGTAATTAAAATATTTGTCTTTTTGGTTTTTGCACATTTATTGAACTTAATTCATTTTGAGTATTTATCTTAATAAAAAAACTAAATTTAATTCAGCTAATAAGTTAAAACAAAATTTATTGTTTCTGTGGCGGTACGAAGTTCGCCGGGTCAGCTAGTATATATATATTTAAGGGCTTTTTCATTTTAACATTATCAACTTATAAACTGTACCCCCCTGGTAGAAAAAAATTATTTTATCAGCTGCGAAAGCCTTTGTATGGAGCTATCGGTAGTTAGGTTTTCGAAACGGTTTTCGATATAACCGGGAGTTGATAATAATGAAATCAGACCCTTCGTAATCCTTGATTATGTAAGAGATTCGAGCGTATTTCAGACGTAACAGAGTACCGAAAATTGTCAATGTGTGAATGTAGGCGGTGACTAAAATTCACATCTCCGGTTATACGAGTACTTGGTTTTAAACTGACAACTTACTTTGTTGAAGCACATTCACGAATCCGTTGAAAGGTCACTTTACACCCAACAGAAGCGGCCATTTCTCTTAGATTGAATCCTGTTTTTATCTTAATACCATGATAACTACGAATACGCTCAGAAGCACATTGAAAAAAACACGGAAAAGAGGAAAATGAACAAGAAATAGATCGACTATACCATCGTAGCGCTTAGTTTCATTAGATACCCCTACTCTAGATCTTAAAGTATACCACAAGCAGGATTGTATTTATCAAAAGCATATACAGTAAAAGAATTGTCACTTTTTAAAAAAATTATATATATATATATATATATATATATATATATATGTATGTATGTATGTATATGTATAATAACAGTACAAATCATCGAATAAAATTAATAAAATTTTTTTAAAAATGAAAAACATATATTTAAAAACCACAACGCTGAATTTTTATTGCACATTTAATCATTAAAACTAAATTACATTGGAAAATTGGAAATTTTTTTTTTTTTTTTTTTTTTTTTTTTATTTCACTTCTACAACTAGCCCTTACAGGCTATCTAGCAGATCTTTATATGAAAGATGCGGAGTGGAGAAGGCTAGGAGGGGGAGGGATAGGATGGAAGGTGCAGAGTGGAGAAGGTTGGGAGGGAGAGGGACAGGAAAGAACATGACTAAGAAGAGGCCAGCGTGACAGAAATGCAACTACCCGTTGGTGGGCAATTTCTGGTGCTTACGCAGTTAAATGCACGTTTACACGGTTAAATCAAAAACTTTCCTTCTCTGTAGACGCCTAACTTCCTCGGAGTTGTCCATCAGTGCGATCGCTAGCGGATTATCGTGATTCTCCAGTCGACGAAGGTACTTCGTCGCCTCCTCTGATACTACTTCGGAAACATACTTCACGTCGAAATCGGTATGTAGCGTTTTATTTGAAATGAACCAGGGAGCGTTTGTCATCATACGCAGTACTTTGTTTTGGAATCGTTGCAAGATTTGTATATTAGTGTGTTTCGAACATCCCCATAACGGTGCTCCGTACCGCCAAATTGGCTTTAATAGCATCTCATAGAGTAATATCTTGTTCTCCATCGTCAATTCGGATTGTCTTCCTACTAGCCAGTTCATATTGCGGAGCCTGATGTCCAAGTGCTTACGTTTCATCATTATGTGGTGCCTCCAAGTTAGTTTGTTATCCATGTGTATACCAAGATAGCATGCAGTATTTTTTTGTGGTATTTCGTTATTACCGATACAGATTTTTGGCACCGAAGTTATATGACGGTTTGTGAATGTTACATGCGTTGACTTAATCGTATTTATTTTAAGGCGCCACTTGTCAAACCACGATTGGAAATTGGATGTTGAAATTTGTTTTCGTTTCACTCCGATAAAATTACCGATAGGCTACGCGATAGGCTTTTACTGAATGTCAAATAAAAAAGTCTTTAATCGATTTTGGAAAAGCAAATATCCTTAATAACTTCGACAGTTTTAAATATTTATTCTTCATTACCATCACCTGTATTACAGTAAAAAAAAACAAAAAAAAAACTGAACGATAGAATGAAAGGAAGTAATTAGTCAAAAACAGAGCACTCACAACCTCGGCGGCGTTAGATTCGCGATATGCCATTTTCAGTGCACTCCTGAATGCAGGCTTTCCTTAACCATTACCACTCATTTCTGTTCTGTGCGCTTCTTTTATCCACAGTTTTTTCTAAAGCCCCATCTTTGCCCTTTTATCGTCGCTCTATCACCATATACTTTGTTTCCACTTCTTGTCGATCGGTCACTACTGCAATATACCTTTTAACCATTTTTGTCTTTATTTCGTGCTGTTTAGTCAACCTCGGCCATTTGTTTCGGTGTATCAGTTTGCCCCGTTTGTTCGCATATTCGTGTGAATTTTGTCCAGTTGGATTGCCTTTTATTTAACTGTTCTGTTTTTGAGTTATTTTCACTGGTTATGTATTCCCCATTTAATGGCCACGTTTCTGAGTCATACTGGAGGATTAACAGTATACGTTAATTGCGTACTCTTCAAGTTAATCGGAAATTGTTCATTCGAGAGAACCTCGCTCAATTTTCCAGATGCAAATGATTATAATTGTGACAAAACGTCAGTGACGAAAACTGAAATAACAAGAAGCATATTTATAGATACACGTTTTTAAATTAACATTATTAAAACGGTCCACTTTCCGCATATCAATCGTAATGAGCATAAAAACGCAAAAAGCAAAAATTATACAATAATTCACTAAATACATATAAATTTACAAACACCGACATGTTTCGTGGCTATAATCATGAAGTGACTCCGAAATATGCTAGTTTTCGTAAATTGCTGAATTATTATTATATATATTATCCGATTGCGCGTTTTTATACTTGCTAGCGTTCGTCTATTGGTCGAAATTTGACTGAAATTATTATTAAAAATTTAAGGAAAACATATGTGTATGAATTTGCATATTTCCAAAAAATTTTTTTTTACTTTTATACATTCGTTCATTGTATATCGCAGAACATACACTTTTATATGTACTTCAATACAAAACAGTTCAGTACCATTATAATTGAATAAAAAAGCAAATTCAATAAAATAACAGTAAATCGCAAATTTAGAAACCCTCATTTATTGATATTAAATGACACCTTAAGACTTAGTACACTGTAAAAAAGCCAATAATGATGATTATTAAGAAAAATTTTAGCCTTAGTTGCTGTATATGGCACGTAAATAAATAAATAAATAAATAAATAAATAAATAAATAAATAAATAAATAAATTCATAAATAAATAAGAAAAATGAAAAAATTTTAATAAGAACAGATTTACTGACTATAGTGATTTCTCTTTTTCATTGTTCGTATTAATTTTTTTATTTAAATAAGAAAAAAAATAACTGTTTCCAAAATTTTTTACTGATGACACTAAAGATCGTCAACAGCTACTAAACAAAAAAAAAGAAAATCGGTTAATAAACAGGGGAGAAAAAGGTACTGAACTGTTTTGTCTTTGCCTATTTATATACATAGATTTAGGGTGATATACCGAAAAAGGACCATTTTAATAATATTAATGTTAATTTAAAAGCGTGTATCGATAAATATTCTTCTTGTTATTACAGTTTCCGTCGCCATCTTCTTGTCATAATTTTTCGACCTATCTGTTCTATGCCCTCTGTATTTAATGTTGTTTGCGTATTTTCCTCGCTGTTTATCATTATTTTCGTTTTATCTAAATTTACCTCTACTTCTTAGAATGTGTAAGTCTATTATTACGAGACTCCTCTGCACACTAGCGCTAAAGTATTATGTCATCTGCAAGTGCAAGGGAGCTTCAGCCGATGATATTGGACTTATACATTTGAAGAACATACAATAACAAATAAGATTGTGAATTTGCAATTTGCCGTTTCACAATTGCACATTGGCCTCGCCAGGGGCTGTGTCCCTTGACCCCTCTTGCTTACATTTCTGTCTCCTTCTCTTCTATGCTTCGTATAAAATGACCAAAATTTAAAACGTAATTCTTAGACCGGCCCTCATTGGATTTTATAATGGAAAAATGTCCCAATTTTATATAACACAAAAAAAAAAGAAAAAAATTCAACGAGTAATTTATACCATACAAAAACCGAAACAACTTAAAATAACACATATAAATAATACTTTTTTTCCTTTTCCATAGCATTATTAAATTAGCAATATAGTCTTTATATGCTTCTCCCTATGATGGGACTTCGTACTCATCGAAAACGACCGATGTAGAAAAGTTTGAAGCATTAAAATATAACAAACGTTACATAAAATTGTAACATTATTTCTAATTGGGACCGGCCTAAGAATTACGTTGTAATTAATATATATATATATATATATATATATATGTATGCATACATATATTCGTTTTTGGACTTTAAAAAACAGCCTTCAAGATATGTTTGGAGTCTTTTTTCAAGTTTTCGAACGCAGTGATAACACTTTCTCCCGATTCTAGTATTGCATATACTCGTAACATTTTTCATCAACACAGAGCGTTTAATTATTTTCATTTAAACTGAGCCCGGCGCCGATGACAGAGATAAAATCACAGTTGCCAAATATGTAGTGGCGGCTAATGTTTCTGAACATACACATTTGGACAAAACCTCAACACGTGTCAGTAAATGCATTATTATGCGCGAATAATAAATAGCCGAATGCGGATTTTCAAAAGTTCCAGACCTATATGGAGGCAGAGTTTCGAACATGACATATAGCGTATTTATAAATGTGGTTCGAGCATGCCGTCGGTTTTCGCTGCTTTTCTGGGAAGTCGGAAGTGAAAACTTAAAAATCGTCGTCTCCGGTTACTTCTTCGCGCTACAGGCATAATTATTGGTAAACTTCTTTAACGCGAACGTAATAAAATAATTACGCTTGTAATTTATATCGGTAACTGAAAAACTATCTGGAGGGGCTCTTAGCGACTGTTTTATCTAACGATATGAAGCTACGGGTAAACTCCGGCAGTATTGTAACAATTAGAAAAATAACTTTTTATGATTTATTCATCGGCGAAAAGCCATTTATCTACACACACACTGTCTGCTGCTACACGTCACATAACTGTAGAGTCACCGGCTAAAAATCAACTCTCCGTCACGGCTGGTGCTCCCCGCGAACACGAAATTTATATGTTCCATTTAAATATATAGGCGCCGATGGAGAAAGCGTTTTCCTAAAGTCTAAATCAGTCAAGCAGACCGATATCATCGCGTTAGCCGTCAGTCGCAGAATAAACGATGTATTCCGTTTACTGTACCACCGAGTAAAAAGAAATATGGCGATTTTTTTTTTAAAGAAGTTTTCCACAAAAAATTTTACAAACATGTTTTCTTTACATGAATAATCATTGAATGGAGTTGTTTTACGTGAAAAAATTCGCATTGAGAAGATTTTACGGGTAATTCAAATTTTCCTGAGTTGCGTTTTCCGGAAAATTAAAAAAAAAGAAGAAAATCGACTTGGAAATTTAATTTGTTTTACCCTTTTTCCAAATACGTTTGTCATTTTTTTAATTTTTTATATACATAGTTGTTTACAGCTTATTATTAGACCGATTTTAATTATTCTTTGTTCATTCGAAAGCGTACCACTCAGCCGTGGTACCATTATATCAGTAAATAACTCAGTGCTCATCAAAAAACTCAAAAAAAAAGCGTGGTCCATTTAAATAATTTTTTATTAGTGTAACAGGCGCGATTGACATAAAAAATGGTAAATTTACGATAGAAACGTAATTTGATTAAATTATAATTAACGTTAATTATCATGGAAACATAGCTTTGAATAAAGAAATTGATTTTTTTTATTTTTAATGTTCCGGTCAGAATTAATCAAAAGTCTAGATCATCATCGGAAAAATTCCTCTGCGGGGGTAGATGGAATACCCTATTATCGGACTGTCCAGACGCTTCCAGCCGAAGTAAATAATATGTTATCAAGGTTTTTTAATCACTAGACACAGGATATATCCGAAATACTTGGAAAGAATATTACATTTGACCTATCTTGAAACCCGGTAAAAACAAAAGTGATCATAATTCATACAGGCCCATATCCTTACACTCATTTATTTAGATAAAACAATGGAAAATATTGTAAAATACAGAATAGAATGGTGAGCGAACAGCCTTGGAATAGTAATTCAAGGTCCAATACGGGTTTAAAAAATCCTTGGGTATCTGGGATGCCCTAACAGCCTTAATAAACGCCCGTCAAATAAGTCTTTCTAAGAACCGGTATTCCATTATTGTGCTTATTGATCTCAAGTCGGCATATGATAGTGTGCATCTTAATACTCTAATCGAAATACTACTCATTAAGTTAGAAATTTCCAAAAAAAAAATTGCTTACCGGATACACAGCTATTTTCATAATAGAAAATTGACTGTTCTATCAGGAGGAAGAACCTACGAGTCGGTAAACTCGGGAAGATTGCCTCAAGGGAGTTTACTCAGTTCATGTCTATACACGCTCTATAAAAAGGATATAGAAAAAATCAAAAGGCGAAATATAAAAATCATTCAGTATGCAGATGACTTGGCGATATACTCATCAGCAGGTTCTCTAAAACCGGCAACAATCGGCGGAGTAGTGGAGGCGCTAAATAAATTAGCATTAATATTAAACAAACTTCACATTCAGATTAATACCGAAAAAACACAAGGGCTAATGGTGACCAGGAAGGCCATCATACGGACATATCTGTTAATAAGAATAGATAATAAAACCGTGGCCTTCAAAAACTCAGCCAAGTATTTAGGTGTCAAGTTAGACTTAAAATTGTCTTGGAAAGATGAACTCTAAAATATATTTGAAAAATGTGAGAAAGGTCTCAAAACGTATTAAGAACCCTAACGGGAAGCAAATGGGAGGCTCATCCATATTTGCTCCTAATAGTATGCAAAGCAATAATACGGACCCACATAGAATACGCGGCCCCAATATTAAATTTAAACAATAGAAAATTAAAAAACTATAAATTATTCAAAACAGAGCCCTTCGGCTCTGCCTAGGGTCTATGAAATCTCCACTAGCTCACGTAGTTAATGCTGAATGGGCAGAACTTCCGGTTAAATTTCTTCTTAAACATTCTACGGACAAATTTTTCATAAAGAATAAGGAGTATCGCTTTCATCCGATAAATAAACAGATACCCATCTTAGACAGCTTAAAAAATCGGGATTACCGCAGGTTTACTTACTAGTTGTAACAACTACTCGAATTTTAACAGATTTACAAAAACATTAAACCGGCGCCGTATTGGATGGATTTTCCGGAATCGTTTTGCTGTCCATAAACTAAATTAGATATACTAAAGAATTTGTCAAAACTATCCAACCAATTTCAAATCGCAACAGTTTGAAAATGAACGATATATTAGAGTCTCGGCTCAATGATTACAAAATCCTCTATACCGATGGTGGATAGTTCGATCTGGGGCAAAATAGATACACAGTAGCTTTTTATTATCCCAGCCGGGAGTTTATTAAAACTTTTCGGTTGATATATGCTGGTGCTTCTTTTAAAATTGGAATTATTTGCTATATTAAAAAAATCTAGAATATATTCTAAAAAGTTTATCGGGCAAAAAATAGTAATTCTAACGGACTCTCTCTAGCCGTACTGCATAAACTTTCGCACGGAATTTGCAAGAAACCGTCAAATATTTGATAATGCCCCTTATAAGAAGACAAGTATTTACATTTACAACAGGCGGGCACGGAAGTAGTGCTGAAGTGTGGATTCCATCGCACTGCGGTATTGAAGGAAATGAAGTAGTAGACAGAATAAACCGCAGTAAGTTCAAAAATTAAATTGGTGGGATTTTTTACCGGTAATTAAAGAACATACTATAACGGGGAGTGGAACGTCGAGTACCAACAGAGTAGTAATCAAAAAGGGAAAGATTATTCAAGAATACAAAAGTATGTCCCAAGGGTCCCTTGATTTAAAGGAGCGAATGACTTTGGAAAAGGCTTTATAATAGTAACGATAATGAAATTAAAAACAGGACACAACAAAACGTCCACTCGGAAAAAATTAATATTATCAATGACAGTGTACATGCGGTAGTTGTAGAACAGAGGGTACAATAGATCATTTTATTTGGCAATGTAAAGTTTACGTAGGGACAAACTTAGAACAGAAATCCCGTTCAGAGCTGCATGCCTTTCCGGTTTCAGTAACAGTGACAGATCCAACGTCAAATTTAGCTACATTAGTGTATAAATTTATAAAATACCACAAGATAGAAATATAGAAATAATAAATGAGGAAGTTTTATTAGATACCCCATTTAAGTTAAAGAAAAACTGGCTAGGCTAAACCAAAAAAAAAAAATAAATAAAAAATAAAAAATAAATTACGAATACAAAATCATATAAAATAAATATATTCGAGAAGTCCCGATTATATTTTGCCATGATTACAGATCGAATTATCCGAAACTAGAGTCTGCATTCTATAAATATAATTACTTATAAATGCTTTCGTAATCGTTAATTAATCTGTGTCAAACTAAATGCATAAAGTTAGTTTCACTACGTAATATCAGATTACAATGAAAGATAGGATCAATCCTGTGAACACGAAAGAAATGCAGAAAAGTAATGAGGATGGGATTTTTTAAAGATACCCTAATTAACCGATTGTTATAAACAGGCACGTTTGTTTAGTAAGTACCGATTGACGCATTATATTATCCCAATCTCGGTTCCGTTTATGTTTTCCGAAGTGATGCGTCTTTTACTTAAAAACGGTCGAAACGAACGTAGTTTTGTCCCTATTCGAAAGGTCGCTGAACAGACCAAAACATTAGAAACTGATTCGGAAATCGAAGAAACGACCAAAGTTTAATTTCGTAATCTATGATGATTTTGTCTCTGTTCTTATCGTAAGTAACTTGGGATCTACCTGTTCTATACTACTAACACCGCAGAATCTTATAAATGAAAGAACGTTCAAATAGGCAATTACTAGTGAAAGTATTATTATCAGATATCTTTTTTTCTGGTAACTATTATTTATTGTATTTTTGATAAAAATACAAAAGTCAAACCGCAAATAAATAGTTAATTAGTAATTAATACAAATAAATGTGCATCGACACGTTCATGGAGCTACTTCGACCGCGGAACATGTCGGTGCATATTCATTTTTATGTTGGTTACCGTTTAACTATTTTTTTTCCATGATTTGTATACATTTTTATGATTTCACCAAAATACAATAAGTACACAAGATTACTGTTATTAGTCTTTTATGTTTGTTCGAAATCCATAGTTGTTTGAAACCAAATTACACTGATTAGCACAACACAGCTTACTCTGCAATTTAGACTTAATAATAGGGGAAAAAAGAGATGTACGTTTAAAATTTAATTTTAATAAATTTCCCCCTTACATAATTTTGGGTGTACATTTATTAGTGCATAAATTACCATTTTCAAGGGGTACCATTTAAATTACTATAGCAGAAAAAACAAATAGATTAAAATTTTAATTTTTAATCTTCTTTATTAATTGGTAATTTAAAACAAAAAAAATTGTTTCGACATACCTACGATTTTCTCGCGGGACGCAAGCATATATTGTATCGTAGAATTTACTAAAATCATGAAGTAACCTCAATAGACTGTTAATGATATTAAGAAGATTTTAATGATTTTAGATCTATACTTCACCAGCAAGAAATAGCGAAAATCCCTCGAGGATGCTCTAAATTACCGTGAATTTGAATTAACCAAAAATTTAATATTTTTTAATCACCGTTTTGCTCCCTTCTCCTCCATGAATTGCATACATATAAGCTACACGAAACCTTTTTCTTGTTACATTATTCATTAGCCTATCTGCATATTTAATACCGACCGGAAAGTACCGCAATTAATTTGTAATCTGCAATGATAAACTGCATAGATATCATTTTATTATCGGAAAGCGCACGAAACGTTTAGTATCAATAATTATTGGATAGCAGGCGGATTTTTTTTTGTTTTTTTGGCATGTAAACATGTGACCTCCGCTTACAAGCGATTATAAAAGAGCCACTTAGATACTGATACGGTCAGAAACTGACAGAATGAAAAAATTCGGAAAAGGGAGAAAGAGGTAAAATACAGGAGACGCAATAAGGATTAGATCAAGGGATCAACAAATTAGAATACAAAGTAGCACATTCAATCGAAAAAGAGAAAAAAGGGCATTCAAAGAAAATTTAGGATCACAGGTAGCTTCGTAATTAGGATGAAAATGCAGCATTTTAGAGGGGATGTCAAAAACACGAAGAAGTTGGCAAAATTAAGTAATAGAGCCGAATAATAAAGATGACAGCAAAAAAGTCATTAAACCAGGGGAGGAAGACTCGACCGAGAACGGGTAGGTGAAAATTAGGTTAGGAAAAGAAGGAATGTGGATATCTAACCAGAGTCTAGTATGGAATTTTTCGCACCATAGAGGAAGCAAGTTAGGAATTTTGAAGAAATAGAGATGTTGCAGAAATTCGAGCCAAAGATCCGCCCCATTTCATTACCCTTTGTACCGATACGGCTAGAGACTCGGAGCAAAATCGAGACGTGGATGCCAGAAGATTGTATAGACAAAGGACGTACGCGAAGGCTGATAAAGGTTTTTGTGGCGAGGAAATAGCTTGGAGGGCGCTCTGGAATCGGAAATAACGAAACAGTTGGAAAATGGAATTAAGGGGAAGATGTACACAATAGAACACAGTTTAGTGGTAAAAATTACAAAAAAGGAAGGCGGAAAAATTCGGAAACATTGATTTCCGAAAATATGAATGAGGTGTGCCAACTCTATCAGTTGAACCATCTGTAAAACTGGTGCTACGAGAGGGAACGCGATGGCAACTAATCTGTCATGACTATTGTAGTCGAAGGAGATTTGGAAAAAGAAAAGAGGTAGAAACTTTTGAGAGGATGGGAAAAATCGGCAAAGTTAAATGAAAAGTAAACATTATAAAAGAAACGATATAATTATGGCGAAGCTGGCGCAAACAACATCGGATTAGCATTTAAGCTAATTCCGGCTATGCTTCTTGCTTATTATTCTGCCTATAATTATATTTAATAGAGACAATCGTCACCTTAGACAACTCCTGAAAGCAAACTGAAATAACACTGCTCTCGGCATCCACTTTAAGGCACTGATATCGGCGGAGTGTAAAAAGTTAAACGGTTAGCTTTATAAGCATTTTCTCTGGAAACATTTATTAGGCGTTGTGTCACCGAATCGGAAGAACGTCTGTCTCCGGTATAGCGTGCTAATAAAAGTTAGTAAAAAAATCGTTAATTTTATTTCCCAGAAAATTAAAATTTAACTTATTATCGACGATGTGAAATATTTTTCACATATTAATGTTTTGTTTTCAATTAAAACACAGAATTCTCGACATATAAGGATCGATTTGTCATAATAGAAAAAAAAAAAAAAAAAGGAACAAAGAAAAACCGTTTCATTTTTAAACTTTTTACCAGAATCAATATTGTCTTGGAGAAAGCTGTTGGCTTGGGAAAGCTCCTTAATTCCAGCCATGGAGCTTAAAGCGATCTGCTTTTTATCGCGCGTAATCTGGATAATAGCGCAGCTATAGGCGACACAATTTGAGCGCTGATCATGGTGGTCCATATTGACAGTTAAACTGCCGATTATTTAAACAGGGGAGGGGAGAGGGGTCTATCGGGCCTCTTTCAACAGCTTTCGATTACCTCAAGGATCGGGATCATTATTGAGTGTCGAAATTTCTAATTGTTCGCATGAAAAACCGTTTTCTTCCAGTTAGAGCACATCGCGAGCACTATTATTCGATATACCGATGATGACTGTTCAGCGTCAATCTGGAAATGATAATCGTCACGATCGGTCATTACTATCTCGCTACCATTATTTATTTTGTGTTATTATTGTGACCGTAAAGATGTGCATGTACTGACAAGTAAATACCATGTTTCGATTGCGAGTACGTCGACAGCAACAGTCCGTAGTTTCCAGCTTTTCCAACATCAAATAATCGCGCGGCTACCACTCTCATATTCGCTAGAGCGACTGTGCTCCGACTTTCATTTTATCGACTCCTTATACTTCCATTATTCGCCTACTGTTTTACCGCTTGTCCGCGCGTCTCTTCGCCTTCTACTTGAACCGCTCGCGGCAAATTCAAAGTTTCCCTTTCGCTCGTTCCCTCTCTCTCTCGCTCTAATCGTCTCCGCCTGATTTCCTTATAATAGACACGCACCAGTTTTGTTCGACGTGCTCTGATTCGACTTCGAGCTGTTCTTAATCAGTGGCCCGGCTGCCCGGTTGTCTGTCAAGAACCCCAACACACAGCCGACGTCTTCAGTCACTAAATGTGAACTATATTTGTCAGCGGCGGCGATTTATAAACGATTCACACTTCACGAAACATTTACTTTGTAGCAGAGCTATCCTGTCTACCTGTGTGTATAAATAAAAAGAACACAGATGATTGCTCATTGTGTATCATTGTATAACTGAATTTTCGAGAGTTGAATGGTAAATTCACAATCGCTCCAACAACAGCCATCGCCGCTATTATTATTAATTCGGCGCAGCCAGTTCGTGATGATTAGAACTGTTGTTGATCGGGTTGAGCTTTGATTTCTTCTCGAATGTGTATTAACAGCAACAGTAATAACACAACACCGGAACAGCCAAAGGACATGACATGACGTGACATGACGGCATTACGCTTTTGCTCTCTCGTTGCCTTTTCTGCTCGTCGCACCGCATCCACCAAATCTGCCCTCCACAATGCAGATAGGCCAAGCGAACATAAGCGATTGTCTTCCGCCTCACTAACTACAAACTTTCTTCATGAACCCTCCAAGTCGCAGCAGCTCCTCTTCGTCACATACTTCTAAATCCCGTACCTTCTTTTCTGTCTATACACACACATATATATATATACATATATACAATATATGTGTATGTATGTGCGTATATATATATATATATATATATATATATATATATATATATATATATATATACATAATCGTATATATCCTTTAATTCTGATAATTGTGTGTGTAATCGAGTAATAGGGTTAAGAAAGGTGTCGTCTAGTAAATAGAATTTTAGACATTTTACTGACACTTTATCCTCAGAAAATAAAACGAAAAAGTGAAACAAACTATTAGAAAGGATACACACATTTTTGAAAATTGTAACCAATTGTTGCGAATATTTGTGCATTATTTTAAAATGAAAAATTTAAACTAGAAAAAACTCTAAACTCGGCTGAATGCCCTTAAGCCGGTGGTCCTTCTATTTTTCTGTGTTACCGAATTTTCACTGATTGCTGATCAAGCAAAGAAATTTGGAATGAGAAAGTTGCCGCCAAATTCCAAGGTATTAAACAAACCTTGAAACCTCTCCGGCCCCATTTTAACAGACTGAATCATGAAATTTATCGCATCCGCTTAAGTATAATGTAAGCAATCGAAATCCTAACCGAGAAATTGTACCGTATCGTATCCGCATAGTCACATTTCTCGTTTATTTCCAGCTTCCTCTTTGCTGCGATTTGGTGTTATCATCGTCATCCGTTAATTCTTATCGGCGTAACATTCAAGTTGTGTTCCTTCAAGATGCCCAAAATCCTTTACCTCTCTTTCAAAATCATTAATTTTCTCTCTTCATTGTAAACCGTTCAATTTCCACAATATCACTCACTCTTAAATACTAGGTACGTGATGTATAAATATTTAAAACGTAATAATAATTCAGTTCCTTCTGTGGAGTTTTAGAGAATAGCGATGCATACTCTAAACGGAGAATTTCTTGATATATGTATTATTATATGGAAATATTAAAAAATAGTTTCAAAAAAAGAAAAAACGCCGCCTTGAAAGTTTCCTCCAAATGTTTAATATAAATACGCTAAAACTTAAAAAAGAAATAAAAGATAATATATGCATATATCATGATAAAATATCACCCTAAAAAGGGAATATTATGCTTGATTAATAAATTATTGGAATCTGAGAATACCAAATTCAAATTGCAACGACTGAAAAAAAAAAAAAAAGTATTAAATATTTTTCTGATGTTTGCAATACTTGGTTTTTGATTTTTGCAATTAATCGGGATTAATGTTGTTGAAGAATAATCGTAATATAATATTTCTTTTAAGGTGCATTACTATAAACTATCTTGCAAAAAAAGATTTTTTTTATAATTTTTAGTGCGTTTTTTTAAAAATTTCGTAAAAATTTTGATGTGGGCATTTGAAAAAAAAAAAAAAAACAATTTTTCTTTATAAGAATATTCAAAAACAATAATAATCACAATATCTCCTTTAAATATATATAACCATCATACATATAAATCTCGTATTTAAAATAGTTATTTCTTGCTTATTTTTATATGTTGATAATACTTCAGGTTGTTCATCATCGTTTTCATGTTTAAAGTTTCGGCTGTTCATATTTTCCCCATATTCTAATGAAAGATTGTTGGCTAATTTTTGGCCAATTCTATTAAGAGCGGGGTAAGGTTTTAAAACTTTTTTTTGCATTTTTTTTTTATTTTATTTTTTTCCTGAATGTACAAAACATGTCGAGAGTATTATGTCAAAATTATTTCCGGTAAATCAGTTTACAGGCCCACTTTCGGCCGAGCGGATGTGTACAGAGACGGTAAAATTTTATCGTAGTTTTCCGTTAATTTTTGTTTGTGTTCATTCGTTTGTAGCTGTATTTTCGCTCGGTTTGTGTTGTGTCATGATAAATTTATTTATTTATTTGCAAAATGCCAAAAAAAGTGACAAGACAAGATCGGGGCAGAAAGGTAGTGATACTTTGGGTCGACCGAAAAAAAAGAAATTCCCAAAACGCAAAAATGACGATGTGGAATCGTCCAGCGCATCGTATAAATAAATAAAACTGAGTACTGTAGGAAGTGTAGAGCAAGATTTAGGGAAACATTACAGAATTATAGACTTCCTTTTAGTATTTTCAACTTTATCTACATTAGTGAAGTGCGTTAGTTGTGATGGGAAAATGTCTTTTCGCACATGCAAAACGGAAGGTTTAGCCCTTTTTTTTTTTTACTTTTTTTTTTTTTTTTACTTTTTTATTGGACTTGTCAGCTACGGACGATTAGCCATCAAGAAGGAAGAACGTAGGACAAAAGGAAACTGAGGACACTGGAGACGGCCAGAACTACTATGGAGAGATAGCAAGGGAGTCAAAAAGGATCGGTACTAGAACTCGTGCAATTAGCAGTCCGAAGGGAAATAAATATGTAGACGAACTTCAAAATCAAAGTGTCATGTGAAAAATGCAAAGAGCCTCGGTATGTTCCGTCTAGTAAAAGAGTGAAAGAAGGGTCAAGGCAATCGCATTATGAAGTGAAGCGATAAAACCAATTTACGAAGATTTGAGTAAGGACGCACTTTGCAACGGTGTCTTGGAGGTTACACGCAGAATAACAACGAGAGTTTCAATCAACTTATTCGGAAAATTTCTCCAAAATCAGTGAGCGGTATTGCAATCGTTTAAATTGCAGCAAATGTAGCAGTTTGCACTTTCAATGAAGGATCTTTTGCTTTGTTGTCCATTTTGAATGAGATGAGCATCTCTACAGGCCCAAGTGCTCACTAATGGGAGCGCGCATCTGACCCAGAGCGGACGAACAAGCTGCACGTACAAGTAAAGAGGGTCGAATCTAACGTAGGCAAGAGCAAAAAGATGCATTGGACATCCTGAATGACAGTGTTTCACTGTACGAAGCTGGCATTGATGATTCTGTATAAGTATAAAAAATTATACAAATTTTGGATGTTGGAGTATAAGAAATTTTAAATCGATTTTCTCGCAAACGTCATTTTTGAAGTTCGTGAACATTATAACTCAAAATCTACTTGACCAATCCTTTTGAAATTTTAAACACTATTTCTACACATGAATCAACATGTAATCAGAGGGAGTTTTTTTTTTTTTCTTACAATTTTTTTCCATTTTATAATAACAAATTCACCAAAACTTTTTAGCGAAAATCGCGTCTTTCCCTCGGGAAACATATCACCTTTTAAACGCATTTCGATTTTTTGTGTTTCCGATGATCCAATAACGAGTTATGAAGTTCACCGCAAAACAACTTTTTTTCAAGGCGCCTCCGGAGATTCGCTGTCACGGACTTCTTTATTGATATTTTTAATTGAAAATTTTTCCAAAGATACTTTAGATGATATACTATACCGTATATAAGAAATAAATAAACCAATATTATTAATATCTCCAAAAAAAAATCATGAAAATATGCCTTTATTTCGCTTTTAAAACCTTACCCTGCCCTTAAGTGATGGAAGTTTGTCCTTGAGATCTTCTTCGAATATCCTTTCTCATCTTCTGAACGTGCGCCATTCTTTATTCTAATTTGTTAAATCTTAAACTTCCTGGTCCTTATTGTGATCCCAGTTCTTGATCCCTTCATTCTGACTATACCGAATCAGGATTTAATGGCCATCTGCTTTCTTGTTGCTGCTAGGCGGAGGTCCTTTGCTGTTGCACCCGAAAAAAAAAAAAAAAAAAGAAAAAAAGTAGATTAATTTTTTTTATGATTGTAATGACTATTGAGTATTAGTACTCATACCAATATATGCAATTTCTAACAAAGAATATCATTGGAATCGGCCCAGTTGGCCAAAAGTTGTTTTTTTTTCCTTCTTTTTTTTTGGCTCGGCATAAAACCATTTGGCCATCAAGTCATTTCATCTATATTAACTTTTTTTTTTTTTTTAGGGGCTCGTTATATTCTTTTCCCTTTCCTTCCCATCAAACTTATTTACCGCTCCAACATTTTCTCTTTTTTTTCCCTTCATTTTTCATTAATATTTTTTATTGCACAATCTGCCGAGCAATTAGCAACACTGAAATAACACATTAAAAAAAAATGTTCAATCTTTATAACAGATATTTTGAACGAAACATGGCCATCGTTGATCTCCATCTTGAACTATAGATGACGAAGGAAGATAAACTGATCATGTCACCGGGCCACGGCTGAACAGCAAAAAACAGTGACGTAATTTGGAAAATCAATATCGTTTCTTAGGCGGAATTTATTATTTACCTTTATTTTATTTATTTATTTGTCTAATTTATTTATTTTTATATAAGTACTTTTTTTTTCTTCTTCTTCTTCTTCTTCTTCTTATTATTATTATTATTATTATTATTCGTAGCCTTATCGTTTTACGAAACGAACGACTTTGCGTCTTGAATCTTATCCAAGGATCTAGGAGTCGCAGAGGTATCTGCGTACTATGTAGACTGTTCCTAATAGAATTAATTTTTGAAGCTGTGCTATTGTCACTGTATTCAATCCTATTATATCCAATTGTTTCCTCAGGTCGGGTGGAATTGTTCCAAGGGCAACAATTACTATCGGAATACTAATTACTGTTTTTGTTCCCATAACCTTGTAAGTTCTATTTGCACGTTCTTATACCGTAATAGTTTTTTTTGCTCTTTATCCCTTATTCTGCTATCTCCAGGATTTGATATATCAATCAGATGTACTTGATTTTTCCCGACTACAGTGATATCCGGCGTGTTATGTTCTAGTGTTTGTCAGTCTGGATCCGAAAGTACCACAATATTTTATTCTGATCGCCACAAAATACTTTTTCATGTTCCCATCATCTCTTACTTGATCGGATGCCGTATTTTTTACACAGACTCCAATAAATTTTGTGGCCACTCTATTATGTCTTTGTAGATACTCAGTTTGTGCAATCTTTTTGCAACCGCATATTATATGTTCTACAGTTTCTTCTGTTTCTTTACAAAATCGGCACCAACTTTCATCATGGCTTTTATGGCATTTGTAGGAAGGGCCTGTTCTTGGGCTGCCATTATGAGTGTTTCCAAAGTTCCACTCTTCAGTCATTGCCATGTGTCGTCCATATTAGCTTTACGTTATATCTTTTTGATAAATTGGCCATACAGCTGTTTATTGTGCCATCGTTATCTTCTGGCCTTTACGACTTCCGTTTTATATTCGTGTTTGGTTTCTTTAAACTTTAGATCGCTATTTTTGTATGCCTTCATATTTTGTTCAGAATTTTCCTTCAAGTATTGTGCCAATGATTTCTTTTCTTCTTCGACTGTTTGTTGTATTTGGAGTAGACCGCACCCTCCTTCCTTTCCAGAAATATATAATTTGTCAACATCACTTCGCGGATGAAGATCATGGTTAATTGTCATTGTTTTCCTAGTTTTCTGAACCGAGTTTTCCATTTTTGCTTGTGTTCATATAATTATCCCAGGTGTATATCAAATTATTGGTACCGCCTAATTATTTATTGCCTTTCGACGTTACCAGCATTTAGCTTCGATTTTAGGATTTTCCTAATTCACCTTATATACTCTTTGCTTATCCTTAACTTCTGCATGCTTTATACTAAATCTGCTTGAAGTATTCCTAAATATTTATAAGTATCTTCTAATTGCAAGCTTTTAATATTAGTGTTTTTCGGCATTTTTATTTCACCTTGATCCAAGACTTTTCCGCGGTTCATTGCTAATTTGGCGCATTTTTCTAACGCAGATGTCATAGATATATCTGCCTTATAAATTCCGAGCGTATTCAATAAAGGTTCAATTTAGTTTCCGACTTTCCATATAACTTCAGATCAACCATGCACAGCAAATGATTTATTTTCAATGTTGAGACCTGGTACCTTTGGCAACATTATAATCTTTCAGCTATATTGCTTTTTTTTTTTTTTTAAATTGCTAATAATTACACTTCTTTATGTAGCGGGGTACAAGGAAATTTTTAAAAAGTTACAATTATATTTTTACGTATTTTGAGATTATGTTCTACGCGATCGAAGATTTAAGTATTACGAATTGCACTTTTTTATTTAATGAGAGAAATTTCGCGTTACATCGACGAAAACACACACACTATTTCTCAAAAATACTACACGTTTTATTAAAAATTTTCGATGCTGCGGCAGCAGCGATTTACGAAAAAAAAAAAAAAACCGTTCTAAACTCTTTTCCGTGAAGTTTTCCCCGGAGAGAAATTGAAATTCTAAAACAAAACCCGAACATAAAAAAATGTTTACGCCAATACGTTGAGAACTAAAATCAGACATCTACAATGCTGCAGAAAGAGATTATATCTAAAATCGATTAATGAAACTAATAAAATTAGCTTTTAGCGACAAAAAAAAAAAAAAAGCCACATCCGCATTTGCTTACAACGCAGCCGCTCCTACAAATCTCGCAACCTGGAAAAGTGATCCCGACATGAAATCAAAATCAAAAAAAAAAGCAAACGTAAATTTAAAAAAAGTGGTCCAATCGGAGTATATTCGCTTCGCTCGCTTTATTTCATAGGTAAAAAAAGTGTTGCAGCACGACAAACTTTTCCTACTTCACACGTCGTCAAGTAATTTCCGTCACCACCAGCGGGGTAATAAATAGGAAATGCGTTCGATTCCGGATTTTCTTCGAGAATACGTCATTCAACTGCTCTCTTCCAGATAATATCTCGGCCATTTTGTTTTTTATCCGATGAGAAAAGATCGGCCCGATTAAGCGACAAAACTACTTCTATCGGCTGCCCGATTATATTATATTATATTAATAAAAAAAATTTACCGCGTGCGCGGAATTTAAATTTCCGAACCGTTAATAATAAAAGCAAAGAAAAGTACGTAAGGAGGTGTGCCGGCATCAGCGTGGTTGACAACTGCGCGCCCAGCCAGCCAGCCAGCCAGCCAGCCGGGTTTTTCGTTGGTTCTTTATTAAAATTAAAAATTATCCCTAATTCTTTACAAAAGATAAAAATTGGACATTTCATTTATAACTGTCAAAAACCCGACGTCCTAACGCAGCTATTATATTCTGATGATCTCTTTATATCTCTTCTCCGTAGAACTTGTGCACTAATACCTATGCACGCAAGTCTGCAACCCAGTACACGGCTACGTATTTGTTTATCTATCTGAAAAATCACAATCGACGCTTTATCCGTGCTGCCGCTCGCTCCTCTGCCGGCCGCTAACGGTAATCTAGTGGTTATCGGATGTATTCATCGAGCGACCCAGTTTCACAAAAAAGAAAAAGTATCCAGTTACATACTAACGAACTGCTCCATCATCGGGCGCACACCGTCACCGAGCATTCGTAAACGCGGACCAGGACGAGTTTGTTTTTGTAGACAAACTGCGGTCTTCCGAGTTTACTAGCAAATGGTAACTTAACGAAAAAATATATTATTTCTGTCATACAATACAAATGTAACACTTATCGCACTAATTTTTACATGTCCCTTTCGTGCCGCATTATCTGTCGCTTCCCCTTCCGACCGGAGCCAGCCGCACAAAGCGCAAAATACGCACTCCCCTGCCTGTTAGGCTCGCTGTAAAAAATCACCCCACTTATTTTGTTTATAATTTTTCATCGCATTTTTTAGCATACACCGCGTCTCGCTGCAAACACATTCCCCGCATATGCCGCATATTCTCACACTTCACATAAACTACTTAACTCGCAAGCCTGCGCACACGTAAACACATACACAGCCGTTGCATTTCAACATAATACACAAATAGTTCGTGATTTCCAATGGTCGCGACTCTCGTCTAAACTACCGAGAAAATTTTCATAGAAAATAGTTTTTTTTAAAAAAACATCGACTTAAAAAATTAGTTGTTAACTGAAAAGAGTGTGGTGGTAATTTACTGTGATAGACATAGAAAGATACGATAATTATTCCGAGAAAAAAAAAAACAAACGACAAAAAAACATTAGTACTTATCACGAAATTTAAACTGTAACGGTGTTAAAAGACCACGCATATACATTAATTGAATATTACAACGCTATCACTTAAGCCAACTATTGAAAACGTCACAGAAATATTTAACGCAATCTTTTAATTGTTGCCATTTAAATTCGGTGCTGACTCAGATGTTTAAGAAATAGTCATAATAAATCTGGATAAATCGGTAACTTGTTAAAATTTACAAATATAAAAGAATCCTCTTATTAACAATTTACTTTTGTTAAATTTATTAAAGAAACGTTTTCCGGCATAGACCATCGTCATCAGCTAACGACAACACTCGACTCACAGCTAAAAGATCGAATCACCGAACGGTGTATTTCTAAAAACTTTCTTTTAAATATATATATATATATATATATATATATATATATATATATATATTCTCCAATGTCTGGTATCCCTGCATACAGGCTAATTCGTATAGTTCTTCCGAAGCCTTCAATGAGCCCGATGCAAACATTTTTATTTTCTTTTTTTGGACGAGCTCACCAATTCTACGAGGTGTGTCTAGGCGTACTTTTTCTTTTAAGTACGCTAGCCAAGGACCTACACCCAGAAACAACAAGAAGATAGCGTCATTTAAATTTCAATTCGGTCAGATACGGACAATATAAAGGATCTACTACTAATGGATGAAATAATGGATGGCGAGGGGAAGAACAAAATAATATACGATGCACAATATAGAACAGCGTGGATTTCAGCAGGCAGACAAGATAATATAAAATACAACGTTCGACAGAAAAAAATGGGCATTTGAAAAAGATGTGATTGGAGTCACAAACCGCCGCTTCATTGAGGCGCGGAAGACAATTTGGAGAGCGAACAAGGGAATATCGAAAATGAGAGGAAAGCAGAATGGCCAAAACGCAAGCGAATTATAGAAATGACAACAAAGCGAAGGAAACTCGAAAAACCAGGGATTAGAAGGAAAATTAGGTTATACAGATAGATGAAAGATCGTTACGAAAGAAGGAAGGTTGAATATCTGACTAAACTTTGAGGTGAAACTTTTTACCATTGGGAATGCAAGTTAGAGGATGGAATGTTTTCAAAAAAGGAACGACAGGAAGCAGCAACCCGAGCAAGGAATCCGCGCCGTCTCATTGTCTTTAATGAAAGATAAAAGTAGTGACCCAATATAAATATTTGAGGGTAATGGTGAACCAACACTTAAGGTGGGACGTACACACGGAATACACTGCAAGGACAATTAAGGCAACATTACCAGCATTATACACTTTAACGAAATAAGGAACAAATAAAATATTAAAAATTATGTATCATGCGCTAGTGGAATTGAGAATCAGATATGAAATTCAGGCATGGGGAATGGCTAGGAAAACATACGTGAGGAAAATAAGTAAACTGCAAATAAAATGCTTGAAAATTAGAATCATAAATACGAGACCGAAAGTGAAATAATTCAAAAAGAAGACGTACTGAGCGTTAGAGGAATGCATTTATTTATAAAGATATAGGAATACATAATGACAGATAGGGAAATAGAACCACCGGAGGAAAGAATTATTTGTACAAAATTCCGTTACCTAAAACAAAGATGGAGAAGCAAGCAGACAAATACGTTATAACTCAGCTGTTACATAATAATAGAGGAGGAAAAAATTGAGGTCAAAAAAAATAAAGGGGAATGGTTGCAGGAAGAGGGAAACATAATTAAATAAGAAAAAAGAGGTATGGAAATAGTGGCAAATAAAAGTGAAAACAAAGGGGAAGGAAAAGGGACGGAATAAAATAAATAATAGATAATAGCTAAGTTAGAAATAAGGAAAAATAGGGTAAGTTTGTAATAAAATGATTCGCGCGGTGATAATATTGTACATAGTACTATAAATAGTATAGTGTAGAAATCATTAGATGTAAGATGTGTAAATAGTGATAAATATATAGATGTATTTCGAAAAACAAAAAAAAAATCGAAAGATACCAAGGAAAAATGCACATGTGACTGAAAACTTACAAAGCAAATCAGCACAGATGGATTAGCGAGAAAAAAGTGGATAAGACAGCGTATGCGAAGAATGATGAAAGCGGAAGAGTGACCAGGAAAAGGGCAGCTGATCACTTGTAGAGCAATCATGGAGTCTGCAATAGTCGAATAATTAGAAAACAGACGACTAGAGGAAATGAAGATAATGGAGCATAAGGATGGTCGTTAAATCATTTATAAAGGTAGAATCGAAAGAAAGAAGACGAAATGATTCGGAAAAGAGTTAAAATCCGGAAGGACAAACTCCAAACCTTCACTTTCCAAATCCCTTCCGCGAGCAATAATTAAACAGGATTTCTACAGCACTATCAATTCCCAATTTTCCTCTCGCGTAACATAATTTTCACGTCATGGTTTTGGAGTCCCGGCGTACTTCTTTTCGGTAAAGATCATCACTCGTCGACATACGCAGCATATCAGAACTACATTTAAAATGACTGATGAGCTCTTGTCGTTTCGACGAAAATCGAATTTTAAAAAAGTAAATAATAAAATTATCGTACATTATTATTAGCATATCGACTGCTGATTATTACCGATTTTAAAAAAAGAAGAGGTTATCAATTTTTTTTATTTTATTTCACACGTAACTTTCGACGAAGGAAACCCCATTTTAATGATTCTTTATTTCATCAAAAGTGTACAACCCGACAGGGTTGGTTCTATATGAGCATCGATGAGTACTGGTGAAATAACGTGAATCTTTAGAAGATTTCACTATTCACTATCGAAACGTAAGTTAGAAACGAAACGAACTTTTAATGCGGCTAAACGAAATTTAGCTGAAAGTTTTTTAAACAATCTACACACCCCCTTATTATTATATGGCAGCTAGAGAGTTGTTTATTTTTCTCTTTTAATTGACGTTTTAATATGAACCAGCAAAATGTTAAAACTACTTAAGGGCCAAAATTATTTTGCAATTAAAACGACAATGAATGTGATTGACTTGAAACATCATCTAATGTTAAGTACCGCGGACAAATATAAGTTCGAATATAAAGGGAACGAATTTAAACCCCTCCAGCCCGTTTACTAACCCGCCACTAATGGAAATGTTACGTTTTAACAAATTCTGCAATATAACCGCGGGTTCTAACCGTAGCCTTTATTTTGTTCAAAAGTGTATCAGTCGGTGGATGAGAACTGACTGCTTAGTCATCAAATAACATTTAAAAAGAAAACAGTCCCTCTAGAGATATAGGAAAGTTTCTTCATTTAATATAATCGGACAAAAATTATAGCCTGAAATTTTTCATTAAAATATAGGGAATATATAAATCGGCGAAATTTCAAAGTTAACGGCATCGGCACTTGAAACGTATCTCAACGTCGACGTTGATATAAACGCAGATTTGAATAAAGACAACAACTTTGAAACGAACATGGGGCGATTTTCAAGCTCGTCATTGACGGAAATATATTACAACACGTTTGAACATCATAAAGTACATACAAGGTAGCACAGCTTTCGCAGTTGGTCTATCCTCCTATTATATCACTCAGTATATACGCTGAAATAAAACAAGAAGAAGAAGAAGAAGAAGAAAAAAAAAAATACCGACTTCAAGATTTCCCCTAAAAATTTTAAATAAAATAAAAAGTAAAAAATAATTACTCGATGAAATATAGTTTACAGTAAAGTATGGTTTAAGAGAATATTATTCTTAAACAACATTTATATACCTTAATTAGTGTCTCCGGTACACCAAATTCAAATTGCAACAATTAAGAAACCATATTAAATATTTGTCTAGCATTTTCGGTACTTAGAATGAGTAATTATGTTGTACTCATACGATTTAATACCGTTTTCCAATTATTTAATAATAGGTGTGTATTAATGATATTTAAGACGTAACATTCGCTTTAAAATGTATTACTCTGAATTATCGTTTATCAAATAATTACATTTTTTAGCGGTTTTTTTTTTAATTTTTCTAAAATTAATTAAAATGCATTTAAAAAGAAAAAAAAAAGAGAATAATTAATGCGGCTATTACGTTATAAACCGCAGTTTGTTGAATCGCATTGCACGCTAAGATTCTCAAAATTGTACCTTCTAAAACCTCATTTATAACTTTTTAGCAAAACTTTAAGACCCCTTTCTACAAAGTCCAGTGTCTAGTTCACAATATATACGTTGCACTTTTCAATATGAAAACATTATACGTAATCGAAAGGAAGGGAACGTTTTTATATAGAATAAATGGTCACAGTAACACACTTTTCGATTTAATATTTATCACAACGCACTTTAAAATTTTCTGTAGGTATTAACTTTGAACCGTCTCTCAATCCTATAAAAATCATTTAAAATAGCTGTAAAAATGTGAAATTTTTTACTTTAAAAAAAAAAACAACAACAAAAAACGTCGACTTCAAGATTTATTATAAAAATTTACTAGAAGTGGGCTAAAAAGTAAAAAATAGTTTTAAGTAAAAAATAATATATAATTTAAATTAAGTAGATAATAACATAATAATTCGTAAATAACGCTAACCTCTTCTTTAGTCGGCGCGTATTTAAAAACGATTTAATGTGCTCATTTTCTATAAGCCAAGTATTAAAAATAACATCCGAACATTAATAATGTGGTTTTTAATTTTCTTATTGTAATTTGTGAATTCGTTGCAGAGATTCCAGAAATTTAATGTTGTATACGAATACCGTCGTAATCTATCATTACGTATATATTACTCTAAAATATACTTTTTTTTTATCTAAAAATACTTTTTACTTTTTCAGTGGCATATCCGCGGGGGGGGGGGGGGATAGAGGGCATTCCCCTTTCCAAAAGAACCAAATGCTCGATGAAAAATTTGTTTACAACAGAGAAACTTAATTTATACTATAAACAATTTATATAAATGTTATATACCTATGGATTTAATTATAACTAATATTTAATACTGTTTTCTAGTAAAAGTATTATTAATGTTACGTTTTTATTCTGTTTTAAATTGCAACTGTCGTCGATCTTTTGCCATTTTTATTTATTTTTAATTTTTATTTTGTAATCTTAATTAAAAATAGTAGTAGTTCAATGAGATATGTATATATTTAAACTTGCTCGCGGACAAAGAATTCGGATTGGATTACTAACAAAAATAAAACAGAAGTAAATTCTAATAAAAATTCTTTCTAGTAATTTACCATTCGAATTCTAAACTACCATTTTTTAGCTAGAATTTTATAATTTTCTAAAAATAAAATAAAATTTAAGTTAAGCTGTAATAATTATAAGTATTTTTAAAACACATTTTTAAATCTCTAAAGAGGTGGTGGTCGCTATTTGATTTTCCTTATGAAACAAGCGGTATTTCTCAAATCTACTGTCTACCGTATATAGGATACTGCGTAATTATGTAATTTCGCTGGCCAAAATGTTTCTCCGGATCCGCTGCTGCTGATAGTAGTACACGCTAAAACTTTGCAGTTTTAATTAAAAATAGTTCAATGAAAAATATATATTTATCATGTGTTTTACTCGCTCGCGAACACAAAGAGAATTCGGATCGGATTACTAACAAAATTAAAACAGAGAATTAAAGTCTAATGAAAAATACTATGTCGTTCTATTTTCTCTAGTAATTCACTATTCAAATTCTAGACTTCCATTTTAGAGTTAGAATTTTATAATTTCGTTTTATTTTTCACCCCTAAAAATAAAACAAAATTTAAATTAAACTGTAATAATTGTATGTTGTTTTTTTTTAAATAACATTTTTAAATGGGATTGCTATTTAATTTTCTTTATGAAACAAGGGGGGTATTTCTGAAATCTACTGTATAACCGTATAAGATATTACGTAATTATATAATCGCCCCCGCCAAATGTCTCTCTGGATCATCTGCCCCTGACTTTTTAGTGCATTTTTAGTAAATTTTAACAGTAAATCTTGAAACTAATATTGCAATTGTCCATTTTCTGTATTAATATAAATTATCGTAAACGAACTACGAAACGGAAAATTAAATATTAACGGAATACCGTATTTGTATTCGTCGCATTTCTAACTTTTATCATATTTATCACGATTATATAGAGTACGTGATTCCTGAACATGTCGGCTTTCTTTTTTTTTTTAACGTATTTTGCAAATAATTAAATTTTCCGCTCCACAGTTTGCGTTTCTGGCGATTTATGGCAAAATTTCAAAGTCGATACTTGCTCCTTTTTTAGAAAAAATTTTATTTATCCATTTTTAGTGTAAAATTTTTGACTGGTAATATGGGTAACGTAAAATGATGCTACACTTTCGGTACCGTACAAAAGAGCTGGGTACTGGTTTTAGAGGATCCAAATTCTGTCGTTTTACTTTTCTTTTTTTTTTTTTTTTTGCCAAGTTATATTAACTGATAGAAGTATATCCTCTAAGGAGACTCCTTTTTTCAAACGCTTATTTCAGTGACTATTCAATACTCACCGAATAGCAATATACTCGGTATGGGTCCCCCCCAAGTACTCTTTCGAATAAATAAAAGATATCACTAGAATCAGCGCATATGATGGAAACTTATAGACACCCTCAATGATGAGAAATGGCGCTAAAGCGGTCTGAAATATTTACTATCTTTATTCGAATCTATATTTATCCGTTGTAATTGATAAGACTTTAATTATCAATTACATTTCCACGGTGTATTTAAGTCAATCTCGTTTGTGTAGCGTTACTAAAAACTTACCTATAAAAAGACTACATTTTTTTCACGCTTATTTCAGTGACTACGCAGTATCTGCGTTCGTCGATACACTCAACGATGTACTCACACGGTACCATCGCTGACCGGTACAATTTCGAATGAACCAAGAATCAGTAAAATGTGAGAAAAAAAAACCTCCTTCTTTTTGTCGCGTGTAACTTGTATTCATTTGGACCGATATTTTAATGATTTTTTATTCATTCGAAAATGGTATCATATAAAAGTATCAATCAGAAGTACTCAGCAGTCATTAAAATAAACGTAAAAAAAAAAAAGCCGACTCGCTTTGAAAAAGTTTTTCATCATACAACGAACACGATTAGCTTGAAATATTATCAGTTTACGTAAGTTGGAAAAAAGTTAATTTTTAACGAGAGGAAAAATTAAAGTAACTGGAAATGTTAACTGGAAAAAATGTCAATTCGAATAAAAAAAGGATTGAAAACGGTTGCGGATTTACAAAAACGCGCGATGTGAAAAATAAATAAAAAAAAAACGGGTTTTCAGCCTTATACGATTTTATTTCGGACGCCAACTGGTAATTATTTTACGGTACGCGCGAAAATGTGTCTCTGAATAATTGGCCAATTGGTAACAGGAACACTTAAATGATGCTGGAGCCAACTACTACTAATAGCCGACCAGCAGGAAACTCAACAAATCTTCTAAAAGTGAATAATTTTCATACCAGTATGTTTCTCAACTTTTTTTTTTTTACCCTATACCGGGGACACCGGCTAGGCAACTTAAGTTTTTGTTTATTTTCTCCCGAACCGGTAAAAACTCTTACATGTAAGTACCGAACTAGAGGTGACACAGTTCGAACTGAACGGTGCCAAAAAACCCGAATTATTATTCACTTTCACCGAACAAAATATGAAATTATTAACTGCATTATCGCTGCTGTCTTATTTGCATAATTCAGAGTATACGTTAATTGTTTTTATAAGCGAACACTTTTTTTAATTTATCGATGAGAAATGAAAATAAAAAACCGTTGATCTGTTAACGAAGAAAACAACGAAGATCTTACTAAATCCTGATCCAGATATATGGGTCATTTACTACTACACTCAGAGGTTGGGAGGCTTCCTTCCTATCTCCCGTTTCTTTAAAAATTCAATTTTTATTCGCTATATTAATATCTATATCCATGGTACGCTCAAAAATAAAAAAATCCCGTCTAATATTGATTTTTATTTTTTCAAAATTTAATGCATATTGTAAGGGATTTTTTTTTTTTTTTTTTTTTTTTTTTTTTCTGTCGGCTATACCCCATGTACTGCTGCTATGGCCAGAAGCACCGGAAATTAAGTTATTGGATGTTATACGGAGTTGATCATATTTATATTTCGGAGAAAATGAAGGACTGCTTCTACTGCAATTGGATCATCAGATAAAACTTGTTTCAATGAATTGCAACTGAATTTTTCAGGTCGATATATGGAGTATTGTGGGCATTCAAAGAATGGGTGTCGGAGTGTTAAGGGTGTCTGGACGCAGCGAGAACACAATGGTGGATCTGTTTTATTTATAATATAACTATGAGTCGGTGCAGTATGACCAATACGGAGACGAGACGGAACTACCTGTTCTTTTCTACTGTGCGTAAAAGATCTCCAAGGAATGGGGTAAGAGCGGATAGCTCTAAGGTGATTAGTCGTGGGGATTGCATTCCACAGGTCGCAAAAGGATTCATTTGTTATTTGATGAAAGTGACTGCATCAGATTCAGATATAGGAATCAAAGGATAGGGTTGGATAATAGCTGCCTCTTTAGCTGTTTTGTCTGCCAGTTCATTTGATGAAAAACCTGTGTGACTTGGAATCTATAATGAAAATTATATTAAGAGTAGGGTTACGGTATAGTATTACATCGAGATAAAATGTTGTTGCTAGGCAACAAAAATAGCGATAAATATGTTGCGACATTACATTTTAAAATTATTTTTGTCATGCAGATTTTCTTGTTTATTTTCATTAATAAAGTGGTCCGTAAGCGAGTTATTTACCGGTCAAGAATAAAATAGTTGAATTTTTACATAGCCGGAACATGATAAAAAAAAAAACCATTAAGAAGCACTAGTCCGGAGATCATCAGGTTCCGTTGTCAGTGATGAGTTGGCCTATGTGTTAGGATCACGAAGAAATTACCAGATTCTTTTTGGTTACGAGTTGGCGTGTGTCCTTCAATTACCTTTAAAATTGATTTAACAGTTAGCCAATTTCAAAAAAAAAAAAAAAAAAAAAATGACTCAAAAATGTATCAAATTAAAAAGAGACCTCATTGATATTTTCGTTTATCGCGGATTAACGCGGTTTTTTTACTATTAAAAAAAATTCGGATGAGAATATATTTAAAAACTGCGTGGCTGTACAGTATTATCGAATGGTAAAACTGCGATACGTTAAATAATTGAACGAAAACAAAAAACAACATTGTCTAATAAGGGGAACGTCAGAAGTGTGTGGTCACCGATTTGGTGGTCCAACATTTTCCAGATAACATAGTAGTCGGTAAAAAAAGGGAAAAATGAATTTCGCCGCTATTTGCATTAGTCCGTGAAACTCGAGAAAGCGCATCTAAAGTTAGCGAGCTTGTACGAGGTGTGACCAAAAAGTAACATGAAACTTTTTCAAAAATTATTTGGCCTATCTTCAATGTTCATTCTATGGTCCCTTCGAAGTATTGGCCCTTTGATAATTATACAACCGTAGTTTTCAAAATTTGAGAAACACCGTTGAAACGCTCTTTAGGTATGGCCTTGAGACTCGCTCTGTGATTTCGCCTAGACCTCTTATCTGTTGTTGGAAACCGTTGACCATTAAGTGTCTTCTCGAGTTTGGGAAATCGGAAAAAGTCTGCCATGCCTGGATAGTAGTGCGACATTACAACAATGTTTTTTGGATAAGCAAAGTGGTAGTATGCAAAGTTCGGGTTCCGGACTGTCCCACACAAATAGCGTAAAACTTGTAAACTCCGTATTGACTGTACGACCAGTCAGTAAAAATTCGTAACAAACTATTCGATTCCGGTCAAATACAAAATTCTCGTTACTAAAAAACGGTGAAATTCGTTTTCGTTTTTTACCGGATACTATGTCATCTGGAAAAAGTTGGATCAAATCGATAACCCGAACTACTGTTGCCCCCCCCCCCCCAAGTAAAATTAACCGAAGTTCTATTTAACATTATGCTTTTCCATAAAACTATCGTTTAACTAATAACGAAATTATTTACCGGCATTACAAGTCGATTTGTGATATATTAAAAATACAAAGACATACTATATAATAAATGTAATAGATTCGTAACGATAACACGTTTATAAAATTTCAATGACAGAAAAATAGCCTACGATATTACAGTAGGACAAAAATTTCGCCACTATCCGCTTCAATTGTAATCATAATTAATTACGGTAGCGCCAATAATTGCGAATTTTCATCAACTTCAATTTCCAAATAATTGCCGAGTCAAAAATTAAACTTTAACTCGTTTTTTAATTATTAATCGGCTGTATGAAAATTCGATTTAATCGTAATAAAACAACGTTTCTATTATGTGATTATCAAAACCAATGATGTCATATTTCACACAGGTACGCAATAATGCTCAGGTCCGTTCATCTGAAGTAGACGAGCAACCGAAAACAACAATTGAAACGAAAATTTTTCCCAAAGAGCGAAAGAATCTTTACATAAATATAATTTCAGATAGAACAAAAAATTTTTTACGAATTTCTAGAGCAGATTTAAACGGATATTAATACACGGGCGAAACCGCGAGTAACAGCTAGTTTTATATATAAACACTAATGTTTGTTTGTATGTTTGCGTGGTTTGTTCAACATGCATTTCCGTACCACTCTGGACGGATCATGCTAAAATTTTCAGTATGTACTCATGTTGTCCTAACAAAGGATTTAAAGTATGGCTGAGTTTTCCATCTCCTCTCTTTCACGAAATAAGAAATTTCGAATAGTTAAACAATAAATTAAAAAGCGATCAGCGGTACAGGAATGCATAAAAAAAATTAATTTTTATACAATTTTAAATAAAGCGATTGCCATGAAAAATACAAATTGAACGTAAAAATTTAAACAAAATTATTACTACGGTAAATACTAAACTCTAAATGACATTTTATTAATTTTTGCCGTAAGTAAATACAACGCTTTCCGTTATTTCACTTCTTACATTACTGAAATCATTAAACCCCCGTGACATGATCGAAACACACAAGTCGCGCTCCTAGCCTAGCTATTGTACTCATTTCGGAGAGTTAAATAAAATTAGTATTCTCTATTCATTTTTACAGAGAAATAAAAAATCGCGCAACGGAATTTTTAATATTTGCTACCAGGAATGTTATTTATACTCAAATTTGAAATCTTTACTCAACTACTGTTATTTCGATTTTATGGTAATAAATTAATTTTAATAAAATGCCCGAGACGAATAATTCGGAAGATACGAGTGAAGGTGTTTTCTTAAGTGCGTGTAATCATGGCAGATCATTGTGCGAATAACTCGCCCTTTTAGAATGATGGCTGTGTGTGTGTGTGTGTGTGTGCTGGTTTAGTTGAGCGAAACTTTTTGTTAGATCACGACAGACAAGTTATATAGAAAGATCGATAATTTTCGACTGAAAATGAACTGTGAAGACCATTTTTTGTTGAACAGCGATAAACCAATGAGCGAAAAAATCTGTACATAAATATATCAATTAGAGGCCAAAAAATAAAAAATAAACATTTATCGCATGTAAAGTCCAAGGATCATCAAGGGAGATTATAATAAAATAAGCGAGTATGGCGTAAGGAAAATTAAGTGGTCAAGAAGGAGTAAAAACCAAATGATTGCAGCGATGAGAGCAATTCGCTTTTCAGATATGAAACTCAATTAACTCATTAAAGTATTTCAGTATTGAAGATGAAGTCACAGAAAGCAGCTTTGTAAAACGTAGACACATTACTGAATATTACCGCCTAATTACGTGTATTAATTACGTAAAAACGTCGCATTACAAATAATTTTGTTACGTATTCACTTTTTTTTCAAATATCTTTGGTATATAATTTAGTAACTACGAAGTGCATTAGAAATGTTCCGAAAAAAAAAATATATTAAAAATAAAAGAGAAATCAATAAAGAGAATCCTACAACGAGATTTTTAATATTTTCTGTACCGGAAACATTATTTATTTTCAGATCTTAAACCCTTGCCTACTATATCGTAGTTTGCTATGTATAAATATTTAAAGTTTGTTTCAATTATTATATTAATAATATTCACAAAAGAAAGAAAAATTGAATAAAATAAATAAATCTTTAATAAACAAACCAAATTCTCCATGTAAAATATTAGACGTATTAATGCGTTGGTAAGGCTGAGGAAAACAGCTGTCGGGTAAGTTAATGGACCGTTTATGAAATAAATAAAGATGTAATTCAAAATGACAAATAAAGAATAAAAAACGGACGATTACAATGATAAAAGCTATGTCGGGACTTCCAGGAATGTCACTGAGTTGACTATAATGAAAATTTTTTTTTGCTAATTTCCAGTACAGATGGAAACACACGAGAAAGACGTACTAGAACATATACCTTTTTTATTAATATAAAAAAAAATGTTACAGTATACGTAATTTCGATTTTAATTCAACATTTATATCCGAAAATGAGTAATACTATTAAAAATAAATAATAATTGATAGTCGGGTAAAAGCGAACATTTTAAAAACTACCCGTTCAAATTAAGTACTAACGCAGCGATTAGACAAATATACCGAAAAAACTGACAAGTAGCATAGTTTTATTATTCGTAATTCGTTTCTTTTGGCCGAAGCTAGTGGAATTATGGTAATCCCGAATTTGATTCTGGCCATGGTAATTAGATTGAAACGAGCAAGCTTACCGTAGACTAGTCCTCGAATTTGTCGCATATCCGCAGTACTGCCAGTGTCTGCGCGAATGCACAACAAGTAAACACACTATTCATTCAGCAGAGGACTAAAGTACTAAGAGAATGCTGCGGCAGCCGCGGCAGTTACTCTCCGAAAAAGACTACAACTAGAATTGGACGTTAAACACACTAGTTCACTTTCTAGGAATAGTTTTTTTTTTCTTCAGAAATTTTACTTCCAACTTATACTCGTATTTTAAAAAATACACATATATTTATATAGATGAGAATAAGCGTAACTGATTTTTAGCAATCTAAATTAAACATAAATTCCCGGTATTATTCAAAACGTATTATTCGAAATTTTATATTACATAAACACCCCGTGCAAAGGTAATAAAAAAAGGACACGCAAAAAAGAGGAGTATCAGTGTTAGAAGTGTAACAGTAGGCTAAGTTCCGAATACATTAAAAGCCTTTTAAACAAGTAGGATTGCAATGCTAATAATAATAATAATAATAATAATAATAATAATAATAATAATAATAATAATAATAATAATAATAATAACAGTAACAGTAACAATAATAATAACAATAATAATAAAAATAATAATAACAAAAGCCGACAAGTATCGAGTTTTTAAGTGTTGTGGCACAGCAGGAAACTTACGCAGTCGTACAAGTATATGTATATAGGGGTTGGGTTTTCGGAGATGGTCGTCAAACCTACCACTTAACAGTGAAGATAGTACACAATACTTGGAGCATCGCGTATCTGTGCATAACGGCACAAAAATTATCGGTGTCCCTTTTGAAAAGGGCCAGCAGAGCGCTTTTATGACGGAGCAAATGGACTAGGAAAAGTCAGCCAGCAGTTATGTCAACAGTAAATCATAAAAAACAAATAACCAGGTCAGGTTAGGCTTAGAGCGAATCGAAGCGCACACAGTAAGATACCTTTGCTCGCGTTAGCGGTACCGCTCTTATTGCTATTTCATTTGTTTCGTTCCGGGAGAATTTTCACAATGACGCTACTGTAAGAAAAAAGCGGCATTACACAATCGCAGAACTAGAAGAATAATTCAACAGTAACAAGCCCGTTACGAAAAATACCTGTTCTATTTGCGTCTTACAGATAAAAAATAACAGTGCGGCTACTGCCACTGCTGTCTGTTTATACGACTGACTCGCACTAGTCACATTTCGATTTCCACAGCACCCATTGTCACCGAAACAGTTCTTCTTGCCGTCGGGCATGGTATCGCTGAAATAACCGCTGTGCCCCATTTAGGCCAAGAGAATAATTGTGAAACTGTAGAAAAAATTCTATTTGTTTTCTTACATCTTTCCTATTTAGAAGGAAGCTGGAATAGTCGATTCTCACGCTCTATACCGGTATGTATAAGGCAAAAAAGGGCAACCAGGTTCACGCGTGTGGCACATTTTCTCCGGATACGGAATCACAGGCGACAGAGCAGATGAAATGAGTTTATTCGGCGAAAAAGAGGTTGTACTCGTATTTGTTAACGACTGAAGATTTCGGAAAGAGAACAATTTGGACATTAATACAGAACAAGAAGAAAAGGATGATATGGTCCATGTCCGAGATGTCACCGATCAAATCGAAATACGCTTTTCAATCCGATGTTGCTTCATCTTGAAGTAAACACTATAACAGCAACCAGCATATCCTCCTTAGAATTTACTTCATCGATTCGACCATTACATCCTTGAAGTCTAATTTTCTATTTACGATCTAGAACGAGCCTGTCATCTGCAACTCCGGGCTACAATTAATTATTGAGATTACACCTACCTAAGAAGAACATTGTCGTATTTAACGCATCGCTAACTATACGGCTCTGGTTTTTTTACGGGGATGCATCAGATAGCGACCATAGGATATTAATATATCGCTATTTCTTTTTGTTCACTTCATAATCGGATTAAAATACTCAGAATAATTATTATTAATCGAAACATATAAAAATATAATTGGCACACACTAAACATCACACTTTCTGGGAATGCCCAATTGTTTTTAATAATTTAAGAAATGAGTATGATAATTCCACAGACTGGTTTAAAAATAAAAGTACAGCATCGTAGCCCAACCAGCCATCTTATTTTGCAAACGCAAAGAGTTGTGAATCGTGAGAAATTAAAATTTAATTAGGAAAAAATAGTTGCAAATATGAAATAAGGGAGAGTCCGGAGAAACCAACGGTGTTTCTCTTCTTTCTTTCTTTTTTTTTTTTTTTCGATTATTAATAATAAGTAAACTAAAACAAATGATTTTTCATTGCACCGCCTATGTACGGTTAAGAACCAACAAGAGATGAATGTGGAAAATAGAATAAAGTAAAAAAATATAATAACAACGAGAGAGAACACACACGTATACGTGTATCATACGTGTACGGCATGCAAAACACTGTGCTATAGCAGAAAGAAAAGAGAAGACAATGAAAATAATCTCGCCCGTAGAACAGTATTTTGGTCGAGAAGATAGAGTAGAAAAGAAAAAGTGAACGAATTCGAAATAATTGTCATTAGAAAACGTGAAGCAGAGCTCTAGTTGTTGGAAGTGGCTGAATGAAAGTAAAATATGCGCGGGTTTTGAAAAACGACACTACCCCACCACTACCAAGTGAAAAAGCGGTTTAGGGTTAAAGTAAAAATAATTTTTCGGGGAGCGTACGAGATCCGGGGTGAAGTTGAAACGGAAATAAAATTATTGGGAATTTTATTAGGAGAAAAAAGAGGGCAAATTTCGTAGACGGACTAATGATAATTTAGAAGAGGTGATCTTAGGAATATTTCGAATAAAATCGGTATGTTACAAGAAATCAGCAAATAAAAAGAGAAGGAAGCTTCATAGAACCAGTAAGAGAACAGCTGAAGTAGGACACGCCAAAAATTGTAATCTTTAGATTACGCGTAATGTCAGGACACTTAAGAACACCGAGTTGACAAGAATTTTAGATGGTACTTCTTCTGCAAACGAGAGAGACCTAGAGAACTGTACTACCATAATAATCAGATCTGAAAATGTTTTTTTTGCTATTTCCTATTTGCGGTTATTTTAATATTAACTTTTGAACTCTTTCCACAAACGGTAATTTGAATGGGATCATCGCATTTTTAAAAAACTGAGAGTAATTTACTAGAAATAATTTACGCGTCAAAAATACTTCGCTCTTTTTCTGATTTAAAGATTTTAAGAATTTTTTTTTTTTTTTTTTACTTATTTTCAAATACTATTTATTAATTTCAAGAATTTATACACGATAACACAGTATGACCATGAAATCTGAAACCCGACTTTCAGCTCGATAAAAATAAAATCCTGCAGAAAATTCACCGTATCTTTCCTACAATTTCTGAACACACAACATGCTGGCGGAAACATTCGATCATTTCCTCCATACCGAATGATTCCTCTCTATTCGACACCAAGGTAGGAATGAAAAACTTTTTTTTGAGCCACATAGAAAGTGACGACGCCACCTATAAAATCCGTCACACTTATATTCATTAAAATCTCAAACGTCTATAGATGAAACTTTCAACCAAAGTGTCGGAAGGAATGTCGTCTTATCGAACGTTGTACAATGTCTTTTCCCTCCTCCCTATGATATGTAACGTCCCTATCGTCAAAATGCCCCAGCATCTTTAACCTATTAATTTCTGTTTCATTGCTTTTGTTAAAGAACACTGGCCTTTCATATTCTTCCTCCTAAAAGACATCTACAAAATGATGTAAAAATACATTATCCTAACCATGGATGCTGTACATAGGTGGAGAAAACAACAAAACAACTTTATCTCAGTAAGAATTTTCAGCGATTATCGCATCAAAAGTTAAACTGATAAACTGATAGGTTTTAGGTTTTCTTCTTTTTGTTCTTGTAGATTATATTAATGTGGCTTTCAATCTTGAATTTTAAATATTATCTCATTTTTTTTTTTCAGTTTAAAATGACCCAAATTAATCAATTTAATCAGTGAACTTTCGAAAGAAAAAATAGATTAACATTGTTTTTTAAATCAAAAGCAACCGGTGGTCCCGGGATTTTGTCAAATCGCCCACGAATGTATATTATGAAATAAAAACATATCGAATGTGCACCATTACTTGACACCTAAGTAGCCAGCTGCTGTTATAACTACTCAATAAATAATTGTCTGCCGGAATTAAGTGAATTGTTCGCCTATAACTCGATTATACCATTATAAAGAATTACTTATATTCTCACAGCGTCATCAACTGATTCCACGCTGTTAACCGTTTTTCCTCGATGATTGTTTTTTTTTTCACATCATTTTTCGATTAGCCAAGTATACAAATTAACTTTTTCTTCACCCGGGACCGATTATTTCCTTGATGCGCTATCTCCATGCCGCTTAAAACCATTCCGTTCACAATATCGAATGAAATAATATTCCCATCGAAATGTTTCGACTACTTTTTTTTCTTATTTCCCGAACACGTTTCAACCCCCGTTGTTATTATCGTAGTCTCTTTTCACTTTTCCCATACTGACTGCCCTGCTCCTTCTTTTAAATACAAACAAAACGTTGCGTTACACACCTAATTAATAAAAACTCCAAACAATACAGTGTAGACACCTACATAGACGTACATAGAGCACGAGTTTTGGAAACATTTTAAAAAACACACGATCAGAAAACCAAACGTCATAAAGAAAGCGGATTGCCAAACAGAAAGCTAATAGTATCAAGTATGGACGTCTATATGGGCGTGTGCGTATATTAATGGCCCCGCTTTATCTTGAAAATGCGTCGAACACAATGAAAATAATTATCGTTAACAATGCACGACGCTGGTACATTAATTTAATTTCAACGTAATGCACAGGCCGGCTAATTTGACCACAGCAATTGATGATAAGAAATTAGCGACAGCTACTAAACACATACGCGCCAGTCTACTTCGGTCGGGGAGTGCATACATTGCTCTCTCCTAAGACAAAACTGACAGATGTACTAATGATCCGAATCGTTTTCTATGTATCCTCCTGCGTGCAGCGTAACGAGTCATCACCGTCACCGCATTGCTTCGACGAATAGTGCTCTAGCACTGATATCCGGAGAAGTGAAAATAAGTTTAACGTCGGGCCACCAAAGACGGCATCTGCGGTTTTCTAGGATGTACCGGAACGTACAATGTGATCTAACGTTTTTTTTATTTTCCACAAAAAATCACATTCAGTAACGGTAAAGATGTGTGTTCTTTTCTTGGACGCGAGTTAGGCTCGCAGCCATAGAAGAGAAAAAAATTCAATCGCAGTTAGGACGTCAAATAATAATACCGTTGCACACTGGGTGAAGGTCTGTTCATCGAGCTCTCTCTCTCTCTCCCTCTCTCTCTAGTGTTTATTAATGTTATTAAAACCGAATCGTTTCGGTAGTTCGAAAACAAAGGTGCCTCTAACCCATCTCGGCTGATCCATAATTGATTAACAACGATTTGCCGGACACTTTCAACCGTCACGTTTCTCACAAAATGATTTCAATGCCAACGCCACTTCGTCTAAATTTCCCTAACTCGCGTTGCAGATTCTAGCCGGGAACGATGTTCCGATATATCTGTGGAGATATTGTAATCACTTATATATATTTGGCAAACGCACTGAATTCTTGTAACCACACACGCTTGCGATGTCCTCAACCACGCATTTAAATTTCTCGCACGTAATACGAAACTTGCAATTGCACACTCACCCTACTCTTCAGTTTTGAAAATGTATTTTAGTTTACGTGATATTTAATGCTACAACATAAATCGCGAATAAATTTTATAGATAATTGCATTGTTTGTATTGGAATATTCTCGCGGTATGAAAAATAAAAACAAAACATCAAAATTCATAAAAGGTGCAGAAGTATTACTACAAATTATCCATCTGTATAACTCTACAATAACGTCCTGTATATTTAGAAATTGGCATCATATTTAAATTCGTTGTGCAAAGCGTAAATACAAATATATTTCATCGTAAAACAAGGATATTTCGTCTATTTTTAATTAATCGTGGGCTAAATAAGCGATTAGCTTATTTTCCATTTATTAACAAAGTACCAACAATTTTTCATCTGATCATTATGTGTTCTAAAAAATCAATGGTAAATAAGAGTTTTATCACTCTTTCATTTTCGTTGGATTACTATTAGCAGACAAGTGTTTCCGCAGATTTAATCAATGTTTTGGTTTTATTTTATTTTAGGGATTTTGATTTTAACTGTTTCTATTATTATTATCATTATCATTATCATTATCATTATTATCATTATTATCATTATTATCATTATCATTATTATCATTATTATCATTATTATCATTATCATTATTATCATTATTAAAATAAGTATTGTATTTTGGGATTTTTCTTGGTTTTATGTAAAAAATACGACAAATGCAACTCATTAAAAATATGTGAAATCGAATAAAAACACGATGCGAAAATTTGAAATGGAAATATGATATTTTTGAATATTTCTTTATATTGCGTTTATTCGGATTTAGATCCAGCGTGTGTAAAATTTCTTTAACGTTCATTATTACGAATGGTTGATGTCCCTTAAATTTGTCATGAATATTCTCGCAAATACTATTACTTTTTAGGAGTGTCTCTAGTCACACACATGAAACAGTAACTCGAATTTGCTTTCTGACCATTCCATTTTCCCGCTACCACTTACCCATGTTCGATAAACTGTTCATCTACTTACCCGTTGCTCTTTGGAATTTAAACGTAATAATAGTTGAATTTTTTTTTTTTTTTTGTGATTTTCAATTAGCATATTTTGTAAAGATTTTCTCTCTCTCTCTCTCCCTCTGGGAAACATGTCTATCACCGATCAACAAAAAACGATTCTCAAGTTCTGTTGAAAATTTCCGCTTTTTCTATAATCTGTGTCTATCGCGAGCTAATGAAAAGTTAAGGGCGCACACAACCAATATTTTTATAAAATCAACAACTGACAAGTAGGTTTCGCCTTTTTATCTTGCCGCATAGAATATTTCATTATAAACCGGTTGCGAGTTGTTCACGAAATAGTCTCCCATTATTACACATTTAAGAGAACTCCTTCTAAAAATGAGATTAAATCATATAGAACAATCAGTTATTTGTCGGTCATAGTATAGCTGGTACTAAACCAATCGAATATGAAATACAAAAACATATAAGCTTGGTCGCATTTAAAAATAATATTAATATAGATCATCCGTTCAATAACGTAATACATAAGACACCATTTTTTGAATATGAAGATAAACTACTTAAAGTAAAAAAAATTATGGATAAATTTTATATAAATAAATTTCAAGAAATATGGAATAATTATAATGGAATAACGTATCAATTTTTCTCAAGTATAATGGATAGATTTAAAAATAATCAATGCACGCAAAATTTTTTTAATGTTCAATTTATAACAGGGCACGAACTATTTAAGGGGTATATTTATATAAATTTAAGATATCTGATTATGAGAACTGTGTAATATGTAATTTTAGAGATGATGTTTTTCATATACTAAAGGGTTGAAATTATAATAATAATAATAATAGTTAATTAATTTAACAAATTTTCAAAAAGATGAAGAAATAAAATTCCGGAAAAATAATGTACATTTATATTAATTAAGTAGTAAAAACATAGTAGGTATTGTCAAAAAAACCCGTAAAATGGTAATTAATATAATACCAGATATTAATTCCGTTATTGTAATGAATCAATATTTTTAGTAAATAAATGTACCCTACCTGAAATTTCGAGAAAAGGGGAAAAAAAAATAATGAACACAGTTTTCTTTTAAATTGTGGATCAAATTAATAAAATGTTATTTAGAATTTATTTATATATTTATCGCAATAATCATTTTATTTTACAAAAAAGCTGTTACCCACCACTTCGCCCGTGTATTAACAACCGTTTAGATCTGTACTTGGGAATTAATAACAAAAACTTTGTTTTATCTGGATTTTACATGTAAATATAAATATATATATATGCCGTAGTAAATATTTTTTTAAGTCTTTATATTATCCCACTTTTTAAAATTTGATTATCTGTTTTTTATTACTTATTTTGATCATAACATACACTTATTTTATAAACGGTCCATTAACTTACCCGATAGCTGTTTTCCTCAGCCTTACCAACGCATTAATACGTCTAATATTTTACATGGAGAATTTGGTTTGTTTATTAAAGATTTATTTATTTTATTCAATTTTTCTTTCTTTTGTGAATATTATTAATATAATAATTGAAACAAACTTTAAATATTTATACATAGCAAACTACGATATAGTAGGCAAGGGTTTAAGATCTGAAAATAAATAATGTTTCCGGTACAGAAAATATTAAAAATCTCGTTGTAGGATTCTCTTTATTGATTTCTCTTTTATTTTTAATATATTTTTTTTTTCGGAACATTTCTAATGCACTTCGTAGTTACTAAATTATATACCAAAGATATTTGAAAAAAAAGTGAATACATAACAAAATTATTTGTAATGCGACGTTTTTACGTAATTAATACACGTAATTAGGCGGTAATATTCAGTAATGTGTCTACGTTTTACAAAGCTGCTTTCTGTGACTTCATCTTCAATACTGAAATACTTTAATGAGTTAATTGAGTTTCATATCTGAAAAGCGAATTGCTCTCATCGCTGCAATCATTTGGTTTTTACTCCTTCTTGACCACTTCATTTTCCTTACGCCATACTCGCTTATTTTATTATAATCTCCCTTGATGATCCTTGGACTTTACATGCGATAAATGTTTATTTTTTATTTTTTGGCCTCTAATTGATATATTTATGTACAGATTTTTTCGCTCATTGGTTTATCGCTGTTCAACAAAAAATGGTCTTCACAGTTCATTTTCAGTCGAAAATTATCGATCTTTCTATATAACTTGTCTGTCGTGATCTAACAAAAAGTTTCGCTCAACTAAACCAGCACACACACACACACACACAGCCATCATTCTAAAAGGGCGAGTTATTCGCACAATGATCTGCCATGATTACACGCACTTAAGAAAACACCTTCACTCGTATCTTCCGAATTATTCGTCTCGGGCATTTTATTAAAATTAATTTATTACCATAAAATCGAAATAACAGTAGTTGAGTAAAGATTTCAAATTTGAGTATAAATAACATTCCTGGTAGCAAATATTAAAAATTCCGTTGCGCGATTTTTTATTTCTCTGTAAAAATGAATAGAGAATACTAATTTTATTTAACTCTCCGAAATGAGTACAATAGCTAGGCTGGGAGCGCGACTTGTGTGTTTCGATCACGCGTCATGGAAGTTTAATGATTTCAGTAATGTAAGAAGTGAAATAACGGTACGCGCTGTATTTACTTAAGCCAAAAATTAATAAAATGTTATACGAAATCGGTTTGGTAGTTCGTTAAAATTAACGCGCACAAATAGAGAAACAAGCAAATAAATTTTTCCACTTCCATTTACATATTTCTCGTAGAATATAAGTTTTGGGACGTCAGAGATTGAAAGCAAAAAAAAATTTTTAATTAGTTTTTTTTAGAGAAACCACAAATCCTGCTACAGAACTTTTAAATAGTTGCTACTGGGGGAATATTATTTATATTCAAATTGTAAATCTTTGCTCAACTATTGTGGTTTACTGTTGTAGTAATAAATTAATTTTTATAAAACGCTCGACGGACAAGTTAAAGACGCAAAATAAAACAGGCATGTGGGCGGAGAACATGCTCAGTTAAAGATGTAATTATAGAAGATTTCCATATGGCCAACTCGCAACCGGTTTATAATAAGCGAAAACGATGTGTCACTTATTAATTTTTATATTAAAATGATGAGTGTATGTGATTTTCAGTTGAGCGAAAGATTTTGTTTGATCGTGACAGACAGCCAACTACTGCGGTTTGTTGTTGCGGAGTGTATTGGAAGTTTGTTTTAATTATTGCAATTAGTATTGTTGCCAAAAGAAAAGAAAACTGAATAGAGAAAACATCTTTAGTGGAAATATAGAGTTTTCATTATTAATAGGCGGATGAAGCCGGGGCAGCAGCTAGCGGGTAGGTAAATGGGCTGTTTATGGAATAAGTAAACGATATGATGAAAACAGCGAACAAAGAATAAAAAACAGATGATTGTAATGATGAAATCTATGGGACCTACGGAAATGTCAGTTAACTTTAATGAATATTTTGGCAAAGGACGTACAAATTTAAAAATGTGAGCTAAAACCAAATAAAACGTTCACTATAACGTATGTGTACAAATTCTGGAGAAAACGAAAAAAAAAAAAAAACTTTTATTAAATTAAGGATACAGATTTGAACAGGTATTAATATACGAGTGGAACCGTGGGTAACAGCTAGTATTATATAGATCTATGTATATATATATATATATATATGTGTGTGTGTGTGTGTATGTATATAAACACATGCATGTGTATGAACGTGCGAGTAATCCGAATGTATTATTCGGAGCTGGGTAAAAAAGTTAAAATGATAAAAAGGAAGAAAATAATTAAAGTAAGTTGGCAGTGATAAAAGTGGGATGTATTCGCTGATTTTTATCGTCATACCGTGTCGAAAAACATACGTATAAAATTAAAGGTGAGAAATGATACTAATTTACACGGTGAAAAAATGAAATAAATAACATCGAGGGAAAACTGGATAGAAGTAATGATGATAATGCCGCTATGTTAAATTTGTGCACCATACATTCTCTGTTCATCTGTTGTTATCTACACTACTCGATCTTTGTTGTATACGCTTTTCTGCGGCCAATAATATTTTTGTCGGTTTTTGCCTCTTTTCGTTACGATTATCAAGAAAAATACTGCGAGATAAAAATAATATAATATTACCGTCGGAAAGAAATTACACGTCGTAATAGGTACGTACAGAAAGAGATAGCGGCGCTAAGAAAGGAAATAACTAGAGCCCTTATCCAAGTCAGCATCGGCCATTGGTGAATCTTCTAATGACGAAACATTTATACATTGTCACCACAAATCCGGCTCAGTCTCCCGTTCAACATATTACTATCGCATGTAGATTTCTTTTCGCACTGAACATTACGTTCCAGTGTGTTTCTGAATGATCTCCCTTTAACGGAACTTTAAATTCGCTTCCACTTCAAAATGCGCATAACCGTACGGGGATATTTAAAGCAAAGCGGGGCTCATGCTGAAATTAATACTGAGTGAAAAGGCGAATCCATAATGATCGCTATGCTAAGTGATCGAGATCAATGTACACGGTAGTAATCAAGTGTACCTGTCAACGGGTAAAAATAAAAACAAAATGGTGTCGCTATTCTCAAATTTATCGATGGAAAAAGTATTTCTTCATCGCACTAATGCTTAATTCGGGTGAACAGTAATAATTTTAGCGTGTACTATCAGCAGCAGCGGATCCGGAGAAACATTTTGGCCAGCGAAATTACATAATTACGCAGTATCCTATATACGGTAGACAGTAGATTTGAGAAATACCGCTTGTTTCATAAGGAAAATCAAATAGCGACCACCACCTCTTTAGAGATTTAAAAATGTGTTTTAAAAATACTTATAATTATTACAGCTTAACTTAAATTTTATTTTATTTTTAAAAAATTATAAAATTCTAGCTAAAAAATGGTAGTTTAGAATTCGAATGGTAAATTACTAGAAAGAATTTTTATTAGAATTTACTTCTGTTTTATTTTTGTTAGTAATCCAATCCGAATTCTTTGTCCGCGAGCAAGTTTAAATATATATATACATATCTCATTGAACTACTACTATTTTTAATTAAGATTACAAAATAAAAATTAAAAATAAATAAAAATGGCAAAAGATCGACGACAGTTGCGTTTGAAACGGAATAAAAGTGGAACATTAATAGTTTTAGTAGGAAACAGTATTAAACGTTAGAGAATAGGGACTATAACAGCTTCTTTCCAGAATGACGGTATGCGGCTTTGAGCCCATATTTAATTGTAAATTGCTAGAAGGTACGAAAAAGCCTGTGTCGATAAGTGCGTCAACATCAGTGAATGAATTCCGTCGGCGCCAGGGGCTAAATTTTTTGAGCTCGCTTAAAGTAATAGGGGCCTGTTGTATTCATAGGCGTTATTATTATTAAAAGTTTTCGGGGATTTTTTTTTTTCAGTTTTATGCAATAGGAAATTTTAAGAGTAAACCGAAGACGACGATTCGTAACTGAAATGTGTGCAAAAACACATTTACCACATCAGAGGGTTCAACTATTGGGCAGTTGTTTATTTTGACAGGAGAGATTGGTGGAATGGTAGAAATGCCGTTTATTAATTTAATCTAACCCCCAAATTGTTCGGCTGCATGTGCTTTGAGTTCTAGTAGAAACAAAGGCTGTCCCCATGCCTCTTATTTCTTCCGGCGGATTACATCACGTACGGCAGCACGGGGGCTTTCCTAAAAGCAATGAGATCGGAAGCTATGTGGGTAGATTTATATCTTCGGAGGGATTTTTTTCTTGCAAAAATCGTTGTACGAACTTCGCTACACTACAAAGGGACGCAACGTGGGAGTGGGAAAGGTTAAAATTTGAAAATAGATGCATTGGCAGCGGCAGTTAGTTTATCTGAGAAAGTTGTAATATTTTCTTGCACTTAAGGAGAAAGAAGAGGCGGAAGTTTTCTACCCCTTCAAAACCGACTCAGTGCACTAGCCGATGGTGCGTAAATAGTCGCGAAACGGGATATCGAGAACGCTAGAAAAAACGACAGTTTAATGTTCACGCGCTGTGTTCCCTTTGTTCCCCGAAAAAATAAAAATAGGCGACGATGAAAGCAAATGTAAATAATAATGTTGTATATGCATGTACAAATAAAATGTGATTGAACGATAAAGATTCGTTTGTACAAGAATTGAAAACGATTCTTCAAAGAGCAGTTTAGAAGAAAAAAGATTGCTAGTCAAATTGTTAATGAATGGTTACAAATTCAACATTCCAATTACTATCCATCGTTAGTTACTACTTTCTCCCATTTTTCTCGTAATTGACGGGGATCGAAAGAAGTCCTCCCTTTCGAAGTTGTCTACGAGTCGGTCTACTTCCGTATATGTTCGGGATTACTCAAGTGTTGCCCTAACAAACCACCGGAAAGAACAATGTCCGAAGAATAATAAGGGTAAATAAGGTTTTCCATCTCAGCTCTTATAATAGTTCCTTGACGTTCGAGTAGCATGAGGTCGAGCGTTGTCGTGCAACAAAATCACTTTGCCGTGTCTCCTTAATAAAATGATCGCTTTTCCTTAATTAATCAACTCAAATTCATCAGTTCCTGTTTATAGCGTCTCCGAATAACGGTTTCGTTACGTGCAAGTAGTTCACAGTACACGACATCTAGTTGATCCGGCCATTTACAAGCATCGCTTTGACACAATCAGTATTTGGTCGTACTGTCGATGTTGATGGCTCGTCAAGCCTACACCGTACTTTTCTCCATTTAAGATAATCGTATCGTATTCACTTTCCGTCACCCATAATCATACGGTACAAAAAAACCTTTCTTTCCTGCTTTGAAGCAAAAGGTCACACGTCGTTTCGCGCCTTTCAAAGTTCCGCAGCTCGTAACTCGTAAAGCAACAAATATCGGAATTTTTGGATCATTCCCATGTTCTTTAAACGTTTTTAGAAATCGCTATTCGGTCAACATTTAATTATTCTGCAAGCTCTCTGGTTCATCCGGTAAAACTTCTAATTCGAAATATTCAAACTTTTTCGGCTGCCTACGATGTCCTTTATTCTCTGTGTCAAAATCATCATTAATACCAGTGCCTACAATTTTCAATTGACAAAACTTATTTGAAGGAAACTATAGACAACACGTCATAACTTCCCGTTGCACTTTCCTCTGATTAGAAGTAAAACAACAAAGTTTTCGCAAATGTCGATTTCTTGAGCACAGAAACTGAGCATTGAATACATCAGCAGAATAGCAAATCATATAAAGTTTCCACATAAAATTATATTGCACTATAGTGAAAACTGCCGAAGTTGCCACGTATCAAACTTCTTGGTCAAAATCAATTCTGTGAGATGAGCGTGTTTAAGTGCATAATCTCTTTTTAAAGAGTTAAACAAATAAATTTGAAGTAACTTATTTGTTTACTTTTGTAGTATAATAAAAAAAAAAAAACAAAAAAAAGAAAAACAATACAAAATCACAAAGTATTACACATATTTTTTTACACTGTAATTATTTAATTACGTCTTTGCGATAATTAAATTTCTATCGATATTTTTTTTAAATAAACGGCTCATGAATACTATATAAAGTGGATAGTGGAACATAAAAAATGCTTCGTTCCTTTATCCTTCGCACCACTCTTCAGACCGTCACCACATTATTACCGCAGTGTCACGCTATATTAATAATATACTTAATTCGAGAATCTTCATACAATATTGTTTGTCAGCCGACTCGATAAACACTGTTGCAGATATTATAACTTCACAAAACGAAGATCGACAATTCCAAAGTAAAGATTATTATAGCAAGTTCATTTCCGAGAACAGGAGTAATAAATTCTGCCGAAAAATTCCGGGCGATGATTTATCACATTGATCAGAACCAGCGTCAATCTAGAATTTTTACGCTTTTTTGGAAATATACGAATTTTGTATGCTATTTTCATGTATACGTTCGACGTAATTTAACGGAGGTCTGGAGCTAAGAAGTACGATTAACTTACGGTAATTTTTCTAATTATCCGGCAGGGTTTCGGGCGGAATCGTGTCGCATATCACATTGTCTGTCGCTAAAGTTCTGACGTGACACCTTGTTTCTCGTTCTGAATTCGAAATATGTAATTATGCAAATCAAAACAGCGACCTATTGCGTGCTTTCGTACAATAGCGTCTCCGTCTCTTTATTTTCTCGTCATGTGCCAGTTAGGCTGTGCACACACACACACACACATAGGCGAACCAAAACAAAACGATCTCATAGCGAGCAACATAATGCTGCTCATTATTCCATTTAGTTTATTTATGTTTACCGGATAGTTAGCGGCCATCGGTATGTAAACAAACAATAGCCCGTTCACGCTGTGCACAGGATGTTAATAATGCAAAAATTTGCTTCGTTATAAAAGAACTGCGTTCCTACATAAATTCCGCTCTGTTCACGGTTGCCCGTTGTTGTTATTTGCTCTTTTCCTACCGCAACGGTTTTTCCGCAACCCGACATGTACCGCGATCACTCACAGACACACACTTGCTCCCCTATGACATATGAGAATGTTCGCAGTAAAATTATCGCTCACATAAAATCGAAATTTTGCCTAATTCCTTTAGAAACCCGCACGACAAACGAACAAACCAAGTTGCGAAAATCTCTAACAAATTATATCGCATACCACTTGTCCGCACATCACACTCGATTCCTCTTTCAATTGATATTTTCGCTACCTAATATTGTGAACTATTTGCTTTTTCAAAGTCACCGGTCCTATTATTTCTCAATTTATTCCTTACTATATCAAGCGGTTTATTTTCGGAATACATGGACTCACACAACGTGACATTCCGTTATTATAGATACTTTTTATATTAAGCACTGAAGTACATGCTAAAGATATTCATTTTTTATCGATTTCGGAAAAATAAAACCATGTAATACTACAGTGAGAAGCACAAAATACATATTATTATTATTATTGACTATATAAGACAACTTTACAGCAGGGCCGGATCTAGGACAAGGGGGCCATAGATCCGGGCCCCAGCCTCCACGAGGCCCTGTGCTCCTAAACAAAAAAAGAAAAAATTAATTTTCCACGTGCAAAATTAAAGTTTCTTTTCTCAAAATACTCAACACTATAAAACTGCAAGGTTTTAAATTTGCGTTTTATTATGTTAAAAATGACTCAGTCAGTTTTTATATATAAAAAAATATGAGTTCATTAATAAAACTATCTACTTTTCTCCATAAAATTTCATCTTTTTTCCCCGATATGCTACATAAAATAAATATTTATAGAAATTTTCTACAATAAATCTAATTTATTGTGTTAAAAAAATTAATGAATCCTTTAACGTACGTATCGAATAATAAATAAACATTCGACAAATCGATTAATAACAATTCTCTATTCAAATATTGATAAACATACAATCGTTGTAAATTTTTCTATACATGAAAATCACACTATGTTTCATTAACCTTTTTTCTGATGACATATACAATTACAGAATAAAGAAAAGAACGTGATCAAAAATCACATGAGTGTATCAAAATTAACTTAAAACCGTTGTAACGATAGATACCGGCGCAACACCGCCGTACATAATATATTATAAATAAAGTTTTTATTTAAAAAAAACAAACAAAAAAAAAACAAAAAAAAAACAAAAAAAAAACAAAAAAAACGATTATTTTCTTTTTACCTACAATATTTAATGTACATGTAAATATTTTTTTGTATAAAAAGCATAATGTTATTAATAAAAAATTACAAATATTAATATGTATGAAATTCCATATTTGACGTTCAATTTACGTAATATTCAGTTTGTTAGGGTAAGAAATTTGATTTTTTAAAGAGAGCATAATTTTAGATTTTTCTCTTTTTTTTTTTTTTTTTTTGCTTGTTTGTTTACACATATGTGATAATGAATTTTCTCATTTTTTTTCTCGAAGGGAGCCTCTCATTCAAGATTAATACCGGGCTTCGTAAATCCTTAATCCGCCCCCGCTTTACCGAGTACCCCAGGGAAGCAAATTGGGTCCTCTCCCATTTCTAGTTTTTGTTAACGATTTACGTAATTTGGATATACGAGTATATGGGAAAATATATTCTGTTATTACTGTGCTCGTGGATAACTTACGTAAACAGGCCATTCTTCAGGCTTTTTTTACAAACTGATTTGGCAAAGATTAAAAACTGGTTATACCTTAAGCAACTGTTTATTAATCTAAATCAAACTGAATTCATCATCTACAGTTACATTCTGGGATAAACATGCAATTTATCTTGCCAGTAAAAGTTAGAAAATTAAATTATATATTTTGCTGCCCTTAAATCTGGGCACAAAGAAGACTCATCAAATTAAAGATCCCTTTGTACTTTTCCTACTATCTCTAAAATATTTGAAAAGTCTATGAAACACAGAATGTTAGCCTTTTTTACAAATCGACAAATTCTTTAGTATGAATCAATACGACGACAGAACTTATTACAAAGAATTGAAATTAAAATATTCGCTAATAATCACGTGGAAGGCAATGGAAAACCACCACGTATAATATGCGCGCTAGGTCAGTACACAGCAGACACACACGGGACTGCACTTTTGTAAAACGATGTAAATCATTACTAATCAGTTCCGAATGTAATCTTGCGTGTTGTGTACAGCTGCGTTGCATATAACAATTGCCTGGTACACAACCTATATCGGTACAGCTAAAAGTGTACGAGTAGGTTGCGCCAATGCCATATGCAGCGTACGGCACCTAAAGAAGAAGAAGACCTGAAAGATACCCTGATGTTGCAATTTTTGACCATTACTCATTTTTAGCTAAGTACCTGAAATCGAGTCATTTCGTTATGGGGCGGTGTATTTAGATCTTAAAATGACTTTTGATGTTGTTGATCCTAATATTTTATTACAGAAACTATATTACTATGGGTTTCTCGATAATATACGGAGTTAGTTTAATTCATATTCAACTAAAAGATTATAATAAGTTACAAAAATTAATAGAGTATACAGTAATAAAATAATTCAATATTATGGAGTGTCTATGCTAGGACTTCCCTTTATTTCTTATTTATATCGATTATTTATGCAATTTGAAATTAACTGGAAATATTTTTTGATAGCAGATTGCATTGCTCTCCTAATATATGCACGGGAAAGCAACATTTTACACTGCTTAATGTAAACAGACTTGACGAAAATTACAAATTGAATATATGACAATCACTTTAAAATTAATTTAAGTAAAACCAAATTCATGATTTACAACTACTTGCTCAATCCTACTGGGATGACCTAACAACTGCTTGGAATAACAATAGCTTATTAGAAAAAATATACTATATTAAATATCTTTGTTTGTTCCGGATTGCAAATTATTTTAGAATAAACATCTTCTATATCTTGGGTCTAAATTACGCAGGTTAAATTTTGTATTCTATCATCTCAGTCAGCAGTTTAACATCAATCACCTTTGTCGAATACATCTATATCAAACAATTTTAAATTATGCAGTAATCCACTGGGAACATATTTCTGATTGTTACCCAAAGCAAGTAACCCTTTTACAAAATATCCTCCGTATACGTTCACTCATTCGCAATCTTTCCTGTCTCCATTCAATCAATATTGATTTGCTGTGGGTACCTAGCCACTCGGGCATATTTGGTAATGAAGAGGCTGATTCCTTGGCTCGGGCTGCTGTTGCTTCGCCTCTTTTTTTTAAAAAAATCCATCTGCTAACCTCCTATCGACATGTAAACGTTTTCATATCAGCTATTGGTGTCGGACACCTACGTTTCTTTCTTGTCTAATAATTATTCATTTCATCTGTCTGTTCAGCCTACTCTTCCGCTCTATTCGTGTTTTTTTTTTTGCATCCCTCTCTTCGACGTTCTGATGTTGTTTTCGTTGTTGGTATGCGTTTTGGCCATTCCTTGCTGCCTTCCTCCAGATTTCGCTTTTCCCTAATTTCCTCCCCACATTGTCCCCTCCATCCTTATGATGCAGTTATTTGCGACGCCGATCATGTGTTTTTCCAGTGTTCATCTCTCTCCGTGGAGCGTTCTGCCTTGTATTCTTATTTTCTGAAGCTTGGACTTCCTACTCCTTATTCTTCCCCACTAATTATTCCTGCTATTTGTTCCATTTTAGATAAAATTTCTGATCGGATCAAAATATAACCGACTTCTTTCCTTATCTTTTGTTTCTGGGTAAAGGTATTTGGCTGACGAGCCCAATAAAAGAAAAAAAAAAAAAACTAACCCTTTTACAAAAACGAATGTTAGCTTTACGTAATACGAATTTGGACATAATAGCGTACAACAGAATGTTATTCTTATCTAAGTTATGTAAAGTATATCTTCTCCTATTCCTTTTCAAAAATAAAGCAAAATTTAATATCACCTGAGGACAAGATATAACGAGACATCCAAATTAAGAAATAGTTAAAACACCCTGGATAAACAAATATCATATACGATTACAAGTCCTTTACATGAAGTCTAGATTATTCAGTTCTGTACTTGCAACATTAAAATTACACTTAAGAAACTATAAGTATAGAAGGAAGAACCTCATTGATTATATCTTAAATAAGGTCTCTTATTAATCTTGTTTTTCTAGTTTCTTACAAACATTCTTTCTTACTTTATCAAGTAAAAATATATACACTATAAACATATAAAATTTATTATTGAAATTAAAATTTTCCATTTAATTTCAATAATAAATTTAATATGTGTATAGTGTATTCGTTTTTACTTAATAAAGTGTTTTACATATAAAAAATATATTTCAGTTCATTAAGGAACACCAAATTAAAAATATTAATTATTTCCTACGCAATTGAAACGTATCATTTTTACGTATACACAATATATATATATATGTGAACTTGGCTATTTTGGCTTCGCAAGGGGCTGTGCTCCTTGACCCCTCTTGCTTACATTTCTGTCACTTTCGCTTCTATACTTTGTATAGAATGATCAAAATTTACAACGTAATCCTTAGGCCAGCCCCCATTAGATTTTATAACGAAAAAATGTCCCAATTTTTTTTATAATAAAAAAAAAAAATACAACCAATAATTTATAGCATAAGTTTTATTAAACTATTGAAACAACTTAACATACTACAACACATATAATTAATACCTTTTTTACATTTTTATGATATTATTAAATTAGCAATATAGTCTTTACATTTTTCCCCCTATAGTGGGACTTCTTAATCATCAACTTGCATAGTAATAAGAAGTGTATTCATTATATTTCCAAAAGCGGAAACCGCCACCGAATGCAACGTGAATTGCGATAACGAAAACAAAACGACGAACTGTGTAATAGGTACGGTTTATTCGGCTACAAGTAACAGAAAATCAAAAAGTAAGTGCTTCAAAATTAGTAACAACCTTACACGAACGAACTGGGAAAATGGTTTCAGCTGAAACCATACGCAGAGCACTGGAAAATATAGGATACAATACGAGAACCTCTAGGGGTAAACACTTGGTATCTGCATCAACTGCAGAAAACGTTTAAAATTTACAAAGAAGTATGTGCATAAAGACAAGGAATTCTTGTACGACGTGTTATTTATCGATGAATTGAAATTGAATGTTTTTGGTGCTGACGTAAAACAAAAAGTATGGCGTAAGCAGAATACAGCTTTGGAGAAGAAATATTTGACTGCTTCGGTCAAACATGGTGGAAAAAATGTGCTGGTGAGGGAGAGTTTCGCGGCTACCGGAGTCGGGAATTTGAGTTTTATCGAAGGAACCATGACTGCTGCCTCTTATATTGAGATTTTGAAAATCAATTTACGAGCAAGCGCCGAGAAAGTGGGTCTACAAAACACGTTGCAACTGTATCAGGATAATGACCTGAACATACCGCACTCGACACTCGATTATGGCTGTTCTATAATTGCCGCTCTGTCATGCCAGTCCTGCCACAGTCTCCTGACTTGAACCCCATAGAGAATCTATGGAACTTCTTGGACGAGAAACTACGCGAGAAACCAATTACTAGCCATGCCCAGCTGAAAGAGCGCTTACTGGAGGAATGGGGTAAAATTCCTCCAGATCAGTGTCGCAACTTGATTTTCTCGATGCCATGTCGGTTGAAAAATGTGATCCGATCGAAGGGTTGCCATACAAAGTATTGATGTGCTCATTTGTCTACCGTATTGGAGGAATAAAGTCATATTTTGCCACTGACCGAATAATAATGTGGCGCACCAATTTCGACTTTTTATGTTCATTGTTACCGGAGCTGTGACGTTTATTCGTTTGTGATTTTTTTTTTTTTTTTTTTTTATTTAATTTAACGTGCCGTATACAGCGACTAGGCTAGAGAGGCACGGTAAAGATGTATTATAGTAACTGTAGCAGATCTGATTCTTTAAGAAACCCGAAAAGCCTGGAAATTATCCTTTCATCATCACCAAGAAGTTCTGTAAGTGATGAATTCTTCTCGTGCCGTTTTGAATTTCGTACAATCGATAAGCAGGTGTTGAACGGTCAGCGGAACAGTGCAGGAATCACTTTGAGGAGGAACATCCTTATTTAGAAGGAATGAATGTGTGATAGCAGTATGGCCAATGCGAACCCGACAAAGGGCCGTTTCCTCTCTTCGGCTGCATCTAGTTGAGGTTAACCATGGCACTGAACGATATTTAATTCTTTTTAATTTATTTGTTGATGGAACTTCCAGCCACGTGTCATGGAATTTTTTATCTAGACAACGAGTAACATGTTTCTTAAAATCCGCCGTCGGTATTGGAATGTCTGGAACAGGGTTGAAATAGGTTGCTTCTTTGGCAGCTTGGTCCACTGATTCGTTGCCTGGAATTCCTCTATGACTTGCGAGTGTCTATACGAAGACTATTTGGAAGCGAGTTTTTTGCAGGGCCGAGATAATTTCTTTTGCTATGGGATGTTGTTGACGATCATGGTACTTAAGTAAGCTTTATAGTGCTCCTAAGGAATCGGTACAAATTAAATTTTTGTCCGAAGAAATATTAAGCACAGCCATGAGAATAGCATAAAGCTCAGCCGACTGGATGGAATAGAGTGCAGGTAGCGAGCATCGTATTGTATCGAGCTGATCTGATATTATTGCGCAGCCGGTACGATTTTCAATTTTGGATCCATCAGTGAACATTATTTTGTAATCTGGATATTTTGAAACTAGTTGCTGGAAGGGGCATGCAGCATTCTTGGTGAGATCTTTTCCTAATTCTAGTAAGGTTAAATCACATTGGATTTGAAGATCTGACCAAGGTGGTAGCACTTGTTTTAGGTTGTTGAATAAATTTGGTTGAACTATATATATAGTAAGCGAGTGGAGCAGTTTCGATATCTGAGTCAAGAAATGCATATCTGTAAGCGAAGATCTGGCAACTGTAATAGTTCCGTGGGCTGGAGAGTAAGATGAAGCCTTAATATGTGTATAGAGATTCAGCAGGAGTTGTTCTCTACGCAAGGAGAGTGGTTTTTCGTTGGACTCGTATAACATGCTGATTATTGGTGAGGTACCAAAAGCGCCGAGTGCCAGCCGGACGGCTGAATTTTGGATCGTGTTTAGTCTGTTTAAAATATGGTTTTTAGCGGAAAAGTAGATTCCTGCGCCATAATTCCATTTTGAACGAATTAGAGTGCGGTAGATTCTTAATAATGACGTTCTATCTGAACCATAGCAAGTATGGGCAAGCTACGTCATCAAATTAAGTTTTTTTAATCCAGATCTTTTAAGAGTGTTGATGTGGGAAGACCACGTCAGTTTATTATCAAAAATTAGACCGAGGTATTTGACTTCATCTACTTTCGAAATCCTTTTTCCATTTAGTTGAATACAGATGTCGTGTTGGCAATTTCTGATTTTACAAAAATGGATACTGGTCGTTTTAAAGTCAGAAAATTTCAGTCCTTTGTGCAATGCCCATGTTTGTAATTTGTCCACTGTTTTTTGTACAATTTGTTGACCTATTGCTGGGTCTTTTTTTTACATACATTTATTTAGAAGGTTTTTTTTTTTGTGTTATTTCATTAGAAAAATTATAAATAAAACTTTATTTCCATCTGTTTGGTGCATTCATTTGTTCCGCAACGGCGTGACCGAATATTAATGTGGCTGACTGTATATTCCAATATATGTGCACAATTGTATGTCGCGTCTTTAATATGACACTACTTTTAAAAAACTCCGCTGTATCAACTAATTTTGTAAATTCCGCGCTACAACGGATTTCTTCCTTAACAAGAAAATACAAAGCACTTATGAAATATTTTAAAGCATTTCTATTTTCTTAAGTTTCTTCTTCACCGGCATTCAGTAGTAAAGTATGTACCGGTTTAGTTGCAGAGTCAGCATGCTTTCATTTTCTGCCAATGATATTTTGTGATAATCCGATTGTGAGAGTATTTCATTAATTTTCCTCTTACGCCCATAAAATCTGTAAATGATTCATTAATAAAAACAGCTTCCGTTTTCCGCAAAACTTGAACATTATTTTCCATGATATTTACAAAAACCTCATCCTCTCGATACGTACAGATAAAGCCACTTGTAAATATTTTTCTACTCTTTCTGATAATTTCGACAAGAGGCAGAAATAACGCTGTCTATAGATCATGTTGCTTTAACTAAAAAAAAAAAAAAAAAGATGAATAAATATAATAAATAAAAAAATAAAAACGGAAAAGAAACGTTAATATTGTAAATTGGTGCTAAACGGGTATCGAGCTGATAGTTCCTGGTTACGGTACTGCTGACAAGAAGTGCTAACTGCAGCTAATATTCTTTTTGGTTTGTGAGTTTTTTACAGTGACTGCACTTTCGCGCATTTGCAATAAAAACATAGCAGTCGTCATAAAATTATCAACAAACATCAAAATCGCAGACTTCAGGTAAGCCAACGGCGAATCGAAACACAACACACACCTCACACATGCACAATACCGCTGATAACGATGATACCGCGGTCGTACACAGCGATGCGATAAAATCTATCTCCGAATTAACTACCGCTACGACTGATTACAATTATCAGTTTCCCGCACTGATAAATAACGAAATTCCAAATAATTTAAACCAACAAAATAGAAATTCAAAACATACCTTCGCAGATAAAATCAAATCGAATAAAAAGATCGCCCCATTAATTAATTTCAACTACCCTTCCCGTGAATGCGGAATTATTTTTGATTATATCGCACCCTACGTTATACGTGATTATTTTGTCGCGCTTAAAAACCATGTAGCAGGCAGCTTAAACATTGTAGCAGGCTCCCGTATTAGCGGTGATAGAATTCTAATATTTTTAAAATCCAGACAAATAACAGACGAATTTCTAGCAAAAGGTGGCCGGATCACCATAAATAATAGAACAATTACTGCCCGGAGACTTAAACAACCGGCGAATAAACTCATTCTATCAAATGTCTGTCCAACCATCCCGAACGAAATATTAGTTCGACATTTGCAAGAAGTTTATCCAATAAAAATCCTTTCGCAAATTTCCATTTTACGTGTGAATCCGGTGGATGATGAATTTGCTCACGTAGTAAGTTTCAGGCGGCAGCTTTACGTCGAACAGTTTAATTGCAAAAATATCCCTGATTCCTTCACATTGAGGCACAACGACTACGAATACAGGATCTACACGCAGCTCAATGACCATTCATGTGAAAATTGCAAGAAGAAAGAAGGAACAGTTAATCAAGAAGTTTTTTCCGAAACCATAACGACATTTCCAGCGCCGGTCGAAAATGCCTGTGCTGATAATAATCAACAGAGATATCAACCAACAACGAATAGCGACAAACAAGATGCAACATACACCGAACAAACTAAGACAATGGTAACTGAGCAAACTGTCCGACAGGAGCAGCACCAAAACATAGAAGAAACACGCAATCAATTACAATTAAATATTGCCCCTTTTACCGACAATACCTCTACTGTAATGAACATTGATAATAACAACCCCCTTCAAAAACGACCACACCCCATTAGTCCCGATGAAACATACAATTCAACTCAACCGCCATTTCCAGATAAAACTGCTACTAAGCGAATAAACCTAGAAAATCAAAATTCTACGGCGCACAATGTAGAAATTAACGTCATGGACAATGCGGCCAAACCAGCCTCTAAAGAAGCAAACAAAGGAGTTGATATTAACCTATTAACAGAAGGAACATTACATCTATTTACTAGCGGCCAGACTCCGTTCTTCTTAGACTATCAAGAATTTCAAGAATTCATAAGACAGGTGGCCACAAGTCAGGATTTTGTTAATTACGCACTGACTTTCACAGAAGATAGGGATAACCTTTTACACATGCTTTCTCAAGTAAGACCATTATTAGGCAGCGTAGGACTTAAGAACAGATGTACTCGCATAATTAATAAATTAAAACCTCTCCTTAGCAAGGATGACCCTGAAACTAAGATATAAAACTAGTCATCTTAAGTAACACTGTCAACAATAATTAGAGAAAATGGCTGCAAATCTCAGTATTCTGCAATGGAATTGCAGAGGGTTTTATAAACGTATAGACGAACTGAGATTACTCATTAATAACTACAATCCAATAATCATTTGTTTACAAGAAACGCACTTAAACTCTTCCCATTCACCACTTATTAAAGGCTACAGAATATTTCGCTCTGACTACACACAGGGACAAGCAGCATGTGGAGGAGTCTCGATACTAGTGCATGAAGCGATTCCATCACATGAAATAAGGTTAAGCACCATGTTTCAAGCGGTAGCGGTGAAGGTGAAAATCCCGTCCCTTCCGCTCTCATCCATTACAATCTGTAATTGCTACTTCCCACCCGCTACAAACGTAACCAAAATAGACTTTGATACATTACTATTTCAACTGCGGGACCCAGTGTTATTACTGGGAGATTTCAATGCCCACTCTTCTGAGTGGGGTTCAACACAGCCAAATAGACGAGGAAATATGATTTCAAATAGCATCCGTAATAGTGACCTGGTACTCCTCCCTCCTCCATCACATACACATTTCAACACAACTCATAACACTTTTTCAATAATAGATTTAGCATTTGCATCCGTTTCACTATTTCCTTACTTGAACATAGACGTACATGGTGATCTGTGTTCAAGTGACCATTTCCCTATTTTCATACACTTTCCCCACCAGTTGCAAAAATTGCACTCAGCCCAGGTAACAAAAAAATTTGCATTCCATAAAGCAGATTGGAAGGGTTACAAAACAAAGGTTACTATCCCTAAAATTCAAACGGAATCGGTAGAGGAAAATCTGAAAATTCTCATCAACGCGATGAATGAAGCAGCGACAGCAACAATACCGAAAACAACAACAGCTCCTCGGAAAAAGCGAGTACCATGGTGGTGCCCCGAAATCAAAATGGCGATCGCACAACGGAAACGAGCATTGAGGAAGTATAAAACAACGAAGTCACTTACAGACCTGATTGAATTCAGAAGATTTAGAGCTCGAGCCAGGCTACTTATCAAAATGAGAAAACAGGAGTGCTGGACAGCATTTGTATCATCTATCTCAAAAGATATGCCTGCGACGGTGGTTTGGAGAAGAATCAAGTCGTTGTGTGGTAATTATCGTCCTCCAACTACCCCTTCCTTACTCATTAACAATGTCCTGCTCACAGACACCAAAGAAGTGGCAGATGCCTTTGCGCAACATTTTGCTAAAGTATCTTCCTCAGCATCCTACACCGATTCCTTCCTAGAACACAAAGCGAGACTAGAGGAGCAAAAAATATCCTTTCCTCCAGATCAAAAAGAAAAATACAATGATCCTTTTTCAATGTCTGAACTAAATTACCAGCTCGATAAAAAGCTAAAAAACAGTGCACCTGGAGCCGACTCCATTCATCCATTCATGATCAGATACCTACCTAATCTAGCTAAACAACTACTCCTTGACGTATACAACAAAATTTGGACAACTTCCTCCATCCCAAAATCCTGGAAAGCAGCTTTAATTATTCCTATCCTCAAACCTAATAAAGAAACCTTCATTCCTCAAAATTACAGACCTATCTCCTTACTATCTTCACTCTCCAAAATCATGGAAAAAATGGTGAACAGACGACTATCCTCTTTCCTAGAATCTTCAAACGTTCTCTCCCCAATACAAATTGGAGGTCGCAAATCAAAATCCCCAATGTTACATCTCCTGAGCCTAAAAAGACAAATACTTGAAGCCCAAAAGAGGTCACAAGCTCTCTATACTGTCTTTTTTGACATAGAGAAAGCATTCGACCGGATATGGCGATATAAAGTGCTTACAAAGCTGAAGAACGCCAATATAAAAGGCAATATGGGCAACTATATAATGAATTATTTGTCAAACAGACACATTCAAGTAAAAATTGGCTCAACTGTATCCTCTCCTGTCCTAATAGAGAATGGTATTCCTCAAGGCTCTCCTCTAAGTGTAACACTCTTTATCCTATACATAAATGATGTGGCGGACTGCATACAGCCGCCGGTAACATCCCGATTGTTTATAGACGACCTCAATATATCCTTAGCATCAAACTTTCCTTCCAACGCCAAATCTATACTACAATCCACAATCAATAGGTTATATTCGTGGACCGAAAGTAACGGCCTTACTTTCTCCTTAAATAAAACTTCTTGTGTAAAATTCCAGAAAAGTCGTCGAGTAAACCCAAACCATGATTTTTCCCTTACCCTAAATGGACTTCCTCTTCCAGTCACATCCTCAGCTAAATTCTTGGGTCTAACATTTGACTCCCATCTGACATGGTCTCCTCATATTAAAGAACTCAAACGCAAATGTAATAAAATCATAGCTATCCTAAAATGTTTATCACATCATAAATATAACAATAATCCAAAACTACTTCTATCTGTATACAGATCACTTATTCTAAGCAGATTAACCTACGGCTGCCAGGTGTTCTATTCGGCTAGTAAGCAGCTCATAAAATCACTTGAATCAATCCATCACGCTGCCTTAAGGTCCATCCTTGGGGCGCATCGAACATCTCCCACGCAGGGTGTCTGTGTGCTATCAGGAATTCCGCCATTATCCTATATATTTGACTTCTACACCTCCCGTGATCATCTATACTGGTACCAACAATATCACTTCTCTTCGAGGAGCACTGTCATTCCTCCTCCAGCCTTTCAAAATGATCCAATACCTAATATTCTAAATTTTTTGACTGAGAAAAACATCAAATACAATCCGGATCTCCTCCTGTTCCCAAAAGAACCACCATGGGAATACCCCCCATTGATGGTAGACTTATCACTCTTTATCTACCGTACATCTAACGAGGACCAATATACAGCTCGCCAAAAAAGTATCGAAAAAATACAAACTTACACACATGATACACACGTTTATACAGATGGAGCTAAAGCAAATGTCGCTGGCACACTGTCCACTCCCACAGCATGTGCCTACCTAATCTCAGGTGAAGCCGAAGCAGTGAGGCTACATGATGACAGCTCCGCATTAGAAGCCGAGCTATACGGAATTCTCTTTGGATTGGAAGCATGTGCGTGTTGTAAATCTGAGAACAAACAATACATAATTATCACAGATTCACTGGCCTCCCTTCAAACTATTCAGTCACTTACTATAACCAGTTCATTAGTCTATAAAATAAGATCTACAGCACATCGCCTTACCCAAGAGGGGATACAAGTAGGCTTCTTGTGGGTGCCGGCACATGTTGGAATACCCGGAAACGAATGTGTAGACCGGGCCGCCAAGTCAATGTTGTCTGTCCCTATGCCACCCAATGTCCCACCACCAGAAATCACTCCCTTCTTCCACAAAAATATGAAAGAACATTGGATCTCATCCTGGTCCCAACATTCAACTTTCCTAAGGAATATTAAACCAAATGTTGATCCTTGGTGGCCACCGATCCAAATGTCCAAAAAAGAATTCTCTGCCCTTAATAGATTGAGACTGGGACACACATCGATATCTCACAACCATGTCCTCCAAGGAGCCCCTCCACCGATTTCCTGCCCATTCTGTAATGCAGCAGTGCTACCTTCGGTGGAACACATCCTGAAACAATGTCAAAACTTAACAATAATCAAGGACGAACCACTACACCTTCTTTTAGATAACCGTCCAGAACAGGTTCAGACAATGCTAATCTTCCTTAACCGAAATAATTTAATAAACAAATTGTAATAAATCCGATACTCGTTGTGCCGTAATGACCCTGGCAGTTATACATGGCCAACGAGTAGATTACACACAAAAAAAAAAAAAAAAAAAAAAACAAACATCAAAGTCAAATTTTAATGAATCATTTTTTTTTCACTACTTTATGATGAAATGTTTGATCTTTCCATCACAAATAAATCTAATGTAACTTTGAAATTTTAAATCATACGAGACTACAACTGAACCAACTTAAAAAATATTTCGATAATAACTTTTAACATAATTGTAAACAAAATGAATAAAAATAACTTTATTTCCCATTAAAAATTGCTTTAAATAATTTAAGTTCGGTGGGGGGCATTTCCAAAATCCCCACTAGATTCATCCGTGATTTAAAAATATTTTTTTAATGAAATTCCGGCATAATACATAAAATTGATATAATTATAGACATCATCATTCGTATATGAGTGTATTCTCATCGGATACATGTTAAAAAATGCCGCATAATCAGATTAATTATTACTGCATTGGTCGATTCTGTGTATATTTGTGCTAATTTACACTGCCGACTTATTTCTGTTTCTAGCCGTTGTTTTCGATGTATTGAAAATATAACGGTAACACCAGAACACTTTATAAGTGCAACTGCAGAACTCGATAATTAAATTACATCGAATCATTATTGTGTTAAACTTGGCTCTAATTCTGTGTCGTATTATTTTTTTCGGGCAAACATTAACGCTCAGTACCTATCCATTCCAGCGAGCTATTCTAATCGATATACTTTTACAGTACATTACAATGTTAAACTAGAAATGTCTAACATCGAGCGGAGTTAATTAATTAAAACGGTTGACAATATAGCAATCTCAGAAGATAATTTCAAAAACCTAATTTAAAATTAAATTATCAGTGATATATCCGGTGCATTTATACAAATTAATTAAAGTGAACGGGGTGTCTCCAACTACGAAATCATCAAAAAAATTAGAATAAAAATTGAAGCAACTTTTTTTCCCCCGTCCCAAGCTGCTCATCTGATATCATTTAATAAACCTTGTTAGGTAGCATAATCAATTAACTACAAAACATTTACACCCGTGTGAAAACTAAAGCAAAAAAAAAACACAAAAAAAACCAAAAAAAAAAATCAAAAAAAAAAAAAAAACTGTATTTCCCTAAATATAGTGAAATATAAAAAACAAGTATTGTGTTTCGCCGCACTCACAACTACTAGATATATCCACGCACAACTTAAAACTTCTTAGAAAAAATTAAAAGAACACATTACGAAAAAATCTTCATCTATGTATAAAATTTTAAATTAAGAAACAGCGAAAATAAAGAAGTGCTGTAATATATTAAAAAGACTAGAATGAACAGCTTAAAAAAAATTAAAAAAAAAAAAAAAAAAGCTTTTTTTTCTGTAGGTTACGCGTGAAGAATGAATAAAAAGAATTATAAACTTTATAAATCGAGTGTTGAGCGATTTATGGCAAAGAAAAAGAACATAAACGGGTATATGTAAAGGATAACATAAAGAATGAGCCACAGACACTTTAAGAAAGTATGAACTGATTGTTAATTCCAGAGATCATTTAATTCGGTTACAAAATTTTTACAAAATTTCTCTCCGTTAAGTAGGTCTCAAACCACGTATAGTAAAGCCGAAATTATACAGTTTATTTAACAAGATTTTTTAATTTACCGTATCAAAAACATTTTTTTAATATCAAAGTCTATCGCTACTGAAAAAAACCTCTCGACCAGATTGTTCGTATTCTTGCTGATGTGATTAGCCCCAATAACACATCATCCATCAGTTCCTCTTGCCGGGACGAAATCGTACTGATTGTTACTAAAAAGAACTCGCTACTTAATAAAAAATGTAACTGAACTTTTTTTAAAACACATTTTTTTAAAATTTTTTAAATTGTTAGAACTATACGAGGGGTTTTTGTAATTTGAAATATCTTTTTTGTCACTACTCTTGCATATTGACGTTACAACATTAGTTTTCAAATACGGCCGTGGAATTTACCGCGATTTATTGATTTATAAAGTAAATATAGCAAAGAAGTTTTACTACAAAAAAGAAATAAATAAATAAACTAATATTTTCTTTGATTTTTGCTATTTTATCAATTCCAAAAGAAGGTTGACATTTGGAAAAGATAATACAGAGCACTTCTTATATCATCTGGGGTAAAATCTATAGATCCAAAACAAATTATGCGAACTAAAGCCTCATTTCATTAACTGTGTTATTTAAACTAGCGGTGACTATTTAGTAAAAAAAAAAAAAAATCGATGAAGTTCCCTCTTGTTCATTTTCCTCGACTTTTAAAATTTCATTGTTACACGTGTATTTAATTGAGGAGTTTTCCTTACATATGACAATAATGATAATAATAATAACAATAACAATAACAATAATAATAATAATAATAATAATAATAATAATAATAATAATAATAATAATAATAATAATAATAATAATAATAATAATAATAATAATAATAATAATAATAATAATAATAACAGTAATTAGTTTTTGCGTACATTCATTTAAAATCGTATTAAAGTTACTCGTTTTGAATACGACTTTTATTTTTAAAAGACACATTTTTCTAGAAAAGGGAAAGCTTTTTTATGAGAACTACATACTCGTAATCAGATCGTTTCGGCAGTGTTTATTGCAGACAAGAGAAAAAAACCTCTTGCTGCATTAACCACTTCCTATTAATCGCTGCAGCCGAAACCTGAATCGACAGAACTGGATTATTCGGTTAAAGTACTTAAACTGTTACTCGTTGTCTGATTGTGCGTTCCGTAGGCGCGGATGCGCAGTTGCGACCAACCCCACGCTAGTACATCGGACGTTGTTTTTGTTGTGTTGTGACTAATATTTTATACAATTTACAAATAGCAGCAAGAACAACAACGGCAGCAGTTCGGCAAAAGCTTTATCATAATATTTTTACAGCTTTATTTATTCTTCTTTCGCCTTTCTGTCGGAAAACAAGTCAGACGCGCACGTTAAAGACGGAACGACCGGAAAGCGCGGGGGGTTAAAAGGAAGGGTGGGTGTTTGATTTGATCGTACTCGAATAGAGGGAACCGGGCTGCCGAGGGAGACTGAAATCTATTGTCTGTTTAATTTGTACCAGTTTACTGACGGCCGACTGAAACTGAATATTGGCTGCGATGCCATTGACGGCGCAGTAGCGGCAGCGTTGCTCCGTGCAATATGCTCGGCTGGCTAGCCGGTACATGCGTGAATCGCCGTCCGATATTAATCCGGTAGCGGTGCACTGTTTATTCTTTCGTTGCTCTAACTAACTCTCCAAACTAAACCTAAACCGAATTTAACTGTCCCCCACTCACGCTCGAAATGATTTCTCCACTATAATATTGGTCGTTAACAGCTGCTAACTCGAACCACGGTGGTTGGTCCGTCCGTATCCGCGGCGTGTCGTTGTTGTTGTTGGTCATGGACTCTAACTGATGTTGATGTCTTTATCGCCGCGCGTACCCATTGTGCATGTGCGTGTAAATATAAATAATAATCTGAAGAAAAAAGGGGCAGGCGGACGGAAAGAAGGGTTCGAAAACCGAAATCAAACCGTCCGCGGTTTATACAGTTCCACGACTAGCAGAGGGAATCCAAAACTGCATTCAGCGCGATTAGTCGACGCTACCGCAAAGTCAAACGTTCCCGGACTTGGTCTGCTCTCTATTCGCCGGCAAGTCACGTGAATGCTGTGTCCAATGCGAGGCAACTCATGCGGAATGAGACATCTCGATTTCTGACTACTGGCGGCGAGCGGAAAAAAGTTCACATAAGGAGCGCATTAAAACGAAAGCGGAAGCAACGTTGAGTACACTACATCGGTTCTCGGGCGAACATTGCAATAATTTTAAACAATTCCAAGACGACTCTAGTGGTTAGCCGGGTGGGCTGCTGTGTCTAAAAGAACTGTACTTACAAAATGAAAGCTCACCGGAATTCCTTCGAAAGTAGATCATACGATTATCGCCTTTTTTTTTCTTTTTTTTATTATTTTATTTTGATACGATCTTAATTTATAATTAAATAAGTATCTAGGAAGCAACAGTCCGTTGACCACTGCTCCTAAATCATCGCGCTTACGGATAGGAACTAAAGCGCTTTACGCTGTATAAATGTTCTATCGAAAGAAAATTCTTCCAACAGCAAACACTGAGATGGGGGGTTGCTCATTTTCAATTAGCAGAATTATCTCGTATTTCTTCGACATGTTTTCTTTGCACCAAGCCATATTGCGAAACAGACGAAAATATCCGAATATAGAAATGAACGGTAAAAAATATAGCGTGTTATTCAAAGACTGACAGAATAAAATTAACCGAAGCGTAACTTTCAACAGAAATTCCCTAAATAGAATTCATAAAGTACCAATGTGTAATTTCTCTAGATCCTTTTCCTCGACGGCATTTTGTTTCGCCATTTCCGCCGGAAGTTCCCCAGATTCTCGATTATTTCTGACTAGCTAGCTGCAGCAATCTGAAATGCGGTTAAGTATTTTCCACTCGATTATTCGTCTGATACATTAAAATTCAACGTCTCATTTATGAATTTCACATTTCATCTACCGCTGACTTGAAACACACTGTCCGCTGCGGACTCGTAAAAGGTTACAAAATTGTAATTTAATATTACCGCTAATTTTGGTTAGTACATATTTTTACTTTTTATAGTAATCATCTTTAACAAAGCTCTAGGCAGACGTTCTATAATGATACCGTAAGGTTTAAAGCTTCTCTTTTTATGAAAACTAACACTCTGATTTCTCAAAAGGATCGATATTATTTCACCCACACAGAATTTAAACCTAAGAATGACAAAAGTAGCGACGATTTCTAAATTAATCGGTAAGAGTTTTCGAAAACTCACAGTACAGAGTTGTCTTCCTCAGCGTGAAGTCAAAGTAATGTCTGAAAAAAAAAAAAAAAAATCCAGCTTCTATTTTACTTTTCAAATATGGCGTGATACGATTTTGTACCTCGCTCTATCGTTAGGCATTGAAAGATATTCTCATCTTCCCGATATTTTTCCGTGGCCGCTGAGGGCAAAAGCCTTCTCCCGATTGCCCTCTCGATTTGAACTTTGTTACACTGTCAACCCATTTTTCCTCTCACACTTCGGTAGGATATCTTCATTAACATACTAATTTCATTGCGCACTTCGACTGCTTCCTCGCCCGCTTTACGCCGTCATTTATCTTTCTTATTAATCTAACATATCGAAACTTAACAATTTAAAGTTTTTATTTTTATCAAGTTCTGAGAAATTTTGAAACTGCTTGTTTCAATGCAACCGGTTTTCCTCGAATTTATAATAAACAAGCCGATTTATTTATTTATTTTTATTTTTTTGCGCTACCCCGATATAACTTGTTTACATTTTCATTTTCATCAATTAAAGTCGCTCAACAACACTCCCCACTGTTTCTCACCCAGTTCTTTACAATTTTTTCTATGCTTTTTTTTTTTTAAATCACTCTCGTGGTTATTTTTTTTCTTTTGTTTTTTATGGTCTGAATTTTTCACTATTTGCCAGTTTTGTCGTTCAAATGTTTCTTATCCTTCTACAACTTCGTTTCGTGTAGACACACTTAAATTCCTTTGAAATATCCACGCTTGAACCTCATTTTTATCAATCTGTCTTTTTCCATCTTCTTTCAACGTCTTCAAACTTTTAAACCCTATTTCATCGTACACCTCGAAAGTCTCTTTACATTTTATCCCGTTTTTATAAATGACTTGTCAAATTGTCCTCATTCTATTTCGAATATTGTAACAAATCTGAGTGATTTGATGGCAGGCCTGTTTTATTTTCCGTTATGCGCGCTAATGCCTTCAGGTTTTCAATTTCATCGGTATATTGTGAAAGGCGACGTTCTTCTTTTGGCTTCTTTTACTAGCAATTTTTTCTGAAAATCGATAAATTTTAAAGCGTAATCAAAATCATTATTATTAGTCGTATATATTAAGAAAATATTATTAAACAAAAAAAACTTATAATCTAGCCCTGAAAACGGGCAAAGGATTCCATCAACCGAGCTCACTCTAATAAGCCACCCGTTGATAGTGTTTATCTTTTAGCATTTTAACGATATTGTCCTCCCATCTGATTTCAGGTCTTCCTCTTTTTCTTTTCCCATAAATAACAGAAAAAAAAAAAAAAAAAATTATAATTTTTCAAAGCTTTCGGTCTTTAAGATTGAAATTATATTCGCGCAATGCCTTATTTATCTAATATATCCAATTCGCGCACGGCAACGCAACCGAAATAAAAATATTCGAACGACTAAACGCAAGAACTGAAACGAGACCATTTTTTTCGATAAAACAACAAACAGTTCGATATCTTAATAAATAAAAAAATGTTGACATTTTGGAACGATAATACATATGTACATATATGTATGTATGTATGTACAAAAAAAAGATACATCTTTTTTTGGGATTACTTCGTCATATAGTTGAAATTATAATAAAAAATATACGTATCAATGGCATCATTCCATAGTAATATTTCGAAAAACAAGCAGATTAAAAATCTACAGATAATTTTAAGACTTATTTAAACTGGAACAACGTTTTCCTTAAATAACTTGTACACACATAAATAACGCTATCTAGCGGTAAAAATAAGAAAGATTTCAAGCGGAAATTCTTCCATATAGAACACAGCATATTCCTCGGTGAAAACAAAATAGGTACTTTAAAAATAAATAATAAAAAAATACATTAATGATACGATTTTATGTCATTTAATATCATTATTATTATTAGCATCATTATTTTAAAACTAATTCACTCCGATTTACCTCTTGAAACAATTTATGATCCAGAACTTTCAGTGCGGTTGATAAAACGGAAAGTGAACAAAACAGATTATTCGTAAAATATATCTATTAATTTCGAACACTTTCTTTCAACTAAATTACGAATGGTCTTTTTTTTTCTTTTTGTTTTTTTAATATGTCCACTAGCAAAGATGTTCTTGAAACTTGTAGAATATAAAATGTAATTATTTATGGTCTATAAGTTTTTCTTTGAAATTACTTTAATTATTTCATAAACGACGGTTTAGTTTATTTCACAGCGTATTTCTGTAGTAGTCACTTTTGACAAGCAACGTCGTTTATAAGTTCGGTACGATAAAATCACTATTAAACACTAACCGCTTGCTTGTTACCCATACACATTGTCACTTTGTCCTACCACCTGCGTATTTTACGAACAATCTCGAAATAAAAATTTATTGGGAAAATGTACGCTTTTGAAAAAGAAGAGAACTGCCCGAGTTTAGTACCTGTTTAAAATACTAAACCATTCTATTCCGATATCTACTAACTGCTACCTCTTCATCCATTTTCACTCGTGTATTTCTACATCAGTAATCCTTTTCGTCTTGTCGATATATCAAAAACATAATCGAAACTCCTAAACAACTTTAAATTACTAATCACCCGTGTAAAATTTGACTAATAACTCCATTCGCTACTCATCTTCTCCCGAAATAAATAGTTTTACGAAAGAAAATCATTAGTCGTCTTTTCGTGAAATACCAACGAACTCTAGTTGCGCCACAACGAACTTGCAACTATTCTTGTTAAAAAAGGGATCGACAAAGCCCTTAATACGGAAACTCCAATCTAAATTTTCACATTTCTGATTATACGACATATGGATCGACCGCAATTACGCAACGTGATTTAACATTAGAGTATTCCAATTCTATTTACAACTACTATATCCGATAAATAATTGTCCTCATTAGCACCTCACAAAATCGTATCAACATTGTGACTATTTATTTTCTTAACCAAGATGTGTTACCATCACGAATGTTTATTTTCCTTTATGCTTCACTGGGCAAAAGAAAAGGGAGAGACTTCAGTGAAAAAAGACTAGAAGATATAATTCAAAGAACAAGGGGAAATATTTTAACATAATTAAAATACATTTTCATGTAATTTCTTTAAATAATAATTTAAAAATTACTAAACACTAAAGGCAGAAGTCTTTATTAAAAATAGAAAAAAATTAAAAAAAAAACATCTCAACATGTTTCGGAGAAACAATGCTCTATACTCATTGAAATGTCGGGATATTTTTTTAAATGTTTTGATTTTTAATAATGACTTCTGTGTTTAGTGGTTAAAACTTTTTTAAATATTATTTAAAGAAAAAATATGATGGCCGGTTGCTACCTCTTGTCAAGCAAAAGCTTCAATACGACGACGAGACAAACAGCAGCAAAATTGATTACATTATATATATTTTTTTTTTTTTTTTGCATCAAAATCGAATTAGCTTTAATAATCGAAACATAATTAACTTTAAATTTAAAACATAAAACGCTATACTAGTTACAGTGTTTCACACGCCGATAGAAGGTCACAACACGGAGGCATTAAACATTCTTAAATCATTTGAAAACGATATACGTTTTTCAGCCGTCGGAAATGACTTCAAAAACACGCTCAACACTAACTATACAATTTGCCACAATATACTGCCACCCTGGTGTCAAAATGCCTGAAAAGCACATGAAAGACCTATTTTTAGAATTGGGGAATCTGAAGTTATAATCAGCGGCGACTTCAACACAAAAAGTACACAATGTTAAACTGTAACGATAACAATCAGCGAAATGACGATAAAGCGATTAATAATTAGTGGCTCTGCTGCAACTAACATCATCAATGAAAGATATCTGGCCGAGAGAAGTACTTAATAAAATCTAGTATTTTCCTCTCAAAAAGGCCCCCGTTAAAGGAACGATAACAGAAGAAGTACCGAAAAACTTAAACACAACATGTATTTACAATATCTTTAAGTCAATTTACAGCTTCCGTTACTTTGCCAATGTAAGAAAATAATCAACATTATTGTAAGCCAAACAAAAAAACCCAATCGATAGTTCGAGTGTCGTGTCGGAATTATTGGAAATGCTTTTACAAAACAGGATAACTGCGATTATAAAATGCGTTCATCTAATTTCCGACCATTAGTTCGGTTTCGGAAAAAGGGCTCTATGCTAAATCAATTATACCGGATCACAAATCGTATAGCTGCCGCTTAGGAAATTGCAGTGCAGCTTTCCTCAGTGTAAGACTTTTGACCAAGTATGCCGCTAGGGATTACTGTTCAAATTAAAATTGTGCAACACATGTGATGATCTATACAAGATTCCATAATCACGCACTGTATAAGTTTTCATATTAAAATCAGTTCAATTATATCGAACCAATTTTTGCAATATTCTCGATCTGATCTTGCATTCTTTATATACGGCAGATATCCCAGGTTTTGCACCATTACTGACTGCAGAAAGACAAAAAATAAATAAAAATGTTACGTATAAGAGGATAGTTAAGACAAAGAAATATTACTGAAAATAAAAATTGCAAAAATTTAACTTTTTGAAATTGTATACATGACATAAATTAATTGTTAAAGATGAATTAAAATAAAAGGCTAACCATTAAAAAAAAAGGGGGGGTGAAAAACATAGGGGAAAAAAATTAAGTGAAATACGGTCGCAATGTACTAAAAAATTAATGCCACCAAATCGGACATTATATGAAAAAAAAAAAAAAGAAGGAATAGGGGTAATATTTTTTGTACAAAGCTATACTTGTCGGAGCAGGACACAAAGTAATATTTTGATAAGTTTAACAGCGCAATTGGCTGGTCGGCGACATTACATTTAAGTAGGACTCTGTTGCTACCTATTGAAAAGTCTAGAATATCATCATTACGCTGGATTAATATGTTTTCAGTTAGTGAACCCAATTAAATAAATAAACTTGAAAAAAGCAAGGAGACGAATAAAAATGTTGTAATCATCAAAGCTATAACACCGAATTTGAATTTACGCGTTGTCTGCAAAAATTTAAATAAAATAAAACCGATTAAATTAATGCATGAATTTTCGTGAAAAATGGTTTATGTTTTATTCTAAAGTAAGGTAGGGGAAAGTTGTATAAAACCGGGTAGGCGGATCAAACCGGGTACCTTATCATTTCCATAACTACAGGCGACATCAACGGATTTTATAGTGAATTACGTAGCTCCTAACGCAATGATAGTCTGTAACAGGTTCACTGCGCGCGTCGTGTGTTTTTGTGTCTTGCAATGATTTTTATTGAAAATTGGTGAAATATTATCGATTTTTGTATTGATTTTAAGTACAGTGAATCACATTTGACTTTACACAACATATAGTGATAAGTATTTCATTGATTATGCATAGTATAAAGAACATTTCTAAGGTTTATTCAATTGTTTATGTTGAGTTATCGCCGAGTGACACCATTTTGTTTGATTATGGTTTGCTCGGGGTAAAATCGGGTACTAAGATGTGGGGCAGTACCGGGTAGTACCCGGTTTTACCCCTTATTATTTTTTAAAGTTATAATATTAATCAAAAGAAAAATTATACATATCGAGACGGATTCGGACGCCATGACGTTATATTTCTCACACTGCCCAAATTAAAAAATGATAATGATGATTTTCTAAATTCCATTTTTCCGTTTTTTTGACAATTTCTCGAGCTTCCTCGAGCAGCGTGCAACGTCGCATTCTACACGGCAAGAACACTAAATCGACAAATTCGTGAGAAATTCGGCTGTGTACGGCGCCAGAGTAGCGATCTAGATCGTGGTGTGCGTTACTAATAAGAGTGGATAGTTCGATTTGGCGTTGTGTTTGTCGTTCAATTCTGTTAGACTTAGAATTTCAAGAACCATCCTCCGCGTCACATATTGGGATTCACCCAGGCTTGTCGGTAGAAGTTGCAGCTCAACAGTCTACAGCTACAGGCGATGGAATCCTACCAAACTCCTCAAGAGACGATGTAGTTCAGCAATCTACACCGACAGATGATGGACTCCAGCCAAGCTCTACAAGAGAGGATGTAATACAATAATTTGCACCTACAGATGAAGGAATCCAAATCGAGGAAAACTGTCCAACGATCTACAACCGTAGTCAAGGAACTCCGATCACCCCCATCTACCGAAAATAGAGCCCAACTGTCCATATTTGTAATTGATAGAGCTGTACCTTCCACTTCATTTGCCGTTTCTCTGAAAGAAATAAAGCCAGTTCCCAAAGAACTGTTTAGAGAAAAAAAAAACAAAAAGTATGAGCAGAAGAGTAAAGACTGCGATATTCACTTCCTTGCCTTACAAACTAGAATTGGAGATGCTCCAGACTTCGAAGAATCAAGGCAAAAAGAAACTTTCTTTGTCTCTAAATAAGAGAGCTCCAAGAAAACATAAGGGAAATGAAGTCTCCCAAACTAAATTAAAGCAGAAAAGGCAGAAAAAGTCTAAAAATCAGCGGGTCTCAGATCCAGTCAGTGATTCTTCGTCAGAAGAAGATCACGAGCACGACGGAGCTTGCATCTTTTGTAACGAGCTATATTCTCGCTCCAAAAACGAAGGTTGGATAAGGTGTGTCAACTGCTTATGTTGGGCACACGAGGCTTGCAGTAATGCTAATGAAGAAAATGGCATTTTTGTGTGTGATTTTTGTCAATAATTGATTCGGTTTTTATATATTTTTTGTTTTATTTACGTTTGGAATAAATGGGGCAAAATCGAGTATCACTAAAAAGCATACCCGGTTGTGCCCCACCTAGTGGGGCAAAACCGGGCAAATAAAATTTTTTTGTTAAACGCTCTCTTTGCATATCTAATAGAGTTTGCCTAAGTAAGTGATTCTATTTCAGTTTAGATACAAATATATTAATCTACAAAGTAATTTTTATCGAATTCTATATAGCAGGAGCTTTTCTAGATACGATAATACCTTAGGGTCCCGATTTTGCCCCACTTTCCCCTACTTCGGCAATAATGTGACTTTTAATCTTTTAGACCACTAAGAAAATAAATACGAAAAAAAAAAAAATGCAAAACTAACTTTAAGACTTACAGTAATTAAAAATTTCTTGAATTATCAAAATATTTTTGTTCGAAATTTCTACTCCAATACCATTTTTGTGATAACGTAACGAATTAAAATATCTTAAAGTACCGAAACATAAAATGAAATTAGCAATTTGATCCAGACCATTTATGTTCGTTATCAAAAAAATACTATTGGCAGCACCCACTCACCTCAAAATGATACGTAATGTTGCAACCATTTCTTGAGAAATTTAGTACCCTTTTGATTATTTACTCGTAATTATTAAACTTTCCAACCATTGTGAAACATTTTTAAAACCGCAATTATACAAATACTTGAAAATAAAAGTATACATAAACAAAAATGTATAATAATCGAACGGCGTTTTTTTTTTCAATTATCATAACGTTTCACAGTTTTTGATTAATTGCTTCAAACGAATTTCTAAAATAAAAAGCGATATTTGAAACATCATGACATTTATAAACAATTTTATTCCAAGAAGTTTTAGCGTATAGTAAAGATTACTTTTTCTATATAAATTATAAACTTGTACAAAAAAATGTCTAGCGCACTTAATCACACAAAAATAACACAGAATATTATTAGATATGTATCAAAAAAAAAAAAAAAGAAAAAAAAAATGATATACACACAATGTATTAAACAATTGAAATAATCGATTTCACAAAGAACTGATAAATCAAATTTAAACAACCTAATAAAAAAAAAAACGCTCCTTACACTGATTATTTAAGTAATTATTAAGCAAAAAATAATTCAGCTAACAGATAAATATTAGATCACGAATTCCACCACCTTTCAAAAAAATGAACTTCACATTCATAATTTTATTATTTCATACATTTTTTTTTCTTGAGCAATTTTGCAACTAGCTCTGGGATATCTAGCAATTTTATTAGCACAGTATGAATGATTTGTGGAGCTCCATATCCAGCAATAAGGATTTCTGCTACTTTCATACATATTCACGGTTTTATTGTTACATATTCGAACCGGTAAAAATATCGCGTCTTATTAGGATTCCGTATACATATAATGTACGGAATCCTTATAAGATGGTACACAAATGACAAAAATATCAAATAAAAATCAATAATTCACGAACGGGTTGACTTATAAACTTCAAATTTGGAACATAAATTACAATTAAAATTATCTTTAAAACGATCCATAACTTGAAGATGACCGATTACCCTGGGCGGAAAAAAACCCAAAAAATCGTCAAGAATATATAATATGGTACATTAAACGACCTCGAAAATCACTTAAAAAATCATAACTCGTCACTAGATAAACTTATAACGCTGAAATTCAAAATATAAACTACAATGCAGGAGTACTTTCATAAAATCAAACAATTACGTTACAAAAGTTATGTAAAGTTGCCCAAAAATTCAAAAACCCGCAAAAAATGACGTGTCCCCCCCCTTGGCGCCGCGAGTATTGTAGTTAAAAATTTTGAACGCGGCTAAAAATACGCGCATACCCGTATATTTCTCTAGTTTGAAACATCCGGATTTCCAACTTTAAAACTGGACCCTAGGAGCAACGAAAGCTCGAAATTTTGTAAAAAAATATTTTTTTTTTACAGGCATGCGATATATCGATGGAAAGATCGCTACTTGTCTGGAACGAAACCGTATTCCATTTCCTTATTGGAACATCCGAGTTTTCAGCTTTAAAATTGGACCCTCGGGGCGCCGAAAGCTCGAGATTTTGGAAAAAAATATTTTTTTTCTTAGGCTTGTGATATATCATTAGAAAGATCTCTATTAGTTAGGAAAGAAACCGTATTTCGTTTCCTCAACAAAACTTTCAAAGTTGCTATAAAGCTCAAAAAAGCGCAAAAAATTGCGTGTTCCCTAGCGCTGCGAGTGTAATAGCTATGAATTTTAAACATGGTTAAAAATATGTGCTTCCACGTATATTTCTGTAATTTGGAACATCCAGGTCTCCAGCTTTAAAAATAAAACTCCGGTGCTTCGAAAGTTCAAAATTTTGTAAAAAAATATTTTTTTTTCCGGTCATGTAATATATTGTTTTAAAGATCGCTATTTATCAGGAACAAAACCTTATATCATTTCCTTTACCAAAAAATTCAAAGTTGCCGTAAAGTTCAAAAAAGCGTGAAAAATGACGTGCCCCCCCCCCAGCGCCGCGAATATTATCGATAAAAATTTCAAATGCTGTTAAAAATATGCGCTTCCACCTTTTTAGTTTTAAATGTTGGTTTTGTTTTAAGTGGGTTTCTTGAATGCACGAAATAAACGGGTTTGTTAATCGGTGTTATTTTTCTTTTGGCTTTATCGGGGAACAAGACTGCAGCGGTTTTTAGAATTTGGTTCGGATCGTTATAATTTGCGTTAGTAGTGTTAGTACGAGGGCTAAGAAACGGAACGGAATCGCAGGTTTCGGTTTGGTTATTTTCATTACGGCTTGTATTAGTGTTGTTATGAACTGTAATGAAAGGAACGGACTCACCGCATCATTGTTTAGGTGGTACGTCCGCCTGATGAAAAACAGATGCGAATAGTATTTCGTTTTGTTAAACAATTTAACGAACTAAGTTAGTAAATAAATAAAAAAAAATATTTAATAATAGTCTAACGTATTGAGAGAGTCGAAAGAAAAAACCGAATTGTTAAAAAATCATCTCAGCAGTCTTTGCCACATCGCGGAACTATATCAACCTTTTTTAGTAAAGTAACCAGTTCGTCTTGCAACCGAAAGAAATTTGATAACAAAGTAACCAAATCGCCTCGAAATTCGGTTTTCAAATTAGTGACATTTACAAAATTCGTAAACTATAATTTCGATTAAGTGTGTCTCTCCCTCCCATTCGCCGAGAATCCAGGACGCAATCACCGACGTACACCAACCTGCCAGCAGGGAGCACCAACATTCTAGCAGCCGCAGCAGAGTGATACGTAGCATTAATATTATTTCTAATTAATATTTTTTGTGTGTTTTCGTTTATATATTTATTAAATGTCTTTAACGGTCGGCTATCTAAGAAAGATAGTTGTAGGGATTAACAAAATTATACATTTTAAAAAATCATAAAACCTTAATATTAGTATTATTAAATCTAAACCAGTAAGTTAAAAAAAAAATAAAAATTAAGTAAATAAAAAACGGATTTAATTAATTTTTCTTCATAACCATTACATTGCACTTCAAATTAGTCTAAGCCTTCGATTTAAATTAGTATTTTGCTTTACTGTTTTAAATTATTATTAGAAAAGATCTCTGAAATTTATTAACATATTAAATTAAAATAATAAAATAAAAATGGAAGTTTATTCAAACAAATTTTCTTACATACTAAATAATTATAGTTATTGTTAACTTTCATACGGAATCCTCAGTGCATGAAACCTCATGCTTGACTGAACTTGTTTTTAATCTAATACCCATATACTATTTTTATTTATGTTTAATCAGCGCGAATATAGGTTTGTTTCCTTCCGAAACTGTTTATCACAAATATATTTTTAAATGTTTTTTTCTTTTTACAATATACTGATTGTTGTCGCTTGTAATAAATCCTTAAATTATGTACAAATCAACTGTCAATGTTTTTTAAGATATATTTCAGATATACGCTAGGAGGCCGAATCGTGAAATTGTTATAACTATCATCATCCTGATATAACCAACAAATACTTGGTTAATAATGTTACTTGCGTTGAAATATTAAAAAATATTCTTAAATAAACTAATAAAAAGTAGTCGCAACTTTAATAAACTTGCGCAAACTGAGAATTTGCTAATAAAATTTCATTAAAAAAGTACGAATTAAGTGGAGCTTTACGAATCGGTCAAAATGAAACTAAAGAGAACAGGTCCTAAGTCACTTTCAAAATCATTATAGATACATTCCCTCTTTTATATAGAATCCTTGCTTCAAGTGCGGTTTGTACGAATTTATAAAAACTACCGGAACTAAAGTATCTGTTGGAACAACGGAATAATCAAGATATAAAAAACTAATCTTTTTACAAATCGAAATTATCCATAAAAATTAAATAAATTACTAACCGAAATTATAAGCCAAGTGTAAATCCTGATCACTAAAATTGTACAAGTAGCCTATCCATTCGTGTCTGTGATAACAACAAATCTACACGATGACAAATAGGTTGCGATGACGAAACAGATTTTGATTCCCTGTAACCGATCGCATGCAACAACAGTAGGGACATAATATTCTCCTTTGGTTAGTACTGCCTTTCTATTACTGCGAATTGAATAGTTGCTGTGTCAATTCCCCGAACATACACAATGCTTTGGCGCCCTCTTAGGAAGCTGCAGGACTCGATTTCCCTCTGGAATATTTCAGAAGGGTCTTATTGGTTACTGTACAGTCAATTGTTATACCAAATGTACTCTTATGTATAAATATAATTGCTAAATTTATTCCTATAATTATTATTTTCCGCTATATTTTTATATTATTAGCATCGATATTTATTAATTTATGTAGAAACATATTCCATATTCTAAAACTAATTCTTGATACATATATACATATATATATATATATATATATATACAGGATACGGCAGCATAACTTCCTTTTTTAAAATGCGCTACTTTTTTTCTACTAAATTTTTTAAAGAAATAATAACAGAAAATCGAAATGCATACTGTAGATCCCATTGACAATATGTATGCTTCCTCCCTTGCAGTTTTATTTCGATTTTCTATTATTATTTCTTTAAAAAATTTAGTAGAAAAAAAGTGGCGCATTTTAAAAAAGGAAGTAATGCTGCCGCACCCTGTATATACATACATTTGTACTTTTTTCGCCTCCGCATATAAATAGAACTACCACGCCTCCACTGGAAATAATTATCGTAATGTAATGTACCTCCAATTGGGTAATTCAGGTACCCCGAAAGGAGTAAAAAATTTAACATTTTTTGGATGCACCATTTTGTATATGAACATCACTACTTCGACCCCTTATATTATTAGGTGATTTCGCATCCACGTTTGATACACAGTGGTATGATACGCCTTCAGCTATGTTGACACGTCTGAATAAGGTATGAGCGGTATAGCTGAAATGTTTGTCGTGGATACATATCCTCGGTGAAATAAATTCATATGACAGTGACCGTTTGGTCGTGACGTGATTTTTATAGAAAATTTTAATCCGAATAATTCAATTTATTTTATCAGTTATGTAATCAGGTCAAAAATATGAATAAGTGCCTAATTTTAATAATTATTAAATATGTTATTTTAAAATAATTATTTCCAGATAGAAATTCCTCTAACCTTTCTGAACTTTCTCAAAAAAATATTTCTCTAGCCTATTTATTTTAAATATTACTTGATTAGTAATTTTTAAATTTAACAATAAGCTTAAAATTTTTATTATTTTATTTAATGTATGAAATAGACCTGAATAATAGGTATATTTTACGTTTTCAGTTGTGTGACCTGTGAACAGAACTTACATTGTATTCTAAAAAACTTTACAAAACCATTTCAAGGTGTACCATTAAACGATTCGGTATAACTAATGCTTTATTTCACGTCCTTATTTACTTCCTTAATAATAATTTAATTAATTTTAGCGTAATTTTTAAATAACGTGTTTATCGTAATGTTATGTAAGCACGTTATGTCCGCAAACATAAGGGAAAGATAAGCGAACTAAGAAGATACGCAATCGATACATATTCGTACCCTTTTTGACTCTGAATATTACGTATATGTTAATTTAGTTGACTTTGTTTTGAAAAACAATTGATGAAATTATGCACATTATACATGAATTCATGCTGTTATCACCTTCGCCGCTCTTGCCAATAAAATGAGGCGGAAACGAGCTATTCAGGTGTTATAATAATTAAAGGACTTTTAAATAGAGGGGAAATAATTATTCTGCAGGAAAGGAGTCTGGTGGAATTTCTTTAAATTCAAGTGCATCTTTGTATGTGAAGAGGTGTCATTTTTGCCTCCGAGTAAAATTTGGCCAAAAACGATTCATGGTCCAAGTCACCTGGTAAAGTTTTGCATAGGAAACGTTTTCGCCTCTGAAATCGGTGGCGAACACGTCAAAACGGAGGCAGTTTCTACTTAATGATGTAGCATTCGGAAGCGCATCAGTACCAAATGCATGTATATATATAAATATATATATGTGTGTGGGTGTATATATATATATATATATAAACAACTTGATATTTCAGATCTCGGTGCGGTAACCCCTGGACCTCTTCTTCTATAATTCTTATAGAAGAACCAATTTCAACAGACGAACATTTTGCATAAAATAAAATGTCTTTTAAACGTGCTCAAATAGGTTGCAGTTTTTTAAAATTTATATATATATGTATGTATGTGCGCGCGGATATGTAACAAATAAGTGTATCACGCATGTTAAATTTATTATTTTTTCTTGCGTTTTCAAAATCCAAAATTTAAAATATTATACATTTTGCTAGCTAATATTACAATACACAATAAAACAATATGTCCAAATTCATACCTTCCCCCAACCAAAAAAAAAAAAAAATGTATATGTACATAGAAACTGAGCACTTATAAACGACAAACAGGTTCTGCGTTATTTCCAAACTGTGAACTTCTCAATTAATTTTTTACAAAACATTAAACTACGAAGTCACAGTTATAGTACCAAATTCCTTCCCCTTATTAACCGTATCCATGTGATTATCAATATGTACTTTATTTTATAAAAATATAGGTATCATTCACAACAATTCCATGTGCTATGCGAGAGTACGCAAGGCTGCATTTTAAACTATTTGTAAATGTTCAATATAAATACGATCTAAATGTGCATATGTTTATATATGCGCACAGTTAATGACACGTGGTGTTTTGATATTAAAAAAATTTTAATTACATAAATTTTTTCATTCTAGAACTTCAACTGAAAATCTGTTACTATAAGCCAAACTATACATTTCAAAATACAAATGTTAGAAAGCTAGAATTTATTAGCATAAAACTGTAATAATCTCGTAAAGCTAACCTAATATTTTCTGCTACACAAACACTATGGAATATATTTTTTTCTAAAATAAAAACACTCAAATACATAATCAAAAATGTAATAATCGAAATTGATATAAAATACAATATAAATTTGAAATTCTCCGTACTTTTCAAAACAAGAGATTTTTAAAATAAATTAATAATTGATAAAATCAAACTTTTTAATCAAATTCCTCTAAGACAGGTTTTTCAAAAATACATAATTAAACAATTCACAAAGATTTTGCAAACTAGAAAGATACGTTTTTTTTTTGTTTTTTTTTTTTGGGATGCACATCAGCAAAGAATCACTACCCAGAAGCAATATGGAAGGAAGTCAGTTAGACAAAGATCCTGTCAGAGATTAATAATATAAATACGCTAAAAGCTAGAATTAAAAAGAGAGAAGGCAAAGATAAGATGTATGAAGCACAATGCGGAGCAGGAAGCCGGAGTGATAGCAAGTAGAAATACAGAATAGAGCGTTCGGTATATAAAGGGAAGCATCTCAAAAAATATATGATTGAAATCACAGAAAGCTTCATCACTTGAATGAAGAAGACAATTTGGAGAGGTGTTAAACCGAAACGAAAAGGAGAAGAAGGCAACAGAAAATCTTTGTACCGCAAGCAAATAACGGAAGTGACAGCAAAGTAGCGGAGCAACAGAAAGTTATAGAATCAAGGATGAAATGAAAGATTAGTTTGAACAAACAGATAGGAGAGTGCTGGAAAATTATGAAGCATAGACATCAGACTAAAGTTTGAAATATAACTTTTTACATAAGGATAATAGATTAGAAGCAGGAGTTTTAGTAAAAAAGAGACAGAAAAATACTGCACAACGAGCTACAGAATGCGCCATTTCATTACCCCCTGTGCCTACATTTTTATGGACACAAAGCAAATTAATATGTATAAAATAAAGCGAAAAAAGATTATAAATAAAGAGCATATACGAAGAATGAGAAAGTCGCAGGAGTGAGTAGGAGAGTAAAAAAACGTAGACCCATAGAATCAACGCAATTAATTGATAAAGGAGCGATGGGAGGAAATATAAATAATAGAGCGTAAGATAGCGGAGATATGACTGAATGAATTCAGTGAAAGACGCATATTCTAATTTTTAATCAAGCAAAGCTTTGTTGGTAGCGATAACTAGAAAAAAAACAACATAATTAACAGTTTTCCGACCGAACAATAAATATTTTAATAAAGATACATTTAAAAACTATTCAACAAAAAAATGAATACAGTGTAACAATTAAAAGTTTATATATATATACATATACACATATGAGGTGTGTCCCAAAAGTATCCGACTTGCGTTCGTAACTCCGCACCAGAACGTTCGAGCGACCTCTGTGGGCTACAAGCGTAACCAGTGACTCATCACGAACTCGCTGGTAGCCGCAGTTACCAGCAGGACGTGTTAGTTAGCAAGCAGCGTGTATTTGTTTAGTTGGTTTTTTTTTTACGTTCGTCGGATTTTATTCTCGCTGAAAATGACGGAGAGATGTGACCAACGAATTTACATAAAGTTTTGCTTTAAACTTGAAACGAGTTATGCGAAAACTATTGAAATGATGCAGAAGGCGTTCGGGGACGAGTGTATAGTAAAAACAGATAAAAGAATAGTACAAATGGTTTAAAAATGACCGCACGCCTGTTGACAGTGACCCGCGTTCTAACCGACCTTCAAGCACAATAACAGCGGAAAATATAGATCGTGTGTGATTTGCGATTGAAGAAAATCGTTTCTTGACTGTGGTCGAACTAGAAAGTGATATTAGGATTCTAAAAACTTGAGTTTCGAGAATTCTAACCGAGAATTTAATAACGACTCGAGCGCATGCAGAATGCATTCTAAAATTGCTCACGGTGAAGCAGAAAAAGTTTCGCTTCGAAGTTGCTCAAGACAACTGGGAAACTGTCGCTAATGATGAAAATGCGCTTCAAAAGATCAATGCCGGTAACGAAACATAGGTTTACGGTTATGATCCCGAAACTAAACAACAGTATTCACAGTGGAAGCTTCCATCCCAGTCACGGTCGAAAAAAGCAAGTCAAAGTTAGAGAAATATGAAGTCCGTGTTGTTTTTTTTTTCGATTATAATGCTGTTGTGCACCATGAATATGCGCCAAGAGGTAAGATTAACAAAGAATTTTACCTTGAAGTTCTGAAAAGATTGCATGACGCGGAGAAAAGAAAACTACTGTATTTTTGAGTGAGCGGCGACTGGCTTCTTCATCACGATAATGCGCTAGTACATTCGTCGAACTTTCGCAACAATTTTTGGCAAAAAAAAATAATATTATCTTCCGACGTAGTCCACTGCGACATTTGTCTGTTCTCAAGATTGAAAACTTTGACGACGCAGAGACGATTGAATCAATGCGACGAGTGCACTGAACCCATTCCGAAAATTGACTCCTAGAGCTGCTTTAGGACGTGGAAGCACCGATAGGCGCAAATTGCTCAGTCAAATGGGAATTACTTTGGAGGATGCTATAAACCAAATGACAAAAAATAATGCCTGCGCGGAGTTATGAACGCAGCTCGGAGACTTTTGGACCACCTCGTATATACACAAAATTTTCACACGGACATTTACTATTGAAAAAAAAAAAATTAAAACATAAACAGTAATAAAATTTAAGTTAAAAAAATCACATCTCAACATTAATTGTTAAAAATTTAAAACTTTCACTGTATTTAGTATTGAAAATAACAAATATGTTTCGGAAAGGCATTCGTCATTAGAATATTAAAATTGAAGTTTTACTATTTTCCATCGCTCGCTTTAAATCTTAACGAAACATTCACCTATATTTTTTAGTCAATAATTTGTAAAAAAAAAATGTATTTTAAATTATTCCCCATTTTCATATTTTCCCGTAAGCTTACTACCCACTTCATTAAAGTAATATTAATGAAACATAATATTGCATTTGTAACGGTAAAATTTTTACGAACTGTAGGAAAAGGAGGAGAAATGCACTTTTCCCACTTTTTTATTTGATCATTTGGGCCATACATACATACATGAACTAAATTCCCAACTTAAAATTTCCTGTATTTTGCTAGTAAGCATTATTTACAGACCGAATTTCCAAACATAATTTTTATCACGAAAAAAATCATAAACAAAAAGCAACCTAGAGAAATAGTTTCTATTCGAACGTATGAGTGTCATAGGTTTTACATCATCGCTAAAGAAAAACCGATAAAAATTAAAACCAGCTAAAATTATACAGTTTTATTTATTCAGTTGATTCTAAAAATTGTTTGATGTTTCTTCGAAAATTCTACACATTGCGCAAACATGGCAGATTACAATTTTTAATTATTTGAGCAAAGAAAGGAATTTGAAATCGGACAGTACGATTTGTTACTTCACTCAAAATATTAAACTGATACCGATTTTTTCTCACTAACGCGTGCATTTTAGTGGCAAATTTAGAATACATATGAACAAAGAGAACATTAAACATTCGCATTTTAAAAAGGTTTTATTTATTAATCAGCTTCAACTTTAATACTTGAAGGTAATTATTTATTAAATTTAAGTAACTGCGGAAAAAAATTAATAAAAATAAATTACAAATTAATTTTTTTCCTTTTTGACTTTACTTACTTGATTATAGAAGTGTTTATATAAATTTAAGAATAACACTGTGGTTAAATTACATTTTAATTTTAAACTGTTTAACCAGATTAATGAACAGAATATTTTCTTTTTTGTAGTATGCTGAACTCCGACTACATTATTACTATTTTAAAGTATCGATAGTATTTATACTTTTCACGAAATCTAAATCTGATCAGTGATCAACTGGTCCGGATTTTTCCACTACATAATAGAAACATTTATTATCCTTAAATTTTATTCCTTTCCAACTATAATTATTATTTGATGAATGTGTGAATAAAAAGTTTATTGAATATAAATTACACGTATACTTCCATTGTATTCCGTATTAGTAAATTCTGGGATCAGATATGGAATTCAGGCATGAGGAATGGTGAGGATAGTATACTTAAGGAAAATAAATAAACTGCAACTAAAATGCTTGAAATTAATAGAAAATCATAAAGAAGAAACGGAAAATGAAATAATTAAAAAAGAATATGGACTGAACATAAGAGGAATGTTTTTATATGTAAAGATTTGGAAATATGTAACAACAGGAAAGAAAATTGAATTGGAGGAAAAAATAAAAACAGAATACAAGCTGAGAAAAAAATTTACACACCAACTACCGTTAGCGAGAACAAAGATGAGGGAGTAAACTGATAAATATGTCATAACTCAGATGTTAAATAAAATTCCTAAGGAAATAATAGAAAAAAAAAGGGGGGGGAAAGGAAAATAAAAGAATGGCTTCAGGAAAAAAGAAATTAAAAAATAATAATAAACATAAAATAAAAAAATACACGACAAAAAGTAAAGAAAAATATAGATTACCAAACAAAATAAAATAGAGTACAGGTATCGAAAAGTACAAAAATAGATTAAGATGTAGGTAATAGACATTACACGAAAAAATATATGTGTATAAATTATAATGTTAAAATGCTTAAATATAAGATAATTCATTGGCAAACGTTTTAGCTTGACGAAAGGACCATTGTAATAAAATATACATACATATATTTCAAAAAAAAATCTAAGTTTCTGTCTAGGATTTTACGATTTTTTATTATTTAGTTCATAAAATATTATGATACCATATTAAACATAATACAAGAAAAAAACAAATAAAAAAATGTATTGTTAACGTGAATACATTCATATGGTTATTCGTTAGTTTTTTTTTATAATTCTTCATACATTAAAATAACAATTTTCAACGTTTTGAAAAATTCACAGCACAGTAACAAATATATATTTTACTGGTAACTCTTGAGATATATAATATATATAATATATATAATGTGTATATATATATATATATATAATGTATATATATATATATATATATATATATATATATATATATATAGATTAAAAATTACAATTACAAAATTTGTAATAATTTATAGATTATTGCCAAAAACGCTCTTTATCAGTTTGTTTTATTAAAACCAACGCTGTTCAATTTTTTTAAACATAAAGCAACAGTATTCACCAGTTATAAAACAATAAGCTGCTTCGAACAAATAAATTCTTTTTTAAATCCCACTTTATCTACTTCTTTTAATTTCGTAAATTGATTTAATAATCTCTATCGTTTATTTTTATCCACATAGCTCAGTATCCTCAGCTAGGCGTAATTTTCTTTCACACCATATACATTTCAAGAATATGCATTCGACTAATCGTTTAATGCCGATTTATTTAATTTAAAGCCGTTAAAAAGAATTATATGTTAGTTTTGTTATTAACAGAAGCAATAAACCGTATAATGTTTAAGTAGAATAAAATAATAATACATATAATGGTTGTGTTTCATTTGTTCTTACTTCAGAGGTTAAAAAATATAATTGATACAAATATGAATGTTTGTTCTAGAAAGTTATACAATTGAAAAATATGAAAATATGAGTTGCATAACTGATTATGTTTTATTTAAATGTTTTTCAAATTTCGATACTGTTTCACAGAAAAGATTCGAAATGTTTAGTTGGAACTTAAGTTTCACTCATAATAAACTTACAGCAATACTAATGAGACGCAATATTTTCCGACTGAATGAAATCGGTATCATGAAGAAATTTAAATCAGATTTCTTAGATTCTACTTACAAAGCGCTTACCAAAACAATAACGTAAATTAACGTAGTTACACAAAAAATAATTAAATGGATTTAATAAAAAACCAAAAAAAATCTTACATAATTTTATTTAACAGGTAATTGTCCGTATAATCACGATGGGGTGAAAAAAAGTAAAAGCATAATTTCTTCTGATTTTAAAGACTAAATTCTGCTGCTTCAAAGTATAACAATTTTATAACATGATAAAACAATTTGCAAACTAATAAACCGAAAAAATTTAAAGCTATGAAATAAATATACAAAATATTCATTATTTGTTACCTGTTTATAATTTATACATTTTTTTTTTCGTCTTTTTTCTTCGAAGATTAAATTTAATGAAGGAATGTTGGAATGAATATTGAACATTATTTAGTAAATCATAATTTTCATAAAGTCAAAATATGAAATAACTTTTAGAAACTAGTGATTATGAAAGTAAAATTACCTGCAACATGTGATTTATCTTACTGTAGTAAAAACGAAACGTTTAAATAAAATAATGTAGAAAAATCGTTACCTGGAACAATAAACACCGCCAAAAAAATGTTGAAGTGTGTAATTAAACATTACTTCTGATGAACACAGCTTTTATTGATAACTAACATTTATTTGCAAAAGGGAAGAGCAAATTTGATAAAATAAGACTAAAACGTAGAAAATAAACAAATAAAAAGCTTTTCTGGTGAAACAAAAATAATTCGGATGATTTAATGGTATGGTGATTTAAAAATTTAAAACAGAAACATTCTACACACTAGGCGATGTAATGAAATCTGCAAAATTCTTACCGAAACCTGATGGATTTCTTTTTAATTGAACAGCTTTGATTGGTTAAATTTATACTCCTGTGGCATATACAGTGTAAAAAAAAATACACCTTAATTAATTAAAAAAGCTACATCATATACCGTATGATGGTAGTTTTCAACATCAGTTTCAATAGAAAAATAAACAAACGATTTTTTAGAAACTTTAATTTTTACAATATACTTCTTTATACCTTTTTTTCTTAATCACCGTAAATCGTTACAATTAAAACGTTTTGTACTTACTATATTTTTGTTTACGATATAATCTGAATGAATTTACTGAAAAAATTAGCTTATTATAAAAATAAAATATTTATAAATAACTTCTGCGATTACACAAAATGTAAAATTAAAATCATAAAACAAATCTGATAAAAATGGAGTACCGATGGACTTAATAATTTTTTTTTAGCAATTCTTATTAGTAACTTTGTAATTTACATAATTTGATGCATCGATCCCAGTTTAAGGGCAACCTGCATGAAAAAATCATTTAATTACCAATAAGAAATATGAATTGTTTATTTTTGTTTAATAATATCATAAACGCGTGTAAAAAAAATTTAAAAAATACAATAATGAAAATAAATATTAATCAACAATAATTTTTCTGATAAACAATTAAAATTGCGTATTCTAACTTTAAAGTTGTGTAATACCTGCCATTTAGCTCAAAGTAACTGCTAAAAATAGATTTAGAAATTCACAGAATTGTAGATTAGTAAAAAAAAAACACTCTTAATTTTAAAAATACAAACAGAACACAATAATTTTATAAAATTTGCAAATTTATAAGTTTCTAATTGTACATAATTATATATACATATATATATATATATATATATATATATATATGCAATGTTTACCTTTCATTTACGCAGTTTAGGTATAAACAATGAAATTGGAAGAAATATACTAAATATAAATAATCTAATAATACTCACCCATTTACATTATGTAATTTATTTTTCATTTACATAAACGGACATAATTGCAGACTGAACTGTATACAAGTATTAAAAGGGTGTGTCAATAAACTGTTATTTTAAATATTTTGAGACATTCGAAATATTTTTTACAAGCAATAGGGGACTTCAAGAAAAGAAAAGCAGACTTTAGCAGTAATAAAGGAAAGCATAGAATCTTCTAAGTTTTACACGAAAATATCACTGAAAATAATTTAATTTCTTCCTACATAAATATACCAATAGTATTTTAGAATGTAAAATACTACTTAACATCATTAAATATTTAATTAAATCTATTTCTTGATTTTTTTCTATGATAATTCCTTGAGAATATAAAATTAAAATTCAATTAACCACTTTCATTTTAAAATTCTTCGAATTTATCGCCTTCGAAACGCGCCAGTGTTTAAAATTAAATATATAATTATTATTTCATAAAAAAGGGTATATTTTTCATTGATTCATTCGATAAGTATTAAAAAAAATGTGTTCAATAAATGTTAACTTTAAAAAGATAGCTTGGTTGTTGCAAATTTTAAATTTATGTGAAGTTATATTAGTAAATAAGTTATAGAATAGAGATACTTATATTTTCCTTCTCTCCGAATTTGAGATATTTAACTAATAGCTTAAACAACGGTTTTCAATTATTTCCCAAAAACTTAATTTCCCACATTCGAAACTGGGGTGCCGCATAAAAATAATGTGATGAGAAGCTATCCACATAGTAAAAAAGGTTAACCATTGATGTGTTGGATAAATTTATACATATAAAAAACAAAATTTAAACCTACGAAAACAGATCACTACAACACACATTTCGGAACAGTAGTCAAATCATCAGTTATTTACTAAACATAATTAACTGATTTACACTAACAAATAGCAATTATTAAATTAACTCGTCAATATTTGTTTACAACAGTTGTTTGCACGTACAATACTGCAATGTGCGCTAGTCACCTTTTAGCTCCATGTTTAAGTCTGTTGTCACATCTAATCTTTAGTTAACAGAAAACTAAAAGGAATACTTCCGTTTATTTCGCTATCAACATTGGCAAATTATTAATCATATTTCATAAAAAACATAAAATCCTTTTTCATCAGCAAAAATTAAATCATCAAAATGAAACAACGTTTATGAATCAAACCATTTAAATTTTGGCATTTCGTATTAACTGTTTTTTCGAATTATGCAGTTTCCGCTCTTCATATATATGAAGGTAGATTTTAAATTTTAAAATCCTTAAAATTACAAGTTAACATATAGATACAAATGCGTTCCCTGCAAACTAGTGCTGTATTTATATTTCAATATTTACTTATTTTAAATTTGATTATTAATCATAATCTAAAACCAATATTATAAGCGGAATTATGTTAAAATTAACCAATTTCTTTCAAAAATCGTACAATTTTATAAGCCGCCTACAAAACACATTTGAAAGACATACATTATATATTAAAAATTTTTTTAAACAAGTTTGAATATCTTGAATGATTCATGTAATAAGCGATTTAAGTAATATCATAAATATAAAAAAGTTTATACTACAGCACAATATACATACCCTTAAAAATAGTTCCTAAATATAATTAATTACCGCAAATGATAGTTCATTCATTTTTTACCAATTCCAATTCGCAGATAATTCGGTATGTATGATACATTAAAAATATCGATATTAGAAACAGAACATCGATTTCAATTATGGAGTATAAAAATTCGAAGTTGAATAACATAAGAACATAACGCCGAATCATTAAATAGTTTAATTTATTATTTAAATAAAAGTACACACGCGTAAAAAATATAAAATGGAAACGTTACAGAAATTTCTTTTAACTAACGTAATACGTAAGGGAGAGCGCCCAGCGAAGCGATACGATTCCGATACGATAGCAACAAAATGTAGTTCAGAATATAACCCACGTTATTAAATGAGTTAGTGCCCACTGACGCGACGCGACAAGCAACCGACAAGCAACTATCGTATCGCCGTCGCTCGAGTGCTACATGTTTTATATTTAGTTGCTTGAGCAAGCGATTGTTTGTTTACATTCTGAATTTTTATGCGTAATATGAATAATCGGCAAAAATAACAATTTAAAATCGATGTTTTAAATTTATTTCAGAATATTTTTAAAAACAATTCATATTTATGAAATAAATATTAATATTTACATTTTCTTATTTTGTTATGTAATATAAATTAACAGCAATATATATGTATATGGTATAGAAAATGTTTCTAAACATTTAGATATACATAATTAACAAATGTATTTCCCGTAATGTGATTAAAATACGTTTCTGCAGTAAATAAATGTTCTAAAATGGGTGTTTTTTTTACAATTTTTGGCCAATTTTCTCTACTAACCAATTAAACGTTTCCTTATTCATTCCATAAAAACTTTAGAACTTTTCCGAGTATATATTCAGTTTTTTATAAACATTAAAGCGTTTATTTTGTTACTCTTTTGAAAAAATGGATGTACTCAATAACGTTGTTTTCTTTTTTGATTTAAATTGTTAAGATTTACTAACGATACATTGCTTCTTCACTAAAAAAAGAACAGGAAAACGAAGAAAAATATGACATTTTTTGCACTATCACACCACATCATAAATTAAGTTGCTTCTCCAGCGGATAAATCGCGTTGCTTCAGTGGGCGTTACGTCGTATCGGAATCGTGTTGCTATCGCTTACGATTTAAAATCGCTGTCGTATCGGAATCGTATCGCTTAGATGGGCGCTCTCCCTAAGGTAGGTGTAGTTTTCAAAGGGACACGACCAATTCTAAATTTCTGTAAAAATTATATTTTATTAGTAATGGTATGAAAACTGTAATCTACGCGTTCACTGTAGTTACATGAAAAAGTTAGATTTTTACTGGACTATACATTGTAATTGAAATTTTCTTAAATGGTTTTTAAATTTTACGCTGACATGATTAATCCATTAAAATTGATGACCACTGACCAGTACTTATAATAAGTTAAATCGCATAATGCAAATTTACATTTCATATACTGCTGTTTACACTTAAGTTCCTTATGATTTTATGTGACAAACACTGTCAAAATGTGCCTTTTCATTTTGTTAATGATATAGCATTTGTTTCCACAATGACAGAGAGAGTTAATAGCGCATTATTAAATAAAAATAAAATGGATTTTAAAAACATGTTTTTTCTTTCAAAAAAAATATCTCTTACAATTAGTGACAGTGCCGGATCTACGAGTACTGGCTAGGGGGTGCAAATGCCCGGATGGCATATTTTTCAAAGCGGAGCCAATTAGTTTTTTGAAAAAAATTACGTAGGTAAGAGGTCCATGAAAATTGTAATGTTACAAATTAAAAAATTGCTACATAATATTTAATATGAAGTTAAATTTATTTCTTTTTTTTTTTTCTTTATTTTACTAATTATGCATAACCGACAAATGGGCAAAATAATTTCAACATAAACTGCGTACTGCTTCTCATCCTATCATTATTGGGAAATATTAAAGGAAAGACTTTTTTTGTTTGTTGACGTCTTTGAGTTGTTTTCGTGATTAATTTAAATAGACCAAATTCCGAGTAAAAATAAATTTAAACATTTTAGCTTTTTACTTTTATTTTTTTATTTCCAAAAACGGTTTAAATAGCCAAGTATTTTGACATTTTAAAACAGTCGATGTAAGACTGGCCTTGCTATTCATTTACAAAAATCTCAGTACTTCTGGTATTCATAGTATAGCTAATAGTTAACGTTTAATTTATATTTTAAACATTTATTAAGCAAAGTTGGTGTCCCTTTGCAGAAAGTTTACTTACTGTTTGTTTTTTATTCTCTTAATCGATCAATTAAATATCTTTTATAAAAAATAGTAAACAAACTAAAATATTTATCGTTTTAATATTATAATATTTCATACTATCCTTATATTATTTTCAGTACCGTGCCCAGAATTTTGAAAGGGGAGGGGGTGTTGAAAATTTTCTTCGCATATTTATGTTATAATAACAATACATTTTTCACTAATATCCATACTATGTATAATAATTTCTATAATAAAATATGAAGCATATTTTTTCTATTACTTTTTATCGTAAAAACACCCTAAAAAATCATTAATATTTACTTTAAATTTTTGATTTTTTCAAATTTTTTGTATTTATAATAACTATTTCAGTACTAATGGGGAGGGGGGGGGGTTAACTCCCAAAACCCCCCTGTGGACACGGCCCTGATTATGTTGATAATTAGGTATAAATAAACATTATTCACAGGATTTTTAATTAAAATAAAATAAACATATCCTATAAATTTAATACTTTTTTTATAATGATATAAACTGCTGTGATTGGCACAAAGACGTCTTTAAGACATCTCATAGATACATTTACAAGACATTTTCTAGAAGCTTGCATATTTCATTTTTAAATTGCTCTTGCATAACGCTTTCAGGATATTCTAATAACATACAAATTAATAAAACTGTTATACATGAGTTTATTGCTTCTGCAAGATACAATAAATATACCCAAAATTATTTTGCAAGTCACATATATAATACAACTTTCTAAATTCATAATTTTTAAATCTAAATAAATAACTATTTGAAAATACTATGTTCTATATAATTATTTATACATTAATAAAACCTATAATAAATATTAAATTATAAATAAAACGAGACAATAAGCTCTTTTACAGAAATATATTTATGTATAATTATAATAATTATATAGTAAACGTTATAAAACACGAAAGCATCGGCATGTTTTGGAATACAATTTTTACTGATATTATAAACAAAAAAATAAATAAATGAAACTCATTTAAATTAATAATAATTCGAAATATTTAAAAGGAATAAAATAATTTTAACATAAATGAAATTAGATGAACATTGCAGTAAAAAAAACATTCCTAAATTTAAAAATTTGAGCTAAACGTAGAGAGGAAATAAATATTAATTAAAAATTTAAATACGGATAAAGTGAAAAATATATCGTAGTCTTACAAAGGGTGTTAAAAAATTTCTTATAGAAGTCTTTTTGTGATCGTCAGACGTTCAGACCATTTAAAGACCAAAAAAAGAGGTCTTGTGCTATGTGGGTTAAAAGCTATATTTTCATTTTAAGTTGTTGGAATATTATTACTATAACAATATTATCACATATTTAATTTTAATAACACTTCATTTTAGACTTAAATAAATTAAGAAATAATTTTTAAAAGCTGTAATTAATAAATTATTTTTTATTATTTTTTATAAAAAAGTTCTTGTTTAGTATTATTTCTCTTTTATTTACTTGTTTTATTTTTAGTGCAGCACGTTTTTATTAACTTCAACTTTCACTGCACTCAAGATAATATACTCCATTAATCTTTTGTGTGGAATATATTAAATGTAACTTTTCTAAAACTCATTTGCATAATAAATCGATTTAATTTTTCTTAAAATACCAAAGGCATTTCTATATTTTTGTTTCCCCTTATAATAATAATAAGAAAATATTTCTTTTTAATGTCACCGTAATTAAAAATTTGAACATGATTGGTTCCTTCCTTACATCAACTGCACCCCTCAGCCAAGGCGGTGTCCACAAGGGGGGTACCCCCCCACGAGAACTGAAATAGTTATTACAAATACAAAAAAAATCGGAAAAAAATCACAAATTTAAAATAAATATTGATGATTTTTTAGGGTGTTCTTACCTACTTTTAAAAGAAAAAAGAAAAAATATGCTCCATATTTTTAGGTACTTCATTAATATTTTATGCAAAAAATTTTTTATTACGAGTATAATTAATAACATATGTAATTTTTAATAATGTTCATATACGGGGTAATTCATTAATATATAAATCAAAATGACGGAAATTATTAATAGTACGAATATTAGTGAAAAATGTATTATAAAATAAATATGCAAAGAAAATTTTCACCCCCCCTACCCCTCCCCCGCCAAGATTCTAAGCACGGGCCTGCCTTCAGCTGTAATCTAATTGGCTTAAAAGATGCAAGTCTGTACTTATAACACCGGCGATTAAAATTATTTTATAATTGTTACCATTATTTTCTCTAAATATTATTGATGATTTTTTATTTTTGTATTAAATGTGTTTAATTTATTAATTTCTCGTTGTAGGTGCAAAAGTAAGTTTTTTTTTTGTGGTACTTGAATTTGGCAAGTGAATTAAAAAGGTTAGCTACAGAAATATGAACGATACTTTTGTACACATTATATAAGTGCAAGCCCGGATCCGCAAGGAGTGAAGGATCGATTTAGAATTAACAAGTTCAGTCAAGCATGAGGTTTCATGCGCTGAGGATTCCGTATGAAAGTTAACAATAACTATAATTATTTAGTATGTAAGAAAATTTGTTTGAATAAATTTCTATTTTTATTTTACTATTTTAATTTAATATCTTAATAAATTTCAGAGATCTTTTCTAATAATAATTTAAAACAGTAAAGCAAAATACTAATTTGAATCGAAGACTTAGACTAATTTGAAGTGAAATGTAACGGTTATGAAGAAAAATTAATTAAATCCTTTTTTTATTTATTTTTTTAAATTATTTGTTTAGATTTAATAACTAATATTAAGGTTTTATGATTTTTTAAAATGTGTAATTTTGTTAATTCCTACACCTATCTTTCTTGAATAGCCGACCGTCAAAGATATTTAATAAATATATAAACGAAAACACGCAAAAAATATTAATTAGAAATAATATTGATGCTACGTATCACTCTGCTGCGGCTGCTAGAATGTTGGTGTTCCCTGCTGGCAGGTTGGTGTACGTTGGTGATTGCATCCTGGATTCTCGGCGAATGGGAGGGAGAGACACGGTAATCGAAATTATAGTTTACGAATTTTGTAAATGTCACTAATTGGAAAACCGAATTTCGAGGCAATTTGGTTACTTTGTTATTAAACTTTTTTCGGTTGCAAGACGAACTGGTTACTTTACCAAAAAAGGTCGATATAGTTCCGCGATGTGAAAAAGACTGTCGTTCTACTGTGATGATTTTTTAACAATTCGGTATTTTCTTTCGACTCTCTCCATATGTTAGACCATTATTAAATATTTTTTTTTTATTTATTTACTAGAATAGGTCGTTAAATTGTTTAACAAATCGAAATACTATTCGCATCTGTTTTTCATCAGGCGGACGTACCACCTAAACAATGATGCGGTGAGTCCGTTCCTTTCATTACAGTTCATAACAACACTAACACACCTCGTAATGAAAATAACCAAACCAAAACCTGCGATCCTGTTTCGTTTCTTATCCCTCGTACTAACACTACTAACGAAAATTATAACAATCCGAACCAAATTCTAAAAACCGCTGCAATCTCGTATTCCGATAAAGCCAAAAGAAAAATAACACCGATTAACAAACCTGTTTATTTCGTGCATTCAAAAAACCCACTTAAAACAAAACCAACATTTAAAACTAAAAAACTATAAAGTTCTCGAATCAAATCCGGTGCTTGCTAGTTGTGCGCGTGGTGGAATAATATTATCCGTTCGTGCGGATATTAACTTTCAACAGATAATGTTACCATCCGACATTCAACCAGTAACAGTCGAAATTCGTAAGCCAGTTCCACGGGAATCTCTAAACATAATTCCGAACCGTATTTAGAAACTTTTAAAGTTGCCAAAAACTTCAAACAGTTCCTCCCCTCTAGCGCCGCGAGTATTACAGCTAAAAATTTTGAACAGGGTTAAACATATGCGCTTCGACATATATTTCTCAAGTTTGGAACATCAAGGTTTGAAAGTTTCGTTAAGGAAATAACTTATGGTTTCGTTCTCGACAAATAACGATCTTTCCATCGATCATGACCGGAAAAAAAATATTATTTTTGAAACTTTCGAGCTTTCGGCGCTTAAGGTTCTGAATTTTAAGATGGAAACCTAGATGTTCCAAAGTAAATAAATAAACAGGGACGCACATTTTTTTAACCTTGTTCAAAATCTTGAACCAATACATAAATTACAAGCGGGGCTACACGTCATTTTTCAGAATTTTATGAACTTTTAGTAAATTTCAAACAGTTTTGTTAAGAAAACGAAATACGGGTCCGTTCCCAAAAAATAGCGCTCTTTCCAATAATATTACACTTGAAAAAATTTTTTTTTTTACAAAATTTCGAGCTTTCAGAGCCCCAAGTCACTAATTTTAAAATTGGAAACTTAGATGTTCCAAACCAGAGAAATATACATGGATGCCCATATTTACTACTTTCCTCAAAATTTTTAGCTATAATACGCGCGTCACAAATCAATTCTCTCGATTTTTTGAACTTTTCAGCAAACTTTGAAAGTTCAATTAAGAAAATGAAATACGGTTTCTTTCCCGACAGATAGCGATCCTTCAAACGGTATATAACATGCGTCAGAAAAATAAAAAATTTTCTTCGAAATTTCGAACTTTCGGCGCCTTAAGAGTCCAATTTTAAAACTGAAAATCCAAATGTTATAAACTTGAGAAATATAAGGGGATCAGCACGTTTTTAGCCGCGTTCAAAATTTTTAGCTGTAATATTCGTGGAGCTAGTGGAGAGACACATAATTATTTATTTTTTTTGAACTTTTCAGAACTTTGAAAATTTCTATAAAAAAATGAAATACGGTTTCGTTCCCGACGAATAGCGATATTTCTAATGATATATCACAAACCTAAAAAAAAAAAAATTTTTTTTCAAAATTTTGAATTTTTGGTGCCCCACAGGTCTCAGTCTAAAGTTGGGGTCCGATTGTCTTAAATCAGAGAAATATACGTAGAGTCGCGTGTTTTCTACCATGTTCCAAATTTATAGCTGTAATACTCGCGTCGCAAGAAGGGGGCCGCTAATTGGAGCTGACGCTTTTTTGAACTTTACGGCAACTTTGAATTTTTTGGTAAAGAAAATGATATAAGGTTTTGTTCCTGATAAATAGCGATCTTTCAAACGATATATTACATTACCGGGAAAAAAAATATTTTTTTACAAAATTTTGAGCTTTCGAAGCCCCGGAGTTTTATTTTTAAAGCTTGAGACCCGGACGCACCAAATTACAGAAATATACGTGGAAGTACATATTTTTAACCATGTTTTAAATTTTTAGCTATAATACTCGCAGCGCTAGGGGACGCGCAATTTTTTGAGCTTTTTTGAGCTTTATCGCAACTTTGAAAGTTTGGTTAAAAAAATGAAATTCGGTTTCGTTCCCGACTACTAGAGATCTTTCTATTGATATATCACAAGCCCAAGAAAAAAAATATTTTTTTCCAAAATCTCGAGCTTTCGGTGCCCCGAGGGTCCAATTTTAAAGCTGGAAACTCGGATGTTCCAAACTAGAGAAATATACGTGGAAGCGCATATTTTTAACCGTGTTCAAAATTTTTATCGGTAATATTCGCGGCGCTAGGGGGGGGGACACGTCATTTTTCGCGCTTTTTTGAACTTTACGGCAACTTTGAAAGTTTCGTTAAGGAAATGAAATTCGGTTTCGTTCCCGACAAATAGCGATCTTTCCATCGATATATCACAAGCCCAAGAAAAAAAATATTTTTTTCCAAAATCTCGAGCTTTCGGTGCCCCGAGGGTCCAGTTTTAAAGTTGGAAATCCGGATGTTCCAAACTAGAGAAATATACGGGTATGTGCGTATTTTTAGCCCCATTCAAAATTTTTAACTACAATACTCGCGGCGCTAAGGGGGGGGGGACACGTCATTTTTTGCTGTTTTTTGAACTTTCGGGCAACTTTACATAACTTTTGTAACGTAATTTTTTGATTTTATGAAAGTACTCCTGCATTGTAGTTTATATTTTGAATTTCAGCGTTATAAGTTTATCTAGTGACTAGTTATGATTTTTTAAGTGATTTTTGAGGTCGTTTTATGTACCATATTATATATTCTTGACGGTTTTTTGGGTTTTTTGCCGCCCAGGGTAATCGGTCATCTTCAAGTTATAGATCGTTTTAAAGATAATTTTAATTGTAATTTATGTTCCAAATTTGAAGTTTATAAGTCAAGCCGTTCGTGAATTATTGATTTTTATTTGATATTTTTGTCATTTGTGTATCATCTTATAAGGATTCCGTACATTATATGTATACGGAATCCTAAAAATTAAATGAGGATTATTTGATTTGTCTTTAGTGAAAATTAAACCAACTTTTGTACGTTTTATTAAGAACAAAAATTTATACGATACAAAAAAAATAAACAAGTTCTTTGTGCAACATAAAAAATAAACAATAAAAATAGTTATGTAAAAAATTCATTGAAAAATTTTTAAGAAATAAAATATTAAAAGAAGATATTATTTATTTTATATCTGAAAAGTCTTACAGATTTTATTATTTGGGTTAGTTTTTCCTGTTTAGCTTTGTCTAAATATTTTTATGATTAATAATGTATTATAAAAATAAATACATTTATTACTTTTAATAAACGTATAGTGCGAAATGTAACATAAATGTCTTCGAGTATAAAATCAATTTATTAAACTCCTCGAAGTAATAACATTTTTGTTATATTTTAATCGCGTTTAATATAATTAAAATAAAATAAGTCTTACAATAAGGGATAGCAACGGTGGTTGTTTAACAACAGAATAGTGTTTGTCAGCCGACTTATACCTTACGCAAAATTTCATTATCGTACATTGTCGAAAAGTGTGTTAAAATAAGGTCGCAAAAGTCTATTGCAGGAAAAATTAAACATGTCCAGTTAAAGAAAAACAGCTAAAAACATGAAAAATCATTGTTTTTTCTTTGTGCAAATATCGTTGATTAAAAGTAGTAGTAAATAACCTAAATTATGTTACAGAAAACTCAAAATATCCATTTGTTCTAGATATTATACAATCTTTTTTTCTTTTTTCGGGAGAAAATACACTATGTTATAAAAAGTATTTGCAAATTAGCAAAAAATGCTGCAAAACAACATGACATGAAAAATAGCGGTAAATATACGATATTAATTAAAATCGTAAGAAAACTAAAATAGAATTACTTAAAAAGCAAAAAAGGTAAACAAAACCAGTGTGTACAAAAATTAAAAATAATCCAGTCAAAGAAGTATTTGCTAAAATTTAAAAAGAAAAGCGAATAAAATGGTAACCGAAATTGACTTTAATTAGTAAAAATAGAATTTTAATATTTGGTATACATTCCTTTAACATCAGTCACAGCACTTAATCTTCTTGAAGTGGATTCAGTTATTGATCGTTGCTGGAGAAATTGGATTTCGTGCGTCTTGCAAAGTCTATTAAAGATCATTTCGCGGTTTTTTATTTTTCATTATAGAATTTATAAGGTGACAGTATTTTAAAAGTTCTTAATATTATTGAGATCTGGCGATTGCATGAAATCAGTCTGTGTAAGTGTGATGCATAAAAGCTATTCGCGCGTCTTAAAGACGGTATATTTTAGATTGTTATTCTGTTGAAAATGAAACGTGTCTTCCAAGTTTATGAGCACCGTCTTTCAAATTATGACGCAATATATTAATGTACCCCTCGGCATTCATGACAATTCGTGATATTATTAAGGTTATCTACTCTGTTGTATGTCATGCAGTCCTATACTAAGACATTTCCGTCGTTTTGGACCGTGGACTCTAAGTTTTTAGTTTTTAGCATGGTGTTTGGTTTTCGCCAGACATATTTATTTTCACCGCGGCGGAATAATTTTAATTTTCTCTCGTCAGAAAATATTTCAGAATAGTTGAACACGATCTGTTTATCGGCATATTATTTTATAAAAATTTCAAAACGTTTAACTTGGTTGAAACGGCTTTTTTCTCGAAGAACTTCTATGATTTGTGGCCAGACTGAAGCACATTTCCAGCAGTTTGGGAGTAGATTTCCGTTCTGATACGATCAACATTAAAACGCTCAAAAACGATTTTTTTGCGACTCGCGAGTAATATCTCGTTCTTCTTTGGCAATTAACTTCTTCGGCTTTCAGACTGTACTTAATTTTCAATTTTTCTTACGATTTCGTACTATTTAAATATACGGTGCACTGCAGAAAGTGTAAAATCTACCTCCTTAATTATTTCCCTATATGTTTTACCAACTTCATTTAACTATTTAACCCGTTTATTTCTAATGATATTTCCGATATTTTTCAAGTCTTGCCTATGAAAATTGATATCATATTAACATAGAAAATATTCGAACCTTTACATATAACTCGCATTACCGTTTAATAAACAGATTTGTTGTGGGCGTTCAAGTACTTTTGTTGTAGTGCATTTTTGCATTTTCGTTACTGGTGCTACTATCTTTTGGTAACTTGAAGTTTTATCGTCATTGACATTCTCTAAGCAGAACCAGGTAAAACGCGTACTTCTGTAAAACCAAGTTCAGTTCCTCGAATGAACGTTAGACGTAACCAATCGTTTTCTATGTGAATTATTCCCCCCACTCCCATCCCTAAAAAAGAGAAAGTTCCATTATGAATTTTACAAACATAAATAATAACTTCACTATCGAAATTTTAAACAAAAAAAAAAAAAAACTGGTGTACATAATTGCATCGCCATCTGTTATTTTCAGGTAGAACCTCAAGTTCAAACTTTTTCCTCATATGGTTATAATTATTCCCTAGGTTCCATGGCAGTACTGGTTAATTATTTTCGTGTATCATATTGATCTAGTAGATAATTAAATAAAAAATAGATTTCGGTTTTTTTTACACGAAATGGCGAATTTCCGTTCTTTAAAATATTTAGTAATAAATTAACTGAACCTAATTTTTGGTGGCAGTGAATTTGTTTAAAAATAATCCTATTGCTACCCTTAAAAAAGAAGCAAAAAAAAACAAAACTATGTGTAGTCGTCGAATCCAAGTTAACCCTAAAATTTACTCAGCTTGAAATAATTTGGTACCGGAGAAATCTGGAAAAGTAAAGGCAGCCGAGAACAAGGAACCGGCTCTAGTATTCTCTTCAGATCCATTAAACCCTTAAGTACATTGTGAACCTTAACTTCACAATTCCCAACACCCTGCCAAGGGTATGGGACTTACTTTACTTTACTTTACTTTATTAAAACACATGTTTATGGGGGCAGTTTCGAATATGAGGATTAGGAGCACAGTAATAGAGTATGTTTCTATTGTTTCATTCTGTCCAAGTTTTTAATGTACATTTAGAATAGCATTAAATCGCGTTTGTAATTTTCAATACTTATTTCTTAAAAAAATGTTTAATGATAGAAGTATTCAGATATTTCATAGCTTTTTATTTCTAAATATTACAATAATCACCATGACATTTTCAAATTCTGAATCACTGTTAATTGCAGTGAATTTTAGCTCCGAGCAAAATATTTCTCTCAAAAAATGGATTACAAATCTAACATTCTATATTAAAGTTCTCTGCAAAGTAACTATCAATTTCGTAATGAATAATTTATAATGCTTCTTGATGTCATTGATAAGTATGTATTAGGTTAAGTATAATTTTTTTGTTTTCGTTTACTTTTATGATTATAAAATGATTTATTTCATTTTTTTAGGAATGGAGCGGGTTGGCTTTGTCTTATTATAAAATCGAAATAGTGTAATATACGAATGACATACGACACTAAAAAATTCATTCGTGTTTTTAAATTTGCTAATGCTAATTTTGACAATACAGTTCAAAAATTCAAGACAATAAATACAAAGATTGAAATAAAGTTACCATTTTTTTTTCAGTCTAATTTCCCATGTTTAAAAAATTCTATCTGGTTATTTTAAAAAATTTTACACATAATGATGTACCTAGATGTTTCTTTTAGGGGAATTTAAAAATACCTATAAACTATTTTAGAATTGCGAACAAATATGGTGTACGAAATCCTAATAAGATGGTTCAGAAACGAGAAAAAAAAACAAATAAATATCAATAACTCACAAACGGTTTGACTTATAAACTTTAAAATGTGATCATAAATTACACTTAAAATTCTCTTTAAAACAATCTATAACTTCAAGTAACCCTGAGTACCAAAAAACCCAAAAAACCGTCAAGAATATATAATATGGAATATAAAACTACCTGAAAAATCACTTAAAAATTCATAATTCATCACCAGATAGACCTTTAAAAGTGAAATTCACAATATAGAACTAAATACGGACGCTTTTCCATAAAACCAAAAAATTACAATTACAAAACTATATAGACTCCCCCCCCCCCCGTGGGCCCATAACAACAAAAAAATAGATGTTCATGTAAGCAATAGCCCGAGTAAAAAAGTTGAGGAAACCAAAACGTATCATAAACATAAGCATAAAGAGCCGCTTTATAAGATAAATATAGCCGGGGTTACAACTTTATATTTCGGCCCCTGGGTCGCTAAAAGCTCGAAGTTCTGGAAAATAAATTTTTTTTTCTCGGGCATGTGATATATTGTTAGAAAGATATCTATTTGTCGGGAACGAATCCGTATTTAATTTCCTTAACAAAACTTTCAAAGTTGACAAAAAGTTTAAAAAAATTCGAAAAGTGGCGTGCCTCCCCCCTTAGCGCCGCGAGTATTATAGCTAAACATTTTGAACAAGGTTAAAAATATGCGCATCCCCGTATATTTCTCTAGTTTTGAACATCCGGGTTTCTAACTTTAGAATTAGGCCCTCGGGGCGCCGAAAGCTCGAAATTTTGGAAAAAAATATCTTTTTTCCCCGGCATGTAATATATTGATTAAAAGATCAGTGTTTGTCAGGAACGAAACTGGATTTCATTTTCTTAGCTAAATTTTTAAAGTTAGTGACAATTTCAAAAAATCACAAAAAATCATCTGTTTTTCCCTCTTTCCGGCGCGAAAAATCAAATTTCTTTGTTTTAAATTTAGTATTATGTAGGTGTAAATTATAGTTATCCTTAACTTGACATACGGAATCCTCGTCGTATTAAACATCAATGCTTGACTTAACTTGTTTAAAATTAGTTTTAAAATAAATTTCGCAATAAGGCACTAATAGATCTGTTTTATAATTTCTTTTAATGAGCTATTATGTACAAAATATGAATCTGTTAATTAACTGCTCGTAAAAAATTGAAAATAAATGAAAAACGTTATTTGTCTCAGAAATTTTGGGGATTACCCCATATAACTACGCAATTGAAAATGCACATAGCGAATTGGTACTACGCTAATGTGTTGTGTTTACACCTTTATTTAATACAATTGGATTATTTGTCCTGAACAATATAGGTATATATATATACATATATATATTATTTACAGCGAATATAATTTCTTCTAAATAATAAAAAAATTAAATATACCAAGTACAAGCGATAAATAAATAAATAAAATCAATTTAGTATTTTTTGTGGGCCTTGCAAAAAACGTTACCAAAGTGATATATTTTTGACAAGAACACTCGATTTTTTCTTAAGGATGCTGCTAATCTTGCTGATCGCATAATTCACGGCATGTTTTGTGGACAAACCTTGCCTGAATCCAAATAGTCTTTTATTTCAAAAGTTCGTTGAGTTCAGATGGCAAGTTATCCTATTTTTTAATAGTCTTTCGTAAATTTTGCTTACAATATTCAGAAGACATATTGGGCGACAGAAGATTATGAGATTTGCATCTTTGTTTGATTTATGAAGTAGGATTACATTTGCTTCGCGCCAGGTTTTAGGGAAATAGTTTAAGGAGCAGATTTTTTTTTGTTTAGGAGTGGAAGGAGTTTTGGATAGACCTTTTAAATTAATTTTAGCGTCTTATTTGTAATATTGTCAGGTCAGCAGCTTTGTTATTTTAAAAATTTTTTATAATACTATTTCGTGCGGAAGTATCAAGAGGGGTCCGTTATGGGTGAGCAACGTTTTCCTGTATGGAAAGTTTAAAGTTTTCTCGTAGTATTTTTCGTTTGTTTCTGTCTTTGTCAGTGCTGTTTAACAAAAAAAGAGAGGACAGGGAGTCGTTTAGATTCTCTGTCACATTGGTGATTTTATCGCCGTTATTTTTTGTGAAAAGTGGAATATTGTTTGGTTTGCTTGATTTCAGAAACGTTAATTTGTAGCTTAAGCTCCATGGTTTGACATTTTCAGGGCAAATTTGGGGGGGGGGGGGGGGTAAGTTATATAATTACGTAATATCTTCCGTAAAGGCAGATTTGAGAAATACCCCTTGTTTCATAAAGAAAATCAAATAACAACCTCTTTAGAAATTTAAAAATGTTTTAAAAATACATAATGATTACAATTTAATTTAAATTTTATTTTATTTTTAGGTAAAAAATAAAAAAATTATAAAATTCTATCTAAAATGGTAGTTTAAAAATTAAATAGTAAGAAAGAAAGCATTAATCCAATCCTAATTCTTTCTTTGTGAGCAAATACAAAAAATATATATATTTATCTTTAATCTATTTTCATTTACATTACAAAATAAAAATTAAAAATAAATAAGAAAGGCAAAAGATCGATGACAGTTGGGTTTAAAATAAAATAAAAACGTACCATTAATAGTTTTACAAGAGAACAATATTAAATATTAGTTATAATTAAATCCATAGGTAACATTTATGCGAATCTTTTATATAAATTAAGTTTCTTTGTTATAACAAATTTTTTCATAGAGGCTTCGGTTTTTCTTGGGGGGGTGTCCCCTACTCCCCCCCCCCCCCCGTGGATCCGCCACTGACTTAACTTAAGTACTACTTTCTGTTACAGCATAAAAAGTGTTAACTTGTATATTACTATACTACAAAATCTACACTCTCATTATTTATCATTTATATTACAATTATACCATCATCTAAAATAATATTTCCTATTACAATACTTTAATACGATAACTTATATATTACAATAATACAATATAATTTTTATACAACTACCACTCTCTCATTAGTAGCTTAAAACTGGAGATAGTAACGAGTCTCATGTCAACGTAGCGTCAATGTTATAAGTAGTTATTACTAGTATTACGATACTTTTTTCTATTGCTCTTTACACCATGCTATCAACCAAATTTTAACCTTGTTTTTCCATCTCTCCAGATTTTTTTCATTTCAAATTTCCTTTGGTATGTTCCCCATTAATTTTATTAATACCTCTTCCTCTACATTGTCTATTTTACTGTTAATCCCCCTAGATCATACATAGCAAGGTTTATCGCAATTTCTAGTCCTGTACGTTCTTGTTCTAGTTGGTAACTGCCTATCTTCGAGTTTAGCACTGAGTAATTTGCTGTAATAATATAACATTTTTGGTGACATTTCGTTATTTTTGTTCCACCAAGTGATGTTAGCTAATGCGTCCGTCTTGCTCTCCGTGTGTAATACCAGTTTTAAACATTTTTTTTGCAATTTGTTGATTTTCCTAATTTCTGTAATTTTCGCCTCACCCCAAATTCCGATTCCGTATTTAATTCTGGACATTATTACAGCTTCGAAATATAACCTTAGGCTTTTGTATGTCATACCTTGTTTTAATTTACATAGTGCTGGAATAGTTTGTCTAACTTTCCCTGTAATATTGTCAATATGGTTTCCCCATGTTAAACCTTTATCTAATGTTATCCCAAGATATTTAAATTCATTCACATTTTCTAACTTTTCACAACCACATATTTCCTTTCTATGTAAACACTTTGTATTGTGTAAAATTAATTTGGGGACGAGCGTTCTAAACCGGCTTGGCGTTCTTATATGCATCACTTTTGTTTTTTTAGCATTAATTAATAGTTTTTTATTATGCGCCCATTTGCATACATTATTGAAATCTTCTTGTAACATTTTTTCAACACTTTCAACGTCAGAGTGTTCAATAACTAGTGCGATATCATCTGCATAAACATACACTTTAGAGTTCTTTACATATCGGTAGAGCGAATTCGTATATATCAAAAATAGTATAGGTGCCAATATTGCCCCTTGTTCAACTCCATAATTCATTATTTCTTTTCTACTGTGTTCATTCCCGATCTTTACTAAAAATTCTCTTCCTTTTATGTAACTCCAAAACCATTTTAGATACCTCCCTTTTACACCCATTTTTCTTATGTCCTCAATTAGTATTTCTTGGTCCACTAGGTCAAAAGCCTTCGTAAGGTCTAAAAAAACTAATAGAAATTGTTAACTCACTGCTAATCCTTTATTTATATCTGATATTAGTGTTCTAAGTAGGAATATCGTTGATTTTCCCTCTCTAAAACCAAATTGATTACTATTTATCAATTTATGACTCTAAAATAAGTATTGTTGATGAAACTATATAATTTAAAGCTTATTTACATATCCATCTATCATCTATCTGTCTATCCAGTATATATATATATATATATATGTACATATAAATGAAAGTCGAAAAAGGTATGTGCCTATCTGTCTGTCGCGTTAATCTCAGGAACTACCGAACCGATTTTTACTTTAGTTTTCATTAGTGAATAGAATAATTCTCGAAAAAGGTTTTGCTGCATAATTTAAAGTTTCTGGTGTAATTTAGCCGAATTATGAGAGTTGTTGTCTACTAAATGAAGAAAATAGGGAGTAAAATACACACGATAAAATAAAAAAAAAAAAAGGAATAAAATATTTACTATAATAAATTTGTAAATATAAATTCTAGATAACATTTTATTAATTTTGAGAGCAAGTAAATCATTCAGTAATTTTACACAGATGATAAACTATTTTTTTTATTTAGTATTATTTTTATATATTTCTCTTTAACTTTTATTGTTGAACAATTATGTGCCTATGAGAGCCGTAATATGGGAACGCCCAAAAAAATGCGATTAGTAAAAAAATAATAAAAACAGAAAGAGAAAAATTAATTTGGCGAATAACACAAGGACCCATTTTTCATAAAACGCAAAAAATAGGTTACAGAGAGGCCGGGAATCATTAGCTGAGAGGATTACTTATTGTTGGACTGTAATCGACATGTTTCCAAAAGAAAGAATTTTTGCGTAAATATGTTAATTAAAAATATAAAAAAAATAAAAATCATTCACATTTAACGCCCAAGAAAGTAAATTGGTAAACGAATAGTTTATAGAATAAGTAAATGGTGTGAAGAAAATGGAACGGTGACGAAGGAGTAAAAACCAGATGATTGTGTGATGAAAGCAATAGACCTTCAGAAATGATACTCGACTGTAATACGTACTTCGACAAAGAAGGCGAAACGCGGGAAGCAACTTTATAACGTAAACATAGTATTAAATTACTGCGTAATTGAAAGTATTAATTACGTAGACAGGTTATATTACAAATAATTCTTTATAATAATATTTAAACTACGTAATGTTCCATAAAAAAATTTATTTCATTTGAATATTTTAGAAATTTAAATCGCAGGAAACCTATTAAAGAATCGTGCAAAAAAAACCTACTCGGATCTGTCATTATTTAAATCATTGGTTACCTTATGTTCTATGAGCCTTATTCCCGACAGATCATAGAAATCAAAATTTATAATTAAAACATTACGTTCTCCAAGCAAGTTAAACATTTGGGTGTAATTATTAATTCCAGATTAATTTTGTTGTTTCATATACAGTCATTAGGCTAACAATTAGTGAAAATGTTTAATCGTTGAAGGCTATGAGCAATATAGTTTCTGGCGAGAGAATCTGGTAACTTTAAGTTTTTTTATAAAACTATTATTACATCTATAGTTAATTTTACTGTGCTATTTTTTTATGGATTGGCTTTACAGCCATTTCTTAAAAAAATGAATACTTTGCAGAGTCTCGAGTTGAGGCTTATAACTTAAAATACCAAACTAGCCTCTTCTAAAAGCCTTCAAAGTGAATCTAAAAATCCTTCCTTATATGTAAGTAAATTGCTTCTGACAGATCAATTTTTAAATAAATATTTTGATTACTTCATCGTTGATATTAGAAAATTTAGTCAAAGCCTTCAACGAGTAGAGTCGCTCAAAGCAAAAAGCCGCTTTTGACAAAAAAGCTCTCATTTCCACGCTGTCATGCAATTGTTTTAAACTGCCTTATGGAATTAATTTTAAGGCTGACGTAAATTTAAATTTTATCGACAGCCTATATAGTGAACATCTTACCTATTAAGTCATTAATTCCTGCTTATTCCAAACAATGGAATCTTAAAATCCTTCCTTTTTTTTTAAATATTTACACAAGGCGCTAAATTTTCAGGGTCAAACAAGGAAGTAGATGCTTCACTACAGTGGAAAATAATTTAATATTTAAATTTAAACATTCTCCCGAGGCTTTCCTTTTCACTGCCGAGCTGTTCGCTATTAACAAGTCCTGTTGTGACTTCGTAATAAATATATCTTATACTAAAGGAAAAACTTTAATATGCTCAGACAGTCTAAGCAACGTTTTGGTGCTTAGTCACAGTCATTCGATTATTGTTGTTAAAAATTAATTTTCGATATTAAATTAAGATATATAAAATTTTTAGATGAAAGAAGTATTCTAATTTCGTTGGATTCTTAGTGATACAACAAATCAAGCGGCTGAAAATATGTTCTTGAATAGGATATGATAAATCCGTTCATACCATCGCCGATCTTTTCGGTAAAGTTAAAAGAGAAACGGTTTTTAGTGTAAAAATAATTAGATAAATCCTACGAAATGGTCCAATCATCTCTTCCAGTTATGCGTGGTATAACAATACCTATTTTGTTCCAGATGATTTAATCTGGAAAGTTGTACTATCATTTGCAGACTTCGTACAGAACATACCAAAGTGCGGTTAAATTTTATCGATGGAGGTCTTTCACTTACCTACAACAGTGGTCACATAAGCACGGGTCGTCGTGAGGACATTAATATTTGTTGTTCAGTTATGAGGCTAATGGATAGGGGGTTTCTTCGTTGAGGAAGTAAAGTTTTATGGTTTGTGTCCTCCATACTGTGTTTTCCCATCACTTGTTTCTGGTAATTATACGTTAGTTATCCTATTTACATTTATTAGAAGGAATGAAATTATTATTTAAAATTCAATATATTGGTGTTTACATAGTTGCAACTAATGGTCAAAATTAAGATTTGCCTATCCAGGTAAATAATCCGCGCAAGATTATAACGTTCGAGTTTTATTATTTCCTAATTCTATTCCTGATTTTTGCTGTTCAGTCGTGCTAGAATGTTCATTGCACCTCGATTTGACGTGGCCAGCTTAATTTCTTACTTATTCTGTTTTAGCATTTTTAGTCATATTAAATCATCAATAGCCATACTTGTTCAAAATCTTTATTTCGAAGTAATAGGAGTTTCAAGTTTTATTTGAATTTTGTTAATTGTTTGGCAGCTATTCTTTAACCGATCAATAGTTTCTTGTTCTTCTTATTACGCCATCTCCAGTCGAAGGTTGGCGATCATCATAGCTATTGATCCCTATTCTTGGATGCCTCTTGAAGACCGGATGTTGGCATTTCGTATCATCTGCTCATGTCTGCTTCCCAGGAAAATTTGCGTCTACCAGGTCTGCTGTGGCCAGTAATTTCTCCATACTGCGCGTGGTGGAAGAGACGATATTACTCAGAGTGTCTGTGCAGATTATCATAATATTTCAATTTCCTTGTTCGGATTATATGGAGCACCTCAGCTTGGTTCGACATCCTGTTCAATACTTCTTTGTTGGTCACGCGGTTACGATAAGAAATTTTTAGCATCCTGCGATAAATGTACATTTCGAACGCTTCAATTTTCTTCTCTAAAGTTTTCGTAAGAACCCAGCTTTCCATGCTATACAGCAATATGGACCAGATGTAGCAACGTACCAGACGCATTCGTAATTGTAAATTCAAATCCTTCGGGTCATCAAATTTTTCATGTTAAGAAAAGTCTTCCTTGCTTTCTCTATTCGTGTTCTTATCTCCACTGATTGATAAGTTTCTTTATGAAACCATGTGCTCAGGTACTTCAATTTGAAAACTCGTTCAAGCGCTTTACCTTCAATAAGTAATTTTTTCAACCGTATTGCTTTATCCTCCGTCTTCCGATGCAGTTCTAGCCATTTGGTTTTACTAATATTTATATCGAGTCCATATATTGCCTAATCTGTGTCACACGGCCCAACATGTTCTGTAACTTCACGAAGTTGTCTGCGATTAGAACGGTATCGTCTGCATACCGAATATTTGACACCCTTTCTGTCTCTATTGTTATACCATCCTCCACGTTCAAGGCTTGTCTAAAGATTGTTTCAGAGTTAAACAGAATTGGAGAAAATAAGCATCCCTAGCGGACGTCTTTTTAATCGAGATTTCTTCTGGTTCTTCGTTTTTACTATAGATTGCCTATAAATCTTCGAATTTCTCAACTGATACTAATTTCTTTGAGTATTTGCATCAACTTGTGATGTTTTATGCAGTAAAAGGCTTTGCGATAATCAATGAAACAACAGTAGAATTGATGCCTGACATCACGACATCGTTGAACCAATATGTTCAGAGCACATATTGCTTCCCTTGTACCATATCCGCATCTGAGTCCACACTGATATGTTCCGGCATTCTTATCGAATTTTTCATAAATTCGTTGATAAATTACTTTTAGAAAGATCTTCAATATATGAGACATGAGACTTATCGTGCGGTAATCTCCACAGTCCATGGCATTGGCTTTCTTAGGTAACGTAATGAAGGTAGATTTCAGCCAGTCTACAGGTAAAATCTGTAGTCAGCACCGAATTGAAAAACTTAACTAGGAACGTAAGCGCTGGACGATTAGATTGGAGTAATTTAATCAGCCGGGGCCAACAGCTTTACCTCGATAGCAGTCAGTACTTCGTTTTCTAAAATTGGGTTCACAGGTCCATCTTGACTAGATTCTTTAATTAAAAAATACATTGCGGGCCTGGAATCCTCAAATAAATCACTGATGTACTCTTTCCACCGTGAAAGTTGCGTAACTTTTTCTAAAATTCTTGTCCTTCAAACTATTACTACCAAACGTCCGTTTCCTATTTGTAAATTATTTAACTTATTTGTGAAGGTTAAAAATATCATGCTTAGCTTGTATCTCTTCAATTTCTTGACACTTCTCAGTCAGCTAGGCATCTTTAGCTCCAAGTATTTTTCGGCGAATACTTTTATTTATAGCTCGTATTCAGCTGGGTCACCTTTTGCTTTCCTTTCCTCTTCTATTAATGAGAGAATCGCATCTGTCATCCATTGCTTCTTTTTAATCTTCCCTATGTAACCAATTACTTCTTGAATAGTCTATTGGGATTCTTTCCATTTTAACCAAGCCGTTACAGTGTCTTCTTCATCATGTAGATTTGCTAGAGCTCGATGTATTTCTTCAGAAACTTTATTTCTCACTGCGGGATCTTTAAGCTTGCGTACATCAATGCGACGTGTAGGTGGTGGCCTGACCACTTTGCGGAAACCAACTCTAAGAACTATCACCACTGCAACATGATCACGGTTTATATTAGATTCTGGGTAGCTACATGCCGATTTCAAATCTTTTCTGAACTGGTTCTTGATGAGAATATAGTAAATTTGGTTACGGTGTTCTCCGGATGGACAACCTCCTTGATGGTAGTTGAAAGCATGTGCTTGCGATTAACATATCGTGCTCTTCACAGAATCAGACTAGATGATCTTCACACTCGTTCCTATTGCCAAGTCCAAATTTTCCAACTATTTGTTCATGGGCGCCAGATCCGATTTTCGTTTTCTAATCACCTTCTACTATTTTTACTTCACCCGATTTTGTCAGTTCCATGAGTGTTGAAATCTGTTCATAGAATTCTTCGATTTCTTCCTCCTCCTTATCGGCAGTGGGAGCACAGATTTGAATTATGTTCAGTGGTCTGTAGTTCGTGTTTAATCTGACCATCATTGCCCATTCGGATAGTGGTATAAATTTCAAGACAGAATTTTGTATACTTTTATCAATTAAGATGCCTACACCAACTTTGTGGGAACCATCGATAGTACCCGAGTAGTAGAAATCGGCGTCTTCTAATTTTGTATATCCGTTACCAGGCCATCTCACTTCACTCAAACCGAGAATATTCAATTTGAGACGCTTGTGTTCTACATTAACATTCTATAATTTCCCAGTCATGAAGAGGCTTCAAACGTTCCATGTAGCAATGCGTTGCCTTTTCTTGTAATGTTATAGTCAGTAGCGGATCTAGGATTTTTTTTGGGGGGGGCCGACACAAACTTGAAAATTTTCCCCGGGGGCACAAAATTGTGTGCTAAAAAAAAAAAACTATACATAACAAAACCAAAATACGTATATATATTTGAAAGGTAATATGTAGGTAAATACGAGTTCTTAATACAATATCATGCGAGATTGTTTGTTTTTAATAGCAAACTCTTCAACTGCTTCGCCTAAATCGAGCGATTTTACAATATCTTTTTCAATATAAAGTGTAGCTAAATTATGTAATCGTTCGTCTGACATGGAGTTTCTCAGGTAATTTTTAATAAAACGCATGCAAGAAAATGTCCGTTCACATGGAGCGTGGAAACTGGTATAGTAATACTAATTACACATAATTTATACGTTTCTACATAACAATTTTTGTAAATTTCTAGAAAATCAAGGAACATCATGGTAGATTTAACTTTTGCTTTTTTTTCATTTTCGTGAATTTTCAATGTTTTTGGTAGCAATTTTAATTCTGCTTGTAGAGTTTCAACGTCGACATCATAGTGAATATCTAAGGGTTCCAATAACGAATATTTTAAAAAAGTATCACTTGTTGGATTGAAACATTCGATGGCTTTTAAAATAGGATTATTATCAGAAAATCGAGAGTTTAGTTCAGAAATGGCCAAATCTAAAATAGGATAGAAAATTTTAATTTTATAGTCACTTTCGTCTTGAAAAACATCATCGTCCGATTCAGTTGCAGAACTTGAAACTATAAAATTTTCATATTTTTTAAAAATTTTACGACTTCGTTTGCTAGCACATTTTACTTTAATTTCGTTTTCTTCGCACATTTGAATGCAGTTTTTATAAAAAATTTTTAAAAAATTCATCATTAATTCGGTAATCGGTTAAGCTTAACAGTAACGATTCAATTAGGCAAAGAACACGGCTGATTTCACTCACCATTCTAAAGTCGAATAAAATTTCGTAAAACATGTTTAAATTAAACGTCGCCTGTCTCAACGCATATCATAGGTGCAGAGACAGACTACAAATGTAACAACACCAAGATTTTAATGTTCGACGGATGTAATATTTTTCGTGTGATGTTTGTAGAAGAAAAATTGTTCTTGCCACTCCTATTTACTATTGAAGTCCTCTGCAATACGAACATTTGCCGTAATGTACACTGGTTTTCTTGACTTTAGTCGGGTTGCTTCAAACATATGTTTATTTATTGGGAGTCGATAGAATTTCCCGATTTCTCTTGCAAATGACTGTCTTAAAAATTAAACAGCAGTGGACATCTGGAAAACTTCTTCTTCTTCTTCTTCTTCTTCTTCTTTTTAAGAGCCTTGCTCTTGTCTTGTAGCTTAACCTATTATCCTTTTCCATTTTTTTCTGTCTTGTGCTGTGTTCTTAATATTATTATAATCCATTTTCAGTTTGATTTTTGTCTGTTGTATCCATTTAAGTCGAGGTCTGCCTCGTTTCCTCTTCCCTTCTAGTTTCCCTTCTATTATTGTCGTTATGAAGGTGTTGTGGCGCAGTATGTGTCCCAAAAATCTGTCTCTTCTTTGTTCCAAAATTTTTATCAGCTTCCTTTCTTCTTTTATCATTTCCATTATTTCTTTATTTGTTTTCTTCTGCGTCCATGAAATATTTAAAATGTGGCGCCATCCCCACATTTCAAAGGCCTCCAATCGGTTTTTAAGATTCTTTGTTAATACCCATGTTTCCGAACTATATAACAACACACTCCATATGTAAGTCTTCATTAATCTTTTCCTTGTACCTAGTTTGACCTTTTTGTTGAATAATTCTCTCTTTTTCATGAAAGTTTGTTTGGCAATTGCTATTCTTGTTCTTACTTCTATATCACTTCCTCCTTCTTGTGTTATAATACTTCCCAGGTATCTAAAATTATTTACTTGTTCTAATATTTCTTTGCCTAACTAGACGAACCAAAATACCAGTATCTATTTTTTGGGTCAGCACAGTCAGTATGCAAATGACTTCATAAAGCGTCGTCTTACTCATAGTCATTGAGTGAGATACATGCTGGAGCTGCTTTTACACGCTTCACCAATATCTTAATTTTTTTATTAGTATTTGATCAGTATACTTAACGTCATGCAAGGACTTTCATCCTGTTAGTTCCAATGTGATTACTATGAAGTTTTCCATTAAAATTTTGTTTTATAATGTTGATGAAATATATAACCAATGATTCCAGAATGTTACATCTTCAATTCATAAAAATGCAGTGCTTCGATTTTCACCACTGTGTAACTTATTACTATTCCTGGTATTTTTGGGCGTTTTCTTATTTCTTTCAGAATGTTATTAAATGTAATATTAACAGTTTCTTCCGCCGTCGTGGAGCTTAACAACTCTCTTTTCTCTCTGGATAATGCGTTATCCGATCTTCACCTTTTTACTTCTCCTGGGAAATCAGCAGCTATGGTTTTCACTTGTCTTCCTTATAGTCGTTTCTCAGTCAATCTATCCGTGTGCCATCTTCCTATTCCTTTAGTTAGTTCCGTCTCCTACCTTGGCATTGTTCTTAACAGTAACTTGTCCTTTCACGATCACATCAATTATCTCTATACGTCGGCTCTCACGAGGGTTAATTGGTTGAAGGCTCTTTCCTCCCGTAATTGGGGTGGGGATCCTTATATCCTTCTGATGCTATACAAGGCCACTATCCTTTCTAAATTTGATTATTGCTCGTTCCTTTACGCTAGTGCTCCTAAATATCTTCTCCTTAAACTTGATAAAATCCATAATATGTGTCTCCGCCTTTGTATCGGTGCCTTGAATTCCTCTCCTATTGCAGCCATTTTGGCAGAAACTGGTTCCTGTCCTTTATTCATCCAAAGACTTTATCTAGGTTAACGATTTCTGATCAACCTCTTCATATTTCCAATTCCTACTTGCTTAATTCCTACTGGTTTATATTCAACAACTGGCGTTTCTCTCCTCGTAAAAACCCAATCCCTTCCTTGATTTCTTCACGTCTTAGGGCCTTCTCTCATTCTGTTCTATCCTACATCAAATGCCCTTATTTTACCTATAATTTCCTAGATTTTATTTACTCACCCAGTTTACTTTTTTTCCCTTCGTATGTCAAGTCTCTTCCATCTCCCGCTGCTTATAACGAATTTAACTATGTTTTATCCTCCCTCTTTTCTTCTTATACTTTAATTTTTACAGATGGCTCAAAGTCAGCTTTGTGGTTGGAGCGGCTTTTACTTTGCCGGATTTCGGCTATTCCGAGTCGTTCAAACTCCCCTCATTCTCCTCTATATTCCTAGCCGAATCTATTGCGATCTTACAGGCAATCCTTTTTATAGCCTCCACTAACAATATATCCAAGGTTCTCTTATCTTCTGATTCAAAAGGCGTTTTACAAGCCATTGCTACTCCCTTTCCTAAATCATCTGCTGATCCTATCGTGCTTCACATACGTTCCTTAATTTCACATCTATTTCAATCCCGCTCTATCCGTATTGATCTATTGTGAATTCCTAGTCATTGTGGAATTTCGGACAACGAGTTAGTCGACTCGTTGATACGTTCGGCTGCTTTAGACGGTCGCTTTATTAGGCATTTCCCAACTCAAAGTCTTCTTCCTCTTTCCTCTCGTTGCTACCGCGACTGTTGGTCTGATCTCTATCCTTCTTCTTTTTCCAATCCTGCTTCCTTTTACTTATCCATACAACCCATTCCTTCTCTTTTTCCGCGGTTTGTTAATTTCCCCAACATGAGGCGGTCAACTATTTCATCCATAATTAGACTTCGGTTAAACCACAGCTTGCTTCCTGCTTCGCTCTTCCGTTTCTCCATTACTCAGTCTCCTCTTTGTCCGTTTGATCCATCAGAAGCAAACTTCGTTTGTGATGCGAACCACATTTTGCTTGAATGTCCTTCCATTTCTTCAGAACGCGCGATTCTATATTCCGGTCTTTTGCGTCTTGGCCTTCCTACGCCCTACAGCGCTCACAGCATCCTTTCTTTTCCATCTCCCTTGGTTATTCCTTTGTTAGCTTCTTTCGTATGTTCCATTTCTAATATTTTTCCTTTATAATCATTAATACTATCATACCGTTGGGTTGAATAACGTCCTTAGCTGACATGCTCAAAATTTAATATATAAAAAAATAAAAAAAAAAATAAAAAAAAAAACAGTATTGAGATTACGTATTTTCCTCTATTTTTTGTATTTGATCAACATGTCCTACATTGGCAGCGTCTACCAGTGTTCCTGAAAAATAATCGGCATTCAATAATGTTCTGCTTAACAGTGTTTTGTAATGTAGTTAAACCTGCTTGAATAAACTACATAACGCTACAGTCTTGCAGCTAATGCTAAAGGTATTCTCTGTTACAGTAAAAGCTTACTTCAGATTCCCATTGGGAATAGCTTTATCAGTAACGACAGTACTTTCAAAAACAAATACAATTGCTTTTCTTTGTCTTTAATAACATTAAATAACACGGTTGCAGTCATCTGTGGCTAAAAACAATTTCACATGGTGAATTGAAAGGAATTAGAATGTGTGGACTACAAATTTCTTTCTTAATTTCACAAACTCCTCCTCACATTTTTCTATCATATGAATTTACAAATTTTCTGTATAAACGCTCTCGATGATGCGGCTAATGTATTTGCTTTAGGAGTAAATTTGGAGTAATATAAAACAAGGTTTAAGAGGTGAATTTTCTTCACACCAGTCAGAAAAAAAAACAAACAAAATACTTTGGCCATCGCATACAAAAATTAAGAGAAAAAAAGAATTGAAATTTTTTTCGTGCTAAAAGGACTCATTTTTCAAATGGAACATTAAATAACAACGATTATTTATAAAAAAAAAGTGATGTTAATAAAATTGTGAAAAAAAAATAAAACAAACACCGAGTTTCATGCGTTATTTACTTAACAAAATAAATCAACGATCCTGCTTCATCATCGTTTTAAAAATTTTAATATACGAGTATATTATGAAAATTTAGAAAAATTACTATTCGTGAAGACATTACACGTTTATTTCATTATGTAAAGATTCTTTCTCTCTTTGGGAAACATGTTTATTACCGTCCAACAAACAATGATCTTCACGTTTCACGGATAGCTGAAGATTATCGATCTTTTTATAACTTATCTGTCTCATCTAACAAAAATTTTACCTCAACTAAACAGCATGTAAAGCCATCATTTTGAAGGGGCCGACTTATTCACACGGTGATCTTCCATAATCGCACATTTAAGAGAACATCTTCCTCACTCCTATGTTCCAACCTCTTCGACTCGAGCATTTTATTAAAATTAATTTGTTACCACAACAACAAACTACAGTAGTTGGGTAAGGATTTCAAATTTGAGCATAAATATCATCCCCAGTAGCAAATATTAAGCATGAATACATCCTAAAAATTTTAGCATGATTCTTCCAGTAGTACAAGAATGCATACGGGACAAAAAAACATACAAACATTAATTTATATATATATATATATATATATATATATACCGATTAATAACGGAGTAATTCTAACGAATACAACTGAATATGTTAGTAATAAAGTTTTTTATAATCATTCCTTTCCTTCTTTTCCAAAGTTGGCTATTCTACTACAATCAATCAAATCCCCCGCAAGATAAAATTTCGACTTCGCTACTAATTTTTCTTTTTTCGCACATTCTACTCCGTTTTTTTTGCGAGAACACTGGACTTCCGTTAAAAATGTCTTGAGTTCAATCTTAGACGGTGACAGAAATTATTGCAGAAATAATTACGAAAATAAATAATTAAATAACCGCTAATAGTTACGTGGAGGGCAACGGCAAACTACCACGTCCACCTTCACGTCAACTGTCCCGGCGCTCGAGCGCTAAAACGCTTACTTTTCAACTTATGATTACGCTACTAAAAATCATACACTAAAAATAACGACAACACGTTTTTGATGTATTTTTTCCTCAGCTTTCCAATAAAATCTTTAGTTTTTTGAAAATGTGCCTCTTTAACCTCAAAAAAAAAAACACAAAACGTATTATATCTTTAAAAGGGCATTTTTAACATTTTTTTAAATACTCTAGAACGAAAGAGGGGAGTTTTTTACGTCGATATAGCAATTTTCAAAGTATGGTTTTTTTTTCTTTTATGAGATATTGAACGCCGAAATAAAGACGGACCCCCGCTGCGGCGGATGGCGCAGCGTAACGCAAAATGTTTATCGGGGTTTTCCAATAATATCTGTTTGACGTCGAGTTTGGATTGTGGTTAATTTGCGTTCATCTAGTTATAGATTGTCGTCGTTGTGATTGTGCTGAATAACAAGAGCGAGCGTCGTCGAAAGCACGAATTACTTTACGAACATTGAAAAATTTGAGCAATTCAAAGAGAAAAAAAAAAATCTGTAAATTTTAAAATCAAATTTTTAAACCAATATTTCTGTAGATAAGAATCGGATTTTCTGTCTAAACATTATAACTATAAAATCATTAACGTTTGTAGAACTAAAGAAAGTATCACTTTGAATGAAATGTTACAAAATATTTAAAAAAAGAAAATAATATGTAGATAAATGGAGCTAACTACGGAGGAGTAAAATACTGTTTTCAGACTCACCTTTCGATGACACAATTTTTTTATGGCTTATTACCATGAAGTAATGATTTCGTCAACAGTTAATTCATAATTACCGCTTACATATTCTGTGCAGGTAATTTTACTGGCTACGTTACTGGTTACATAGTTTAACAAGAAATGGTGACACATTATAACAAGCGAAGAAAATATTTATGACTAATACCACCAGACATTGTTTTTTTATTTCCATATTCGCGATCATTTTTTTCTGTTATTTTTATCATTATTATTTTTATTATTATTATTATTATTTCCCTGTTCGTCTCGACAATAATCCAAACGTACGTTAATTGTCAAATTTTAAAACTGCCACCTCTGTACAATGATTTTTATAGGTGAGAGTCAGCTAAATTTGGATATCGGGAACATACAAACTTAAAGGGCTGTAATAGACATTATAAATTTATTATACTTTTCGTAAATGATTTCAACTATTTTTAAACAATTTATTAGCAATACGTCGAGGATAAACATTTGCATAGCATGCTCAGGAAAATTTTTGAAATTTCATTAACCTGCATTTCTATTTTAATAGATTAATGAAATTATAGATAAAGTAAAATTTCTTATCTACGTGTATTTGTTATGAAATTCTCTTCGTACGCAAACAGAAATTAGTCGTTTAAATTTAGTTTTGAGCTGATGTTTTTAAAACTTTGTTTTAATTTTGATTTTTTTAATATTTTTATTTTACGGATTAACTGTAATATAAATTGATGAAATTTTGTATGGGTTTCCCTTAATTATCTTGGATTCGAAGTCTTCGTGACATAAAATATATAGTCGACTCGTATTTATTTATTAACTTCATTTAAGATTATTATTATTATTATTATTCGATAGCTGTAAAATTTCAACACTCCTAGGAATATTTATTTAAATGAAATATTTGCAACTTATTTTTAAAAAGATAAGTAATAAAAAGTTATCAGAAAAAACCATGTCGTTTTAAATACTATGGTACACCTTACCGATGCATACCTGTGAGAGGAGATAGAAAGTTTACCCATTTCGGTTCTTAAAAAATATTTAACACATCATTCAAAAAGGCAACAATATTATTGTTAATACTTTTTAAAATAAAATTTCTTTATAAAATTTACAAGAAAAGCAAATCTATGCAGACATATTTAAATAGAAAATTGGAATAGTTCGTTATTGTGTTTATAATTTCGTAAAATATGAACTGATTTTGAAGTTTGATGGATTTTGCATTAAACGGAAATAATTCAAATGCGAAAAGCAAAAAAAAGGTAATATTTTATTGAGCAGGAATAATGTAAAATGCAGACCATAATAATATTTAACCGCGTCCGACTTTAAAAATCTTTTGTTTGCGCGCTCCCACAATGATGATTAGATTTATACAACTTCTGGCAAAAATTTATTCAGATCTTTTAATCTTAAAAATTAATTTACCGCTTTCAAAAAGACGTTATCTTAATGAAAATTAAATTAAGTAAATCAAAAATTACTACTTTTTTCAAACTAAAGACTATTCATAGAAAATAAATTATTATTAAACAACATAACTAGTCCTAGTAAATATTCAAAAAATACGCTATTAATCGCGTCCACATATTAAACAATTTATGTACCATGAAGTTGCAAAAAAAGTTTTCCGCTTAATTTAGTAACTGTATTTCTAAAATTTCAGATAAAATTTTCGTTAATTACTTGACTTGCAACTGAATAATAAACGTAAAATATCTACCCATAGAATTCCAACCGTGCACTTGAGAAACGGCATTTTGAGTTCCGACATGGATTAAAATCTCTTTTATTCGCCTCCAAAATTCTTTACACTGTCTTTAGCATATTGTATTGCGGTAAATACTTCACATTATTTTCTGTTAATTTTAACGCTTTTTATCTGCATGTAAAAAAAAATTACAGACGTTAAATTGAATCTCTATCACGAATTATTTAAATAAAATCTAAATATGCATAAATTAAACGCGTATACATACGTATGAGTAATAAAAAAATCTATGTAATATGAGTGTATCTATCATAAGGCTTATAGAATTTCATAATTTTCACAAATAATTTCAATAAACAAATTTGCTGTATTGACTGTATTTATAATTTATTTATGATTTATTTACGTCAAGTTTAAAGTTCTTAATTAAACAACAGACACTGTATAGAATCAGAAAAATGAAAAATCTTCCAAATAAAAAAAAAAACAACAGAATTTTTAACAAATATTATAGATTCAATATTCTTGTTACACTATTTCCCCACGCAGTGGAAAGAACTAGTTGTAATTCCTATAAACCACCAAAAGATAGTAGTTTAGCTATTGACTAAACATCAATCGGTATATAATTTCTAATGTAAGTGAAATTTTAAAAAAACTAATACTTACCCGAATGGAATACAGCAATAACATGATATTCTACCAATATCAGTTTGGATTTTTTCCATCATTATTTACAATTCATCAAATACGATACCATTTAACTGATTATCTTCTTCTTCTTCTTCTTCTTCTTCTTCTTCATGGTGTCATACTCGTTAGCGAGTGTAGACGATCACTAGTCTTCTATCAAATTTTATGCTGTCTTGCGTCTGTAAGCAGTTGTTGCAGGGAAGACGTGTTGGTCTTTAATGTTTTGCAGCCAATCTATTCTTCCTTTTTCAGGATTTTTCTTCCCTTCTATCTGCCCTTGTAGTATCAGTTGAAGGATTTCGTAATTATTGCCTCTTATGATATGTCCAAAAGACGCTACTTTCCTCTTTATAATCCAGTCCTTTTGCATACGTTCTGTTCTAGATATTTTCAAAACATTTTTATTTGAAACATTGGCTGTCCAGGGTATCTTCAGCGTTTTCCGATGTAACCACATTTCCATAGCTTCGTATCGATCAATTTGTTTCTTGTTTAATGTCAATGCTTCCACGTCATACAACAGAATGGAGTAAATATAACATCTAACAATATTTTGTCTTATACTGAGACTGAGTGAGCGATCACACAATAAGGTCTTCATGTTATTAAATGCCGTTTTAACGTAATTACACGCAGCGTTAACTTCATTATCTAAGCCCAAATTGTCCGTGATATAACATACGAGATATTTGTATCTATTAACCTTTTTAATATTTTCATTATTTATGGCAATGGTAAGATCTATATAATAGGTTGACCAACAATCATCTATTTAGTTTCCTTAGTATTTATATGTAAACCGTAAGATTTCCCGATTCTATTAAATTACTGAAGTAAATGTTGAAGGCCCTGTGATGGCTATCTGCTAAGATGACCGTATCATCCGCATATCGAATATGGTTGATAATTCTACCATTAATTTTGATTTCATATGGTTGATCTGCTAGTAGTCAAACGAGCAATCGACCATATGGAATCAAAATTAATGGCAGAATTATCAACAATATTCGATATGTGGATAACACGGTCATCTTAGCAGATAGTCATCAAGGCATTCAAGGTTTTTATATTGCATAGCATAGATGAATATAAAGTAAAGTAAGTCCCATACCCTTGATAAGGTATCATGGATTGTGAAGTTAAGGTTCACAGTGTACTAAGCCCAACGCGGCACTAATGAGAGTAGGAGAGCCAGTGTTCCTTTCTGTCGGCCGCCTTTACTTTCCCAGATTTCTCCGGTATCCAATTATTTCAGGCTAAGTAAACCTGAGAGCGATTCGGATCTGGAACGAGACAAGTCTCGAACACGTGTCCCCTGATCTAGTAGTCAAGCGTCTTAACCATTAGCCTACTGCGCTACCATATAGATGAATATACTAGTCTTTTAATACTATACTATCAGTAGAAAACGTACATATGGCATAGTGCACGCTAATTCACAAGCTTATTAAATACAACTATTCCTTTTACCTAACTAAATTTACTAATAATTTCCTAAATGAGACATGGTATCAATGTTTACAACAACTGCTAGTTTACCCGAGAAAAGTAACATCGGGCCTTACTAATTTTTGCTCTGTATAAATGACTTCCTTATACTCAGTAAAGTGTAAAATTACGATTGCACGCCGACGATTTGTCGCTGGTACAAAATTAATATAATACAAAAAAAGTTAATAATCCACCAACAGGTGAAAAATCAAAATACATTCAAATACAGCGGAAATAATTTCATTTACTAACAGAAAGTCTAAAATTGTAATAACGCGATTTTATAATTCAAAAAGAATTGTCATATTTTAAAATCCATATTAAATGTTTGGCCGAAATATCGCGGACTAACATTTAATAGACACGTAGACTGCGGCATTAATAAAACCTGATCAAATATATCTAAATTAATCTCATCTTTTAATTAAAATATCCATAAGCTTATAATATATAAAAATTTCATAGGCCGGCAATGCGTGTCCCTTCCTTTTAGTTCAATATTCCTAAATCTAATATAAATCAACTTCAGGCGATGCGAAATAAATGCTCAAAAATTAATACACTGTTTTTCTTTTCTTTCTTTTTTTCTTTTCTTTCTTTTTTCTTTTCTTTCTTTTTTTCTTTTCTTTCTTTTTTCTTTTCTTTCTTTTTTTCTTTTCTTTCTTTTTTTCCATACACTTTTCTTCTAAGCAATGCCAACTGTATTTATAAAGTCATTGCAACTTCTAGCTGACCAAAATATTATTAAGGAATATACAGTACGTTTCTTTCAGAATTGTAATATAAGTGAGCATATCCTTACCAAAATTATAGAGCTCATACAAAAATCCCCTTATAGCTGAAAACAAAAAAAATACAAACAGAAAGGAATGAAACATATTTTAATTAAGTAAATAATAACAACGAAATAAAATAAAATTAATGATAAACAAATAAATAAATTACAATTATATACGTGTTTATTATTTTTACCAAAATCGGATACACCTTATATAAAACTATTAATATCATATATATATATATATAATTATACTAAATCGTTCACTTGTAAATACTACACTACTTTCTCATATTTATCAGATAAATTACGAATAAATTACTTTATGCTGTCAGCAAGTATTTCAGAAAAGAAAAAGAAACTGATCATTCTTTTAAATAATAAAATATTATAAAACAATAATAACGCGACTAAAAATACCTTCTGATTTGCATTTAATTACATTATATAAATATAAGATCTGTATATACGGATATACTCATTACTTGTCTTACTTTTTATCTGTTTTCTTAAGCTATCAGGTTTTTATTTTTATTTTTTTCTCCCCCTTTAGGTATAAACCTAATATTCGGTACTATAACATTTTATAACCTTGTTTCCAGTATTCATACTGGTAGAGAAAAATATGTTTACCGACTCAAATTCCTATTTTTTTCTACTAGTGAGCTATTTCAGTGCGCATAAAACGTAACAATCGTAAATAATTTGAAAGCAATATTTAACTTTTTGAAATAAATACTCGTAATAAAATAGATAATTCGCATTTGAAAGAAACACAGATTCTACAGATTTTTCTTTGCGTAGACAAAAATTACATATTTAATCACGATCATAAGAATTTCTGTCAGATAGATATGATTGAGAGAGCGACGACAAAAGAATCTATAACAGTCATGATACAGAGCAACCCATAGGCGAAACTGAAGAAAAAATCTTTACGTCAGCATTGAAACCTAGACGTAGAGTTCCACTCGAAAAGATGAGTCCACAAAATGACTTATTGACTTCCTCCGAAGAATATTTTTAATAGAAACTGCAATATTGTAACTCATTTACCAAATGTTAGAAAGGTATCAAAGGAAGCAATAGCATCGATTTAATTCATCATTTTATAAACGAAAATATGCCGAATAAAATAACAAGGTACACAAAGGCGAATAAGTGTGTAAAATTGGCTCTTCCACCCGATATGGCTGAAATTTGGTCTGTATGTTTATCTTGCCAAAAATAGTGCAATCCTGAACGTTTTGAGCTTTGAGGCTCAAATTTGAGCTCACAACCTTGAAAAATGTGTTTTCACGTTTTTAACGATACCTTTGCGAATTATGAACAGATATTGAGAAATCCAAGTCGAGGTTGAAAAGAATTACGAGTCGAATATAATCTAGTCATTTATAGAGAGCCTTTCGAGGCAAAAATATAATCCAAAAAGTCAATTGAAAATTTCAAACTCGCCTAAAAATTAACGCCCTTAAGGAATTTGATATTGAAACTTATAAAATCATTTTATAATAAAATGGAAATTATTATTCTAAATTTTTTCAGATTTTTGAAGGGATGGAAAGTGGTCAAAATTACAAAAAAATGAAATTTTCAGCGATTTTCGATGCTATAAAGAGACTTCAGTGCATACCAATCGCAATTTTAGTCCCGAAAATGAGTTCAGCGACCCTAAAAAAAAACTCCTAGTATACATACTTGACTCAGTTTGTCATGGAATGCGGCTCAAAAACACGAAATTAACCTCAAAAGGACCCTTTTGGCGGCCTAAAACAACGAAACGCACTTATTTTTTAACGTAATTTAGGACTGTATTGCATACTAAATGAAATTTTAATCTCAAAAATGAGTTTTGCGACCCAAAGAAACCGCTAGTATACATACTTGGTTCAATTTGTCACGGTATGTGACTCAAAGACACGAAGTTAACACAAAAACAAAAAAAAAACGACTTTAACGGCCTAAAGCAATCCAGTTAACTCGAAACTAACTTCAAGCATATTTTGCTGTTATGCGCGAAATAAATATTTACACATGTGATGCTACTCATTCTCTAACCTTTGAACGAAATATATGGAGTTGAAAGTAACATTAAAATCATATTTAGCGATAAAAAAAAACTTCCAAAAGATTATTTGCGATTTTTGGCGAGAAGAAGCAATTTTTATTTCTAAATTGGAAAAAATTAGTTGGACGAAATTTTTCATATTTAGAATTCTGTCCAACTAACTTTTTCCAATTTACTTTCCTCGAAGTTTTTTTTGCAATAAAGTTCTAAATTACGTCAAAAAAGTGAGTATCTCCGTTATTTTAGGCCTCAAAACGGGTCTTTTTGAGGTTAATTTCGTGTTTTTGAGCCGCATTTCATGACAAACTGAGTCAAGTATGTATATTAGGAGTTTTTTTTTGGGGGGTCGCTGAACTCATTTTCGGGACTAAAATTGCGATTGGTATGCACTGAAGTCTCTTTATAGCATCGAAAATCGCTGAAAATTTCATTTTTTTGTAATTTTGACCACTTTCCATCCCTTCAAAAATCTGAAAAAATTTAGAATAATAATTTCCATTTTATTATAAAATGATTTTATAAGTTTCAATATCAAATTCCTTAAGGGCGTTAATTTTTAGGCGAGTTTGAAATTTTCAATTGACTTTTTGGATTATATTTTTGCCTCGAAAGGCTCTCTATAAATGACTAGATTATATTCGACTCGTAATTCTTTTCAACCTCGACTTGGATTTCTCAGTATCTGTTCATAATTCGCAAAGATATCGTTAAAAACCTGAATACACATTTTTCGAGGTTGTGAGCTCAAAACTTTCGGGTTTGTAGTTTTTTTTGTTTTTTTTGGCGATATAAACATATCGGCCAAATTTCGGTCAAATCGAGGGAAGGGGTCAATTTTACATACCTATCCGGGGCTATACTCTTTAAATACATTGCTCCAAAATAAAAAATTTCTACGGAATTGTTAACTATCGATACAAATTCACACATATTGAAAACAAGCCGGAAATAGTTATTCTTTATATTAACATTGCTAATGATGGCGTAAATATAGATAGGATAAAAAATTATTCCGCGGGAAGAATTACAAGTAAATTGTTCATTTAAGATTGCTTTTTCGCTTTTAAATATAACACAGGAATCATACGAAATACTCGTAATTTATAAAATAAAAAATTCAAGTTTTAAATCATAGACGTTTATTCCACGTAAGAAACAGCACTTAAGTTGGTAAAACTCTGTACTTTATGAATAATCTAGATGCAAGATACACGTCCTAAAACCTTTAAAGCGATTTGAGACGATTTCTGATGTTCAAACAGAATCCGGATTTAATGAAATTGTTCTAGATGAAAAAATGAACGCGTCGCAAAAAATACGCACTTCATGTAGAAAATTACAACCGCCGAGTAGGTAGGTGCTATTCATTTGTACACACGTATTTCAATGAAAAAATACATTCTCTTCTAAGAATTGTATTTGCTTCAAATTCAGTTTTTATTTCAAGTTAATGAAAATAAACGTTTTAACGTTTCTTTAATTTGATTTCTTAAAGTTACCACTATTACTTTTTTCGGCCAAATATATTTTTTCATATTAAATAATAGTTCTGCTGATATGCGTGCGTTCTTTTTTTATACATGTAACTGAACATATAGTCAAAAAATAAATAAATAAATAAAGTAACGCGAATACTCGCACGCACTGTTCGGTATAACTTATGTGTAGCGCCTTCTAACGGGTTCAAGAATAATGCACAACCGCGTGTGATATTGAAAATGCGAGTAAACATCGGAGGACCGACGTCTGTGCATTTGAATACACGTTCACGCGAAGATATAAAGTTCACATTATATGTAAAAAGTGTTTATAACGAACTTCTGTTTTCGGCAAAAGTTTACGAACCCCTCGGAAGAGCACGGCAGTTTCGGTCGCTAAGTAACCTAATAATATTATTATATTGGTATGCGTATAGAGCTGCTCCGAAGTACCTGTTATTGTGTATCGCGTTCGCCGGGCGGAGAGGGACGAAACACTAGAATATCAACAACGGAGGTGGTTCTTTTACCTGTTCTCACGAATCGCAGCGCCACTCTGATGCAGTCTCAGTCGCAGTCGAGTGTCGAGTCGGATCCGATTGTACTCGTAGCCGACTGTATATTTACGTCGTCAGCGGCATTGCTGTCGGAGACACGTTCAAAGTCCTCTCTTTAGACGTCGTATTGTGATGTTAATGCGTTGAACCGCTGCGATACGATCCTCCTCTCGCACATATCGCGTGTGTAGTTTGTCGATTCTTGTTCGCATCGCGATACACACTTGTTTTCAGTTCGCGTATTTCGACGGTATGTTCGCGTAACAGTCAGCCGAGTAGAGTAATCTTCCGATACGCGCTTTATGGGCGTGTTTTTTTCCGTTTCTAGTAGTTGTCGCGAGTTTTTTTGAACTGTTCTGATAAAGATTAATTTTAATCGAGAACAAATCGGACGACGAGCGATGGTTTTTGATTTTTACGTCCGGTTTATTTTTACCGTTCGACGATGAGAATTAAACGATACAAAATGTCGCGATTCCGTTGGAAAATCGAAATGGGCTTGCCGCTTTTGATAATTTCGATTTTCGTTCAACTCGGTTCCGCAGAATTTGCTACCGTTGATAATAATGGGTTTCATTACTCGGAGAACTACATCAATCGGTCCACCATCACCGAATTCGCGTCCACCGTTATCGAGGGTAAAGTGTACATGGAGAAGGCTTTGAGTCCGTACTTGGTTCGGAATGACATAACGATTCGCGCATCGGGCGAACTCATCATTGAACCGGGCGTTGAAGTTCTATTTACCCCTATGACCGGTATCACTGTCTACGGAGTGCTAACAGCAAAGGTAAGATATTACGCATACATTGTTTACTTGTCTCTCTAGCGGAGCAAGATGAACTATTACTGATCTGCTCAATGTTGCACGAATTTCGATGTAGTACGAAAACTGGCAAGTTTGATTCTCCACAACCTATCGAGTTGTTTTCCGCCTTATCACCGTTTCTTTTTAGTAACGTTCGGAAAGTGAGCTGTTGCTCAATCTCCAACTTTGAAACATTATAAAATCGGTTACGATTAAAGGGGGGGAATTTTGAAGAGCCACATTCATTATATAACTCTTGCCGATAATATTCGCAATAATGCGCCAATAGCATAAACATTTTCCATTCTATTACTATTTAATAGTACAAGACTCTGTCGGTAAATCGGTCTTTCTTTCGTTTGTTTATCGCGCTCGCTTTGCCACCATATGCCATTAACTTTATTGCTATTATACTTTCATTTAAAATGACGAGCTTGTCGATTTCTTCATTGTAAATAAATAAAAATGAGCATGATATTGTGCAATGAAGCTATTCATAATGTCCTTAGGGATTCTAATAGATCTGAAAGGAATGTGGGCTATCAGTTCCTTTCTCCTTTTGCAGTGATTCACCTTTACTTTCGGAAACTTCTTTGGTATAATTAATATTTGATTTCAGGAAACTTTAAACATTTACGATGTAACAAACTCATGTGCTTAAGTTACTTAGGACTCACGTGAGATGTAACTAGTATTTTAATACTTACAATTAGTAGAAGAGGGTATCGGTGCTGGATTGAAGAGGCAGTTTCTTTTCGTTCAGTTAATTTTGAGTTACGCTTCTCTCAGTATGTGACGCGGATGTGATAAGAAGGTTACGTATCCGATAAGTACGCATGTCGTATTTTTTCCTTGTATTTCAGCCGTAGAATTCCTCTACCTACCTAATTGTAACCGAATTACATGTAAAAAATATGAGAGTATACCTTCGCGATTTCTACATTTGCGAATTTAAATAATGACGGATTTTAATGATCGCGAAGTGTAAAATTCCGAATATGCATACATGCTCGGTTCAATCAAATTTGTACATACTGAAATTCAGTGGCTTTCAGATTGCAACAAAAAATAGCACTAAACCAATATTTACGATTGTTCGCGTTCCATTAATGCAATCAATTAGAAATATTCCATCGATGTCTTTTAAGTTTTTTACAATGTCGACGCACGAAAAAAATGTCAATCTATTTTGCAAAAATAACAAATACGGTTAATTTAAATTTATTTTTATGCACATTTTTAGAAATAGCGTGTCGTATCCCGGCCATCTTCTGCATACTCCTATTTACCGATAAACAGTTTGAAAATTCCTAAAACACAGTTATATACATCTGTTGCTGAAATGTTGGAAATTCTCCGTGAAACAATCCATGCGCATTAGTGAAAAATGAGTTTTGAGAGAGGTCAGCAGAGAATAGTGCATCTACGATCGCTAATAGGGCGAGTTTTAGCCGTAGTAGAATGATAAAAAATGAAGATACGCTGATGTGGATTAAACGTGTATACGGAATTATAACAGCGCCTATGTAAACAATACTAGCCTTCGTAATATTAATTTTTACATGAGAATTTGCAGCTTCATACTTTTACTTTAATCTTTTTTCGTAATTTCTTTGCGGATTATCGACATTTTATTTTCATCTTTTTTTTTACACTTCGGTTTTAGAGGCGTGAGATTTATTTTATAAAGGTTTAGAGTAACTACTTCTTGTATAACATATAATTCCTCGTAATTGTTTTGCGACGTGCGCAATACATATACTACAAATAGATCGTGTACACATACATATATTATTTCCTGTTTCCTCGCACTCGTGTAATCGACAATTTTTTGAAATCGGCATCCGTAAAACGGGTAAACTCATTTCAGGGACTGGATAGCTCGTTTGTTACGAATTAGAAATGGATTTTTCTTTGCTGGATATTATAGCTAGATTAGGGTCTCGAAATTAGAAATACGCCGTTTCCTCAATTTCTAGATAATTTTTCGGATACCTCTCATTTTTGCTCAATTCCAAATCAAGTCCAACTTCTACATCCGGTTCCTTTACCAAACGGTTTGATCGCTTAAGAACACGATTTTAATTACTGAACATCTGCTCGAGTGACTTTGCAATTTCAAGCAGTAAGCGCACTATCGTTTAGAATAAACTGGAATATCCGGTCAATGTTTGTTTAACTTTCTAACGGAGAATCATTGATAAACATTTCGAATTATCAATGGCCGGATCTAGGACGCGCTAGATGGGCGCCTGATTTCAGATAGAGCGAAGTTCTTAGCAAATTACTAACGAATTAAACGCATCGAATTCACCGGAAAAGACGCTGGTCCTAATTGTTAGTAGAGACAGATCAGATATGAAAGAACGCTGATAAATTTCCATACAATGCACCGAGCATGTTTACCGTTATCGCAGTTTGATATAACATACCATTCAAGCTCTTCCTTTCTAAAAATTAAAATTACATATCTGATTAGTATCTCTTTAAAACATAACCAGTATTTCCCGAAAGATATTTAAAATTATTACTTTCTTCGAACAGACTAAACTGTAAGCTCAGAAAAAAAATATTTTGGCTCTTTTTATACAAAAATATTACGATAAAGTCTCAGGCTGTGAAAATATTTTGAATAGAATATAACCCGTCAGTGAGTTGAGAAAAAAAATTATCTTTCTTTTCCGTAACACTAGTCCGGGGTAACTAAAGTAAAACTTCTTTCACCGTTTAAACAACAATCAACCGTAGCGGCAGTTTTCAATGACAATGAAAATATTATTCCACTAGAACATGTTTTAGCATCAATTTCTCAACAACTTAATCGAAATCTGGGTAATCAATAAGCTTTAATTGGCGTCATTGTATGCAAGCGTGGTATTTAGTAGTGCCAAAATTACGTCATTCGTAACCTACTACTTTTTCTGTACCAAAATGTGTGACATACTGTATATATAAAAAGACAAAGAATGACACAAAATTAATTGCTGTAATGACGTTGTCAATTTTCCTCGTTCTATACGAAGTATAGAAGTGACAGAGGTTGGGGGGGGGGGGTCGGGGATGTTTCCAGGCGAGGTTCCCGAAGGCCCTTGCGAGGTACGAAAGGCTGAGTTTTTATATATAGAACTGAATCGTTTACAAGTATATTTATTACCAGACCTCCGGATTATTCTGGTTGAGAGAACAATCAGCGGTAAACATCGGCACACTGTTTATCATGTAATTAATGAAAAAGTATTTAAACAATGGGAAACGTAATTTCGCGAAATACCGTGAATAATCTGTAACAGTTGGTCTAACCATAACTTTTAGTTTTCTTTTATAAACTCACAAATTTCTAGCGTGTTCATTTTTCAATTTTTCGGGAAAAAAAGGAAATAAGTTTTATTTGCGCGTGACTTTTTGAAATGCATATTTTAGCATTGCTTGCATGGTTTTCTAGTTAATTTTTGCCTAATGTGTCGTACGAAACAAAACAGAGTTGAGGGCATTAGCCAATTGCACAGATATTTCGTAAGTTTCGGATTACTGTAAGTGTCAATGAAGCGAAGCCATATTATTATCTTCACCCAGAAAAAAACCCGTATAAATAACGAGATACTGTGTCTAGTAGTCTAGACTAAAAAAGTTTCGTTATCTCGTAGTTTCATTTTAGATTAAACTTTTGCCAAGTACATTGATTACAACATTTCCTATTTCCTCAGTTGTTCAGTCGTTCTCAGTCCTTTAGACTTCCGTCCTTTTGTTCTATCTTTACTGCGGACTCTGTTGCCATCTTACAAGCCATTATTTATATTTTCTCTTCTACAAGTCCTTCTAAATTAAATTATTGTTGTCCTTCTAGCGCTATCTTCACCTTCCCTTTCTTCTTCCACTGATGCTATCATCCTTTCTATCCGTTCTCTTCTCCTTGATCTATCCTCATCGACGTCTACCCAGATTGACTTTCTTTGGATTCCCGGAAATTCAGGCATGGATGGAAATGTAGCCGTCGACCTCCTTGCTAAAGCTGCTGCTTCCGATGGAAATTTTATTTTTTATGGTTCCAGCACACAATATTCTTCTTCCAACTAAATCCTGCCATCTTAGGCACTCTGTTTATGTTTCTCTTTTCGCTAATCCTAATTCCTTTTGCCTCTTGATTAACCCGGTTCCTTCTTCTCGACCTTGGTTCTATGATTTCCCCAGTTTGCGTCGGTCCATAATTACTAAACCATCTCGCCTCCGTTTCTCGCATAGTCTCCTTCCGTCTTCTTTAAATCGCTTTTTCTTGGCTGCATCTCTCTTTTGTTCATTAGATCCTGAAAGTTCCCACTATGTTTACGCTGCGAATCAGTGCTCTTCGAGTGTTCTGGTTTATCTCGCGAGTGTGAGTTACTTCACTATCATCTTTTAAAGCTTGGTCTTTCCGCTCCTTTCAACGCCTCCTACGTTCTTTCTCTGCCTATTCTCTCAATTGTTCCTGTTCTGGAGGTGTTCCTTGATTCCATTGTCGATAAAATAAAAATATAGTTTCCATTTTGTTTCATGCATCTCTTCCATTTTACTGGGCTAATGGCTCTCTAGTAGCAAACCTAAGGGGGGTAAAAAAAAAAACGTTTTTTATTTAAAGAAAATCGTGATGTTTACTTTTTTCATCGCATTATTTAAATATATTTAACAAATTAAACTATCTTCCATACATAACGATGATCGTTCTGTAACTTTTACATCGTATACTCCGCTAACATCTATTACGTAATACAACTAAATGCGTATTTACGGTATAACGAACGGTGTAGCTTAAATTGGGATAGTTATGATCATATAAGCTGAACGAAAATAAAAATAAAATTCAAACACTTTATTTTAAATCCTTTTACACAAATCGTTGTTAATAGTTTTAACTGTACTTTAGTGCATCGTTGTTTATGCTAGAAATGAGACCGTAAATTTAAAAAAAATGTTCACCGCCATAAATAAATAACAGGCAATGTGCGTACACATAAACGAACCGACCGTATTAAAAAGAAAAGAAAAAAACTAAACAGCGGGCACCGTTAGTCATTTTAAAGATGACAATAATGACCTCGATTTGTTGAAGGTAGAAATAACCTAGTGGTCAATGCATTCATTCCAGCGGATCATTAGCAGCAAAATAAAGGAGTTAGATAATTTTATAGGTTTTTTCCTCTTCGCAGGGTCGATGTCCTGAGGTAAAGAATCTCTCCGATAATGTTAGTTTTTTTTAGATTCGGTGTTTTTTGTTTTGTTTTTTCTTTTAAAAATATCTTCTAATTTGTCCAAAATTTTTTGTTTAGATTATTTAAAAAAAAGACGAAACAGAAATGGACTGTTTTAGATTAAAATCTAATAAGCAACTTCATTTTTAAGCTACTTTATTTGACGAATTTAAACGGTAAAAAAAAACTAGTTTTCTGAAAAGGGGGAATTTTATTCGTAGCTGTGTTTAATTTCAATCAAACTGAATGGAATAAAAATGAAGAATTTCTATCATAACAGCACTACTGATTATAATTTTTCTTCTTTTTTGGGTGGTTCGCCAACATTAGCCGTAAAATTAAGGAAAAGAAATAAAGTGAATTCAGATTTGTATGTGATCATCGACGGAGCAGAAAAGGAAGAATGAACGAAGTATTGTAGAGAGTTGAAATATCGATTGAAAAGAGATAGAAGAAAAAGAGACTTCGAGCAGCACGTGATTAGAGTTACGTATAAAGTGCACGTTCGAAGAGTGAAAAAGACAGAATGGGAACAACACAAGATAGAAACGGAAAAACCATGAAGAAAACAAACTGTATTCAAAGTGTACGCGATATACTGCAAGAACCAGAACCGGGAATAAGAGACTACTGAATAGACAAGTAGAAAGAATTAGAATTACGGAATGAAAAGAAATAAGGGTTGTACACCGTAGAATTTTCGTGTAGGAAGACCAGTAATATTGTCGGATGAAAAAAACTGTCGATTGAAGAAGATGAACGTTGTCAGCTAACTCGCTGTCTTCGCTACAATTCTGTAAAAGGTCAATGTTGAATGAGAAAAGAAGAGATTATTATTAATCATATAAGGAAGAGGAGATTTGATGGATTAAAGAATGCTTTGTGCATCTGACTTAAGGGTATTATGAGAAACAGATTTGGTAAAGAGAATGTGGCACGCAACATAATAATAACTCGGCATAAACGATTGAGGAAACTCAAAGAAGTTTAAAGGAGTCAGGGGAACAATTTAGAAAAAGACACGAAAAAGACTGCGCTAACTCGATTGTTGTATACTTTAGAACCATCAGTGAAGATCATAAAGTGGTTAGGGAAGCTAGCCTGGGGTATGCAAGAAATTCGAAATGGAATGAAAGAAGAAAAAATTACGAAAAAAAAGTCATGTAGGCTCATCATACTTTCGATAGAGGCGTGCACTATACGTGAGCACAGTGAAGAGAACCTACTCTTTTGACGGTCAAATTTCACTGGCACTCGATCACTTCAGACCTAGAAGACACCGGAGAAGTCATAAACTGTAATTCTCAACTTTGATAAGCGATCAACTGCTACTGATAATTTTAAAATAAGAAAAAGGAATACTTTATGTAATAGTTTTAAAAATACTAAACATCAACACAGAAGTCTTTATTAACTAAAAAAAAAAAAAAATATCCCGATATGTTTCGAAAAACAACGTTCTCCGTATTTATGGGAACATATATATTTTTGTGATTTTTTTTTTTTTAATTAATAAAGACTTCTGTGTTGATGTTGAGTGTTTTTAAAACTATTATGTAAGAAATTACCAAAAAATGTATAGTAACAACAGTAAAAGGAATGTTGTCACATAGACTAGCAGTTCAACGCTTATTTGTTATGCCTTGTTATTTGTTCAGAGTCTTATGCATAGAAGCAAACATTCTGCTTTTTTTTTTGTTTTTTTTTTTTTGTTAATCTTAAGGAATCCGGAGGAAGTGTTAAGGTGATCTGACAAAATTTCAAAATTACAATTATATCTTTCTTTATTTACCAATCAAACTTTCTATTCAACTTGCATTACCCATTCCTTCTTTGGCTTTCTGCCTTTTTTTATTCACACCGTTTTACGATAATCTCGTCTTGTGACGGGATTAGATTTAGACAGAATTGTCTTTCGTCACTGCATTTACATCTCCATTCTGCCTACTTCACTTTGCTAGCTGCACTAAATAATCTTATTAAAATCAACGTACCTACTGTTCATGTATTTCTTCAACGTACCTTCCTTTCGTAATATTATTTCTATTCTCGCTTCCTTTATATCATCAATAAGCACACGTATCAAGTTTTAAATATAAATATAATCTTTCGCGCGTTGATGCATCGATGCCCTCTGCTGACGAAGCAATATATATATATATATATATATATATATATATATATATATTGGTGATCCGTACTCCCTTCAATTTAAATTTTAAATTCAGATGAAATAATCAACAAACGTCTAATTATAAATTTTAAGGAAATTTCCATTCCGTCATTTAAAATTTTAGGTAAACAATTCATTATCTGGCAATGGAAAATTATTTTATATCTTCCTCAAATAAAACCGACGTAATCAAATGGACTTCTCGGTGTTTTTGAAAAACCTGTCGACGGTTTCAGTCACATTTCTTCTTACCTTCATCCGATATTTACTACCATCTTCCGCCTTATCAGACTAATCTTTACAGGCGAAAGATATATAATAAGATATGGCAGCAACGATAGAATAATGTGACACAGTCTGTCTAAGTCACTGGATACACCTACAGAACTGTTATTCCGGTAAAGATACGGTGTATGCATTTCATAATATTTCGTTATTAAGAAGTTTCATCCAAAGCGAATAAAGTTAATATCCGAAACCGTAAATAGGGTAACTACTACTATAGTAGTTACCCTATTACGGGCGCTATAAAAGTTTTTGTTCTTTAACGTGCTTGTATCTATCATGAGAAGTTCCGCTGTACAGTTATTTTTGTTTGTTTTTCTTTTTTAATTATTAACTAAAGAAATCGAGTGTAGTTTGAAAGTTAGTAAATGTGCCTCTTTTCTTTGCTTAAGATGACAGTGAAATCTACACTACCTGAGACGTTGTATAAAAATCTGCAAAAAAATCCATCCTAACGTAAACTACGAGAAATTCACGATATCGTCTTTTTAAAGGTTCACAATTCTTCGAAAATGCGAACAGCTGTGTTTGTACAGCTTTTATTAACGGTTTTCATTACAAAAACTAGACGGGCTTCTCGCTGCATCGAGTCCGTTGTGCTGTCTCTACCTGCGACGACCATTCCCATACAACAGACCCCACTTCTGCTCCTACTATCCTTCCTGTTGCATCGAGCTCGCTGATAGATTATTGTCGCTGAGACGATGACGGGGTTGATGGCTCTTTCCTCTGACAACTCGCGCCTACACAGGTACACTGGCCAAACCGCATTCCATCGTTCTCGTTTTTTGTTTTTTTTTTTTGAGATTTTGTTTCTTTTCGATCATCGCATCCTGTGCCATTGTTAGTATTTTATCTTTTCGAATTAGTATTATCTTTCATTACGCTTTGAGGACTAATTTTGCAGACTGCGCGCACCTACCGCGTGCATTTTTTCATTCGTTACTTCTCGGAATTAATTTGAGAAACTTCCTTTTCTTTTTCTAAGCACAAATTTAGTTTTGGTTTTTGGTATCCTTAAGATCACAGCATTCATTTACCAAACGTAATTAAACAGCCAGTTTTATTTTCTTTTCCCGTGTATTTATATCGTGAACAGTAAAGCCAATAAAAACAACAGTTTACATAAATGAGGCGGCGAGTGTATTTAAGCCGCTATTCGCATTATTTCATTTTTTAGCCTAGGAAAATGCTTCGTAGAGTATATTTTAGGAGGAAGCGGTTGATTTTACGACTCGTGATATTTGATTCCATTCGGAGAACAAGTGTTTAACGCTTTATAATCCTTTTTAATTGTAAAATTACAAAAACTTAAATTGCCATTTAATTATTTTTTAATTATCACTACCTCTTATCTGCTTTTTTGCGGGAAAATTTTTCTCAAATGGGTTTTGGGCGCATTTTTTTCTTTTTATCACTGCAAAAGTATTTAGTGCAATTATTAAACACAATTATATAAAAGCAAAGAAGCGCGGAAATTATATAATATACTCATCTGTAGTAATTCAAGTCCAGCACGTTATCAGCTAATAGAGTAGCTGACGATAGGCTACATCTGAATTACTACAGATAATCGAGAAATTAAAAATAATCTTAACCCCACTAATACAGACACGACAATTGATATACTCAGATGCTTAAGCTGCCATTCAATGTATTAATTTTCCGCTTTGTTGGATAAAATCATTTGTAATATACGCGTCGATTAATTTAATCTCTGTGTCAGTATGTTTTGGGGGTGGCGTCAGTGTAATTTTTGATCATAATTTTATAAAATCACCTTTCCGTATTAACTGTAACTTTCGCAAAAAAAAAAAAAAAAAAAAAAAAACGTCGATAATTTGATATAAAATAGTTGATTTTGCGAAACGGTAAAACATTCGTCAATATAGCAGCGTAATAATAGGGAAAATTATAAGAACTTTTAAATAGTGACTAAATATCGAACATTCTACCATCTAACAAGCGAACCGAAAACAGTTTTTGATTTTTATAACTTTTTGGTATTGTTATGTACGTTTGAAAAACAAAAAAATATATATCCGATAGAGATACCGAGATATGTTTACGATATTTTGATAAAAGCGTTTAAATTCCTATCAATTTCTTTATTTTTTTCTACAAGACTGTTAGTTATCAGTGAGGTCTAAGTTTAAATTTGAAAATGCTTATTAGTATACGTGTATATAAAATTATAAGAACATATACTAATGTATATATATATATATATTAATGTGTCTATATAGTTATGCCGAGAATTTCATTAAAAAAGGATATTAAAAGTAATGAAAGCCTTTTTAAATTTTGCTACCAGCGTAAGAGAGTTCTGATTTGTAACCCTTTTTGGCTTTTGTCGACAATCTTCATTAAAAGTGCATAATGCAGTGTAAGAGCAGCGAGAAAAACGAATCTGTACCAATCAGCAACTTTTTTGCGAGGACAAATTTCAATTTATTTAGATGGAAAAGGAAATTAATATTATTCCGGACGGCGGCATCTTCGTTGTCACGAGAATAACACTTTTAACCAATAAATAAAAAGTAGCGAAGAAGCGGCTGGGTCAAACTATTATTTCTGTTGGAAACGTATTTTTCGGTTAATTTATGTCAAAAGTGCGACGTAAAAATGCAAGGGAGGTCACACTGGAATCTAGGATTTTTTTTCCTTCCCGCAGTTAATTTACGCCTTTCCTGCAATAAAGAAAAAAATCTTCTTTTTATCGTTCCGAATTATGTAGTAAGATGATTTTATATCAGTACTTAATTCGTTTTATCACCCTGCGCCCCTGAGCACGCTAGCCAAGGACCTACGCCAAGAAACAAGAAGAAGAAAAACAGCCGTTAGTTAAATTTTGATTCGGTCAGAGACGGACAATAGAAAGGAACTAATGGATGGCGAGAGAAAGGACAAAATATAAGATGCACAATAAAGAGCAGCGAGCTTGAGTTTCAGCAGACAAGAATATAAAATACAACGTTTGACAGAAAGGAATAGACATTCAAGAAAGTAGTGATTGATGCCGCAAATCACCGCGCTTCATTGGGGTGGAGAGGACAATTTGGAGAGAGAACAAGGGAATAGCGAAAACGAGAGGAAAACAGAGCTGATTGACCAAAACACAAGCGAATTATAGAGATGACAACAGAACGGGGAGGTGAAGGAAACTCAAAGAACCAGGGATCAGAAGGAAGATTAGGTTGTATAGACAGATAAAATGATTAAATATGTGACTAGAGAATAAGAAAAGTCAAGATTTTATATCATCCATGTTAACTTTCATCTGCCTGATTATTTTATCTTTTGTAATATTAAGCGCAGCAGTTGTGGTGATATCTTTGATGACCGGCTCGTGTACAGAAGTATCTTAATTTTCAGTATCGTTAAAACTCAGGTGATATCTTCATGAACGTTACAAAAAGTGTGTTAAACTTTCGATTGGATAAAAAAGAAAAAAAGGCAGTAACTTCTCAAAGATCTTCTGGATTGGTTACTTCGCTTCTGTTAGACTAGCATATACTGTGTGAACCCCAACATCGCAATCTATAACGTTCTGTAAAAGCTGTAAACCCGATCGTTTTTCAGTGAATAAAGTCGATAATGTTTAAACTAAATGCAAACTTTAGCAAAAGGTTACTTTACGACTTGTCTGCATATAAAGATTTTTTGCATTATCCAATACTCGCTTGCGAATGGATGTGTCAAATGAAAACAGCCGGACCAATTACGATGCGTTTAAAACTTTTTTCTGCTCTTTACATTGATGAAAAATTCAGCGGGACTTTCGACGAGTTTAATTCGATTACGAAAAACCAGTGAAATGAAAATAGCTAAAAACACCGACCGGGATTTTACGTAATAATTTAGTACAGTGCAATGTAGAAATAATATTTGGAACATTAATTTATCGGAGAAAAAATTAAGTAAATCAAATGAAAGTACCGTAAACAAAATAAATCGAATAATTACAAAACGAAACAAACCTTAATAACCAAACGTGAAAAACTTTTAATGATGCGCGACAAATTTTACCAATTAAAAAAACAAAAAAAAACAACAAAACAGAAACGGAAAAAATAACACACCGCAGAAGATTTTTCGAGTAATGAGGCGCTGCCGATGTAGTATAAAAACAGTGATGATTTAGCGTTGGTTCTTCTCGTGAATGCTTAAAAATGTAAAATCACGAAGTAGTAAACTCCTGAGCTCTTATAAATTGGATAATCAGTACAATTTATATGCTAGATCGTTTATAATGAAATCTATTCCTTTTCTTTTTCTCCAAATATTTAAAAGAGATTAAATCCCTTCGGCATGGATCATCCTGAAACTTTCTCCTCAACTGCAGTACGATTATGTAGAATCGTAATTTTATATCACGGTATACTTTGCGATAAATAACACAGGTGGTTCGATTCCCAGGGATAGCAAAAATATAAATTAATAAAGTAATAGATTAAAAAGATAATTTAACAATTAGTTAATGGCCAAAAGATGTGTTTAACGCCAAATCCAAAAAAAAATAATAAAAATTTAAAATTTTAAAAAATTCATTAATGTCCGCTACTCGCGAGCTTGCCTTTTACAAATAATGCTTTTCGCGCAATATATAATACTTCTAATATAGTATTTTTATTTACACCGATTTGCTAGAAGTAACGTTTTGAAATAATATATTTGCTAAACAGCAAAAACAAAAGTGTTAAATAATAATACGGATAAAAGTATTCACATTATTATTTAACTTTTTTGTTTGTTTGCTATATAATAGATATATATCTGTTTTTTTTTTTATATATTAATATTTAGCTTTAAAAGTTTTGTTTATAATTAATACATTAAAGAAATTTTGAAAGAATTCGTTATTTGTTACTGTGCTAGAAAATCTGAACATTGTAAGAAAAAAAAACAAAAAAGGAGGTTAAAAGTGAATTAAAACGTTTGTCGATAATAATAGTTTTTTCATCTATTTCGATAAAGTTTTTTTTAAATAACTTTATGTATGCATTTTTTCAACAACTTCCGTACCCTATTCTGGTTAATACCTTTAAACTCCACTTTTTTTTTTCTTTCTTCACTACGTATTGCAAACTTATTTTTAAAAAATCGTTAAGAAAAATTTCGAAATTTAATTTTTTATTTGAAAGGAAGAAAAATACAACTATTGCGGTTTTTGCAGCGAGTAAAGATCAATGTTCTGTAAAATAATTTAATTTTACATTATTTACGCAATATTCTTTTCGTTCGTAAATTTTTTCAAGCGATACATACATACATATATATATATATAATATATATATATATATGTATATGTATATGTATATGTATATGTATATGTATATTACTCCTTCTATTGTTACGTTTCTAAATCCTTCTCCCTTCAGTTGATCCTGATGAAAAAAATAATCGCTCAGACTCGCCGGAAAATCAATTACGTTCGCTCTATTTCATCCGAGTCTAACTTTCTCTCGATTATCGCAATTTCCTATCGATGTTATTACGATACCGCATATCGATTTAACTACTGTTTTTTCCCGGGCTCTGCACGCACCTGCTAACCAAGTATTTTCTTTTTTCTTCTGCTTCCTCGCTTTGTCATCAAACTCGTGTAAGCCCGGTGCTATGCTTGGTACATCACTCTACCTGTTCCGAAATTTTTAATCAACACACTCACTTTAATGCTATTTGCTAATTTCTTGCGCAGATGTTTGTTCCTTCTTTTCTTCTACGCGAAAGAAATTGGTTCCACCACTTCATTAATAATAGAACAAATAATGACGTAACTGACGCGTATTATAGCTATTTACAAACTAAATGTCACCATAGTGACGTAACAATAGCGCATACGTTTCGGGACAAATGCGTGCTGTTTAAGCGACATGCATCGCTGAAATAGTTCCATTACGTAACATCGAAAAAAAGACTGTAGTGAAAATGGTGTCCATAAAAAAAAACGGTGATCTGTTTTTTATTGTTTTTCAACGTCTAGAAACAGAACTCGTTCTTTTTCAGAGATTTTTCTGTTTGTCTGTCTGTTTGCGATTCCACAGTTTTACCAAACGATTCTTAAAATGTATTTTCTGAAATATTCGAATGACCGAAAGCTGATATAAATAACGAGACATTCGCGATCACTTTTGAGCGTCTTTTTTTTCTTTTTTTTTTGTACTTTATGGTTCATTACGCACCACTATTTGTATGGGTTAATATTGTTTTAATTTTTATAAGGGTATCAATTCAGCAGAATTCAAACCGATTACAAAACTGTTCTTTGTTTACAATTTATACAGATGTAACTTCGTTATGATTTAAATAAACATTTGTAAATAGCCTTAAAGTAGAAATACATGATAAACTGAGAATTGTTAGTATTTATAAACAAGGAGATTATAAATTTTATACTCTTTTATTTCATTTACATTCTTTTTTTTAAATTAATCCAGTTGAATATTCTGTGGTTTATTATTTTCGGACATTCCGCAAAAGCATATGTTCCGACTTTTTCTTTTATTTGGCGCTCACAGAAACGGATGGCGCAGTGCAAAAGAGAAGTCATATTTATCTGTGGAAATGAAAAGGTAGAGTTGAATATTCATTTTATAAATTCTTTTGTGAAACAAATAGAAAAAAAAAAAAAAAAACAAAAAAAAAAAAAACGTTATTTCTAAGTAGCATATAATCGGCTAGGAGATGAATATTTTTCAAAATTAATTGCATTGTTTTTTTTTTTCTCCTTTCTTGTAGCGAAATGTTAAAGATAACTCGCAGTAATTGTAACCCGAAGGAAATATGCATAGAGAACTAACTCGCAGTTTGACTTTTACTTATATGTTATATTTAGAGTTAAAGTTTATAACCATAATGACGGGGCCTATACATCTGTGCCTGTATTTCAGAGAAGCTTTAATAATGAAGCGGTTTTATAATCGTTTGTCCTATTGGGGCTGGAAAAATCACATTATACTTCGTTCTCTATATACTTCAGGTTCAAGTTTAAGTGTATATTTTTTTTTGGTTTCTTGAATATCATTCCACACTGGTTAACGAGCGAAGAATTTCGTTTCGGCATTGTATTACCAATCGATTTCCCTAAAACCGATCCGTACAATCGACTGATAGATTAGAGTCGTTTGCTGGGTAAACTTCAAATTATAAAGAATCAGCCCATAGATTTTTTTGGGGGAAACTTCGACTAAAGTCGGTTTTAATTTTATAGCATAATATTTTTAATTTGTAAAGACGGAGAAAATAAAAATGACCCGTGCACTAAAAAGCATTCTCAAATTCATTTTAAAACTACCGTTGATAGCCATTACAAAAATTTTCAAGAAGAAAGTTTACATTTGTAAAATTTTCCGATTTCATTTTTTTTCTATGGAAAAACAAAAAGATGAACTCTTTCGGAAAGTTTCATTCCAACTCATATTTTACAGAGAAAGTACCGCAAAACCCTCGAGAAAAAAAACGGTCTGATATGGAAAATTTTAAAACTGTCTTATCATCATCGTTTATTCAAACGATAAATTACAATATCTCATTACAATTATAAAAATTAATTGTAATGAAATATTGTAATTTATCTTTCGAATAAACGATGGTAAGCGTGCTGAGCACCCACAAACACACGGGCAGTATGCCTTGCGGGACCTACAACTTATTTTTTTAATAATAATAATTTTAAAAAAAAAAACCAAAAAAACAGTATCACGACTGATATTAATAATATACGATTGTTAGCGCTTTAGCTATCGACAACTACGACTACATCCCGTATTCTTTTTGATGACCCGAAGATATCACGACCTCCGAGCATTCAATATTAAAACACTTAATTATCAATTCGAAAGATATTAGAGTGAGAGATTATGGCAAATATTCCGCTATACTTACCTGTAAAATCTTTCCCTCGATCAACCACCGCTGAAACTAGTTTAACGCAATAGCAACTTCTTCCTCCCTCTCGCAAAAGTTGATTTTCTATTTCGTTCGCTGCAGATATGTTCGTCGGATCATCTTGTTCATGTCCTTTAACCGGTTTTTTGAATTTTTTTTTCATCTAGTTTTACTCAACCGTTACGAATATACGCAATGCGGTAAAAATTATATTACGTAACTAACGCACGCGCGCAGTCAAGGTAGCCTCGGTACTTCTAGTTTTCAAACATGAAGTCGCAATGCGCAAATAAAGCTTGTGCGTGAAATCGAAACACCTCAAACTGCAGTACCTAACGAGGCGACTGTAAAATAAACGCCAATTTCCGACGTATTATACTCCATCGGTTTCGTGTAATAAGTACTCATTAAACCAATGTTACATAAAATAATCACATTTTACGGATATAAAGAAAAACAAAACAAAACACGATTTATTTATTCAAATAAACGTACGTGAGTATGTTTCTTAAATGTATATCACCTTAATTGCAACATTCCCCCTTACGTTCTTGAAATTTTCACTTATGAAAACATCGAAAAAAATTGTCGATCATTTAATAATTGTCTGCTCTAATTCATTACACTTTCTTTTGTAACAGCATTATATCATGCTATACTTCATAGTTGCGCAACGATAGTACGATTGCAAAGATCTTTTAATATAATAAAATCCACTAATTAATAAAACGAGAAGGATTACGAGCTCATAATAAAATCACGCGATGTCGAATATATCTGTTAATTTTTTAAAAGTAATAATATTGAACAAAAAAATGAAGAAAAATCGACACTATTAACGGTAAATATGTAATATGTAACCGTTTAAAGTATAAATGTGCCACTTCGCATGTGGATAATACACAAAAAAAACGCGTAACATCATATTTAAATATCACGCTTGTCTAGCTACTGATGACCTAGATTCTAACCGCATCATCAGAAGTAAAACGATAGCATAATTTGACATAATGACATAGGTCTTCTGTGATAGTAATCGGAGGCTACCGATTAAATATTGTAGTTTCCGTTATTGAGGGTGGGCAAATAATATAGCCAAGTTGAATTTTGAAAATGCGAACTGCGCATCCCAAAGATATATAAATAGCGTGTGTTTAATGTGGAAACTTTGAAGAATAACATGTAAATTTTAAACCGAAATCCGTTAATTAAGAAACAAAACTTCGCTTTACTTATCCCAGGCTAGTATTGAAGATGAAATTAGTTATCACCCCGAGAAGACGGAAAAATCCTCCGACTACGTACAATCGAGATGTTACTCTTTTGTTTCTTCGCTATCCTAAATAGACAACCCACTTTACACGCTAAACAGAAAATAATTCCTCAAACACGTGCCGCGATCTATAAGAAAAAGAAAAAGATATTTTTCGATCACCGAGAAAAATTATAGGAAGTTAATTCGTTAATCATTAATATTTACATTTATATACTTTATGTATGTGTATAATATATACACATGGGCGTTCAAAAACAACTTGCACTGATTTTTTACGCCCAGGGGCAACATTATATATAGCGTTGACAACAAAAATGAATAGTTTTCAAATTATGTTCGGTTTCTACGGAAAAAGCGGTAAACTAGTTAAAGATAAGAGTGTGGTTAACGATACTTCACTAAACGAAAACAGCCCGAATCGGTTCCGCTTTGTTTTGTTTTGAAGAAGAATGCAACAGAAATTATTGAAAGAAGCGTACGAGAATGAGTTGGCATGATTCAAACGCGTTATTTTCGACTGGAATGGCCAGTTCAAGATCGGACGAAAAACGGATAACTTGTGATGATGGTGTATGGCGAGGGACCTATAAATTGTTCTACCGAAGTAAACATTAACACGATCCAGGCTGTTCTTAATGCAGATAGTAATCTTTCTGTTCGGAAAATATCAGTAATACTGAATATTAAGAGCGTAAATATTGCGCACATAATCACAACGAAAAAATTGCAGTTGTATCCTATATACTTGTTATTATGGGTAGCCGATCACCTTACGCGCGACCAGCTGAATTATCGTACCGCCACTTGTCAAGAATGGAAATCCAAAGATGCGAATGATGAACATTACTATCGCTTATAGTTATCGGAGATGAAACAGGGCCTCTACCTGTACGACCTGTTCAAGAATCACTCTCGTGGAAACACGTTTGTTCTACGACCCTAAAAGAGGTATAAATAATATCTAATAATTTTTTCAAATACTTTCCCTAATCCTGAGAGCAGAGTTATTGGTCTGAATGCGGTAACATCTGTTAAGTCTTTTCCAGGTTTATTCATTAGCTTTATTTTTCCAATTTTCCAAATATCTAGAAATGAATTAAAGTTTAAATATTTTTCGAAAATTGTTCTTAATATTTCTGGGTTATTTTTACGTATTATTTTAATTTTTTTTTTTTGAAATATTGCCGCATCCATTTGCCTTTTTGTTATTCAGTTTCTTTATTACATTGGTAATTAATAACTTTTTAGTTCGAATATTATTGAGAGTATCTGTGTAGTCCTTGAGCGAGTCTTTAATTTTAGGAAATAGCTGTGCAATAATTTCTTGGTATTTTTCAGTTTCATTTTTGTTACTCTACTCCATCATTCGATAATTTTAAAGGAGGAAAATCGAATTTCTTATATTTATCCATTAGTATTTTATACGGCTTCCCCCATGTCGGGGAGCTTAATATTCCTTCCAAGCATTATGTTTATATTCAAATATTTCTTTTCGATATTGTGATTTTATATAATATAGGACATTATGAAGAAAGTGTAATGTTCTTGTTTATTCTTTAATTTATATTTGTACTGCAGTCTCGTAATTTTTTTAATCGTTTTTTTTTTTTTTTTTTTTTTTTTTTTTTTTTTTTTTTTTTTGTTTATCATTCCACCAAATAATAGACTTTCCTAGAAGTTGTTTGTAAACCTTCCTTTCTGATTTCATCTATTTCTGCTAAGAATGTATTGACGTATTGTGTTAGTTGTTCTGCAGTAGTAGTTTTTTCATACTCTACTAAGAATTTCGGAAAAATTTTTATTTTCTATCATTTTTCCAAATTTACTATAGTTTATACACGTAGCGCTTAAGAATCCTTATACGCAGTTTTAAATTTAAATTGTGTGTTGTGAGTGCTCTTCATATCTTATTGAAGATCTTTCTTCTTTGTTCAATTTTGCACCTAAGTTCATCATTAGTGTTGCCTTTTCACCCGAGTACCGAGATACTTAAATTTTTGTATGCTCTCTATTACTCTTCCGCGAACAGAAACAGTTTGAATTGTTTCTTCTGTCTGAGAACAACCATTATTTTAGTCTTTCTTGCGTTCAATGAAATCCCACAGGCACAGCTGACATTTTCAACTCTTTATAGAAGTGCTTTAAGATCTTGTAAACTTTCTGCAATGAACACTGTATCGTCGGCGTATCGTATATTGTTGATTTTTACTACCCCAATTTCGATGCCCTTATCAGCGTGCTGTCCAAGGCTTCTTTGAAAATCTGATCAGCATAGATGTTAAGCCCTGCGGGGCACAGGTTGTTGTAACTAGAGTTACCTTCTCTAGTAAGTAGTCATTCGACCGTAATATGGTGCTAGTCCCGCCGACGGAGAAACGAAACAACAACCATGTGAGTTCTGTACGTCCACGTCGTGCAGGGTGGTAATTTTCTGTTCGGCGGGCTAAGCGCTGATCAGGAAAGCTAAATCAGAACTCACATTATATTGCTAATGGGAAAACGGAGGGAGGTTCACTTGCCGAAGGTTTGCCTGCCAATAAATACCGTTAAGCTTTTTACTGCAATTATAACAGCAGACTATCAGCAACTCGCTCGAGACGTATGTGCCCCAGTCGGATTGGTGAACATCAATCTAGAGCGAGTAGGCGAGTATCCCGCGCCCTAAAACGGGGTCTTTTCGGCTAGGGGAGTAAACCCCGATAGAAAATCCCGCAGAAGGCAACGGGAAACCACTGCAGTATCATCCCAAGAAATATCATCATGAAAGTGAAAAAGGAAAGGATATATATGCCACACGGTCCGGCTGGCGCCCGGCGTTATCAAGTTTCCAGGCTTGGTAATGGGAAATATGCGACTGGCCATGCTATGATGGATCCCAGGTCTAGTGTGGAAATTGAGAGACTGGACAATAACACAAGTGGGATAACAGCACACGAAGGAAAAAATCTCCGACAGTTTTGCGATAAGACGTCTGAACAGAGGAATGGGACATTAAGATTCCGGAGAGGCAAAACAATGGGGCGAAGAAATACAAATCATACGAAGGAAACTATTATGGGTACATGGAATGTGCGCACATCATACGAACCGGGGAAATTATCAAATGTGATTCTGGAAATGAAAATTGAATATACTTGGCCTCAGCGAGGTAAGATGGCCTGGAAATGGAAAGATCGCAACAGGGAATATGACAGTGTATTATTCAGGTGACAAAAATGGAAATCATCATAGAGGAGTTGCTATAATAATTGATAAAGAATGGGATAAAAACGTTATATCTTGTGTTCCTTACAATGATCGAATAATAGCACTTAAGATAAAAGCACAGCCAGTGAACATAAACATTATACAAATATATGCACCTACAACTGAAGCAACTATGGAAGAGCTTGAAGAATTTTACGTGGATATTGAAGCAGTACTAAAAAGCTGTAAAAAACAAGAAGCCACATACATCATAGGGGATTTCAATGCCAAAGTGGGAAATGCAATTACAAAAGAGATAACGGGACCATTTGGATTGGGAGTCAGAAACGACAGAGGGGATGTCTTAGTACAGTTTTGCCAACAAAATGACTTAACTATTATGAACACATACTTCAAGTTACCACCGAGAAGGCTATATACATGGAAATCTCCAGCCGATGCACCGGGAACAACAATCCGAAATCAGATTGATTTTATAATTGCTAATAAGCGTTTTAGAAATAGCGTATTATCTGTAAAGACTATGCCAAGTGCTGATGCGAATACAGACCACAACCTGCTACAAGCAAAGATACGCATAAGAGTAAAGAAAATCCAAAAAACTAAGAAAATAGGATTAGATCTACAAATTCTACAGAACCATGAAATACGGGAAAAAATAAAAAAGCAGGTGAATGATCAAATACGAAATATGAGAGACACTGGAAATATTGAAGAAGACTGGAGACAAATAAAATCTGCAATTAATACGATAACAAAAGAGCAACTTACAAGGAAACAAAACAGAAAACACAAGAACTGGATGACCAACGAAATATTAGACCTCCTAATGGAATATAGAAGAAAGTGGAAAAATAACCCGCTTAAATATAAAGAAATTAACAAAAGCATCAGAAAAAAGATCATACAAGCAAAGGAAGAATGGTTGAATGAACAGTGTAACGAGATTGAGCAATTACATAGCAAACATGATGAATTTAACATACATAGGAAGATTAGAGAAACGACGCATACATATAAAAAAAGACATATAACTTTTCTAAGGAAGGAGAACGGAGATATCATAACGGATACTGATAAAAAGGTAAAAACATGGGAGCAGTATGTGAAAACGCTGTTTGATGATCAAGAAGAAAGGATGCCACAGGAAGACGGGGATACGTTGCCAATCTTGGAATCTGAGGTGGCGATGGCAATCAAGCAAGCTAAAGTACGGAAGGCGGTAGGACTGATGAGGTACCAATAGAGATATTAAAAATGTTGGATCCTATGGAAATCAAGAAAGTTACTGGCTTTTTCAATGTAATCTATAAAAATGGGAAAATACCGGAAGATTGGCTAGAATCAAGGTTCATTACCATACCAAAAACAACAAATGCATATAGATGTGATGAATATAGATTAATTAGTCTAATGAGCCATGTTCTAAAAATATTTCTGCGGGTAATTCATCGACGCATAATTAAAATATGCGAAGAAAACATGAAACGGAACCAGTTCGGTTTCCGTGACGGAATGGGTACGAGAGAAGCGTTATTTTGTATGAAAACATTAATCCAAAGACAACTGGAGTTCGGAAAATCAGTATACATTTGTTTTATAGACTATTACAAAGCTTTCGACAAGGTACGGCACACGGAATTAATAAAAACATTAAAAGATATAGGTATTTGCCAGTCGGATATTAAGATTATACAAACGCTTTATGAAAAACAACATGCAAGAATATTAATAGATGAGCAACTAACAGATCAAATACCAATAAAACGAGGGGTTAGGCAAGGATGCGTATTGTCGCCGGTACTATTTAATCTGTATTCTGAGGCAATTTTTGCTCAAGCATTAGATGAACGTAGTGAAGGGATAAAAATTGCAGGCGAAAGAATTTCAGTGATTCGCTTTGCTGACGATACTGCACTACTGGCGGAAAATGTAACAGACCTACAAAGGCTACTAGACATAGTTGCAGTAGAAAGCAAGAAGACAGGAGTCAGTATAAATACTAAAAAAACAAAATTCATGGTAGTTGCAAGACAGCCTAATCTAAATGAAAAATTATTTTTAGACAGCGAAGAAATTGAACGAACGGAAAAATATAAATATTTAGGTAGCTGGATAACACAAAGTAATGATTCTGATATGGAAATACGTACTCGTATAGAGATGGCCAGAAACACATTTATGAAATTAAAAAACACCCTTTGCAATAGGAAATTAAGCCTAAGGATCAAGAACAAGATATTGCAATGTTACGTATGGTCAGTGCTACTGTCTGGAAGCGAGACATGGACCATAAAGGAAAATATGAGGAAGCGCATATCATCATTTGAAATGTGGTGCTACAGAAGAATGTGGAAAATACCGTGGACAAAAAAGTTAAAAAATGAAAAAGTACTGGAACTAATGGGAACTGACCGAATATTAATGACAATAGTAAAAAGAAGGAAGATAAAATTTTTTGGACACTTCATGAGAGGCGAAAAATACAAATTACTACAGACAATAATAATGGGCATGATAGAAGGAAGAAGAAAGACCGCTTGGATAGATAATATTAAAAAATGGACCGGAATTAAGAAAACAGAAGATCTAGTCAGAATAGCAAAAGATCGAAATCAATTTCAACAGATAATCCAATCCATACATGATGATTAAGCAATACCCGAATCGGGTGGCACGAGAAGAAGAAGATAGATGTTAAATAAAGTGGGAGACAGAACACATCCCTATCTGATTCCTCGTTTTATAGCCAGCGGGTTAATAGTAAATTTATTCTCACGAGATATTATAGCGGTTTGATGTACGTATAAACTTTCTATTATGTGACGATCCGCTGAATCTAAATCGATATCTTTCAGCACTTTGAAAAGTTTATCATAATGCACTTTATCAAAGGTCTTCTCGAAGCGTTTCGCAGGTATAGAGACCGTTGAAATTCCAGTCACCTCTGAATTAAAACGTTGATACAGAATATTGCCTCTCTTGTACACCAGTTCCTTGCCTGAAACCGAACTGCTCTCTGCTTAAGTTTTCTTCTCATCTCTTCTGTATTTTTACATGGATAATCCTTAAGAATATTTTTAATGGGCATGAGACTTACCAATCTAAACTCATTACATCTTCTTGGATTTGGTATTTTTTAGGTAACATAATGAATCTCGATAGTAACCAGTCTTCAGGTATAATCCCGCTTTGGTATATTCGGTTATACAGATCAACTAAAAGTTTTAGTCTGTTAATGTTAAGTAGTCTTAGTAGTTCAACAGGTAATTCGTCTGGACCTGGAGCTTTGCTTAGCTTAGCTGATTTAAGAGCTTTTTCCACTTCGCTTGGTAAGATGTTAAGATAATTATTTCGATTGAACTTGGATTCACGTTCGTATCATTGAAGAGTTTACATAAATAAGATTTTCACATTTTCCGTATATCATCCTCATTTATTATTATTGATCTTCCCCTTTCATCTTTTAGGGTAATAGTTTTTTTTTGTCTGTTTTTATTTTCTTATGTAAATTAATGCATCCTGCTTTTCTCGCCAATTCTCAATTTCTTGGCAGTTTGTTACGAGCTGTCTGCTTTTTGCTTCTCGAATTTTCTTATTAACTCTTCTGTGTGTTGCTCTTTGCAATTCTTTACTAATCTTCTTTTCTCGATGAAGTCTATTATTTTTTCGGTAATCCACAGTGCTGTCTTGCCTTGATTTTAGGTTGTGTTTTAGCTTCTTTCAGAATATTATATCTTTAAAAAGAGTCCAGTGATTACTAACGCTTTCACTTTCTCTAATCTCTGAAAGTTTTGTACCTAGTGCGAAAGATATTGATTCCTCGAGTTTTGATTTAACTTTTTCATTTTTCAACAGTTTATAATTGGGATATCCTCGCGAAGATTTCTTGGTATTCTTCAGTTTTATTGTCAACTTTGCTATCAAAAGGTTATGATCCGAGTTTATATCCGCGCTTGTGTAAGTTTTCGCCGCAATGATAGTTCCTAAATCATTTATCGACGAGGATATGATCGATTTGGTTTCGTAGTATATTTTCTAGGGAATCACCTGGCGCCTTTCAAGCGTATAGCTTTCTTCTTTTTGGTAGTTTAAAGAATGTGTTTGTACTAATAAAATCGTGTTGTTGACGAAATTCTATTAATCTTTCCCTCTTTCGTTACGTTCCTCGAGTCCATAACTACCGGTTACCGGGTATGTTGGTTTCTCCAACTTTAGCGTTGAAATCTCCTAAAACAATATTTACTTCATCCCTTTTTTTGTATGCTTTAGGGCTACTGTCAAATCAGCGTAAAATCTTTCAATATCTTCATCTCCACTATCCGCTGTGGGTGCATAGATCTCTGGATCAAATTGACAGATACTGGATTGCTGTTAAGCTGCATCGTAACAATCCAGTATCTGTCAATTTGATCCAGAGATCTATGCATCCACAGCGGATAGTGGAGAAACAACCCTGACAGAAAAGCAGCGGAAGGCAAAGGAAAACCACCGCTATAGAAATTCCTAATAAAACGTTACATGAATAAACAAAGACAAACCGGTTTCATAAAGACGATTAAAACATCGAAAAATTGAAAATATGTAGTCTCCTGAATGCCGATAGTAGTATCTACCCAGACTACATCGAACGGTGGAGGAATTTTCGAAATCGAATCTGAGATTGCCTGCGGCACAAATACGAGTATTTCCCAATCTACAGATTTGGCTATTTTAGTTTTCGGGTCTGCTGAAATAAGTAAAATGTCTGTAATGTAACGATCCTATGCACACGGCGAAATATAAATGGATGGGCCTGACTTAGAATGCAGTTGCAATTTTACAAAACAATTTTATACAATCTCTGTTTCGAATGGCGGATGTAATACGATAAAAAACCGACCGGTAGATTATTAAACATCTTGCTATAATGTCGGATGCTCAACGTCGAGGGAAGAGGTTTTTGGTAAGTTTGCGTGTCCCGGAAAAGGTTTCGACATTAGCAATCGCTTCTAAATTCTGACGAATTATACGCAATATAAAGGTAGCGTCTCGAAATGTTATTAATATAGTTGACTAGGAAAATTCGTTTTATAATTAAATGTTCGGGGAAAGCGCACGAAACTTCGTGATGTTGCACACGAAAATAGGAGAAGAAAAAGGAAATGGAAGCGGAAAGAGGAGGAAGAAAACGATCATCGTATTATAGCTTAAGCAATTACGGTGATTTATAGTTTCTTCGTGTCGAGCAACCCGTCCAGAAGGCACAGGGTAACAGCACCTGGATGAACGACAGATAACGTTTAATATTTTCCGAGATTGGCGGCGGCCCGGTTTCGTATTTCGTCGATACGGGTCACAGAGCACCGCGGCCTCTAAGGCGGATCGTGCACGAACAGATGACGAGCCGAAGAGAAGGATGGACGTCCGAAACAATAACGGTATGTCGCAAGCTATAAACACCGACAGAATCTCTGGCCATCTCGCCTCGAAGTCGAGCCTGTGCATGCTTAGTACCGCTCAGGATTTAGGCTTACCGCAACTTTTGAAAAGGATTTCTTCAACCGTATTGCATACTGAAAATTTTCGTACAAAAACGCGGCCACTGTATCGATGCAGCACCGTCGGCAACGGCAATTACGAGAATCTTGACCGACGCGTCGGCCACATTCGGCAAGATGCAACAAGAGAGTAAGCAGAGAAATATACAAAGCCTAGAGCTGATACAGCGAGTCTCGTTAAGTACCAGCCAGACGGTAGCGAACTTTCGACGGTTTCGAACCTTGACCGTTTTTCCTCTTGTTGTGTATAAATTTCTTATTATCCGCTACTATCTGCTTTCTTTCGTTCTTCCTCCTTTTTGATCAGGAAACCGGATAGCGGAAAACATACGCATCATTCTTCTGCGGTCTTTATTCCGGTGACATGATGACTACTCCCACACGCATCGGCAACTCCTACTCATTTAGTTTACTAATAGTGGTCTGCGCGTGCGTGCAAATGCGTTTAGCATAAAATACAAACAGCGTGCTTCCTAGAAGTATGTGTTGCCGAATCTCAGCGTCGTACGGTGTCCTAATTTTGAAACATACAGCCCAGTCATCCATTATGTATTGAGGCACGGTTCGCTTCAGCAGCCTGGTTGCTTTTCTGGCTGCTGCAGCAACGCGTCGCTAAGTTTCATTGTTTGTGAAAATATTAAAACCGCCAACACTACGAAAAGAACCGTGCCTTCTCTACCATATACTATTCTCTCTCTCTCTCTCTCTCTCTCTCTCTCACACACACACACACACACACACACACACATACACACGAATATATTAGCGTAGTTTTGGATAAACGGCGAGTAACAGTGTAGAATAAAGAACATTCTACTTTCTATAATTTGTTCTCTCCATTGTGTACACTTTTCCGCCTTTTTGATATTTAATACTTTTAAAATAATAACGGGCGTTTTAAATGAAATCGAAGAAACTCGTCTCGTCTCATTAATGCGCAAGGAAACGCGAGAAGTGCTCACATAAAAAACGCACCGTGAAAATCAAAAACTCAGTCATCTCTTTTAGACGCCATGTAAATGTAAAAATTGTGATACATACCGGAAGTCTTAATTTTAAAAATTCTATCCTTCTCAAGCGTTGGTTAATGTACGGCAACTTTTATTAATTCGCATAATCGCCTCGAACATTGGTTAAATTGAAAACTGCAACATTATTTAATTTGCGAATTATATGTAAACATATTGAAAAAGATCAATGTGCACTTTATGAAAAGAAACCTCGCTTGTTTAAGTTAAAAACGAATTAACATCAACGGATAACCTAACGGCAAAAAACTGTTTCCTTTTGAAATAGAGAATTGCCACCTCGTTTCCGAAAATTATATTTTTGCAAAATAACATGTTAAATAAATTTCAATTACACATTTAACCGTGTTCTTACTATTTCCAGCCAATACCTGTACATGTTTTGTTTTTTTAATGTACAAAGTTTTGCAGTTTTCCTTACTTGTTATGTATGCATCTACCGATCGTAGTTGCTACACATCGATCTGATTTTACATTACCCTTGAGGATTTTTCAGTTTTGTTTTGATTTTCTTGTCGCAATAGCAATAGTATTTGAAATTATTTTTATTGTGTCATAAAATTTATATAGTCTCGTTATGTCGATTAAAAGAAAAACAGTACACACATTTTTCATTCTTTTTTTTAACTACTGAAATTTTATTATAAAACTATTTACTTCTTTTTGTTTTCATAACTGAAACCCTATTCTTTACTAAAAATATGTAAATTTATAAAAACAGGAATGCAATTCATAACATAGGTACCCTCTTCGTTTTTAATTTTGCATAATAATAATTGGATATATAGCATTTCCTTCTTTTTTTCTTTTTGTTAGTTTACATTTTATTTCTTAAATATACTCGTGGTATACTCGATCAACTTCTAAATATCGTCAACATAATAGTATAAACATAGTAGTCGATTACCGTTCACGATAAATTCAATGCAATATTATTACATCTGTAATCGAAACATTGTTATTGTTTATTGTTAATGATCTCGACATAGCGCAATTTTCTGTTAAACTTAATGGGTATTTTTAAATTAAATTTTCGTTTATACGTTTCGCACGGTTTAAATGTACAATTAAACTCTACTTCCCATTTTAACAACTACAGGACACACCTATCTTATTTCTAACATAACTTTATCTTAAAACGTACATATGTTTACTTTGACTCGTCACTTTTACATAAGTATAATTATTCATAACGTGTATACATTAAAACAGCGTAGGATAATATAATTTACTACACAGTAGTATTGATACAAAATTCCGGTTATATTTTTACTATTAAGGTTAGACAATTCTAAGATATAAATACACTAAATAGCACTGTTATCATGACGATTGTGCTCTAAATATTACATTGTACACGCTGCTGTACTAATCTCAAGTTGTTTTCTCTTAAAATCCATCCCATTCGCTTTTTATATCCTAAGGGCCATATGGTCAAAATTGTGCTGTACTGCTTATGTAGCTTTTCGTCCTTCTCTAGACTTTGTATCCCTTTTTATAAGTTGTAGTGATCTATTATAAGCCAAACCCCTCACTGGAGGGCTTTGGATTGGTCACATTTCTATCATCATAATACATATATTAATACTGGCGCTGTTTGTGGTCCCTCGACTGGTACAGTGGAAAAAAAAAAAAAAGATAATAATAAAAATTAATTTACGAAACACACCTTTGTGTAATGTCTAAAGTTACTAGAAAAAATTAATTATTTTATGTTAAAACTACTTTCTCTTCTTTTTTGTAAATATTCTGTTTTTCCAATAATTGAGGCATCAAATTTTTTTGGACCCGTCAACAGTGAAATAATAATATTAAATAGATGATACACCAGTTTTGTAGAAGTACTCTTAGGGCTTTTAAACGATTAGTCATCGTTACGCAAAAATTCATCTATTTACAATAAACTAAGCAGAATTTCAAAAGTTTTTTTTTTCTCTTATCTTATCATAATGGTATCGAGACTTTTGTCAAAATCTCTTTATCATACTTCAAACTTCAAATTGCACTTAATAGTTTTATTTCATCTTCACTCATAAATGGAAAAACTCCGGTAGCTGAAGAAAATTTAAATACATATAATGAAACGCGGAAGTTAATGTGGGAAAACATATTCGGTGTGTTAACAACTTTCTTTGCATATTTGCTTGATAAATAACAATAGATTTTTCACTAATATTCATACTGTTAATAATTTCCATCATTTTGATTTATATATTAATAATTTACATAAATGAATTACCGTATAAACGTCAATAAAAATTACATATGTTATTGATTATACTCGAAATAAAAAATTTTGCATAAAATCCTAAAAATATGGAGCATATTTTTTCTTTTTTTTTTTTTTTTTTTTTTTTATGTAAAAACACCCTAAAAAATCATTAATATTTATTTTAAATTTTTGATTTTTTCAGATTTTTGTGCATTTTTAACTATTTCAGTACCGATGGGGGGAGGGGGCCTTCCCGATGGACACGGCTTTGGCTTCAAAAATAATAAAAGATTAAAAACGGAATTTAAATTAAATTTTTTAAATAGCTTTTGAAATACGTACAAAATTTTATAAAGATATTTTACTTTTATCGGCACATATTTAATTGAAAAAAGAATTAAAATAAAAAAATATCTAGGAAGGCTTATATAAAATATTGCAATTACACCAGAACATCAATTGAAAATACAAAAAAAAAATGTACCACGATTCGTTAATTAAAAGTAACGAAAGCGACTCTACAAAAGTATGAATAATATATTAAATAAAACAAAAAATATCTATTTTCAACGAAACACACCATGAAATATTTTAGAAAATCAGGTTCTAGAAAAATTTCTACACCAATTTACTAAAACCAATTTCATACGTATAACAGAACTTTAATTCAAATTTTTTATCGGTAGATCAGAAATACGTTACTATAATAAATATTTTTATACCTAAAGCCAGTGAAGATAACATAAACTAAATAATTACTAAAATTAATATAAAAAAAAGGAAAAGCTTTTGATAAGAGTAAAAGCCGTTAAAAAGAAAATGCTTTAACCATAGAACTGGTAATAACAAAAATAATTTATAAGTCAATTGAGAAAGACGAGGTTTCAGGGGGATCTTAAAAGCCAGGTCGTAAGATCTACGTACAAGAATGGTGATGCCATAGAAATGCGAATAATGAAAAATTGCTATTACATTACTAGTGTTCGCCCATTGGTCGAAATTCGACCATAATTATTATTAAGAATTTGGCCCAAAGGGGGATCGGATCTAAAAAAAAAAGAATTTGAGGAAAACATACATATGAATTTGCATATAGCCAAAATTTTTTTTTTTTTACTCTTATACATTCGTTCATTGTATATCTGAGAACATACACTTTTGTATGTACTTACAATACATAACAGTTCAGTACCTTTATAATTGAATAAAAAATAAATTCAATAAAATAACATTAAATCACAATTTAAAGACCCTCATTTATCGATATTACATGACACCTTAAGATTTTAGTACACTGTAGAAAAGTCAATAATGATGATTTTTAAGAAAAATTAAAACATTTTAATAAGAACAGATTTATTGGCCATAGCGATTTCATTTTTTCATTTTTTGTATTAATTTTTTATTTAAATAAGAAAAAGAAAACCTGTTTCCAAAATTTTGTGTACTAGTAACAAACACTAAAGATCGTCAACAGCTTCTAAACAAAAAAAAAAAAAATGATTCCAAAAATCTTAGACCAATACATGACAAGTCATTCGAGGAATTATCTAGAAGAAAATAAAATAATATATGATAGTTAATGTGGATTTCGGTCAAACAAATTAGCAACTTAAATAGTGGCATCTCAAATGAAAAGCAATTGATTAAAGCATTCCCCGATTTAACAGAAATATCTGATGCAGTTAAACACAATATACTTTTACGTGACACAGAGAATAATAGGATTACCGGGAGACATTTAAGATGGTCTGCTAATTACTTACAAAACAGAAAAATTAAGATTAAGCGTAATGGTAAATTTAGTAGTGAGCGTGTACTGAAGACTGACGTGGAACAGGGCACGATGCTGAGGTATTATATTTAATATATACACACCAATGGGTTGGCTAAATATATTTCTAACTCTACTATTTTTGATTATGCCGGTGGTGACTTGGCTATTATCACAGAACATGAAAATGTTATTGATGCTGAAAAAAATCTTCAAGAGGATAAACTGAATTGTTACGCTCACGATAGAGGATTAATGATAAATATGAATAAATGAAAAATTCTGTCTATCTACGTACTCCGAGTTGCTGTAAACATTGTGAATCAAATATTGTAATACACGAAATTAATTGCATTCATAATGGCAGTGTTACTCGTCGCGGTTAGTTAGAATTAAAATTCTTGGGAATAACAGTTGACCATTCAATTTCTTAGAAATATCACAACACAAAATTGAACTAAAAAACTGAGACAATCGACACTAGCAATAAATCAACTTAAACAAGTATTCCCTTATAAAGCATTAAAATTATTTTATAACAGGATCATTATGTCTCGAATTAAATACGAGTTCAAATTAGGAGTAATGCATAAACAGATTGCAAAATCGAATAATAAGATTAATTTTGCCCGAAAATTTATTAATCAAAAAGGCAGATCTACGGTGGAAAAAATGAGGAATTAACAGCAAGAACGTGGTATTTCTACTACGAATTATTAGATTATAAAGTCAAATCAAACCACCAACAAGAGAGAGCACTCTTAAGACGCTAGAAATTCGAGTAAATTTTAATGTATATACACACAAAAGAAAGCAACTTAAAAGTTAGTAACACAGATGAAATAATTTTAAATAAAATCACTCTCGGATATGCCAGGGGAAATTATGAATATAAAAAAAAAAAGTAACTGGAAAATCAAAGTAAAAAAATAGTTATTAGAACGGATTAATGAGTAAAAATAATAATTTTAGTAATTAAACTGCAAACTCGGATGATATGTGAAATATTTTATAAACGTGATGATTATAAATGTGTTATGCATTTCGATGTGTGAATGTTTCTTGTATAAATTAATTGTAAATTATATCATGATATTAATAAAGGAATAAAATATATAACGCAGATTTTGCGACTAAATTATAACGTATAATAAATGCATCGTATATTGGATTACTATTAAATTATTATTTAAAATATAGAATAATAAGAGTGTGAGTATTTATAGGCAGGCAATTATGCCATACAGGACCATTACCCCTTTTATTTTATTAAATCGAAAAAAGCAGAATTTAAAAAAATGTAATTATTTTTTATTAACAGAGTGTAATGGCGAAAATACTTGAAATCGAAAACATGATTAAAAAAGAAAAAAAGAAGTAAATTAATGAATACATTAAATACGTTAATCAAAGTTAAAGGAGTACGTATTTCATTAGGTTGAACAAAAATCGATTTTTCAAAGACATAAACACGGATCTTTCGCGGACCTCTTATGTCTTCTTTATACACGAGTAACGTGCACAAGCTTAAATGTAAGATGCATTTATCGTTATTAAGTCTTAATACGATTCTCATTCTTTAGTGTTAGAAATAGGAAATAATTACTCGTTTAATACTGCGAGTATTATTGTTATTATCATATTAAAGTGAAAAAATAAATGGTTGCAATTTCTCATCGACCCCCATGAAAACAGCATTGTAATCTTGATTTTCAAATTTTAACCAAGATTTATATTCGTTATTTAATTAGCGATTTCTCTCGACCAAGTTCTACGAAATGAACAATTGCAGATAAAAAAAAAAACAACAAAAAAACACTTGACACAGTTACGTCGGATGAACAGGTTGAAAATTCACGAGGCGGAGTGCTTAGGTACAGCTTGCGCAGTTAATTTAACAGTGAGGGGTATCAGTAAATTTACTATATTGTCACAGAATGCGTCGGAAACACGCGTTAAATGTAAACAAAGTTTACGATTACATAATGTTAACGTTTTTCCTTATCCTACTCTGCAGTATTATTGTCGTTTTACTCGTCACTGACGATTTTCATTTTCGCATTCAATAATCAAACCGAATCGTTAAACAAACACGGGTAAATTTGTACACTTGATCCGCGTCAATGTTCTTACATGTGTATTTTAGTATGCCGCTTCCGATTAATCTCGCAGAACGACGGAAAATGATTTCAGGAAAGCGACAACAATAATAGCAGCAATGATAACGTGGTACAGCGAAAAAAAAAAAAAAAAACGAAAGTATTGAGAGTATCGTATCTGTCATTTTGACACTCGCGTACATCGACCGACTATTCGACGACAATAGCCTCGGGATGTTTACAGTATGATTCTATTATTTCATTGTTGTAAATACCTTGCGATAACCCCATTTGGTATACTTATTTTGTTACGCATGACGCATTACTGGGAATTATTATTATGATTCGCGAACGAACATGAATCAACTTCGACACGTTCCGAACAGTATATACTGCGTACGAAAGCGAACGATATTCGGCAAACCGGTGTTAATAAAAATTACGATTGCCATGTACCGAAATCGTTTTACTCCAATTAATAATACAGCGCCGAGTATCTAGTAAACTTTCAAGTTCGATTATAATTCTGAAATTTTTTAAAAAAAATAACAGAATTTTTAAAATAAATTAAACGAATAAGAAATAAGTCTGCATCGTGACGCGGCGACGGAACTCATTCTTTAGGTGGCACAGTGATGAGAGATGTTAATAAATTCGCGTACAAAAAATCGTAGTCAACAAACGTCTTCAAAAGGATAAAAATTGGAGAACATTAGATATATTACGCAAAACTGAAAAACCAAGTAAATGAAGAAACTACTTCAAATGCACATTCATATATACATACAAATACGGTGCGGGTGCGCATACAAACACACACATTTTTTATATTAATATATAACAAAAGTGGATTGTCGATTCATTATATAATCTCAATTCAGATTTATGAAAAATCGAAATTACTATAAGAATTAATTAGATGCTTATTTAAAAATTAAATTGAACAATGGATTGTATGTTGATCTCTTTTTATTTAATTTTCTGTTTACCTCCGCGTATTTTGGTTTCGCTGTATTTGACAAAGTTTGAAATTACAATCAAGAGTTGCAAGATAAACAGAAGAAGAATAAGAATACCTTTTGTGACAAAAAGTTATAGAAAAAAATATACACCACACTCTGTTGACCAACACTGTAATATTATACGCAATCTTAAATGGCAATGTAATGAGTAACATATTCAAATAATTTAAACCCTATTTTGGTACCAGGATTAAAATTAAGTGACAAAAATTTCAATAATTTACTTTTCATCCACATCGAACTGTTTCGATTTTTTACAAATTTGTAAATTTTGGAATTTTTACGTTATTTCATTTTAAATCATTTTAATTTATAATCACACTTTTTAACAAAAAAATACATTTAAAATGAATTTTTCATCACCAAATAAATTTAAAAGCGAAGAAGCGATAAATACCTTTTAAATACTAATATCGATGCGTTTTCTATCTTTTTATTTCACTAAAAACTAACGGTCTTCCATGCGATAGGACACGATCTGGTTGTTTTTTTTAAAAATATTATAAACACAGGATAAACAAGTTCTAGAAAAATAAATTTATAATTAATTGGTTGTAGTGGTAGTACGTTTTATTATTATCTCATTCATAAGTGTTTTGAAATCTTAACATAAATGAAATTTTTAATTTTACCATTTTAATTCATTATGTATTTTGCACATTACAAAATGGCGAGAAACTTGAATTTCCTAATTGCTCCATAAATGTTATGTATTTTGTTTTGCAACGATTTTTATGATTTTAATGTAATCATCGGAAATTGACTAAATTTCAACTTGCAATTAAAAACTATTAAAACAAATACATACAAGTAATCTGTACAAGAAATAACAGTTAAAACAACTAATTATATATATCGCGTGAAATGAAAAAAAAAAAACGGTAGATCGTGTCCTATTGCAAATTGGTCGAGTTTAGATAGCCGTTAACTTCTGGCTATTTTATAAATAATGCATTATTTTTACCTTTTACGAAATACAATGTTTTTTTAAAACTATGGCCTCTATATTATTTGTTTTCGAAACAATAGTCTAGAATACTGGAAACAAAAACGAGTTCAATTTGAACATCAACTACAATGACTATAATTAACTTAATAAAAGATACTCGCTGCGGTGAAATTTTCAAACGAAAGTAAATACGTAAACATTAACTTCAAAACCATTTTTTTTGCCTTAAAAGAGTGAAATGGTTTTTTTCACATCATATATATTTAAAATACTTAGGCCAGTGTAATTAAAAACAAACGAACAAATTCCAGTTTTTTTCGTAAATTTACAATTAACCTTTACCTACAAGTTGAAAAGGATTAATTCTGTTTTAAAAAAAATAATATAGAATATGTTGCAATTGAAATAGTCATATTTCCTGCAATATGTCGTCAAAAATCGATTACCACCTTGCAATAACGAAATGAAAACTCATTTTAATAAATATATTAATTTATTAAAACGCGTTTAATTTAATCCATAAAATTAGAATATTTTTGATTAATGTAATTTTCTATTTGGTGTCGAAAATATTACACCAGTGTTAACATATAAGAAAAAGTTCTGTTTTCTTTTCACAGTTACTTCTGCTGACATTTAATACAATTTACAAGGTTATTGAATACTTATATTAAAAAAAGTAAACGAATAAAAAGTATTACATAACTTAACTCCATTTAATCATTCAGAATGGAACTTCCATTCAACAATAATCTTCATACATAGAAAATTCGTTGAAAATTATTTAGAATAGGTAACACCTAAAAAGTTCAACGAATTTTCTTAATCAAAATAAACGCAATTTTATTTGTTTTTTGAAAAATGTATGTACATGTAAAAAAATTATATCTACTTCTGTTATTATTTTGTAACTACTTTTATGATAAATGATCACAGTTGACTTTATGACTTTACTGAGCTTCAGAAAATAATAAGGATTATATAATCTAATTATTTTATCATTTATTCATTTTTTAAATTAAAGGTGTGTACCAGATAAAATGAAAGTAAATGGCGGTTTGTATAATTAAATTAGGCGTTAATATAAATCATCATTGCAATTCAGCGGAATAATAATTTAAAAAGCATATATATATATATATATATATTAAAATGTTTGCAAAAAAATTATAAATATGTTCACATATCTTAACATTAAAATATCTAGGTTCATTTTATCATTAACTCCAATGACACTTCTGTTTATCGTATAAAATATTTAAAATTAAGAATGCCATACTTAAAGCTAAAATGCTGCAATTGAATTATGTACAGTTGTACTAAGAATCGTAACTTTAAATTTGAAAGTTGATTGATGTATAGTACAATTTAATTAATTTTCTTACTTACATTTCGTAAATAGTTTCTGACACCGACACGAGAATTAGGAAAATAAAATGCGAATTTATGAAAAATAAAATATTTATATTAGAATTATTTGTCCAATATTCCACTGATAATTAGTCAACTAACAAACTGTCTTCTTATTCTGCTGATTATTACAGATTAAAATTTCAAATATAGATAACTATTCAATCCATTTAGAAAACCTGTTACCATTTTGAAAGGTATAGATTATTTTAAATGCAAAAAAACAAAATTATATTTTAACTGTTACATTAATAAAACGAAAAAAGGCATAAACTTAAACGAAATAACTTGAAGTACAAATGAAGGTGTCATATAAATTATAAATTTAAATTAATAAATATAAAATTAAATAATAAACTATTAATTTAATAAACTAATTTTATATAAAGAATGGAAGTATGAAAATTTAATCTACATATATCGACCAATGACCTTACAATTTATATCGTCATTCGTTTTACATTCTAAGTAAATATAACAAAAATTTATTTTTATTGTTGTGGATTGTAATAATTCAATAACTGCTAAAAAAAAACTTTTAAATAGACTTAAATCAACAAATAATTATTAATTGTTTTCTAAAATCAACGTTTTATTTTAAATATTTATTGATTTTTATATACATATATATATATGTTCTTATTAATGATGTAACAATCTGTAAAAGTTCTTGGAATTTGAATTTTTATCGTAGATTTCTCTTGGGATTATTGAATAAGATTTATTGTTTGTTATTCGGAGCAGTTAACGAAATTTCAACAACTTAAGAAATTTATTTTCTTACATGCGACCAATAAGATTCCTTATTTTGTACAGATATTGAATAAAACGGTTTATCGAAATTATAAAAATTTATTATTTCATCATGAAATTAAACACACGTACTAGTACAATGAACAAATATAAGGACTAATGAAACTATAATGGCGCATATGTAAACAATCTGAAAATAATTATCTTGAAAAAAAAAATCGATAAAGAGGATCCACAGTGTCTACTTCCACTTTGCAATCATCCCGCTCTATTTTTTTTATAAATCCCCAGTGATTCCCGAATTGACGGTAATGACGTAGCTGACTCTTTGGCTCGCTTTGCTGCCCGCCTTAATTCATTCCTCAACTATTTCCCTTCTTCAGAGTTCAGACATCTTTTCCTTTACTATCTCCAATCAGGACAGATTTTGGCGGGACATTTATCCCTCCCTATTTTCTAATCGTCATTTGCACTACCGCCTTATTCAGCCGATTCCTCGTTTCCTGTCTTGGTTCCATTTTATTCCTTTCGGTCGTCACTTCTCTATTGTCTCCCTAATTCATCTCCGGATCAATCATTCTCTACTCCCTTCTTTCCGCTTCGATTTGCTCTGTCGTCGTCTCCTTATTGTTCTCTTCACGATTGTGATCCTCTTCGTATATGTGATGCTGCTGATCACATTTTCTTCGAGTGTCCTACTCTTTTTAGAGAACGCTCCCTTTTATACGGTCAACTCTTGACATTAGGTCTTCCTGTTTCCTATAACGCTTCCTTAAAAATAAAAACAAAAGAACGCCCACAGTGTTGCCAACTTACAACATATAATGTGATTCAATTAAATGTAAAAATTATAAAGTTAAATAAAACATTTTTTATTTTTGTTTATTAAATTTGATAAAACAGACAAAATACAAAGAGACATATTAAGTTAATAAAAAGTTATTGAAATATTTTTCGGAGTCGGAATAGTTTCAAATTATACTCTTTAACTCAAAAAAAAAAATTTTTTTTGCGCACATCTAACAGCTAATTTGATAAACCGCAATACTAACTGCAAAGCCTTTTAATTAAATATGATTCTGAATTGTTGAAAAGGGATTTCGAACACTTTCTTAGTGGAATAAACATTGTTGAAAGAATTATGTAAACTAACAGAATCTTAAATCAAGACGGGGACAACATGAATCCGAAATTGCTAAACGTGTGCCAGAGATTTGCGATGTGACCCAAAACATTACTCTTTTGTTTTTTTATGAAGTATAAATATGTGCAAGTTACACGAGTTCTGGATGTAATCTTTTGATGTATAGGTGTTCGTCTAAACATCCGTAGAAGTGAAATTTTCAATTTTTCCACTTTAACCGAATGTTATATATTTTAAATTTTACAAATTGTGAGAAAATGGTATTTTCTAGCATTAAAATAAATTTTATATACGATATATTTCTAATAATTTTTGTTTTTCATCGATCTTTATAATTTTAATGCAGTTATTTGAAATTAACTAAATTTTAACTTTGAAATTATTATAAAGAAATATTCTAAGAAGAGTTCCTCAAATTAATAACTCGTAGTGTTGTAATGGTTAGATATGCAGAGTAGAAGCTTTGTGGGACATGCGTGTTAGGGTTTAAATTTAATTCTGTTAATAATTTTAACTTTAAAATTTTAAATAAGTACTACGTAAAGTATTATATAAATAATAGTTTGTTAATTTCCAAGTACAGATATAATCAAGTATGCTAGTTACCTCATAAAATAAAAAAAAAAACAACTTTTGATTTTCGGTAGGAATAAAATATTCGCAATTAATTACGCCTGAACTATAATGCTACTCTGCTAATGTAATTTTTAATATTTTTATTACATATTTTATGTCGAAAATTCTTTAAAAACAAATCCTAAATTAATTAAAAAATTAATTTTCAAGTTTTAAAGTAGTAGCGAAGTATTTTCTGTATCTAAAATATACATTTCAATCTTGTCCGTCTGAGAATAGTTCTGCGGGCGTTCGCGTGATAAATATGCACTTTTAATAAAAATTATCAAAGTAATTTAATTTATTTAAAAATAAATCTACATGGAATGCGTACGATAAGATATAATTTAATTTCTTTGAAATTGAAATAATACGCGAATATCGGGAAACGTAACTAGGGGAACAACATTCGGTTGCCGTGTGTTAACCTGCGAAGACGGTAACTTATTTTCACCTGTAGCGCAAATGAATTTCCGTATATTTGCACAACGCGTACGTTGCAATAAGGCGCGTCGTATTTATAATGCGGCACGTTGTGGAACCTACTCATTCCGTCTACTTCTCGATGTTAATAATTTATTGTCTGCTTCCGGTGTGATTGTAGCGTAAATTAAGCCTGCACGGGGCCGTGTTGGTGTTTACGATTATATTCTCACTCTTTTCATTTCACAATTAATAGATGTTACGCACAAGTGTGTCACCGACCAAAAATGTCTTAAAAGAACAAGGTGTTACTAATTATGTGAATTGTACCGTTATTACTCAAACCTCTGGACACAAATGTCTTGAGCCGTTCAGTGAAGAGTAATTCCAGCTTCCTTACTCGACATTTTTATGACCATTCTACGAGAATTGATAATTACGTAAGACCCATTACCCGTTAGTAACATTTTTTAGCAATGCATTCTGAGATGTTTGACGATATTAAACAGGCAAATGGCTAGACAAAATTAAATTTGACTCTGATGGATTATCAAAATCTTTCTGTATCATTCTAGATATCGTTGACGTTGTCGACCATATCGATTTTTTCGCTAGAGGGTGTAACTTTTCAGATTTTCACTTTATCCAATTTTCTTTCTCTCTTTGTTACTTCAGTAATTTTTGACGCGTTACAATTTTACCTATTTGTTGGTCACAGTGTCGCATCAAGCTAAATACTGCTCAATATTTCAGTATGCAATTGTTCGGTATCTTATAGCACTTTTATTATATTATTTTGATCGATTGAATTATATCCCTTATGAAGTTCACAAAAGATATTTTCAAGCGATAATGTCTCTATTATAATGGTAAATATAATACTGTCGGTACTATATATATATATATATATATATATAACAAGGTTACTAATTCGCAATAATATGCTGAACATGAATAATAAAATGTATTTAAAATTATATAACAAACACAGATCATATAAAAATATTAAAAACATTAAAAAAATATTAAAAAATTGGTCAATGTATTTAATTTTTTAATATTTTTTGATGGTTTTTTTTTAAATATTTTTATATGATTTGTGTTTGTTATAGAATTTTATAATATATTTTATTATTTATATTCAGCGTATTATTGTGAATTAGTAACTTTGTGAAATATATATAATATCTCTATTCCATAATTCTGCTAATAACTTTGGTAGTAACTCTTTTACGTTAACAACTAGTTTATGGAAAAAATCAAGACCGATTTTTATTAATTATTTTTTTAACCGCATTTCTTACGAATTAAGCGCGTTGTTCGAAATGTTCTAAACGTCGTCGGTGCTACAAATTTCAACTAGACATTTGAGAACTCAAAACATTTACTTTTCGTAATTTTCAGTATATTAATACTATACAAATAAACTTGCATATAACTAATGATGCAGATTCAAAATCGGAATGTTGAAGTTACTTTAACTTCATGAAGATATATTATTTTGACATAATGTTAAATTAGCAAAAGTAAGGATTTTTTGTCTGAAAATTTAGATTTGATTAATAATTATATATAATTCCGATTAGTTATACGGAGCGGTGAGATAAAAATATTAGATTTCTGTTTCAGTTAACGTTTTAGTTGCCCCTTCGCCTTCACGCGAGATATTTGTTAACTGAAGTCTGCTGTTAAATGCCAAATGCAAGAATACGAAACAAATGATAATTATATTTACGTTGATAACATCGTACTTCGAATAATCTGAATACTAAAATGTACTAGAGAAGACAGGCTGCAGCGAATTGGGTCAAAATCGAATTATAGTCTTAGTTGTTTTCAAAAATGTTAAAAAGGAATTGAAAACTTTTGCTTTTTTGGTTAATTCGAAGAAAGCGAAGCCGATAATGCGTTATTATACAGCACGATAGGCCATTGTAATATAGACGATAATAATGGATAGTTCAAATTGCGATACGTTCCTTTTCTATAGAGAATCGATTTCTTACTGTTCCCATACATGTCTTCTTCAGCAGATCAATACGCCCAAAGGTATTTTAAAATAATTATTAACGGTCATTTTCAAGGACATCCACTATTGTGAACTAACGTTCTCTTAAACTGGTTCTTACGTATATAGAGGTTCACACATGTATGCCAGGTCTTGTAGCGCCCTATAGCTTGATGTTAAATAAAACAGAAAGAAGGTACATCCAACACGTACGTGCAAGAACTAGTTAATTTTCAACTGCTGAATATATTGCCAATACGCGCGAACATGAAAAGTACTTTTAATTTGACTAGAACAAGGTTTTTTTTATTTTCGGTTACAGTAAAAATATTAATTGTAATCTTTATTTTAATCTGCTGTCGAGTCGTTTGGCAGATTTTTAATGTATTTATTTTTATTACTTATTTTACTACTATTATTTATAGCTTCCAGATGACATATTTCATCTCGGTCTAATAAACGAAATTTGTTGTCGTCTTTTTGAAGTAAAATACGTTTCATTAAAATTAATTATAGCGCATTGTACAATTATAAACATTTTGATTAGTTTGGTGCATTTGAATTTCGAAAAATTACTTTCGACGAGAAACTGAGATACATCGTTATTCTTCGATATGTTTATAAAAAGGTGCTATTTTGAAAAAAATGAATATTTTGTCGTAAAAATATGTCAATGTTGCAGCTGCTAAAGTGGCGCTACACTAACAATAAGTCGCTTTTTATATTCGGTTTTCGTCATTTTCGTGCTCATAAAACGCAGTAGGCAAGAGGAATTTCATTTCTCGTTAAGGTTATTCGTTTTTTGGGAGATCTTGTATATCTGCGCGACTGAAAAAGCGTATTTCAAATACGAGACACTATCCATTTATAATTGGCCGTATTTTAAGCTATTTCATCTAAAAAAGAAGAAAAAAAATGTTTAAAGTTTCTACAAGCTAAACACTTATAAAACGAAGTAAGTTCGGCTTTCCTAAATCGGTAGACTGACTACCGCACGCTATTGTTCAATGCATTATCATCGCAACATTTGATTAAAAAGTGTTCTGCTAACCTGTTGAAACTAATAATGCGTCACCGACTTTGATGGGTCTCTTTTAGCAAACTTAGTTGAGCGAATAGTCAAAATTTGCATACACGTTTAAAGCATTTTATATCTCATATTTCAAACGGAATACGGGGGTTGTTTGTAATCTGTTCTTTTTCTATATCCGTAGCCGATTAAAATTACCGGATATATTTTGAATGTGTATTATCAGTATTCAGTTAGCTACCAAGTATCTCGTAATGTATAATTTTATCTATAGAAAGAAGTGTACAGACAGTGTGACTTTTCAGAGATTATTCTTTAACTCGACTTATCGGTAATATCGAAAGCTTGCATTAATGTTGAAAGGATTCACGCGTTATCGGAAATTTTCAAGTTGTTTATATGAACGATACAGCTAAAAAATGTGTTAAAAACGATAGTCATCTGAAAACTGTATATTTCTTTTCCGAGTGATTAAATAAGAAAAATAAAACATTAAATAAGTTAAACGTCACGAAGGCGTTTTGTTTTCAAATGGTTTTCTATGTTACAGTTAGTAACATAATTTAATTGGTAATAAAGGCAATGGTATAGTTCTAGTTAGTTTAGCCGAGATTGCGGCCTTAAAAAAAGTAGCTGAAGAATAGAAGTTCAAAAACTGGAAAATCGTATTTCGCTGAGAGATTATACCGTAATAATTTGTATCGTTCGGGCGAAGTTTCTCAAAAATTGTTCAGAATCATGTGCAATATGATAAGCAGGGGGTAATCTGATATAGGAATACGAGTAATAGAATGGATGCGAGCTAAATTAACTTGTACATTGGTAAAACTGTTTCTCAGAAATTACTTTTGAGTCTAACGGCGTTTATGTATCAGTTACAATAATAAATAACGGTAAATTAAAATGTATATATTTGCCTTGTAATCTGTAATTATTACGAAAACATATATTATTAATTACGCAGCATCTGGAATAAAAATTTGGGAGCAAATAATTTTTTATGGCGGAGTCGTAACAAAGCACCTTTTATATTTAATAATTAATTTCTGAAGAATAACGCTAAGCAGAATAATAATCAAAGGTCGTCGGGCAAATGACGAAAAAAAGAAATATCGATTACAAATATAAAAAAATCGACTATCGCCACGATGTGTTAAATTAGAATGTGGTCTATTGTTTGAAGGTAATTAGGTTTCTCGTTCTCTTTACGTTAGTTTTATCTTGATTATAGGAAAATGGCCTTCATATCGTAAACAATAGATACCATACGATGCAGTAAATTACAATATTTTGTTTACGGAGACATAAAATAAAATTATTTCGCCGGGTTAACTCTTATCGTCAAATAGAATTTTTCGTTTGTTCCTTTTTTTTTCTCCTTTTTAAATTTTTCGGCTGTTTACAATTTGCACATTTCAAACGATATAGCTCGGGAATAATGAAATATTAGCTTAATTACGTTTTCTAGCGCTCACAGATATTTGTTGTTCGGTAGTATTATTAGTTTTCATTACACTATTCGGAGTTGATCTTTTTTTTTTTAAGCTAGTACTACGATCAGCACAAGGTCTGTAATTTTCGAATTGTCAAACCCATGCTGTTTGTACTAAATATATAGGGCATCCCTTTTCGTTGTGTTTACTCGATCTTTTTTCTTAGTATCGGTGATATAATAGTTGAAATTAAATACAACATCAACGGTAAAATGTTTTTTAAAAAGTGTTGTCTTTTTTTCAAAGAAAACCCTATCTTTTCTTTTCTTCTTTTTTATAATTAAACTATGTACAGAAATTACGTTTACCTTCGTATCATGATATTAATTTTTGCAGAACAAACAAAAAAACACCTTTTTTCACATTTTCTTAAATTACCCGGAAATCATTTACTTCAAATCGAATGGCTTTAATTTCCATATTAATGCGAATAAAATTACGTAAATCAAAAGTAAGCAGCACTATTTTTTCAAAGTTCATGATCTACGTGCAAGCAAAAACACACTGTTTACGTACATAGACATAAAGAAGTATTGTTTTAAAAAGTTTTTTTTATTCGAAAACAGAAATATATCATAAAACTTTCCATTTCGATGTTTAAAGTCATTACATCAAATTCTTAGGAAATTAAACAAATAGACTCTTGGACGAATTTTAAACACCTCTGTGCTTCGTAAATCCTAAAAAGTATCGAAATGTATTTAACTTATATCGATAATGTAAATATATGTTAAACTTATTTTGCACGGATATGGTGTTAAAGGCGTATTTTTATAATTTAAACAAAACCTTGTCAACGTTATAAGGGTGTTTATCATTACAGACCTAAATTAATTTTTAAACTTAAAACTGAACTACAATAAAATGCGTTAATTAAGATAGAGAGAAAAAATCGCAAACAATAAGGTTATTATTACTTGTTTTTTTTTTGAAGTATAGATATAGATTTCGATGTAATAATTAGCGGGTTTTTATATTGCAAAAATATGATTGCGGCACTAATATTTATATTTTCGATAATGGGGAAAGCGGCTTGAGATTTGGAGGAACGATGGAATCATTTTTCCGATGAAAACGTAGAAATCTTACGGCAGAAAAAATCATTTTCTTAATACATATTGTACATATATTATATGGAAGCAGCACTTTTAAAATTAGACGCTAGTTGATTCCGCTCAGTATCGGAATGTGAAGTAATGATGCGGGTGTGTTTATAAAAGCAGTAATAGGTTTGTACCGTGATCGCGCAATAAATTTGTGTTTCACTGCTACGATAAAATAGTCAATATTAGCACCTTCAAATCTTCGTTATTGGAAGTTAAAAATATTCGAACGTGGTAATGATGTAACTGTTCTATTGAATAATATTACTGAAGAATTTAAACTAAAAAATTTTTAATAATATTTTACCGATATCAATCCAGTTAATCTACACCGATAATGTCAGCGGAGTCTATATTTTTTCATACCGATGATCAGCTTATTTTTTTTTAAGTAGCGCATTTTCATAATTATAAATTATTTCCTTCGTGTCCGCTACGAAATAAATATGCTCGTTAAAATTGGAAATATGGTCGTATCCGACTTTTAATTGCTATAACGATTACGCGACACTACCAGCTGAATGAAAATTGTTTTGCCCGTGCCTATACCTTTTTTGGTATTGATTATTTTAGTTTTTTTTTTTTTTTCTAATGACGAAATTCCGAAAATGCGGGCCGCCCTCGTCTTCCTTCATCTGCTCTGCAGGGCTGAAAATTTAACAATTTCAGACGATTAGTATTTGCAGGCGTATTACGCCGATTATAAGTTTGCTTAATCGTGGTTAAGAATCAAATGATACGAACTTCGGCAGAACAAATTTTATTTTTGGACGCCTCAAACGGAACATCACACCTATGCGTGCACATTTCTAGCGTACATAATGCGCTTCGTTAGGCACCGTTAGACGGTAGTAAAAATATCCGTTAGAGAGAATGAAAGAACAAGAAACTTAATGCTTCGCTGATTCTTTCGCCAATTTAATAATTACCTCAAATGATCCAGCTTCAACCGCTCTAGACAGGAACATAGAATTACTATTACCGATTCTAATCGAACAAGTCGTTGCCGTCCATCCGAAAATAGAATCTGTTCCACTTCTTGATCGTACTTTTTTTATTTTCTACACGAATCCGAGTGATACAACACCGCTTTTTATCGTGCGGTTTGAACTTCTGCGAACAATCTTTTCAACTATCGCTGACAATGTAAAGAAATGGCCTATGAAAAAAGATTAAACACAGTACCGACCGCGAATGGAAACTATGCTCCAAGCCTGTTAAGAATAATCTACGGGGTTTTATTCTGATCTCGGCGCTTCGGTGGCGATAATTTAAAAAAAATTTTGCAAGGGAATATCTATAATAATGAATATACCATTCTTACACTGAGGTAATAAAAAAATACTGCGAGTTCTTGCGTTGCGTTTACAAAATTTCATTTTGCAACGAACGATATGGTCATTAAAACTGACTCTCCTTGGCGAGGTCGGAACGGTCGAGTTTTATAAGACGAACGACCACTTGAAGCTGGCTGGTTGGACAACACATACTGATCGAAAAATGTTATATGAAACATTTGTTTATCTTTCATTTTGAATGAACTAGTGCAGTTTTAATTTCAAATATATGTGTACTCAAGTTGAGTATTGGGGGATCGTTGCGATTGTGCAACAACCAAGCGCTTGATTAGAATCAAACGCCATCTTAATGTTCTATAACATATCAAAAAATCAATAAGTTCCGGCGAACACGAGTTATTTTGAACTACTTAGAGGTAATTTCTGTTGATCCTGCGAGCTTTTTGCGAATCAAAAAGAAAAGAATTGGAAGTTGATTTTTTTTTAAATTAATTTATGTGTACATGTTTTTATTTTTCAAAGCATCAATATTAATCAATAGTAGTTTTTTCGTACTTCCATTTTTTTTTTTTTTTTGTTTTTTTTTGTAGCTTGTAGAATCACCTCTAATCTCACGCTCTACGGCACCTAGGGACTGAAAATTTTATGACTTGTTATAGAAACATGATTGCACCTCAAAATGTCATTTGATTCTAGTTACTAGAGTGTGTGATTGTGGCATAATAACATCAGCTTCGATAGCTTTTTTGGACAACCTATGCATATCTATTTTAAAATGTTCAAAATATTCCTGTCCTTAGTTCCTATCTTAACTCCCATATATGATGTAAACCACATCTTCTTTGAATGACCCGCCCTTGCCTCTGAACTCTCTGCTTTGACTCCACAATCGTAGCACTGGATCTTCCTGCTCCTTATAATTCTTCCTTTATCTTTTCTTTCCCGTCTCCAGCTATAATACCTGTACTTCAATCTTTTCTATCGATTTAACCACTTATTTTGACTTTTCTACTTGTTCGGTCAAAACTGCTGGCGCGCCCAAAAAATAATAAATAATATATTATTATTATTTAAACAAAAAAAAAAAAAAAAAATGTTTAAAATGAAAATTGCGTTAGTTCGTTTAAAATGAAAGATAAACAAATTTTTTTCATATAACAATTTTTGATCAGCATGAATTGCTTAATTACCCAAAGTTTCGGATGGACCCTTTACAAGATTTTCACTTCATATATATATATTAATGACAACGTCATTCTTAGCCCTACCCCATCACTTTTTTTGTCTCCAAACGTGACATATACGGTATATATAAGAAGACAAGAATCATGTCAATTTTCCTCGTTCAGAGTGTTCCCAGGCGGGGCTAAGGAGCGAAACCCCTTGTGAGGCACGAAGGGTCGAGTTTAAGTGTATATATATATGTATTAATTACAACGTAATTCTTAGGCTACCTTCATTAGAAAAAATGTCCCAATTTTATGTAACGAAATATGTAACAAAAAATGTAACGAAAAAATGTCTTAATTTTACGTAATGAAAGTTAAATGTTAGGATAGGATTTTTGTGATGATATTTTTTTTGTGTTGATGCCAGTAAGAATTACGTTGTAAATTTTGATAATTTTATACAAAGTATAGAAGGGAAAGAGACAGAAATGTAAGCAAGAGGGGTCAAGGGGCACATCCCCTTTCGAGGCCAAAATGGCCGAGTTATATATATATATATATATATATATACATACGTCATTCTTAGCCCGGGTACAATATAAAAAATTTCCCATTACAATGTCTGTCACAATACGTGACAATGAAAACAAATGTAAATAATAATGTTTTATATACTTGTAAAATGTGATTGAACAATAAAGATTTTTCTAAGAGCAGTTTAGAAGAAAAAAGATTGGCGGTCAAGGAGGTTTGCCTATCGTCATTATAGCGCCAGGGGTAATATGAAAAAACATTATGAAATATGTAACTGAATTTGAAGTAGAAATTTCTACGTATATAGTGAATTAATACATTTTTTAAGAATGACGTAGTCAATTAAAATTCTTTTATAAATATTATGGACATTTCTAAAACCTATATGTATATTAATTTATAACAAATACAACTATAAAAAACAAATTTAAGAATAAAATGAAGGCTTATTTAGAAACGTTTTCGGGTATAACCCATCATCAGCTAAGAACACAACTCACTATGTGTAATCAGAAACAAATTCTAAATCCCACCGAGGTCAAATAGGAAAGAAAACGGTTTATTTCTAAAACCTTTTCTGTATCTTCTGCAAGACATCAATAATTTATGGTGAAGTGGAAACATTTATACTATAGTATCCGCGTAAATTTTGTACTTATAAAAAAATAAGGCTTGTTATTTGTGCAAATTGTTTATTTTTTAAAAAATCTCTTCCCCTAATGTCAGCTTATGTTAACAATTTTCTATACGCTGGTTGAATAAAACCTGAAAAAGATCGTAGATCGGATTAGTTTTTTTATCTCGTTTTTTCTGTTTAAAATATTTTAATAACATCACTTAACGCGAGCTGCGGATCCACTGTTTCTCTTTGTTTATCGAACACGTTTATACACAATGAATACCTTCGGCAGTGATCATGTTCCCATTGTTCTCTCCTTTCAACATCTGGTATAGACGGCATCCCTCTCCTTGTCCTTAAGATCTCTCTGAGTTAACACTCAAAACACTTCTATCAATCTATAATTCTTTCCTGTACATTTCCGCAACTCCGCCCCTTTGGAATTATTTTATCGTTATTCCTATTCCGAAAAAGAAGTCTAACTCCTTCCATCCAATCTCTCTAGCCTCATGTTTAAGAAAACTTTTTGAACACATGATTAATGAACGCCTGGTCTGGTGGCTAGAATATAATAATGTACTTTCTGATAATATGTTTGGTTTCCGTCCTGGTCTTGGTGCCACTGATTGCATATCCCTTTTCCTTTCCGACATCTATGTATAAATCTCTCATTTACAAGAAATTTACCATCGTCGCATTTGTTGATGCCACCTCTGTCTTTGTTAATGTTCATCTACTTTCTCTACAAAATAAAGTGTTTTCGGTTAACATTCCTCTTGAGTTTATTTACTTAGTTATCAATCTTTTCCGGAATAGAACAATTCGTCGTTTTACCTCTTTCTTCGACGATTCCAGATCAGTGTTTCGAGGTCTTCCGCAAGGATCGTGCTTGAGTCCTACACTTTTCAAAATTTACTTTCACCGTTTCGCTACTCTTAACATTTCTTCTAAGTTTTTATTCTTCGCTGACGATATTCTCGTCTATTCCTCCTCTAATAATCTTCCTTCTGCCAGCGAGGAGCTTTAGTTCCTCCCTTGCTATTTTGGAATATTCGTTATCCTCTCTTCATCTTTATATTTCCCCTAAGAAGTCTGCCTCTATAGTTTTTACGCTTCGTCCTTTTAATCGTTCGTTAGTTAACCTTTTCTTGTGTCAACTTCATATTCTTTTAGTTAACTCCTTCTCCTACCTCGGTGTCATTCTCAATAGTAATTTATATTTTTACGATTATATCAACTATCTATGTACACCTGCTCACAAGAGATTAAATTTTCTAAAAGCGTTGTCTCCCCGGAAATAGGGTGACGATCCGTATATTCTTCTCATGCTTTATAGATCTATTATTCTTTCTAAATTGGACTATTGTTCCTTACTTTATGCCAGTGTTCCCAAATCCCTCCTTACCAAAAACTTAATCGCATCCAAAACTCTTGTCTCCGCGTCTGTGTTGGTGCTCTGAATTCCTCCCCAACTCCAGCTCTCCTGGCCGAAACTGGCTTCCTTCCTTTATTTATTCGAAAACTTCACCTTCGTGAAAGATTTATGATTAAACGTTTTCATATCCCTCATTCTAAACTCATGAATTCCTATCATTCCTACCAATATATGTATAGTCTGGACAATTGGCGTTTCTCTCCACGAAAAATTCCAATTCTTTCTCGCATTTCCTCTCGATTTGTCATATATTTTCTCACTTCATCCTTTCTTATAACAAATCCCCATACTTCACTTGCAACTTCTTAGAACTTTCGTTTTCTCCTAAGCTATTCTCTTTTCCTTCTAACGTTAAATCTCTTCTACTTTCTATAATTCATAACAAATTTAACCAGACTTTATCCTCACTCTTTCCAGATCACAGCACGATTTTTACGGATGGCTCAAAATCTGTTTCAGGTATCGGAGCGGCTTTTATTCTTTCCGATCTCAACTATTCTGAATCGTTTCAACTCCCTTCCTTTTCTTCTATCTTTTTAGCCGAATCCTTGGCTATTTTACGTGCTTTCCTTTTTATATTCTCAACATCCAATTTATCGAAATTCCTCCTATGCTCTGACTCGAAAAGCGTTTTATTAGCCATCTCGTCGCCCTTCCCTAAACCCTCGTCGGATCCTATTATTCTTTACATTCGTTCCTTAATTTATAAATTATTAACATCCCGTTCTATCCTAACACTGACCTGCTCTGGATTCCGGAACACTGCGGCATCGTTGGTAACGATCTTGCCGATTCTTTGGCATGTTTAGCTGTAGTAAATGGTCGTTTCATAGACAGATTCCCATCTCAAAGTCTTTACCCTCTCGCCTATCGTTTTCACCATAACTTTTGGACTGATTTTTATCCGTCTCTTTTCCCCAATCCTAACTCCTTTTACCTTGCTGTACAACCCTCTTCACCCCCTTCTTCCCGGTTTAATAATTTTCCCTGCATCAGTTGTTCTACTATTTCTTCCATAATTCGCCTTCGCTTTAATCATAGTCTGCTTCCTGTCTCTCTCTTTCGTTTCGATATTGTTCAATCTCCCTTGTGCCCCTTTTATCTTCCTATCTTAGATTTGACCTGCGATGCAAATCACATTCTATTCGAATGCTCCCGTATTTCCTCGCAACACGTAGTCCTTTATTCCAATTTGCTTGGTCTGAGCCTCTCGACTCCTTACTGTGCCCACTACATTCTTGATTTTCCATCTCCTTCTGTTGTTCCTGTGTTGACTAGCTTCATTTCTTCTATTTCTAATCGCTTCCTGATATACAACCTACAAATTCCTACGTTTCATCATTCTGCTAGTGCTTTGCGTCGTCGGGTAAATGCCCTATGTTGACGTGCCCAAAAAAAGCAAACAAAAAAATACAATGCAGTATGAGTCCGTCTGTGTTTCCTGTGAGAAAAGGGGCAATCCAGTGACTAACATAGGAGTGTTCAGTTTTCTTATTATCTATTAGACGTTACATATGTCTTTTATGATGTCTCATGACTGATGATAAGCTTCGTAAGATGTATTATAAAAGTTTCTGCGTGTGCTTTTCAATTTTGTCGCATTAGAAATTTAAGATTATACATGTTGGAGAAAAATAACCGTCTACATAGTTTTAGTCGGAAGTATAGGGTGATAAATTCGCGATTTTCGCTAGAATATAGATCAGCGAAGTACAAATTTTACACATTTTTACACAGACAGTTTTAATTACAAGCGAGCGCTTCCGTATAAATGGCAAAAGTGAATAGAAGATCCGCATCTTGCGTTCTGAAATAGTAACTCATCCGAATATTTATAAAATACTTTCATTTACAAACATTTATGATAATTGAATAAATAAATATCTGACGGCAGTCTTTAAAACGGAAAAATAAATAAAAAATATTTTGAATTGATAACGTTATTGCTACAAGACTATTTTCATCTCGGGGGTCTGATAGAATTAGAACTTCTTTCACTCTCTCCAATATCAACTTTTCTAAATCTTTCTGTCGTTCTTTCTTTTGTACCACCTTTATTGCCGGAGCTATGGCTGCCCTACGCTACATTATTTATATTTCTCCTCACCACGTCTTTTCCAGCTATTTGATCATTTCCGATTCCATGAGTGCTCTCCAGCAGGCTATTTGTTTTTTCTTTCCTACTCACTCCTGGGACTTTTTTATTTTTCGTATACGCTCTCATATCCATAATCTTTTTCCGCTTCATTCCACACATTTTGATTTGCTTTGAGTTTCTAGATAGACATAGAGGGTAACGAAACGACGGATTCTCTGGCTCTCTTTGGTGCATCTTTTTGCCTCTTTTTTACTAAAGTTCTTATGTCTAATCTGCTATCCTCTCATATACAAAAATTCCATTCCACACTTTGATCGAATATCTATACTTCATCATTTTGCAACACTTTCTCTTTTTATCTGTCCTACATAGTTTTTCGTCTTATCCTACAACTTTTTGTTCCTCCACCGCTTTGCTGTCACCTTCATTATTTGTTTGCAATTCAATCATTCTTTGTTGCTTTCTTCCGTTTTCATCTTTACTTAACACTCAAATTGTCCTCTCCATCCAAGTGACCAAGCCTTCTGCGATTCCAACCATGTATTTTTTGAGTGCCTATTCCTATTTACCAAATAGAAATAAGAACAACGTTACTGTGGCGTACAGTGTCATGTAGTAGATGCATATATTTATGTAAACATTCATAGAACGAACGCAAACTAAAAAACTGCACATACAATGAACAGTACGAACTTCTTTTATCTTATTAATAACTGAAACGTAACTCTATTAAAACTAATTAACGTTATATGCAATTTTCTAGACAATTATCCATAATTTCCCATCTGTATTTATTTATTTATTTATATTAGTATTTAAAAGCACTGATATTGAAATTAAGATAAAGTAAAAATGAATCAAAATCGCAACAAACATTCTATTTATTATTTAAATAAACATATACTAATAATTATATACGATTTATTAACAAATTTACCGCAATGATAAAAGACGACAAAATGATAAGAATAATTTTGATATGTGATTGAACAGAGACCGTTGTGTTTGTATAATATTTTATTCTTTAGTTTGTAAAAAATTAAAAATAATAATTGGAAAACTGTTTTTAATTCGGAGTTAAATCAGGCGTAATTCAACTTGATGTATTATATTAGAAGCATATTTTGTCTAAATAGCGACAAGTGCTTTTCCTTTTTTTTTTTTTTTTATGTGTGTGTACACTGAATACCTACTTGAAGAGAACGGAATGGCAGATAAAGATATTTTTAAATTTTAGCATACTTCATGGAAATCTACGTTATCATTTCCGCTGTCGTGAAGAACCCATTCCTACTAAAACACTTTGTTGTTCTTGCTTTTGTCTAAAGACTGAGAAATTTGCTAACAGAAAACACATTTTTTGATTTCCGACAGACTTTATTTAAGTAAATAATATAATATCTTGTAATTCTTCGATTTTCCTTATATACCATATTTATTGTATTTTCATTTTTTTTTTTCTTTTTTTATTCGTATCTTTTTATTTCATTTTATAGTCGAAAAATTAAGTATTTCAAAAATAATTTTTAATTGTACTAAACTTTAATCATTTAAAAAATTTAATCTTAGAAATTCTTATTCGGTTTTTCCTCTTCATTTTTAAATTTGGTACATTCAAACACTGCGTGAAGCTGATTTGTGTTTCATTTCCGTATCATTAAATTCCGTTAAATTTTGCTTACCTGTAAATTTTCACCAAGCCTACTTCCTACAGACAATCTAGTAATTCTGCCTGGTAAAAATATTATTTTTTGCTACGAAACTTTAATTTTTAAATTATTTGTTTTTATTTACATTTGTATTTTCCGAAAACTAATTTTGGGCGGGGTTTAACAAATACAGTTGGGGCTTATCTATTATCTGAGACCGGTATTAATTTTGGAGCCAATGGTTCAGAATTCTGCGAAACGGAAATCAATTTCGTAATATTTTACTTTTCTCGAATATTATCAGTCATTTTACTTCAACTTCTCTTTATAGCGTGTGTTGCGCTGTCGGACGCTTATAGATTATTTTATATTAGCGATATTGATGCTCATCTAATTTGTCACAACTCTCCTACCGTCAGTTGTAATTTAAATGTTCCCGGTGGTGTACCCAAGGGGGGGGGGGGGTTATAGAATCGTCTCGTGCTCTTTCTTTCAAAATGTTTGTAACATTACTTATTTCCAATTCTTTTACACTTTAATCGGCTATAATTCACACGTAGCATAACGACATAATGTACTTCGGCGTGCAATTAAAAAATCAAAATATTTTAGGGGTGAAAAAGGGGTAAAAGTTGAAAAACCGCTTTCTAAAAAATTAATAATTATGCTGCAGCCAAAACTATTTACATCGGATAATTAAAATTTCATATGCACATTATCTCCGAAATGAGAAGGTTTTTTTGAAAATATGAATTCCTATGAGATGAAAAAGGTTAAAACCGGTTTTTCCGAAAATGCACCAGGTGTTATATTTTCAGTACAAATAGGTTTACCAAATTGTAATTTTTGCATGAAGATATACCTTATATTGTATAGTACTAAAAGTGTCCAATTTTTTTTTTTTAAATTCTCTACATTTTAAATAGGGAAAAGAGCAGCACCCCGTTTTGGGAAAACCAAAAGTCACATTGTAGCCTAAACAAATGGTAATTATCACGCGAAGTAAGTATAACGTATTATATATACTGAAGATATTCGAACTTTAAGAGGTGAAAAAGGGTTAAAAACTATTTTTCGAAAAATACGCAGTGATATATTTTCAGTACGAATAGGTTTAACGAATTATAATTTTGTATTAAGATTCCTCACGTAATTTACTAAAAATTGTGCAATTTTTTTGTTTTAATTTTTTCATACTAAATTTTTTTTTTTGAACTTTGAAATTTTAAGAGTAGAGAAGAATTGTAACCTATTTTTAGCAAAACTTAATGCAACCAGAAGGAATGATGCCTATAACGGGAATTATTATGTGAATATTACATATTGTTACATATTGAGCTTTGTTACGCAGTTCAGAAACTGGAAACAGTTTAAAATTCAAGTAGCCAATTGTTGGTGATAGAGGAAGATAACGATATCTCTGTCAAGCCGTACCAGCGATATATAAGTTTATATCGTATTTCAAAAAAAAAAAAAATGAGAAAACTTATATATTTGTCAGAATGTTAAATTCTGGTGTGGTTAATTGCTAATGCTAAAAAAAGAAAACAGTATTTCCGTTTGATTACGAAATTATTCTTTCTCTCGAGTGATTTATGTTTCCCATTCCGAATTGGTTTTTATGTTTTTTTTTGCTTCGGTGTTTATCAACACTCCAGACAATAGTAGCGTTTATGCTGGGACAACATACACTGTTAGCGACTTGAAAATATTAAACTGTTTTTATTATACCAAGGTTAATAATTTTCGTCCGCCTGGCATGAAGCCGAAAAGGTTACATTTTCTTCAACCGTTTTTAAGCTAAAACGAATATATATGAATTACTCGGACTTTTGACGGGCTATATATTTAAATTAGTTTCTAAAATGTATTTATTTTAAATATTAATGTAACAATGAAAAAAATAAGTAAAACAAGGAGCTTACAAATAGCTTTGTTACTAACGCTTATTAATACAATTTTGTTGTTGTACAAATATGAATTAAAAACAGAAAAATTTGATTTATTTATTTATTTATTTACAATACACAGTACAACACAATGTAATACAAGTCAGAAAACAACCACTGCATGAACAGTGGTTTTATAAAATAGTATAAATAGCACGCTACAGAACAATACATTGAAAAAATAAATTAAAAACAAGTTCATATAAATTAAAATAAATAAATTATAAACCTTCGAGATAAGAATAAAATAAAAATAAAGCGACATCTAGCTCATCTTACGAAACTACTGTAACTATTATGTATCGACATAACTGCATTAATAATAATATTTAATTATTGAAGAACGATATTTAAAGAAATATATAACCAGATATTTACGTGTATGCTACCCTAGTACGCGGTCAACAATTTTTTCTCCTCCTTCTAGTCTTACCTCGTCTTTTTCTTTTTAAAAATCGTTAATATTTCAAGTCTAAAGAAGTGAATGGGTAAATAGGTTTTTTTTTTGAGTAAATAGTGAGACTGACGGAATGATAAAAAGCGAACTAAAAGATAGTAACAGACATTAAAGAAAATGCAACGAAAAATATGATAAATGTGCAAGGGGTAACATCTAGTAATTCTATATGAACGTTAAATACTCATATTTTATCGTTGCAACTGAAATCTCTTCTCCCTATCAGCCGATCTTTTACCAATTGTTTCTGTTGAATCTGTTTCATTTTTTTTTCACCCTATTCATCGTTTCCAGCTTCGCCAATAGGAATTCGATCAATAAAGTAGGAGCCCGCTAAATTACGGCGGATTTCGTACGGTAGCTAAAAACTCTTCGAGATCTTTCTTCATAAATGTTATTATTTATATCGCATACACCATTATTTATTAATTATTCCAATCATGAAGACGTAATATTCCATTACTTATAAAAGTGAATATGTTATTACGAGTATAGTTTACATTTATTATTTGGCCGAGAATAAATGTTCTCAAATATTAGTGTTTTCATTTTTTTTTCCCGTAATTATATCGTTTAAAATGCCACCGGATAGTACGCGGGTTTCCTTTTGGAGTTAATTAGCTTTCTGCTACAACACGTATTTTTAATTTAACTTTTCAACTAGGCTACATAGGCGTCATCGCTATAGTGCGTAATTCGTGTAAGTGTGACTAATCAGGCGAACGTTTCAATTTCAATAGTTGCATCATTTGATGAAGCAGTCTCGATCTTCCCGTTACTTTCACCGATAGCCGCTGTCACAGTTTAATACATTTTTCTACGAAAACCAGGCCGTGCGGAGCAGACACAGATTCGCTTTTGATAGAACTAATCGAAGGTGATCTCGTTATCGTGATGGTTTTATTTCATTAAACGTCGATGCGTACTTCCTTATTTGTTTGGCCGGCAATTTATACATCCATCTTTTTTGTTTTCACCAATTCAAAGCGTTTGGCGTTACTTCAAGCGACGCGGAGATCCATACGTAAAACATTATTTACGGCAAAACGAAAGAATAAATGCACATTTCTACATTTATTTGTAGCTCGACTGAAACGGGAAACGGTTAATGAAGAAAAAATACGGATGTTTGATTTATCATGCTTGATTTTGCGTTCTTTTTTGATTTCGTATTCGTCGCGTGTTGGACGTTTTTGTTTTTGTAGAAAAGCTTAAATTTACAATAAACTCGAATTTAAAGTTGCAGTTTTTAGTACATTTTACAGTACGATTCTTCTTCTAGAATTACTAAAATGGAAAGTTCAAGGATAATAGGACTAGAGAAGGTGTTGTCGCTCACTTGAAACTGTTACTAAAAGTAGACTGTAAAAATAGACGCGATTTGATTTTTTCCATCTCGACGCTAAAGATTAAAGATGGCTTGGTAAACACCGAGAATGAAATATATAATCTAAAAGGTGTATCACATCTAAACGATTTTCGAATATAACGAATAGCGCTGTAATATTGTTACAAATTTCCTGTTTAAACATGTGAAATTTTTCGTGACTCCATTTTTCGGAGGTTAACCGTTTAGTCTTTTTTTTTTTCTTTTTTTGGAACTTGTCAACTAATCAACCTAGTACAAGTGATGTTCCGCTTGAACAAAAAAACGCTGTCTAATTCTAGGGTGGGCTTATCCAGATTACGATCACTTAATGCAATGCGTCATTTTACGTGGTACAATTAAAATAAAATAAAAATGTAAAATATCCGGGGTGAGAGAGAAAATGCGCGCGTGTGTGAGGTCTCGCTGTCGTCTAAAGGTACCATTTCTTTGATCGATACGGAACGAAGTGCGCACTAGCCTTTTGACAAAGATCGAAGAACGGCTAGGGATGAGTTTGGCGACGCTGCGCTGGTCGGTCGGATTTTACCTGGCTCGGCAGTATTATTGAGTTTTTCTCCTTTCATCTATCTGAACCTGTAAAAGCAGACACCGAATGCACGGTAAAAGGACACAGCTACTTCGCTTTTGTTAGTTGTTTAATTAGTTTGCTATTTATAACACGTTACCGCGAAGGTCGGTTAAAGGAAAAATCATGATTTCAGTTTACAGATTTCCGCCTTCACTGATCATAATCACCATGACTGTTGAGATGCACACATCAGAGGATCACCGGCGACAACAGCCGATACGTGTAATTTGTTTATTACTGCAATCATTGTAAATTTTATATTTGTACTATTCTAAGTGTGTCCTTTCAGCGGCCGGTCGATAAAGAAAAATTAATGTTGGTAATTTTCTATAATATACCTTTCAAAATTGACTGTCTATTTATTAATAATAATAATCATACATATTAATTGTAACTGGACATAATAATAATAATAAGAATAATAATAATAATAATAATAATAATAAATAAATCTCCATGGTGATCGAAAGATATCATAGTTGGCATCCTGAAGGCTTGTAACGGGAACTACTACATTTGGTATCCCTGGTGAGGATCCGAACTAACTGTAACGGTTCATGAAATAAATAAAAAAAAAAAAGAATTTAATAATTAAAGTAATGTCTAGATGTCGGCTGTTGTATAATATGCCGACATGTACATACAAAATAAAAGCCAGCAGTTAAATTCTAACCTTACTAGATGGCTATTTTACTAAACGTAAATTAATTTTCTATATCACCCAACAGAATGCACGGTCATTTCTGTTAGAAAATATCACGCATCAAAATAATTCCTTTTCTTTTCAAGTGGTAAATGCGGTTAAGATCAGTTTTCTGATGCCGATTGCAAAGGTTTGATTATACACCTTGGTCAAAGTTACGTGATTAAATTAGCGAGAAACGCATCAGTTGTGACGATTTATAGATGACATCGATCCGCTCCGAATGCAGAATGTAATTGCATAAAAAGTATAAAAATAGTCTTCTAAGCGATTAACTGCGCATTAAGGCCAACCGGTATTTGTTATTGCACGCTGTACCGCTGAAGTTTCCCAATCCATCGATCGATGCGAATGAGTAAGACGGAAAAGATCACGATCGGTTCGTTTCGTTTCCCGGAAACGTAACATTCTTACCGGGTTTTCTGAAGTGATCTTCGACTTGCAAAATTTTTACTCGGCAATTTCCACAGAAAAAGGTAGAGGCGAAGACTGACGCGCGCTACGCTCGTGAGTCAATGTTACGATAACAGTGATTCATCGCGAACGTCGCTATTTGTCGAAAAAATCGCGTTCGCTTCCGTACTTTGATAAGCCAGTTTTATCATTTAGAAAGTTCACATACATTCCAATTTGTCCCCCCTTCATAAAAACTGCATATCGCAAAACGTTTATTAAGCGACGAGTATCATATAAATAAAGAAAATTTCACAAAAAAATAAAATTAACTCATTTTTGTGATTGTACAGACATTAATTAGCTTCGATGTGCGACTGAATAAATATTTGGAAAATTTAGATTCGAGTTAGTTTTAACGAAGAAATTCTTTCCCTCGCTGCCCGGTTCTCTCTTTGATTATTGTTCACACCGTTAGTGCCGTAATTATTTATATCGCAGTTTTTTTCGACCTATCCTTATCGTTTGCGCTAAATCCGAAGGCGGGTCTACGCTCCTTTACATTCCTATCAACGCAGAATTTCTCCTTTCTTTTCAAATAACGGAACACCACTCTCCTTATCGCGATAATATTCGGTGCACTGTTGCGCCACAGTAACATCGTTGATTAGCTCTAAGGGGACATCATTTAATTACGTAAGCTCCAAATGGGGAGATGGCCCAGCAAAATCTCGTCAAATCTCATTTAAACTGAGAGGGAGATAATTTAAAATCTCACGTCAACTTTTAAACAATATACATTATTATGCAGATAATAATAATAAAAAAAATGATTAAATTTTTCATTTGTTTTTTTTTTTGGAATGCCCGTTTTGCCGGCTGAAAAAATTTCCATGGCTATTAAAAACTTTTATTTCGAGAATAAAAAAAAAAAAGTAAAAAAATACTTCAGTTTTTAAAATAAAAAAAAACAAAAAAACCTGGTACAGTACATGAAGGCTCATGGAGTGAGTAAAAAATTAGGGAAATTGATGTCGTTTGTTTTTACTTTTGACTAAATTTAACTAAATTCGTTATAGTACATTTTACCGTTGTACTGTTTTTTTCTTTTGTGAAAATAAATGTAGTACTTTAACAACTACAGCGTAAATCTCACATGAGGGGGAGGAAGATGGGTCCAAATTAAAAGAAAAACAGCTCACGTAATTAACGGATTTCCACCACAAATCTTTTTGTCTTCTAATTGATCTTATTTCTTTTATGGCCGTTCTTTATTTACCGTGCATTTTTATTTTCAACCTTTTGCATTATATTTGCGACAGAAGCTTCCAATTTTCTGCTATTTTTACCGTCTCAGTGTCCATTGTTCGGGGGAAACCAGCTAAATGGTTAAATCTAGTGCCAAAAAAAGCAACGTTTTATTTTTTTTGCCTTAATTAAAAAAAATACCCATATCACTCTTCTTTTTTTTCTTCGTTGGTCAATCAGTAATCTGAGGAAAAACACGTCTAATTATTAAACAAAAAGAAAAAAAAGAAACGGTTATTTTTTTTACATGGAAAAATAGTAAGAAAATTGTAAAGAATTGTTTATGTAGATTGTACGAGCGTTTTGTGCAGATATACGATGTGTGTGATTAGAAAGTAACGAGAATTTTGTAATAGCGCTTTCTTCGACGGAATGGAATAGTTCATACAGAATTTTTACCGATTGGTCATATGGTTAACAAACAGTCTTACGCAGTTTACGTGAGGGGGGACTATCCATGACCGGAATTTTGGATAAACAACTCGTGGATTTTGCATGGAGACGACGCACCAGCACATTTTCCTTATAGAAACAGGTTGTGGCGAAACATTATGTCGCTGTTAATACTGTAACTGTCGTATTCTCTAGACATAGCGGACTTTTTCCTATTTCCCAAAATCAAAAAGATACACTAAAAAAGGACGACGTTTCTCAACAATAGATCCGGGATAAAGGTAAAATCGCAGAACGAGCTCAAGACCATACCTAAAAAAGGCGTTCCAACAGTGTTGCTTGAAATTACGGTGTTAAGGCCAAGAACTTTGACGGGGTCATGGAATATACATTGAAGATTAAGTACTTTTTGAAAAAATTAAAAATTCTCATTACTTTTGGATTACGTATTTCCCATGCCTACAGAGAGTTTTGTAATATGTATATATAATTGGATGGATTTTTTTTATGTATATATATTTTTTTTTCTTTTTGGCGAGCGTTAATTATGAACATTATAATCCAGTGTAAGTGAAATTTTTCAAGTTTTAGTATACGGCAGTGGAATTTAAATCACAGGTCTATGTGAACGAAACACTACCGCGCCTAATTAACTACGCCACAGTAGTTGGATAGAATCGGAAAGTTATTGGTGCGGCCTTTACGCAGTACGTTGCCAACTTGTTTGTGCTCCAAAAAGAGCATTCGTAAGATCACTATCAGGGTTTTTAATATCGTACTGATACGTTTTTTGGGAGCCAAATTTTTTTAAAAAGTAAAGGTACAGATTAACACAGTTTTGTATAGAAAACAAAGGAAAATAACTACTTTCCGCTATCTACTATAGTTGTTCCGAGCATTTGATTACCGATTCTGAGAGTGAAAACTTTACCGTTTTACTGTATTTGTTGTTGATACACATTGTTAACATTATAATTATGATAAAAATAAATGTCAACACTTTTTTTAACAATTATATACATATATAATTGTTAAAAAAGGTGTTGAAATTTATTTTTACCGTTTTAGTGGTATGTCCTTCAGTGTGTCATACCACACTGATTGTATATGACTACGCGAAACTGTTAACAGTTTATATGAATATTAAATTTATATTTACGCGTATTTATTAGTATTATTACGATTTTATCAAATCAATCGTTAGGTGTTTTCTGGGTAGAGTTTCAATAATTCCCTCTATACCGGGATACTTCTTTACGGCCGACCGCTGAAAAGACCACAATAATAAACAAACACACTGTATACAAATATTATAATGTTTAATGAATAATTAAATGAAATAAAAGCAAAATTTACGTAGCACTGCATCGACAGTGATCCGGGATTCGTGGTTTCCTGTTTCCGGTAGGCTGGGGAAGGTAGCATTTACGACCCGATATTAATTGCGAAATACGGCTTTTTTTTTTTTTTTTTCGATTTCATTGTACCGGTAATATTACCATACACAACAGTGATCTTAATTTAAATTTAATATTACATTAGTGTCTTCAATGAGACACTAAATTAAGATAACAGAACTCCTGTAAATGCAATAATAACTAACAATAACTGAAAACAAAGAATTGATATGTTGGAAAAGTGATACATCGTGTGTGAACTTTTTCAGCTGTTAGGTAATCGAAAGAGCATCCCAGCACCACTTCCTTCCCAGTCGTCTAGGTGGATTATCTGCAAGTCCAGAGGAATACATTCTGTTGTTTTTTTGGATTACTGCTGTGTTGAAATTTATCGAACAATTTTTGATACTGGTGAATATCGCAATTACTACGATCGCGATATTAAATTCCTGGCGGGTGGTTTGATTCATATGCGCTGCAGAGTCAGATTCGATTACCTCCATTTTCTTTGTTTACTCTGCTTGTGACGACACGCTTGACGAGCGCTGTTTTTTGACCAATTACTGAAATTTGACCGTTTGCCAGCTTCACTGAAATCCAACTAACTTTGAAAAATCTCATCGGACCTTTTTTTTCTTTATTCCCTTTTCCGATCTTATAAATCGGAACCGACTATCGAGATTATCCTTGATGGTTATTCCCCTTGGCCAGCAACAAGATTTCTTACAATCCTCGTCTCGTTTTAGCTCAGAACAAGGACAACACCGCAGTATTACAGTTTACTGTGCCGACTCTAATACTGTTCTTTGTATATTGGCGTCCCGCGACCACAGTAACCGTGTACATTTGCGGGGAAAGATAACCGAGACACTTGAAATATTCCGTAACGCAAAGGAAGTTAGATATACCGCAATTCGGAAAGAAACATTTTCCTAGCTTAAGCGTTTACGAGCAGGCACTGCTGATAACTAGAAGTGAGCAACTTTAGTAACAGCACTGGTCATGTTAGTAGAAAATGTAAAAAGGAAAAGAAGTTAAAAAACCCGGAGGATATGAACGAAAAACAGCATGGCTAAATGCTGACTTTTTTCAATACGAAACTGTGTACCTTATCATCTCTAGTCAATTAGTATAGTCTTTCGAAGTATTACCAGAGGCAAAAAAATAGAGAATGCAAGGGAAATTTCGATTTGATAAAAGTTATTGAAAGTCGCGGCCTGCTTGAAAATTATTTTAGTGCCGTCTTTTCATTGTTTGGAATTTTTGACATTATGTATTACATCAAAAGCAACTAATTCGAAGATAAATCATTTATAAATAAAACCGCACGTGGAAACGGTATTTTAAAGAACAGAAAACCCCGATATACATTGAAATATACTGCAAATGTGAAATTTGTTTACTAACAAAAAGCCAGATTGATTACACCGGCAATATAAACGTTGTAATATGTATAATAAATCGTTTTAATGTCGATGTTTACAAACGATCCGAATTCAAATATTAGAATTTCGTCGTGACTGTACTTATTTGAAACGGCTATTTATTAGCCTATTCGATACTTCAATTAATTTTAAGTTCGAATAAAACACCACATACTTCCGGTCAATTTCATTCGGTAGATAAACAATTTTAATCAAATATGACAGATATACCACTGAGGCTATATCGTGCATCACTATTTGTAACTAGATTTACGCCGTACTCATCCTAAAAAGATCGACTCAGGAAGGATGGAAATATTGAATAAAATGCAATGAACGGGGTTTGACTTATGAACACTTCAAGATAAGAAATCACGATTAAAATTCTTTCTAAGACAATCTGTAATTTCAAGATAATCGAACAAATCCAGGACTAAATATAGATCTATGAAACGCCTGTTTTGCACTAATAAAATGGTTGATTGTAAGAAACCGTAAATCGAGCGGTCGAAAATTTATAAAATGACCATCAGGGCGAACTAGTAGCGTGCGGCTCTCGTCTATTGCTCAGCCAGAAATGATAAAAGATATCTGAGCGACCGGCCAAAGGAAAACAACGCTCAGCACGTTGAACGGAGAAAACCGGTTCTATAACGATTAAGTATCGTCAACCTAAACAGTAACGGAGAAATGATTCGGTAAAAAACCAGTGATGCTTTTGGCTGAAATGTCGCTCGAGAATAGTGCAAGTTTTGTTTTGAAACGTTTTGAGGCGTAACTCATCCGACAGTTTTAGACTGAAACAACTTGAAAAAAAAAAAAGCTCGACAAATGGCACTGCACGAAGTAAACGGAATGGTAGTCCTTCGTTGACGTGGTCCCCGGCCCCCCAAATAAAAGTGAACGATAATCCGCTAAATCGTCGCTTTGAAATATTGTCAGTCCATATGCAGCGTGACGGAAACTACCAGATTTTTGGCCGAATCGTGACTTGCAACGAGAAATGGATCCTATTCGGTAGCCGGGGTAACGTGTTTATTAGGCCGTGAAAAGGCACCTCGACATTTCCGAAAGTCGAATTTGCACCGAAAGAAAGTTACGCTAACTGCTGAGTGGTATGCTGTCCGTTTTATTCATCGCAGCTTCTTGAATTCAGGCGAAACCATTTCGACAAAGAAGTGTTATCAGTAAGTCAACAAAATGTACCAGAAATAATATTGGTAAACAGAAAAGGACCAATTATTTTTCACGAGACAACGTTCGGCTTCGCACATCCGGCCTTGCAGAAGTTTAATGAGTTGGGCTACACAACTCTGTTTCATTCATCACACTCGTCGGATCTCTTGCTTACTGACTGACTACCACTTCTTCGAGCATTGCCACCTCCGGAACTGTTGAATTCTACGCTACTGCAACAAGTAAACCACCTTTTTTCATTAGCACAAAAATGTGTTGATTCCAACGGTTCTTTTTTCGACTAATAAAGATCGCCGTAAATTGAGATGTCTAAAGTTAAGGTTGCAAAAATGAAATTAAAATTATTATTCTTCCACTGACCTATAATAAAAACAAAATTACGAAAATTTAGTTAACGACGTGAAAATTAATTAATTGGCTTATTTAATAATTGAAAGGTCTCATCAGTTAACCTCGCGTGCGCTGGAGTTGTCGCCGCGATAATAATCATTATCAGGGACTACATTTGAAAAAAAGAAAAAGAAAACTCTTAATCATTTATGAACGTTGCATCGCCCACACCGATATATATTAATTACGCTGAGAATGACTGGCAGTTGACTAGTGTTAAAATAAATGAGGGGAGATTAAACGTGGCACGCGCCACTCCACTTTAACGTGATCATTTTTATTTTTCTTTGCTTCTTCATTCCTCAAAGTCACATCTGGGGCTTTATCATCAAAATCAAAATGATAAAAATAACTACAAAAAAAAAGCCTAAGTAATTTTTACACGGACGCGGTGAAAGATGTACATTTTCATCTGGATTACTAATGCGAAGCTTCCTTTGTTAACTTTACATATGTAGTTATTATTGAAATCCACAAAAATGTAAATTTCGGAAAAATTCATTTATATTTCACGTTTTATGTCTGAGAAGTAACAATTATATAATGATATCAGTAATAATATCTAAAAAGAAAAGGAAAAAAATAGCATTTACTCGTGCGTGTATATTACCCTGATTCCAGTTTTTGCAAATACACACTTATTTACGAACTGTATAGCAAACCGGCGTGAAATCGAAATTTTAAACATACCGTAAAAATACTTAGTTCGCAACAAAGTACTTTTATAATTATTGTGCCATCGATATAATTGTTTTAATAATTCGCACTTACATATTATTATGATTTTACTAAACAAAATTATAAGCGTGATTCTAAAAGAATTCGTGACCTTACGATCTTCTCCTTTATTTATTTGTTTATTTATTTTTTTCATTTTCAAATGATTTAATGAAGAAACAATCAGCTACACTCGAACAGCTTAGAGATAACGAGATATAAAGCAATGAATAATTATAAACATAAATAAAAAAAAAAACGCCTTACGACTGAATATAAATGAATTTTCTTAGAAACGTTTTCGGGAATATCTCATCTTCAGCTAGAAAAAAGAGAGATTAGGAAAGACGAATGTAAATTCGAAGAGGACCCGAATCGCTGCAAATTAAGTTTTTATTTTGAAATACATCGATTTCTTTCGTTAAGCCACTTGTCGACGAATTATATTTATACGTTCTAACATCGTAACTTAAATTATATAGCTCGTCTAGTATCTACTATTTACATCTTAATTTATTTTTGCACTTATCGTTAACTATAATCTATTTCCTTTTGTTTTTTAATCGATATATTTTTTTACTTTTCCTCGCGCATTCTCTTATTTTACGTTTATTACTTTTTTTTTTAATTTTCTTTTTCCTGAAGACATTCCTTTATTTTCCTTTTTCTTTCTCTCTTCTCTATTATTTCCTTAAGTATTTTAACATCTACGTTATCAACATATTTGTCGGTCTGCTCCTCCATCTTTGTTCCTGCTAACAGCAGTTCGGCCTTGCTACGGACAAACTAGAAAAATAAAATAAACCAAAATTTTTTGTTTCGCATTTAGTAGTTTTGAATGTACAACTTGGAGTTTAATGGCGCATGTTTCAAAATAATGTGGCGTGATCGTATAGATTAAAAAGCATACTCTACCAGTTAGTGCATATAATAAATATATTTCATATTTTTAATGTTAAAAAATTATGATTGAGTAATTTTTATTTCTTTAGGGCTATTCGGAAGAGAAAATAACGCTAACTACAATAGAAGAACCAGACACGACATTTCTTAAATCTAGTCGATCCTACGTGAGGCTGGTAGATGGTCCGAACATTTTAACCGGGCGACTGCAAATTTGGTATAATGAACAGTGGAGATCAATTTGCACAAATTCCAGAAAGTAAGTTATATAACTGAATGTAACTGTAACTATGTAATAGTGTAAACTTAAAATTACGGGCCGGTTTTTTTTTTTTTTTCGGAGTAAGAAAAACGAATAGTAGCTGCAATAAAAATATGAAAATGTCTTATAATTTACCTAATATTTAAATTATCGTTTTAATGAACACGCAGCGTTTTAAGATTATATCGGAAAAAAAAAAAAATCTTAATTCGACTAATTTGATTTTTAAGCTAGCGAGAAAATTAAAACATTCTAAAAAATCTGGAATACGCCAGATAGTAAAGTAAAGCAAGTTCCATACCCTTAGCGAGGCGTCGGGTATTGTGGAATTAAGCTTTTCATAATGTTAATGGATTTAAGGAGAATATTGGGACCAGTTCCTTTCTGCTTGGGATTCGCCTTTACTTCCTCAGATTTCTCTGGCACCCAATTCAATTTCAGACTAAGTTATAAACCTTAGATCATTAGGCTACCGCGCTTCCTATACCAAATAGTAAATCTCCCATGTTAGTAAATTTTGAACTCATAATAACTGAGAAAAAGCGGATGAATTTAATAACCATTTTCGATCGAGTAAGCGATATTTATAATGCAGTCTGCTAAAATTAGTTACACTGGAGCAGCAGTTCTCAAATGGGGCATATGTGAATGACTAGTGACAGTTTAGTCGATATGTAGGGAGAAAAAAATGTTTAAATACGTAATCTTCAGTTAAAATGAATACGGGCAAAACTTTGGCGGTAATGTAATCGTCGACCGCATATTTATAATACGTGTAACATTATTAGCCAACGTAATTAATTTAAGCATTTTACACATTAATTAAATTTGAAAATATACATCTATGAACTTCTTAAATCCCTTTTTTAACAGACGTTTTGAAGGTTTATTAATAAGTCGATGCTTTGTTTATGTTGTTGTCTGGAAGTACTAGGCATATAAACTAGCTTCATGTCGATGGGTTGAATTTTCGATGCCCTCGCCCAAAAAAAAAAAAAAAAAAAAAAAAAAAAGAAAAAAAAATAGTTTCACTTTTTTGCTTTTTGCGGAACACAAAAAAAACAAAAACGTTTAAACTGGTGCCATCGGGATTTTATTGATTGTATTTAGAAAACGGCGTAGTTTTTTACATATTTACATATATGGTGTAAACCGGGTAACGTTGAAGTATTTTAAGTGAAAATGCTCGAATAGCGGGAATTTAGTGAAATAAAATGAATGTGGAATTGCGAGTGTACGCGCGAAGGGGTTACCCGATTAGAACAGACATATGTAGTACCATTGACTGTGCAGTGCCGATACATTATCGACTTTTTTGGGTAATACTCGATAGTTAATCGCTATAAGAAGATTTTAGCGGCATTAAGGTTCGATGTGAAGTTCCGATTAAGGAACACCGTTGTAAACTTCAACGTTGTTACTTTCCTTTATCTCGGCAGCACCTAGTGTGCCGAAAAGCGTCCGCGTCCAAGCATTTTTATAGTCTTACGTAACTAATCAAAATCGTTTTGCCAGCTGGAATAATAAAGTTAAATTGTTACGTTGTTTTTCTCGGTTTATTACTTATGGTTGGTAGCCATCTCGGTGGTGACTTTTCGATCTCTATCATACTATTATTCCTCAGTACTATCATTAAGAAGAACATAAAGAAAGTAAGTATCGTCACAATAAAATCGATCGGAAGTTCCTCGAATTAGTCATTTTTACACCTTCGATCCTGTCCTCGGCGTTGAGGACTGAATGCCTTCAGCGGCATCGAGTTCACTACAATATGTATCTATGAAATACAAAAAAAAGTTTATTCGTATATCGCAAATGTTGACGTCGAAATTATTTAAAGCTGCCATCGCTGGAAATACTTATTGCTGTTGTGCATTATATACCCTCCAAAAATGTATCAAGTTGTTGAGAAAATTAAGAAAGAAGGCTTATGGTGCGGCATTCCGACCTAATCGATTCGTGGAAATCACCATTTTCATCTTTCTTAAATGATATCGCAACCGAGTACATGAGCTACTTCCAGTAAATGTTCTGAGCAGAGCTCTTTTTTTTCTTTTTGTATAAATATATGATACCTAAAAATGATTTAAAATTTTCGTGGTTATTGTTGTTAACCATTATTCTCTACCTTTTTCGGGAACAACCACGTCAAAATTTTTTTCTTCCGTTAACGTTTCGAATAGCAATGCTCTATTCATCATCATCAGCACCATAAACGCAATATAAGCCAACCGAGAGAAACCCAGCCTTTATATAGATAAGCCAACAATCACATCCGACCTTCTGATTGGCCGATACTTTTTATCTGACCAATAAATATAATAGTCTTCCAATTGGGATCAATTTTTACACACCATCATCAGATCTCTATTGAAATTTTTGTACTTTTCGACTTCGATAGCTTCTCTGATTAAACGTTTACTCGCGTTTTCGACTTTGGCTAATATTTTCACGTTTTGAAACTTAATCTCGTGTTTTGTTCGTTCCACATGTTTTTGGCTAACGCGGATTTTTCAAATCGTTTGTGTCCACAATCTGCCTCATGCTTTTTGCATTCGTACATGTATTGCTCTGCCAGTTTGCCCCTCACGTAACTTAGACCACATGAACACGGAACTCTGTATACACCTGCTGCATGTTATTATTTCTTAAAAAAAATTTTATTTTCTTGTTTACTCCAAATACTGGGCGAATTTTATTTTTTCTTAAAATATAACCGATTCTATCTGTAACGTTCCAAATTAACGGTGACACTCGTAATAAACTCATCCTTTTCTTTGCCTACTTCTTCATTTTTTATCTTTCCTTTCCGAAACTTATTTATTAATTTTGCCGCTTCAAACTCCTTATATCCATTTTTTACCATCGCATTTCTTATAATTCTTATTTCTTTCTGAATATTTTCCTCTTCGCAAACTTTTTCTGCCCTTCTCTTATCAATGGTACCAGTCACGAAAACGATTCGGTTAATAAAGAAAATGCGAGTGGTAAACTAACTATGAATTTACTCGCGAATGTATATACTACACATGGGAATTTCAATGGGAAAATTTACAAAAACAAAACGGAGGGTATGGCGATGGGCTCACGGCTGGCACCGATTTTCGCAAATATTTTTATGGAGGATTTAGAAAAGAAAATCGTGGAAAAATGGTCCCCTAAGCTGTGGTTGCGATATGTGGATGACACGTTTGTGGTGTGGCAGTTTGGGAAAGATAGAATATCGGAATTCCTAGCTGATTTGAACAACTTTCATCATCAGAATATTAAATTTACTGTGGAAGAGGAAAAAGAGGGCGCGCTACCATTTCTAGATGTTTTGGTGGAAAGAGAAATTCAACAGGTGGTGTAAAAACCTCCGTGTTCCGTAAACCGACCCATGCTGATAAATAACATATTTGCACAAGCAATCGCATCATTGTCCGAGTCAAAAGTACGGGGTTTTTAGAACTTTGATAAGAGAAGGGCAGAACGAGTTTGCGAAGAGGAAAATATTCAGAAAGAAATAAGAAATATAAGAAATGCGATGGTAAAAAATGGATATAAGGAGTTTGAAGCGGCAAAATTAATAAATCAGTTTCGGAAAGCAAAGATGAAAAATGAAGAAGTAGGCAAAGAAAAGGATGAGTTTATTACGAGTGTCTCACCGTTAATTAGGAACGTTACAGACAGTGAAAATATTAGCCAAAGTCGAAAACGCGAGTAAACGTTTAATCAGAGAAACTAGCGAAGTCGAAAAGTACAAAAATTTCAATAGAGAAGATGATGGTGTGTAAAAATTGATCCCAATTGGAAGACTATTATATTTATTGGTCAGATAAAAAGTATCGGCCAATCAGAAGGTCGGATGTGATTGTTGGCTTATCTATATACGAGTAAAGGCTGGGTTTCCCTCAGTTGGTTTATCGTGTTTATGGTTCTGATGATGAATAGAGCATTGCTATTCGAAACGTTAACAGAAGAAAAAAATTGTGACATGGTTGTTCCCGAAAAAAGTAAAATAATGGTTATATGATACCTAGTTGATTTGAAGTGTACTTGTACAAATACGTTTAAGTTTGGTATACTATTTCGAATTTCCTCGTCGAGTAATTAAAGTAATCAACATTAGATAGGTTTAAACCGTTTATAAAAATTTCCTCGTCACTGTTCTAAAATCACCTAAATACGATTTGCGAACGTTCCTCTTTAGTAATATAAGGGCAGTGGTGTCAAATATAAAATGACAGATTATGCGTCAAGAGCAGTAAACGTTTGGGATGGAATAATTTGTTAGGGTAGTTCTCAGTATGTGTCGAAATTGCCAAGTTAGTGTCTTTCTTAATTTACATAAAAATTTATATATTTAATAATTTCATTAGTCTAGATGGTGTAATAATTTACACGTTTTATGACGTAATCTAAGCATTTTATATTCCACTAATAAAGCTGCTTGGTAGACTAGCCGACGGAATATTCCGCTGACAACTAATGCTGCAGCCGTTGACACATTTCTGCACAAAGAGCCAATATGCTCAGAAGCAGCTTTTGCCGAGTTACCAAAATTTTATTCATTACTCAGTCCTTGATGCATTTTTTAATATGTTTGTTCTTGAACAGTAGTTAAAAATTGCTCGATTAACGCCGTTATATATTTATTATGGCTCCGCGATTATAATTAACACCATCCGCATTAGGAGTTGAATTTTTAATGCCATATAAAAGATCGTATTAGCTTTAATGTAGTTTATATGATTGTCAAACCTTTTCGTCTATTATTATTGCAAAGTATTTAAAATTTTTAACAATAGAGGAATGGTTTTGTCGCATAACGATTTACATGTGTAATTTTTTTCAGTTTAAATTTAAATTTAAATTTAAATTTATTTAATTAATTTATTATTATTACTATTGGAAAAAAGAAAATCCACAAATGCGCTGCATAGCGCGAGTAGTTAATTACCTACTTCTCAATGGTTTGTCTGTTACTAATTACCATCATTTCAGTTTTATTACTACTTTGGGACTACGGTTTACATCCCGTCTACACTGTACGGATAATACCTTTCTGCGACAAATAATTCCCTCGTAGACGAAATCTGCACTGAAGTCACTACAACTATCGATTAATAAAATAACATATAGCAGCGCGAAGGCAGAGGCCGGATAGAGAACTTGTCTAAATATATCAGTCGACGAGTAAAACTACAAAAAATAATCATCCGAAGTAACATGAAAAACATTCCGGAAAGTATTGTAACGAGAAAAAAAAACGCAACGAAAAAAGCACAGAAGTCTAGAGTTCCTAAACGTGATCTATTTTTGAAATGGTGAAAAATATACGCGCAATAATTAACCTTAAATGTTCATTTATGCTTATTTAAGGTTTGATATCGAGTTTTCATAATTTTTATAGAATACAAAAACAACGTGAATTGTCTTTTTAGAATTTTTTAAAAAATCGAAAAAAATCAACATGTTTAGGAACAACTTACGTAAATAGGTAGTTTACAAAACGAATTGTTTTTTTTTTTTTGTTTTTTTAAATTTTATTTTAATCGTAATTTTTTTGATATATGTTTTATTTTGCGCTTATGCAAAACCGAAATTGGGGTTAGCTGTTTATTTTTAACTCATAAATCCTTTATGATCTAGCATTTAAAAAATATATTTACCATGTTCTTTAAATTAAACTCGTAACTTCACTATCAAAAAAAAAAAAAAAAAAAAAAAAGAAAATAATTATTTTTGGTAAAAACCACCTCACACGTAATGACGTTTCCAATAGTAATTCATCAGAGCAAAAAAACATGCTGAGACAGCAAGGAAAATCCCAATCGAAACCCAACCAGAGACTACTTCCAAAGTGTGACGTGATTTTTACCGAAAATAATTACATAATGAATTCAAGAAGCCACGAAAATTTTTTTGAGTTATTTAAAAAAAAAAAAAAGTTACTATTTGTTATTAAGTTATTCGTGTATTTGTAATTATAGCTGGACCAAGATGGATCTAGATACTGTATGTCATCAGCTTGGATTCAAAGGAGGTAGTTGGTGGAATTGGGTTGATAAAGAAGCCGGAATAAGCCGTCCACGATTACTTCTGGAACAGCCTAATTGCGTCGGTGACGAACAAACACTTTTCAACTGTAAAAGTTGGCACAAAAAGCAGCTCGGTTCTGGAGTGTGTGGTAAGAAATTATTATGATACTAACGGATGACACACTGATGGTGTAGCACATGTGGTGCTAACTTTTTTTAAAATTAAAAATCTGTGATTGAAACAAGATGCGATTTTTCCGATTTAACGCGAACTTTTCATTTTGATTTTCCCTCCTTAAAATTATAAACCCTATTGTATTTTAATTTTCCGTTTACCGCTAAATAAATGCAAAAAAAAAAAAAAACGCAACGCAAATTACGAACAATTTTCCCTAAAATTTTAGCCCCCCTTGAGACCCCCCCTCAATATTATAAACATTTATTTTAAACTAAATGCAATGGCAAGTGTAAAAACAAATGAAATACATTAAGGTTAAAAGCGATTTCATTCAAATAAAAACATTTAATTTTTTTTTCTTCCGGTTCCAGCTGTGACTATTGGTAAACTTCGATTGCTTCACACACGAGCGTTTTTTGTGCTTTTTCGGAGAGTTAGCTTCTCTCCCGACAAATATTATTATTTAAAATCTCCATTCATTTCTTCCTTTTTTTTTGCATTTTGGAAGTTTATTGTGTAAGGGCGTTTAATTGTTTTTCGAGAGAACATTTCAGATCGGTCTTAATGATTTGGGCAACATACGTAATTTTAAAGTGCCTGAAAAATTACACTGAATAAAGAATCAGGAGTGATTAGAAAAATTGAATTTGAATTGAACATAGTTTTGAATAACTGCGAACTAACGCGTGAATGATTTTATTTATATGAAAATCATTTTTATCAAAGCAAAACATTAACAATTAACATATTCGAAAATAATAACCGAAGTTATTAAATTAAAAACAGTAGTCTGAATAAAACATTTCCAAGTTTCAAAATTTAATTAGACATATAGAATGACTGGAAAAAAAAAAAAAAAAGAGAAAAATAATTTACGACGTTTATTGGCACTGTTTACTTTTTAACAGTTTTATTCATATTAACCCTATCTCCTGTCCTAGGAATTTTGAGGATGTGTTTTTACAAATGTATATTCAATTCCGCGCTGTTTTTTTTTTTTTTTTGTAATTTTAATTTTTGGGAAAGCCATCATTAATTGCATCTTTCGATATTAGTTCGAAAAGTCTTTATCTACGTGTACATAATTTTTTATAAATTGTGTTACTACCTCGTAAATCTATTTTTGTAGAAAGTTGCGAAAGCGTGAAGACAATTTTGGAAGGTTTCTTAAGAAAAATGCTAAGATCGATCGCCTTTTTATTTTTCTGAAATGTACGAATCTGAACTTAGTTTCAGAGCACAGATTTATTTAGGTCGCAATATTGTAATAATTCTGAAAAACGAATAAAATCACTTTCATTTTAAAATTGCGTTTTCTATTGAAATAAATTTGTTTTCGAAGGAATATTAATGCAATCGAAAGATTACATTTATCAAAATCACTCTTCCCTTATTGTAATTCTGTACATTAATTAAAAGTTGAAAACTTGCCCGTCATTCAGGAGTGAAAAGTTGAAGTAAAAATTTTTCCCATTACACTCGCCGTATAATAAATAATTTTTTTTTTTAAACAATTCAAGTAACTTTTATAAATAACATCTCTACATTTTACATTGATGTTAAAATAGAAAAACACAAGGGGTTTGAAATTCTGAATTATTCTACTAAACAAAGCTCGCGACACTTTGTTTTCATAACGTTAACAAGCTTTGTAGATTTTGTGAGCATAAATGTGTTATACGACATGAAATTTAACAATTTTCCCTCGCATTACTATATTCAAGTTCCTCTAGCACGGGATTGATACGGATCGTTTCTAATTTTAAACTAGAGGGTTGGTTCAATATGGTCATGAAAAATTCAATAAAAGTTTACATTTGTGTATGTTATAAAACATTAATAAAAGTTTTCTTTCATTTATACGTATTCATTAATACTTTCTCGTAGCTATTAAAATATCGTTGTTTAATCATCGATTAACTAATTACGTATAGGCAATGATTGATTTATCGTTTTTTATCTTTTGTATTAGCAAAATTTAAAAAAAAAAAAAAGCTTACAAACTTATATAAAAATACTTTTAGTTCGGTTCATTGAAAAAATTATAAAAATAGTTTTTTAATTTTACGTTAAAAGAGAGTGTACTATACACACTGGCTGTATATAGGTCAATTTGAAGAAGCCTTATGAATCACTACCGAATAGAAATACTAACTGTTGATTAAAAGTGTAGATTTTTTTTTACCTTTTGTTTTTCTATTTTTTATTACTAAACAACACCGGGTGTAACTCTGTACTTTATCGAAATTAATACAATGTTTGTTTTGCTTCAGATTACCACCCAGACATAGGAATTCAGTGTTCCGACCGACATGAAAGTTCTAAAAGTATAACTCAATACTGGCGCGGAATACATTTTCACGGGTCACTCAGCGATCGAATTTTGTCGCAACAAAATACGTTATACATAAGAAGTTCACTTTCGCACCTGTCCAACACAGAAATTAAGTACGTTTACATATTTACCTAAAACTAGGTTAACTACAATTCGATCATGTTTTTTCCCGTTTTTAAAGTCTACAACGATTACTTTTGTTCACAAGGCAATTATTTTTTATTACGCGCGAGTTTGTTAGGCACTTTACGATTTTCTGTTGTTTTTAAGAGAAGATCGCTTGTGTCCGTTTTTTTATTCTTATTAAAACTTACGAACAATTACAATATGTAAGATCATATACGACGAATGGTTGTTTACGAAAATCGTACTACACAGCAGAGGGGGAAGATTAACCAGAATAAGATATCGCAATTGATTTTAAAATTTATCGCAAGAAAAAATGTTACATGTCGTCCAACTTTCAACACATCCGGTAAAATTATTTGCACAAAGTTTGTGATAAATTCGTGCTTCTTAATACCGTTATAAATATGCCGTTGTCGTTATTTCGATCAATCATAGAAAAACAATTCTTCGTATAAAACAGATCTTGTAATGCAGTCGAAATTAATCTCTAACGTATTAAGAAAAAAAAAAAAGAAACCAAAATGTATTGAATTTACCTGTAGAAATGCAATTAGTTTAACCGAACAGAACTCGATCACATAGAATAATAAATCGGAATTCAAAACTATTGCTTTATTCGCATTAAATTGTACATCACAGCAGCTTTTTGTCTAGACGAATTAAGAACGGATGTTCAATAACTGCGATTAGAAAAGCTACATGCGGAGAAAAGATGAGTCAATAGTTTATTGTAGATTTTACTAATAACACGATAAGGGAGGAAAGGCAAACGTACAATTGCAGAAGTAGATGAGCTGTTGGTTTTCTGCATGAAAAAATCGATATTAGTAAAATTCATCCGCAACAATATGTTTTTTCTGTACAATAGTTAAATCGAAATCGTCGAATAATTAAATCAGCAACTGTAACAGCTCTTATCAAATATCCCCTAAATGAACTTTTAGCATTTGATTATCAACCGTTAGAAGAATTTTATAAGCATTCAAAAATGTCATGAAATCAGATTGAATTTTGGCTAAAAGAAGAAATGAAATAGATTGCACAGAGGAGGCAATCATAAGTGTAACTTTTTTTTCCGGCTAATTCTCGATCGCATTAAAAAATTTACTGGTTTGAAATTATTAATAAATTACTATTTTTACAGTATAAATGGTTTGTTGATAACAATTTCGACATATGAGAGATTATTTCGTGGAAAAAGAGAAAAGTTTGTTACCCTTCAATAACGTTAATTTTCCCGAAATAATAACAGATTTTATTAAGATTTCTTCCAAAAAAATGCGGAAAATAAAATTTTATTCCATTGTTAATAATCATTGGCGCACTCAAGGGGGGTGCTACGGGGCCATTGCTCCCCCCAAAAAAAATCTTTGAAATTTTTTCCAAAATTAATTTTGTAGCGTAATGCGGGATAGTACAGAAAAAACGAATGAATTCGATCTAGAAATGTAAAGTAATTTTGTTTTACGTTGCTTCGTTGGGTTGTATGTAGTAGTGACGAGAAGTTCGTTAATCACAGGTTCCGGAACTGCATCCTAGATATGTATCCAGCGGACCCAAATGGATCTGACATTTTACACTCCACATTAACACTAGTTTGCGCTCTTGAATATACACCGTGAAATAAGTATAATTGCCGATGAGGTACTAGATATCTTTATGAAAAATCTTCGAAAACATAATTTTGTTTTGTAATGTTTTGTTTTACTTAATTTTTTTTAAGAAACATACGTATTTACTTTTTTCCTAATATTATATACCTTTACCTATTTTTTTTTTTAATTAAATTCTATACTTATCTAATTTGTGTTTATTGCAAACGTTACGTTTCTATTATTTTTTTTATTTTTTTTTTTTAAAAATAAAATACGTTAATTTTGTAATTTTTTTAAAAATAAAATTCGTTAATTTTGTGTGTTTTTTTTTTTTATGATAAAATTTATTGGTTTTGTAATTTTCTTTTTTTTTTTTTTTTTAATTTACAGACCACGGAAATAGACAAGTTACCACTCCCTAACCCATCTTCTAAAATGTAGCCCCGACCAAAAAAAAAATCCTGAGTGCGCCTTTGCTAATAATCGATACTGTTTTTTACGATCGCCTATTTTTATCGATAAGTTTTTAATGTGTGATAAATAATTGTTGCGATAGCTGAACGGCTAGAATCCAATTATAGAAGTATAAAAATCGTAATCATACTATCACAATACACTTGGACTACGTTGAAGTGTTGTCTTAGTAGTCTCTTACGGAATAGTCTAGTATAGCAGTTCTTAACCTGGAATCCGCTATGCCCTCGTAGGGCGTCCGCAAAAGTTCGAAGAAATAGCGAAAAAACACAAAGTTCTATTATTATCGTAATTATTTATATTTATACGAAATTGTACCGATGTATTATAAAAGAGTATAGTATCTGCTTACAAACTTTTCCCTATTTTCCAAATTTAACCGATATTTGATTAATAATTTGACTAGTAATTTATTTTTAACGAACTCAATTTTACATCACTTAATATTTGAGAGATCACAGGAAAACAATGTAATAAACATTCGCATTGTCGATAAGCGCCTCTAAAACTAATTATAAAACGAATAATAACAGAATTTGAGGTCGTTCGTCAGTGTTACCAGAAGAAGGATATGAATCTAAAACAAAATATACAGGAACTGTTTAGAATGGTCCGAAAAAAAGATATTAAAAATATCAGTACGATGCATTTGCAGCGAATTCTCCTTTTTGTGTTAACTAAATTCTCTTAATATTATTACCATTATTAAAGTAAACTAAAGTAAGTCTTATATTTTCGATGTGAAGTTAAGTTTTTCATGAGATACCAAGCCCAATGAATCTGAAGAGAATATTTGAGGCTAGTTCCTTTCTACTTGGGACCTACCTTTACTTTCCCAGCTTTCTCTGGTAAGAAATGTTAAACGAGATGCCATAGATTCAGGTCTCTATAGAATCAATAAATTTGTCCTAGTGAAAAAATCACATTACACAGGCCGGGTAAACCCATGTGTGATTAGGATCCAGAAAGAAATAAGTCTTAAACCCATGACCTTTAGTTTTGTAGGTAAACACGTTAACTACCAAATTACCGTGCTACTTATTATTATTATTATTATTATCATTAGCGGCGAAATTAAAATTAATAGCACTATTCTTTGAGAATAATTAAAACAAACAAATTCATATTTTTTAAGATTATACTAACAGAATTTTATTACACTGCCCTTTTCCGCGAAGTATATAAAACCGTTAAAATTTAATAACAATAATGTAATAGAAATAAAATTAATAAAATAGCAATCCAAAATACGAATTCATTTAATGTTTCGGTTTTCAACCGATGTTACATGTAAATCATTGATTGATATTTTTTTGAATAAATTTTGATGATTTCCCCCATCCGACACCACTGAGTTTTCACATATATAATAATTTATAATTAAAAAGCAGTTCAATTACCGTGTAACTGTTTAATCAATTACAGAAATACATAATTATTATATATGTAAATACTTCGTTTCTGGTGTCATATTCTTCTTAAGACATTACTTAGTCAGCGGTACCAATTGTGCAAAAATTCAATATAATTATCAAGAACAAACTGTAAAAGAATCGTGCAAAAATAAAATGAAAAAATCAAATTTACATTAAAAAAGGCATTTCGTAAAATGTTAGAGCATATTGCAACTTTGATGATTTTTCAACGGCGAACAATAACGCTGTATTTTGCAAAAATACGTAGACTTAGTTCATAAACGGGCGTAATAATTATTATACAATTTTTACGTAGGTTTGCTGGATTAGGTCATGACTATGCAGCTGTTTCTGCGATTGATATTCAAGGTGTTCCACCGCATATGAAAGATGTTCGTATATTATATTCAGCTTATAATGGTATTAATATAACCGATCCTGGCACGCCATTTATTCTCAGAAATACTTCAGTAATTGGCTCCAAAGGTAAGTTATCCGATATCTATAATATAAAATCTCACTGAGTATCCGACTCCAGCGACGCAGACATTATGAATTCGATTCACATGTTGATTGCTATAAAATGTTCAAAGACAAAAATATTTCTGCCGTTTAATGTATAAACAATTTCGTTTTTAGTAATTAAAATAGTTCAGCTTTTATAAATACTGTATTCTCACACTAGTCATTAAAGTGTCACCATTAGCGGACCCATGAGGGGGGGGGGCTACGAGGCTGCAGCCTCCCAAGGAGAATAAACGGACACTGTTAATAATGGCCAAATTTGTTATCGGCAAAATTTTTGGCAGTAAAAATTAATATTTGCTAAGAATATAAAGTGTTTTTAAATAATATATTTTATACAAAAAGAAATATAGATATACCAAACATGTTCGACCTCCACCTTTACATTTTCCTATATGCTACTTTTTTAGTCCCCCCACAAATCCTGGGTCCGCCAATGAGCGTCACTGTTCAAAAATCGACCACTTTCAAACATGCAAGTATGATTTCTCACAACTAATACCATATTTCTATCTTTTCGAAATTCTAATTAACATTTTGGTAATACGGTTTCTTCTCCTTCTTTGTATTATTATTATTATTATTATTATTATTATTATTATTATTATTATTGTTGTTGTTGTTGTTTTTGTTATTATTATTATCATTATTTTGTTTTAATGTAGGTTATGGAATACACATAAATAGCACAACTGGGCACGTGCTGTTGGAAAATTGTATAGTGGAACAAAACGGTGCTGATGGAATTAAATATGTTCACCACGATTCATCGATTATAGAACGTAGTAATCTATTTGATTTCTGCACCTTTCCTACAACAGCTAGTCAAACATTTCCGATTACGATCTCCTTCGAACAAAATATTTTATCCTACAAAAAAGACTGCAATAAGGTAATAATGACGTCCGATATTTTAATACATTTTGATTAAATATTTCTGACAATTTTTTTCTCTATTTCCTTTTCCAAATAATAATTAACTGCTATAGTCGCATTTGATAAATTGAAAAGCGACCTTTTCATCACAACATATTATAAAAGTAAATCTGTTCTATATAGTCACCGTGAAATATATCGATGATAGGTTATTACTTAGCTTTATGCATAAATTTATTATCTATACATTGTTATGTTCGTCTTTATTGAATTTATTAAACAAAAATTTACTATTTTGTGATTTATAGCACTTTTTCACTCACGCCGGTCAAGTACTTACAGTGCACTTTCAACTAATAAAAACTAGTCAGAACAGTACTTCCTATATCGAAATTTTCGATGGGACCTTTTCTACCGATATGCTTTTAGCGAAAATCAATATAGAAAACAATACAAAACCGCAAGCTGTCACTACCACCGGAAGCAATCTGTATATGAAATTTTCAGCTGAAGTGAACACAGATATATTAATTATCGCCCGAATAACTTCTTCATTCGGTGAGTAGTTTATATCTCTATTTTATTGATTACTTTAGTAAAGCGTTAACTTTAGAATTACCTGAATTTATATTGGTTTTTCATATTTCTTTTACAACTTCATTTTCACTTCAACAGCATTCCGTAAAAAGCTTATTTGAAAATAACTGTAACTTTTTCACATACTGACACAGTATCTAGCTTTTACATAATTTAAGGGAAGTAGGTTCTTTTAATAAATACAAACTTAATAATTTCCCTTTATTAACGAACAAAAATAACTATAAACGAATTTTCTTTAATAAATTAAAATAACTTACTTTAGAAACGTTTTCGGACACAGCCTATTATCACCTAACAACTCAGTATACACTCAATTAAAACTAAAAAAAAAAAAAAATCCCATATTTTTTTTTAGTTTTATTGAGTATACTCTTAAGTTGTTAGCCGATAATAGGCTATGTCCGAAAACGTTTCTAAAGTAAGTTATTTTAATTTATTAAAAAAAATTATTTTACATTTATTTTTGTTTCTTAATAACGGGAATTTATTTATTTTATATTTATAAATTTTAATGAATTTATCTATATTTAGGTTTCTTTAACGCTTAAATTGTTTTAATATTGTTTAAACATTAATTGTTCCACAGAATATGAAACATTATAAGCTTTTGTGACATAATTTGAAATAACATGTTTTGATAATTTGAAAGAAAAATTAAAAATACCGAAAAGTAGGATTCGCTTACCTTTTCAAAATTTGAAAAAATCTGCATAATGAGCTTAGCCATTACATACATTTTAACTATTTTCAAAAACCTAAACACTATGTATCTTGTTCGATTTCATTTTTTTTTTTTTGATCCCTTGAATTTCCTGTTAACATAAATGTAAACATTTTTTTTTTTAATTTGATATTTTTCCCAATATGGAAGTTGTTTGTATGGGACTATTAAAAATTATATCTCTTTTATCCTTTTTTTTTTTTTTTTTTTATCCTAAATAAAAGTATGAGATTGCTTTTAAATTAAAATTTAAAATTTTTAGCTGTTGCAATGGAATATTTTGAAACTTTTCCCAAAGTTATACACTTTCTGCAGGGAACTCGCCCATTGGCAAAGATCCAAAAAGCTACTTAACAGTTAACGGTGAGAGTGAAAAATATAAAATTCTCCACAAAAATGTTTTGGGGTTAGTTTAAAAGACTTTGAAAGTATCAATGATCTAATCGCTGGAAACCCGACTGAACTGCTGCTAATTGTACACCGGAAGAAGCTGCTCTGCGTGATTCTAATTAGTAGGCTCCTTGCTGAGTAAAACCCCGCAGCAACTGAGAAAAACCTTAGAAATAAATATGAAGGCCAGCTATAAATCAAAAGTTAGCCACGTTTGGCCTCTATTTACAATAAATGTTTACTTTTTCATTCATTGGTCTTACAACTAGTTTGATCTTTTTTCGCAACTTCTTCCGTCACGGTCATTAGCGAATACTTCAAAGACTTGTCCTCATACGACCTGTTCAATTTTTTAGGTCAGTTAAGCAAAACGGAAATTAGAACCTAAAGCGCCATTGCGCAATAATATTTCAAAATAAAGCTATTGCTTCCGGGGAATATATGTATATAGATTAAATTTGACCAGCTATAATTTTGTAAGGGAAGATTCAAGGCATTGAACCGGCCTCTATAATATCCACGCAAAACCAGAAGCTCATGAATAGGTTAATGGCTTCAAAGGATACTTGCCGGTGAAATTGTAGCACGTTTTAAGTCAATTACGTTATTCGTATTTGTGAACATTGCAAAATTACATAGAAAACGTACGTATTTACTGATCTAACTTACTTCTTGAGAGTGTTCTTATATTTCTCTTAATTGTTCTGAACTTATGCATTTTTTTTCGATTCCGATATAGAATTGTCGTCATTTCAATTTGCCTACATTTGCCCCTTAATGTGTACTTCCTTTGCACAGAGCGATACTAATCGAAAATATCGCATTATATTTTTAGGGCATTGGTACGATTTGAATTTAACTGACTGTACGATTCGAGAAAATAATGGCCGCGGAATTGCTGTAGAACAGATTAGAAGTCAGCTATACATAAAACGGTCAGTCATCGCAAATAATAAACACATCGCCGGTGTGCATGTTTTTCGAGGGGCTTCGTACGTCAATATTACGAAAGCGGAGATCTCTTTCAATGAGGGCGCAGCGGTAAACATAAGTCATTCGGGCGGCAGTCGGAACATTTCCAATTCATACATATATTCAAATCGTGGCTATGGAATCGCTGTTTGGCTGAATGAAACTAAAGATGACATTCACCAAACCGCTCTCAGACAACAGCATACTGTTATAGCCTACAACGAAATATCCGGGAATTTGGAGGAAGGAATTTTGGTTGGGAATTTCTGCACATCTAACTCGCACGTGAACATCAGCGGTAATCACTTTAACGGTAGCTTGAACTCTTGCATCGAAATCGGATCATGTCTCAGAGCGAATTCCGGACTGTTACGATTGCACATCGGCAATAATGTTTTCATTCAAAATCGGAAGTTGGCCATTAAACTGTCGCCACTGGTTAACAGCGAAACTGTAATCGAATACAATTACTTTAGTAGGCATGTGTACGGAACGGTGCTGATAAAAAACGGTATAGATGAAGACTTGGTGCGACTCCCGAGTAAGGCAGTCATTCGAAATAACGAATTTCTCGACAATTCCGGTGTATACGTTCTTAACATCGGACTGTCTCCGTATAGCGAAATACATCGGCTTTTGTTTACCTGGAATTTCGTTCGAAACAATCGAATTAAGGAACCGTTTGAGACCAGTACCGCTATCGGAGGAAGAACATTGATACCGAGAAATCGGGTAGCGGCCGTTATCGCGATATCTTCGGAGAATGTGCATATTTTCCGAAATATAATACAGAATCACGAATCGAAATACGAACTGGGCTCTCACCTCGAGGATCAGAGTAAAACGATTAACTGTACTTACAACTGGCTTGGCTATTCGGTGGAAGAAAAAATTTTCCCGCGAATATTTCACAGGTACATCTACTAAACTAACCGCGCTTTCTAACATTATTCGTATCTTTCAGAAATAGACTAACACTTTGAAAATGTAAAATAGAGAATTTTACGAATAAGTACGACGCCGAATAAATTTGCTTTATAAATTTTTAAGCTGCTGCCTTAAATTTATTTAACTTATCCCCTACGAAATATGCCGTTCATTACGACAAACGAACAAAATTGAGCAATATATATATACGTATATATATATATTAACACGGTATATCCGTTTTTGACGAGTTAATTTTCAATTAATTTTTCGTTTTTTAAATTAAAATTACCTATAACAATACGAAGAAAATGTTCTTCTTTCTCTCTTTGCGTCCACAATTGTATGTAACGGTAAGTACATTCTGTCGATAACTAAGTTCAGTTCCTCCTCCGTTTGTTTTCCCCTATCTGGTCATTCCTATAACTTTATTACTATACATAAATGTATATACACGTTCACTCATCCGCATTCCTATTGATTTTAGCTACGAGTTGTAGGAAATAGTTGAATCATTGGATCAAATCGCTGTTTCTTCCCGCTTCCTTTTTTAAAAAAAAATCCTATATAATCTTCCACCGCTGTAAAAAAGTTTCCATCTTAAATTTTCTTTCTGTCTTTTCAACGTAATCTAATTCCCGGTTCCCCTTTTCGAATTTTCATTACTTTGCCGCTCTGTTACTATCATCACTATCCGCTAACATTTGTAAGACGTATTCTATTAGCTTTTTCCTTCCCGTTTTCGTTTTCTCTTATTTCCCTTCCATATATTATCCCCTATACTCGGATGGTACAGTTGTCGGCAACATTGTTCTTTAATGTCCCTTTGTTTGTTTTCCGTACACGTTCTGCTCGGTATTATTATTTTCTCATATTGCGCCTCTTAAATCTTGTCGTTTCCTTCGTCGTACATTATTCCCTTTATTACCAAAAATGCACCGTGACAACTAAAAACTTCGCCGCGGCGTGGCCACATGTTGTGTACGGCGTAATAAAATATCTCGCCTCGAACAGAGTCACTGTTGTACGGCATCTACTTTACAACTTTCTTCGATAAGTAACATAAGCGCTGACAGAAATGCATTCGCTTACACATTAAACATCTTAAGGTAGTATACAAAAGTTTTTAAGTTTTTTGAATGTATTCCGCGTGCTATACTCAATTGTACTGATATTTTGAAATTACAGATTAGTATTCTAATTTTTCATTAGTTTTTTTAAGCTTTACTTGTTACTAATCAAGTACTGATATTTATTTTACGTTATATATACTTTTTTTTTTACTTGCTCACGAACGAAAAATTCGGATTGGATTACTAACAAAAATAAAAAAGAAATAAAGTCTAATAAAAAAACTACCTTTCTTACTGTTCAAATTCTAAACTATTATATTAGCTAGAATTTTATAATTTCGTTTTATTCCTCATCTAAAAATAAAACAAAATTTAAATTAAATTGTAATAATTATGTAGTTTTAAAACATTTTAAAATTTCTAAAGAGGTCACTATTTGAATTTCTTTATGAAATAAGGTATTACAATTCAAATTCCACTGACTGCGGTGGAATTTTTATCATTTTTAAACGGTCATGATAACCATTCCTTTGTTTTATATGTTTTCCGCTTGAAATCATTGTAATTTAAAATGTTTAATTTTTTTTTTCATTTCAAAGTAAATTTTCCTTTAAACATCGATAAACATTTTCTTTAATCATATTTCAATCTATAAATATTAATAAAACCAACACCGTTCACTATCAAACAATTCTACGTCACAACACGTCCTGCTTTATGTTTTCCCGTATTATTCGTATATTTTAATTTTCGTCCACAATTAGATGAACTGGTTTTGAATTTTTTTATAACCGCGCTTACATAATAAAACGTTAGTTTTTAATTGAAATTTTAGATCACCACCACCTTGGTGGCTTAATAAACTGTATTCTATTTTTCTTTTTGAATCGATTAATGATATCGCGCGCGGTAATACTTCGTAAAATTTTCAATAAAGACATATTCAGCCCTTTTTCTCGGAATAAACATACTTCCCGATTTTCTCTGCCTTTTTTCAAATCATCAATTTTCATTTAAGTTGAAATGACGTGAAAAAATTGTTGAAGCATTCTGAGTAAAAGGCTAGAGAACACTAACTGGAGCTGCGTCTGTTTTGAGTATTTCACATGATATGGAGAAACCCAGCACGCAGCGTTATGAACGTTTTGGCGACTTCCAAATTTTTTGATTGCGCATTAATTAGCATGTTTTTTGTTTCTTTTTTTGTTTCTTATTTTACTGCGGTGTGTGTACGACTACGAGAGTATGTTTTTTAAGTTTATAAAAAACTGATGTCATTAACTCACTTTTCACCACTTCAATCAACACGAATTGTTAATGTTGCCTTACTGTAAATGTAATAAAAAAAAAAAAGAAAAAAAAAAGGGAAACCAAAAATTCAGCCGCATCCTAATAATTTGTTTAGAATTATAATTATAAAAACGAGAATTTATTTAGAATTGCTAATTTACGTTAAAATTATTACAATTTGATTTATTACGAAAAGTTTCAATTATAATGTTGCATTCCTTTAAATAGCAAACGTGATGAAATTTTCTAGTTAAAGGATGGCCGTGTCTTCCCGATTAGCAGTTTTAACATTACTGTTATTTTAAAATGTCATTCTAATTAGAAAGATACCGCTTCAAAATACTTTTCTAGTCTCTATTCTGTGTTCAGGAAAGATCGTTACAATTTGGCGAAAATCGAATTTCTTCCATTTTTACTGCACAACAGTAATCCAGGTGCTACCACCATTATGGAGTTTAGGAGATTTGTTCCGGAATTTTATAACTCATTAACGAGAACTGTTGGTGGCGAAGTGGATGGTTTGGAAACATTACGTTCAGGTGAATACCTCGTGGAACAAGACATCAGCGTTCGTCCAGGTGGCCGATTATCTCTGGAACCGGGAGTTACTTTAAGGTTTGTTACTATCCGGCTACTTACCTCTGCGATCAGTACCATTATTTTACGTTTAAAATATTTATTAGTGTATACTGCTCCGTACGGGAATGATATTTTTAAAGCGAATTTTTCAGCAATATTCGTTTACCATTTCTATCGTTGTTTGTTAACTAACCGCAATCAGTTGAGTGACATATACTTTCTCCTAGATGTGATATTTGTTGCTAATATTGTATAAAATGCGCTAAAATAATCAGTGAAAATGGTTAAAATTTAAAAATAAACGTACACATGAATGATAATAATGTTCCGCGTAAAGTGAGTCTTTATTAACGGAAAACATGCGACGAATAAAGAAAATAATTTAAGAATACAAGAAGGAAGAGAGATATAGTGTAGACAGAATATACAGAATTTCCTACCATTAGCTGTCGATCTCTCGGTTATTACAATAAAGTCAAGTAGCAAAGTCAAAGGAGAGTAACTTCTAGAACAACCGTTTTTGAGAATCCAAGGATTATTTTTACCATACCCAACAAGGTAGTCATTATACGCTTTTTCTTCTTTCCTTCTGAAAATCATAAATTAAAAATTCTTTACGATAATAAATTATAGTTGGTTCTTTGGTTGTGACCCGTCTATTTGCTTCGTTGTGATATACACACAGGCCCTCAAAACGAAGAAAACACTACATTATCACTGTTAAGTCTAATGAATGATGAAGACCATTAAACTACTTACTGACGGCAATTAGCAACGAAAAATAATGCACTATTTATTCCTCTACAACGAACGTACACTAATGTGTATATATTCTAGGTTTCCGCCAAGTATTGGTCTCATGGTAGCCGGAAAATTAGATGCTAGAGGAAGAGGGCCCAATGACATAAAATTTACACTTTCAGAAAGTGTTATTGATCTATTTGAAACAAATGCAACAGCTGATGAAATGTTGGAAAATTTTGTACCGGTTAGACTCTTCGGCGGTCGAACTCAATATGAAGGTCGACTACAAGTAAGCTATTATTATTCATTATGTTTATTCGATAAAGTTTTATTTGTAAATTTTATATTTTAAGTTTACTTTTTGTGTTCATCGTGTCAGCATGATTATCTTTTCGTTTTTCTTCCTTATCGTTATTACACTGTATTTTTCCGGTATTGCTAATTTCCATTTCTCGGGTTGTTGTTACAGTTTTCTTGTTAAGTTTCTCTCGTTACTTGCAATTTCTTTACCTCCCGAATTATTTTTTGTTTTTCATGTTCTATTTTACCGCAATACCAAGAAGTGTATATTTCAAGTAATCTTTTTCTGAATACGAAAAAAAAAATTGCCATAAGAAATTTCACATAGACTTTTTAGATATACATATATAGTATTTTTAAACCTAAATTTCAGGTAAACATAGACGGCAAATGGGGTACAGTATGTAACTACGGCTGGACAGTACAAGACGCATCTTTGGTTTGTCACCAGCTTGGATTTATTCTAAATCCTTATGACTGGTTTTTGGATCATTCGGAAATACCACAAGCTGGCTCCTCAGATCCGATATTATTAAGGTTTGTTCTACATTTAATTTGAACCCGTCAAAAATATATAATAATTTGGTTGTTAATTTTAAAAATATGTTTTTTGCCTATTCATATTTTAATCAGTTAAACTTTTTTGAAGTTAATTCATAGAGGCCAGGTTTTTCCTTCTTAAAATTAAACTTATTTCAGACATTTAACATCTATATATTTACTATTTCATATCTTGCCTTAAATATATATATAGTGCATATTAATTAATTTTGTTTGTAAAACGTAATTATACAGTAACGTAAAATGTACCGAGGAAGATGTAGATATAACAAGTTGCCGAGCAGAAAGGATACCAAATTTCGAAAATGTTTGTACTCACAATGAAGACGTTGGTATGCGATGTTATGAACCGAAGTGGGCTGGAATAAGGTTTGGGGTTCTAGCGGAAAGAAGTCATTTACAGTTTATCACTATAGAACACGCTGGATTGCTAGATTACACTACTGATCAATTAAAACCAGGTACCTTTTTTTTTTTGTGACTGCAAGTTATAAAAAATCAGTTGTTTAACTTAATTTTGTAAAATTTTTGTATAGTAAGTGAATTTTGAACATAAAGCGAATCTAAATCTGTTTTCTTACAACAACCGTAAATAAAAAAGAAAAGGGAGTTTCAACTTTCTCTGCAAATATTCAAACAAATAGGCAGTTAAAACTTTATTTTATACGGTAATTTATTTGCTACGATGACTTTATAGAAAACATTTTATACATTTATTTCATATTAAATGTAAAGTTTAATTAATTTTGATAATGAATTACAAAAGAACAACACGTCTGATTTTAAATTACAATTAAAACTTGGTATACTTTAGATATATTACGATAAAGTAAAACAATGTTTTATGATAAAACTAAAAGTGAACGGAAACATAATGAAAATATTCTCTGATTGTTATAAATTACAATTAAAACTTGGTATACTTTAGATATATTACGATAAAGTAAAACAATGTTTTATGATAAAACTAAAAGTGAACGGAAACATAATGAAAATATTCTCTGATTGTTATAAATTACAATTAAGTTATCAATGCACTATACTTGTTACTTGTCAATAACGACCAAACTGAAAACGGGAAAAATGAAATAGTTATTTCGGATATCATTAAGAGTAAAATTAATAATTGTAATATTTACGAAACTGATTAAAGACCAAAAAAAAAAAAAAAAAAAGATAAATTTTCTATGTAGCTTTCTGTGAGGAATTGCATTTATTTTTCGATACTATTTAGTTATTAACAATTATTCGTCATTGATTCGTTGTTTTAGTTTTTGTTTAGAGAGAACTAAATGCATTTTTACTTTATAAGTGTAAGAGATGCTTTTGCTTTTGTTTTAATTTGATTTTTTAATACTTTTTAAAAGTACGAGAATAATTTCTCCTTGCTTAGCTCCAAATGGCACGGCCGGTCATTGTTAATGCTTTTTATAAATATTTTGATAATTTTATCTTTCAACAGCTTTACAGATTGACTTCAATCGTCATTCACTGGAAAGTATAAAAGTTATCAATAACATAAATGATGCACTGGGAATAATTTACTCAGACTTATATTCGGCTGGAATTAATAATAATTTGGCGAAAAATTGTGATTTCATCAATAATCGAGGAACTGGAGTTAGTATTAAACAATTAGGACTGAAATTAATAGGTTAGTATTTTATAATTGTTTTCTAATCATCGTAAATTATTTTACGGAATAGCGATGAATGCAGTTTTATACGTAAATTATAAGTCATCCGGTATTAAATTGATACGAATTAGCTGTTGACTTTCATGTTTAGTAATATCTGTCATGTTTATTAAATAAAATGAAGAAAGTTTATCAAAAAATTGGCAACTACCAACGTGAAATCTCTTAGAACAGTATAGAGAGAACAGGTTAGACGCATTAAGGAAAGATCAGTAAAAGCAACCCTAAAGTCTTCTATGAAAATTTTGCGCTCAGAAAATGAAATAGAAATTGAACACACCTTTGGCAATAAATAAAAAAAAAATCACTTTGTGCTATCGAAATATTTATAAAAAATACGTTCAGTATGTTAACCTTATTAGTTATTAATAATTTAAAATTGGCGAGGATTTTATATGATTATTTTATCTTTTCAATTTTTCAAACATTTACAGAAGAAAAAAATACTGTTACGCAACGAAATTTGCTATTATTTTTCACTTTCGTTCCATGGAAAATTAAATATCTAAATTTGTTATCTTTACTTCATGTACATTCATATTTTTCGCATGCGGCAGCTACGCGATCTGTATTACCTAAAGTAAATAGATTTAAAATACCTTAACCTAATAATTAAAATACATTAAATATGTAAAGGTGTACTTTATTTATTCATTTTGTCAACTGACGACGACACTGTTAATTTAAACTTAGAACAGATAAAAATCGCTTGGTAATGTTTTTCAGCGTGGTGTGTTGTGTTGTTTTTATCATCATGTAAGACATTAGCATTAAAAACTAGACTTTCTGTCAAATTGTGAACATATCAAGATAATTTGAATTGATAAATGTAACAAATTTCACATACACGTTTTTGATGAATTGCCTGATGTACGCGAAAAATTATTTCGACTTTCTACACTTTTTATGGTCATAAACTTTAAACTATAGTTATATTAATATTCTTATTAGCACCTTTTATTTACTTATGCTATTATCATCAGTTATTTACCTTTTCTATATGTTGGTTCTTAATATTACATGTTTACATCCATCATACTAGTGGTTTTGATTCTTTTACAAATCTCGATGTAATCTGCTTAGTTTTTCATTTTATTAAAAAACAAACAGAAGTCGCGTTATACATTTAATTTCTTTCGAATGCGATAAAAATAACTTTTGATTGTACGAGTTAAACACGAACGATCAAATTAAACACAATTAGACATTTTTTGAAAAACTCAAAAATAATTAAATTTTATGATTTTTATAGTATTTATGGAACAGATATTTTAATAAAATTATTATTATTAGTCAGCATCTCCGATGCGGGAGGTTGCAATCGACATCCGATTAAACCATCTTATCCCAGCCTATCCAACATTGTAATTCTTCTTCTGCCTCTAAGTGCCTTGCCTGGAATCTTCCCGTTCGCCACTAGCGAAAACATCTTGTCTTCGGACAATTTATTTTGGAGGAAGCGCCGTTTATTTCCTTTAATCATTTGTAGCAAAATGCAATTCTTCAGTCCCATTCTCCTTAATACCTCATCGTTCTTGATCTTAAATTACGTTTAAAAATAAAACAATGTTCGTACAGAAATAACGGTTACGGGGTTTATATGTACCACGATAGCAGCGGCCCCGCTGGTTATGAAAGTTAGGTGTTACATTTGTAGGACACATTTTTACATAACTTGTTCTACTGAAAAAGAAAATTCTCCACTTTTTTCCAGCGGTAAATTTTTCTATTACTCTTTCATTAAAATTAGGAATGCCCATAGTCAGTTTTTTTTGTTTTCTTTTTGACGATAACATTGCTAATGCCGTTAATCTTTTTTGAAACATAGGCGTTTTTTCTGAGTAGAAAACACATTTTTCAGTTTCAGTCTAATGATCTAAGTAGAATTAATGTCACTTCTTTAAAGCTGGCCATATAAACTAATTACAAGTATCATTATTTTACTATTTTGGAAATTTATTCGATTCACTAATTGAAATGATTATTCATTAAGATTATTCCCTCAACCTCCACTATACGTAAATAAACTGGTATAAAAAACTATTAATTCGTTGCTAAAAATAATGTTATAAATTTTTAGTTAATATATTATTTTTATTGGTATACTAATAGCATTGCGTTACTTACTTGGTTAAGCGAAGTGCGACATCTATTGGTGATGTATGACAGTATACCAGTGATGCGATTCGAAAACAACCACCTAGAATCGCATCGTACCGATGTTAATTTATTAAATACCCTACAGAGCAAGGTCGTGCCTTCGAGTGGTGGGTGGGTAACCCCCATATGAGAACTGAAATAGTTATTATAAATACACAAAAATCTGAAAAAAATCAAAAATTTAAAATAAATATTGATGATTTTTTAGGGTGTTCTTACCTACTTTTAAAAGAAAAAAGAAAAAATATGCTCCATATTTTTAGGTACTTCATTAATATTTTATGCAAAAAAATTTTTATTACGAGTATAATTAATAACATATGTAATTTTTATTAATGTTCATATACGGGGTAATTCATTTATGTCAATTATTAATACATATAAATCAAAATGATGGAAATTATTAATAGTATGGATATTAGTGAAAAATGTATTGTTATTTATAAAATAAATATGCGAAGAAAATCCCCCCCCCCACCCTAAAAGTTGTGGGTACGGGCCTGCTACACAGTATAAACAGTTGACAGCGCTCGGAACGCGTAGTCTACAACTTAATACGTTTGCTAGAGACTGTTTGTAAACTTCTTTTGCTGTAACATTGAAGTAGTTTAATTTTTAACGCGCAATTATTTAATATAACAACTGAAAAATGCAAGAATTATTTAAATAGATATATAACTATTTTGTACGAAATAAAAACAATTGTCTGTTGGACAATATTACAATAACCTCCCGGGTCCACTCCAGGCTAATGAAAATACAATTAATAATATAAACAAGTGCTTATAATTGTTAAAATTCCATTTTGTTAGGTATTTGTAACAACAACGTATTAGTGCGTGTGTTTAATATTTTAAAATGTTAAAACAATTGTTACTATTTAAACAGCGGAAATACTTCAATACGAAAAATAAAAATTAAGTTGCAACATTGTTTATTTAATTGCATATCGCAACTTAGCTATTAAAATTTAGAATGATGTATACGATGCATATGTTTAATTCAAAGAGCTGAAACGGGACATAACTTTTTCTTTTAGTTAAAGATATCTGATTCAAATAATAAATTTTTAAAATTCACAATAATTTAATATTATTCACTTATTATTTTATTAATTTATCACAATTGTTAAAAAAAATTATTAATTCATATTTTTAATTATAAACGAAAATGTTGTTAGGATGTAATATAATGGATAATAAAGTTTCTGGTGTAAGTCACGATCCGGTGATTTCAATGAAACAACAAAAGGAGATTATCGGTTGGTTCAAGTACGTGCCGGTTACTGATGTTCAATATATTTCTTATCGACCTATTTTTATACCTAATGGTATTCAAAGCGAAATCGAAGTTGAAAATGGAGATACAAAATATTTAATAACCGAAAGAATTATTGGAACACAGTCTATTAACAGGACTTATTTTATTAAAGTAAGTAATTACAGTCGGTTTTATTTTTTATTGTTTATTTACATTTATTGTACTATTGTTATAATAATTTCAATATTATCTAGACTAAACAAGGATATTCAATCGGCATACAATTATTAAATCCAGTTCAGAACTATAGTACGGAACAGATTACAATTATAAATGGCCCATTGTCAACTCTGAATGTACAAAAGTGGGACTTAAGAAGAGATTTATCAATATTTCCTGTGGTCAGTCGTTCAACTGGAATCATCTTAGAATATAGAAGTGGAACAAATGCGGTTGGAAATGTGATTTTAGTCATAACATCTGTACCAGGTAAACGCACGTTTATTTAATGAATAGCGTTTGGATTTTACAAATAATACGTATTTTTTTCTGTTTACGCTAATGATTTCTTATTTCGTATCTAGTTTTCAAGGATTGTAGATTTGAAATGCATCGATTTAATAATGCATAAAAATTCATATTTCGGGTGTTAGTATATATGAATGTACGAGGTCTGACAATTAAGTAATGAGACTGAGTCTATAAAAACCGTATGTTTAAAAATTATTTAACAACAATATGATCGTCTTCGAAGTAGTTTCCTTAGGCATCAACTCAGCGACTTTTGACTTACTCATGCAAGATTTTTTCGATCTCAGGGCGCCCATAGATGGACAGCCGCTGTTGCCTTCAGCACTTTGTCTTGGGGTAAGACTAAAAAAAACAGCTTTCGTCACCCGTAATAACGCGGTTGAGCAACGTGAGATTGTTTTCTACCTGTTTCAAACAATCTTCCGCGATTGACATTCGATGGTGTTTTTGCTCCTCAGAAAGGTTCTTTGGTACCATCTTTGTGCACAGCTTTTTCATCTTAAAATCATGGCTTCAAATCTGTGTAACGATTTCGCGGTTGATATTTAATTCGTCAGCTAACATTCGAACCGTTAAACGACGATCTTAGTGGATTAGGGTGCGCCGCGTCAGTCCACATTTCCACCGGTCTGCCGGTTTGCGTCTCGTCTTCCACTCTCTCACGGCCGTTTTTAAATTCTTCGTGCCAACGAAACACTTGCGCACGACTCATAGAGTTACCATCATATAATTTTAGCAATTTACCGTACATTTCGGTCGCAGAATCGCCTAGTTTTACACAAAATTTAATCACGATGCATTGCTCGAAATTTCGATTCCTCATTTTTGTGATGAGCACCACGAACACACTTGTATAAAATCCGACACAGCGGGGGAACTAATGATCGCATGAGGGTCGCAAACACGTCTATCGATAGGGGAAGGATGCCAGACTGTCGTGTAGAAATTTTAAGGTGGCAGTGTTACCACAAGCGCAGGAAAAAAATCAGTCTCATTATTTAATTGTCAGACCTTGTATTTTGTCAATAACTAAATATGTATGTTTAAAATGATGAATGATTTATCTTTTGATTGTGTTCCAAAAATTTGGAACTATTCTTAATATTTTTTAAGGGTAAAATTGCAGCAACGCGAGTTTTGTTGAGATGACGTGTGCATCTACAAATACGCTGTAGATACACAAGCGCGTGTTATTTAAGCTCAGCTGTATACAGGCGTGAAATCGTCAAGAATATAGTTTTTATTTTTTTGACCACGTTTCACCGTCTTAAAGGTAAAAATGCGCATTACACATTTTGTCAGTAGGACACCGTTGAGCATTAAACAACAACGTTTTGACATATTTGAATATCTGTACAGATTTTAACTTGGCGGCGAAAATTTTAAAAAATTCACATTTTTAGCATTTTTAATTCTCTCTAATTGGGAAAAAAGGGTTGAAAATCGACGAGGTTGAGATCCTTTAAGATATGTTTAAAAACGAAAAATCGAAGAACTGATATCGTATAACTGCGAGATTAAGTGGCTAAAAATCTAAAAAAAAAAAACTTTTTTCGTTCCCTACATGAAGATATTTTTGTTGCGATGATTGGCTTGGAGCACATTTTTTAGTAATTGATTAGGCCCTTTGAGTTGAACCTGCTATCTTCAATATCTAGTAGATTATTTGCAGTTCTACATACGGTATAGTTCAATCGGTGCCCTTTTTAAGAATCGAGTTAGATGCTGACAGTTTTAAAAGTCCTTATTGTTAAATATAACAATTTTTAAATTTAGATCTATAATTTCACGTATTTTAAATGTAAATTTTTTAAATAAGAGAAAATTCAGTATGTTAATATAAATTTGAGATAGAAAACAGGAAATTTGTATTTTATTTCTTTAATATACATTATTTGTTATGAAATTTTTAATATTTTCGTGCGTATTTTGAGTTTTTTTTTTGCATATAAATCCGAACCCTGGTAACGAATGTTATGATTTTAACAGATTACATTATTTCAGCTGTGTAATTTTATACGCTAAAAATGGATTTACTAAAAACCAAAATTGTTTATAGGTTATTACGATTATTCAGTTCCGTCCATAAATAATGAATTTATACCGACTCTATCAATTTTCCATACACGTATTAAAAGAAACAGGCGTGGAATGTCGTTTTCATATTACAATAGGTAATAGTTTTGTATGTAATACGAGTGTATTTTATTATTATTGTTTGAAACGTAGGTTTGTGTGAACATGTTGAATTTTCCTTGAGCAAAAAAAGCAAAAAAAAAGAATTCATCTTAAAAACTATATATATATATCAAAAAAATATCAATAAAAAATAAATCAAGAATGAAAAATTTTGATCGTATTGTAAGATAAATTGTAAAGGTTGATGATGCGAAAAAGGAATGCAAATGATGAAGGAAAAAAACCACTTGTATAATCAAATTTTTTAAAATCATTTAGGCAACCTTTAATATATGATAAAAGCTACAAGAGTAAGTCTGTGTTAAGAGTTAAAAATATTTATTGATTGACACGAATAAAATTAATTGAACAATATTTTGTTATATTTAATGTTCTTTTGGTCTTCCAACATTTTGAAAATATTATAATTCGTTAGAACATGTAAAACATTGTTATATAATAAAATAAAATTATATTATCGTGTAGTAAAAATTTTTAAATATATATTCTTCGATTTAAATATTAATACTTAAACAGTTTTTTTTTTTTTTTTTATCTTCGATCGTGGAATGACACAGCTATTAATGGGAGAAAAAAATAAAATTTTTAATCAGATCTGATGTGATGAAATAGCCGAAATCAATTATTCTGAAAAATTTGGCAAATTAAAGTTTAGTTTTCGCAACTTCAATTTTCATATTTAATCACGTGATTAAATTGTATTTTTTTGTACCGTGGCTTTATGAAGTTTTTTGTCGTATATTTTATTATATGTCAGCTGTAAATTATTATAATGATTAACGATCTTTCGTTATTGCTTTTTATTTGTTTACGCTAAATAACCGCTTTTTTTCCATAAATTGTGAATAAATCGATGAAGTTCTCGATGTGGAAAACCGGTAAAGAAAAAAAGTGTGTAAAAACTTGATAGATACGGTTACAGTGTTTAAAAAAGGAATATTAGATAGATGAAATTTTCCAAAAGATAATTATTACATTAAATAAGCAATTGGATTATAATTAAGTTTATTAAAATATAAACAGCTCATTAAGTAATTTAGAGTCGAGAAAAGTATTTTTCAGTTCAAATAGTATTGACGAGGGGTTAAATGTACTGGAGATTATGATAATTTGTTGGCTGTAAGTATCTGAAATGAATCTTAGAAGTATCTTTATTAAATAAATAAGATTGGAACGAGAAATTTTCAAAATCGGAATGCGTTAGGTTTTGAAGTTACTGACAATTTAATTTCTAAATAATACAAAAAGGCATTTAAATCTATAGTAAGAAATACTTTACAGCTTATGAAGTTTGCGCAGAATTGCGGTAGTAGGAATTACTATAGTTATAATAAAATAAAAAACAATACAATTGACAGAAATTATTATTTATAAAATGTAGTTTCTCACTGTGAAACGTGTTAGTGTTATAATATTTTATAAATAATAATTTCTGTCAATTGTATTGTTTTTTAATTTATTATATATAAACACAGAAATGGTTTCGATACTTAATAATCATTACTATAGTTATCTGCTCAAACAATGAATATCGATAGCTATAAATATTATAGTTAATTTCTATGCAAACTATTTTGAATGACATTACTAGGCATAAAGATTACTCATTAGTTGTTAATTACTGGAATTAACGAATAAGAGCAAATTTCGTTAATTCAGTAGCATAATTTTACTTGAAATTTTACACCTTAAAAATTAGTTATCGATTTGATTATACGCTATTATTTGTAGTCATACTATTTTTGTTTGCAAATCGTTAAATCGATAGTTTTTTATTTCAGATATTTAACTGATTCTGGTGATCATTATCTACGGAAAAATAATGAAACAATCTTGATAATAAATAGCGATGTATCATATAACGAAGAGGAAGCTGTGTATATGGAGTCACCCTACTGGGATTTCATTACCACTAATATATCGGAAATAACTGTGTTGATTAATAATACTCTGGTAACTGATAACGGGCGAGGTATATACCAATTTTGCAGGTACTTATTTTCCGACTGTCTAATTTGCATGTTTATAATGCTTTTTTGATTTGACCTTCATTTGCTGATAAATGTGAATGCACATTTGTTTGATTTAATAGAGATTTGACCAACTCGAATAACCTGTACCACTGGATTTTAAATGATAATTCCTTGGAACGTAATGTATTCGGCAGTTTCGAGGTATCCCTTCCGTACGTATGGCAATATAACGAAAATTTTACCCATTCGTTGTTACTGCATAACAATACATGGGCTGATAACAAGCAATTTGCTTTAGTTGTTGATGGACACTACGCTAAACTGAATATAACCTACAATACATTCCGCAATAACATTTGTAAAAGTTAGTATATTTGCAGTTAATTTTATACATATATATATATATATTATTAGAAGTGAAAAAATAAAGGAATAAGGATTTATTGCAGAAATATAAGAAAAAAGACGAAAAAAAAGTTGTATAGGATACATGCAATGAGAAAGGTAGTACTTTAAAAGAAATTATAATAGAAGTTATAATGGAATAGGGAATTGAGGGAATAGGAAAAGAAACAAATAAAGATAATTTGTATTATAGTGAGAGTTAAGAAAAAAAATTCAAAACCAAAAAATTTAAATTGAAAGAAAATAAGCAAGAAATAATAAGAAGAAACAAGTAAAAAGGAATAAATGGAAGAACCGGAAAAAATATAGGTTAGTGATATATTTGAAAAGATTGTTTTTTAACTACTTGTCATTTAGAAAGCATTAGGAACAATGATGACAGTAAATAGATTATTATTTTTTTTTTTTTTTTTGATAACTCAAGATTTTATTTTAGTTTGATGATGTTCGAATTTGTGCGATTATTAATGAAAATCACACAAAATAATATAAAATGGATATTGGGAAAAATTATAACGTCGGGCGCAATAAAATATGCAGTCATCGGAAGTTTTTTCATAAAATAATATCGTTGTTTTTTTCAGATGGACTTATCACAGTTCAAGGCATGGAGAAGTCTATGCACATTAAACGAAATTTGATTGAATATAATACTGGAGATTACATAATTAAATTTGAAACAGATAGTCAGTCTGAAATTCAAGGAGAATTGCACAGTTTATTTGATAAGAATATCGTTAAAAAAAACAAAGAAATGAATTCCCAGGTAAATTAATTTTTTTTTAATATGTATATCCCCTTTTTGTCCAGTTTCACTTTTTGATAAATGAACCGTTAATACACACGTTATTTTCATTGATTAGGAGGTTCGTTCCAGTCTGATAATGTTTGACGGCTTACAACGAGTTCGAATAAAACGCAACTTATTATCAGACAATAAATTTGCTTACGCATTATTTGCGGGAGTGAAAACGGCTCGAATAGATAGTAAAATAGACGTATCGGAAAACTGGTGGGGCACAACTGATTCCGCTGATATAAGACGGGCTATATTTGATTTTGACGATTGGAACGATCATTCGTTAGCAATATTTAAACCATATTTGATGCAGGATGATATTGAAGCCACTATGTCCGTATGTATTTACAGATTACTATACAATACATTAGCGAATTAAATCTAATTTTAATTTATTTTATGATATTCTATAAGGGTAATGAAATAAATGTTCCTGCTTTCATACTTCATCGATCATGGCCAGTAATCTATGAAATACATTATGGCAAAAATAAATGAATAAAAGATTGCAAAATATTAAAAGAAAAACACGCTCTAAATTCTGATTAATGTATTAAAATATTTTTTTCTTTTATTGATATCTATGCATGTTTAGTTAAAACGTTTAATATTTAATGAAAACATCGATGTAATAGGTGTAAAACATTGTTCGGGAGAATTTCTTTTTGTTTTGTTTATTTTACTTTTTTTTTCAATTATTTTTTTAGCATATTTTGAATGTAATATACAAAACGATGGTTATCGCTTATCGTTGGATTTCAATTTACTTTATACATGTGAAGATTAAGATGAATACAATGAAACTAAATGTATCAAAATGTTTTAAGCTATGTATGGGGGGACGGGGTTGGACACGTGACCTTTTTCTGATTTCGCAGTTGCGGAAAAATACAATATATGTTTAAATCTTTATCTACAGACATCATATAAGTTAGTGGATACAGATAAGATAGAATAAGGGTGATTTATCTTCAAGAGGTTTAAAAATTCGTTCTTTTTTATTTAGTGAAGGCAGAATGTTCTAAAAAGTTTAATTAAGTTTTGCTTATTATTTTTTGTTCGTTTAAAATAATTTAAAATAAACAATTTAGTAAGCCGAAAATATAGAACAACTATTTGCAAATTTGTTATCTAAATTTGAAATATTATCTCCTTCCTTATTGGGCACATTACGAATCGGTTTCATTTAATATGTATGTATTTTATATTACAGGCTATTATAAAATATATAAGTGTACATGTTTTGGCAATTTAGTCGTAACATTTTCGAATACTCTTCTGCTTATTTTTCTAATTTTTTTTCTTTTTTCACAAATCTATTTTATCCTCTTATACCATCTTGTCAAAATTTTAATTCCTCGAGACATTGTATAGATCCGGGAGAAAATAATCAGGAGAAAAAAGAAAAATTACGTACAAAACATTTAAACGTTAAACTAAGTTAAGCGTAGATAGGAAGAAAATGATTATTCAGAACCTTATCGTAGGAGAAGAAAATTATTATTTTTATTAATTTCTTTGACCTGGAGAAGGCTTTTTATCGTATTTGGCGACATAAAATCATTCAAACCCTAGTAAACTGAGACGTCACAGGGAACATGCGTAATTTCGTGAAAGCATTCTTGGCAGACCGCTCAGTTCAGATCCGGATGGAAGATATCTTGTCGTCCCTAGAAGTCAAGGAAACGGCATGCCTCGGGGCTCGATAATTAGCCTGACTTTATTCATAGTACGCATTTCCGACTTGAGTAAAATCGTCGAGCCGCCCATAAAAAATAACCTTTTCGCCGACGACCTTACGATACATATGACAACATTTACAAATCTGGAAAGCTTAAGAGTTCGCCTTCAAAACACGATCGATAAATTACAAGAATGGTCTGCAAACCAGGGCTTAACCTTTTCAGCGGAAAAACAGTTAGCATTGCTTTTTAGCAATAAACGGAAATCCCTTCCCGACTGAATAATAACTCTGAGCAACAGCCCACTTAGATCAGCCCAAACTATCAAAATCCTTGGATTGGTATTCGTCAAGAAACTATCTTGGTCCAGGCACATCGATGAACCTAGAGCGAAATGTCAAAAATCTCTCAACGTCCTCAAAATGACGGCTCATACAAAATGGGGCGGAAATATGAAATGCCTGCGGAACCTCTACTTACACCGTCTAAAATGGATTACGGTTCGATCATATATAGACCTGCCAAACCAAATGTGCTGAACAGTTTAAACATTGTTCAAAATTTCGTCTTAAGGCTAATCTCAGGCGCATTGCATTGTAGTCCAATTGACAGCCTTCATGCATATACTAATGCCCTGTCACTCAAACACAGAAGGTTATTTCTATCTCTGAAATATTACTTCAATCTGGCCTCAAATCTATCTAACCCCTCGCATCAAAAGACGTTTGCCTCGAATTATATATAGATATATACGGAAAAAATCGAAAAAGCCCAAAGTCCCTGGGAATCGAGTGTCAAAGTGATCTCGGTGGTCCATTTACGTACGGTTGAAGTTCTTCCGTGGAACGTCAGTCTGCAGCAGTTATTAAAATTTCGAGTCCAGATTATGAAAAACAGCAAAAATCTGAAGACCCATCTAAAAAAACATGTATACTCCGTCTGGCAACACGAATGGAAGCAAAACCGTTCCTCGCAGAAGCTGTACAAAGTCAAGGGAAACCTTCGGCGATAGAGCACTTCACATAGACAGGACCGTTATGAGGAAACAATATTAGCTCGTCTGCGTATAGGCCACTGCTTCTACACATATAGCCACCTGTTTCAAATACAACCTAAACCTATCTGTGAACAGTGACGGCGGAGCGTCTCCTCACCTCGTGCCGCAAATTTCGACAAAAGAAAGGAGCCGCGTGTTTCGAGTAAGATGCTGGTTTCGCCGAAAATCTGGCGGACAAGGAAACGGCGTGTAGAAACATCTTAAAATTTTTGAAGCTTACCAGACTTTTCCCTCTTATATAGTTTTGATGTATATCAGTGTTCGTTTCCTTTCTTTTCTTTTCCGATTTGAAAAATGGATTAACTGTTCTTAAAAGCTAAAAAATTTCACAGGATTTAGAAGTTTTTGTTATATTGTTTTTTTTATATTGAAAATTTTTTCTCGTTTTTAATCCTGTTTTAATGATGTACAATTGAAAATGTATAATTTCATTTATGGTATTTTTTTTTTTTAATCTATAGTCAACGAGGGATCAGTTTGTCGCATCAACTGCGGACAGTATTGAAGGACGTTTGTTAACTTCAATGACATTATACAGACGGGATCAGCCTTATTCCATACGTTCTGACTTAACGATAATGCCCGAAGTGACGCTTACCATTGAACCCGGAACTATCTTAGAATTTGCACCACGCGTTGGTATATTAGTTTTAGGAAAGTTAATCGCAAACGGTGAATTCGAAAATCCCATTATTATGAGGCCGATGAAATTTCAATCAAACATTAAAGTAAAACCAACCCCTAATCGTGTCAGGTGAGTCATCAGATCGATTACAATTTTGTTTTAAACATTGATTTTTATCTACGAAAAATAAGTTGAGTTATTTTTTAAAATTATTGCAAATATTAATATTACTTGAAGATGTTATTGTAAAATGTAATGGAAATATGTAGGAAAAAAATTAGAATGAACGCAATATTAAACAAATTTAAATGTAATAATCTGAAATTTTCTTTTTTTCTATTTTTATTGGGATTATTAGTTTTGTCGTGGTTGCTTTGTTTGAACTAATAAAATAAGGCGCGAATCAGTAATAGATGAAAATTATGTGTTTAGGAAAGATAATAAAGTTATAAATTGAAAAACTTGTATCAGTCGGATCTGTTAATAAAAGAGTTTATTCAAGAAACAACGGTTAGTCTGAATGTAGAGTAAAAAGAAGAAAATTCAAAGGATTTAGAGAAAAATCATGTGTCCTATTCAACATTTTGTAACGATAATAGTTTATTTTAATTTTAATTTTACAAAGAGTAGTTAATGCAATTTGCCGAAAATAGAATTAAAGCTATTAAAATTTATAAAATTCACGCCATTATTTTCACCGGTAATTATTTTTTACATGTAGTTTTTAATTTTCTACGACTAAATTGTAAAATATAACTTGTTGGTTTCACACTATTAAATTATCTTAATTCATGCGTAAGACTCTGTAATAAGATTTACATCCGAATTCGTTCACTATCTTTTTCTTGTAAAAATTCATCTGAAATTATTTCATATCATTTTATACTGTAATGACAATTTAGTTAGTGAAAAATTCAACTTACTGATCGTATTTTTCTGTCTTTAAATTAAATCTGAATTACTATAAATAATGCAAATATATTTTCGTGTGCATCACTTTATTTTTCCTTGATTTTACCCGCATAATAAAATTATATTAATTAAGCTTCAACGTTTGGGAACATTAAATTATATTTTTTCAACTTAAGCAAGAAAAACCTTCTAGGGGCGATATATATATTTTTAATATTTAAAAAAAGTAAAGGAAAACATACACATTTATATTAACCGATATTTTTTACTTATTCGAATCAATTAAAGTGAATTTTTTAAAATGTACCCCGAACTTTCTTTTATAGAACATTGCGGCTTTGTACCGGTTCAAATTGTACCGAAAATGCAAATTCAGAAGGATTTCTAGAGTATTGGAACGCGACTACTTTACAGTGGGTTCCAATATGTGATAGCCGATTTACGGAACATAACGCTGAAGTCGTGTGTAGAGAATTAGGTTTAGGAACTATGAACGTTTGGATTTCAAGAGACAGAAGATACGAGTTCTTACCGAATGCTTTGATGCGCATTTGGTCCTGGCCGGAACCTGTGCAATGCAAAGGTTTGTTATTATTTCTATACGAAATAATACACTTGTAAATATAAAAAAAAAATATTTTTTTTTTATTTATCGTAATAGGAAAAGGATTTTGTTCTCGGTACTAATTAAACATTCGTCGAAAGTTACTTCGCTGTGTAGAACTATAAAATAATTCTAATCTAAAAAAATTACACGTAAACGTTTTGTCGTTACGTAATTACAAAGCTTATGCGTTTTCCCTTATAACAGGGTATTGTGAATGATTATTACGCTTTTCTTTTTTGATCGAATCATGTTTAAATACGGTACATTAGTTTTCAAGCTCGATTATTATTTTAGGTAATGAAGAAACATTGGACGAGTGTCAGATCCGGCTAAATGGTCAGTTACACGGGAAGAAATACTCCTGTTCGTGGGATAGTTTATTTGTATTCATACACTGCGGCGACAGCCGTCAAAATTTTGACCATTGGGGAGGAGTAAGGTAAATGTTAATTTGTCGGCGAAATTTCTATTTTCATTTGTTCGTATTCGTTACATAGTATAGTATTTTAATTGTATCGATTTACTGCATTTTTTTTTTTTTTTATTTATTATGAAGAGTTTCTGTCTACATTTTGAATCGTTTTGAAAATACGCTTCTTCCTATCACAGATTTGCCAATTCTGAATTCGAATCAAACAGCTTCGAAGATCGTATTCATGATTCGATAACTCACGAAACTATCAAACGGAGCGAATCGATTTTGCAACATGTACACATTATCGGCGCTGGACTTTTGCACTCTCATAAGTCGCCGGCGATTCTTTCAGTGAAGAAATCGCCGCAGATAAGTCACGTAAATATTACTGGATGCGCTTCCGATGGTATTAGTTATCTTTCACCTGAGCATGAGATCAAATTAATGTCCAGCAGGTAATATCGTATGTTCGTTTAGTCAGTGCAGTGTAGTGTAAAAACTAACAGTGTGTATTTAGTGTACGTTATTCAAGCTACTTTTTATTTAATTCTAGGATAGTGGACAACGCTGGTATTGGCGTAGTAGTCAACTTGTTAACCGGAGAAGGCCGAGAAAGCATGGAAAGTTCATTTACACCGGTTCAGAAGATCCAGTTACCGTATAACGTTTTCAGTTTGTTGGATATATGTGATCCGGTTAAAGAAATCGTTATACAGGAAAAGGTTGTATTGTACTACAAGTATACGAATAATCCGGTGACCTGCATAAAAATATTTCACAGTGCGCTCCATTTTAAACCGTTCGGATTTAGGTAATTTCTTTGTTGTTCGTTTGTTTTGTCTTTTCTTAGTATTTAGTTGACCATGTGCTGATAGTATCAAGTCGCTTTTACTTATCACTAGAGTACGCTATTGTTTAATTGTTATTACGTATTTTTATCAGATTGTATTTCTTTTGTAATTGAAGGCAAATGATTGTGTTGAAATAGCGACTAAACGGATCCTACCGAATTTTTAATTGGTAAAAAATCTATAAAAATTCGACCAGAAGAGAAAAATAGCAAGATAGATGACATTGATGATACAGTTTTAATTAAATTACTGGAACGAATACCAGAGGATATAATGAATATAGAAATAGGTATTTGGATATAACAGATTGAACAGTGGTTGTAAGATAATACAAATGGACGACATTAAAGTTAGTTCTAATTTGTATATGTTTGCTGACAGAGAATCGGTTATTTGCATCGAATGTCCTTTGTTTTTTCCCCTTTAAAATTATTTTGTGATAATTATTATAACTATATTATACAAATAAACGATAGTAAGAGCGTTGAGAACTCACAGACAGACAGCAATAAAAAAAAAATAAAGAAAGTGAGAAAGATAATTTAAATTTATATATTTAGTTTTATAGAAAAACTCTTTTAAATACGAAACACTTTATGAACTATTGGTTTACAATTTGAAATTTCGATAATATTTTAATATATGGATTTATTGGTAATTGCGTAAGTATTTTGTTAAGGTAATGATGGTCCATTTAATGCTTAGAGAAATGCTTTTGTTTTCACAGCCGCTGACGGTACCCAAACATTTGGTTTCTGTATCATCTACTATAATATAATGTATTGAAATTACATGTTGAGATGTTCCGCAGTATTATAGAAATTTTGTAGTACAATTTTTTTCTCTTTATTATTACCTATTGGTAATATTTAAATTCTTGGTTTATTCTAGATTTTTGCAGTTTAATTTATTAGATAAAATGGATCGGTTATATTTATATGACGGTAGCATTTATAATACTTCTTCAAAATTGATAAAAACTATAACATCCGATTCGGGGCACGAGAAACATTTTATAAAAACTGAAAACTCCATATTCAGCATTAAGATGGTTGTGTCTGGCGCCACTGAATACCATGGATTTATGGCTGAAATCGTAACTTTACCTATTTCTGTTATCGGATTTAGTAAGTCGCTCCACATTAATTTCTTTTATGTATTTATATTCTGCAAAGCTGAAAAAATTATATTATCTTTCGTGAATGATAAATAACATTGATTAGATAATATCAGGTTAAAATTATGGTTACCATTTTTTAGATACACTTTATTTAAATATTGGTTAAATGTTGATGTAACAATTGACGTATTTATTTCTTTTGCATGATTTTCAAGTATTGTCTTTTAAATATCATTGAAATTGTTACATTTACAATCAAATGATGAGCATAGGTAATGTAATAATTCCATTAAATTTTGTTCTGGTTTAGACCAGTATATAACATTAACAACAATGAAATGCTCAGAAAAAAGGTACTATTAAATTGAATGTTATTTATTTTAAGCTTTTCCATTATTCCATAAACAAAAATAAAATTAAAATATACATTATTCACAGGATAACACCATATTTAGGTTTTATGGAATTAATTGAAATATTAGTCGTTTAAATTAAATTATCTCCTAGTTTAATACGCGGAAGATTCGCGCATTGAGTAGAAATTATTTAGACACTCTAATGGAAATAACAAGTTTCTATACTTAATAAAATGTTTTAAATATAATCTTATTGTCGCACATATTTGAAAAAAAAGGCGATATTAATAATTTCGTAATAAAAAAGTAAAAATGGTGTAGTAAGTTCTGCAAGTCTGAATTATCGAGTTAAAAATAAAAAAAAATTACATAATGTAATTTCTGATGTTATTTTGTATTTTAGCCTCTCAAGAAAAGTAAAATTTTATTATCCTTGTAAGTACACTAACGAGGAATGTAATAAAAAAAAAATATTAAAGGCACAACGATTTTATTTTATGTTAAAAATGTTATGATTCATATTTTAGTATTTTTACCACAATTATAAAAAATACTTCGCGTTATTTTAGGTACACGTGGAATAAATAAGCTTTTCATCTTTTAAAAACGAAAATTTTAATTTATCTATTGCCCGCCTGAAGTGATACTGATTTTATTAATTACGTTATGACTTGATAGTAAATATTGAAATAAAGATGATATAAAAGTTTTACAACTATAGCGTATAATTAGATTTTGTTGACAAAAAGATGTTACACAACGTGATTTTTATTTTTAAAATTATTATTAATAGTATTATTGTTCCTTTAGACCGGGATGTTCAGCACAATATATCTTATTCAGTATTTACTAATAACTGGAAAGGAGCGGTATATTATATTAGTGCCGGGGAAGTAAATCCTAGATTAACTATCGAGTGGAATCAGTTTATAAATAATTGTTACAAAATGTACGGCAACTTTACGTCATGTGATTCCGCTTTGATGCTCGATTTACAAAATACGCAGAATTTGTACTTCCGTGTAAGATTTTTAATTATTTTAAACGAAATAGATTTAGTAAGTTTGATTATGAACAAAACGTTAATTTTTTTTTAATAGCTTTGAAGGTAAAATTACTCATATTTCTATAGTAATATTATAAAAAACTGTTTTTTATAAGAAAGTTATAATTTCTGAGACGGAGCTGTTTAAATTAAGATGTAAATATAATTATTCTACTATTGCAGAACAATGTTAAAGCTTTGTAACAAAAACATTGGAGCGTTATGTCATAGAAATTACGGAAAATTATTGTTTCTTTGTCAGTTATTTAATATCAAATAGAAGAGTGTAAAAGTTGTACTTCAGATAATTTATAACTCCCTTCCACTGAAAAATTTTCTCTTTGCGATACTGTCAGCGGCGGATCCATGGGGTGATAGGGGACATCTCCCCCAAACAACCAAAGCCTCGATGAAAAAATTTGTTATAACAGAGAAACTTAATTTATACTATAAAAGATTTGTATAAATGTTACCTGTGAATTTAATTATAACTAATATTTAATATTGTTTTCTAGTATAACTATTAATGTTACATTTTTATTTTAATTTAAACCCAACTGTCATCGGTCTTTTACTTTCCTTATTTATTTTTTTATTTTTATTTTGTAGTGTAAATGAAAATAGTTGAATGATAAATATATATGTGTCTACTTTTTTTTTACTTGCTCACGAACAAAGAATTCGCATTGGATTACTAACAAAAATAAAAAAGAAATAAAATCTAATAAAAATACTATCTTTCTTACTATTCAAATTCTAAACTACTATTTTAGCTAGAATTTTATAACTTTTTTATTTTTCATCTAAAAATAAAACAAAATTTAAATTAAATTGCAATAATTATGTATTTTTAAAACATTTTTAAATTTCGAAAGAGTTCACTATTTGAATTTCTTTATGAAATAAGGTATTTCTCAAATCTACTGCTTACCATAGAAGATATTACATAATTATATATATATATATATAATCCCCCCCCCCCCCCCCCCCCCCAATGTCTCTCTGGAACCGCCCCTGGATTTTGTACATATACATAAATGATTAAAATAAAAAGGAGCAGTATAAAATATGAATAATACACGAATAAAATTAGCTGAAGACAAAAAATTGAAAAATAAAAAAAACAGTAAAAATATATTTGCCCATCAGCGGTAAATATTTTTTTTCGTTTTAATGTGTCAGTTCATTAAAGTATTTTTCGTGGGTGAGGAATGTGGAGTACTTCCTTTGAATTTATTATTGGTGTAGTCCGCTAAAATTTAAAGGAAGTTGAACATGATCCCAAAAGAAGATTTTTCAAGAGCTATGGAGAAGCTAGAACAACGTCCCAATAGGTGTATAAAAAGTTTGTCGAAAAAGTTTTTGTAATTTTTTTGTACGTTACGTGGCCACAGTCTTAAAACCTACAGGACGTACTGTATATTATTAAATGAACAATTCTTGAATATACTCGTACATATGCAATTACTTTTGGAAATAGGGCTAATGATTTTGATACAATTCACAAATTAGGGGGTTTTAAGATATAGAAATCGATTGTTCTAAGAAATGGAAGCAAACAATCTGTTTGTATTAGTGATCAAACTTCTACTTTGGATTTAAGAAATAATGAATAAAGTATAATTCCTTTATTTACCATGATAAATAGAAAATTGAAATTTCATGATGAAATAAATTTATTTACGATTTACATGGGGATTTAAATTATTGTGCAAACTAAAATAAGCTCTCAAAATTGAAAATTATTTTAAAAAAATTAGAAATGATCCTATTTTATTTAAAGGAACGGAAATTAATCGTGTTAGTGCCATATTGTAATTAAAAAGAAACACCTAATGTCACATTTATTACTCATAATAGTTCATTATTTTTGCTTAAATTTAATATTTCTTGCCTAATCTAAAATTTTTAGATGTTGATATGTTTTTTTATTTTTCTAGTATTAGATTTTGTAAAATTCCAAAATTTTTTGATAATATATATATATATATATATACACATTTCTAGATTTTAATTTCCGTTATGGATTTAATTGCTACGTTATAAACGGTATTTCCATACAGAATCGTTATAACCAATATGTTATTCTATACGACATTAAAATGATATTTACTGTATTTCGTTATGCACGTTTGTGTACAACGGACCCCTAACTTTATGTATGCTGAAGAAGAAGTTGTTCTAACAAGGTTATTGATATTGCTTCGTTTCAGTAGTTAATATGAGTATACAATGATCTTCTGATAGTGTAATTAAAAAGATTTAGTCAATTTTTATCGATTTTAATATTTGTACTCTCATCGAATAATTTACTGGACTCTAATGAACTTAGATGATTTCTTATATACTAACGATTTCATACTTAATATTAGTTGTAATGGGAGCAAAAAAGTAAATTCCATCGTATTGTGGTATCAAAATAAATAAAAAAGTTTAAAAAAAACATGAAGAAAAAATTTATACGAAGATTTTAAAGTTTATTAATGTTTAAAATTTCGAATTTTTACTGCAAAAATTAATTTTCATCTCGTTACTTTTCAATTGCAGAATAATCTGATAATGAATAACGAAGGCGGTGTTTGGCTTCGCGCTGATTCAAAGGGATCAGCTACTTCGCTGAAATCTTGGATACATAATAATTTATTCACCGGTAACAAAGATCGGTCGACGTTACACATCGAAGGGAGACAAACGAGTCCGTACCAAGAAGTCGTTATATACAGAAATTATTGGACTAAAAATGAATCACCCTATGCTAATAACATAAAACTGAACCAGGTTATATATTTTTTTAAAATATCAATAAGACATTTTTTTAGTTTTTATTTTTTTCCTTTCAAAATACAACTGTTAATTGTTTCTAAAATCAGGGAAAATTTTACGATACAGGTCTATAGCTTTAAAAGAGGTTTATTTTTACCTTCCTTAAAGCGTAAATATCCGGACCCTTTTTTTACTGTGCATTATTGATTTTCAATAAAAATATCTTAAAGAATAAGTTTGATTTTTTTTTCTTAACCATGATATTATTTTTGGTTATTTTCTATTTCATGATTTATTCTGTATTTTAATAATAGAACAAAGTGTGTGGTATAAAGCATTGGTGGGTGCAAAAAGAGAGGTAGTCTACATTCTTTAAGATATTTTTTTTTTTTTATAAATAAAAATTTTTATAAAATGAACACAGTTTATTTTGTATTCTTTTCCGGTTAGTTTTAAATATCAGCATTTTTTAAATTTACTCCTCGCATATATTTAATATCAACTGTGTAGCAATAGCATGTTAAACAAGTTTACGATGGTACGTTATATAGGGGAGAAGTGGGATGAATCGGACACTTTTTAGTTTTGAGCGATTTTCTCTGTAATGGTAAATCGTATTGACTTTCTTTTTACACCATTGTGTAGTGTGAACATTGCACTACATTTTGGTTGCAAAACTTTTACCTTTCGGATAAGTACAACTTGATGAGCTTAATTTTAAACTTCATCCATTTTGTCCGAAGTATCCCCCAACTTTTCTTCAATAATCTGCAATAAATGCTTATACAAATCCTATAAGATGAAAAGTCAACATGTTCTACAAAAAAAAAAAAAAAAAAAAAAATTGAAAAATCATATTTTATTTGCATTTCGAACAAAAAACGATGAAAAATTATAAATGAGTCGCGTGGATTTTAAACATAAACATACCCCTCGAGTATTTTTTGGGGGCACTAATTTTTTTACAATTTGATCGTAAAAAAATGCATACTTGTCACGAATATTGGGATACTAAAAGATGTATCCATTGTGTTTTTTAGTGAACGCTAATGAAGAAAGTTCCCAATAAATTTGCCTTTTTTGGGCAATGTAGCGGCGAGATTTCTTCTGTTGTTTCATTTGAAAGTTCACCACGACCCAGTCACGAATTTGAGAGTCGCTAAAATCTTTAGTGAAGCCTTGGTTTGATATATTTGAATTCTTTTTAGGTTGGGATTGAAAATTGAGGTTTCTCTTTGCTTTTGGTTTATTTTTTGGTTTCGAATCAATTTCGGCTTATGCACGTTCTGCAGCTGTTTGAGCGCGTTTCGCAGCCTTCTCCATTTCAGGAGTTGAAGTAAACTCTGCACTTTTTCCTGGTTTCAGGCGAATTTTTCTTGTTCCTGTTATGACATCTCGGAGAGGTCGTTTTGTTTTCAAGAAGGACTGGGGAGAAGATTTATTCGAAGATCCGCTCAAGCTTGAATTCAAAGTTTCTATTTTGGCCTCATTCTCTTGAGATAACTTCAAAGTTTCTGGTTCAGTTGCATTATCTGCAGATGAATTCAAAGTTGCTGTTTGGACCTCATTCTCTGGAGATGGAATCGTCTCGTTGTCCAGAGAGTTTTTTATTTGTTGCAAAAGACAAACGGTTTACTGGCCATAAACCAGTACATTTGATTGAATTTTCGATTTTTACTGGAACAAAAACAACTTCAAATGGCACATTGCGACCAATAACCTGTATTAGCATTATGAGACGTAAAACAGAGTTTGGAAATGTGTGTATCTTTAAATGCACATCGCGATCTGTAGGGTTAATCAGTCTGTCCGATTCATCCCTATGGCTCATTCTTTCAAAAATGTGGTCTATTTCAGAAACCCCTTGAAAGAACGGCTCCAAATTGTGACAGGTTGTTCATAATACTTCAGTAAAAAGAACTTACCCGATATGTCTTCAAAATTTTCACGCAATATACGAAATTTTTTCAAAAAACTGATATCAAAATTTTTTCAAAAATCAACAATATTTTTTTTTTTGCATTATCTCGGTTATACGAAAACAGATATCGCAGTCGATGAAATGCTTGGTAAGTATCATCAATAGTTTGCCTTCGTACTAAATTTTAACTTTCCAATGCCTTACACAGCCGAGAAAAAACGAGTGTCCGATTCATCCCACTTCTCCCCTACATCTTACTTGTTCATAAAAGAAGTGTAATGTGATTTTTCCACTTAGTCAAATTTATTGATTCGATGGAGATCTGGGTCTATGACATCCCATTTAACGTTACCTTACCAGAGAAAACTGGGAAAGTAAAGGTAGATGCCAAGTAGAAAGGAACTGATTTCAATATTCTTTTTAGACCCATTAGGCTCGATTGTGAACCTTAAATGCACGACCCATGGCACCCAAGTTAATATTCAAAGATTTTGAGTAAATATAATTTTCTTACTAATTTTAAATTTATGTTGTTTGCAGGTTGTTTCAAATTTTACTTACAATTATATTCACAATAATATTGGTAGTCATACATTAGAAATATCCGGATTCGACGGAGTTCGTTTACCAATTTACCAAACTACCACGCATAACGGATTTTACTGGTAATTGCGATTTATGCATATTATGAAAACACAGGAGAAGTATAAAAAAAGGAAAGCTATAATAGCAGTAAAAGAAGAAAATTAAAAAAGTTTCCTCTGTATTAACTATAATGAAATTGTTGAAATATCCACCTATTTTCGGTAGAAACTTCAACAACCATAAAAACCACTCTTCTTTTAGGCCAGTTATTTAAATAGATAATAATAACGATGAAAAAGAAAGTGTAAATCTTTTACAAACTGCTTTTTGTGGATCATTTATGATTTTATAAATTTTTTCAAAATCTGCTTTTTTTGTTTCACATTTTTGATTAAGTATTCAAACTACGTGTTTATTTTATATTTTATTTTTTTTTTCCATTTCAAAGAAGTGCATGTAGAAACTTCGCCAAATTAAATTGTTTTTGTGTTTTAGTTAGATATAATTTTAAAAGACTTTTATTATTATTAATTTTTTATTTTTTAATTGGGATCGACAACCAAAGGCCCGGAAAAAATTAAAAAGAAGATAAAAGATTATATTTTCAAGCGTATATACAAACAAAAGAAATGAAGGCAGCTAACGCAGGAACAACAGATAATGAGAGAAGAACATGGGTTCATGTCGCACAGTAAGGGGTAGGAAGATCCAAACTTAAGAGTTGAGTGTATAGAATTGAGCGTTCTTGAGGAAGAAGGGCGCACTCAAAATGAATGTGGTCAGTGCTGCAAATACAATTATGATCTGCAGGGTGAAGAACAAGAGGAGATGAACAATGGACAGAAGAAGGATGTGATTGAGACGGACACGTATCATAGAAGAATTGATGAAGCGACTAAGATAAGGAAAAGACAGGAACCAAGGTTGCGGGGAAGATAAGGTCGAATTTGAAGATAAGCGGAGTGAAGATTAGAAAAGGAAGAGGAGCAAAACGCAGTCCATATTTTAGAACGAAAATTTTACTGTATAAAAAAGAAGTACCATCTTCGATAATTTGCGATATATACCTTCACGTTTCATTATGTTCTTAAAATGGTCGCTGTCCGCGAATTATTCTCTAGGAGGAAAGAAAAAAGAAAGAAACTTCTGAATTTTTAATTACTAATCAAATATTTAAAACACATCGGGTAATTCGTTTCGAGTAATTGAAAAGAAGATCGTGCTAAGTGGGAAAAGAAAAAAAATGTAGGCTTTTTTGAAATAATTTAAATACAGATTTCTAATTGATCACTGAATTTGTTCTAATTTTGTAGGAATTACGCCGATGAACCAACTTTGAAAGGTACTATTGTTGCTGGTACAGCTGGTCAGCATTACGTTGACAATATTTTATTTAATCCAGACAACGATTATGAAATAATAACCGTAAATCATTCGGCGTAAGTAAACATTTTTTGATTCTCATACTTAATTCAATTAAAATATAAGTGGTTGCGAATAAAATATATGTTAGGTTTTGGTAAAAAAGAAAAGAAAAAAGTGTTGCTTTATAAATATGATTGGAAATATGGTTTATTAATAAAGAGGACAAAATGTCTTGATCCAAAGTAAATAGACGGTAATGGTGTTCGATAGCTGTCGAAAAATCAGGGAATGAAAAATGAAAAACAACAAAACACTTAGTATAGTTAAAAACAGGTAGGTAATCGCCGTATAAAATTTGATTATGGTTATGGATATTTCATATAAAATGAAAAATTGTAGAATCGATGTCTGGAAAACGCCTATCGATGCTCGACATAATTATTGGGGCTATAACGAATCATTAGCGGTGTCTGGGAGGATACGTGACTATAACGATAACTATAACTTGCTGGAAGTAGATTTTCGACCATTTCACGTTACAAATGGTACCATTTTAGATGGAAAGTGTCCTCCGGGATGGAATTTAGTCGGTGATACGTGCTATATTTACCTGGGCGTTCCGATGTCTTTTTACGACGCGAAGGACTTCTGTCGGGTACGTTACGCGCTGATTTTATTTTATTTTTTCGTAGAATTGTACACAAGCATTTTTAAAAATAAAAAAATATAAAAACGAATTCATTTTCAGTGAAAAATATATAATAAAATACAGTTTTCGTTGTTACATTAAATGCGATCGCTGTGTTTGTAATAATTTTGCGCGTCTGCGTTTTTACCCGGCACAGGCTGCTAATTCGTCTATGCCGTTCGTTATGGGAAATCTCGCGGAAATATACAAATTTCTAACCATTCAGCAAGAATCGTTTAATTACTACGAACGTGTTTGGGTGCAGCATATCGATATGATCGGAAAATGCCCAGTTTATACGGCGGAAACGATCGAGGAAGGTGATTGTCGACGTTTGCATCCTTTCCTCTGTGAAATGGGTACGTAATATTTTTTTATATTTTTTACTTTCGGTACCTTAAAAATTCACTTAATCCTGAATGCAATAGTAATAAATAGAAAAATATCTCTTGAATTACAAGTGGAATTTAACTTATGTGTCTTCGATAATGAATCCTAATACCTCAGTGCTTCTTTCTAACTCAGAAATATATTTTTAATATTGCAACGCTGCGGATCTTTTTATTAATATTCAACACGTTAAGCTGCAATGGGACAGAATGTTGTTATAAATGAGATCTTATGTTTTAATTCAGTTTTTTCAGTTTTTTTTTTTGTTCTATTCTTGTGAATTAGACTAATTAAATATAAAAAAACCCAGAAAAATTAAGTAAAAATAAATTCTTTAAACCAAATCAAATTCGTAAGTTAACGAACATGCTAATTAAAAGAGAAGCTAGAGCAAAATTACTCTAAGTGTCACAAAACAACACGATAAATCGAGCAACAGAAAAAAGGCTAGGAAAAATTATTAAAAACTATATCAATTTCAAAATTCATACTGTGATCAGTCCTGTATCTTTGTTGAATAAGCGGTCTTTTTTAGATCTAATTACAAACTGCTGTGTACTTAACAGAAACAGCAGAACGATTTCAAACATAAACTCATGCATAACAATGCATTTGCATACCATTAAAGGGACATGTATAACATAACCAAATTAAAAGAGCTGTTCTGTCTAGGACAAAATCAAACATTCTTTATAGTTACCTGTTGCAATTGAAAATATAATCTTCTCTTCTTCTTCTTGTTACGCCATCTTCAGTCGAAGGTCGGCGATCATCATAGCTTTTGATTCCTTATTCTTGGATGCCTCTTGAATATCGGTTGTTGACATTTCGTACCATCTGCTCATGTCTGCTTCCCAGGAAATTTTGCGCTACCAGGTCTTCTGTGGCCAGTAATTTCTCCATATTGCACGAGGTGGAAGAAATGATATTTCTCGGGGTGTCTGTGCACATGACCATAAAATTTCAGTTTCCTTGTTCGGATTATATGGAGTACCTCAGCTTGGTTCGACATCCTGTTCAGTACTCCTTTGTTGGTCACGCGGTCACGATAAGAAATTTTTAACATCCTGCGATGAACGTACATTTCGAACGCTTCAATTTTCTTCTCTAAAGTTTGCGTGAGAACCCAGCTCTCCATGTTATACGGTAGTACAGACCAGATGTAGCAACGCACCAGACGCATTCGTAATTGTAAATTCAAATCCTTCGGGTCATCAAATTTTTCATGTTAAGAAAAATCTTCCTCGCTTTCTCTATTCGTGTTCTTATCTCTACTGATTGATCAGTTTCTTTATGAAACCATGTTCTCAGGTACTTCAATTTGGAGACTCGTTCAAGCGCTTTACGTTCAATAAGTAATTTTTCAACCGTATTGCTTTATCCTCCGTCTTCCGATGCACTTCCAGCCATTTGGTTTTACTGATATTTATATCAAGTCCATACATTGACGGTCCAACATGTCCTGTAACTTCACGAATCTGTCTGCGATTAGAACGGTATCGTTTGCATATCGGATGTTTGACACCCCTTCTGTCTCTATTGTTATACCATCCTCCACGTTCAAGGCTTGTCTGAAGATTGTCTCAGAGTAGATGTTAAATAGAATTGGAGATAGTATGCATCCCTGGCAGACACCTTTTTTAATCGAGATTTCTTCTGATTCTTCGTTTTTACTTCTTATTACAGCGATCTGGTTCCAGTATAGATTGCCTATAAATCTTCGAATTTCCCACCTGATACCAATTTCTTCGAGTATTTGCATCAACTTGTGATGTTTCACGCAGTCAAAGGCTTTGCGATAATCAATGAAACAACAGTAGAGTTGATGCCTGACATCGCGACATCGCTAGGCCAATATGTTCAGAGCGCATATTGCTTCTCTTGTACCATATCCGCGTTTGAATCCAAACTGATATGTCCCGGCATTCTCATCGCAAATATAATAGGCAAAAATATTTTAATATAATAATAAAATTATAATTGTGCTCTTTCGAGTTCGTAACGATATCTACTATATTATTTGAAATCAAACTTAATTGTAACGAAACGAATTCTGATTATTAAAAAATTCTGATCCCTCGAATTTGCAAATATCAGCGCGTAATAGAAATGACGCCGCATTTGAAGTGTAACAGAAAAGTAAAGATGCAAAATAGAATTTCGAAAAGACGCATAGAAAAGAAAATGCATAATAGCTTTCGACATGGAACGTAAATAAAAGTAAAATATATTTCAGGCGAGAAAATTTTACAATTTATTTGTGCGATTATTTTTGGAACAAAATCTAGATAATAATTTAAGTTAATATCGACTATGACATAAACCGTTGAAAATTGAAAAGTTTATATAACACATTCTGTTTCATTATTTTTCTTTTAACATTATATATAAATAAATAAATTGATATATATTTATATATATTGAAGCGAATTAAGCATTTATTCGTTTAATTCTTGATTGCTAACTGGACCACTTCTTATTCTGTTTGAGCCAAGGCCGTGTCCGGGGGGGGGGGGGGGTTAGGGGTTAACCCCCCCCCATGAGAACTGAAATAGTTATTATGAATGCACAAAAATCTGAAAAAAATCACAAATTTAAAATAAATATTGATGATTTTTTAGGATGTTCTTACCTACCTTTAAAAGAAAAAAGAAAAAATATGCTCCATATTTTTAGGTACTTCATTATTATCTTATGCAAAATTTTTTATTACGTGTGTAATTAATAACATATATGTAATTTTTATTAATGTTCGTATACGGGGTAATTCATTTATGTAAATCAAAATGATGGAAATTATTAATAGTACGAATATTAGTGAAAAATGTATTGTTATGCATAAAATAAATATGCGAAGAAAATTTTCAACCACCCCCCTTTCCAAAATTCTGAGCACGGGCCTGGTTTGAGCATTAGGCTTTTTTAAACGTTTTTTTTTTTTTTTTATATATTATGAACAGCAATAGTACAACAAACATATAAGAAAAATATGTATTTCCTTTCGCTAAGGATACACTGGTCACAGTGACAAATCAAAGAATTAGATCAAGAACGAAAAAAAATAAAAAAAAGTATATAGATAATTTTATTCCGCAAATGAGATGACGACGGTATAAAAAAAAGGGAAACAAGTAACATTATATACGGCAAATCGAGTAGGTAAAACAAAATTTTATTTTGATAATTTTTAATTCTTTACCCAACGGCGTAACGGTGTAACGGCGTAACGGCTATTGAAGCTTTTCATCATGCACTGAACGAAACAAGCATTGTACAACAACTAACCGCCTTGAAAAACTTATTATTATATTCTCCGATCTAGCGTAAAACTACCTTAACAAGGCAGCATTTTATGGTATGCAAATCTTTCTTCTTATCTTAATTTTTTTCTTTCTTTTGTTTTATTTTTCTTTTGAAATAACTGTCGTTTATTATTTTTTGCCGGCATTTTTAAAATTAATACTACTTTAGGAAAAATGTGTTTTTTTCTTTCAAAACAGAGTACTTATTATGCATTTGTTACAGATCCTAAAGTGGTTATTAACGCATTCAGTTGGCGTTCGGATATTCTTACGCTGTCTGCATTGAGTTCTTTATTGGTTTGCTTGCTATTGTTGGCTATAATCATCTTTTTCTGGTGTTCTAAATCGAAACATCGACAGATGGAAAGGTTGGAAAGACGAAATTCGATTAGGCAGTCGTTGAATTCCTTACGATCGTTATCCTCATCACAGGGAGGTTTTAACGATCTCGGCTTTAAACGGAAAGCTCTTTCTGTAAGTTATTTAACGATAATAAATACTTTTCCTAAAATATTAATAGGTTTACTCGATGGTAATCGAAAGTATATGTTTCTATAAACTATAGTACAGTTAAATTTCATAAAATTTAATGCGTATTAGAAGGTATCAAAAATGAGAATTCGGAGACTATATCTTACACGCGGTAGAGGTTGCAAATTTTTTATTTATCTTTAATTTTACACTTGTCTATAAGTAAATACTAATTTTAACGTTTTTCTATTTAATCATATAATGAAATTATTATAACGTCGGTGAACTTAGTTTTACACTTTATTCTTCTTAAGATGTATCTGAAATTCTGTTAACTTTCTTTTATTATAATCAAAAATATTTCTATACATGTAATAATTCAGGATTTTGAACGGAAAAACTTTTTTTAACAAGAAATTATTAATATTGCACCGACGTAAAATAAATACTTTGAATATATTTGATTACGTTCGTTTCGAAGGTAAAAATGATCAATTTCTTCTCGAATCTCTTGGATACGTAACATTGGTGTCAGAACTAAGAAAGATAATAATTAACGAATAACAAAGTTACCAATTTTGTTCGACAATCCGAACTCGTCTTTTTTTTTTAAAATAATACATATTTGTAAATTTGTAAATGGAACATTGATACCAATTGATAGAGCCAGCAAGCAAGTCCATCATTGAATAGAGCAGTTCCAGAGTACAAGAAAATGAACGGTAGTATTGATTCCATGGATAAATCGCAATTTAATTCATCGCTCGATGACGAAAGTCCTACTTACGATTTGTACGAAGTAAGCAGCGCAGCCGTAAATGGGACAATTAACAAATTTGACTTATCATACCAGAATAAAGGTAATTTTGAGGTTATATAAATAATTTAATTTATATCATTTTTAACACAAGAAATTTGAATTTAAAGGAATCAGTTTGAAAATGCAAAAAGGATCACCACATATTATGTGTAACGTACACTATTTATTAGTACGTGTACATATATGTCTATATCGATATATGGAATAAAAAGACTGTTAGCTAATCCTTCTCTGGGGATCGTTTGATGAATAATTATTCTGGAAATTTGGGACTTGTTTTCACGTCTCGATGTTATTCACGTCCAAATTTTTAATTTTCGATATAAAACGTGTAAATTCAATCTATTCGTATTCTATATTTGCTTCATACCAGCAGATCTCTTCCGTTTTGTAATGCTTTAAACAAAAAGGATCATTAAACAAATTACATACATAAAACCCAATAAAGTAAAGTATATACCATTTTTAAACTATTGTTAGTAGTAAGAATAATAATTTCAACAGCTGATTCGTAATTTTTTCTTTTTTAAAAGAAATTAAAAATATAAATAACATAAAGAACTCGATCACGCCTTCCACAGACGACAGTTGTCTCTTAAGAACTCTAAAAAAGTAATAAATTAAATATCTTAGCACTGCTTATTTAATGCGGAATTAAAAGAAGTGCATGTTACATAATAATGTAATATATATATATATATATATATATATATTATAATAATAAAAGGTCAGACAAAAAAGATAATCTCGAATTGAATCTTACATGTTCTAAACTGTTGCAAGTGTTTTCAATATTATTATATACAATTCGCAATGGGTAGACGAAAAAATAAAATAAGTAAACTTAAATATAGAAAATAAAAATACATACAGTTTGAAATATTTTCGGACAGAGATTTTTATACACTATCTTGGATAATCGTAAAGATAAAATAAACGTGAAAATTTAGTCGCCTGGCGAAGATATTTCTAGCCATAATTTAAACATAGGAACTGCCGTTTTAATTCATAATCTTCGATGTAACAACGCGTACCGGATTGCATTCTTCTCAAAATAGCGAACATTGCAGTTTTATACATTATGATGATCAAGCTAAAAATAATCGCCGAATGAAAAAGAATGAATGCTGTGATTATTAATGCTATCCGCATTTAAATTATATAGCTCGAGAAATAGATGAGAGTTATTACGTACATTGAACAAATAAAAGGTTAATCGATTCATCTAGCTGTTTACCTGAGCAATATTGATAATGTATTTGGTATTTCCTTTTTTGATTATGATGTAAGTCAAAACAGAAGTCTTTATGAAAGAATTATTTTTTTATAATAATATGTAGACGCACCCGCTTAGGCACTAGGTGTAAACAATGAATTCGTTGTAGGTTCTTCCATTAATAAATTTTAATAAAACACGTGAAATAGAAAATCACAATTAATTGATATAAAAATTAATTGTGATTTTGTATGTTTTTATTAAAATGAATGTGTTTTTTAAGCAAATCTACAACAGCAAGTGCTAGACGAATAAAAATCGATAAAACAGGAAAATCGTGTTTTACTTGTTTATCCAAAATGTGGATTACAGCAATTCCGCAATTTGTACAATTCGCAGCAGTGCACTTTCCGTAAATATGCAAACGTCAAAAAGGATATGCCTCAATTTATCTGTTATTAGCCGGTCTCCCGTTTATTACACGTTAAAGTAAAAATTAATGCTCATCTTGATCAGTCGGAAGCTTAACATCGGCTTTAAAAAATGAGCTCGTTGATTAAAAATTAACGGCTGGCACTGTTTAAAATTTCGACAAATTCAATTGGAAATCTACACAGCTTACGATTTATTTAGTAGATTTTTTTAGAATATAAACCTCCCGGGGGGGTTATATTTGTAAAAATAATGAACTTGAAATGTGAATTTTTTTTAAAGGTTCGCGTGTAATAAATTTGTATACTTGTGACAATAAATTTTTACTAGATTTAACAAAAAAAAAAAAAAGAATACCACATCCCGTCAAATGATTAGCCCTTATTTTTACCGTTTTGTGAAAAATGCGGCTAAAGGAAAAAACATACGCGTAAAGATTAATAGTACGTAAAAATGATTTCTAATCTGAAGAATACTCGATGATATGGTGTAAATTGGTGATAAAAATATTCACGGTCTCAGACGTCACGACGATGAGTGTACGGTAAAAATTATCAATTTCACTAAGAAGAGCAATCGTTGCTTTTATCTCGACAAAGTCAGACTAGGCTTCGTTCTCTTATTTTAGGTGTGCACTGTTTATACTTAAAAGTGACAATGATCGTGAATTTTCAAATAGGCCGGGGGTTAACGATTTAATAGTAAATCGGTCGCCGTTGAAAATTATTTCGTCTCGATAAGCCTCATGGTTGGTTAAAAATTAACGGTGAAGGTTCCGAATGGTACCAATAATGATTGCAACGATTTATTTAGAGAAAGAAGTACTGGAAATATAAGTGCTTATGGAAGCTATGTTCAGAACTGCCACCGGAGATTGGTAGATTCTGTTTTGGCCCATAATGCCCTTATTCTTCTTTACAAGATGAGAAGAACAAGTAGAGTGTTTTTTTTTTTATCCCTGCATAGTTTTGAAAGTAATTCAGATTCGTGTAGAATTCAAAAGAAAAAAATATAGACAAAAGATTCGCGTTGTGCTCTAATGGAGAGATTTCCACGGGTGTTCTGAATGTGGTCAATTCTTTGGCACAGCGCGAAATATTCCACGAAAAATAAAAAACCTTCCGAAAAGATTGTTAGGTTGTTTAAGAATTTCTGAATAATTTCTCAACGATGAAATTATCGTCCCTCGTCAGCAGAGTGATAGCGAAGTAAAGATTTGGTTTTATTAAATATGTATCATCTTTTAATTGCTAATGTTTTTGATAGTAATGAGTTTAATAGCAACGTAATAATGAACGAATTGATGATGAAGAGACGGTTGAAAATATTCAAATATTGAACTGTCAGCAAAATTGCGAGGTTGCAATATAAATTTTAATTTACTATTGAAATATCGAATCGGTAAAAACAATTTTTTTTTTTTTTTTTTTGCTGTTTATTACGAAAAGTAACGCTGTTTGTTTAATTTTTAATACTTTCCAGTATTAAACTTCGATGTTTACAGCTAAAACTCGAAGAAATTTTGCGAACGTACGTAACAAAATGGGAAGTATATTATGGAAGTCTAGCTATAATTTTATAAGGTCTAATAAAAATCGTTTACATTCCGTCGATGTAGAAGATGTCTAAGAAAGGACTGCAAAAATATTCAAATATCACTTACCAGCTTTGTTATATGTTATTGGTTGACATGTTTATTCGGAGATCTAACTCTACGGTTTTTACATGATTTCTATATTGCTCTTAAAATAATAAGAAAAACAAAGTGCTATATATTAAGTGTAAGAACAAATGAGACACTTAAAAATCACATTGCAATTTACTCTGAGAATGCAAAATCAGACCGCTTATGGATTCCGTGTAAATGTGACAAATGTGACAAATGTGACCCTTCAAATCGACCGATACCATTCCCATTAGTGTCCGCACTGATTGTTTTTACACTCTCTTAACGTTCATAAACTTTCTTTTACGCTAATTTTCGGAACCCTTATGAGGATATCATCGCGGATCTCGGGTTAAGGAGCGCTAAATTAAATAGTGCAATAGGCTAAGAGAAAATAAATCGTTACACATCTCGACTCCATTTGAATGTTCAGTTAGCGCAATGATGAAAATTTGCGCGTTATAATAAATCTTTCGAAGATTATAGTTCGTTACACAAGAGTAGGGTTTACACCTTAAGTGAAAATCCGCTGTGCGTACGTTCAACTTTAACTGTATTTTTAGTATTACGATGTAATACGTGTAGTTTAGATTAATTTGATGCGACTTTTCAGGATATCGAGATAATTCTACTTTCGCGTCGGGTAATAATTCGACGTGGCAGTCGAGCGATTATGTGAACAATTCGTCTACTCTACCGTTAACGGCTAGTTTAGGAGCAACAACATCGACGAACACGTTAACTTCGAAACGAGACGATTATCAGCAGGAGAATGAGTACCACGAGTATTACGAAAGGCCTAAAAGTTCTACAATATTGGAAACGAATCTGGACGAGCCGGGTTTGCCGCCGATTCCCCCAAGGTCTAAGAGTGAGATATTGCTCGAAACAAATTTCGACTACAATTTTCCCGGTACGAAAATTCGATACAACCCGGCCGGACTCGAACAACATTCGCCATTTTTGCCAACAACTAGAAGTAAAAGCGAGCCGCTGGAAACTGCCATGTAATCGAAATAATTTTAATTTTTTCTTATCGATCGACTTTTCTGTTTGATAATTTTGAATGCAATTTTATTACTTACGAACAAAAATATCGATTTTATAATTTTGCAGTTTAAGTTAACCTAAGTGTTTAATCTACACACTTGTTCATGATCTCGTTAGCTTATTTTTATATATTAATAATTACACACGCGCGCGAGAATGAAAAATTGACTGGCATCATCGTTGTTAGGAGTTTTTCATTTTTAAATAAATTTTTACATCTCTAGAAAACGGACATGACGAATTATGAATATTAATTTTTCTTTTTTTTCTTTTTTGGTAAACATTGTAATAGTTCTGAATTTTCCAGTTGTGCGTAATACGAATACGCATTGCGACTTTTTTCGGTATTATTTAATTTCTCTCGAAATGTTACAGTTTAAAATCGGTAATTATCGATTTCCTAAAGAATTTAAATGGATATTCGAAATATTTTCATAATTAATGTGAGTATAAAAAAGTACAAGTGTTATATGGGCTTTAATTTTCCAACGTTGAAAATTATAATCATCACAAAAACTGAGCCAATATTTATATTTTTGAGTAAGAGGAAAATCGGAAAAAGGCTTTTTAAATGTGCGCGCGTTTGTATGTTACGTGCCGTAGATAGAATTTTGTGACTAACACAAATGTAGCTATGTAATTTAATAAGAAATGCTATTAGTGAAGATTGAAGAATAAATTTGGTCTAGAGGTCCTTTAGTAACTGAAAAAGAATGCGAAAAAAGTAATTCAATTATTTCGGGAAAAGTATTCACGATATATAGTAAAGTAAAGTATGGTGTCAATAAGTTCTTGTCGCACAATGTACACGGCCCGATGTTAATAAAGCAATATTTTATTTATTTTGTTTTCTAAATTGGATATTTAAAAAAAAAAAAAATCATAGGTTTTAGTTAACTTGCAAGTACAGAATTTTATGAGAAATATGTTTTAATTAGGAAATTATCGGTGCGACCTTTATACTACTAGTCGAAGTATATTGTAAACTTGTTTTTGGAATACTGTAAGTTACAACTGCTTTTATAATAGAATAATTTCGTAACAAATGAAAAGTAAATATTAAATAAGAATTTTAATGTAGCGTTCAAGAATCTCTCGTGACAATTCACGGCTGACGATACCCATGATTTTAATGTTTTTAATATAAAAAGGACAAAAGAACATATTAAAAATGATTAATAACATTTGTTTCCTAGTCGTTTATATACATTTATAGATAATTTTGACTAAAATTAATACTTCCTTGTTTTTTTGTTTTTTTTTTTTCCTTCTTTTAAACTAAACAAGTTTTATTATTAACTGTATTATAATTATTATACATTTTAATAATGAAAATAGGTTTTTATCGATATTATTTTTCTTAAGTATTATTTGAAACACTTTTTAATTTTTAATAAAAAGTTGCATTTAACTATATCGTACGTATATGTTAGTATTAAATGTAACATTTCGCTTATCTCTTGTGTACATATTTTCGTAACATGTAATATGTTTTTATTTATACTTAATTGTTCAAGATTAAAATACGGCCATCGTTACCGTATCAAAATTAAATCCGTCCATTGTATTCATTCCATTTTATAAGAACATATATTTTAACTTATACGTTATTTCGTTTAAACTTCACTGCCTTTACGCAGCTGAATTCGTAAGATACATTTTTATAATTTTTTACTGTATTTTTTTATAAATATTTTTAATAATCGTAGGTAACAATATACGATGATTTTTTATTTGTTTATTTATTTTTTTAGTATATTTCATAGCGATTGCGTAAAAGGTTTTTGAAGACTATCTTAGCCTCCCTTCTCTAACTGTTTATTCAAAATAGAAGAGATTTATTTAAACGGTTCAACTTTCCGTTCTCTGGGATTCTATGTAAAAGAATTTCCTTTAAATACTTTCGAAAATAACCGCTCCGGAATAAAACGACCTTTTAATGTTAAACTGTTTTAGCTCTGAAGCTGTTTTAATGTTACTTAACGTTTTAATTTTATAAAGTACAACACGCGAGTAGTGGACAGTTAACAAATGCTGCTTTTTATCTAGGTCCCTTTTAGCTTTTTATTCATTTATTATGATTTGTAGGATAAATGTTAAATTTGTACTACTGTTAATTAATTATTCAACATTTTACATCTCCGCAATTTAAAAACTGGATTGTGATCAGAACTTAGTTCAAGTAAAATCAGCTTGTTCTGACATTTTAAATATTTTTTATAATAAAAAAATCCAGTAATATGCAAAATTTTAAGTATTCTATTTCTGTTCAATGAACTACTATCTTCCAATTTTTTTAAACAAAAATATTCCATCCCTGTTGTGTCATGTTTAGTATGAAAGTGCCATCAATGATTATTGAGTTCCTCAAATAGTTTAATATCGGGAATTATAGTGTTTGCATGACAATAGCTGCCATCGTGTAAAGTTCCGAAGCATCTAGATTAATTGTTATCAATCCAGACTGGCATATGTAATCTAAGAATTAACATGCGTTTGGTTCGAGCCAATTAAGACAGCATCACCCCGAGCTCCTTTTCTATTATGCCGAATTGCACAGAAGCTGATGTAACCGTTTATATTAAAACTATATCGGCGTCAAACGCTGTTACATTTTTTTCCTATAAAGCAATTATCGTAATACGCGTCTTTCTATTATTTCTGCATTTCCGTATTCGTTGGTGTACTATTAGCAGCTATATACGCAGAAATCAATGTTATCTGCTAATTTATTTGAAGTCGTAAGGATAAGTTTTACGAGAACTCCTAAATCACTAATTATTCTTTCTAAGACACTTGCTATTCGTAAAGCGATTTATTACATTATTTTTGTATACTTTTAATTCACTGCGTCCGCTGCATATTAACTGAATTAGTGCAATTCACGCTGTAGATGAAATTTTATTTGGATTAATATTTTAGGAAATCTTTCTCAGTAGTACTAACGTTTTTGGTAGCGAATATGTTTTATTGTTGTACTGGATGCTGCACTTGTGGTTTGTTTTGAGAACATTCTATACAATTTTTTCCGGATTATCTATCCTCTTGGTCAGGGGCGGATCGTGAATTTGTGGGGCCCTGGGCTAATGCTACTTAGGGGCCTACCTAATTACTCAACTAATTGCCATTTTATCAAAAAACTATTTTCTATTGCGATATAGGTATGCGGTGTATAGGGAAAAAATAGGACAATAAAATATTTTATTTATTTAATATGACCTAGTGTTTGTCTACACAAACAGCGACTGTACGCGACATTATTGCAAAAGAAATTGACAGGTTATATGTAGTTATGTTATATAAATTATAAAGCAACCTTTCTGCATTTTTGTGCTGCAAGTTCCTTTATTTGCTCATCACACTGTAAGTCCTTTGTTAAATCACAATTTATGGAAAGAACTGATAAATTATTTAGTCGATAGTTCGACATTGTTCTCCCATAATTGTTTTCTATATACGACACATCCTGAAGAAAGAGCGCTCCGCTTCACAACTAGTGATTGACAACGTTATAAAAAACCTTTAAGATGGTATAGCATTTTGGGGAAAACATCGACAAGTTTCTTTTCATAAATTAACATGAAAATTTCACTGCAAAAAGACTCTGGCTTAGACTGTAGTAAATAAGATTTTAACTCAATGCACACTCATTCGCTAAATGTTCGTCTACGTCATCTGGATAATAATCGACAACGTTACGTGCACTTTCCAGATTTGTGTTTTCCATAGTTTTGTCTTGCAAATCCATTAAAAATTTGAATTTTTTTCTATACGTCTCATATACTTGGCTTCTTTTATTTAAATCCATAATCAGCTAATCCGACGCAACGTTTCGCATGTCTCTTTTAAATTTTTCTGCGCCGTATACTGAGACTTTATCTGTAGACTTATCTGAAAATTTTGAAGTATTGCGTCTCTGGTTTATGTCACTGTAGTCTGTTCCCACACTAGCACTTAATTTTTTAGCTTTTTCTTCGTATTCCGTTAGCTTCTGATTTGATTGGTGCCGTATGTTGTTCATGAACTCTTTTAATGATACATTAACTTGTTGCCTTCACAAATATCTAAATCAGAGCTCTGTATTTTTTTTATTAACTGAATTAAATCTCCCCAAATTTCTTCCTAAAAATAATCATCAAAATTGCAGTATTGAGTTTCGCCAGTTTATTAAATAAATTTCGTGTCTCTTTTTGGGAATCAACATAAAAAGATACCCTAGACGAACTATTTCTCACACAATGAACACAAATTCAACAATTCCATGCGTATGTGTGTGTGCTTGACATTAGCAGCAATGGACGGCACATAAGAGACGGAGCACCACGTGGCTGAGCCTAGAATTCGGAATTATTTAATAAGCAGAAAACCATAAACTATGCTTATATGCTTGTCTAATTGACAGTTTTTTATTTTGTTATATTTTACAAGTCGCTCTATTTTCTCTTGATCCTACTCGGAATACCTTACTGATATATACATAATACATATATATGTATATATGTGATATGTACTATATTGATTTTGAAAAATATTTTATCACAGTTAGGTTAAATGTCAACTCTTTAAAGTAGATTCTGAAGCAGAATGATAATAAAAATAATTTTGAAAAATTAGAGTTAAATATATCTCTAAATTTTAATTTTAGATATTATTTTTTTTACTTCACAATATCGATCGTCTATTGTTTTCAATGGGGCTGTGGAGGCCCTTTGTATCCACGGGGTCCTGGGCTGCAGCCCAAAAGGCCCTTAAGTAGATCCGCCCCTGCTCTTAGTACACAAACTGGCGTAGAGTTAATAGTTTTATCATCATTTTCGATTTATTATATTTTTCTTCACATCTAACACACCTAAGTGGCATCCCCGCGGCCGGCAAGAATATAACAATAAATGTTAAGAAGTCGAAGATTATGCAGAACACCTAGATGTACTTCGCTCTATTCAGTGTTTACATAATAATAATTTGATTACTCTAAGTTGTTCTTGTACTCACTTAGAATCTGTTGTCAAATTCAAAATATCTCAGATTAACTATAGATCGAACGTTAACGTGATAAAAACATACCGATATTTTATACATTAAAGTAATCTATGGAATAAATTAAATATTACCTTATAAAACTAGTTAGTTTTTGATTCTACAATTATGGATAGAATTATATATGAAATTTGAGTATGGGGAAAAGTGAAGAAAGAGAAAAAGAAAAGAAACTAAATAAAATAAGTAAACTATAACAAATATTCTTGAATCTTACCTCATTAAGGGTAGGCAAAAATGGTTCTACTTGATGTGGGAAGAAAAGTGAGTTATCGCCGAAAATGATATTCTTTTATTACAAATTCTGCGAGTATTGCATAAGGTATGTAACCGGTTACGTAAATAAAGAACAGACAAGAAGAAATTCGAAAAATATATATTTTATCTGGCGCCTAAGGGAGTAAATAATTAAATCCGTCAATGGAACTTGTCAAAACGCTGGAAGTCGTTCCATAGAATATACAAAATAAAAATTAGGATTATAGAAGTAGAAATGTAGTTATGTTATTTAATAATAATAATAAATAAAAAAAAAAAAAAAAAAAATGGTATAAGGCATAAGCTACGTACACATCTGAGTATATTTGTAAATTTATTTCTGCTTCCTATTACTTTACCGCAGACTTACTTCACAAAAAAGTGAATCAATTTTATTTTTATATTTCCTTATTTATAAATACCCTGCCGTATGTGTATAACCTTTTGATGAATATCACATAATTAATAATATAATCTGTAGCTAATTATCGAACCATACATTAAAATTTTGTAAGTAAATAATGATAAGCTTGTTGAACATGCCCACTTGGGACCCACAATTTATTTAAATAAACAAAAAAAAAAAAAAAAACAATTATGTAGGGAGCGATGGAATCTTTTACATTTTATTATACTACTTTTTTTTGACTTTTCAAATTTTTGCTTTAGCTCAGATATTAAAAATATTTCATCATAACGCGCTGACGGATATAGGGGTTAATCTAGTTCCTTACTACTTATACATTCAGTATGCTGTTCAGGAATTTATTTAAATCGTTTGTTAATATGAAGTCGAATAATGAAGCTTAAAAATAAATAATCAAAAATTATCTTTTTAAAAATTACAGAAAATGAAAGAAAAAAAAAACGATCTTATAAACTGTAGAGTTGTAATTACTTTTTTTGAATTTTTTTTTTTTTTTTTTCTATAATGTTACGGATTATTATTATTCCGTATGTTCTATGTCGAATGCAATGTGGATTATTCTCCCGATAATTATTTAAGAGCATTATCAATGTTGAGGACGTGCTGATATAGCGGTATGAGGCAGTGTTTACTTGTCAACGATTTTTTTAGTCAACATCTTCAGAAAATTTTGAAATTTTAATTTTGAATTAGAATTTTGAATCAGTTCTCGAATTTTTAAGTCTTTTGATTTCCGACGAAATTTCGGTTTCGGCCGCAAGATTCGCTGTATACACAAATCCGGTGGTACTAGCTAGCTACCGTGGTGACATGGTTGGCTCTAGGCAGCGGATGTTCGGTATTGAGACATACAAAAATTTCATTTGCGCTGAATTAATGCGTATAGTTGTCAAACTCTCCCAAAAAATCAAACAAAAAAAATCCGATAACTGAAAGTTTTCAGATAGTTTCGATTTTTAATTTTGTCCTTTTAATAAATTATACAATAGCTTTCTTCTTGAGTAACGTGTTCGTAAAGAATTTAAATAACACAAATTATAATACTGAGTTGGAAAATTAAAAAAAAACAAAACAATATTTGTAATAGGCTAAATGGTACATTCTACTAAATACGAACCTCTTAGAACGCTCCTACCGATTCTGTAAATTTTCCGGCAAACTTATAGTGTGCCGCGTTGCTAATTACTTATTTTTATATTTGGTCCTTTATAAATTAATTCATGTACGAAAGGAAAACTGTAAATAATTCCGTTGTAAATTTTATCTGCAATTAAAATTTTCATTCTTCCAAGTCGGTTTTTTTATTCATAAATACGTTCCATATAAGCTAAAAATGTGCTATGAAAAGAAATTAATTAAAGATGCAGATTACAGTTTTAATTATTCATCAAGCAACATGTATACCGTACGCTCAGTTTAAACGCCATACATACTACCTTCAGCAGTCCATTTATCAACGGGGACGACCTTCGTTTTCAACGGCTAACTTGAACTTAAACAACATATATTTTTAAAAAACTATCGATTTTTCTTTTCACCGCGAAATAAGATACTTCACGTTAGAAAGGACACAACACCGTGCCCGTATGTGCCTTTGCAAAATAAATCACATTCTTCGGATGGTATGCAACTTAATTAGTTAAATTTTATTCATTCATATCGCGTAAAATTCATTTTTAACTTTGTTGAAAAATTCAAGTTCATTAAAATGCTGATAATAAAGTTATATCGACGCGAAAATTCTCACGATATTAACCAAGATCGAAATTACTACTCAAGCACACATTGGTCTACAAAGAGACGAGTAAAAGAAAGGATAAAAACGTTTAAATGCTAACCTTGGCTTGATTTTTTTTTTCTTTAAAAAGCTGTTGATCTCGAAAAAAGGGTCTAGGCAGGACAGCCAAACATGTATGATGGTTATGCTTGATATCAATCCATTTGTGGTAGTCAACTACCGTGGCGTATTTGATTAAGCTGTGATGTTTCGTTTGGGTAGAACCGAACGTGGTTCGAATGCCGCTGCTGTACATTGGAAGTATTAAAAAATCTTACTTACATTGAGTTATTATCCTCTCCTCGTTATCCTCATCTTTATCTGCATATGAATATACAAGCTAATACGAATTTCATTGATTTTGGCAACGGTTGCAGGAGTTGAAATCGAGACATCGACCTGGAAGATGGTCATCTTCAACACTCTCTCGACCTTCAGACAATCGTCGGAACCAAAAAAAAAAAAAAAAACACATGCACGTGACAGAGAATTCTCACCGTAAGCTTCTTTCAATAATGCATAACACTCGGTTGGAGTTTTCTTCAATTTCATGAGAACATTTAGATTGATACGCTGTTCGTGTTTCTCGTCACAAATTCTATCCGACGCGCAAAAAAATCACGTACTCTTCAACACTCAATAGGAAAAATACTACTACAGCTACGAAAATGTGGCTTGGAGCTGTGTTAGTAAACACTTCAGGGTCTCTCCTGCCGTACTTGTTTCTTTCTTTACTCCTCTAGGGCACCCATAGCGCGCGCAGTCTCGTTATTTAACAGCCACACCTCGTACGTATCATATATATTTACATAAATTGAACAATATTTTTTTCTAAACAGTTGTCGCAAATGAGTATAATCAGACAATGTAACGTTATTTTTTACGATGATAACATAAATATATTTCATACCATTCAATCAACGGTTCCTAACTCATTTTAATTTGATAGCTGTTCGAATAATTAAGGTAGATATAATATGGAGCTGCACGATGTTTAACATTTATAAAAGCTGTTTTTTTATTTTTTATTATTACTATTTGTTTATTGCTTGATTTTGAGATTATGTATCAATCACTGCGCGATAGCTTAAATATTAACTTAAGTAAGGAGCATTTTTGAGAAGGAAAAATAAAAAAAATTTATATGTCCATGTTTATCTATCTATTTATATCCCTCCCCCCAACACACACACACGTATATATATATATATATATATATATATATATTTACTAGTCGTTACCCACGGCTTCATCCGCACATTTATCATCCTTTAAATATATGTGTAGTTTCTTTTATCACTACTTTCATATTTTAATTTGATCTTTAGCATTCCTTTGTCTCATATAAATTCCGTCTATATACCCGTTGTTTGCTTAGGCTTGAAATGTAAACGATTATTATTTTTGTGTTTTTGATTAAAATTTATGTATAAACAAAACTTTATTAATTGGTTAATAACGAAATTTTTTTCAGAAGTTTTATTTGTTTTTGGAAGTTCTTTGTTTTATTTATTCTTTTAAAAACATTTTGAAATTAATTTAAAAATGTAGCAGGCCAAAAGTTCGAGTATTTGATATACGGTGAGCTACAATAATATCCGGGCACCGATGTAACCAATGAATATACGCCAAAAACAAAGGAAAAGAATGTTTTACTGTTGAAACAAGTAACGAAAATAGAAAAATTAGTATTTCCTTAATATATTTTCAAAAAAGAAAAAAAAAAAAAACGCAGCTTACGATACAAAAAATACAAAAATTACGAATTTTAAGCGCCACATTAATATCCGGGCAAACGAAAAAATAAAATAAAGGAGCTCTCCAAGTAACTGAATATCTAAACCCTGGAAAAATTAATACTTTATATGACGACCTTTAGTATCCACGATCGCTTTCAACCTGTGCGGCATTGAGCAAATTACTTTTTGTAGATAATCAAGGGTAATCTTCTGCCATTCCTTTTTTAGACGACTTTTTAACTCATTGCAGCTGGAGATCGGCTTTTCACGAATCCTCTTATCGAGGTAGTCCCATAGGTTCTCTATGGGATTGCAATCCGTAGACTGTGGGGGTGTTGCGAGGATGTGGGGGAAATTATAGAGGATGCACTCTCAAGTTTATGTTTTGGATCATAGTAAAATGTAGAAGAATAAATGAATAAATAAATTAAATTGCAGACAACAAATTAACAAATAAAAGTTATAGTGGCACGTTTATGAACTTAAAAAATAATTCTTAATATAAAGGATATCTAAGCCGTTCATGCGGTATTGTAACGACTTCGATGTTCTGAATTATTTCGATTGGTCAGTCCAGTTCATTGACGGTTTTGGCGAATAATGTTTGATCTTTCTGATTTTCTTGTAAATAAGCTAGTTAATTTTAGATCGATTCCGTTTTGAATTAGCTTTGCTGCTGGGCAGTTACTTTTTCACGAATTATGACGAGTCTTTTACCTGAGGTATCGAATGTAGTTTTTCCGATCATCAGGTAGCAGTATAATGTAATGATACGTGATGTTGATGACAATTCAGTCAACATTGTTATCGTGTCGCAGGCACAGCAACTACCTACTAGAGGTGATTACAGCCTATTCTGTGGAGCAGAAATTTTTTAAAAGCAGGTTTTTATTTCCATTGTTACGACGAATGGCTTTGAGTGTCTTGTAATTTCTTAAATATATTGGTTTTTAGATGGATGAACGTTTTCTTAAAGACATTAGAAATGGTGGTTGTTCGAGGTGGATATAGCATAACTTTATATCATGACCGGTTTTTTCCGGCTTTACAAACGATTTGTAATTTTACTGATGTGAGAAATTTACAGCCTCCGAATGAAATTACAGTCGTTTAACATAGTCGTAAAAGCCGATGTGCAAGTAGTTTAACTTCAGGCAAATTCATAGGTCGTTGGCTAACGAGATCAAAAAAAGAAAAAAGAAAAAAGGAAAAATGAAGATGTAGATAGTGTAATTTGAGAGCACGAAAGAAGGAATAAGATGGTAAAATTTACACTCTATAAGCATTATTAAAGGGGAATTCTATTCTATAGTTATCATGGAATGAGGTGTTCAGAACTGAAGAGTCAAAATATCTGAAAATACATTTTATTGGATTTAGAACGATAGGAATTTTTTTATTTCAAAGCAAAGCACGGCCTGGCTGGAGATATTATAGTAAACTAATTTGCGCAATCAGAACTCGGAGTATGCATAATTATTTATGTAAATCGTAGTTAATAATCTCACATTTTCGGATAACGGGACAGTTAAGTGTTTTGTCATTTACGATTAATCTTGTAATTTAAATAATAAACGAAATATTCTTCAATGTTAAAATTACTCGAAATTCTGAACCTGCTAGAAGTATTCTGGTTGTATATAACTCTATGTCTAAATGAAAACCATTTTTTTTTTCTTCTTTTTTTAATTGGGTTCGTCAACATGAATATCAGCCCAAGAACTGGGAAAAAGAGGAGAAAGAGAATCAAGGTTTTTATTAGATGTGGGATAGCTAACAAAAATGCATCAATCGCTTGGATGACATAAGGAGAAGGAAAAGAAAGAATAAATGAAACGCCGTAAGGAGTGGGAACAATGTTTGACAACAGAAAGGAATAGAAGGAAGATCGTTCTGTTAAAAGCGAAAAGCATTCAAAGATTATGTTGTCGGAGTCACATAAAAAGTGAAGGGATGTAGAGGACAATATGGAGATGGATCAGAAAGAACCCGAAAAACTACGAAGGGAGCAAACTGTGCCCAAAGCGCAGGCGGCATAACACAGAGATATTAGAGTGATGCATAGAAGGGAAGTTAAGAAACTAGGGATAAAGAGGAAGGGAAGGTTGAATGGACAAGAAATAAATTACTCAAACATAGTTCGAAACAGACACACGAGGTAAAGTAATTCCAACTACTCGGACTCCATTTAATGAAATGTTTTAAATCATTTTTTACCGTAAGGGGCGGGGTTTATTGAAACTACCATTGAACTACGTGGGTAAAACATACGGCAATCTAAAACAATTTTTTACTTTATATCAATCGTTATGATTCTTGTTTTCTCTCTCCTCATTTCCTGCACTTCTAATACTTTCCCTGTTTCACTGTGACGGCTGCGTTCAAAATACTTTAATGGAATTGTCGTAGCCTCAGAGTCAATAAAAATTCATTAGAGGGTCTGTTAGATATTCATAATATTAGTATTGATCTCACCTCAGAAACGCGGCTTCGATCGGACATGAATTTTAATATTACGGGGCTATAATAAGCTAATTAGATGAGATCGGGATAACGGTCATGGTGGTTCTGCAATCTTTATTAAAAATTACATTCTTTTCTGCTCTCACGATGTTTCTTCTTCTCCGACTTACTTCAGACCTCTCCATTTTCCTCGGTGGAATCTCTTCAAAGGGAATTGAACTCTGTTCCGTTCTTGTATTAATTCGTCACTCCCGTGTACTCGGCTCCGATACCATACTTCTATATAATTCCTTTTTAAACTCCGTTACGTCTGTTCTTTCTCTTTCTTCTCCTGTCCGCTATCAGTAATCTAATAACCACAATAAAGCCTCATTTCTTTGGTGGAATGCAGAATGCAACGTCGCATTTGACCGTAGTCATGTCACCTTTAGAACCATTCGTTTAGATCCTACAACTGAAAACTTTCTTGCTCGCTAGGTATATACTTAAAGTTCAAAGAGGTTCTCCTGGAAGAATTTTTGTTTTTCTTTCTCGAGAAATATCCCTCTTTCTCATACTTGGAAAATAGCTAAAGCTTATAAATCCCCATCCTTTGAACGTTACTCCAATTTCAACCGTGCTGAAGATAGTTTAATATTCTTTATCGATTTCGTTGTTCCCGCTTATGTTCTTAACGTTGATGAACTGTACGTAACTCCACTTCCGCAAAATTCTCCTCCACACTTCCTTACACATCTGCTTTCAACATTTTTTTTTTTTTTTTTTTTTTTGGCTTGGTTTATCTTCTAACCTTTTAGCCAGTTTATATGTTAAGCATGTAATATAATATTCAAGTCTTAAATTTCAATATTGCATTTTTTGAGGTATTGATAAAGTTGTTTACATGCCTGGCCTAGTGGATTTGTGAGTATAGTTACTGTATTTATCGGTAACGTGTGATATACTTGAGTTAATCTATTTGTAAGTTCTTCTCGTTGTTTTTGGAACTGAACACATTGCCATAGGAGGTGGTTAATATTTTCTTCATAGTCTTTATTACAGTACTGACATTTATCCGATTCGATAATGTTCAATTTTTTTAAACGATCTGCTGTTCTGGTATGCCCTGTTCTAAGCCGGATGATTTGCTTTATGTAGTTGCTAGGTAGGTTCTCGTTCACTTGAAGGTACCATGGGTTCTTAATCTGTTGCTCTTTTTGTATATTGAAATAATATTTTCCACTGTTCATGCTAGTCTGTTCAAAATTGATTTTTTGTTTATTTGTTGCTATATTTTTAACGGTATGTACGTAATCTGTCCAGTGATATTTAATTTGTTCACATCTCCGATTTTCGGTAACTTTTTTTGTTAAGTTATCCACGAATTCATTCCCTTTTATTCCGCTATGTCCTGGTATCCACTTTAGCAATACGTGATTATTGTATTTTACTTTTGCAGATTCTATTTTCCTTTTTATTTTCCAAACGATATTGTTGTCAGTTGTGTCATTTATAATTTTATATAATGCGCTCAGTGAATCGGTTAATATCAGAAAATTATGATTTCTATTTTCGGTGTTTACGAATTTGTCGATTGCTTGATAGAGTGCGTATAATTCAGTTGTACATGACGAGTTTGTCATGGGGATTCGGAACGTTCGATATTTATTTGTAGTTTTATTGTATATTGCGCAGGAACAAACTCTTTTTTCTATATTTAATGACCCATCAGTATAAATCTGTTCATAAAGACGATATTTCTTTTCCACTATGTCTTGTAATATTTTTTCATTATATTCCTGGTAAACTTTTTCAAATTCATTTGTTGTATCTATGTGGATATTTTCTAGCATATTGAAATAGTCTATGTCCTTATACTTTGATTTCGATTTTTCGAATGGTTCGATATCCTTTAGGCGCTGTCTACTATCGACTAAAGCGGGTATACTTTTATTAGTCCAGTAATTATTATTGTTAATAAGTTCGGTTAATATTAGTAACCTATTGTTAAGGGGGTGACCTGGATTTGATTTGATTTTTAACATGTATTTATCTGCTATGTATTGTGTTCTTAAATCAGTCGTAATCTCTGCGGTTTCGTAATGTAGTACATGAATGGGGGTTGTTTTAAATGCGCCTGTTATTAACCTGAATGCTTTATTTTGTACTGCTTGTATATTCTTTTTTCGACTTTTGCTGGCGGTGGTTATTGTTATTGCTGCGTAATCCATGTGCGGTCTTATTAATGATTTATATATCATTGTATTAGTCTTTGGATGGCAGCCCCATTTGACTCCATTTAGTACCCGCAATATATTAAGTCCATTTTCGCATTTTGTTTGTATATTTTTTATTTCAGTAGCCCAAGTAGACCGACTATCAAAGGTCATGCCTAGGTATTTACTTTCATTGCTGAACTTAATGCTGTTTCCTGCCAGTTTTATCAGTGGACTAGATAGTATTCGATGTCTTGTATATATTGTGCCTTTTGTTTTTCCTGGTGATATTTCAAGTTCCAGCCTATTTGTGATAGCTTGGAATTCTTTAATTTTATCTTTAAGATTATTAATAGCTATATTAAGATTAGCGGCTACTGAATACATGACTATATCGTCTGCATATTGCAATATTTTTACTTTTTTGCTATCTAGTTGATCAATTTCTTTTGTATATGGTGTATATAGTAAAGGAGAGAGGACAGCACCTTGCGGTGTTCCTCTAGTACTGCATACCGTGTCGTATAGTTGATTTTGAAATTTCACTGTGAGCTGACGGTTTGATAAGTAGGAATGTATCCATTTTACAATATTGCTAGAAATGCCTAAATTCGTCATAATTTCTGCTAATTTACTTAAATTAATCGAGTCGTATGCTCCTTTAATATCTATAAAGATTGCTATCATATAATGATTTTTGGAGTATGCTATTTGGATATCTGTGTTGAATATATTAATACAATCTCGAGTGCCGAATCCTTTTCGAAATCCGTATTGAGTTTTTGGTAATAGATCGAGTTTATTAAGATACCACTCTAGCCTCAATTTTATTATATTTTCCATAGTTTTACCTATACACGTTAACAAGGTTACTTTGTTATTTCTAAATGTTCTAGCTCCACTCTAGGGTCTTGACGGAATATATTTTCTTGTCATTAAAGACTTCTCCGAACAGCCCTTTACTTTGATCTTTTTAATTGTTCCCTCTCCAGGGGTATAACTCCTTCCTGTTGGAATTTGTTTATCATCATTCGCATTCCTAAAAAAAGTTCTTCCTTAGGTCTAATTTCCTGGGCATCCTGCATCGGAAAACTGTCTGAAATTATGTTAAACAAGCGCTCCTTATTTGGTGGCTGAAGCATAATAATGTATTTCCTGACTATATGTTCGACTTTCGGCTTAGTGTTTTTCCGATTGTATTAGTTTTTTTGTATCCCATACGTATAAATCTTTTATGTAAAAACATTATACTTTGATTTTTTTTCATCGATGTGTTTTATGCTTTTGGATAATGTTCATTTACATGCTCTAAAAGATAAAATGACAGCGATTAACGTTCCAGTTCAGTTTACTTCCTTATTATCAATCTTACGATGAATCGTTCTATCCACTTCTCTTCTCCATCTTTTCAAGTTTCATGATCGGTTTACTCTGTTCAATATATACACTATCAGTGTGGTTTTTCATCCTCTAAATTCTTCTTCTTTATTCTTTGCTCATGACATCCTACTCTTTGCCTTGTCTCATGACATTATATCAGCCAGTGAAGCAGGCTGGAACATTGCTTTTCTTTAATTGAACTTTCTTGTTCTATCGTAATACTCCCAACTTCTGTTAATCTATTTTTATCTTTTGTGTTAATTGCTTTTGTTATCTTGGTATCCTTCCTTGACAGTCGGTTATCCTTCTTCGAACATATCAACTATCTTTCCTCTTCTAAAATCAAAAGGCTAAACCTGTTGAAGACCCTATCTCCAACCAAATGGAGTGCTGATCCTTATATTCTTATTTCTCTATATAAATCCATCATTCGTTCCGAATCTGAATACTTTTCATTTCTCTATGACTGTGCTTCCTAAGTCCCGACTCCTTAAATTAGATGTAATCCAAAATTCTGGTACTCTTAAATCCTTTTCAATTCCAGCAGTTCTTGCTGAATACTTCTTCCTATTCGCAGATCCTATTTGGGCTATCGTTTTCTTGCTAAGTGCCTTGTCTTCTATTCTTATCTATTCTTACTTTTCCATTTCTAGGAACTGTCGTTTCACAACTAGGAGAACCCCTATTTTATCTCTCATCTCTTTTCGGCTTAGTTCGTTTTGATCTTGCACATTTTTTTTGTCTTCTCATATGTCCTGCGTGTAACTACTGTGGTCCGTACAGCGCAAAAAAGGGTAATTTAAATATGTTGGGTTAAACCGTTCGTTCTGATGAAAGCAATAACGCTGGTGATGGAAATTGCAGCATTTAAGAGGATCTCCTCTGTATTTCTTGTTAGGCCAAGTTGTTTGTGTGGCCGCATAAGAGACACATATCCGCAAGCTGTCGATTATATATTTATGGGAGATGGCGATGTGGTCGATTCGCAGGTAGCTGAGAATCTTAAAGTCATAACGGGATGATCCTTCCGGTGGCCACCATAGTTCAATTGTGTGCTTAATGATTTTTAAGAATGTCGTAGTGCAGCTGCCCATTCAGTTTTTCACCGGTTTTCACACGCCTTTAAGAATGCATCATCGATGACGGTAGCTCCGCGTCCTCTGGCATTGGCGAGAACAAGGCAGAATGTGTTGCTCCGTCGGCCTTCTCATTACTAGACATTCCGATGTGCCCAGGAACTCACAGCAGCGACACGTGACTGTCTATTTGATACAGTGATATAAGTAATGGCGTAATTTTACCAATAGCGGGTTGTTGTATTTTGGGTTTTTAATCGTGTTTAAAGATTGTAGGAAATCAGTAACTAGGAGGAAATTATTAGCTTTAGTGTGAGTTATGACGATGTCATAGATACAGCGTACAATAGCATGCAGTTCCGCATCCAATACGGAGCAGGTACTGTTGATGATGATTTGCGAGATGTCGTCACTTTCGAACGTGCAGGCTGTCTTCAGGGATTCTGCCTTGTCAACTGCCTTAGTTCTATCAGTGTAGTAAATTAAGTGGTCCGAATATTTGTTAATTGACCTAACTGATGCTTCCACTGCGTAAAAGTGGCTTATTGTGTCTGGATTTTGTTTCCGCGATAGGCCGATATTTATCTGGAAACTATATTAGGGCTGGGTATTGGCCTTTGTATAGGCGCGATCTTTCACATTTTCTGCCATCCTTCTAAAATGTTTGTTGTACCTACGCTCTCCAAATTTTTTCTTCCACAGGCTCTAATTAGAAAGGAATTTTACAGTACTATCAATTCTGAATTTTCATCTCATGTAAACTTGTTTACAGATGGTTCGAAAAGGTCGTCTGGTGTCGGTGCCGCCTCTTTTATCCTCTCAAATTTTTACTTCTCAGAATCTTTTAGTCTGCCTTCTTTTTGCTCTATATTCATAAGAGAATTAATTACTCTGCTTTAACTTCTACCATTTTCATTTCCTGCAACTAAATTCTTAATTATATCTGATTCACGAACGTAAATATAAAACCGCAAACATCAACGTAAATAGGTTCGGATTTAAAAGTAACCAGCAACAGTATGGAAATCAACAAATGACGTATGCTGAAGTTGTAACAAACCAAGATAGTGCTAATAATTCTAACATCAATAATAATGCTGAACTTACAGCAGGCGAAAACAATAATAGGAATCTCAATAGTTCTAAATATCGAGATAACAACTCTGATCTCCATAATACGCTAACAACCCTCTTAAATGAATTTAAAGCAATGTTTAACCAGCTCTTGCAGCAGAATTCCATTGTCTTAAATCTGCTAACATCACTAACAAGCAAATTAATAAAATAATGGCCCCGTCGTTGAGAATAGCTCACTGGAACGCCAACGGGGCGCTGCAAAAGGGACTTGAGATCGAGCTGTTTTTAAATAGTGAGCAAATTGATATTCTCCTTCTTTCAGAGACACATTTTACGCAAAAAACATACTTCCATATTCCGAATTACCGTACGTACCAAACAACAAGACCTGATCACAAAGCCCATGGCGGAAGTGCAGTTATAATCAAGAATACTATTAAGCATTATGAACTATGTAAAATTTCTAGTATAGAAATGCAATCTACTAGTATAATGGTGTACTCTTTAAATGGAAAAATTGCGATCTCAGCTAGTTATTGCCCACCAAACCGCACACTTGACGAACAAAAATTAAGTAAATATTTTCAGAGTTTAGGTGATAGGTTCATTGCAGGTGGTGACTGGAATGCAAAGAATATGCGCTGGGGATCAAGGTTCACGAACACAAGAGGTAGTCTATTCGAAAAAGTAATGCTCACTGTAAATCTTGGGTGCCTGGCTACTGGTGAGCCAACATATTGGCCAACAGATAAAAACAAAATTCCTGACGCGATCGATTTCTTCATAACCAAGGGAATATAAATGCTTAATTGTAAAACTAACACATGTTTTGACTTATTTTCAGACCATAGTGCCCAAATTCTAACAATAAGTACAGGCTTAATAACAAAAGAAGAACCTCCTTCTTTATATAATAAACGAACGGATTGGGACAACTTCCGAGAAGGAGTAGATAAAATGCTGAATTTAAACATTCCTTTAAAAAATGAACGAGAGATAGACATAGCAGTCCAGTACCTAACTGAAACTATCCAAACAATGGCATGGAAATCTTCGCCTCCTATTAAGCCTTCAGCTTCAATATCTAACCTACCAAGGCACGTCTTAAATTTAGTAAGGGAAAAAAGAAAAATTCGCAAAAAGTGGCATATAACAAGAAATCCCGTTTATAAAACTTTGCTAAATAGCAAATCCAAACAGTTAAATATACTAATTCGTAACGCTAAAAATGAAACCTTACAACGACACTTGCAGAATTTATCTCCAAATCAGTCTACCGACTACAGCCTGTGGAAAGTAGTTAAAAGCCGAAATAGGCCAGTACAATATTCTCCTCCTATAAGAAAATCGGACGGAACCTGGGCCAAGGCTGATAATGAGAAAGCTGAAGTTTTTGCTAAATATTTTAGCGAAGTCTTTAAACCAAACCCTAAGGTTACAAACTCAGATGATATAACAGAGTTTTTGAGCTCCCCACTACAGCTTAGTGTCCCCATTACGCCGGCATCCCCAAAGGAAATACAGAACGTAATTCAAAAACTAATCGATAAAAAAAGCCCTGGGCACGATCTGATCACCAAAGAAGTGTTGCTAGAACTGCCACGCAAAGCTATTTTGTTTATTACTAATATATTTAATGCAATCTTCCGCTTGCAATACTTCCCGCTGTCTTGGAAACTGGCACAAATAGTGGTAATTCCTAAACCAGGAAAGTCTCCAGAGGATGTAACTTCCTACAGACCAATATCCTTACTACCTATCCTATCTAAAGTGCTGGAAAAATTAATCTTAAAAAGATTGCATCCTCTGATTATAAAGGAGAATATTATACCAGACCACCAATTTGGGTTTCGAGAAAAACACTCGACTATTGAACAGGTACACCGAATCCAACGTATTATCCAAGATAGCTTTGAAGCTAAGGAAATATGTGTAGGTGTATTCCTGGATATAAAACAGGCCTTTGATAAGGTTTGGCATCGTGGTCTGTTATATAAAATTAAGAAAAATCTTCCTCATCCTTTTTATCTTCTTCTAAAGTCTTTCCTTGATGATCGAACATATCAAATTAAATTCCAGAATGAACTATCAAACATCTATCCTATATCCGCTGGTGTGCCTCAAGGCAGTGTACTGGGTCCAGTGCTTTACCAAATGTACACTGCAGACTTTCCTGACAGCGAGGGCGTAGCTATTGCTACATTTGCAGACGATACTGCGCTTATAGCGGCAAACAAAGATGCTGGAACAGTAACAAATAAATTGCAGCTGGCGTTAGCAAAAACTGAAAGGTGGTTAGATCGATGGCGAATTAAAGTTAACGAGAAAAAGTGTACACAGGTTACATTTGCTCTACGAAAGGTAGTCTGCCCGCCAACCAAAATTAACGGCGAAACAATCCCAGTTAGGAATGAGGTGAAATACCTTGGGTTGCACTTGGATAGTAAATTAAGGTGGAATAAGCATGTCTCACAAAAAAGAAAGTGCTTGGATATAAAGTTAAGAAAACTCTACTGGCTTCTTGGTAAGCATTCCAGCTTGTCGATCGAAAACAAAGTATTAATATATAAAATAATATTGAAACCAGTATGGACATACGGTCTAACTTTATGGGGCTGTGCTAAAAATACACACATTAATAAAATACAACGTTTCCAAAATAAAGCTATTAGACTCATTGTGTCACCTCCTTGGTATGTCTCCACGGACACACTCCATAGGGACTTCAACATACCTTACGTAAAGGAAAAAATAAAACTTGCCGCACAGCGGTATACTAGTCGATTAGAAACACATCCCAACCCACTAGCTATCAACCTGCTTGACAATAGTCAAGAAATTCGACGGCTGAAGCGCTCTAGAGTCTTTGACTTTGTTTAGAACTTGAATAGATGTTCCTGGGGAACCCTGATAGTGGTGGCCCCTTACGCGTTAATTTGCATTCCAGTAAAATTGCTTGATGGTCTATGGAGACCAGTTGTAATTAATAAAAAATAATATAAAAAAAAAAAAAAAAAAAATCTGATTCCATGACCACCTTTCAATCCATCCGTTCTCCTCTGCCTGATCATCCCTGTGATTTTATTATACGTTCACTTATCAATATTCTTTCTTCCCTCCTTTGCATTTATATCGATATTTACTGTGACTTCCTAACCATTTGGGCATCTTTCTAATACTGAAGCGGCGGATTCATTGGTACTCGGGTTGTTGCTTTTTTTTAAAAAAAATCCCATACTGTAATCTCCCTTCGCTGTGTAAAGGTTTTCAACTCAGATCATGATATCGGATATTTACACTTCCTCTTTTTCTAATAATTATTTATTTCATCTATCTGTTCAACCTAGTTTTTCTGTCAATCCGTGGTTCTTTTTAGTTCCTTCACTTTATCGTTCCTTGTTGTTTCCATTATTCGTCTGCGTTCTTAAGCCATACTCTATTATCTTCCTCTCGTTTTTATTTTTCGTTGGTTTTACTTTCCGTATTGTGCTCTCCACTTAAACGAAGAGCGTGTTTGCGGTGCTGGTCACGTGTTTATTAAGTGTTCATTTTTTTTTTCTTTCTATTGAACGTTCAGTTATCTATTTCAGTTTCCTGCGACTTGGTGTTGCTATACCGTATTGCTCCTCTGATATATTGCATTTTCTTGCTCCATACATCGTTCGAACTATTTGTTCCTTCCTACTAACAATATCTGACCGCATCAAGATATAACTGACTCTTTCCTTTTTTAATTGTTTTTGGGTAAACGACCCTGGTTGGCGATCCCCTCCCACCAAAAAATAAAAAAAAAAACAATTTACATTAAATTGTTTTAGGAGTAAATTTGATTGCGTAATCATACAAATGAGGTTCGAAAATTTTATTAGTTCTTCAGGAATTAGAATTATTTCGTAGTTAAGGATACGAATAACAGTTTTTAGTAAAATTACGCTCTAAGAGATGAACGTTAATCTATTTTCTTTTCCGGTGATTCGTAGTAAACCTATACAATATCAATCAATAGTCTGGAGAGTAAGAAGGAACTGGGGTCATAGTTATTCCCATGGGTCGAAGATTTAGGAAAGAGTCCCTTGTATTTTATTTCGACGTAATTAGCAGATTACGCAGCGTTTTTATTGCGTTAAACAGTGCGCAATATTGTCATATGATTTTTTCTTATAATAATACAGATGCAAATATTTTTATCAATATATACATGTAATATATATGAAAGTGACTCCGCTTTTGAGAACCTCGTTTACAAAAAAATACTGTAAACAGCTGACGATCTAAAATAAATAATAACACATTCCATTATAAATTGTTAGACATTAAAGTATTTTCGAGCAATATCGATGACTTTTGTAGGAAAACACACGCACACAGAAAAAAGAAAAAAGTGACAGAAAAGCGGTGTCCGCCCAATATTTTTCCTAATTATCCTCCTTGTACTAAAAAAAATTTGTACAATTTTAAGTTGCTTAATAAATGAATATGTGTATAATAAATATACAAAATTAAAAAAAGCAAACAGTAATATATAATTTAATTAAAAAAACGATCTTTTTTCGATTTATTCGTCCTTCTACAATAATTCGTTTCTATCGTAATCACGAAAACAAATTATTTTACATACAAATAATAAGTACGCAAAATTCATATTAAAATTCCAATTTCCAATTTTATAACTTCAAATAAAAATAAAATGTTGATCAGTTTCGACGTTAAACGGCCATTATCTAGGCAAATAAACAAACAAACCTTTTTCCCTGTTATTATTTAGATAAATAAATGAGTTTCTATGATTAGTGTAACGAAGCTATCTAAATATATATTTATTAAATTGGTTATTTATTTATTTACCATGGTAGTTTAACGTCCGCACTATTCGGCATTTTAGATTTATTTTAAATTTTGAAATTGTGAATTGGCGTAATAATGTGAATTTTATATCTATGTGTATATACATGTATTAATGGTATTGTGTCATTAGTATTTATCTATTGTACTATCATATTTCCGTTTTCGGACTCATATGCATCGTTTCTTTTTTGGAAGTTAAAAAAACGGCTATATTGTTGAGGAGGATGATTTACGACCGATGTACAGACAGGTTGGCGTTTTGTTCTGTGCTATTTAAAATTTTTTATTTATTTTTTTATTTACCTCTTAACCTTGGTTAGACTCCGGGCCGTGTATAATATCTAGACTATTACGGTCCAAGAGCCTCAGGTTATAAGAGTGCCCTTAATCCATTGTCCCTGACGAACTGAAATACAGCGCTCTGGTTCACTTCTGAATTCGAGAGGACATGGCTGAGATTATCAAATCCGTGTCTCATTCTGGATGGTTGGAATGTAGGGCAGTTTATGAGAATGTGATCAACCGCCGGTGGCTCTTGTGCGCGACAGAAAGGACAAGTGGTTGGAGGGTGACCGTCCTCCAACAAATAGTCGTGAGATAGTCGCGTGTAGCCTAAGCGTAAGCGGTTGAGCTCACGATAATAAACTCGTAAGGTCCCCCCACCGGGGGGGGGCACCATTGCTCTACGGATTTCTTAATACTCTGGAGGTGGGACAGGGAAGAGATGTGTTCTTGGTTCCACTGTTCGATTATTTGAGTTTGTATTGCATCTGATATTTGAGGGGGCCCAAGGATGTTTTGCGGACTGCGAGCTGTAATGGTTAAGTGAGCTGCTGTGTTCGCCCTTTCATTTCCTGGGATTCCAGCGTGACTTGGGACTCACAACACCATTAGATTATACCCTTTTGACTGCAGCGCCATGATGAGTGTCAGGATATTTTAAAAATGTTTCCCAATTATTATTCATTTTATTTTTAAATGGATTTTGTGATGTAGCATTGGTATTGTAATCTTTCCTTCAAAGTTTATATTTTATGTCATATTAGCACTCTACTAACTTTATCTAGCGCAACTATCTGAATCCTTAATGGGCTGAGTAACTCCCTGTATCAGCTTTTTGTGATCAGTTATAACAGTAAATTTGTTTCCATATTAATCTGGCCAAAAAAAAATTAGCGTTCAAATAATGGCTATTTAATTATCTTCAAGTTCATTATGAAGGTCATGAGGCGATCTTGTCGCACAAGTGTTGATCTTAAAGTAAGTGTACCTTTTTTTGAGAAATCAAGCCTATTGAAAGAGAGTACTCTTAAATTCATTGAAATTTTTGTTTCAACTGGCACTCGAATTAAAACGTCGATCTTTTTTCTTTTTTTTTTTTTCCATGGTAGGTGGATCAAAAGTTTTCGATATCATTTCTGCCAAAGTCTGGAATAAACTTTCAATAACAAACAATTAACTATAGGAGTAATACTTTCAGGATTTTTGGCTTTCCGAAAATTAACTATTAGATTTGGTTTGGAAACTTTATCAGAAATATTATTATCCTTGAGAATTCGTATTTGCCCGGCTCTGCAAACGAGATGTTTGATGATTAAAACGTTCTAAGGCAGGTTAGTGGAGCATATGATGACATAGAACGGAACAAAGAATGTATTTGGTAATGAGGTGAATAGACTTAGGAAGAATATTTGTAACTGAAATGTGGATTTAGATGAGTGAGAACTGGAAGGATAGTAAGAAGAATGGTCGTGAGGTATTGTTGATAAGCTAATGACAGGGGGAAGAGTAGCTAAGAAGGAAGAGTAGCTAAGGGGGAAGAAATGGGTGGGTTATCATTGGAAGTATAGGGGCAGTGGTAACATTCCTGACAGCGCAGAAGGGGGGGGATTAAGGCTTAGGTTTACGAGATAGTTCAGTTTTATTTGGTTAATCGAAAGTGGGAGACCTCTACGGAACGTGAGAAGTAGGAAACTGTATCAGAAGCAATAACGTAAATCTGATAATACGAAAAAGATGAGTTTATCACCAGATAGCACACGGACCAGCCGTAGGTTAAAACTTGCGTGTACTGATAACAATAAAGATTTTGGTACCAAAGTTGGCACTTAAACTGTGTTTATCATTTAAGTAGCGAAAACGTTGCGACTGATTTTGTTTTTCAGTTCTAAATACTTTTATAAATGTGGAGTACGACTGCGAAGTCATATACAAAAACGATTGTAATTCTAACGTATTGAAATTGTAATAGTGAATAGCGACATAAACTGTAATAATTTTGCTCTCAGGTACGTGCAATTAGACGTAATGTATATATTCCGTTTAAATTCGTAATTAGTCAGAAAGACTAATACTCCGATGATGAATGGCGAGAAAAAAAACAATGACAGTTTTTGAGATAAAACCATTCGGATGAGAGTAAGGAAACCGGAGTAAATAATTTTTATTTCGGCTTATAAAAATTATTTAAAAGCGAAAGGAATTCTTCATAGGTCGGATATGAGCGCAAAAGTAGGAAACTGCTCTAAAACGCTAAAACCAAAAAAAAAAAAAAAAAAAAAAAAAACCAAAAAAACCTTCCAAATAAACGAATAATTTAAAAGTCAAAAATAAAAAAAAAAAATACTCTTTTTTCGAAATTATACGAATCAGGAAACTAAAAACGTTCAAAGGTTCACCGAGCGAGATCACTACTGTTCACCAAATTTTACCCAAAAACGATCACCTGCCGCCTCCTAGTTTGTTGCATAGGATCGCCAGCGGCCCTATAGTGCCCGGTATAAATCTGGTGGTGGAATCGTTAACGGTTACGCCCTCGCGATGCATCTGGGCAGTTTCGTAAAGTTCTTTCTGCATCAGAGCCAACGATACCTGATTCGAGGTGAGGAAATCCCGTAAAGAAATCAAGCCATCTGAGAGGCGTCGATCGGCCGCGCTCGAGATAAACTCGTCCCCGGGCGCTGCCGCTAGATTATTGCAAATCGATCCTCTGCCTTCGATGTAGAACGGGGTACGACTTTTTCGTAACACCTTCTGCAACGTAATGCTGGATCTCCTGCGTCTTTCGCGTTCGCGCTGCATCTTCAGCGAGTATTTACGTAGCACCTTGTCCGGCTGATCTTTCGTCTTGAACAGATACTGATAGTCCAGTCGACAGCTGATCCAGTTCAACAGCTGTTTCAACACTATCGAGATCACGTTAAACAGCGAGTAGATACAGCAACAGCCGGAAACCAACAACACCGTATCGAACAGCAAATAGATCGGATAGACCGGATAGTAGTCCTTCTGAGCGGATACGTAGTCGCCGAATCCGATTGTCGAGAAAGAAACGAACGCGTAATAGGCTCCTTCCAGAACGGTCCATCCTTCCATGAACATGTACGTGATGATCGATACGACGGCGATTAGCAAGGACATGATAAAAAGGCATATCATAACCCAATAAACGCTCGGCTTCCACAGTTCGACGTTCGACAGATCTTTACCTTGTCGCACCTGCTGTTTTATGTAAACGATACGCAGAAACAAAGCCAACCAGGTGATGATCCGTTCTAATAGTAAATTCAAAAACAGTATGCCGCTCGAACAGCCGAGAATCCCGTAGAAAATGACGAACACCTTACCGGCTCTCGTTGTCGGCGTATAGGAACCGTAACCTGTAATAAACAAAGGTAATCCGCACATTTTTTCGATCAGCACTTTTTTCTATCCCTATATCTTTATAGAGTTATAAATAGCGCTGGGCCAGTCTCTAGTATCGAGCACCAAACCGTAACTGCCGTCCATCGCAAAATCATCCCGTTCTACACTCAAGTCGCTACTATATCGCTGGTAGATAATGTAATATCCTGAAATTGGACATATAAATCGGTTAGCGGAAAAGTGGCCAGGCGATAAGTTATCAATATTCCCTTCAAATCCGCTAGACTTTCTTACTCCACAATCCGCAATATATCATTGTCAGCGTTCTTATCTCTGTTCTATTTTAGAGTCGAGAGTAATTACAGTCAAACGTGTCGTCATTGCATACGTGTACAATCATTTCTCGCAGTTTTTTACAAAAAAAAAAAGCAACAAACAAATCCGCATCTTTTAAAAACCGGTTTTAAATTCATTAACGGAAAATATGCGGCATTATCGACAAAACTGTGAGTATCGAAAATAACTTTAATTCATTTTGCCGGACAGTTTGAGATTATTCCGGCAAGCCAGCTAGTGTAATAGGAATAATCGTCAAAAGCACTGTTATTATAAAATTGCGAAGTAAATTACAGAATTTTATAGATATAAGAAGAACCGAGTTGTTTTGTTTAGTATAAAAATTAAAAATTTGATTATCGGTTTTTTTTTTTTTTTTTTTTTTTTTTGGAAAAAATTATAAAAATATCAGCGAATACTTCAAAAAATCATTACACTTGATTAAAAATGTTTACAAATTTTCAAATATCTGTAACTTAAATTTTGTATTAGTTCAGTTTCCGTTTGTGGTCCTTCAGTTATAATTTAAATGAAGCGTGTATTGAGCAGAAACGTAATTTGTATTACGTATTGCACATAATTTTAGAACAATTTAACTTAAACGTAGTTTTAGAAATCTTCGAAAAAGTGTGTCACAAAAAATTTTCTCCAATTTCGACTCGCTTACGCGCTAAAGTTTAAAATATTTCGTTAAAACTCGCCTTTATCGTTCCGCATTTTTGTAGCGTACTAAAGACAAAAAAAAAAAAAAAAATGCTAGTAAAGTATAAAACGGAAAATGCTTGTCCAGTAAAAACTAAACCATCTAGGTTGCTATTACATCGAATAAACATCCATCTCCGAAATTTCTGCAACATTACAATTTTTCTCTGATCGCTACGTTCGGAAATTTCAACTTTTATTACTGTATACCACTATCTATAAGGAGTTTTACTTTAGACACTTCGCTTATATACTCCCTATTTTATCAGTAGTCACTCCTTCTATTTGGCCGTATAACTCTGTTTTTCCCGTCCCGTCGTTTGCGCTCTCATCATTATCCCGATGATTTTCCCTCTCTCTTATTGTCTCCTCGCTCTCCTTCTTTAAATATTCTTTTTTCTTTATTAAATGTTCCATGTAGTACTTTCATATTTTAAAATTGAGACTGACGATACCTTATTGCATTTCTCCCGCATCTTTATACGTTTTTCTCTTTGTCTGCTGTTTTTAATCTTGTTTATCTTTCATCTCGTCGACAATTAATAGTATTAAATTTCGATCAATTTACTTTATCGCTGATGGAGCCTTCTGCGGAAATAACAAGTAAAAGAAAAAATATAAAACTTTTTATTTCTGAAAAAAAAAACGGTTTTCTTTGTTTAGTGTAATTTATAAAGACGCTGTAGATAAAATGAAGAAAAAAATTTTCTGCGCCTTTATAGTACATGTAATTCTATAAAAAAAAAACAAAACATTTACAATCCCCCACGATTATAAATTTTGATATTCAACAAAAGTATGGGGGCCGCCACCTTTCCGCCCTTTTTTTATAAAAAAAGTACAGGATTTTGTCTAAAAAGAAAAAAAGGTTCTCTAGATGTCATTCTTTTAAAGAAAATTTATAAACATATATCCCTAATGGGCAACGGTTTGTTCTCTAACCATTTCAAATATTACGTACAGTCGGTGACCCCAATTTAACGAACTTTTGAAATAACGGGGATTTGCTTTTTTTTTTCAGTTTTTAATGAACACTTTATAGTATGATGTATTCAATTCGTGTAAATATAGTTCTTATAATTTTCTAGATTTGAGCTTAAAAACTCAAGTTCACCCTTTTAAAGTTCAAGTGTGTGGTTGCTTGTCAATTCTGTGCCACCCGTGCGCCAGTTCACACGAAACGGATCCTCTTTTATTGCTGGCAACAAATACAAGGGTGCTGATTTTGATTTATCGGACTTCCGCAACAACGGACCATGCTTTCCCCCAATTAGTATCGAGGGCCTATTGTAATTATGTGTACTAATTAATAAGGAAATATTACTAGCGGGTGGAACAAAGATGCAGTCTAAATTTTCAAAAAAGCAAATTGTATGAAAAAATAAATGCAAAATATATCCTGAATTTGTGCAAAAGTCCGAAATATGAGTGTTAGCTACAAGAAGAAAAAAATACGCATTATACCAGCTATAAGCAAGAAAAATACGCACTATACCAGCTACAAGCGGGAAAAATATGCATTATATGCAAAATATGAACTGCAGTCATGAGAACGTCCGAAACTGGAAAAAATTGAAAAAACAGACAAATCGGGAGGGCCAGTTTATTGAAGACCCGAAATTTTCCCAGAAGCATCATTTTCAAAATAAAATTCGACTCTCACCTTACTCAGGGTACTTTTATTTTAGTAATTCCTATACACGTAAAGTTAGCGGGAAATATTGAAGGGAGCAGTTGCTTTAAATGATCGAAGTGGAAAATTCATGAAAAATAACACTAAAATTTCAACAATACGGAAAATGGAAATAAATCCAATATTTTTTTTATAATTTCTTTATGAAGTTAAAAGAAGCGAGTGTTCATTTTTGGTGGCAATAAAATTGTTCACAACTAATTTTTCTGAATTATAACATTATTAATGTAACTTTAAGTATTTTAATTATGAATTTTGTGTTAAAATTCTTTAAAAATCAATCTAAAATTAGTTAAAAAAATAATTTTCTAGCTTTAGTGATGCATTTTTTATAACTAAAATATCTTTTTAATTTTCCTCCCCACGAGGAAAAACCATGCGGGTTTCGCGATAGGAAACGTAGCGTATCAATTAAATTAAAGCGCGCAATAACGTAACTATATTCAGTATTTACCGGTTGCATATTTTACATCGTGCAACCTAACGAACTATTTATCTGCATGAATATTTTCGGAATAGTCACTGAAAAAAGCTAGCAAACGTATATATCAAATTAAATGCATGGTAGTCAATCCCTGATTGCTCCAATTATATATGTATACTAGCTGACCCGGCGAACTTCGTACCGCCCCAGAACCAATAAATATTGTGTTAACTTATCAGCAATCAATACTCAAAAAAAATTAAGTTCAATAAATGTACAAAAATCAAAATGAAAAGTATTTTAATTACATTGAAATAAATTTAATTCACGTGGCAGCAAGGCATTATCCCCCTTAATAACAAAAATCAGTATAAATTTACTTTGAAAAATTAAAGTAAACTACTTTTGGGAAACATGCTTTTTCGGGCTATATCATCAGCTAACAACACATAGTACACACACAATTTATATACTTTTTAATAAAGTGTGTACTCTGTGCAGTTAGCTGATGATGAGCTATACACGAAAAAAACGTGTTTCTAAAGTAATTTAATTTCTTAAAGTAAATTTATACCCTTTTTTAGGATTTCGTACCCATATAATATACGGAATCCCAATAAGAGGGTTCAGAAACGAAAAAAATATTCTATTATATAATAGCTCGGAAACGGTTTGACTTATCGGAATCAGATCATAAATTACAATCAAACTTCTCTATCTATGACAATTTACAACTTTAAGCTGACCGATTATCCTGGTCGGTAAGAAACCGTCTAGAATATATAATATAGAATTTAGAACGACCTCAAAAATCGCCCTTAAAAAATTCATAACTCATCATCAGATAACCGTTTAAAATCGAAATTAAAAATATAAAACAAAACACAACAGCCCTTTCATAAAATTTAAAAATTACGATTAAAAAATTATTCGAACTCCCCTTTTGAGCCAAAAATAGCAAAAAAAATGAATTTTCTTCATAATTTTTTTTTTTAATTTTGTATTCTGCTATTCGGGACAGACACAAATTCAACAAATCAAAGATCATAAAAATCGGTCCAGCCGTTGATTTAACTAACCCGACTTTGTTTTATATACAATGCCTGTCCCACAGGAAGTGAGAGTAACTTTGGTCTAAGTAGGCACCTACTCACAGCGCGTTCGCTCCGGGTACATCTTAAAGCCCATTTAATTATCTATCGAATGCAACAAACCGGGAGTTTCAACCTCCCGGGGGTTCGCCCTGCAGCATCGATTTGAAAAAAAGTGTTTCGTCGACCGCCACCGTTTTTTTGGACAAAAAAATTACAACATTTTGGAAGAAACTGTATTTCAAAGTTTTTACATAAATTATTACCCATCTTCATTATTCATATTAATCTTCTCGAAATAGGCACCTCTCGCTTGTAAAGGTCGCTTTAAACTCGCCGACAGGTGTTCTGTTTAAAATGGTCTGTACCGCATTCACGACTTCTTGATCGGTGTCGAATATTTTTCGAAATCGCGCTATGCTATCGAAATATTGTTGAATTACCGAGTCGAATATCATCAGGATACGCTTCTTTTTTTAATAAATCTAACGTCTCTTTAGCCGTTTTTGCAACCAACAATAATAACGAATCACATACCGCTGTTCTTGCTCGATACCTTTCTCATTCATGTTGACAACACAAAACTGCACGTGGTTTTCACAATTTGCGCCTTACTCTTTCGACTATAAAACACGTAATAATGCTCGTAGAAACGTTCGGTTTGTTGCATTTGACAGCTGATGGAATGCCCTTTAGGATTATCTGAGTGCGAGACCCGTTACGATGCGTTTTCAACCTGCCCACTCCGCTTGAAAAAAATTGTAAAGGTTGACAAAACACCTTTTTTTCAAATCGATGCTGTGGGTGTAGAGGCGAGGTATGAACTTCCGGTTTGTTGCATTCGATAGCTAATTAAATGGGCTTTAAACACGCTGTGAGTGGTTGCCTACTCACACCAAAGTTACTCTCACTTCCCGTGGGACAGCCATTGTATATAGATAGTAGACCAGGCCACGCGTTGCTATTGCTCAGTTGTAATACGTTGAATTAATATTATAAAACTAATGCTTACTGATAAAGATAAAAACGATTTAACCAATCTAAAAACACACAGGATTGAGCCTTCGAATTCACTTTCCGGATGGTTGGAAAATGTTTTCAATGACTGCACATGTTGATTTTTATAAAAATATTTCTATATGTTTTTTACCGGCATTTAGCAGTTAAAGTGATAGACGTCTTTTTATATGTAGCTTTTTTAGAACATCTTAAAATTTTTTTTCTTGCTGAGATAAATAATAAATCACAATATTTATACGACTGAAATATGAAATTGGCACTCACCGCACAAATGTGAATATATTCATACAATATTACTGAAAGTTGCGAAAATACCGAACACATTTTAAAAACGAATACATATGGATAATATGCGAGTATCGGACGGGCAGATGAAGCACATTTACCGAAACGAAAACACAAATAGATCTGAATAACTCGGAACACGAAATACATGCAAAAAATGGTTGATGCGCTTATTGTAATGTTTCCGGTCAATCTTTCGATTTCCCGTCGGTAATTAATTTTTCGGATCAAAGACCTTTCAGTTGTATAAATGTCTCATTATTGGGAAAATCTCTTTGTGCTTCTCAAATTTCTTTCGTTACCTGATTGCCGGACATGTGTTTCATTTTTTTTTGTTATTCTCGCGGTACTTGTGAAGTCGGGTCGTTTATTATTTTCTTTTCTTTTTCCCGATTTAGGGTATACCATGTTTAAGAGAAATGCAGACCGGTTTGCACTGTACTCGCTAAACGACCATTCGCCTACATTGTTCTGCTACATCTTTTGATTATATTTTTAGTTTATCGTTGCGACCATTTAATGACGGAAAATTTAGTCCGCTACAACTCACAAATGTTAGATGCAAGCACGTCTGTGATCCAACCAATTTGAAAAAATTTCCGACTAAATTACTGCAAAATGTAATAAGAATATACTGCACATAAGGAGAGTTTTAAAATGTGCACAACACATTCTCAGTAATTCACTTTCACAAACAAATATATAAATACTCAAAACATTTAATATCTGCATATAAATAGGCAAAGCCTTTTTTCGTTTATTAACCGATTTTCTTTTTCATTTTTTGTTTGGTAGCTATTAAAAAGCAGCTTTCTTTCTTATTTTAATATAAAATTTGTACAAAAAAAAAATAAAAAAAGAACTGCTTGTTACGATATTTTTGATTCAATTATGTTTGTTTTTTTTTAACTGCATGCGTAGCGCATGATTTCCGTGCCGTCATTAAGCGACCGCCCGCTGATCGGCTGAGAGTCAAAAACCGACACCTTTTTTTGCTTATTCGTTCCTCGCCGTTTCCAGGTATCTGAAATTACCCGCTCGCCTGTTTGGCCTACAGCATGTTTTATTGCTTCACGTATTCTAGGCGAATTTTGTAATTTCCGTGCAACTTTTTAAAATTTTTTTTTCTAGGAACCTAATTTAAATTTTAGCCAATATTTTAGAAAAAAAAATCAGCTAAATCGGTCGAGCCGTTCTTGAGTTACACTTTTTTGCGAATTGTGCAATTTCGGTGCGATTTTTTTAATTTTTTTTTTTTTGCAAATCTTCTCCTAAGAACTACGAATACAACAAAAAAAAAATTATTCAAATCGGTTCAGCCGTTTTGGAGGAGAAGCGAAACCCACATAAGGCAACTCATTTTATATATAAGATATTGTATCGTATACAATAATAATCACGGAAAAATTAATTTAAATGAATAAATAAATAAATGCATAATTGTTATTACCAAATTAAATGAATGATGAATGACTATGGAAAAACTTTGAAAAATTTTTAAAATCACTTTAAATAATTTAAATACGCTGAAAATGTTTACTTCAACGTTTACAGAACGAAGACACAAATTCAAATGATCGAGGAATTTGAATTTTCTATAACTAACCACCCTCAAATTTAACAGGTTTCTTCGATGCATATACCTACAGAAGTCGCTTTCGCAAATTTCGTAGAAGATCGGCATTGTAGCGGTACATTTACAACGATTAGCCTTACAATGTGACCGGACGGAAAAGATACTTCCGAAAAATGGTTCTTTATGACCCTTGAAGGTTGCGGTATAATATTCGTTCTTTTGTATCGGTGACAATCGTTAACCGCTTTGTGCAAACGATGATGTCGGCAAGGGACAATGAAGAAAAAAGGATCTAGTCTTTTAGAGGACAGTCTTTTTTTGTTCACTTTGTTAATTGTTCATCGATAGTCAGACCCATCTTCGTTGTTTTTTACGATGACACTGATGCGACCGAGAATATATCCTTCTTTCTTACACATATACATATACATACTCTCTCACTCACTTTTCATATTATGAGACTTTAAAGCTTTTACAGTGAACTTTCCCAAAATTTTCTTTCACACAAACCTTCTTCTGGCAATAACGAATACAATAAAAAAAAAAATTAACCAATTCGGTGCAGTCGTTCGCAAGTTATGGGCGTTCATACTAATCGACGATTCATTTTTATATATATAGATATATATATTTAAATTTGGCTATAGATAGGACCCCGTTTTTGGAAAGCCAATTCACGCTGTGAAACTCGTCCAACCGTTGTGGACCCTAACATAAAATACATTGTAAAGTTTTAAATTTTTTTATTACGTATTTTAAAGAATCATAACGGTTTAAAAGACTGAAAATAAAATTTTAATAATATTTACTATAAAAGATAACATTTTTAAACTATACCAGTGGGCCGTCAGACGTACTGTTTAATTTTCATAAATTATTTTGGTTTAGATTTAAGTAACTATGATCAAAATACTTATAATTAAGCTGAGTAATTAATCAATGCAAATTAGTGAACAATAATATCTTATTCCTCTCTGTCATATTTAATAATAAAATATATTTCTGTTAATGCGTAATGGACGTTAAACAATACGAAACATTGAATATATACAAACTCTCACATACAAATCAAATTTGGACTTGATTAAATTTTATATTTACACTTTTTTTGTCCCGGAATTTATCCATTTAGCCAGAGTATTGCCAATTACTTGGATTTACTTACATCAGGGGTGACTAACCCGCGGCCTGCAAATCGCATGCGGCCCGTCTTGAACATTTTTGTGGCTCACGAGATGGCCAAAATAGTAAAAAATGATGTTCTGCAAACTCATAATGCGCGCGCATGTTGGAACATTTAATATAATAAGTTTTATGTTTCACTCTTAAGTGACCTCAATGACGCAGTGACCATCCTAGTACCATTATTATATTATGTTTACGTATAAGAATAATAGTAAACACAATAATTAATAATAACTTATTACGTTTCAATTTTTCACTATAAAAAAATGTCTATAATTGGACTAAATCTAATATGGGGATATATGATTTTATATGGGGCCCGCGGAGTTGTGATGCATTTTCAAAGTGGCTCGCAAGATTATTTGGGTTGGCCACTCCTGACTTACATGTATCTAAACTTCATATTTGGTTCTTTTTTTTTTTTTTTTTTTTTTCATTATTGAGCTTGTTAGAAAGGACATTAACCCAACAACGTATAAAAATTAGGATTAGAAAAAGTAAAACTTAAAGTGATTTTCATTTTCCTCTAAATCATCACTTTAATTTCATCAAACTTTTTCCTCTATATTGTTCCCGTTTTTCCGAGATGACTTTGGCCACTTTAGACGTTTGATAAATATCGTAGCTTAACCTTAAAAATGTGTACAAAATTAGTTACTTAAAATGATTAGTGATACTGTGCCATTTTTTAAACACAACGAGCCATTTACATTTTAAATAAACATAATATGAAATAAGGAATAGAATCAAAAGTTCTCTTTTTCCTTTTCTTCTAAATTTTGCCGACGGAGAGCATTGGTCCAACAACATGTATGAAATAGATGAAACAGGTTGAAAATAGCTTCTTTTTTTATTTGATGTGGAACTAATGAAATCTTCTAAAATAAGAACAGTTGCGATAATAAATAAAGAAAGAAGATGAAAAGCATTATATAGAGCAGAAAGATCAAGTCTTAAAAGTTGAGAACTAAATAAATCACGTTCAAGGGATATACTGCAACATTCAAAGAAATTATCAGGATACAATGTACAAAAGCTAGATGTAGTCATGACAAAATAGACTAGAGAAGAATGAAAAAGACTGATGAGAGAAATGAAGACAAGGCAGCTTAGTAGCTATGGATCGACAAACGAGATAAATTATGAAATCAAGTGCTCAGCGACAGAATGGTAACCAATGAAGTTCATCTGGGGTGCGATTGTTGCTAATTAAAATAAGTTTGGGAATTTATTTATTTTTTCTCGATTAATAAATTATAATGGTTTAACAAAATTTAAGAATTTTAATTACATTCAAAAATTTCTGCATACATAAAAATATTTCAAAAAATCAATATAATATATATATTTTGATAAATGTTTCAACCCTACACAAAAAATTAAGCTAAACGAAATTTTGAATAAAGTCATAAATTAGTATATTTTTATAAAAATGATGACTAAGTCATCCGTATAAAGCTTAATATCAAAAACTGATTATTAGTTTGGACAGTAAACTAAATACTGAGACTATAATGCAAAACAAATATGTTTGTTTTCGAAATCTGCAAAATCAGTGAACTTTTTAGACTTTTTTCTTTTTTCAATATAAAAATTCAATTTATTATTGCTGACTAGTAAACTCTTAAAACAATGCCTTACTAAAGTCTCAGCAAATTTTTCAATCTGTCTTTGATTTAATTACATAGCTACGGAGACAATGAAATAAAAAAATATTTAAAATAGATTTAAATGGATGAAGCACAAAAAAGCAATATTTAGAAATATTATGATGAAAATTGTTCCAGGATGAAGTTGTTGTAAAAATCAAAAAAGAAAAAAATGACTATAAATTTAATTTTATGTATTGCATTAGAGTTCAATTCTTTTCAAAAATCTTATGTGGTGTTTGCTAAATAAGATCAAAATCCGCCACTAATAAAAACATACGTGTAATTTTAAATATTTGTGAATAATAAACTTCCCAGTTTTTACTAAACTCAAAATTAAATCTACTCGGCTTTTCATAGTGAGTAACAACAAAAAATCCTGGATATAAAAAATCGCGAATACAAAACTTTTGAAAAATACTAAAACCAAACTGATTTGGGTCTCATAGCGTTAGCAGAAAAACTGCAGTGATAGAATTTGTTGAATGGTATCATGTGGCAACAATGTCGGGCTTCATAGTGTCTGTATAAAATCTGAAAGGGTCTTGCATGTAATAGTCTACCCCTCCTGGGTCTCGCATAATACATTATAAAACTGCAAAATTTGTATATTTTATTTTTTTAATTAAGCTTACCCCTCTCTATGGTTCCTATGATTCACACGAATAATTACATTACAAAAAACAGAATTTTGTTATTCGAGCACTTTAAATAAGCCCGAGTCTCAGGTGGTCTGCTTGATGTACCGGATCGCACAACGATCTGGGCAGCGATATATATAGAAACCTATGAGAAACTGTTACGAAATATGCGACGTTAATTTAAATTAATTATTTTTAAGAATGACGAAGCAATTGAAAGTTACTCTTCTATGTAAGTATTATGGAAGAACAACTATCTAGGGGTTTACATGGCGGAGTCAGAAAGATCAAGTTTTTATGTATATATATTAATGTATGTGTATATTTTATAAGTAATGTATGTACATTTAATACTACGACGTTTTTATGAAAATTTGCGAATTAAAAATATAATACGATAAATATAGTAACTGGAAAAAACAACACATGTAGTTGTTGATTTTTCAGAATCAAAAATAAAAGGCTAGTTTTTCAAATTAATCTGCAAAATGCTATATGAAACGGTTAAGAAGAAAAATTCCAGCGCGCTAAGTAGGTCGAAATAAACTGCCTTTAGAATAAGAAAAAATTAATTTTGAATAATTTAAATATTTTCCCATCTTTTTATCGGTTATATTTGTTTTAGTTGTATTCCGTTCTGTTAGTGTGCAATATTGAAGCTTCAAATCGGATGTAGTCTCATTTCTCTGACGTTGGACATATCCGAGAAATAAACGTAAATCGTAATGTCACAAATATTAAAAAAATTAATGAACCATTTAAACGTTTTATAGCGAAAGTTTTTTTTTTATTAAAAATTAACTTCAAATATAAACATCTACTTTACGAGTTCGATGTAACTTCTTATTTAAGGCAGTTGACTACTAAACCGAAGGAGGTCACAAATTCAAATCCTGTCCTCCGCGTCAAAATCAAGTAGTCTCTGCATCCTTCTTTTTCTTCATCTAAACATCGTCTATAACCCACGTAGCGATCACAGTGTATTGTTCTTACTGATCAATCTTCCGCAAATATCGCCATTTGATGTTTACAGTTCTCTAATGTGATATTTAAGGTCTTTTTAACCGCTTTCGGGTTTCCTTTTCTTCTGAAACCTTTGTTTTCCCTCGAATCTTAGCTTCTCTAGCCCGCCATCACTTCTTGTGATATGGCCGAAAATCTTAATATTACGGATGGTGGTCGAGAACTTTTGTTTAGGTTGTCCCAAATTAAGTACCGAGTCATTAGACATCGTAGCTGTTTATATATATGTCATATAGTGCTAATACCACATTTCAAAAGCACCAATGCACTCTTAAACCCGATCTATTGATTACCCATGTTTCATATGAAAATATCGAAAAAAACTAATGCATCCCTCAACTACGTCTTGGTTTTTTTTATGAAGACTCTGTCTTTTCATATTTTCAATAGTTGTGTCATGGCAATTTGTTCAAGCCGTGTACAGCATTTAATTTAAAGTTCAATTCTATCGGTGCCTTTTATTAATACACAAAGACAAGTAAAATAGTTCACTATTTCGCTCTCAAGAATATTTTTGAGAATTATTCTATAACAGTCTTGCCTCGATGGAGATAATCATTTGGGTTTAGATTTTTTCACGATTAACATGTAGACGGTATTTACTTTCAATATGAGATTTCCGAATTCCGGTTCATTTGTCTGCAATTACACGAGAGAACTTTTTTCCTTTTAACTATTCTTGATACAGTCGGCGCTGTTTTTTCCTTTCTACGTTAGTTCTACTAGTATGGGTGTAGCCAGGGGATTTTACTTAGAGAGAATGCGCATCAGATATCTGTCATAAAAACTGATTCAAGTTCAATATGAGAAGAAAGATGTAGAATCTGAAGAAACATCGCACTATTACCTTTCTTCATGCACTGAAGTTTATCACTGTTATGGGTGGAAATATGTGAAACATATTCAACCTAAAAGTTGTTTCTCTCCTGTTTCAATCTAATAATACAAAAAATTGCGTACATTATGGTGCTGAGCTTCCTGCTGATACGTGCCGGTAATAGTTCTTGGCAAGATTAATATCAAATGAAGCACGGAGAGATGCCAGGATATCTGTGTTTTTTAAAAAGGAATTATTTATTTAGGCTCGGCAATTTTGAAAATGATGATAATTATTTGTGTTCCTGCTGTGGTGCAATCGGATTCAAAGCAAATTCGAATGAAACACCGCGCGGTCTAACCAATTATTCTACAGCAGCAGAAAAAAGTTGATCACAAATATTGAAAAAAACTTTTTTGTTACTATTGATAATGTTTGACAGCTGCAGCATATTTTATGCAAACAAAAAAGAACTTTGTGATTTATTATCGAATAAAGTATATTAAAAAAAACACTCGTTTTTTGATATTTTTTTTATCAAACTATCGTTTGACTATTTTAATTTTATTATCCGTTTTTACAACAAGGATATTTATTTTTCTCTTTTCTCAAATCAGAATTCCTTTTATCTTTCCGTTCAGCCCTTATCTTCTTTGGCCAGATGGTTTGACATGTTTCCTTCTCTTTGTGTCGTCCCCTGATCACCGCCATATGTCGACTTCGTTTCGGTCGTACCTTTCTCCCTTCTTTCCCTTGTCTCTTCTGCGCGGTGCTCTCTTCACCCCGAAGATTCCTTTTTTCTGTGTGTTATCAATCACGTCTTCTTCGAATGTTCCTCACTCTTTTCAGAACGTTCTCTCTTCTATTCTCAGCTTTTGGATCTTGGTCTTCCTAAATGACTCTTATGTTCTTTCATTTCCTTCCTTATCAGTTGTTCCTTTTCTAGTTTCTTTCATTCATTCAATCTCGCATCAGATTAAAATCTAATATGTTATGCTCCTTTTGAGCTATTACTTAGATTCCTTGGTTATTGGGCTGTTGCTCTTGTTAAGCGTACCCATAAAAAAAAAATCCCTGGCTTATTCCCGGTTTCCCTGGTTGGGAGGCCAGCGGGTTATTCATTGCTTCCATTCTTAATATGTAGCTTGTGATCAATCATATTTAAGTCTTAAGTTTATTTTTTATTACTTCTAATCTCTCAAGCTTATACATTTTTTTCCATTTATTATTATTATTGTTATTATTATTATTATTACAATTAGTTTCGAAGAACCTATATAATTCCACAGCTGCTTTAGGTATTGGAAAGGTAATTTATATTTGAATTTTTCACTACATTACTTAATCTGTAACCTCAGACTACACGGTTTTCCCGGTTGGGTGGCCGTCCTGCAAATCTTATTTCTGAAAAAATCAATTTGTGGCTCAATTCGTCAAAAAAAATTTTCATGTTGGCACCGATTTTTACGAATATCTTTATGGAAGACTTCTGAAATTATGGGCTTATCCCGTAGATGAGGTGTTTGTTGAAAATCGATGCTCTGGGTTTGAACAGTTTTCACCAAAATATCAAATTTACTAGGAAAGAAGAAGTAAAAGGTACTTTGACGTTTTTAAATTTTTTAGCACAGAAAAACGAGAATCAGTATAAGCGCATGTATATTTACGTACTCAATTTCTTATTGGAGATATATGATGTCCTGATCGTTTGAACCGTTTTACGGCTTTCCATAATGATTTATTACTATTATTAAGGCTGTCTCCTTTTGTCCATTGCACCCCTCCAATATCCAATTTGTGTGTGATCCCGATCACGTAATGTTCGAGTGTGCATCTCTTGCAACCGATCAAGCTACTTTCTACTCCTCCCTTTTACAAATTGGTATTCCCACTCCATACAGTGCTTCGTTCATTCTCTCCCTTCCTTCTCCTTCTGCTGTTCAGGCTCTTGATTCCTTTTTGTCGGCTATCTCTGATCGTATAAAGGTCTAGGTTTCCTCGTCCTTTTTCCTCTGTTTTTGAGCCAATGTCCTTGTAGCCGAACCCCAAAAAAAAAAAAAAAAAAAAAAAAAAAAGAGGTAATAAATTTCAAATGTAATTGTTATATCATGATATATAAAAATGTTTTCGTGGGAAGAAGCGAGACAAAATTTTTGAAATACCATTTTTACATTTAACAAAACAATAAGGATTACCAAAATCAGTTGAAAATGTATTTTTGTTATAATACGTGGTGTTCAAGATACCGTAGAGTGGGCGGGTACTTTGAATAAATACTAATAGAAACCCATCTGTAACTAGAAACCCATCTGTAACTAGTGTTTACTTCATCTACTTGGAAATATCGAATAATTTTTTTCCTAGTATTTTTGGAAGAATTGATTTTTATTTATTCATTTTTTTATATATTATTTTCTCTAAACAAAACCAAAAACAAAAATGTCAAATTGGACGCAAAGAAATTCTCGTTGAATGTGCGATAACTCTTTGTGAAAATACCGGCTGTTCTCAAAACTGCCTAATATGAAGCGATGTGTAAAAAAACATAGTTAAAACATTACATAATTCGCTAGCTTTATGACATTACTTCGAACTGGGGCATACAGATAAGTCAATCATGCACTCAGTTTCCGCAGCCATCTTCGGTTCAATTAGCTTATCTTAATAACCAGAATGAATTACAACTGTAGCGTGCAATCACGATATTCTTTTTCGGTGGATGTGCCGCCACAAGCACGCAATATACATTCAGTATATTTTTTTCATACTATACGCGTATCTATTTTTATTTTACTTTTTATTTCCATTAAGAACGAATCAACAGCGTAATATTAGGAGAAAGTTCTACTATTCCAATACACTGGCGCTAGTTCATTTAATATTTCAAAATTCGAAAAGACGCTTGTAATCAATTTCCGTTCGACATTAACGCGATAAGTCAGCCAGTGCATAGAAAAAAGAATAACAAATGAAAAGAATGTAGTAAAAAGAAAATTAAAAAAGTAAAGTTATGCATGCGACAGATGTCAAGGATAAAAATCTACAGAACTAGTGTTTAATTATTATGTGAGGGAGCAATTTGGAAGGTAAATGGTGGAAAAGATACTTTGGGATGATGAAATTGGTGAAGTTGAGGGAAAAGTATGCAAGATTATCACGTGAAACTGCAAAATGAACTAAGATGAAGAGAAATAAAAGCTAAAATAAGGATTTTTCAAGGCATAAAATGCTTTTCCTTATAAACGGAAATGTAAAAATAAATACGAATAGAGGATGCGAGTGAAAGGCGTTTAGCGAGGAAATGATGACCTAAATACTATCCGCGAAAAGACAGAGGTGAAGTAGATTCAGGAAGAATTATTAGAACCGGAAAAGATTTAAGGCCACCAAGATAGAGGCACGAATTTCGGATTGCATCTAATTTAGACAGACAAGATTTGAAGGCACAGCCATGATAAAAAGAATGGTAGTCGAATTTGGAACGATGATGGATTTATACATGGAGATCAGAATGTAACGATCACTATTCCATTCGGTTTGGAATAGAGCTTCCAGCAAGTTTAGCCTTCTAATAACGAAAGAGGAAAGATATTCAGTTTGTTCGAAACAAACAGAAGAAATTACCGCAAGAAAAAGGCATATTTGCTAAAGGATAGATTAATCAAAACAGGATTATAAGGGTAAATTAGAAAGAGAGATGGAAAAGTTATTGAGGGAAAAAAACGATTCAGTGCAATGAGAGACGAATTAAGAGCTTCACGGCAGCTGTAATATTAAGGAAAGAAGAAAAAAGTTGGATGTAGTCCGTAAAGAATAAAGAAATCGAATTCAAAGGAAAAGAAACAACATTAATAATGAAGGAATTAAAAAAAGTAAGACTGAGTAAAGAATCTTGGGAAAGATCATGAAGAACTTTTTTTTAGCGTACAGGCATGGAGAAGAGAGACATTTAAAACGATACATCATGAGGTTAATAGTAAAGGAAGAAAAGAGAACTAAAATGTTAATTGCTAACACTTTATCTCTTAAGAACTGGCAAATGCGCATTATGAAAAGTACAGGAAACATTACGGAAAGAAGTTAAGGTATATTACTTTTGGATAAAGGATTATACGTCGGAAAAAAAAAAGAATAGTACAATTTAGAAGAGGAGTAATATCGTGTCGAAAGTCTAACACATATTGAGAAACGCATTATTATGTTCCAGCCATCAAATAAGGCGCGTGTTCAACGTGTAGCATCGAACAGCTTTCTGATACATAACTGTTGAGAACATTGAACGTAAGGAATAACTTTTATTTTTAGGAGTAGGAATGATGATAGCTCTAGCCGGAAAAAAGAGTTGTGCCACTGAAAAAGGAAAGTACTATTAAAAAGTTTGAGAATATTGATGATTTGTTCGGACCGGTTTTTAAGGACAAGATAATACTGTCGAGACCTGGAGAAGAGATGGAAGATTTTGAAAGAACGGACTTTAATTCAATAATGTAGAAGGTAGAAGTTAAACAGTGAGAAGAGAATTTCGTAGAAAAGGAATAGAATAGAATTTATCAAAGCTAAAAAAGTAAAGAGGAGGGAATCGATAAAAAAAAAGGCTATCGACGGGAATGTTGAAATTAGAATGATGCTCGGAGAATGGGAAACTAAAAGATCTAGTAATTTTCGAAAAAATGTAAAAAGGGGTAGTTCTGAAAAAGAAGAGCAAAAATTCATTTAAGACCGTAGGCTTTACATTATATACCGAGCTTTTACGTTCGACCATTTATGAGCAAGAAAATTTTCAGTGCTAGGGTTTAAAAAGAAGGTTCTATAACAGTGGTTCGACTGCGGTCAAATGCAACATTGTACTACTCGTTCTACGAAAAAGAAGTGGACGTAGCACGACTAATGTAGGATGAATGGTGACGGAATGCTTAAGGGTAGTTGTACCGGATTGTAGAAAAAAATTATAAACACATACTGGATCAGAACCAGATTGAATATTAGGAAGCGAAGAATGTGCGAAAAAAGTCGAACGGAGTTCAAAACGAAATAAGACAAAAATTTAGTCAGATAAACGGTTAATTGTGTTTTAGAGTATTGAAACGAGTACTCAGATTCACGAATACATTCGAAAAGTATTGTTTAGAAATTCTCTTAGTATAATCAGAAGGGGAAAAACAAATTAAATAAGTGGAGAACAATAAAGATTTCCGAAAAGTGGACGGATGTTGGTTTCTTATCACGTTTCTGCTATTCTAAGAAAATTCAACTTCCTTCAAATATTTCATCGAATGCGAAATCTACTTCCTGCAATCGGCGATTAATAAATTTCAAGCGAAAACAATGGTCTGTTAACATTTTCTCCTGCAAAATGTAAATTTCTATAATTTTTTTATGACGCTTCTAACGATGCTTTTTCTTAATATTCTTATTTGATCAAATGGTCAAATTTTGATGTCCGATGTTTGGTGTAAAATTTACATGCGACCCCCCCCCCCGCCGATTGCGTAAGTTCTTTATCCGTTGTAAAATGTTTCACGTAGCCTGAAACACCGATCTCACTATGTTTCAACAAATTTTTGATAAAATGTATTTATTTATTCTTTTAAATTTCTTCTTATGTTTTAGCCGTTCTCCCCCCTTTTAAACAGCTTGCTGAATAAAGCATTATTTTTTGATTACTATAATGTAACGATAAATTTCTATCATTCTTATATCGCCCCTTTTGTTGTTTTTGTTTGTTTTAAAATAAAATAAAAGAATAAAACAAGAAAAAAATGTTTACTTTTCCTTTGTTGTTTAAACTGAAATTAGTCGTACTTCTAATCGAACATAGTCTTGTAACTTTTTATTTTGGCTGTTCGAAGTTTTAGCCCTCATCAAGGAGAAATATCTTCCGAAAAACCTGAAAAAACGAGGTAACCCAGAATGGAAAGAGAAAACGACTAGAACTTAACAATGAAAAGAGAGAATTACAGGAAAGGTTCAGCGAAATGAGAATAGTGTGGAAAAGGAAACGCCGCTTTTAAGGGGGGCAGGAGGGATAAGGCTATAAAAGAAGTGGAAAATTAGTACAAAAGAGCAGGTTATTATTCATTGTGTAACCATTCACTGCAATTTCCCAAGCGAAAAATCAGTGATCAGATATAACCCAGTGTCTTAGGTCAATGTAATAATACTTGAAAAATACATTTACAATACTCAGTAAAAGAAATATCAGAGTGTGCATTAACTTCGAGGGGTTAACTACTCTCTCATGTTATTAATCTGTGTTCCTTCAGCATTTTAAACTTGCGGAAATGCTACTCTAGGTACCGTGAATTTTACGCAAATATCTTCCAACCATTTTCATTCTTTTCTTTATCACAGGTCCATGTAACGAAAATGTGTCGATGATGGAAAAAATTCGATATAATCTGATATTGCAGCGTTGTTGCCGAATGTTTAATATTATTCAAATTCAAATTGGAATTTTTATTTTTTTATTTTAAATTACACATTTTTTAAGTGTATTTTACAATCATTATTTCCAATAAAAAACAAAAAAAACAACTCTAACACGCATTTATTAATGAAATAACTTAGTTAATTTTAGCGTTATTTTGTTCATTCAATTTTCCCAGTTTACATGTGTTTAGGCCAATTTTGTAATTACTAATAAAACTGCATAATTCTTAGTTTAACTATAAATACAAAAATGAAGAGATTTTAAATAATGAAAATACCAAACACTTAATGTTATTATTACTTCATTTACGCGTTTAATTAAATTAGACACGGCGATAAAGAATTCCCCTCGTTAAGATAGGTAAAATGCCCCTATTCCGGAATGTTGAAATTAACTTGGGCTAATGTTTTTAGAGTATTTAAGATAAAATTTGGCCATATTAGTAGCTTCCGACAACTTGGCATAACCTGTGTATAACCTAAAAATCGTTATTTTTAAAAATTATTTTTTTCTCTTTAAATAAAAATGACATCTTCATGAAAAACAACTTCAAATTTTCTTTCTTATTTTAACTTAACCGCTATTTATATTCGCAGCCGGAATGATAAAATTGTTTTGTATTCCTTTTAACTTAATTTCCCTAGTTGCTTTAGCCGTAGTTGTTTTTATTATTCATTAACGTTATAGCTTTTATATTTCAGATTATTTTAAGCCATCCCTAGTTTTGTCTTCATCAGTTTTCTTTTAGCTTGTTGTTCTAGTTTTATCCTAATTATACTTTAACTTGTAAACAAAATGTTACTCTATTGCAGTTTGACCACTGAGTTCTAAGGGTGCAGGGCATGAGTGTGTTTATTTTTATTTTTATTATTATTAAAAATTTATATAAGCTTATATATTCAATATTAAATAAAACGTTTAAACTTAATGTGTAAACATGGATTAAATTTCTATTTTAATTTATTATATACTTCCCTTAAGTAAAGCGAAGGAAGAGAGATAGAACAAAATAAATTAAATAAAATAAAATAAAAAAAAAATGTTATGATAGCCTATGTACGTTTACTTTAAATTTCCGCTACTCGCGGATCACTGCGCATTTACGGTATCTGAATTTTATATTATTTTTATTTGTATGTATCACATATATAAATAAATTGATTTGATTTGATTTGATTTGAAAAAAATTAGGATCATACAACATGTTAAGACTATTATGCGTGAATTTTTTAAATCATAATATGCACTCTGTCTGTTTAAAAAGTTTCCAAAATATTTATAATGCGCAATAACTTTGAAAAAACTTTCTGGTTCAGAAAATCGTAGAAGAAAAGTTGAAAAAGACAAAGTTTTTGAACAAACTAAAAAACATACGAATATTACTAAATACTTTAAAGAAATTTCTAAGGTGAATAATTCAGATATCGAATCCGATATCACCAGTTTTACATTAGAATCTGAAAGCCAAGTAACGGTCAATATTTCTTTAGATTCTAAACAATTAGGCACTAAAAATACACACTCATCTATTCAAGGTGACCAAATTAACCAGGTTGACCAGCCCATAAAATCCTTGTATGAACCGTCTGAGTTGTCTCTAAGTCAAACCCAAGGTATGACTTCTCTGGCTGATAAAAGTATCAACACACATGGAATAAAAGAATACAATGTTTCTGATGTAACTACATGGACAAGAGGACTTAATGCGAGCAATATAGATCACATTATTTTGTGTGGACCCTCACAAGTACATCTAAATAATTTTCCGAAAGATGAAAATGGGCGTCATTTCTCTACGACTTATTATTCAAGAAAGCTTTCAAACGAAGAAACTATCAGACGTCGGTGATTATTCAATATCAAACGACAGTGTTTTTTGCTTTTGTTGTCAACTGTTTGATTTAAAGTCAACTACAAAGTTGACCGCTACTGAAGGCTTCAAAAATTGGAAACGTTTACGTGAAGCTTTGAAAATGCATGAAAATAGTCCTGCACATAAAAACGCATTTATCCAATGGACTGAAGCTGAAATCAGGTTCAAAGCTGGTTCAACTATTGGCAAGGAAGAACAGAAGGTAATTTCTAAAGAAAGATTACGATGGAACAATGTGCTTCAAAGATTGACGTACATAACCTTGTATTTGGCTGAAAACAACATGGCATTTAAAGGACCATCCGATAAATTATTTACTCCGGAAAGTGGAAAAATCTTAGGCCTTGTACAATTATTGGCAAAGTTTGACCCCATCATGGAAGAGCATGTCAGATTGGTAGTGAACGTTAACTCAGCTGACCATTATTACGGCAAAAATATACAAAATGAATATTAATTGAACTCATGGCATCAAAAGTTATATCTACAATAGAATCCCGCATAAAGGATTCAAAGTATTATGCAATCAAAGCTGATTGTATTTCTAATATAAGTCATAAAGAGCAACTTTCAATCACATTAATATGCGCCGACATAACAGAGGATACCGTAAGCATAAAAGAATATTTTATTTCATTTTTGCAAATAGATGATATAACGGGTGCAAGTCTCACAGAAAGCATTTTAAAAACTGAGTGATCATGGTCTTGACTTTAATGACTGCAGAGAACAGGGTTATGATAATGGCGCGAATATGAAGGAGAAAAATAAAGGCGTACAGAAATTAATTACGGACATAAATTCACTAGCTTTTTTTGTACCATGTGGATGCCATAGTTATAATCTAGTATTATGTGATCGGGCAAAATCATCAGTAAAATCTGTTACCCTGTTCGGAATTTTACAAAAAATGTTTAATTCATTTGCAGGATCGGTAAATAGATGGAAAATTTTGACCGATCGTTTGAAAATATATACCCTGAAACAGTTAAGTGACACGCGCTGGGAAGATCGAATTGAAAGCGTCAAAGCGGTTCGTTATCAATTATGTGAAATGCATGATGCTTTAGTTTCCTTGGCCGATGTTACCAAACAAAGCGAACCTGCGACATCACACGAAGCGACTACACTGGCAGGACAAATAATAGATTTTAACTTTATTATTTCTCTTATAATATGGTATGATGTTCTTTTTCAAATTAACATTGTGAGCAAAGCAAGTCGGTCACCTAAAATCAGCTTTGACGACTTTACGGAAATGGTTGATAAATGTTGCTCTCATTTGGAAACATATAGACAAACAGGTTTCGAACAAGCTATTATAACAGCAACTAAATTAGCATCCGAAACTTTTTTTTTTTTTTTTTTTTTTTTTTTTTGGGCATGTCAGCTAAGTTATTCAATCCAACGGTATGACAGCATTAATGATTATAAAGGAAAAATATTAGAAACGGAACATACGAATGAAGCTAACAAAGGAATAACCAAGGGAGACGGAAAAGAAAGGAGAATTTTTAAACCACAAACGCGACTGAGATGCGTTAAATGTAGACCGGGTGAAAAGGCTGCTGATGAACCAATAACTGGTCCAAAAAAAAAGTTTGAAGCCGAGTTTTTTAATGCTCTTTTGGACACCGTGCTTATATCTATGAAGGAAAGATTTCAGCAGATGCAAGATTTTTCTATCACGTGGAATTTCTTGTTTAACATAAAAAAAATCAAAATAAAGAAGAACTAATGCGACATTGTTCTGTACTGCAAGAAAAGTTAACGGTCAATTTTAAATCTGATATTGATGGAGATTTGTTGTGCGATGAAGTTTTAGGTTTGCAACACTATCTTGAAGACAGATAGGCAACACCTACTGAAACATTAAACTTTACCAAAAAGCACTATCCTCAAGAGAAATCCCAACTCCTGGATATCGCTGCGTATTCTGTTAACAATACCAGTGACTATTGCAAGTGGCGAACGTAGTTTTTCTAAACTAAAATTGATAAAAACGTACTTGCGGTCTACAATGTCTCAAACAAAATTAACTAGTTTGGCCGCGTTGTCCATTGAAAATCAAGTTGCAGAAAACCTAGATTTTGCCAGTATTATCAGAGAATTTGCTGACAAAAAAGCTAGAAAAATAAGGTTTTAGTTGTATTTTAATTGAGTTTAAATTTTTCATGACTAACTGACAGACAACATAGGTGTATTGTTTAGAAAATGAACGGGTAAAATATGTTATTATTAATAATAATAAATACATGTTTGTAGTTTTTTATCAATTCAATGAAAAATATGGTACAAAATTCAAAATAAATTTTTTAAATTATAATCACATCACACTAATTATAAATGTGAAAGTTTGTAAGTTTAGATGTTTGGATGTTTGTTTATTACTCAATTACACTTAAATGGTTGGACAAATTTAGATGAAATTTCACACAAAGATAGAAAATGACCCGTACCAGGACATGGGATACTTTTTATGCCGGAAATAGGTTTCTGCGGGATAATGTCCCAAAAACTGGTCCACACGGGCGAAACCACAGACAAATACTAGTCAAATATTACAGGGCGCCAAATGCATGACTTGTCCGAGGCGCCTAGATGGTTAAGGCCGGCCCTGCATACATATGCGACATGTAGTTGAACATGAATAATTTAAAATTAACACACGCAATTTGATTTAATTGTGCGTCTGATTCGCAGTAGGAATGGTTTTCAGTTTTCACGATTATTTTGTATAAATCGTTTCTTATTCTAAAGTCGTAGCTTCAATTCAAATTCGTTAATTAAAAGTTATATAAATTTTCTGAAATGTGAAAAGTGAATAATATGCATATTATGTTATATAATGATAAATTGAAATGATAGGTTGTTACCCCTAATATCTGTTTTGAAAGAACATATTTCTTGATTTCGCGTTGGAACCAGAGAATTCCATTTTTTGGCCCGCATTGAAGATAATTATCACTAAAGAGCGCAGCTGTCGTCATATATCTATTGTACCACTTTTAAAGAGAAAAGGCTACAAAGTACTGATGCCAGCGCTGAAAGGAAAACAAAAACTACTGAGTGTAGAAGAATCAAATGGATCTCGATTGGTAAGAAAAATTAGATGGGTTATGGATCTCGTACCCTTAAATAATTACGTAAAAGTTTAAGTTCCTACATCATCAATTTCATAATCCCCTATTAGTGCTGGTCTGTATTATCAAATCGCGTGTTTACTTAACAATTTATATGGAAAACGTCTAAATTCAGATCCAGAAAAAGTTGATATCATCATCGATAGAATTAATAGTACCAAGAATTTGAAAAACACCTTTTTAGAAGTTTTTCAAAAAAATAACTGAAACACAAAATCTACATTTCATATAGCGTCGTCGAACGATTTAATAGACTTTCCAGAACTGATCGTAGAGGAACTACAACTAATTTGTACTGCTACATACCAATCATCGCAAGCTATATGTTATTTGGCGGAAATGTTATGTGAAAATATAAGGTGAAAATGATTCATTAAAAAGAACAAACTGGAATAATTAGACTTGAAATGAGATCAAGGCATATTGATAATCGAACGTACAAATCTTACGTGCATTACGAACCACACACTTATGGCGTCAGAGGTATCAAACGCTACTGTTGTAACGGTGCTAACGGTAATAGAACCATTCTCATGTTGCGGCAATTATTTATTATCTAGCTCATGTAATGTGCCTGTCGCGAATTCAGAGACCAGCAGAACAGTTAACAAAGTTATTTGACTTTAAATTCCCTCCTTCCCTTTTCTCGTTTTTCTTTTTCTCTTTCACCTTCTCCCTTTTGAATGACCTGCTCTTTTTCCTGAGTGCTCTCATCTATACGCCGAACTTTTGGCGTTGGATATTCTTACCCCTTTCAATGCTTCCTTTATCCTTTCCTTCCCATCTCCAGCCGTTATTCCCTTCCTTCTTTCCTTTATACTTTCTATCTCCGATCGCCTCAGAATCTGAGTAGGTGATCTAAGTCCATGTAGTTGGGTCAGTGTTAACACCGAGCCCATTTAAAAAAAAAAAAAATAAAAAAAATATGTATATATATTACCGATGAAAATAATGACAAAGATTAAGATTATATTATTTACTCAAAAATTACCTTATAAAGTCAGTAAGTATGCAATGATTGAACAGATATTTCTTATTTTTATAACTATTTTTATGGACAAGGTAAAAAATACGATTAAAAATCTATAATCTATAAATAAATTATTTATTTAGTGACCCGTCAAGTAAAATAATTATTCATTCAATCTCTACAAAGAGTTATCGAAAATGTTTCAATTTTATAAGTCAATAGCAGTAGAGCCTATGACTAACTGTTGTATTTTATTAAATTTATGATTAGATAAAATATTTCTACTGGTTAAAAATGAAAAAAAAATAAATAAATAAACGAACTTCAAATGATAAAAAGACGGAAAAAGTGTAGTGGTCAATTCTAGGTTACATTATTAACGGTCTTAACCGACAATGTTCAATATTTTCCCGTATGATAATTTTTCAATGTATTTCTTATGACTTTGCAGTCGTCAAACAATTGAAAAAGTGTTTTAGTTCGATATTGAGTCAGATTTTTAAATGTATACTATGGGCTAGGTCGACTTGTCTGAAATGATTTTATTTGCTGAATTTTTTCAACGACGATCCAACATTATTCCGGAACGTGTCATACATGTTTTCAGCATATTTTTTCCTATAGAATCTGATAGTGTTATCAGTTTTACTATATAAATAATATACGAAGAGTTAGCGATTAAAAGCCATAAAAAAGCCCGAAAAAATCGGTTTTTTGAATTTTTCGTGAGGATCCCAACCGAAATCCAATTTTCTCATTAAACTGTTGTATTGACCATAGAAAAAGGTGTAATTTGAGGGGAAAAAAATTACTCGCAGCCCTTTTAATAAACAAAGTTATTGCACATTTTAAATACTTTGGAAGTTTTTTAAAAAAACAAAGGGCATGACTTAACAAAATTTACACATAGTAGTCCTAACATGTTGTATGAGCCTGATTTTTTTCATGAAATCTTAAATACTCTAAAAACATTAGCCCAAATTAATTTAAATATTCGGGAATAGGGGCATTTCACCTATGTTAACGGGGAGTAGTACTGTTTATTTGAACACTAGCTGCATCCAGCCAATTTTTGTGGCTGGATGTTGTTTAAAATTAAAAAGAAAGAAAACGCACATTTTTAATATGTTTAATTTCGCAATGTTTGTGAGTATAGAATACATTTTTTGTTGTTCATTGTCTGCGCAGATGTAGCGATTGTCTGGTTTACCGACTACTATAGAACACATAACATATGATTGTCCATGTGCGATAACCCGCACAATTCTGAAGATTGGTTCTGAGCTTTGTTGGTGGTAATTGCAAAAATCGAATTGGGAGTTGCAATTTTTACTCAGCCAATCGTGCGATTCCTATAAGTAGTTTGAATATAGGGAAATGTATTGATCGTGTAATGTCAACCACTCGGTATTTTCATCTTTCTTCAGTACTTTTTTTCGTTAATTTGATAGCAAATAGAGGCAGACAGTATTCGTTTTAGTGATTACACCTTTACTTAAGATTTATCAAGAAGTAAATAAATAAAGCTTATTTAAAACGGTAAATAGCAAAAGCTAACTCCCTCTGGTAGGAGATAAGTTGACCTAATCTCCCGTGCTGGCTAGGCAAATTGATGTATTTTATATCTTCTGCCGGGTTTTGACGGTAATAGTTAATATGCAATACCAGTGTAGATGTAAGTGTAGACACGCAAGACTACACTCGGAACGGATTACAATCGCTTGTTATCGCATCACAAATACTGTACGCAAGTTTGCCTACTATACATCAACTAATGCGCATATGGTGGTATGCATATTTGCCATTGCCTACCACGTGACTATTAGCGGTTATTTAATTATTTTTATAATAATTTCTATAATAATTTCTATAATAATTTCTATAACAATTTCTGTCGTCCCCTGGGATCAACTCAAGACGTCCGTGATGGAGTCGAGTGCTTTAGCAACTAGGCTATCGTGGTGACTGGAAAGAATTACATACTATTAATAATAAACTACGGGTTGTATAAGCTAAAAAAAAAATACGTAAACTCCAATGAAATGAAAATAATGACTTATTATGCATTACATCAATCACATGCAGACTATAAAATGACAGTTTAAGGGACTGTGAATAAATCTAATTTAAAATATGAACTATTTGCAAAATAAAGCAATATTAATGAATAATAATTGACTACAATTATCATATAAAACGTAGTTTTCGACGAAAATGGAACTTTTTAACATCCAGACCGTACGTACATTGTGTAAATGGATAAACGTAGAAATAAACATAGAAAAAAGGCAGTCATCCGAAAAATAAAAAAATACAAATATCAAAGATTCATGATAAGAAATGAACAGTTAGAATTCTTCGTAAAATACTCGATTTAATCCCTGAAAATAATTTTAAAAAAATACAGCAAAATACAGAGTTATCACTTAACTCATAAGTAAGAGATCAGTATTTGATTAAACACTCACTAATCTAACTGCATCTTCCGCAATTTTTATATATACAAGGTCTGACAATTAATAATGAGACTGATTTTTTTCCCACACTGTGAAAACTCCGGAAGATTATACTATCTCAAACGGTAGACACATTTACTGACCTCGTACGAGCAGTAGTTTTCCTAAGTTGTTCAAGTGTCTACGTGTCGCTTGTATTATGATTATGGAGCGGCATAATTTAGACCAGCGCCGCACAATAAAGTTGAATATGTTTAATAAAGTGGTTTCAAAGTGTTTTTGGCGATGAAGCCTTAAATCGTGCACTCCGGTGTATTCTAGTGTGTGGCGTGAAGAGTTTAAAAATGACGGTCGAGAAAGTATCCAAGATAAGCTGCGAACGTTCGAATGTTGGCAGACGAACTGAGCATTGACTATAAAACCGTTAAAAAGACGAAGATTTGTAAAAAAAAAAAAGCATTACGCAAAAACCTTTCGGAACAACAAAAACATAGAACAAAATAAGGTCAATACTTCTAGATTGCTTAATTAGCGGCGACAAAACTTGGGTTTTTCAGCATGATCAGGAAACAAAGCGACAAAAGTGGGACTGTCTCTTGGCTTGGCAAAACTGAAAAAAGCAAAAATGAGCAAGTCAAAAGAACAATGATGATTTGGTCCTTTGATAGTAAAAGGATATGATGTCCATGGAATTAGCGCCATTGCGACAGACTACGAATCAACGTATTTCTACCTCAAAGTACTCGAACAGTTACGAAAAAGGCTCGTCAGAATCTGTACACAGATCGCGAAAACATGGACATCCTTTATGTCGATAATATGCCGTTGCGCCTTCAGTGTGGCGCAGTTTTTGACCTCGAGGCATTCCACTGCTGCTGCCCTGTACATCCGCGAATATGTGTCATCGAGCGACTTTTTCCTGTTGGTCAAACAAGTCTCTTGAAAGGGACGACGCCTTTGGAGTTGATAGCTGACATCCAACAGTTCGCGACGAAGATGATATTCAGAGAAATACCAGTTGAAGCTTTTTTTCAGAAGTGTTGTTACGAAGACTGAAAAAAGCGCTGGCGAATTAGTTAAGTACACTTTTAAATATACGCGTTTTTTTTTAAAATCAGTCTCATTACTTAATTATCCGACTGTACATATATTCGTTAATTATGTTTATTATATTATCGACATATTTACGTAATCAAGAAATTATTTATTATATGAAATATAGAGGTCGAGGGCGCATTGCAAATTAATCGGGGGATCTTACCGAGATAAGCCATTATAGCCGGGGACGGGAACTATATGAAATATTCGAAATAGTACATACTCGTATAAATTCCGAATGAAAAAATTGGTAACCACAGCGTACTCACTCACCTATGGTAGTGACGATAGTAGTGACAAAATGTATGCTTCCGGACATGCCCCAGCGTTCGCTGCCTTGCAACAGTCCCTGCATCGAAAGATTCCCATTCATGTACAGCAGTCTGTTCAGTTTGTCTAGCTGCGCGCTACCATTTTCCATACGTCGTGCGAACGTATTGTAAAGTCTCATATAATTTTCGATCAAGTACTTCTCCTCCGGTGCCTCGATGTGATGAATGATGAAAGCGCCGATAACGATATACAAGCCAAGTACGGTACTCAGCAAAATAATTCGGACGTTATCTTCGCTGAAGATCATGTTGCGCAATTGCACTGTAATCTGAGGCCCATTTTCCACTGATGGAAATTCTATTGGCGCTCCGTAAGCTAGGATAGTATCGTTAGATAATATGCCGCCGTCCTAAAAGACAACTCCGCTCCTATGAAACAAGATTAACATTAACAGAGAGTTCATTAGTCAGATACGAAAACGATAAAGTTCGACTTAAAACACCAACAGCACATCGGCCGAATGAAGAAAAAAAAAAATCCAGACATCCATGGTGGGAATGGTATAATCGGGGAAAATAATTTAAACACCGTTTTGAAAAAAATTCTATCTTACAATTTAACGTTTCGAAAAGAGCTTACACCTTCCCATCGTTAAACTTAATTAATAAAAACGGACATAGCGTCAAAATTGTCAGAAACAAAAAAAACCTAAAAATTCTTAAAAAGGGGGTACATAACAAAAAAAGCCAAACGAACACGAGAACGAAGCTAATAATGCGGAAAACACGATTGTAAAAAATAAAAAAATTTAAAAAAGAGAAAAAAAATCTAAGAAAAAACGCCGAAAATTCCCAAAACGCGAAAGGAAAAAAAGAAACAGTTGATTTTTTTTTTCTTTTTTTTTTTTGGGCGCTTCAACACAGGACATTTACCCAACACAAAGGACTAACAAATAATGAAACGTACGGATTTGAAAGTTGTATCAGAAAGCTATTAGAAACGGAAGAAACGAAGGTAGACAATACAAGAACAACAGAAGGAGAAGGAAGAGCAAGAATGTAGAGTGAGCACAGTAAAGGGTCGGGAGACCAAGGCCAAGCAAATCAGAATAAAGGACTGCGCATTCTGAGGAGATAGAAGAGCATTCGAATAGTAGGTGATTTACATCACAGGTCAAATTCAAGATAGGAGGATGGAAGGGACACAAGGGAGATTGTGAACAATATTAAAACGAAAGAGGGAGGCAGGAAGCAGACTGTGATTAAAGCGAATTATGAAAGAAATAACAGAACGACTGATGCAGAGAAAACTATTAAACCCGGAAGAAGTGGGTGGATAGGGTTGCATAGCAAGGTAAAAGGAGTTGGGTTTGGAGAAAAGAGACGGATAAAGATCAGTCCAAAAGTCATGGTGAAAACGATAAGAGAGAGGGCAAAGACATTAGGAGGGGAATCTGTCTATGAAACGACCATTTACTGCAGCTAGACATGCCAACGAATCGGCAAGATCGTTACCAACGATGCCTCAGTGGCCCAGAATCCAGAACAGGTCGATTAGGATAGAACGGGATGTTAATAAATTATAAATTAAGGAACGAATATAAAAAATAATCGAATCTCTGTTGAGGCTTTAGGGAAGGGAGACGAGATGGCTAATAAAACTTCCAATAAAAGAGCACATAGCTGATTATAAGTATTGCCGTGATGAGAAATCAGCACTGACTGTGAACAGCACAGGACAAAAAAAAGAGAAGGTAATATTTTGTTCTATAAGAGTGCGGTCTCTTAGATCAGGCATGGCAGGAAAAGGCTAATTAGCTATTGGAATAGAGAAATGGTGTACATTTTGAATTGTGAAAATGGTTTTCAGATTCCCCCAACCTAAACATAAACACTTACAATATCGTTAGTTAAGAGTAAAAGATGTAAATATGTAATTGTTTCGTTTTTTACGCTTGCTGGTTTTTTAGGTTTCTTTTCCTTTGCATTTTCACTTTCGTTGTTTACTCATCCCGGTTCGAGAACTTTCTGAGTATTTTTTCAAATTGTTCATTTAATTCGTATTTTGCGTTTTATTAGCTTAGTTTTCCCGGTGCCGGTTTCTTTGATTCTTTTTTTCCCCTTTTGTACTTTTAGTTTGGTGTTTACTCGTCCTGATTTGGGAATTTTCAGCGTTTTTTTTTTTTCTTTTCTTAAGGGAGCAAACCTCCACCAGACGACAACAGGTTTTTCAGTAATTTTTACCAAAAAAAAAACTAAGTGCATTTATTGCAATGACTCAAATTACACATTACTTCTGTTCAAATGAATACAAAAAAAAATTGTTATAAGTGAAAGAAATAAAAATTAGTCATTCCGCTTTGCATGAACTTAAAGTTAGTGAAAAAATTAAAAATTTGAGGACAAAAAGAAAAAAAACACCTTTCAATATTTATTATAACAATTTACACAAAATTTTAGGTTTGTGTAAAGGTCAATAAGTTAAAGTATAAATATATCTGTACCAAAATTTCAAGTTGATTGGTTCACTACTTTTTGAGCTATATTCTACGGCGCGCGGAAAAAAACACATTTTGAGAAAAACGCATCGGAAATGACACATATATTATAGCCAATCCCTCTAACGGAGTTGAATGGCGCATCACTACACTCGACTGTTATTGTGTGAAAACGAAAAACGACGGTTACACAGGCAGGCCGAATTTTTCTTTACAATCATCGGAAATGCTCGTTATAATTTAAAAAGTAAGCTAGCAAACTTGTGTTTGGCTAAGAAATCAAAAGGTAGAGGCGCCGTAAAGAGCTCGCGCTCGTCTACCTGTTTTACTTTTGGAGTGCATCACTTCGGTGATTTCCGAGGGACCTTTAGGACTTTTTGTCGGGGCTTGAAACTTTAGAAATGCAGTCTTCAGATACTAGATGAATTTTTAAAGTGATAAAAAAAAATACAAAAAAAAATAATATCCGCAGGAGGTTTTCCTCTTAAGATTTTTTTTTTCTTTCTCGAAAAGTTTTTATTTTTTATGTCCGTGTTTTCCGCATTGTTAGTTTCATTCTTGCGTGCGTTTTCCTTTATTACGTGTTCCTTTCTTACTTTTGGTTTGTTGTTGTTATCTGTTTCTTTTTATAGGAGTTTTTAGGTGCTTTTTATTTTTATAATTTTCACTATTTAAATATCGTTCTATATTAGTTCAGTTTGTTTCTGATGGTGGTAAGTGTGATCCTTCTGAAACGTTAAGTTTTAAGATCAATTGTTTAAACGCAGTGTCTGCTGTAAATTGTTTCCCTAAAATCCGGACAATTTTAATGTTGGAATACTATATAACGTGGTTTTTATTGTGGGTAAGAATTTTCAGCTTGTAATACAAACGGTGGGCCCAAAACAACTACAACTACTCTCCCTATGGAGTATGGACGCTGTCAGCGGTCAAGAAACGAGTGAAATATGAAGTTCATTCTCTTTACAACAGAACAATCGCAGAACGAGCGCCATTATAGCAATACGAACATACAGCTATGCGAACGAAGTGTAGCTAGAGTTTCCCTTACAGACTGAGAAATTTTGTACAAAAAATTGTCTATTGTCTGATTCGTCGTCTTCAGGCTCCTTCTCAAAGTATCGTTCTTCGCAATACACTTGCGCATCCTTTCAGGCCACTTCTTGAAAAAGGGATCAATACTAGCTGTTTCATAACCATATCGATAAATGTTTTACGCTATCGCAATATTGTGACCTTGTTTAAATTTTCCGTACCGTATGCAGTTGAGTTGAACGGTGTCCATCGGCGATCATTTCCTTCGAACACAATAACGAATTGCATATCTTTATTCGGTTTTGATATCCATGTTATCGGCTGATGAGCGCGCCATACACGTATATTATAGTTTGCATATGCCTAACTACACTTTGTTTATGCATCTCGGTTCGCATTTCTATAATAGTGCTCGTTCTGCGCTTGTACTTCATGTTTCACTCGTTTTTTGCCCGCTAAATAACGTCCATACTCCGTACGGAGAGTAGTTGTAGTTGTTTTAGCCCACCCTTTATATTAATTTTTGACAAGTAAGAATGTTAGACATCAATCTGTGGCTGAATTTTAGGCCATCCCTGCCAAATTAGAGCTTGGTTATTATGTTGCCCGCTCTACGATGTCCTCTCGGATGGTAGCTTTGAACATGGGCATTCATTATGACTTCAAATGAAATAGACGGCAGCGAACGAATTTTAGAACAATAGAAGAATTAGCGATACAAATAGAATCTTGCTTAATGCTTTCGAACAGACATGTGCTCGGAAAATGTTTCTCATGAGAAAAATCGATACACTGCCTTAGCTCTACCCTTTTTAATATCTCCGGCGTAGCTCGCCTTCCTCTTAAATTATCTTCCCTATACTTCGCAGACGATATCATTCTATATTCCACTGCTAAGTCCATTTCAAATGCTGACCTAAACGACTCTTTGATTTCCTTAGAAACCGCTTTTTTCCACATATTCATCTTTCTATTTTGCCCGTCAAGATTTCATGTGTTACTTGCGCATTTTACGTCCTCATAATTCATATTCAATAATCTTGCCCGTAAATAACTACGTTATACCCCCCCCCCTCTTGTCTGGTTTTTCTGCTATACTTAGGAATCTTTCTTAACAGCACCGTCTTACTTTTTAGGAACATATAAAATACTTCTACAAATCTGTTTCCAAACGGCTGAATCTCCTTAAAGATCTTTCTATATTCTTATTATCCTATATGAATCAATTATACGTTCGAAGTTAGATTACTGTTCCTTCTTGTACATTAGTGCTTCCAAGACACAGCTCTTTTCAAACTGGATCGTGTGCAGAACTTTTGTCTCCGCCAGTGCCTTGGAGCTTTTTAAAATTGTTTCCTATTAATGCAGTTCTTTAGGAAACCAATATGGTTCCTTTATATATATATATATATATATATATATATATATATATATATATATATATATATATATATATATATTCGTCGAACTTATCTTGGCTATCGACTTCCTATTTCCTTGTCTAATCTTATTGACTCTTGTTATTACAAATCTGACGCTTCTCTCCTAGGAAAATCACTATACTTTCTCATATATTCAAATGATTTAATTAATCCGCTCCTTACGTTTTCTCTTTTAACTTCACGCTTAATTATTCCAATTTTCTGAATCCGCCTAAGATACCCTATCTTTCCGCTTTTTACGAGGAAACCTGCCAGAACATGTAGTCAGACAAGAATTTAACACTGTTACGTGTACTCACTCTATATTTGTTTCCACATTGTTATCGTTACTGATGGCTTCAGAGCACCGGTAAGGTAACTGCCTTTTTGGTCCCATCAATCAACTGTTTTTTTGAAATCTTATAAACCGTCTTCTTTCTGCTCCATCTTTACCGCAGAGTCTGCGGCTATCCTTCGTGTTATCTAATATATCACTTTCATAAATGTTTCTCTTTTCTTTTTTTCTTTTTTTTCTTTTTATTCATATAAGAATACCGAAACAGAGTCCGCACTATCCCTTCGATTATACTACCTCAGAAGTTGAAGTATGATAATTTATATTAAATTCGCCCAGTGTTTATTACTAAAGTTAGCATCAACGAAATCAATTTTTGTTTAATATTAGATTTTGCGCGGGTTTTAATTGTATAAATATTGACTAAGTAATTGAACAATCTTTGAAATTCATTTTCAGTAAGAAGTGTAAGTTATTCATTTCGTTACTAATTTTCAACTTTCTCCGGTAACTTTTCCATTTGACGACACATTCAAACATCGTCTGGATCGCAGTATCATTTTTATTTTCATCTAAGCATTCCATACACATTGGGCTGTCAATAATTTTAAATTCCGCTAAATAACCGCAGAAATTACCATGACCGCTAATGGTTTGAAAGTTTTCCATTTTAAGTCTAGCTTGCACATTCGGGAAGAAATGATAGATTAACCTAACAGTTGTATCATGCAATTCTTACCATTTTACTAAGGTCTGTTCTCTTTATTGCGCGAGACCATTCATTTCTATTTCTGAAATTTTTTAATTCTTTTATCCCAATCCTCTCTTCTATTTTAAGATTAATAGGAGGAATCCCAGCGATACACTAAGATGACACATGCGATACTTTCCTATATGTGCAGAAATCACTCTTAGAAGTATTTTTCTTTGCCGTTTTAATAGTTTAGACGTTTGAGTCTCCTTTAGATTTTTGGCGTACGTGAATAGTAATCAATATATGATTCAATTATTGGGCTTTCAGAATCTTATGAGCATCCAACCCCTTTCGTTGCGCTTCCCATAACCGTACAAACCCATTGTTTGTTTTTCATTTTTCTCTCTCTGCCCTATCTGGCTATTGCATTCTCCCATAATTATTAAGTTGTTGTTTTTTATTTTAATTTTAATTTAAAATGTTTCTTAAATTTTCGTAGAAATTTTCTACTTCCCAATCCTCTGCAGCTGCAGTCGGAGCATAAACTTGAATATACATATTAGTATAACTTTATTGATTTTTATTTTTAAGATTGCTATTCTGTCGTTAATCCCCCCTTTGTCTCCACTATATTACTTATATATTCATTTTTAATAATAAAACCGACTCTTTTTTGTTCTGAGTTGTTACCTATATAATAAAATAGGTTCCCCTTTTCAGTGCGTATAATTTTCTCTCCAGATCTTCTTACTTCGGACAATCCTGAAATTTCAATATTAGATTTCTGAAATGCCGCTTCTAATTCAATCAGGCTTTCTGGGCTTTTAAGTGGCCTTACATTCAGAGTAGCTATATGAACTTTGTGTTTTATTTCATTTTTATTACTTTTTGTATGATTCGTTTAATTTTCTGTTAATTAAACTTTTAGTAGTATTTTTAAATGACGGGAGCGATGGAGGAAAAAAAGTATACTCACTCTCGCTTACCGGCGTTTCTGGGTGAGGACAGTTCACGCTCATAACAGGCCGAGAAACGTTTCATTTATTTATAATGTTTTGTTTACTTTTTGTACGAGTGGTTGGATGTGATTGTGTTATCGTTTGTGTGTGTGTGCTGCTGGGTATGGTAATTTTGGAGACTGTGTGTATGATGTAGACGCTGTCAATACGAACTTATCGATAGAACTCTGCTTCTGACCACCTTTGTGTTTTTCACTGTGTTTTACTGCCGAATCTATTGCACTAATCCTATCTATCTGCTTAGTTGCGTGGCTGATGTTCCGAATAGTGGTACTTTCCTGAGTGAAATCATCAGTCAGCCGTTCGAGATCTGATTCACTAGTTATTATCTTCGCTTTAATTGAGTCTGTTTTCGGTACATAAGCTTTCGGCTTATTTTATCTTTGTGACGCGCTAGCCTAGAAACTGCATAGAGTTTTCTAACGTGGTCAATCAGATCTTGATCTATATAAATCGGCACTGATAGAGGTAAGCCAATATATATTTAACTTCTTTTGCATTACTTCGTACATATAGTTGCGGTTTTTTCTCTCTATCGTGAAGTTTCACGATTATCGGCGCCGGTGCGGAATCGTTGGCCTTTTTAGGCAGACGATAGGCTGCTTTGATATCCCACTTCGCCAACTGCACACCTAGTTCTGTTCCTATCTCCTATTTATTAGCGACTTTACATTGTCCTCTTTTACGGACGATACTCCGCGAACTATCACATTATTCACTGTGGAGTACTGACTCAATTTTTACACTTCCTGTTTTAGTAGTTCGTTTTCTTTTTTGACGTATCCAATCTCGCTTCTCAAATCTTCATTTTCTTTCCTTAATTTATTAATTTCTTTCATTGCCTTATCAATCTTGGTATTTGTGTCGTTACATGTAATCCCTATACCTTTTATTAGTCTTATCAAAAAATTGATTTTCCATTTTTAAATTTCCAAATTAAAGTTTACAGGTGACTTTTACGTTAAACCAACGGTTCGCTCCCCAGGTAGAAATAAATAAAAATGTTCTTCCGCAAAGCAACAGCGCTAAAACTTAGGATTAACAATGGACCGTCGTCTAACATGGAGGACCCACGTCGCGTACACAAGGCAAAAAATTCGCTCAAGACTTCAAATCTTAAATAGGCTTATGGGAAGGAAGTCCGCCGTGAGCATGTCTTGCAAAAGACTAATCTATCTATCCGTTTTCTTCTTCTTCTTCTTCTTCTTTTGCCTGTGTTACATCATTGATTCGATGTAGGCCTCCCTTAGTCTACTCCATCGTTGTCTATCTTGTGCTTCACGAAGCCACTGTTTTTCTGCTGTTGCCACAATATCATCCGTCCATCTTCTGAGTGTGGCATTCCCTATGCGCGTTTTCCCATATACGGTCTCCATTGGATCATTTCTTTTGTCCATCTTCCATCTACTTGTCTTGCAACATGACCAGCCCAAGCCCATTTGTTCGGGGCTATCCTTGTCCCGATGTCCTCAAATTTTGTCTGATTTCGGATATATTCTGATTTAATCCTATCTCTTAGTTTTATATGAAGTAAAGCTCGTTTATCTATCTGTACTGGCGTCAATATGGAGGTACGGCATCGAAGTATATGGCGCAACGTCCAAGAGCAATATCAACAGAATTCAACAGCTTCAGTCTAAAATACTCAGACAGGTTGCCAACGCTCCTTATTTCGCGTCCAATAGAACACTCCATCACGATTTGAACACCCCATTCGCGCAAGACTATTACAAACTTCGATATGGTACGTTCTTTAGTAAACTTGAACTCAGTGAAAATATAGAAGCGTCCAGCATGTTCTCTTCGTCTTTCCCTGGGAATCCGCGGAGAAGACTCAAGAGATACTGGTGTAGAGACGCATTAGCCGGATAACCCTGAGCAAATTACAACAGCATCCACAGAATTAATTTCACTCGCTTCATCCTAATTTGTGTTGAACAATGCCATGAAACGGACTTAATTTGTAAAAGTTGTTTTATTTTTACTGTGATTAATATTGTTTATTGTGTGTAACGTAAAATGATAGTAAGTTATTAGTATATTAGTTAAAAATCATGTTTTTTTCTAATAAAAAAAGACATGAGGAAGTATTTACTTAACATAGAAAAAGTCAAGATTTAGTTAACCCGCCAGTACTCGCTGCGTGAGATTTTCTCTCACATGTCTGGATGAAACGGTGTTACCTAGGGTACACGAAGACGGGAAAGTTGGGGCCTTGTATAGCTGGAAAGGAGGGGCACCGCTAGCCAAAGGACACCCTATAGTCAAAGTCAGTCACCTCTAAGCTTCGGAAGGAGGTATTTGTTTTCGTTAGTGCTGAGTTGTGAGAAAAACTCTCACACGCGAGTGCTCCAGTTTCATTCGGTGCCTGTGAAACTTTTTCATGGACATGCGGGGTATCATTTTACGTGTAATTTTGAGTGCTGAATCGATTGATATGGGTCCCACAGCCGTGCGAGTACATGCGAGTGACTATGGGTGAAAAATGTGTGTATGAGTTTGGTTTTTCGATGTTTTTCAGAATATAGGCATGTGGGGAATCGTTTTTTATGTGATTTCGGACACTGAATCGATTGCAATTTATTATGATCTTTATAATTTTGTTAAATTAGCGTGATAAAATAAAAATCAGAAGTGTAATAAGTTGGTTATTTGAAAGTTAAAAAATTAATGTTGTATGCGGATTGACATATTTCAATAAAGATTCTTCGAAGAAAAAGCTGAATAAAAGTCAGATCGTTAAGGTGTACAGTTCCAGACGATAAAAACCAACGGACCTAAGTATATATGTATATCGCTTTTCGATTGTCGGAGAATAGAATAGCGAATTTCTCAAGATATTGGATAGTTTTTCAAGCGCTTCAAAGTATTAATGTGAACGGGAGATAATAAAATTTATATGAATATATGTAAATAAACATTATTTTAGTTTTGTTGTTTTTAAGTCAATTTTTTTTTTTTTTAATATATTTATTTATTGTCGCTCGACAATGGAGCCATTTGCGACGAATATATTACATTTTAACAGTTAACTTATCTAGATACTATTATACATATTTACATTTTTTAGTTAGTACATTTTCAGAATTTGATCTGTCGTTGTAAAGGAGTTCTGGTACAGGCTGCTCGCTCAATTTATTTTTGAAGAATAGAGGAATATTTCATGACTCGGCCGTATTTATTATTCTTATACGACGGATCCAAACATAGACTATTGCGTTTCTAAGTATACCTACCGGTAACAATTGAAAAAATTAACCAAAAAGTGGTTCAAACCCTTAATTTTTGGAAGTTGGAGTGTAAAAGTATAGTGAAAAAGTAAAAGAAGAGAATGATGAATCAACTGACAATTATTTTCAACCAGACTGTTCAAAAACTGGGTAGAGTTGACACAGAAATTCCATGTGAGAGAAAATCTCACGCGCGAGTACTGGCGTCCTGCTATGCCTAGCGAGTACTGGCGGGTTAACCAAACAGCAGCGCCAATTGTGGTCCTAGGACCGGAGTGGTGAAAAAAAAAATAAAATTCCAAATTCGAAGGAAATAGTAAGGTTATTTGAAATTATTTTCCGAGTCTCGTATTTCTGACGACGTAAGTCGTGTTACATATAACGAAAGCGGAAATGGAATACAGTCAGTTGTTTGTGTTAGTAAATAAGTAAATGGAACGTGCTTATTTTGCTGGTTGAAAAATACTTTACGTCAAGAATCGTGAGAAGACGCTATTAGAGTTCACCGATTTTAACCCGAAAACAAAATACATTTCAAAATAAACCACACCGCGTGACCAAAATCATTAAATAGTTCAGTTTTAATTAAATTACTTTCATCCTGTTCCATTTACTACGCAGAGTTATTGACAATTTTATATTCAATTGAATTTGTCTCTTCTATCGTTGATCGTAAGAAGTTTTTTATAAAATCAGATTGCAAAAGCGTTCTCGAATATATGTACTTCGTCTCCATAAGTTCTTTCCTCTTCTGATCCCATCACTTCGTATACAATTCTTAATTTCGGGTTTACCTTGTTTTCGTTCAATCTATATCGTTTTCTTCTGCGCTTTCCTTCTCAAGAATCGTTAAGCAGCGCTAAGAGGATTCAGTCGCAAAATAGGGATTCTCATTAATTTCAAATTCTCATTCAGGTTATTTATCTATCCGACTCACTCACCGCATCGTTCATGGTTTTTTCAAACTATCTTCGTAGTTCCAATCTTCTTTATGTTGTTTGAGTTGCGGCTACAACCGGTTTACCGCTTCACCATTTTTCCGTTGCGCCTTTTTCGCTTTGTCGTCATGATAATTCTTCTTCCTTTCTTCCAACGTTTCTCTCTTCTGCTCGAAAGACAAATTGTATACTCGAGAACTTTTTTCTACCGCTTTCCAGCTCCTTATTATGCTTCTTGTTCCTCTGATTGCTTCATTTATTTGCTCATTATTTCCTCATGTTAAAATTTATCTGCAGTAAAAACTAATAACTTTTATTTAACATTTATTTCATTTTTGTATAAATATAATTTGTTTAGTGTACCGTGCACCCTTTGAGGTGGCCGTGATTTTATTTTCTTTTTTCTTTTTTTTGGGCTCGTCAACCAAGGACCTTTACCCAGAAACAAAAGGTAAGGAAAGAAGTCGGTTATGTTTTAATCGGATCAGAAATTTTATCTAAAAAGGAACAAATAGCAGGAATAATTTGTGGGGAAGGAAAGGACAGAATATAGGAAGCACAATAAGGAATAGGAAGTCCTAGCTTCAGCAAATAAGAATATAAGGCGGAATGCTCCACGGAGAGAGATGAATACTGAAAAAACATGATCAGCGTCGCAAGTAACTGCATCATCCGGATGGAGAGGACAGTGTGGAGAAGAAATCAAGGAAAAACGAAATCTACAGGAAGGCAGCAAAGAATAGCCAAAGCGCATACGAACAATGGAAACAACATCAGAACACCGAAGGTAGGGATGCAAAAGAAACCATGAATATACAGGAAGACCGTGATTTTATTAAATTAAGAAATGTGACTCTAGGAATGAGCCCCATCTAGTCATGGAGTGCCCATCTTGTTCGCTCGCTTACTCTTTGTCATTTACCGTTATATTTTTGATGCCACACAGCGTAATGACTATAGAGCTAAAGTACTGTTGAGTTATCGGGTGGCTTCGGCAGGAACGCGTCGCTTTCTAAACCGATAAATTTACTCAATCCGGTTTATTAATTTTTTTGTTATTTCTGCCATTCCCTATCGGTCCATTACTATTCCTTTGTTCTGAAGTAGAATTAGCTAGTCTGATGCCACCGCCGTCATTAATTTCCTTTTCGTATTTTTCTTCAAGATCCCCTCTAATCCTTCCTTATATTCTTTATAATAAGCAAATTGTTGTTCTTTTTTTTCCGATTGATTTTATTTTCTTGCTGTCGCTCGCTTCTTCAATATTGCATTTGTTTGACTTTATTCAAAGCCATTTTCATCTTCCTCTGTTTTTCCTCATTTCCTAGCTTTCCACTTTATCATTTTCTTTCTTTCTTTTTTATTTTGCCACTCCTTCGCGGCATGTCTGATGAGTTACCGTCCGACACTGACAAGTAACAAAGTAAAAAAAGGAGAAAATCAAATTCGTTTTGAATTAGGACAATCAGAACCCGATTTACAAATTTGCCCTGTCTTTGGCTCAACGAAATCCATCTATGCTGTATTTCTTACGAAATTAAAAATAGGTAACAAAAAATATAATATTGTAAAAACGACGCTTGTTAGACTCGTATATAATTCTGCAAAAGTTTTATTCCAAGAGAACATATTTAATTACATATATGACAATACATTTATATATTAGAGATATTCTCGTAATCACATTTTCTATCGCTCGTATTATACCTTTTTTTCTAAACTTTTTCCTAATGAACATTTTTTAATTACACGCTCAATTAATACAAAAAATTTGCTCTCTATTAGGTTGAACTGATGAAATTGCTAAATCAGTGAACGTAAGTGACTTAATTTCTTTTAAACATGAAAAAGAACGTTCCGAAGGACAACTGCTTACTGCTAGCGATTTGTAAAATCGTAAAATTATATCGATGTTAGGTGAAACATCAAACAGCTTTCGATCCATAATCCAGTCGTACAAATTGTTGATATTTAGGTGTTTTTTGTTGACTTCGGGCCAAATAACTTTTGAGGTGCAACTTCAATCAAATCGTTTGAGACATCCCGTGAATAAAATTCACACAATTTTAACTCTTTACTCCTTATTTCTCTGACAGACAGTCCAAGAAATTTAAAGAAGACGTAGAAAATATCGAAGACTTTATCGTACGTACATTTTCGACGATTCAATTCTACAATTAATCGATCCACAATGGTTAGGAATGCGTTTATTTTTAAATCATCCGTAGCGCTGACGAGAACTTCTTTACTATCGTCGTCTTTATCGGAATGCCGCTTCCTCTGTATGTTTTAAAAAAGAGTAATATTATAAGTTGAAGACGTGCCTAAAAATTTTCCACTGGAAATGTAAGAACGGGCTAATAAATATTCACTAATTAATTACGCGCAGTGCCTAAATGACACCGGGAATCCACAGAAGATCGATCTCGATCGAGTGAAGAAGGAATAGATGTGACAGTTTGCAGAATACTTTTAGAATCCGAGATTATGAGCACTTTATGGAAAACCAGTAATCAGGAAACGAAGAGACAGCGCATAGATCAGCAATAGATTCCGCATAGAAAATTGAGCAAAAGGAGAGAAGTTTAAAAGACTCAGTAAACAAGTTGAAGGCAAGACAAAAAAAGGCAGAACCAATTCTAACAGGTCCTTTGGAACTGTCAGTATTGATAGAGGTGTATGTAGAAAAAAGGAAATCTAAAGCATTGGATAATTTTTACTGGTAGGCGACGAAATTATTACTGCATACAATAGTATTGGAAATATGATTTGTTTATAAATAATACGCCTATTTTGTGATGTTAGATGCGATTTCCTATTAAAGACCTTATCGGAGCTTTCGAATCGGTAGATTATAAAATACTCGTAAACACATTAGAGAAGGTAGGGATAAGGAATAGTTTAAAAAAATGGTTTTAAAATTATTTAAATCAAAGGAAAAAAGTGTAAATGTATTAAATGAGCAAAGTGTAAACGAGGAGATGAATGTAGGAGTATCGCGGGGTAGAAATTTGGTGCAAATACTGTTTATTATATATATACAAATGGTCTATTACATAGGGAATTAAAGTCACAGTGATATGGTCTCGTTTGCGAATAATGTAGCCTTGATCATAGTGGTGGTCACTTCCAACCACCGGAAATTTTTCAAAATTACAATTAATAATATTTTAACCTACACGAATAAACATCTTCTGGAGTTGGACGAAAATAAAACTAAAATGTTATTTATCAATAGGAAACATAAAAGGGATTATCACAATTTGTTACATTTCTCGATACCAAATTTCAAGATTAATATCATCGATTCATTGAAGTATTTAGGCATTACATATTGGACTGCCGTTATAGTTTCAATTTGCATTTTAAGTACTTGTCAAGTAAAGTAGCAATTGTTCTAAATAAATTGCATTCCAGCTGTGGACATTCTTATGGGAAGAACATCAATCATCGTTTAATAATGTATAAAATGTTGATTATTCCGTTATTTACTTATTGCTAATTTATCTCTTCGAAGAGACCTTAGAGCGTAAAATGAGACAGAAGCTATTGGAGAAAATTTTTGTTTATTCTTCTCGAGCACATAAAATAACCCCCACAGACGCATTTCAAATAATAGCAGGGCAGCTGCCACTAGCATAAAATTATTTATTATAAACAGTTAACCAAATACGATATTGCGGTGGATCTAAATAGCAGAATAAATAAAATGCAGAATAACGGGAACATCAGTTCAACCGGAAGATTAACTTACGGTTTCGTCCCAGATGTAAAAATTAATTCAGTTAATATAAATAATATAAATTTTAACCCGTAACAATTTGCACCATTTACTTGGCGCCTTGTGAGGACATTTTAGAAGAGCATCTTGCAGTTCTAATTCAGCGCTTACCGAACGTGGCGATTTAGTCCTGCGTGGGGAGAAGTTTGAAATACAATAAAAAAGGCCAAGATCATCGAATCAATCATTTCAAATCTGGATTTGGTCATTTTGAGCTACAACACAGCTACACGCTACAACTATTCTTATCGGATATGGTCATTACTTCTCATCTCAAAAGCTCCACTTTAGTATAACGCACACCGATCTTGCCGGCATCAATCATTCACTACTAATCATTTATCATCAATTTTATACTCAAAAACATTCTTCCTTTCAAAGAAAAATAAACTCCAACAAAACCAATTGGAATTCATTTAGATCACACTGTGGTAAATATTTCGATTGCTTAATTTTCGATGATATAAATGAAACAGTTAAATCTTTCACTGAATTTCTCACCTCAACGGTCGAAAAATTTTCACCCCGTCTATGCTACTTTCGAATAACATCACGAATTCTGAACTCCGACCTGTTCGATGGTGAACGGATAAACGTTTCGAAGCCATTAGAAACAGACGTAAGGCCCTAAGAAATTTGAAAGCATTTCCATCCACGGAAAATCATCTTGACTACAAGAAAAAACATGCTAGAGCTAGATGGATCTTAAAACAATGTACAATTTTGGTCAAACTATATTTCATCGATCAATGCTGTCGCGCTTGCAACACAAGTATGGCAAAAAATCAGATCAATAGAAAAATCGTCATCTTTTTACATATATTCCATTCAGATCAAAGATGAAATAACAACCAGTCAAGAAGGAATTCTTATTCCATTCACATCGCACTTTGCGAATATTTCTAATGACGCAAAATAAGACCCAGCAATTGTCGTCATAAAAGAAATCAAACATCTTTCGGAGTTTGATTTTGAAAGTTCAAATTTAAAACTCTACAGTCAAAATATTTTACCTCATGAACGGAAAAGTCTAAGACACAAAATCGGCTTCAGTAGATGACGTTTTTCTCATTGATTTATTACAAAAAGCGCCTGGAAAAACCACAACTCAGTTATTACAAATTTTTAATCATATCCGGACCACCAATGTTTTTCCAGACAAATGAAGATTCGCTATTGTAATCACCTTTTATTGAAATCGAACAAACATTCCATTCTAGTGGATAACTATCCGCCCAATTCCATTAACGTCAATTCTCTGTAAAGTATTCGAACGAATGGTGAAAAATCGACTCTGCTGGGAAATCCAATAACCTTTTTTCCAGTAAAGAGCGTAATTTCCAAGCTGGAAGATGGATTAATTATTACTACTGCAAAATTTTTCCACCAAACGTCATTTACTGTACATATTCTTTGACATTTCAAAAGGGTTTGATACACAGCACAGCGCAATAAAATACTTCAGACTGCATATAACTTCAGTTTCCAAGGAAATTTACCTAAATTTCTCTGTGACTTCCTGATGAATCGATACTTTTCAGTTTGCACTAGAGAAGTAACTTCAGAAAGATTTGAAAAAATGTCGTTCCTCAGTAATCGGTGCTGAGTGACACTCTTTTCAATTTGATTATAAACGATATAGTCGATGAAATTTAAGTACCAGTCAATTGCACTCTATTTTATGACAATTTCACAGTACTCATATATTGCTCGGACCCAGTTCTATGTCAACAGATTTTGTAAAAAACAGTTGATAAATTACAAACCTGATTACTGTCCAATGGATTAAAATTTTCTGACACTCAAAACGACCAGCGTACATTTTTGCAAAATCAAGAACTGACCGACCTTTTCATTCAATTAAACGTAAAACTTATTCCAAAAAAGATAAAGTCAAATACTTCGGCCCTATTTTCGATCACATGTTGTCCTGGGGTTCTCCCGTATCAACGTAAAAAACTCAACATGATGAAAAAACTTTCCCATACATCCTAGAAAATCACTATTAAGAATCCATCGAGTACGATTAATGGGGTGGAAACTTGTCGTTCTGCTAGAAATCGAATTTTGAATAGACTCAATACAATCTAAAATTCTGCCATTCATATTGCTCTCGATACATTTTTCGTCAATAGTCAGCATGTCGTATGAGTCCTCTCTTTTGGAAGAAAACAACGCGTGTTGAATCTGTATACAAATATTAAAGCTTCTCCATATTTCCCAGCTTACGATGCCATTACTGTTTCCAGATATTCGCTTACAAACATGCTTTTCTTAGCCCAAACATCGGATTTGCTCCACTCTCTTAATACAGCGCAACTAAATTTATACAGCAACCTAAAACAAGCGTTGCCGCCTTTGAAAGAGCTTCCAATCCGCTTTGTCTTGACCTTACTAGAAACAGAAAACGATCGCATCAATGATATTCCGATTTGCGTCTTTCAGAAAATTGTTTCAAAGTATCATCCAGATTATGAAGTCATGTTCACTGATGGATCCAAAATAGAAAATCGAATCAATTGCGCAGTAGTATCAGATCAGTTATCCCCCCCCCCCCCCCCAAATTCGAATATACCGATGGGGCAAATATATTTGCAAAATATTATACAGGTGGATACGGGACTGCATTTGTGATGTATAAACTTAGTCACAAATACATTCTTACAGTAACGTTTAAAAATCGCTTATAATAGTGACATGTTATGATATGCATGTGACGTTTCATAATAACCGAATTACTACAGTAAAATACTTATATGAAGTAATAATCATTTTACACATTTAATATAACTAATAAGAGAATATATTACTCACACAACCACACATATATTGATTTTATATTCACATTTATTCATACAGATACAAAAAGAGACAACAAATTCCTATCTGATAACATTTAGATTAGTTGACCATGCGGTTTTAATTTTATTTTTAGTTCTATTATGTCATGAAAAAATGCAAGAAGCTGCTTTGCATTTTTATTATTTATGCTCAATGAGCAATTTTGGTTAATTTTATATTTTTCCTTTAGATTAGGAAAGCGGGTGCAAGCAAAAATCGTATGTTGTATATCATCTGTGACATGCAGGTCACAGTACTGACAGTTCCTAGACTCATTTAACCTGAAGCGATGTAAATATTCATTAAATTTCTCATGTCCTGTGAGAACTCGGGCATTGAAGAAGTCTATACTTAAATTCTTTATTTTCAGCCTATTCAATATTTTAGGGAAGAATGTGTATGTTTTACGACCGGTAGTGCCTTCATCCCAGCGGGCCTGCCAAGTGCTATATACCTTTTCACTGATATACTTTCTTATTTTCCTAATATGCAGAGTTTCATTTAAGACGTTAATTATATCAGAGTCATTCAAGAATTTAATATTTGTGACGAGATTCAGATCTCCAGTTATTCTGTACTCTGAAATAATAGCATGTTTAATAAGAAACAGATCTAATGGGAGGACATTGGCTAAAATACAGGCTGCTGAGGAAGGCACTGTTTTATATAACGAAGACATGTTCAATAAACATTTTCTCTGATATTTATTTACCTTATGGATTATTTTTTTATTAAGATAAATGCAAGAGTCGTATTCATATATAGATCGTATGAGCTCTTTGTATAGAATTATTCGCACTTTAAAACCAATTCCACAAGTGTTGTGCAAGATCCTTTGAAGACTGACATAAAGCTTACTGCACTTGTTGGTGATGGTCACTAGATGGTCACGAAAAGTTAACTTGTGATCTATTATTATACCAAGGTATTTTAGATTGCCAACCATCTGAATCGGTTGATCAGAAATAAGGTTTAACTTTTCTATTTTGTTCCTAGTCTCTTTTTTACCAAAAAAGATTGCATTACATTTCTCTACAGAGAAATTTAAAACAAGTTTAGCAATAGTGTTTTCAAGGCGAGCGCAGATTGTTTCAATTTTGCGAAGGTTGGTCGATGGTGATAATTTAAATAAGATGCACAAATCATTAGCGTAAGAGATTAGGGGAGCATCGATATTTATTATCTGACAAAACTGTTCTATGCTTCTACGGACCTCGGAGTAAGTATATTCCACAGAGTGGGTCTAAGAACCGAACCCTGGGGAACACCGCATGCCATTTTCCTCGTATTGATGGCATCGTTGATTTGCAAACTAGAAAATCTATCTTTAAAATAATTAATAATAATATTAACGAGAGAGGGGTTAATATCATTTTCCTGTAAAATTTGAATAATAGACGACTATTTGCAGTTGTCAAAGGCACCACGGATATCAAAAGGGATAACGAGTGCCGAATAACTATTTGCAACGGTATCTTTAATAGAAGATATTAATTTGTAGAAAGCGCCCTCTGCGGAGTGCTCTACCCTAAACCCAAACTGGTTTGAGTGTAATAACAGTTTATTAGTAATTTCTTTTATCAGGAGTTTGTTAATAATTTTTTTTTCATATACTTTATTTACAGCGTTCAGTAGGGAAATTGGCTTGTAGGAAGTAACTTATAAAATATCTCTACCGGGTTTTTGCAGTAGGGTGATGTCTGCAGATTTCCATGCGGATGGAAAAATCTCCATGGAAAGACATTTAAGTAAAAGATATCTGCAAATGTAATATTAAGGAGTTTGATAATTTTGTTTGTTATCTTGTCCTTCCCGGCAGCCTTTCTATTATTTAGTTTTTTGATGAGATCTTTAACAGTTTCCCGGTCAGTGTGTAATTTTCCCGCAGTTTTTGATTCACCTAAGTGTGAAATGGGGTCTAATTTGAATGGAACAAAGTGATGTAAAAAAATGTTGCTTTTATCATTGTCGTCGCTGTAAATCTTGTTATTATATATTGGATCAGGAATTATGGATTTTTTATTTTTCCTAGTATGAACTTATAAGGTTTGCCCCAAACACTGGAATCGCTGATGAATTGTCTCCAGTGCTTAAGTTTTGTTTGAAGAATTAATTTTATTATATTCCTTATTTTGATATCTCAGTATAATGTCGTAGATGAAACGTTTAACCGTATCTTTAGCTTTATTTTTATTTTTCTGTAAATTGTTAATTTGATCCTTCAACTCCTGTAAGTTTGAGGACCACCAATCATTTCTTGGGGCTTTAACTGTATGAATGCAATGATTTATGCTTTCTGAAATATACTGATGAATTGTTGAGGTTTTCTAGTTCCCCACAATTATTTACACTGTGAAGGACACTATGTACAACATTCTTATCTAAAGTTTTAATTAGCCTAGACAAGTCAGTTTTGGTGAAAAAATCTGGATTAATATTAAAGCATTTATCAGCAATATTAATTATCAGAGATTTGTGGGGAATATCAGATCAGTTCTGGCCCGTGCCCAGAATTTTGGAAGGGGGGAGGGGGGCTTTGAAAATTTTCTTTGCATATTTATTTTATAATATATTTTTCACTAATATTCGTACTATTAATAATTTCCATAATTTTGATTTATATATTAATAATTTACATAAATGAATTACCCCGTATATGAACATTAATAAAAATTACATATGTTATTAATTATACTCGTAATAAAAATTTTTTTGCATAAAATATTAATGAACTACCTAAAAATATGGAGCATATTTTTTCTTTTTTCTTTTAAAAGTAGGTAAGAACACCCTAAAAAATCATCAATATTTATTTTAAATTTGTGATTTTTTTCAGATTTTTTTGCATTTATAATAACTATTTCAGTTCTCATGGGGGGGGGGGGGGGGTTAACCCCCCCGTGAACATGGCCTTGGATCAGTTCAACACATTTCGGTACTCATTACCTTCATTCTACTCCAGTTTGTTTGCCGAACTTCTGCTATTTTCATGGCTATCAAAAATTTAATTTGCACCTTGACTCTTTAAGAGCACTATAAAGCTTGCTCAAGTTTCATGAACAGCACCCCACAGCAAAGAAAATTATTTCTGTACTACAAAATACTCTCTACCAAATAATCTTCGTATTGACTCCGAGCCATATATCAAGCAATGAATTAGTGGACCGAGCTGCCAAAGAAGACTTCAACTCCGTACCTAATATCATAATACCGACAACTGATATTAAGAAGCATATCAATGGTCGCCTGGACAAAAAATTCTACTATGCTTGGTTAGAGGTTCTCTCTTCTAATAAACTAAAAGGAATTAAACAATCATCGGAATCATGGTCAACCTCAGTAAGATCGTATGGAGGAAACTGCTCTTTGCCTATTCAATATTGGCCATACCCACCTTTTGAATAAGGATTTACTACCTTATAGTGTCCGTTGCAATGACCCATTAACCATTCATGACCTTCTCATTGATTACCCGGAGTACAAACCGATCCACTCAAAATATTCACTCCCATCACTTGCGAAGCTCCACAGTGATGGCGAAAGAATAATTTCTCGACTCTTTTGATTTCTCAAAGCGACAGATCTCATAACTTTATTGGGATAAAAACTCTTCGCCGTCCCTCTAATCTAGTCGCTGTATACAGCGCGTTACATACATACATACATATATATATGTGTATATTAAAAGAAGAAAAAGTTAAATTAAAAAGGCAATTAATGCGAATTACGTAAAATATAATCAGTGTTTCTGGGAGTGCCGATTCGAATAAAGAAAATAAATTTTAAACTCCTATAGCGCGATTTTCAGGTTCATCATTGAGGAAATATTAGTTTGGACATTATAAACTTGAACCTCCAGTTTTATAGAATATATAAGGGAGCAGCACTTATGGTTAGTCGATCCGTATTATATCGGCTCAAAAGTATTTACACTAAAAATTGTGAAACAAAATAGTTTTTTGTTTTTCTAAATACAGACTTCCAAATTTGCTTTGAAAACTAAAAAAAAAGGACACTAAAAAGTAAAAAATAATTATTTGATAAAAGACGAAATTATAAGATTATTCTTAAATAACATTAATGGTTATTGGAGTCGGCACCAAATTCAAATTGCGACAATAATTAGGAACTAAATTAATCTATTTCTGTTGGTAAAGGTCCCTGGTTTCACGAGGCTAAAAAAAGAAAACAAAAAAAAACATATTTCTGATATTTTCGACGCTTGATTTTTACGCTAATTGTTTGTAATTTAAATTTGACGCTGCTCCAATAGTCGTTAATGTTGTTTAAGAATAATCATGGTATTCCCTTTAAGGCAAATTTTTATTGCAGTTTTTTTTTGTTCAAAAAAAATTTTGAGGCCAGAATTTTTTTAAAATCTTTTCTTTTTTTATTTTCTCCGAATGTTATACCGATACAAAAATACGAGTATATTGAAAAAGCCTTTTCGGGAGGAGCTAACTTCATTAAATTTATTCTCACGCGCACAGATGTTCCTGACATTAATAATTTTTTTTATCAGCCACTACTTACCGAAACAACTTCGAACCGAAAAATTTCTTTATTTATCATTAGAGAAAAGATAATTGAGTTTATTCTCGTTCGGAAAATTTCGATCAGTTTGGAAAGCTATAATAATTTCCCAGAATCACTCTTCTTTTATGCGTGTCATAGAGACCGGCTTGGTGACGATCATTATGTAGCTTAGCTGCATTTATTTTCAAATTTTTCGATTTCACTCCGGTATAGAAGAGATTTAAACAAATTTAGAGTTCTTTTAATTTATTTGATATTTTTTTTTCACTTGTACGAATACCAAAGCTAAGCTGTTTGAAAAAATTGTACTAAAGCAGCTTAGACCTATAACTAAAACAAAATCCAGATGACCAGTTTGTATTTCGTAGCAAGCACAGTACAATTTATCTGTGATGCATAAAGCCCTTGAGGAGAAGGAATCGTGCTGCGAGGTATTCTTCGATGTAGCTCAAGAGCTTTCGATAAAGTTTGGCTCAGCGGTTTATTTGTTAAATTATGTGAACAGTTTCCATATTTGTGGTATCGTATTCTGGAATCATACCTGACCAACCGGCAGTTCAGAATTAGTTATAAGAAAGTGATGTCTGACTGGAAAAATGTATCGGCAGGAATACCACAAGGTAGTGTTTTGGGACCTATCCTTTATCTCCTATGGTTATTGCTATGTTTGCTGATGACACAGCAATTCTGACCACAAGTAAAATCCAGCAGAGGGCAATCGAACGCTTACAGTCAACAATAAACGAATTAAGTGCTTAGATGAAACGATGGAAAGTAAAAGTTAACAGCGAAAAATCGGCGCACGTAAATTTCACTTTATGGAAAGCTGAGAACATTCCAATGACGCTGAATCAGCAGATAATTCCGCACAAAAAGATTCAGCCAAGTACCTAGGGATGCACCTTGATTCGCGTTTAAATTGGAAGCGCTACGTCCGACAAAAATGTTTGGAAATCAAAAATGAGAAATCTTTATTGGCTGCTAGGAAGAAACCCGACGTTATCTATTGAAAACAAACGACTTTTGTATATAGCCATTGTTAAACCTATATGGATTTATGGAGTGCAGTTGTGGGTTTGGAGCTGGTAGTTCCGACATAGATTGTATACAAAGACGTCAAAACATTGCACTTCGCACGATCACTGCTGCATACCGATTTGAACGCAACGACGACATACATCGAAATATGGAAATTCCAACGGTCATTGATGAAATTACTAGGTTCGCCTGTAAACACGAAAAACGTCTGGGGAAGCATACTAATGCCGAAGTGGTACAACTCCTCGACAACTCTGAGAATACAAGGCCGCTTAAACGTCGAAAACCATATGACTTAGTGAAATGACGTATAAAGTCGGAATCACTTCATTGGAAATGTAACTTTCTCCACGTGTAGTCAACTTTGTCATCGTTATTGTTAAAAAATAGACTGTCGTCGCAATAAAAAATTTGAAAAACAAAAAAAAGTTATACGAAATTTGCATGCAACATCTGTCAACTGAATTAAATTCGGAAAATTTTAGATAATTTTATTATTAATATAAATTTTTGGCGCGAAATAAGGTAAGACTATCGAAATACTCTTTTTTCACTAAGTTCAAAAACTTTTCCGAAAATGTTATTAAAAGTCACTCAAAAAAATCGACCCAACTATAAAGTTAAATTCCTGCAAACGGACAATGCGATGAATGCTTTACTATTATTTTATTTTTCGAACGAACACTTACCTCCCATGGTGAACGTACGTGGTAATTCTTTAGATCCGATAAATCTTCCACCGATCACTTTGCAACGGCAATGAAATCTGGAAAAAGTTATCCGATCGGAAAAGAACAATGTCCGAATTCAGCTGATAGACATTCAACTAGTATTCAAAGCGTTAACTTGTTTGCGATGGTACAATATATCGAATAAATCGAAATTTACACTTTCTTTTCTAACTTCTTATGTGTACACTGCAGAGTGTGGTATAAATTATCGTTAATTAAAATAATTTTTGCTAATTATCAAAATAATCTACAATATGAACAAAGCGCTGTTGTCGAATTCGATTTGAACGCACGCTGTTTATAAAGCACGAACATTACGACGCGCAAAAAGTATGAATAGGGGGACGCGCAGAAGTCGTCAAAATGCCGCCCATGAATTGCACTTTTCAGCGATACTGAATATTCAGTTTGCATATAGGTGCAAGGTGAGATATTCGAATTCAGTCGGGAGGGAAATAAGGGTATTGCGGAAGGGCCAAGGAATAAAAGCTAATCTCTTAAAGTATTCATGACCTGCCCCACACCCTTCGCTAAATGCCGTATTGTTACATACAAAGCCGTAGTCGCATTAAACGAGCGTGTCTAAAGCAGCTACCAAAGTCAGCCTGATAAACAGATTTTCTAAACATTTGCCTTGCACTATTGCCGGCAGTCATAATGACTTTCGTTGCACTCGTCTAATATTTTCACAGCGAGATGTGTTAGCACTAAATGGTGAACAACTAACTCGTTGTTGAAGATCCTGCAAAGTGCAGTTTCGCTAACGAAAACCCACATAATAAACAGCATGCATACCGCCGCTATAAAAAAATATACGGACATTTTACACGACCTGGGTGGATGAAATTTTGCGCAACAAGAGAAATTCACTTGATGCCCCAACTGTTTTACGGATAATTTTACATATGCTACTCGTATCATCTGGTTAATTTTTAGTTACGGTCATCAAAAACGACCCTTTTGATCGCCTTTTCATATTTCCCCTCCAAAAAACTGCGTTATCTTCTACCGAGCGAATACTTAATATAAGCTAGCCGATACAAAGGTGGAACCGTGAAACTTTTTAATTAAACATACTGTGTGCACTGGAAATACGTTAATTTCCAGTCTGACAAATAAATGACGCAAGCAGATTAAATTATTTCTTACTGGCTTTCTAAGCAGTGTTTTCAGCGTTGCCATTAGAGTTTTGAATACGCATTTCGTGCTGTTTGATATCTTACGTATTCGTATACTTTTAGTTAACTTTGCGTATTGAAAGAAGGCCAAACAGTGAAAAAGAGTGAATTTTTTCCCCAGGTCTTCATTCAGAGATTAATACACACATATATATTAATTACAACGTAATTCTTAGGCTACCCCCGTTAGAAAAAATGTCCCAAATTTATGTCCTGATTTTATGTAATGTTTGTTATATTTTATAGGATTTTTGTTATTGTTATTTTAAAAATGTCACGATTTTATGTAACGAAAAATGAAACGAAAAAATGTCTTAATTTTATATAATGAAAGTTAAATGTTAGGATAGGATTTTTGTGATTATATTATTTTTTTTTGTGTTGATGCCAGTAAGAATTACATTGTAAATTTTGATCATTTTAAAGAAAATATAGAAGAGAAAGAGACAGAAATGAAAGCAAGAGGGGTCAAGGGGCACAGCCCCTTGCGAGTCCAAAATTGCCGAGTTATATATATATATAGGTGTATATATATATATATATATAGGTGTATATATATATATATATAGGTGTATATATATATATATATATATATATATATAGGTGTATATATATATATATATATATATATATATGTTGGGTGAGTACCAAGCTGGGTTTCGAAAGGGCAGATCGTGTGTGGAGCAGATCCTGAACCTTAAACTAATACTAAGCTACGAAAAATCAAGAGCCAGAAGAATAGTAGTCACGTTTGTAGATTTTAAAAAAGCTTATGACTCGGTCGACAGAGTAGCTTTATTCAACATCCTAGAAGAGTTCGGAGTGGACACCAAATTGCGATCACTGATTATAAACTCGCTAACGGACACAAGATCAAAAATCAAATTCCGAAACGAATACTCGTATCCATTTAAGATAAGAACCGGCGTGCGAAAAGGTGATGGATTATCGCCCATACTATTTAATTGCGTTTTAGAAAAGGTAATACGGAAATGGAGAAAAGCCACGGAGCAGGAAGGAATTAAGAAAGTGATGATTGGACGGAAGAAAAACAACCTGCAGATAGACTGCCTTGCATTTGCAGATAACCTTGCACTGGTAGCCGGTAGTGTAGCAGAGGCTAAGCGTCAAGTTGAAATATTAAGTGAGATGGCAGCAAAGGTCGGGCTGGAAATAGCTTTCGAGAAAACCAAATTCATGACGAGTGATAAAAAGGATCCCAACATAATAAAAACGCATGGAAGAGTGATAAGAAGAGAGGAAGAATTTAAATACCTAGGAGAAACGATCCAAGTAAACGCTGAGGATAAAAGATCGATGCAAGAACGAATACATAGAATGGAAAGGTCATTTCAGCTAACAAGAAGCACGTATAATAAAAAATCATTATCTAGAAATGCCAAAATAAGACACTATAACACCGTTATTAAGCCGCAGTGCCTATACGCAGCTGAATGCCTGAACATGACTTCGAACAAGGAAATGCACCAGTTGGAAATTAAGGAAAGGAAAATAATCCGGAAAATATTGGGCCCCAGGAGAGACGATGAGTACTGGAAATTAAGGAGCAATAATGAAGTATACGAAATAATAGAAAAGGTCAGTGACACATTTAGGAAAAGAAGAATCGCCTTTTATGGTCACATCAAAAGAATGGATAATGAACGCCTTACCAAAAGAATCTTTGACTATTTCGACAACAATCCGAAATGTAGGATACTGTGGATAGTACAAGTAAAAAGAGATTTGGAACAGATGGGGGTCAGCGAAAGTGAAATTGAAGACAGAAACAAGTTCAGTCGGAAGGTTCAGACTTTTCAAGGATTCCGGAAGGACACAGTGAAAAAAACAGGGCGAAAGTGGACAGAAGAAATGAAGAAAGCGCACTCGGATAAAATGAAAGAATATTGGGCAAACAAACGAAAGAAAATGGGGAGGAACGAAATGTAGCTGGCGTTATTCGTGCAATATTTCCGTGGTCCTCAGATGGCCAAAGTTGAAAAATAATAATAAATATAAACCTTCACCCCGATCTTTTTTCTTCTAAAGTTCTTTTAGAAAAATCCTTTTCAATTGACTACGTCATTCTTAGCTGCCTTTTATTAAAAATAAATCTTTGTACAAAGCAGCATTCAACTTTTGTTATCTCTTTTAAATTAAAGGAAGATAATTACGAGGGGCAAAAAAGTAACGGCACATAATCATTTGACAGAAAACTAACAGAATAAAAGAGGTAGTGTCATCGGGCTAAAAATAGCATAATTATTAATATATAATATCTTGTAGCATTCTATAATAATTATGGGTAAGTTCATTATTTCTTCAGATATGAACCTGGAACTTTCGAGAACTGGACCTCGAATACATTATCGGACTTATATGAATCATAGCTAGAGGAGGGCAAGGGTGGACACGGCTCAGCTTAGAAAACTTGTTGTACCCTCTAGAAGAATCGTCTAAATGTCACACAGAGAAAAATTTGAAAAGTGTAAAAGTACAATGTATTTCGAAATTGATACGGTGATTATCGCAATAATTTCCTATGCTCATGCAGGCCATCTGACGACGCTTGACACATTATTCTACTACAGCAGCGGTAGACTAAGTAGACATCAGTTTTGGGTTTCGATTATTTAAAAACTTCCTTAGTGACTACTTTCAGATCGTACTCACTTAACGTCGGAGTAAGTTGCACCGTCTGATTAACGTAGTCACTAAGAGAAGAGAACTTTTAAATAATTGAAAGCCAGCACTGTTACATATCCTGTGTCACTATGTGTATATATATATATATATATATGTATACGCATACACATGTAAGAACAGGCGTCGACTGGCACTACAGTAATCGATCAGCTGACTCAATCGTGTCTCTTACATAGTTCGAAATAGGAAAATGCAGGAAAGCAGGAGGATAGGCCAGTGGCATGCCAAACGAGGGACAGTCGCCCCCGGAGAAAAAAAACACAGAAAATTGAAACTTATATAAGAAATTTATAAATCAGTAAAGTATATTATAATTAACTGTATCTTATTTTGAAGAATTTTGATTCTTTGGTACAGATTTGCATAGTACTTGAAAATTAAGTGATCTGCAAATAGCTCCTTTTTAAATAAGCTGTTATTTATTTCGGTTATATATTTATTTAAGTTATTAATTTTATATCAACTTTTTAATATAATACGATTATATGTGCGCACATACATCTACATATATATATATATAAAACAAAATCGGGTTAGTTACACCATTTATAACTCAAGAACGGCTGGACCGATTTTTACGAACTTTGATTTATTGGATTTGTCTCCGCCGTGAATAGCGGATACGAAATTTTAAAAAAATTTATGAAGAAAATTCATTTTCTCATACATTTTGTATGGAACGGCTCTTTTGATGATATCTCTAGAACAGATTGACTGATTTCGATGATTTTATTTATTTTTTTTTTGTTCGTCTCGGCCCGGAGAATTCAGATTAAATATGCTAATTCGCCCCCCTCATATTTTTTTTTTGTTATTACTATCAAGAATTACCGTTCACGGTAGAAAATTTGATTGAACTTTGTACTATTCTTATTATTGTTATTATTGGGCAGTTTGCGATGCACTTCACTTTGAAGTTTAATATAATTTTTTTTTGTTTTTCGATGTATTAATTACTAATGAACTCAATGGAATAATCCAAACTGGGAAAGAGTAAATGTAATGTCTGCCGGGTGATTATAGAAATAAGAAAATATTGTATTTATTCCAACCTAAAACGCATATGCTTCTAAACATGAATATCATAAACATAAAAATGAAAATATATTTATCCTTAGAATTAAACAATACTATCCCACATATATAAATGTTTCTCTCGCCGTCAATTGTACGTATCATGTTCACGTGTCGGCAAACCATCTGCTTTGTTCGTTCTTGCACCTGACAAGAAAACGAAAAATGGCGCATATCACAAAAGCTGCTTCAACGAAGGGAATCGACCCGAGTGCAAACCATCCAACAAATAGTTTAACAGAAAGTAATACAACAATACTACACGAATCATTTCGATTCGCTTCAATAACTTGCTGTCACGTGAATTACATTAATTTCAATGTAATTAAAATATTTTTCAGTTTGATTTTTGTGCATTTATTGAATTTAATTCATGTTAAGTATTAATTTTATCTTAATAAAAAACTGGAATATATATATATATATATATATATATATATATATATATATTCAGTAGGTTAGCTACCCCCCTAAAAAAAATTTCTAGCTACGCCCATGGTTGTCAACGCAATGTTAACCAGTGTTACGATTACGTGTATTAGAATAAGAAAAGGAAATTGCATAATAGCTAGTGTAGGAAGAACATAATCATACCGAGGATTGGACAACGTTCCTTTCTGATTATCCTGATGTTATCATCATTTTTCACTTTTCTAGCTGATCTAAAACATTTCTGCTCAGATACTCGTTTTCCGTATGAAACACAGAAAAGGACAGACGGTGGTCTGTTCTTCTCTGTTCAAGATCTCCATTTTAAGCTTCTATAGCAAAATAAACTTGGATCTGGCTAGAAGGTAGCGCGATAAAGCTGAACAAGCAGCTGGAACTGTTAAAAAATATCATCCGAACATGCACGAAACATTTGCATTATCATTTCCGCACGCAGAGGTTCTGTGATCCAGGAGGTGCGGCGGTATATTGTGCTAAAGCTCGAACAAAAGTTGTGTGGGAAACCTATTTCAATTGAGAATTTGCATTGATTAACAAACTTATTTGTTATTCATTAACGATCAATCGTAAAATCATTCATTAACTACACTAGGAGTAGTAATTAATTTATTCCTTAGTCGTAAAGGTGCAATGTCTGATTGTTGCCGCGCGCAGAAACGAGGTTCAAATCCGGCGGTGAAAGGAAAATATTCTACGTTTTCTTTCGTTTTATAATATTGTTTTTCTATTAATGTTACGGTTTTCAATTATTTCTTACTATCGTATTAAATTTTTTAAATTTTTACAAATTTACATTATCCAACATGTTTCGATTTTTTGAAATTCCTCTATATATTTACGCGTATAATTAGTTATATTAAAATTAAATTTAATGCGAACAAAAAAAAAAAAAAAAAAAATTTAAAACGATTATTGGCACACACGTAATAAATGTATTTGTTTAATTTTCATGCTTTTATCATTTAATTAATACGGTAGTAAAAATGATTTTACAAATTACATTAAAAAATAACGTTAATAGGGAAACAATTCGTAAAGGAAAAAAAAGGTCTGTTAAAGCTGCACAGCGTTGGGTTCGAGCGAGGCTTCTTTGCGACATCAATTACACATTGTACTCCGCGTGTCAATTAATGAATCACGAATAATCGAATGACTGCAGAATAATTACTAATGTACGATTGATGAATAATGATTAATGACGAACAGCGAATAAATTAATCATTATTCGCGTTATTCGGATATAATTTATTCGTTATCCCGGGTTATTCGATTAGAAAATGTCTAATAAGAATTTGGCATTGTACCTAACGGAATTCCGGCGAATTTTTGTGCCGATTTATAAAACTGTCCGGAGGAGACTTGGCTGGTCCATCATTGAAATGAGAAGAAACAATCAATACCATTTTAGAATAGCAATAATATCCGCTATTTATTTATTCAAACGGTTGCTATTGTTAGTTCGCAATTCGCATGCGTCATAATTAATGTTTCTTTTACCGTAATATGCTAGTAGAAGTGTTTTTCGATGTTACTGCTAGTGCGTTCTCTTTATTTATTATGAACTTTCAGCAGATCCCGCCTTAATGAAAATTTTAAAAATGCCGAGAAAATCAAGGAAATTTCAATAATTCAGGAACGGTATACTTTATAAACTTGAAATTGTGCATGCAGAGAGACCCAATGACCGATCTTCGCATTTATTCCGAATTTGCAGATCAATCAAAGTGTGTATATTCGTGAGTTTCGCGAACACTTAAAAATACATAAATACGCTTAGCATTAGCCTATTTTGCAGGATTTTGAAAGAGTATTTTAATTCGCGCGATATTTCGAAATATGGCGATCAACTTAATTTCATCGCTGAATTTAAATTTTCTATTTAACATCGTGAATGAATTGTTAAATTTACTTTTCATTAAACCCTAAGTACATGTTTGATACCGAACACGAACACTTCTCGCCGCTCTAATAAAACAATCGATTTCCGGACCTTAAGACCTTCTAATTCGTGAATGTTATCAAAATCGTTAGAGTAATTAACCGAAAGGAGAGCCATGCTCGAATCTGAAGATTAATATAAGTTTCACAAACTGTCAAATAACATGCACACGAAGGTTGCTACATACATTTTTGTATATATTGCATTATTCGTTTTTTCTTCTTTGTATTCTCGCACTGATAGAAATTAAATTAAAAAAGTAATATATGTAAACCGGAAATAAATAATATATTAATTTCGTTACGTAAATTTATCGCGAAACAACGATATTATACCTATTTCCAGTTACCGTGGTGAATACATTTATTATCACTTTACGGTGTATATAAGCGTTTTGCTTAATTTTAAATAGATCACTTGAACACATTGGCCTTGTCTCTTTTTTTGAAATCGCGCTCATTTCGAAGAATTTTCTCAACGATACAATTTCGGCTAAGATCGGCTTATCTAGACTCCTAAAAACCCTTAATTCGTGTATTTCCGCGTACAAACAATTTTTGCTTATAATATGTCGGTTAATTAAAATGCTCTTTCCAATTGCCGTCGGAGTCGAAAATCGTTAAAAAAACATCAAGAGAGTATAATATGTAAAATGTAGTACAGCAAAAAAAGTAAGCATATTTTATTATTAATCCGGAGATGGGCCACAGAAATTAAGAAAATCGAAACATATTTTAAATAAAGGAAAATTTGTAGGGATGATCGATGATGCAACTTCAGAATTTGCACTTTTGGAAGTCGCAATCTCCGAAAACTTTTAACCATAATAAATTCATTTCAGAAACAGAACAGACATAAAACGAATTTGGTTTATAGACACCAGTTTATAGACACCATTTGCAAAATAAAGCGTGGTTAAAGTTAACGAAAAATACTAAATATTGTCAAATAAATTTGTTGTCGTGCGGTTAAGATGCCGTGTCTTATTTCCACTACCGTTTCTAACTACACCCATTCACTCTCGAACTATGTTCAAAATTCTGTCGTTCACTCAGAAGATATCACTCGGACGACAGAATATAAGGACATCAAAACTGCCGAAAATTTTTTGCAAAGGCGCCGATATGTTATTATGCAGGTGAGCCGGTAACAATAAATGGTACGAAGTCGAGGATCATGGGCGGACGCCAATCGGTAACTATTTCAGGGTGCATAGGAAAATGCGACTCCGAGTAATTGGCCAACTGATAAAATCCAAGCGGCGATACTGGCCAACTGGTAACTTTAAATAATGTCGACATACCAGTACGTTCTATACCGGGAACCATCGGCTAGGCAACGTAAACTCTTGTTTATTTTCTCCTCGCAGGTTGGTAAAAATTCTTACGAATAAGTACCGAACTAGAAGTTCGAATGCCATTGAGTTGTGTCAAAGAACACGAATTATTATTATTCGTAGAAAAATATTAAATTATTAACCACGTCGCTGCTATTTTATTTACATAATTCAGAATATACGTTAATTGTATTTATAAGGAGAGCATTTTTGTAAATTTAATTCATCGATGAGAAATTTGAAAAAAAATCTGTACGTTATTATTCAACAAGTACGCGGCGGAATTTAATTTATTTTTCATTCAACTTTCTCTCTTTAAAGTTGTTTAAAGTAAAATTTCAATAAATCATCAAGGTTAATTTTTCGCAGCTCCATTTCACATCTAAAAGCCTTCATACAAATGAAAATTACGTTTAACCGACGACTCTTTGTAATATTTATATAGCCTGCACTAACATCAAACGGTTAATATCGTTCATTTCGAATTTTTATTTTAATAAATTGACCGATTAAGGACCGGAAAGATACATTAAATGTCACATAAATGAGTCGATGAACATCGCGACAAAACCTATTAATTTTTTTATTTTTTAGGATTATTTTTATTGTTCCGGTATACCCTTAATATTGAGAATATGAGGGAAAAACAGTTATTTAGTCATTTTTAATTTATTAAATTAATCATTTTGTAAATTTTAAATCGAATTATTTGCATTCTTTTGTTTTTATACACACATATATATATATATATGTATACTTTTTTTAGCGACACATTGAAATATCGAACATCGGTTTAATATGCGCATGCGACTACACAGCAATTTATCTGAGAGATTTTTCAACACAGCCTGAATCGTACTGGCCACCGAAGCTTTTGTACTTTCTCAATCTGCAGACTTTTGAATGAGACTTTTTCCTATTTTCAGCTAGCACACAACTTTCCGTCAGTTTAATAACATCTGAAGAGTTCCTTTCGTTGGTGAATGTTGCACCGTATCTACTCTACCTTTAATAAAAGATTTTGCCACCATTTTATAAGCAAATCCGATCAAAATAGCCTTTTCTTCGATTATACAGTAAAACGGTCCTGTTACTTCCATCGCGTTCTAAGTTGACCGATCATTTCCAGAATTTAGCAAACCGTTACTACCTTTTGTGTTAACATCAACAGCAAGTTCCATCTTCTTGTCACATATCGAGTAAAAATATTCGCCTTAAATCAAGTTCCACCGTTTCCATAAAGCAATCGGAAATCATCGTACGCTGCTTAATATAACGATGTCGTCTGAACACTTTACAGTGTATACTATAAAATTCACCGATCTGCGATGACTCCCTATTACGACTTTTCTCCGATCGGTTCAACGAAAATTGCAACAGCGGCTAAAATTAAACGTCTCTCTTTATTCCTTCGGCGCCGCTACCGGGTGATGCACTGTAAGAAACGGATGAATCGTTCCAAAAGAAACTGTAGTTTGTTTCGAATAGAAATGTCGAATATATTCATAGACGGGGAAACGAAAATGCGTTGTTCGCTATGGGCCATTTTCAAATTTTTAAGAAATTTCTCGCAACGATCATTTATAGACAGTGGCTTTTAAATAATGTTAAATTTTAACGAAATTTTTTCAAACGGCAGCATTGTGCAGGTGTAAAATTAATCGGTTTAACCGATTGCCATACGTCGAAGACTCTTATAGTAGAGATCGAATGTTGAGATATAGCGCGTTTGTTCGATACAAATGAAAACAGTTTTAAATAAACTTGTAAGATTGAGCAATTTTTATCGACGACATCCGTCAAAAAAAAAAAAAAAAAAAATCCGGAACACTCATTAATTTCCGGAACTCGAATGAAAGAAAACTCATCGCCAATACGGAGAACGAAGACGATTTGGAGCGGATCATCGAGTGTAATTTTAAAAATGTGCACACATAAATACTCTGGAGCGAATCGGTCCGGGCGCCTATTTATAAATATATAAACGTTGCGATAGACGCGCGAACAGAGTTACTACGAGAACGCTAGCGATTCGATTAAAAAGCCTTCGTGTTCGCGTAACGGTCTCGTTCGTGTAAAAGAGGAGCAAAGAGAGGCGTCGATCGAACGGTGATAAAAAGAAAAGCAACGGTCCCGATTAGCAGTAGCCAAACGATCGAACTGATCAGTTCGTCGACTGATCATCGGATTGTTGCCTGCTGACCTTTGACTACCAGTCCGATTACCTTTCAACAACGACGCTTGCATCTATAATGTTTCCCCCGACTTTGGCGGCGCGTTAATTCGATATTTAGTTCGGTTTTTCGGGGAAAAAACGCCTATTAGTTCGGAAAAGAAACGTATTCAAAAGAAATTAAATAAATATGAGACGATCCGTTTGTATACAGTTTGTGCTAACGATCATCCTGTTTTTGATCTACAGTCGAGATCTTACGTCAGCAGTGCCTTTGCAGTCATTCTATCCGTTTGGCGAAGAAGATTTAAAACTAGTTCCGAATCGTTACGAAACTATAAGCCCGGAAATAGTTCTCTCGACACCGATTAAGTTTTACGGCGAAACTTATTCCTCCATTTACGTAAGTACAACTTGTATTATTTCCATTTACTTATGCGACTTTGTTAGCCTACATTCTGTAGATTTTTTGAAAATCGCCCCGCCAAAAAAAAAAAACACGTATATTTAATGTGCCCCGTTAAGAAACCTTCCTCGGTCGTTGCAAGTTTCTTGACAACCAGTTCTGTTGGTCTCTTGTGTCGACAGTTTACCACGCCTGGACCAGTCAAGTACGAGAGACTCCGATCATAGATTAAAAATACTACGCGGCAAGTTTTCTCACTCGTGGGTCCCTCTTAGTGTACCATCGTAGAGATATATTCGCAGTGATAATTTACTGTCTTTCAAATTCCCCCGTTAACTAAAATAGTCTTGCGGAAGGATAAACGAGTTTGGAAAATTCCAATATGAGCTATGTCCTTAGATTTTAACATTTTAACAAATTACGTTCCTCGCCGATAAAAATAAAATCTCGCCAGTGATTCTTTTTTTTTTTTTTTTTTTTTTTTTACGTTACCGTGATAGCAACTACTTCGTGTTGTGAATGTCTTATAAGCCGAGGTTTGAAAAGGTATCTCGGGAATGTAAGGGAACGTTTAGATTAAAGGATGAACGAATTGCTGCAAATTTAAGATAAATGGAAAGTATATGATGGAGACTACTAGCGGATCACAAAAGAGCAGCAAGTTCAGATGGAGTTATCATGAGACTTACTTGAATGGTTAATGATCGGGAAGTCTAGACGGAGCATAACCGCCGGTGGCCACCAAGGCTCAATATGGCAGGTTTAGTATATTTTTTAGGAAAGTTTATTCAGAAAGCCCAGTACCGCGACCTCCATTGCAGTTCAGTTATTTAGTGGGAATAGTGTTTTTATCGACGACGGTTGGACGAAATCCGAAAAACCATTAGCAGCCGTGTCAAGGAACCCCAATATGAGCGCAGGACCGACAGGAATAACACTGTGTAGTTCTTCTTAAAGAGGGCAGAGGACTTTTTTCGAAAGGTCTCTAATCTGCTTTCCATTCCAGTTTTAAATAACGGAATAAATTTATTACTCAGTTACGGTTGAGCAGACAGCGTAACCAATGATCGTTGTTCTATCGTTCAGTCGAGAGAATTTTTAAGGACAGTACAGCTCATTCTCCTTCAATCCCACTGATTTTCATAATTGTTACCACAGATTATTAGTAAAGGCAGAGACATGTTTTGGCTTCCCTTTTTTTTCGTCCAGGTCTTCTTAATTTGCCCGTCTGTAAAGACCTATTCTTTTCGTTTCTAATTTTCCGGTAGTTTTTCACGTTTTTTAAGTGAAAACGTCTTTAAGCACGTTTAGTGATTTTTGATAAGGGCAAAACTTCTTATGGGATTGTGTCACGCGCGTCACGGACATGATAATGTTAACAGTATCGACTAGTGCAAGAAATAAAACCGCTAACGCCTCTCCTCTACCCCTCGCTACTCTCTCACGACTGAGTAATCAGTAATAAACTATAAAAAAAAGAGACATAAAAATTGAATTAATTATATTAGTAGGACTACTAATATGAGGAATAATAAAAGTTTATGATGCCAGTAAATATTATCGTGAACGTTATTTAATAATTGAAATATATTGTAAAAATTCTATAACTACACTATATTACACTAAATCCATAAAATAAATACGGTTGACATTGTCGTCTCTATTTTTGTCGATATTGCTGTTGGTTATTACTGAAGTGGTTGCGCAGCAGTGAAACTATTTATTAGTTTAATTGTTTGTTGAAATTAACGATGATAATGATGTAAACAATAAAAATAATGTTGAAAATTAAGTTCATTTAAATTTAAATTTATGTAAACGTATAAATACTGTGTGTAAATAATATAAGTATATAATAATTATTATTTTAATTAAGTTCTATTTATATTTTGTACCGGGCTTGCGTAGCTCACATCATATGTTTTGACTAATAAACAAACCATATAGAAATGTATATAATTGTTGCTCTGAGTGAAATGTAAAAATCAAACTAATGTTAATAATTTCAAGTTACACATTATGAACTTTTAATTTTTGATACTACAATTAATCTGGAATTTCAAAAAAAAAGACAACAAACAAACGACACTGTTATTTCATAGTTTTAAGTTTTCACTTCCGTCGGCATGACTGCACTATTTTTTTTACAGTTCTTTTATTTTGGTACTCTTACTCCTTTGCAAAACCTTTGAACATTTTTATTATCCTTCTGAGGGTCTGAATACTTCTTTTTAAAGTGGTAAATTTAGAGAAAGTTATTTATCTTTAATACGTCTTCATCTTCTTCTTGTGTCGCATGATTGCGCGTAGACGATCCTTGGTATTTCAAATTTTCAAATTTTTCGCCCTTCTGCAGCCCTCATTAGATCTTCCACTGATTTTATCCCAGTCCATTGATGTATGTTACTTAAGCATGACATCTTCCTTCTCCCTACCTTGTTTTTCCATCTTGCCTTAAAAGGTTTTTCAATTCCATACCTTTTTTCGATACGTTTAGTTTGTTCAAATTCGATTGTAATTTTTTTTAGATGCTTTCGTCTACAACGGTGGGTTCTGAATTAAAAGATAAAGCCGGGGTTTTCTGGGGAGTCGTCGAAAAAAATGCCGATTTATGAAATAGTGTATTATACGAAATGAAGGGAACCAGAACGAAAAGTATCTGCGTCCATAACCTATCTCAGGTACCGAATGAAACACACTTTGTTCCAACAGGCTGCTCTACTACTGCCCATATGGTCACGTTTTTTACCGTGGACAACTAGATAACAAGCACCTTCAACTAAGCTCATCCTATATAAAATATACATACCAAATTGAACGTTAATATTTGCGCAGCACTACAGGCACCTTGTAACTTAGTTACCAGTTATTCGTTTGTTACTTTTATCCCTAAATATTATTCCGGTTAATTTTGAGCGCAAAGCCAAATTGAGAACCATTTTCCCTATAAAATTTTATTCGTGATTTTTGCATAAAGAGAAATTTATGGAAATATTAGCCTATTTTTGATTAACTTTAAATTTCTATTCGCGTCTAAAAATTTTCCGGGATATTTTTTCATGTATCCGCTATTTTATAAGATCTTCTAATTTTAGCCTCGGTTAATTTTTTTCTTTTTCCTTTGAAAACATCGGAATTAACTCGAAGTGAAGAATACTAGGAAAAGATAAGACATTTAGGCTAACAAAGAACTACAACGAGAGAGGGGAAGGTAAGCTTGGCGTAGGCACTGCAAGGAGTGGAAAGGCTGAGAAGATTGGAATTAAATAAAGCGACATTCAAATAAGACACAGTGTTCGCATCGTAAGTATAATTAAGCTCTAGAAAGGGACAGAAAGGGGAGTGAACGAGAGAGGAACGGAAAAGCAAAGCTGGAAGTAGACTATGATTGAACCGAAGGTGCGAGCTATAGAAGAGATAATAGAACAACTAGCGTTAGGGAAAAAATTGAACCAAAGAAAAGGGGTGAAGAGGGTTGTATGGTAAAAATGAAGCGTAGAAAAGGATAGAGATTGGTCCAGAAATTAAATAAAATAGAATGTATATCAATTTTTTTAAATAGTTTTCTTCGGTTCTTGCAAAAAAATACCTTTTTTTTTTTATGTTTATTTTCGGTAACATCTAAACACTCCCGGTTAAGCTTTTTTTTTTTTTTTTTTTTTTTTTGGGCTCGTCAACCAAGGGCCTTTACCCAGAAACAAAAGGTAAGAAAAGAAGTCGGTTATATTTTAATCCGATCAGAAATTTTATCTAAAAAGGAACAAATAGCAGGAATAATTTGTGGGGAAGGAAAGGACAGGATATAGGAAGCACAATAAGGAGTAGGAAGTCCAAGCTTCAGCAAATAAGAATACAAGGCAGAACGCTTCACGGAAAGAGGGTTAAGCTTAAACTTGCATACTCTAAAGAAGTGCAATTGGCATCATTACTAGAATTAAGGCCGAGATAATGAAAAATGTAAAAATAGGAATCAAACGAGCGTTAATAATAAAATGATAAACACAATAAAAAAAAAATCTTAAAGATAGAATGTTAAATAAATTTCAGAAATCTTTTCGAGAATTCAGCCAGAAAACCGAAAAGGCACTTTAATGGAAATTTAGAATACCTGAATTGTCACTACTCTTCGATGAAAGAAGAATTTCGATCCCAAATATTCATCCTCAGCCTGTTCATATATTTTCTGTATACGTTCCTCTTAGTTTTGACCTTAATAATTTCCCATTCTCTCTTTTGGCTTATCCTCATTCTCTTCCCTTTATTGTCGGCGGTGACTGGAATGCTCACTCTCCTCTTTGGGGCTCTGCGCGTCATAACAGGAATGGCCGTGTTCTAGAAAACTTTATTCTCGGTAAAAATTTTGTCCTTTTGAATGATAACTCTCCTACTCTTTATAGAGGCGCTCACTCATCCAGCTCTGTTGATCTGTCCTTTACCTCTCCAAACTTTGGTCTTCGCTGTCAATGGAAAACTCTGGACGGTACCTTCGGCAGCGATCATGTTCCCATTGTTTTCTCTTTTCACCATCTCCTTCCTCCTCCTCCTCCTCCTCATTATTCTATACCCGCTCTCGCTCCTAAATGGTCTCTCAACAAGGTTAACTGGGAGGAATTCCGTTCTAATTTCGACTTATCTCTTCCTTACATACACTCCCTCTCCGATCCTATTCAACAATATAACGTTTTCTCTGATTCCATTTCTTCTGCTCTGGACGCCTCCTCTCCACCAATTCATCATTCCAAAAGAAATTACCATCTTCAGGCTTCCTCACTTTGGTGGAACGAAGATTGTACTAATGCCGTTAAAGACAGTGTCTCTTCATTTAGATGTTTCCGGTCTTGTTCTTCCTTTGCTAACTTCATGGCTCATAAAAAAGCTAATGCCAAGGCTAGATTTATCCTCAAAACGTCCAAAAGAAATTCATGGAGGAAATTTTGTGCTTCGTTTTCTAGATCTACTTCAATTTCCCATCTTTGGAAGATGGCTAAAGCTTTTCGCTCTTCTAGATCGGATCGTCCATCATTTTATAACCTTCCTTCAGATAGACTCACTACTTTTCTTGATTCCATTGCTCCCTCCTATGTTCCTTCCCTTGAGGAATCTTGGTCTCCTTCCCTTCCTATCTCCAATTCTTCCCACTTCCTGTCTTCTAGCTTCAGCATCAATGAACTTCGTGCTTCCTTGACTAATTCTTCTAATTCTAGCCCTGGTATAGATGGCATTCCATTCCGTGTCCTTAAGAACCTTTCTGAATCAGCACTTAAAATCCTGTTGTCAATTTACAATTCTTTTCTGTGTATCTGTGAAACTCCTCCGCTTTGGAATTCCTTTATTATTATTCCTATTCCGAAGAAGAATCCCAATTCCTTTCGTCCTATTTCTCTAGCCTCTTGTTTAAGAAAACTTTTTGAACGAATGATTAATAGGCGCCTTATCTGGTGGCTAGAATATAATAATGTTCTTCCTGATAACATGTTTGGTTTCCGTCCTGGCTTTGGTTCTTCTGATTGCATATCCCTTTTTCTCTCTGATATCTATAAATCTTTCATCCACAAAAAATTTACTATCTCTGCGTTCGTTGATGCTACCTCAGCTTTTGATAAGGTTCACCTTCCTTCTCTTCAGGATAAAATGCTTTCCATTAATATTCCTCTTGAGTTTACATCCTTAGTTATTAATCTGTTTCGGAACAGAACTATCCATCTTTCTACCCCTTTCTTTTCTGATTCCAGGACAGTTTTTCGAGGTCTTCCGCAGGGATCGTGCCTTAGTCCTACCCTTTTTAACATTTATTTCCTTAGTCTTTCTTCTCTTTCTATTCCATCTAGTTCGCTATTCTTTGCCGACGATATTCTCGTCTATTCTTCTTCTGATGATCTGTTTTCTGCTAATGAGGAGCTTAATAACTCCCTTGCTATTTTAGAAAATTCTTTATCTTCTCTTCATCTTTCTATTTCCCCTGAGAAATCTGCTGGTATCGTTTTTACATTTCGTCCTTTTGATCGTTCCTTGGTTAACCTTTTCATGTGCCAGGTCCCTATTCCTTTACTCACTTCCTTCTCCTACCTCGGTGTAATTCTTAATAGTACTCTGTCTTTTCATGATCATATTAACTATCTCTGCACGTCTGCTCTCAAAAGACTAAATTTTTTGAAGGCGTTGTCTTCCCCCAAATGGGGTGGTGATCCATATATTCTTCTCATGCTGTATAAATCCATTATTCTTTCTAAGTTTGACTATTGTTCATTTCTTTATGCCAGTGCTCCTGTTTCCCTTCTCGTCAAACTTGATCGCATCCAAAATTCTTGTCTGCGCCTCTGTGTTGGTGCCCTGAATTCTTCTCCAATTCCAGCTCTTCTGTCCGAAACTGGCTTTGTTCCTCTTTGTATTCGAAGACTTCACCTTGGTGAAAGGTTCATGATTAGACGTCTGCAGATCTCTCCTTCCAAACTCATGAATTCTTATCGATATATCCGGGTCAACTGGCGTTTTTCTCCTCGTAAGATTCCAATTCTTTCTCTCATCTCTTCTCGACTCGTTCCACTTTCTCACTTTGTCCTCTCCCAGAACAAATCTCCATACTTTACCTTTAACTTCTCTGAACTGTCTCATCCGCCTAAGTTATTCTCTTTACCTTCTAATATTAAGTCTCTTCCTCGTTCTGCCATTCACGAAGAATTTAATCACACTCTTTCCTCTCTATTTCCTGCTCACATCACGATTTTTACGGATGGCTCGAAATCTGCTTCGGGGGTCGGTGCCGCTTTTATTCTTCCTGCTCTCAACTATTCTGAATCATTTCAACTTCCCTCCTTCTCTTCTGTCTTCCTAGCCGAATCCACGGCTATTTTGCGTGCGGTCCTCTTTATATCTTCAACTTCTAATTTAGTGAATTTCCTTCTATGCTCCGACTCGAAGAGTGTTTTAGTAGCTATCGCATCTCCCCTTCCTGAACCCTCTTCCTGTCCTATTATTCTTTATATACGCTCCTTGATTTTCAATTTATTAGCCTCCCGTTCTATCCATATTGACCTGCTTTGGATTCCTGGCCACTGTGGTATAGCTGGTAACGATCTTGCTGACTCGTTAGCTTGCTCGGCCGCAGTAAGTGGTCGTTTCATAAGCAGATTTCCTTCCCAATGTCTTTACTCTCTCTCTTTTCGTTCTCACCGTGACTTTTGGACTGATCTCTATCCGTCCTTTTTCTCCAACCCTGACTCCTTTTACCTTGCTTTACAGCCTTCTCCATCCGTTTCTCCCTGGTTTAATAATTTTCCCAGTATCAGCCGTTCTGTCATTTCTTCCATAGTTCGCCTTCGTTTTAATCACAGTCTGCTCCCGGCTTCTCGTTTCCGCTTTGCTCTGGTTCAATCTCCTTTGTGTCCCTTTCATCCTCCAACCTTCAATGGCTCGTGTGATGCAAATCACGTACTATTTGAATGTTCCTTTATTTCTACTGAACGCGCGATCCTTTATTCCAATTTGCTTAGCCTTGGCCTCCCTACACCTTACAGTGCCCTCTATATTCTCACTTTTCCATCTCCTTCTGTTGTTCCCTTGTTATCCGCATTCATTTCCTCTGTCTCTAATCGTTTCTTGATATAACTTGTCGCTCCATATGTCCTTCTATTCTTTTAATCTTTTGTGCTGGGTAAATGTCCTGTGCTGGCGTGCCCATTTAAAAAAAAAAAAAAAAAAAAAAAAAGAAGAAAACTGAAGAATATTAGTTGGATTTTAATCTAATCTCAAATTTAAAAAAAAAGAGAGAAGTGAAAATAGTATATATATAAAAATATTCACGACTGCGTTATTAATTCGGCTATCTTCAGCGCTAAGTAGAGGTGAGGTAAATTGCCTGTGAATGAAAATATAATATTTTCACCATACCCTACCGGACTTTCATTATCTATATCATTGTTTCATGGTCATTTTTCGTTCGTTAAAAAAAAAAATGTTTGCACAAGTTCAAGTATTTTTATTTTTCCCGCATTTAACTTACAAATCAGTTTATTAATAGTTCCATAGTTCATTCCTATTAATCACGTTATGTATATGATGAAGTTTTCTTTCAGATCTTGTATTCTACGTTCATTAATATATACATATAAATATACACACCCATACACCCCTCATATATATATATATATATATATATGTATATAGTGCTAAATTTGTATTTTCTAATGCGGGGTGTGACGTAGATTTCCTTTATATTCAGAATTTTCACTTTCATTAATATTTCTTGTTATGTTTTCTTCCTAAATGAAAATAGGTGATAATTCAGGTCTTCTGTAGACTCAGACATAAACACTAAATATTTATCTTTTCTTTTTTTTTTTTTTCCTACCCTGGGCGCGCTAGCGGCCTTGACCCAACAACATGAAAAATTAACAGTTATAACTAAATAACCAGGTGGTCAGAAATGGAGAGGACAAAGGACAGTAGCAATGGGATAACTGAAGGCAATGGGAAGGAAAGAATATAGGTAGCGTTAAAGGGAGTAGGAAGACCCAATACTAAAAGTTGGGTGTAAAGAATAGAGCGTTCGTTAGAGAGTGCTGAACATTCGAATAGGATGTGATTTGAATCACAAATACAAGAAGGCTCAGAAGCGTGAAGAGAGCAGAAAGAAGAAGGGTCAAAGCGAATCGAAAGCGAGAAGAGGGGAGAAGAGAATGATTGATTCTAAGTCTAATTAAGGAAACAACAGTGGAACGACGACAGATAGGAATAGATTTCATTAATATGTCTTTTTTGTTTTTTATGTAAATTCCCAAAAACGTTTCTAGAATATTTTAATATTTAATTTTAGAATGGATGTTATTGTGTTTGTTAATTTTATTATTTTATTAACTAACTAACAAAATGGATAAATATACTTCATTTCGTCAATAGCGTGATGCAGGACAGAACTAAAATTAATTTTAACCATTAATGTGTCAGATAAAATAAACGATAACCATCTCCGTAAACCACCGGTTCGCATCATTCTTTTTTAACAATTAATTTCCTGTCCGTCATTAGGAACTAATACATCGAAAACCGGAATAGTTGTGTATTTTCAGTTAAAATATCAAGTGATTTACCAATTTCTACATTTAGAACGAGTAAAATGAGCGTTAATGATAATAATCAGACTGTTTGGGACTTTGATACCTGGCTGCCTTTCTAATAATCACTCATTTGTCCGCCCAATCTCCAATCTTCTAACTATTTCCTTCCCTTTCAATAAAATCTTCTACCCTTGTTTCTTTATCTTGCTCAATACAACGTTTCTCCTCTGGTCAAGTCAGCAGTTGTTTGGGACAACTATTACGTACCTTTGGGCGTGCCTTTCTTTTGAACATTCTATTCTCTATTTCCACTTGCTGTAGCGCAACCGGATATATTCAATTATTTTCTTTCCCTATCCTTCCGTCACAAGAACGATATGTAATAAAATTTGACTCCTTCCTCTTCCAACTGTTTCTGCGGCTAATAGATAATCCGTCTACCGCTGAAAATAGAAGCATCATTTAGCGATAATAGTAATAAAAGAAAATGAATAAAAATGAAATTATATGGTTTGCTCCGAGCTCGGCAGCTGCTGATAAGTTTTCGCATTCATTATTAAGACCAAAAATCATTAAATTTTTTAACGCCTGCACGTGCCATCTTGAAATCTGACCATTTGCCAGCAACACAATTTAATACTTTTAATTTTCTCATGACAGTTTTATATGTGACGTAAACGTCTGACAATACTTCTAGTCGGATACTGTAGGTACCCCGCATTTCCCATCATTACGCAAGTTCAGTACAAAAAGCGTGTGTCTGCAATATTAGCTTGCACACGATAGTGTGGGCAGAACTGCCGTTCAGCCATCTTAAGTAACTTTTATCTTTCGCCGTCAGAACAAGAATTCAAGATTCCGATTTAACTGCCCCAATCTACTTGACTAATACTATTCGTCAGCGTCATCGTTTATTAATTAATCTGCAGTGTTTGCTTGCAATCCGCTCGGGCTCTGTGATAAAATTCCTCCCTCTTTGCCTTAAAATCATGATTAGATTTAAACTATAGTGACTTTCACACACAGCAACACTTTAATCCATCTACTCCAACTCATTGGCGAGACTGTTGAAAATCATACAACCAGCGCGTGAAGTTTAGCAAATTAAATTTCACCGGCGATTACATTTATTCTTTTAGCAACGGACAATCTGTGTAGGTAACCGGCCGCCACGTGTTCTCACTTCATAATCAACTGAAGAGCCCTTCTAAAGTTTGTTATGAATCCGGAAAAGAAAAAAAGGCCTCATTAAGAAACCTCCGTTAGGATCGGAATTCAATTCATAACAAAAATAGGAAAGCGAAAAATGCGGAAGCAACATTAAACAGCTACGCTGGTAAAAATTAATTTTGCTTTTTTTCCGTCAGTCAGACTGCTGTGCAAAATTTCGACGTGATAAAAGTTTAAAAAGTAAAACATTTTTTCGCGACCGCTACTTCCAAGTTTTAATATGACTTTGGTCGAAGAAAGAAAAAAACGCCCAATTTCCTTTTTATTTAACATTAATACTGTTAACTAGCATCAATCGTATCTTCTTCTTCTTCTTCATCCGCCGTCTCCGTTTCGAAGGTTGGCGATGATCCACAATTGGAATTTATTTTTCTATCAACAGCTGTTCGGAAAAGTTCTAATGAGGAACAGTTGAACCAGTTGTTAAGATTATCCATCCGTGAAATTTGACGTGTCTACCTCTCGATCTCTTCCCGGCCACAATTTTACTCTCAAGTAGTATTTTTAGATATGATTTGATCCTCTTAAGATATGTCCAAATAGTATTCTGGTTTCCGTTTTTTGATGGTTCGTAGTAGTTCAAGGTTCTTTCGCAGTCTCTATTAAGTATTTCAATATTCTTTACTTTTTGCGTCCATGGTACACATCTCAAAAGCGCTGATTTTTTTTTCTAAAGTTGAGTCTTACTATTATCGTTTATCTTTATTTCTTGAGAAAGTAGTAGAATGGTCATTTGCCGATGTATTTTGTAACTAAACCACTTTCTTCCGGATTAGAAGAAAATGTGTTTCGGTAGAACTGAAATTGCTTAAGCAACAGTGAATGTAACGGATGACGATGCATCGCATTCTAGTAAAGCGATTTTAGCATTTAATACGGGACGAAACAGCTGTTGTAATTAGAATTAAATGTTGGAGACTGAGAACAGGATAGTATGTAATAATTGTTCGTACGTTTTCGCAAAAAATAAACTTATTACTTCGATGATACACTAAAATAAGACAAATATTCTTTCGTTAAATTGACGAAATAGCCTTCCATTGATTCAGACGAATAGCAAACTTGTTACGATCATTTAATAATTCGAAATTTAACAGCATGTGGGTCGTCCGTTTCGCACTTTAGAAATCCGTTCTGTTTATTGAAATAATTCAAAATACGCATAATTTGTTTTAAAAATATTACGCGATCGAATTATTCTTCATTTGTTATTACAAAATGTTTTTGTTACTTCCACTGTTTTTTATTTTCCGCGACATTGCACGATTACACTTTGGCGTGTTATCGTTTAATTACCTGTATTTATTATTTGGACCCATTATTAAATTTATTTTTGTCGTTTTGGAATACTCGTTCGCTCGGTTAATTTTCACGTAAAAGTCAAGCTGTTTTTTGATCTAATCTTTTTCGGAAATTAAGACCTTTACACTCTTTCCACATATAAGTGTACTTTTTATCATCTGGAAAGGAACGTTTTTGGTTCATTTTGATCGTATTGTCTTCGTATCTTTACTAAATCGTAACTGATTAATCGTTACAAATAATTGACGAATTAAAAAAAAAAAAATAAAAAGACGTTTCAATTTTTAGTTGCAAAAATTAAACTTCGGGGAAAACATAAATTTCCATTAAACGATGTAAAAAAATAAGTTTCTCGCATCCTGTTTTAGTTCTTTCTTCCCAATACACATATCCTTTTAGTACGGCTTCTCCTCTCTCCATTGTAGGCGGAGGATCCGATGGGTCCTCATAGTGTTCGAGCTTCTTTTCATATCCCACCCGCAATTCCTTTAATAGCTTAATGTTTTTTCCCGACTCGTTCTATTTTCCTTGTAACAAACACTACATGCCGATCCTTTTTTACATACCTAATTTTGTGATAATCTTTAAATCCTGTAATTAATCTGTGATATTTATTTCCCCATCCTGATTACGATTCTGTCATTCATTGAATTAGGTTAATCTTTCCCGCACTCGATTCGCATTTAAATTGACTTTCTTTCAGTGATCCCTAGTCGTGTTTTTACAAAGAGAAATGAAAGAGTTGGCTATCTATTTCGTGATGCAACTGCTACTTACTACTTATACTCGGTTTTGCCTAAAACTTTTTTTTACCTCTTCTTTTTTTTTTTTTTTTCTTCCTTCATTTCATAACTTTTCTCCTTTCGCGGTACACAATTTTACCATAGCCTATTGCCGTCATCTCGTTATTCGCTTTCACATACCCTTTTTACGTCCTTTGCACCTTCCCGATGATAATAATCGGAGGTGTAGTTTTTTCTGCTTCGTTTTTTTCCCTGTAGTGGGGGGTGCACGACAACCAGAGGAACAACGAGGCAGAACGTCAAGTCAATTTTAATAATAGCTGGAATGATGGGTGAAGAGGAAAAGACAGAATATAAGATACGCAAAGAGATATATAGAGAGAGTTTGAGTATTGATAAACGCGAACATAGAACAGAAAGCTTAATAAAATGAGTTGAACTTTCAATGAAGTTGTGATCGGTATTACATACATTGCTTTATTCGGGGTGGAAAATTTAGAGAGGAAACAACGGAAAATGGAAAGAAAGTACGGTTGACATTAACAGAAGGGAAAAGCGAAGGAAATTCTCAAGGAAATTTGGTAAAGAAGATTAGGCTAAACAGACTGATAAAAAAAAAAACCAATCATTACGGAAGTAGAATAAATATCTGACCGCATTTTCCGAGCCTATTACTCACGACATCTTGAACCTATCATTTCCGGAGCTGTTATTGCTCTTTCCATTCCACCACTCCTCTCTGCGTGCTATTTCACCTCTTGATTCCTTTATTGTTACCCCTGTGTTGATCGTGCTCGAATTTAAATAACCTATTATAATTACTGTCAAACACTCGAGAGTGTATCACAATACGCTGACAGGCTCCTACCTGAGAAGAAAAAAAGGAAGAACTTTATTCGGCTATTCGCTTTATTTAGAATGGAAGTGTCGGTGTAAATACCAAAAAATACATAAAAAATCAGCAATCGAAGCACCGACAATATTTTTGAACAGCATAAGTATAGACTTGTTGCGAAATATGTATTAAAAATCGGAAATTAATAAACAGTTTTTAGTGGTATACGGATTTTTTTATACTTTAAACGTTGAATTCACTCCGAAAATCTTATGCTCCGTTCTTATAAACCGGTAAGTTATTTATCACTTTTCGGATCATTTTTAACTAAATCCCCTCTTCCGGTACAACCTTCAAATTGTAAACTAACGTCTTTTTTCGCCAAAAATAATTTCAAATTATGTTTTGTTTTTTTTTTTTGGTTTCCTAAAAATTGCATTTTCCTAAAATAAGATGGTTCATTTTTTGCCCCCTAGCCCAATGATTTAATTGTTCTTTCTTATATTTCGACATTAACGGTTTTCAGATAATATGACGCCTTACATTCTAAAGACACTAGTAGTTAGACAAACGTGTATTAATTTAATAATAATATAGATATATACGAATATATTTCTTCCCCACTATTAGGTAGTCTAAAATTTCATCTACAATACAACTAAAGCTTTCCAACGTGGAGGCAGTAGTCTGACGGGAAAGTTAAAACTACTTATAAATCAAATTCCCCTGCTTATGTATAATAAAGATATTCATAAATCTGTTTACATTAATTTCAAAACAATTAATAAAATAATTTCATCCGGCAAAATTAAATAATCTCTTATTAGACTTAATTCAGCGACCTTTCTTTCTTGTTTTTTTTTTTTTTTTTTTTTAATTATTTCAATTTAAGAAATCGAAAAAAGTTCGAATTAAGAAAAAATATTACGAAATTTGAGCAGCGAAAAGGATTTGCTTAAATCCTAAACGATCAGCGGAAATTATGAATAAAACTAGCGTAATTGTAATGATAACAGTGTTTTCCAATATTGAAATTTATCGTTTTATTTGTAATAAATCCGGAAAACTTAGTTTGCCCACCGCTTCGGTAAAAGGGTTTTCGAGCGACATAGTTTCGTTCCGATTTTTAATTTTAAAGCAGGTTCTAGCTTTGCTGATGCCAACGTACTAATTACCGAAGAACGAGATTAATATACAGCGTTAAAACGAAAGAAAAGTACTCGTCAATTAATTTCTCAGAAGTGAATTATTTCGTTAGTCAGACAATTTCCGTTTTATTTATGCGGTAAAATGATTAAAAATGAAATTATCTGCGGTTCACTATTTGAACTTTAATGAGATAATCTTATCACTTAAAAGTATATAAACAGAACAAGACGCGGACGGAGAGATTAATAATTCCCCCGCTCCGTTTCTAGTTCCTGCGCCGTGAAAATAATAACAGAAGCCTGTCTCCGTGATAATAACGTCACACGGCTCTATACACTCTCTGATAAACGGAAGCAGGTATGGAAAAATATTGAAATAGCCCCGATGATAATGGAGTTTTTTCGATGCGGACACCGGTGTAGGACGACAAAATTAGAGCATTATAAGGTACGCGAATTTTTTTTTCCCGTTTTCTTTTCTTTTCATTTATTTCGGCTGGAGTCTCTCCTATATGGACATTAACCCGGTGCAAGTGATGATGATTTTCGATGTTTTTGAACATGCCGCAGTGGGAATACTGGGAACTAAGCTTAACCAATTTTCCGCTCTACCGAAATATTCTCTCACACAATCTGTAAACCATCTAGATTTACTTTTCAGCAACATCTCTAAATTATTTGCCCGGCTATGCCGGTATAACCAACGGTTTTGGATTTATTATCGAGATAATCTTTAGTCATTTCAGAATAAATATTCTAGAATCCTTTGTCACAAAGCTCCGAAATATAATTATCGAGATAATCTTTAGTCATTTCAGAATAAATATTCTAGAATCCTTTGTCACAAAGCTCCGAAATATAATTATCGAGATAATTTTTAATCATTTCAGAATAAGTATTCTAAAATCCTTTGTCACAAAGCTCCGAAATGTATGTAGTATTAAATGTGTTCTATTTTTAAACCACCTTTTGTAAAAACAAAAAAATGCTTGTTCTTGTACAAAAAATTCTTTTTATAAAAACTTACATGTAACTTCTGCGCATTTTATTTTTACACGTTTGTACATTGTATATTTTTATTAGATGTCTCGTGTTTATTTGGCTCATGTTTAACTGTTTTCCATGTATTAACATCCCCGTTAGAAATTTTATTCAATCTTTTTATCACTTTCGGTAGATTTTTATTTTCTCTAGGCGGCTTATTTTTCCTGTAGTTCACGAGTTGCTGTTTTTGAATAATACATCATTGTGTCTTCGCTTATAGAACTCTCTATATACTGTAACACGTAGTTAGAGTAAATGCACTCGTCGTAACACCACCTCGTTTAATGTACCGTTGGTTTTGAATTTATTGTAAATAAGCCTTATCGATCTGAATGGTTCTCTTCGTGGATGTTGCATTTCGAAAGGAGCCATTTTAAAGGCCACTCCTTCACGGAATATTTGATGATTCGATACTGACAAGATATACGTATATAGCAAGGTGGGGGAAAAATCCAAAAAAAAAAAAATCCAACTCTACGTTTAGTCGTCAGTTTATGTATAACCGATAGAGAGACAAAGTATTCCATTAACGACGGATTCTTTTAGTTTCATGATGAAGACATACATTTGGAAGTATCCTACTATTATACACTTTTCACGTATAATTAATGAAAATCCCCGGTAGAATTTTGCCCTAGTTAATTTCGCATCTTTACTGTATCATCGATATCGGCAATTTCACTACGTGTCTTACGGAATAAACATATTTAAAATCTTTAACCAAATTTAAAATTTAGGCACCGAAAAATATACAAGTTAAAATTGCACACGTATTTCCGGAAGCATTCGCGTTGCTGTTCCATGAGTAAAAATTATTTCAATAATTTTTTTTTCTTTTTCTTTTTCAAATCGTATCTTCGAATACGAACTAAAGAGCGAAAAAAAAGTGAAAAAAAATCTGTTCTAAATGTTGTTATTTTGTTTTCTGCAACTTCTAGGTGAACGCTAACGGTTTACTTTCGTTCCTGTCTCCGCTTCCGTACTTCATCAGCACTCCGTTTCCATTGGAATATCCGGTGATAGCGCCGCTCTATTCGAACGTTGATTTAACGTATAGCGGTAATGTTTTCTACAGGGAGACGAAAGAAAGCGGCTTGTTGGCACCAGCATCGGTAGACATACAGCGATACTTTTCTTCGAGCGCTTACGGATTCCAAGCAACCGGCATCTTCATAGCGACATGGTCCAAAGTTGGATATTATCCAGCAGGATATGACAAAGTAAGCTAAGCGCGCATATCGCGTCAAAATTAACATACATGCCGCGGCAGTGGTAAATTTTAATTATTCTTCTGAAAGCCGTACAGTTCTGATTTTTTGCCAATGTAATTTTTCACTCATCCCCTCCTCCGTTTTGCAATTACTTATTTTTATACCGATTTTTTCCCATATTTTATAGGAGCGCTGACTAAAAGAAGTCACTTAAAGCGAAGATATCAAAGCCGATCAATTCCTTGAAAAAGATCTTTTCCGCTTACTCTCTTTTTTTCGATTGCCCTCCCAAAGCCGTGCAGTAACATATCCCCCCACCCCCCGGCAAAACATCTGCTTCAATACAATTTGTAATTGGAGAGAGTTTCGTTTTCAAACACTTTGATCCATTTCATTACGTGACATCTCGTTATTAGAGATACATTTTCGAATTTTTTAAAGAAAATATTAAGTGTGCAGTCAGGTAAATTGCATCTCATCGTAAAATATCGAACTAAAGAAAAATACGAAGAAGGATTACATAATAATGGATAGACTGGGAAGACAGAGGGAATACGATAGCCTGTATCACGCTCTGAGAATCTGACAGAATAAATTTGTGAGAGACACGTTGAGATCTGACGAAGAGAAGAGCATGCGTGAAAGCAATGAACTCGGTATAGACGATTGAACAGAAGGAGGGAAGTTTAAAGGACTCATAGTGATTTGAAGAAGGACAAACAAAGGATGCGCCAACTTCGTCAACCGCCAGTAAAGATTGTGTAATATCGTTAGAAAAACAAGAGTTTAGATTTTGTAAAAATTTCGATCTAACGAGAATGGGTTTAGAAGGAACAGGAGAATAAAAGCAGTTAATAAAAATTGAAGCAAAAATATGGAATCTTTTCGCGAGTATAGATATGTATAAAAAATTGAAGGAGCCAAAGACATGAGACAAAATTAATGACTATTGAGACGCGCAAGCGCCAATCACTTGATGTGAGGAAGTAAGAAGAAATAAGTGAAAAAGAATGATAGGCAAACGTTTAAAGGGCTAACCTAAATAGGAACGCCGAACAAAAAAACGGAGGAATATGGGTTTCAGCTTGAATAGCGATCTTTTATCTCGCAAGTGCAAAGTTGACATAACTCCTCCGCAATTAATAGAAATAGCACGAGTCCCTCAGACTATACCGAAATTGAAAAGGATAATTTTGAACTTCGTTTTTGGCAGTTATCTATGAGCAGGCATAAAAAGATTTTTTTTTTTTTTTTTTTTAATTTGAACTTAACAAATAAAACAACTAACTCGGCTTTAAAGAAAAAAATTTAAATACCTATACCTTCCGTGCAGAATTTATTTCATACGTGTCTTTCGGCTGACGTAAGTATCCAGTGATTAACTTTCAAAACTTCCCTATTTACAAATAACGGTTTATACTATTTTTTCTTATCCCCATTGATGCCTTTTTTATCAAGTCAATCGAATATGTTTCTTTATCGACGATGAATACATATAAAAATTGATCCTTCGAACCACCTCGCCATTAGTAGTTCTAAAGAGTAAATTTCAATTACACACTACGTCATTCATAACAGGGAATAATTGTTAGTTTGCGATTTGCGTGGAAATTTCTCTTACAATTTCCGTAACAGAAAAACATTACACATTTCACGACGATTTTCATAACCTTTTTCTTTTATTATTACCTCCGGCGCAAAAATAACGTTGCCATTAATATGTATCAGAGAACAAGCTAATACAACTATTTTCTAGCGAGTAGTCAATCAACTTCCCCGACGGTGCCACTTTCATCAATAAGAAAAACGAAATAACAAACGCAGAGTCTTATGCTCTCATGTCTCGAAGAGGTTAGTAATATTTTCCAAAGCAAACTCCCTAGCTTCCGTTGATGATGAACAGTATATATCGAGGTGATAAGCAAATGTTTGTTTAGTAGATCTATTAATAGTCGTTTAAATCTAGTTGAATTGTGCGTGAAAAAAGGCTTGTTAACAGTTGTTATAGGGAATCGGGACTGTTAAATGTACTACGTAATCTAAAACCTAGAGCGTATAATATGGAATGGGAACAGTTTTGGATATATGGAAAGAGACATTTCGAGAGTAGATAATGGAAGTAATAGTGCTCAGTTTAACAAAAAGATTATATACAAAAACTATGGGAATTACGAGTTAACTATTACTGGAGAACCGACGGATAGGAAAGTGGGACATGTTATACTTCAGCTTTTTATTAGTCAGGGAAAAAAAAGTATCTGGGTGTGCCAATTTTCATATGTTGGATCATCATTTATGGCGGAATTTTATGCAATCAGCATGGCACTGATAGAAATAAAAGAATTCCGCTAGTCTGAAACTCATCAGCGGTATTTACCAGATTAGAGACCTTGAGTCCTAAAAAGAAGGTGTATAATACTGAAGTTAAAATTAGGAAACAAGCGTTTAAATTACACGTTCAAAATGTTACATCATGTGTCAAATGGATTTTCGTGTATGCGGGCATCTGAGAAACTGAGGTGGGGCCGATGCACTAACTAGAACAGGCACTAGTAGAACGCAGCTTATTAAATTGAACTGAGGTGAGTACATGAAATTAAGAATAGCATGTACGAAAGATGGGGATCGGTGCATAAAGAAACATGTAAGCAGAAAGGGAAAAGTTATTTTGTGGTAAACAAAACTATTCAACAACGAGCGTGTGCAGAAAGAGAGAGATTATGTGTAACTTCCATAAGTAGACCAAGGGCGGGCCATTATCGGACAGTGGATAAATGATATTAATTAAAACAACGAGGTTTGCAATAACCGTGAGGAAATGGAAGCCTGGAGTATTTAGTGTGGCAGTGTATAGAACACGAATGGGAAAGGAGAAACTTCATTAAGTTCATATAACTGAAGCGACATACTTTACCCCTGACTGTGATGAAAATTATTGATCAGACAATTTCATTTGAATGCATATACTTTTATATATGATATATGTATATATATATATATACATATTTGTTAAGGGCGCTAAAATAGAACTTTAAGGTAATTATAGCGAAAATAGCTAAATAGCGTGGGCCGAGCCAAAAAAAAAATATAGGTTGCACATCATACTTTTTAAAAGCTTCTCCTTTTTTCCACCGATGGTACGATATAGGACAACAATAATTTCGAGCCAGTACAATCAAAATTGAATATACATACTTCATCTGAATCAGATTTTTCAATTTGTAGAAGTGAAGTTTAAACTGTGTATTTGTTTTCGGGAATACAACGAATTCTATCGCGCATAAAAACGATTTTTAAGTGTACCGACAAGCAAACAATACGAGTCTGCAGAAAGGAAAATTTGGCTAGATTCATCATCATCGTTGGGTCGTGAATCTCTCGTGGAGGTATCGTGATTATGATCTGTCCATCTGATGTATAAGATGTCGCCGCTGATCTCTGCTGTGGGTCAGACGAACAAATTCTACGCATCCTCAAATGGTACATATATTTGTTATACCGATTGGAGGTGGTGCAACTTGAGTGAAACGTACCAGAAAATGACAGGTTACTCTTTACTAATAGTTTACCCCTATTTGATGCGGCTAGCAGTAAAGGAGGCGTGTGGCCATGTGTCTAAACACTCGCTCATGCTTGGCTATTCTCCTAGAATACACATTTCGAATCTACTAACTTTTTCTATAAAAATTAAAACTGTGTAGAAAAAGGATGATACATATGTCCGACAATGGGGACATTTTAAAACCCGTAAATAATTTGCCATTTAAACTATTTCTGGAAATGGAAACAACCGAAAAACGTTTAACATTCCAAAAAAGAAGTCAAATGCTGAATTTTACATTATTTTTTTTTATCAGAATTTTCACATATTTAATCGCTAAAACAGTTCAAAAGTGTCAATAAATAAAAAATGACTTTCCTTCGATCTTTTTTGTAATAAAGGAAATAAGAAAAATAAATTTAACTCCGTATTAAATATCGTACAGTCTTATTTTTAATCGGTTACGGAGGAATACTTTTCTTCGACGGCAGAAAGTCTTGTTTAAAAAATATTGCAATAAAAATATGTCATAACACATCCAAATTGCTCTCAGCAAAATATCGAGAAGAAAAAGAGATATGAGGATATTTAACGAGAACAGTGTCGTAAACCGCCTGATTCGTTCGGATAAAGAGGGCAATATGAAGAAAAAGCTAAGGAGAAACGGAAAAACGGAACGGGAGGATGGTAGAAAAGAATGATTAAAACGTAGACGAATGATAGAAACAACAACAGAACGGGGGAGTGAAGGAAACTTGAAGAACCATGAAATAGAAGAAAGATCAGGTTGTACAGATAGATGGAAGGAACGATCGTTACAGAAAGAAGAAGTGTAAATATCTCGATATCAAAATCTAAGATGGAATTTTTGATATAGTGACAGCAGATTGGAGGATGGGATTTTATTGAAAAAAGAAGAGGGGGAGGCAGTAACTCAAGCCAGAGAATCCGCCGCCTTATTACACTTGATAAAAAAATATTCATATGTAATGAAAAAAACGTCCCCCCCCCCCAAAAAAAAAAGAACGCTAAGAGTTATTTTGAGAACACAAAATACACAATGTTTCTATTCTATGAATACAAAAAACAACAAAATGTACGAAAGCTTCGTTTAATCCGCAATAGTAGTTTCACTATCCGGTTGTTTAAGGTACTCGTATAAAATCGTAGTTGGAAATTCAGTTCCTTCGATTGCTACTGTTTCCATCTTCTTTTGATATCAGTGTTTGTTTAGAAAAAAACCTAATAGCGTCGCAGAAATTTAAATCGTGCCAAGCGAGATCCTTTCATCAGTTCTCCCTTCGTTTACGATTCAGTTTCGCCGAATGAATCAAAAACAATTCAAATTAAATATTTTTCGAGAAAGAACGTAAATGAAAAGTCAAGTAAAAATGCGGGAAAAAAAATGTAATAATTACAAAAATAGCGCACTTCACCCGTTAATGTAGCGTAGTTTTTTATGGCTCTTCTGTAAACTGTTATCGAGGACTTTTTTTCAAAAGAAAATAATCGTAGAAAGCTAAAATTTCTACTTGCACATTATGAATATGAGCAGGTACCTAGATCGGAATTTAACCTGACGAGAACACCTTTCGAGCTGATATAGATCTAAATGTGATTAACCGACAAAGCTGGATTTACAGATGTGTCGCCTTAGACTAAATGAAATCCGCCGCTTAACAAAATTAAAAATAAGTAAGATTATGAAAGCGCTTATTAGATTCATATTTAATTTAGTAAAAGTTTTATTCCAAGAGAACATAAACTTATATATATATATACACCCTGTCAAGAAAGTATCGGGAATTGTTAAATAAAACGAACAATTTTTAATTTTCATCCAAATTTATTTTGTCACCTTCAAAATAACATCCATTCGAAGCGATGCACATATGCCAACGCTTTTTCCACTCGGCAAAGCACTTCTGATAGGCGGTTTCCGGGATGGCCTTTAGCTCTCGCGTCGCATTCGTCTTGATGTCATCAATCGATTCGAAGCGCATTCCCCGTAGCGGAAATTTGAGTTTTGAGAATAGGAAGAAGTCGCAGGGTGCTAAATCTGGTGAATACGGCGGTTGTTCGATGATATTTACCGAGTGTTTGGCCAAAAACTCATTCACAATTATGGCTTTGTGAGACGGCGCATTATCGTGATGGAGAATCCAAGAATTGTCGACCCACAAATCGTTACGTTTACGACGGATAGCCTCTCTCAAACGTCTCAAAACACTTAAGTAAAACTCTTTGGTGACTGTCTGTCCGGCTGGCACATATTCATAGTGTACCACGCCTCGAATATCGAAGAAAACAATCAACATGATCTTCACTTTCGATCGGCTTTGGCGAGGTTTTTTCGGCTTTGGCGCGCCAATTGGCCGCCATTCGGACGATTGCTGGTTCGTAAGCGTGTCGTACTCGTACACCCATGTCTCGTCACCAGTAATTATCTTTTCCAAGAAGGTAGGATCCAAATTGGCTCGATCCAGCATGTCTGCAGCTACCTGTTCTCGGTACTTTTTTTGAAAGAAATTCAGGTCTTTCGGAACAAGCCGAGCCGCAACGCGTTGCATACCCAATTTTTCGTGCACAATCGTACGTACGCTCTCGTGTGACATGCCCAATCCATGAGCCATCTCTCTCAAGCTCATATGACAATTTTCAGCAACGATTTCCTTGATTTTATCGACGTTATCATCGGTCACACTCGTTGAAGGCCGTCCAGAGCGAGGCATGTCTTCGACCGTCTCCCGACCATCCTTGAACGCTCTGTACCACTCGTAAACCCGCGTTTTTGATAAAGCAGATTCACCAAAAGCCTTCTGTAACATTTTCAGTGTATCGGCACAAGAAATTTCGTTCGAAACACAGAATTTAACACAAGTACGTTGTTCAATATTTTCACTCATTGTAAAACTTCGACAAAACACTTCAAGGTCGACTGATTTTAACAGCTGCTGTAAACACACTGGTTGACAGATCGCGCTAAAAATAGGCATCATAATACAAAACAGTTGTACCAACCTTGAAAAAAAAAATTATCTGCCTAGCTATTACCCGGGAGATTTAAATTGGCAATTCCCGATACTTTCTTGACAGGGTATATATATATATATATATATATATATATATATATGACAATATACTTATTAGAGACATTATCATAACATATTCTCAGTCCTATTATATTTTTCTGAACTTATTCTCAATGAACAATATTAAATTTTATGGTCAGTTGATGTGCGATTTGCTGTATCAGATTTAATTGATAAAACTGCTAGATCACTTAATCTACTTTGAAACAGATACTTGACCGTTCTCCCGTAAAGATGAAATAGACGAAATAAACGATTTGTACAAATCGATGACCAATCCAATATCTGCGTCTTCCTTTGGTAATTTTTGACTGGCTGCATTGACGCGATTCAAAATATTACTCAAAAAACAATCGTAAACGCAGTTTCAAATTTAGCTATATGTATATTTTTGAGTAATCCTTTTGTTCCTGCCTTCGTATTCGCATTTTCAGAACTATCATTTGTGAAAATGACTCCGGAGTATCATAAATATCGTTTGCAGGACTTCAACAAACACTTACAGGCCTGATCTCTGTCGGACCATTTCGAATTCAATTTCAACATTTAATATATCACCTAAATTATTATTGCAAAGCTTTTGAAGGCAACCGCAGAATTTTTGTGATTCATAGACCGTTTTACACGCCGTTTCAGATTTCTCCAATTATTGAATCCTTTTTCTGTGCAAAAAGACGTAACCGCTTTTGACAATAAGCGGCAAGGCCCGCGGTAAATACTAAGATTTGTTTCAGAATAGATTATCCGTTGTCGGTTTGAAACTTTACCATTTTGAAGCTCTCTTTTGAGGACTGTTGAACTAAAAAAAAAAAACAAAACAAAAACGTATTCGATCTTTGTATACACTTTTTGAATTTTAAAAGTCAGAATCTGCATTTTGAGAAGAGTAGCCACTTCGGTCTACGAAATTTATGAGTTCATCATATTAACAATCCACTTTGCAGGGTCTTTGTCAAATTTAAAAAGTTGAAACGGTAATAATGATGCTTTCGGTGCAACCTCTCTTTCTTTCGGGGCTTATACGAGTTTTCTAAATCATCTTCGTCTTCCGATAAGACGCGGGAGAACATTCGTTCCCTTTGATGTAGCGGAGAGAACACCGTGTCAAATTTTTCGATCGGCAATTACGGACTAGTAAAAAATCAATCAATCTCTTTTTCATTTTCGCTAAGACTTCGTTCTGCTTTCTTTGCTTCTCATCCGACTTTTTTCTATACTCCCATCCGCTTAATCGTTTTTTTACCATCAAACATTTTTGCGTGCTAGATCTTTGAAAACTAGAAGGAACAAAACGAACCCAAATTAAATCAATGGCATCTATTTTTTGTAGTTAAACAGACATCATGTGTAAATCAATCAAAATTGATTTTCTTCACTTTTGCACACACTTTCGTTTGAGTGTGACACAGAAAATTTCCATGTTAAAAAAAAAAAAATTTAATGACCATGTTTGAAAATTTACCGCCGTTAGCTATAGCTTAGTTAGCATTTTGGGAAATCCGGCTCTCTCAACCGGGTATACATTTAGGTTAATTCTTTATAGTTCACGAAACGTAAATTTGAGTACGTAAGAAACCAAAAAGTTAAAAAAAAACACATTTAAAATGCAAAATACTGCATTATAGCGCTATAACGGTTTTTCGTTTTGTAATAACTAAAAAGTTCTAATCTGTGTACGAAACGATAGTTATGTTCCTATTTATTACGTGAAAAAATGGTGTTAAATTTAGTTCAACAGTTTTTAAGTCGCGAAGTTTCGAATGTAGATGAACTACAACTTAGTGATAAGAAATAACAATCGCAAAATATTATTCACCGACCGAAAAAAAACATAAAAAAAAAAAAAAAAACTTAAAAAAAAACTATTCACCACTTTATCGCTTTTTTGCAGAAAATGATAGCTTATTAAAAATACCGAATATTAAAACGTAGTTACTGACACATTTACTTTCTTTTATAATTTCAAAGTTTTGGCTCGTAATTAGTTCATAGCTTTACATCGGACAGTTGAATAACTCTTTATCAGGTTAAAAACGCACATTTCGTGCTATTCCAACTTACCGACTGATTCATTTCACTTTGAAGTTGGTTCCTTTCCAATTAGTATACCACAACATCGTGCTCCAGCTTTTTTTCTTATTTTTACGTCGGTTCATCTTTGGCATCTCTATTCATTCTCAGTATCCAACCAGATATCTAGCATTTCACTTTTCGCCTTTTAGGAATCGTACTTTCCCGTGCTGCGGTACTTTTTATTATCTATTCTAAAAACTGTGTCATGAACATAAATTATCCGTCATCTAGAATTCGAAGAAAATTAAAAAAATCCATCTTATTGATTTATTAATTTTTTACAGCTCAAACGTTAACCACTTTTAACAATTTTACTCGTGTACTCAGTTACATATCGCTCATTTTCTTATTTTAATTTTACGTACGTACATGTATATTTTATTATATTAATTACAACGTAATTCTTAGGCCGCCCCCCATTAGAAAAAATGTCCCAATTTTATATGTAACGAAAGTTAAATGTGAAAATAGGATTTAGGTGATTATGTTTAGCTTTTTTTTTTTTGTGCGTCGATGTCGGATAAAGAATGACCTTGTAAATTTCAATCATTTTTAAAAAAAGTATAGAAGAGAAAGAGATAGAAATGTAAGCCAGAAGAGTCAAGGGGCGAGTCCCTTTCTGCAAGGCCAAAGTGACCGAGTTTATATATATATATATATATATATATATATATATATATACATATATATATATATATACATATGCTTGTGTTATACAAATATAATGTGCTTAGTGTTTCGTGCAATTTTATTTTTTTTAATTTTCTTTTCTTTTTTTTTTTTTTTTAAATGGGTTCGATGTCAGTACTGACCCACGCTCTTTTCATCTGGAACAGACATATGTAGGACGTTTTTCTTGTTTTTTTTTTATTTTTTAACTCGTCAATTACCATATATGTACGTATACAATTAGAAAGTGAAAAACTTCGGTTCGGCTGGTTAATGACGAATGATGTGACGGCAGGAAATACCATTTGTTTACTTTCTTCCTAGCAAAAATTTCTTTTCTTTTTTTTTTTGGACGTGTCAACAGATATTCACCTCCCCCTTCATCCACGGCACAATTGTTTTTTGTGAAAAGCACGCAAGAATGGAAGGTACAATGGACCGCGTGTCAGACTTTTCTGTCCCAAGTAAAGTCAACGACCGAGCCATGGTGGCCCCCCCAATGAATTGTTCCTGCAGAAACTTCATTGTAATAAGTCGACTACGGACAAGTCATACCGCAATCTCGCGCGACCATCTTCTAATTGAGTCATCATTTTCTTCAACACAGTGCCCTTCCTGTATGGGAAGTTTCATCCCAACTGTTCAGCACATATTTATAGAATGCACAATATTCGTATCAACACGGACGCTCTTACCGTATAAAATACTCTCCGATATGCTATCAAACTCCGAAGCAGCAATAAACTCAATCATTAATTTCCTTAAAATAAACAGAATAGCTTAAGTAATATAGTCGCAAACTCGCAAACCCCGTTCAGTATGTCGTGATAGCCACAGAAGTTAAATACGGCAGGAAAAAAAGCATTATTCAATAAATCATTGGAGTACAAAAGCGCACTGGGAAACCGATTGAAAATATAAACTATTTTCCATCTTGTCTCCGCACTTTTTTCTATTAAAACTTTTCAATTTTCTAATTTCAATCCATTTACATTTCAATTCTGGTTTACGTTTTGTATCTTTCTCTTTACTACTCGACTATGTTTACATTCTGCTTTGAGTTATTTTATCTATTCGTATAGGCCTTCCAGTCTGTCCAATATAACTTAGAGTACGAGGACACGAGATTCTGTATACTCCAGCAGGTGTAACTTGGGCATGTTTCGCTGTTTTTTTTTGTTTTAAATCATTTCTTTTTGTGTTCTTAATTTAATTCCCCATTTTTAAATTTACTCAATTTGATTGGTTATTTATTTACTTTTTTTTAAATGTAGGACGGAGTAATAGGCTCGCTAAATTCTTTACTATTTTCATTTTCATTTTATTTTTTTCTAATCTTTCCGATCGTTTTTATTGTATTTTCTTTATTATGTATTCATTTTCTTTCATAGCGTTTTTTATATGAATTATTTCTATTTCGATTTTCCAAAAGATTATGATTCAACTAGCATAATCGTTCGTTTCTGGGGTTCAATCTATATACTAATTAAAAAAATAAAATTCGAAATTTAAAATTATTTTCAAATACAGCAAAGATCGAATGTCAAAGTAAGAGATTTTTCATTAGATTTCTTTTCAGTGTATTTTATATAAAACAATCCGAAGTTACCACCTATGCAATTTAAAATTTCAAAGCAAGAAGTTTTCGGTTAGGCCTTTTTTTTTTTTTTTCTTCTTTTTAGTGAATTTTATTAAAAAGAGATTGTTAAATAGTGATTATAGTAAAATTATGAGTTCATTATTACGTAGGTGAAACGTTTGCCCTGTCATGGAAAAAAACACCTTTCTGATTTGCGGATAGCTTTCACCGAAATATCAAATTCACCGTGAGAAATAAATGGTACTTTAACATTTTTAAATCTTATTTAGTGTAAAAAGACTGGCAGTATGAGAGTACTTCTGAGTTTCGGAAATTAAGTTACACGAACAAGTATTTATTCGAAGATTCGCATCATTGTTCTGACCAAAAGTGCACGAGTGTTGTTCAGAGCGGCTGGTCGGAAGGACGGAAAAATATGTGATAGAGAAAAAATCGAAGGTGGCTCAGTTAACATAGAAAACGCGGTGATATAATAAAGTAGAGGCGATCGAAATTATTAAAAAATTTTGGAAAATAAAAGAAGAAAATGGAAATAATAAAGCTTGAAGAAAACGGAGTCGGAGATAATCAGATGATAGTTGGAAAAAGAACATTGAGAGGAGATATACAAAGTAGAACGCAGGATAGCCATTGGTTCAACAATAAAGATAGTAGTAGATTCAGAGGGGGCTCTAACTTCATTAGGTTCACCTGAACTATCTGTAAAAATAGTCCTATAAGAGGGAAATTTTGGTAGTATCGTGGAAATCCTGTGCGTGACTGCTGTTAAGAGATTTGGAAGATAAAGAAAGGTAGAAAATTTTCGAACGACGGAAAAGTTCGGCAAAGTTAAAAGAAATATAAGGAGGTTCGTAAAAAAATGAATATACGAGGTGAAAAGGAGCGCCAAATGTAAATGTTTAGAAAGGAAATACGATAAGGCGCTTTAACTCAACAAGAACGTACTCGGGAAGATTTGAGAGTACCGAGCCAGAGACAAAGATATGAATTTTCGATAATATCCGATTTGGAGATTTAAAAACACAACCGTAGATGGAAGGTTAATAGTTAAATTTAGAACAAATCGTGAATTTGTATAGGGAAACAAGAAGGAGAAGATCCGCCTTTCCTTTCCACTTTGTGGAAAAAATGACTTCCAGAAGATTCAGTCTTTTGAGAGCGGACGTGGAAAGATAATTAATATGCTCGTAGAAAAACAAATGACTGTTAAGCAATAGGCCGAGATGACGAAAGCAATCTTGGCGAGTGATTATTGTTTTACAGATACACGGACTACTCTGCTGGATTATGCGCTCCAAGAGAAAAAAGAAAACAGGAAGATTTAGAAGCGGAAACAGAAAGAAGGAATGAGAAAAAAGATCGCTCTCTTACAGCTAAAAAGACACGTCCACAGTATAAAATAACGGGACGAAGAGTGAACATTTCCATGCGACTTTTAATTCACTTATAATGATTTGTTTAAAAACTACCCCGATTCTAACTGCTCCGTTGATTAACTTGGCAATATTTTTGTCTGTTAAAAAAACTAATTAATCATTGTCAAACAATAATAATGATAATGATAATAATAATAATAATAATAATAATAATAATAATAATAATAATAATAATAATAATAATAATAATAATAATAAAACGAAGGATCTGGTTACAAAAATCTTAAAAAATTAATAAATTATTTAAATAAACTTGAATTACATTTTTTTTTTTAAATTTAATTCTACCGATTAACTGCCGAATAAAATGAACAGCACTTGATACATTACAATCCTGTAATTTCTGACATATTTATCTTTCAGGAACAGCGCTAATTTAATAGTAGAACTTACAATTTATAATTTCCAAAGTCTGAAGTTGTTATTTACAATTTGTACATTAGCTCTTGTCTAGAGGACTTTTGTGCATTGTTTGACCCGCCGCGGCTGCCTTTAATCGATAGCAGTGGTACCGCTAATGTTTATTAAAGAATAAAATTAATAAATTAACCCGACATAACGATGATATATTTATTAGTTGTAAGCAAATACCAATTATTAATAGTTTCTAATTGTTAGTTTACATTTTTAGACATTAATTTGTTGACAGGTTAATACGTTTCAAGTTGTTGTGGTAAGTAACGAAACAGATTCGTACATTCAGTTTCTATACGCGGATGACGGAATTCAATGGTTACAAACTTTCGCCGAAGGCAAAGCGAAAGCTCAAGCTGGAATAATGTCAGCCAACGGACGTTTATATACGCTGAAAGGTTCAGGCACTGATCAGATTAGGAATCTAAATAAGTAATTCTGCAGTCGTTAATTTTGACAAAATATGATCTTATCAAATTTAAATTTAGAAAGTATGGATCGGTGATTCTCAAGCTACTTGTATCTTTATAACAACAAAAAAACGGGCAGGATAAAAAGAGAACAGAAGTTCACAAAAGTGGCAACTGAGGAAGAAAATGATACAATGGGCCACCACCGGATTGGGAACGAGAGTATGTCGATCGAAATTTCGTGAAATAAGTATGATCTGGCGGAAGTACGCTATTCGGCATAAGAGAGAAATAAATATAGTGTAACTTTATTATAACTTTCGTCAATAATTATAATTATATCGGTATACCTGTGAAGGTATACGAATACCATTATATTTCGCATCTTTGGTCAAGTATAGCAATATTCGATATGACATTATGGGTTAATTTACTCGGATGAATGTGTTGCAAGATGGTTTTGAAATGTGAGAGTACATTACGAGTCCCCACAGAGTACACTGAGAGTTCAGATTTTAGCGCGGCATACTGCTCATTTTTTCGTTTTTTCGATTCATAAAACTGAAATGCGATCAGCAATGGAAACAATGAAGGAGGAACAACAGAAATAAAGGAAAAGAAAAGAACCAGGGCAGCTAAGTAGAGATATTACATTTAAAAAGTTAGAAGTAAAGGAAGGCTTAAATAACAGAGCGAAGCGTTCAAAGAAAATGTAACTAAAAGTTCGTTCTGAATTGTCAGCGGTAAGGTGCAAATGTCAATAATTAAAGTCTGTAACTCGAAAACGATTACACGAGCTGAGGAAAGCAGGCTGCGATTAAAGAGCAACCGACATAAAGAACAGTTGTAGGGCGTCGTAAAGAAAGAAATCTACAAAATCAAGGACGAGAGAGTGAATAAAAAGATGAGAATGTTAATTAGTACGAAGGATGTAAGTCTGATTACCACTGTATAAACGGATTTTCCTAGAAGACAGAAGGCGGATTTGCAGTGTACACTTCTCGATCAGGAGTCTATTAAGAGTAGTTGCATCACGAGAAAAATACTGGTTTTATTTCTTTCTATAGAAAAATGATTAGCGATCACCTAAAGCAGATCAGTTTGAATGCGACTGAGTCTGAAGATGATTACAATGGTGGAACGAGTCATCGGAATTAATTCAAAAATTTATTCTTTTCACGCATTAATGAAAATTAAAAGACTGCTACGTAACATCGCAACGGACGCTCCAAAGAGAAAATGAAACCAGCTGGAAGAAGTTCAAAGATTTCATCGTTAAAAATACGAAGCATTATATTGTCGCTCGCTTTGCCAGTTTTTCGAATAAATAAAGAAATGAATACAAAAGATTTAGGATTCTACCGGAACAGTAGCAGAGCCGCCTATTTGTTATTTGAAAAATCTGCTTTCTGGATGCGGTTTTAAAAAGAAAATTGAACCGGAATTTCAAAAAAAAAAAAAAAAAAAAAACTAAAAAAAGTTTGATCATTTCAAAATTGACTCGAAATTAAAAACATGAAAACGTTTTCACTTTCGATAAAATATTTTCGCTTTATGTAAATTTTTTTTGTTTCATCGTTGCGAAATTATTCAAAACATTCATTGCTGGAAAAATATCCATTTCTTTTAAACATGGTGAGTTTTTCTAAAATTTATTTCATCGTACTTAAGGTAGAAAATAAATCATATAAATTTGTTATCGGAATTTTTCAGAAAAAAATTACGAATTTATAAAGAAAGCGGAAAAAAAATTTATTTAATTTTATTATTATTATTAAATTAAATTAAATTAACGCGCCGTGTGCAGCAACTAAGGCTAGAAGCGTAGTAGGAGAAGAGGGTTAGATCGAGAAATAGAGACCGGGGATTGATGAAGGAAAGTGACTAAATTTGACAGAGAAGAACGGGGTCATCTTTGAAAATGAGAGGAAGCGAAGGAGGAAGATTAAGTGACGTCCTCAGCGAGGAGAACGAAGAACAATCAATTAGGATATGGGGAGACGAAAAGGATAACGCCACACTTTTATCTGGGACACATAAATTGTTCATTACCGCAATGTATGTACACCTATATGTATATATTGGTAAAATTTACAATTCTAGATGGAGCAATATCGATGTACCCGGACTGTGGATGTTTCATGTCGGTAATATTGGATCTAACGTCGAATCACCTCAGTATCCTTCTGCTCTGCAAGCGATAGGTATGAATCATGATTTTATTACAAGAAACGTTCATTACATTATTCGTTTTATTATTATTTTTTTAATTCGATTAAAATCTTAAAAATACGAACTTACACAATTTCCACCTGTATTACAGAAGTCGATGGAGCAATTAAAACCTGTTTCACTGGACACACTTTGTGTCATAGCGATGCAGAATGTCGCGATTTGCCAACCGGTTTCTGTTGCATTTGCAAAGAAAGCTCTTACGGAAACGGATATAATTGTCTGAAAAAAGGTTTGATAATACGTAATTCGTTTTTTTCTCTTTATATTCCATTTCCACGCTGTTTCCAGAATAATAATACTCATCCAGGATGTAAATTGTTGGATTTTACGTGACAAGATCTACGTTTACTAAACATAACATTTTTCGAGACTGGAAAATCAGATATTACACAATTTCTCTTCTATTTAATAAGGAATAAAAACAAGTAAATTTTAAATTACGCGCAATCATCGTTATATTTTAATATTTCAGATAAATAAATATATAATAATCGTATATGAATGATTTCTTAGATTTGCTAATTTTTTTTATTTACTTTTATATGCAAAAATATTTAAAAGGATAAAATTGGCGACCAGTATATCCTAATTCTTTTTTATTACGAAATATAAGAAGAATAGAAAGTAAAATAATTGAACAGCAAACATGTATACATAGGACGGCCAAAATGACATCCCCACTTTCAAACTTTTCGTAAACGATGATGGTTCGACGTAGGATAACCGATCAAAAACGAAAATAAAATGAAAATGATGTCATTTGATATGTAATTTATTGAAAATAAAAAAGAAAAAGATGTATTTAATTTTTTAAACGAATTTTTTTTTTTTAAACCTTTTTAGTATTTTTCATTACCGTCGTAAATATGTCTCAATAATACGCCATAATCATAAATCTGCACGGATTGATATATTACGAGATCAGAGTGATTTAATTTAATTAAGTTTTTTGTTAAAATGTTTACACAAAAACTTCCTTCGTACAGACAATTGCGTCTTTCTTCAATACCTTTTCTTCATCTGTATTTAAGATTACATAAATACCATCCGATGGCCCTAATGAAGATAGACATCATTCGATCATTCAGCGAAACTATAACGTTTTCCATTCCAGGGCCTACTGACTAATTACCGTAGCCGATTATGAATAATTTCGCTACTAGAAATTAGCGACGTAACAGAGACATTGAATTGCTTTAGACGAACCATCGGCCTTACTATAAATTGACTCTCAAACTGAAGGACAACAATTTTATACGATATGTTCACTAAAATACACAATACATATTTTATAATGTTACGTTTTTACACGTAAACTAATAAAAAAAACAAACAAACGCATAATTGTATTTAATTCTTTCAATACGCATGTCTGCCAACAAATAAATATTTTAACTTTATAATCATTAGTATATGTTTTAATTAAAGGGTGGGCGGGCGGGGCGGTGGGGTAGGGGGTGGGGTAGGGGGGGGGGGGGGGCAGACCTACTCTTCTCTAGCTCTGCCATTGTCTTTTACCGTTATTTGAACTTCGCACTTGGCAAGTAACATTTTAGATAGTATGTAATCAAGTCCAAAATATGGTGAAAGAATTCTTAAATATCTTCCGATCAACCATTTTAAAAAATGTAAATATCTCGTAGGCTGCGCGAGATTTACGCGTCATCGTGTAATGTAAGTTTCGTCAACGTATATTATTTATTATTTCTCTTTATTACTTTTTATTTGTATTATTGTATGCGTAGCTCTAAAGCAGTTTTAGCTAGCAAACCAGAGATCACAGGGTCGAGACTTGTCTCGTTCGCTTCCGAGCTTATAATTGAGTACCAGAGATCTTGGAAAGATAATCGGCTGAGAGCAAGGAACTGCCTACTCTTTTCAATGCCGTTTAGCTTAGGACATTGTGAACATTAACTTGACATACCCCAACGCCTGGTCAAAGATATGGAACTTACTTTACTTTTACTTTATGTCCATATGTTCCATAATTTTCTTAAGAAAAACTACCGGGCACCCGGCAAAGTCACATGGATGATTCTTTCCTTTGTTTTTTTTTTAAAACAAAAGTAACTACGAAATAATTTCAGAGATCCGCATTACAGTTCGAATGAGGGAAGAAATCGAAAATGTTAAAAAAAGTATTAACCGATAAATCGGATTTTAAGAAGAAGAAAGGAAATACGCTGGAGCAGGGGCGGATTTGAAGGATTTCTTTAATGAAGAACGAAGCTCGTTAATGTTAAAGAAAGAAGTACGGAAATGAGTATTAGAATTGGATGTAGAGGAAGTGCAAGCAGAAATACGTAAGAGGAAATATAACGAAATTAATGACGAAACGAGATTGTTCAAAGAAAGATTAGAGTTTAGATGGACGCGCTCACGGCTACCCTTAAATCAAATTTGTAGAAATGGAGCGAAAAAATATAAAGAATAAAAACTTCTGTGCGATGTTGTTGTCTTTTTTAACATTTCCGTAAACTGGATTCGGCACATTAGCTCTTTCGCGAACAAGGCGATTGGAAAGAGAAGGAAAAGAGTAAAGTTTTGTAGGTACGATATATTGGCCGTGAACTGAATTACGTTCGTCCATTCATCATCATAAGCAAATTGCTTTGCTTCTGATTAATCGGGATAAATGAATCAGAAGGGATGGTAAAAAAAAAAATCAGATAAGATGGAGATCGTTCTGAATAATAATCGAATTTGAATTGAAAAAAATGTGAAAATGTGAGTTTAAGATAAATCTACAATATAACGGGAATCTTGGACACCAATCTGTTTTCAGAAGGAATCATAGAGATGTGTGGAAAAATTTTAAATGTTGTGTTGCGGGAACCCGTGGTCGTTGTTGAGTTGGTTATGCAGTTAATTAACTCAGCCCCCCCCCCATTCTCTTCTTGGTAGTTTAGGATAAAAAATAAACTTTATTTTTATTTTGGATTTATTGAATCTACTTTGACTTTAGAAAATAGACGAGCACACTTAGAAACCAGATCGGAAAAAGTACCAACTATACCTTTTTCTTTACACATCGTAATTTTTACTTCTGCAGTTACACAATTACATTGCTATTCGATATGATGATTTTACCGAGGTCCATTTCTATGCTTCATTACTATTGAGTCTGGGGGCCGTTCGGTAGCTAGAATAGGTTTATGTTTTATTCTGGTAAATAATACAGCCAATAACGTTGAAGCGCTACCGAGCTTAATATCAAAAATATTTGCAGATGCTCCGTTACGAGCGAATGGCAGAGTGAACATTACCGTAAACGGCGTCAGTCTTTCCAATTTAAATTTACAAGTATACATCTCCGTTTCCGATGGACGTACCTACTGGGCCCTTTCGAAGGTACCGATGAATTTAGGACCGCAATTTCAGTTCCTTCATCCGCTCATAACTGTGGTCGGTTGGCTCTTCGCAAAACAGGTCAATAACGGGCTGAACGGTTATCAGATAACTGGTAAGTAATTTTCGACTTTAATAGACTAATTAATGTTTTAATTTTACACACATTGAAGTATGGAGAACAAAAAGTTTAAATTAGTACAACTTCGTAGGTAATTAAAATGTGAGTATTGTTGCGATAATATTTACCGATTTACGGACGAAACACTTTATGTCTAAACATTCTCGATTCGGTGGAAATTTATTATAGAAAATTAGCTCTTTACAAGATCGCGTGAAAAATATTTTTTTTTTTTTTTTTTTTTTATATTTATTATAACAAATTACAACTAGTCCTCATGGACTATCCAGTAATTATGATAAAAGGAGAAATATATATAACGTGAAGAGGCTATCCATCCGGTGACAGAAACCTCAAAAGAATATAAATAAAATGATAACTAAATAATATCGTTCAGATTATTTCGTTTCAGCCTTCTTGTGTTGTGTACGTTATCTAATATCGCCATTGCTTCTGTATTTGGATGCCTATGTAATCTATCTATATGGCGGAGTGCATATCGTCTGATTTCTGCTATTACGGTAGGAACGCATAGGTCCTTATGCAAGTCATCATTTCTTACGAACCAGGGCGCATTCGTTATTAGACGAAGTATTTTATTCTGGCATTTTTGAATAATTTTTATGTGAGAAGTTTTTGCACAACCCCATAACTGAGCTCCATAGCTCCAGGTTGGTTTGATAATTGCATTGTAGATTAATAATTTGTTATCTATTGTTAATGCCGAGTTTCTTCCAATAAGCCAATACATAACACGAAAGGTCACACACACACGTGCTGCTCCCGGCCGCGGCCGCGTTCGTATAAAGTAATTATTATTTGCATTAGGACTTTTTCTTTTTTTTTTTATAACTCAGTTTTGCAATTAAAAATTTCCATATTCCGAAAAATTCAACTCACGTTAAAACGTTAATGTTATTAAAATGATTTTTACTAAACAATATTTTATATGTAAAAATAAATTAAATCCGTCCAAGTAGGGGACCAACTATTTTCTATCCTTTTTTTCGATCATCCGGTTACGGAAACAATATAAATTTATTGTAATTTTGAAAATTTCAAAAATCAACTGATTTTTCTAAATTATTCTTAGCAAATCTTTTCTTCTTTTTCAAGGTTGTTAAAGAGATTTTTAATTCTGTGTTCTTTCAAAAGATTCATTTCATATAAATTAGAATTTAAAAAAATAAACGAAAGACAAAAAAAATAATCGCTTATAGAAATGCATAATTTTGTCAAATACTATAAAGACGTAAACTAGAGCCAAAAATTAAATCAAATTTTTTCCAAATAAACCGGCACACAGAATCGCCAATAGAACTAAACAGTCAAATAAATTAATTGTAACCAACATCAATGAAGAACCGGTATTTGAATACTTTCAATACCGCCAATTTTAACTGCTTTTTAGAGGTACGCAGGAATTCCGCTCATTTATTTATTTTTTTTAACATTTTAGAGTATCCAATGTTACGTTGTCAATAGTAGTTATAAATCGAATGAATCATCTTAGTTTCTTATATTTTAAGGTTCATAAGGTAACGCAGTATTGCATATATGTATACCGAAATAATTAAAAGACGTAAAAGATTCGAAATGTAATGTTATGTACTGCGCGTGTTTGAACATTAGTTTTACTATTGTTCTTTATCCGTATTCTTACCGACTTCAAAAGGAGGAGGTTTACGTTCGTATGCTTTTCTTTTTTTTTGCTTTATAACTTTTATTTATTTGGAATTTTTTTTATATCCTACCCTGGGCGCGCCAACAGCCTTGACCCGACAACATGATAATTCAATAGATAGAACTAAACAGCCAGGCGGTCAGAAATGGAACTCATAAAGGACAGCAGCAGCGGAACAACTGAAGGCAATCGGAAGGAAAGGATATAGGCAGCGTTAAAGGGAGTAGGAATACCAAACGGCTAAAAGTTGCGGGTAAAGAAAGGAGAGCGTTCATTAAGGAGTGCAGAACATTCGAAAAGGATATGATTTGAGTCGTAAATAAAAGAAGGCTCGAAAGCGCGAAGAAAGCAGAAAGGAGAAGGGGACAAAGCGAATCGAAAGCGAGAAGAAGCAAGTTGAGAATGATTAATTCTGCGTCTAATTAAGGAAACAATAGTGGAACGACGACAGACAAGAATATAATGAAACCAAGGCAGGAAACGAAGAACTGGTTGAATAAGACAGTAGTATGAATAATGATTAGAGAATAAAGATGGATACATGTCAGACCAAAGTCCGGAATGATTAGAGCGTGATAGGGAAAGAATGTCTGAACACGGAAAAGAGTCGAGGAAAAAACTATTCCGGGCGGCTGAGCGAGCTGAAAAGTCAACTAAGTTATTTCCCTTTATATTGGAATGACTAGGAACCCATGGAAAGTCTATGAGGATGGAACGGGAACAAAGAGGAGATGATAGATCGAATTAAGAGAAAGATATCGCCAGAGGAATGAGAAGGAGGAGAGGAGATGGTTTGAAGAACGCCTTTAGAATCGGAAACGATCAGAAATTCGCGATCCCCACTTGTAGAGGATAAAAAATAAATGGCACGAAGAATTGAGATCGATTCGGCCGAGAAAATAGAACAGAAAGAAGAGGAAGTCTGAAGGTCTCGGAGTGTAAGAACGAAGGAGACGTAAACACACCACTCACGCCCTCATCACTCTTGGAACCATCTGTGAAGATTAAGACACAGGAAGAAAAAGAAGAGTCCAGCGGATAAAGGAACTCGTAGTTGAGTACATTGTGAGAGGAAGAATTAGCTCGGATCGGGAGGAAGGAGAAATTGAAAGGGCGCCATTAAAATCATAAGAAAAGTAAATAAGAGAGTACGTGGAGAGAAATTTTGGAAACACGAGCAGCTATATGCGATTGAATCGGGATTCTATGCGCTAAGCGCCAGTGGTTTTTGATATGAAGGAATAAGATTGGACGAAGAAGTGGGGTGGCGTTTTATTAAAAAGCGATAAGCAAGGAGTGAACGACGAATAAATAGAGGCTGAATGGCAGATTCGGATAAAATATTAGTAATCGGAGAAGATTTTAAAGCGGCAATGCATAGACGCAGGCAGGAATAGTGAATTGAGTCAAGTTTCGAAGGGAGAGATTTGGAGGAATTGCCATAAATGAAGGAGCAATAGTCGAGTTTGGACCGAATAATTTATTTGTAAAGAATTAAAAAAAAATAGGCGGGTCGCCACCCCATTTGAGAGGAGAAAAAGATTTGAAAAAGTCATTTGACTGAAAAATTATAGATATAATTCGTATACTCATGAAACGTAAGGCGACTATTTAAGAAAAGACCTAGGTAACATATGAAATTAACAGTAGGAATAGGAATACCAGATATACTGATGTTTATTAGAGCCCGGTTAAAGGGGCGGAGAATTATGCAGGAAGACTTGGAAGGGGAAAGAGTGAGGCGGAGATAGGAGAGGAAATTGCTAAGAAGGGACAATGAATGATTTAACTCGTTCGTGGCGGAGGACAGATCATCTGATACGAAGTAAATTAAAATGTCATCAGCGAAAAGGAGAGAGAAAAACGGAATCAGAAGAGAAGCAATATCGAAGGAGTAAATATTAAAAAGAGTGTGACTAAGGCAGGAACTCTGAAGAAGCCCACGATAGACGCATCTGCAGTTTAAACCGCGTAGACCAATTTTAATAATTCTTTGTTCTATTCGAAAGTGTATCAGCTAGCGGTAGTCCCATATGAGTACCGATGAGCATTATCAGTGAAAATAGAAACTCAGTAATCACCAAGTAACCCGAAACATAAATGCTGATCCTTCGTGCACTATACCCAAATCTCTGCATATATATTATTATTCAAGACAGCGTGGCTAAAGGCCATCAAACCAAGCACAGAGCCGTGGTGGGATCTCTATGCGAAATGCCACACAGAGAATTTTCGTTTTTGGGCAGGCTTAGAATCGGACATACTTCGGTGTCACGCGATTACCTTTTAGAAAGTGCCTCCCCTCCTGTAGCGTGTTCTTTTTGATTGCAGCCCGTTCAACCAGAAGTCAATCATATACACTTGGACATCGATCACGCGTGAATGTGTCTAACTTATCTAACGACCCCGTGAAGCCATGTTGTCCAGTGTCCCTGTCCAACTACAACGAATGCTTAAAAATTCACTAAAACAAACAAACTAGGCAAGTTCATATAAACCAGAATGTGCCGTGATACTTTTACAGTTACAGACGGCACATGGACTGTAAAATAACGAAAAAAAAAAAAAAAAAAGTAATCCAAGTCATTTCTTTAAGGAAGCTTTTAGTAGTATAACAAAAATGATTGACTTAAAATCATTTGAATTTACTGAGAAAAGTGTGGAAAAAAATACTTTTTAATAAGACAAAAAGTTAAAATATTATCAATGTTAAATATAAATTCGAATAATAAAAAATGAATTTGAAACATTATAGCGTCATTTAAAAGCCCATCCACGGACGGAAATATTACCTTAAAATTAAGGCATATAACTTTTAACTATGTAAAATGATTCCAATGTGTGGTACTTTCTATTTATTCGAAAGTGTACTGTGCAATAGTGGCCCCGTACGAGTATACCAAAGAGGAGTATCGATGAATATGATCGAGCAATCATCAAATAACGTTCTTTTCATTAGAATATAAAAGGAAAATACGAAAATCCCAAATTTACACAATACAGAAAAGAACGGTAGTAGTTTAGGTTTATCTCTTATCTGTATTATCACTAAAAAATATTTATACCGAAAACTGTCAAATAAAATAGTAGATCTAAAAAGGAAAAAATCGAATAAAGTTAAAAAAGGAAGCCTGACTACAGATTTAGTTTGTTTAATGTAACTAGAGGCAAAAATTAGCCAAACAATTATGATTAGAATGCAAGGTAAACATGAACTCTAAAAATTTTTAAATTAAACGAACGCTTAACGAGGGTGACTTAAAGTATTATAAATGTTACTAACCTCTTGGAAATGTAGATTTGAATAAAGAAATTTGAAACCCTCGAAGTAAGATTTAAAAGCTCATCACTGACGAAATTCAAATATTATTCTCGAACCAATACTATACAGTACCCTAAAGTAACACCATTTTAGTTTGGTCTATTCATATTACCATTCAAAAATATTTACACTAAAAATTTAAAAATAAAGTATTTAGAAAAAGAAAAAAAAGATTTACCGTAAAAATTTAATAAAAACGCACTAAAAAATAAAAAAAATTCGATAAGTAGATGATACACCTTATGTTGTGAAAAATGTACCCTAAAGAGGATATGAGGATTATTCTTATACAACATTAATACCTTAATTAGAGCCGGCACTGAAATCACAAATTATAATATCTAGAAAACAAATGAATATGTTTAATATGATTTTTAATTATTATAGCAATTTACGATTTCCGTGCCGGCTCTAATTACGGCATGAATACTGTCAAAGAATTATCATAATATCACCATTTAAGGTATATTTCAGTGTAAAATACGAGTATATTATCTTTTTATTGAATAATTATTCTTTACGTTTTAGTGTATTTTTATTAAATTTTTATTATCGAATAAATTACGTTTTACTTTTTAGTACATTTTTACTTAAATTTTATAGCGTCCAACTTGGGGTCGGTATTTTTTTTTTTTTAAAAAAAACTTTTTATTTCGCAATATTTAGCATAACACTTAAATTTTTTTTCCTATCAAAAATTAAATTTTTCAAAAGTGACATGCTTGTAGCCTATGGCGGTTTAAAATTGGTTTTCTTTATTCGAATCTATATTTACTCGCGTTAATTAACATTGATAATATTTTAATATTTTGTTAAACTACGCCTCTATCGATAATATTTTAGGTCAAACGCGCTCCTGTGTTTATACTATTAAATAAAAAAAAACATTTTCTAATGTGGCCGCATTTTCTCACATTTGTTTCATGACTGCTGAGTATCTGGGTTCACCGATAATCACCGATACGTTCACATTATCTCTGTAGGGGCTTCGTAGGGAACATACTAGAGTACGACTAAATTTCATTTTTCCATGGAAGCCGTCTACTTTCGAATTGCAGTGATCACGTAAGCGCGGCTTTTCGTGAAGATATGAACCACTTGTTATTGAAGTTGTGAAACTCTAGCAAACAGAAGTTTATCGAAAATACAATTAAATGTCTAAAACGAATTTTTCGGTGAAATAAAATTATCGCGATATTCGCGTTCACACATTTCTTTACTAGGTAGAATTTAATTTTACACTTCCAATACGGCTTGCCGAGATTTTAAATTCATTAACAACCGGCTCGTTCGATTTAATGAATTTCAACAAGTGGCTCGCGTAATCCGGGCATATACCACTGTATATAAATATACATATATATATATATATATATATATATATATATATAACTCGCCCATTTTGGCCTCGCAAGGAGCTGTGTCCCTTGATCCCTCTTGCTTTCATTTCCTTCTCTTCTCTTCTATACTTTGTATAAAATGATTAAAATTTACAACGTAATTCTTACTGGCATCAACACACACAAAAAATAACATAACCACAAAAATCCTATCCTAACATTTAACTTTCATCATATAAAATTAAGACATTTTTTCGTTACATTTTTCGTTACATATTTCGTTACATAAAATTGTGACATTTTTTAAATAACAATAACAAAAATCCTACAAAATATAACAAACGTTACATAAAATTGGGACATTTTTTTGGGACATTTTGCGTTACATAAAATTGGGACATAGGGTAGCCTAAGAATTACGTTGTAATTAATATATATATATATTATGTATGTATGTATGTATTAATATGGTTAAATATTTCAGGCGGTGTGTTGAATTATTCGGCACTTATCGGATATTCTGAGACTGGAGATCAGATCACCGTTACTGAACGGTTTCTCGGCTTGGACATCTACGATCAATTGAGTATCGAGCTGAATGTTAAAGGAACCGTTCCCAATTTACCGAAAAATGGAAAATTATTCATTGAAGACTATCAGTTCCAGTTCATTAGTAGCAATCCAGGTGCGTGTTTGTTATTTTGGCGAAACTATGCTTGGATTTTAATTGAGCGCGTATTAAATCGTTTCAATTCTGACATGTTTTAGGTATATTTCATTCGGTATCGTCGATATTATACAAACGGGACGATGACAGCAGCGGTCGTAACCATACTATTTCGTTTCAGCAAACAATTACATACAGCGAATCGTGTTCCCAGCAGCAAAACAGATCTAGTCCGACCACATTTCGAGTCAAAGCTGCCAGAAACTTTTTAGAATACGAATCGAAAGAAAACATCCTAAGATTCGCAACGACTAATAAAGTTTCCGTTTGGTCCGGTAAATAATGCACACTAAATCGATACAACTCGTCTATTACTCTGCACTTTTCAAAACGATATACATGTTTAATGTTTTTTAATTTAAACGTAAAAAAAAACACTTTTTTAAAACAACCGTGAAATTATATTTTGGAATGGATTATTTTTTCACTTAAAAAAAGCGCTTTTTTAAAACACTGATGATAATACGGTCTGGTCTGTAACGTTCGCGCACCTGAGTCAATACCGAGAGTTGACTGTTTAGGTTGGATAAAATCGAAAAACCGTCGACAGTACGACATTCATCCCGGATCTCTTAAGTGTTACTTAGCTAGTCTTGAGACTACACATTCAATATCCGGTGGCTTCAGTACTCGATATCGATATGGTGGCAGCAATGTTTATTTAAAATTATTGTAACATGACTGATAGTTTCAGCATTATTTTGAGGAAAAAAACTATTGCAAAACGTTCTTTTTTTTTCGATTTCAGCTCTGGACTAATTATTGTTTTACCGTTAAATAAAAACGCATATCATTAACCTACAGCAAACTGAAATATACCGTATAAAACTATTGATCTCAGAAATCTTCAGCTGGAAAGAAAGAGAAGAAAAGGCAAGAAAAACAATACAACACAAAACGAAATAATAACGGGCAAACGCCTCGCTAATGTTGCCGATATGGCAAGTTACATTCTTTTTCCATTTCTTTATTTCTTTTTCCCATTTCTCATATCATTCATCAACATTGTTATTTTGTTATCAACATTTTTGTTTGTTTCTGTTTTATTAATTTTTTTTGTTCATTTAAGGAGGGTTACTAATCTGCATGTAACTACCTAGGTTATCGTAGTGAGTAGACCCACCTTTTAGATCAGACTCCTCAGCTCGTTAGACTGAACAAAAGTCATGAGGTTGATCAAAGCGGCGGGACTATTTGAGAGGATGTCTGCAAGTGACGTAATCTGGCCGCGCCGCAACCCAATAAGACGTGTGCATTTCATCAAAATGTGCGAAACTGATGGGTATTCATCGATAGAACAAAATGGACAGGTATTTGGCTTTGGAGCTTGCTTGAGGATGAAGTCGTAGGAAAAAGACGGATGTCCCGTTCTCAGGCGATTGACTGCCGAGAACACTATGCGTTCCGTTCTGACCGGAGGCCACCATGGCTCCGTCGTGGATTTCGATTCTCTGAGAAAGGTTGATTGAGACATCCAGTCATGATTCCACTGTGCGAAGACTGCATCCGACAGGGAACTTCTTAGGGATAATGGACCATAAGCAAATAGCGGCGCATTGGGCACATCATGGATGACCGAGCGACCAGGTCCACCTGCTCATTCCCCGGGATTCCCGGCATGACTAGAGACCCATAAAAAAACAACTGGCATCTTCTTCGGTTCAGCCGGTATAAGGTAGACAGAACTTCTAGGACCATTGGTGATTCAGGGTGATCCGACTGCAAAGCACGTATGGACCCAAGGAATCAGTCACCAGTAAGATTCCGAGCGGTCGGGGTCTCAGTTCTAAATATGCCGGGAGACAAAACAACACAGCATTCATCTCGGTTTCCGCAAATCGATACAACGTTGTTCAACCATATGCGATTCCGTCTATTCCGAAAGCGCATGCAGCTGGGGCAACCTTGGACTTATCAACATTGGATCCATCAGTGTATGCTTTCGAAAATGTGGTGTATTTATTAATAATGCTTAGCGCCCTCTACCCTCGCAGTGCTGGTGGGTGATTGTTATCGACGAGGGATGTAATAGCTTCTATCTGAAAAGAAGCTCAGGGTGGAGGTAGTTTTGAATAGTCCATTCTGGGCGTAAAGTTAGGCTTTATGTTATTTTGCAACAAAATTTCATTGACTTCAGGTAGATTATCTTTGGGAAATGCAGGCTCTATAATTACGTCGCTGTGATTTTCCACAGCTCATGATGAAAGCATATCGCGGTAAGTGAAGAATTTTCTGCTATAAGATAAAGGTGAGACACCCGCTAACGAACATAGGCTTTTAGCCGGGGATGTACGATGGGCGCCATGTATCATGCGAATAACGCGCTTATGGATTGGATCAAGTGTTTTTAATAAGGAACTACTCGCTGACTCCTACAATTGATTATACTGAGGACTACTGCTTTGTAAATATTTTGAGGAAACTTTGGTTGGACGTTAAATTTACGATTTGACCGGAACTTGATCACCCTTAAAGATTGAAGGGATTTAGCTTTTAAATCAGATATAAATGGTTTCCATGTCAGTTTGGCGTCCATCAAGATGTCAAAGTTACTGTTGTTTTATAAGGAATTGTATTATTGTTCAGTTGTAGTGAAGGTGGATTCTGAACGAGGCAACCTCTATGAAATACAACGTATTGAGACTTCTGAGAGGAGAAATCTAGTCGATTGTTTCCTGACCATCGCTGCAATCTATTAATGGTATTTTGCAGGATTGACTGGACCAAGGAAGGAATATTAGACGCTACGGATATGTTTAGATCATCTGCATATAGGCGAGCACTCACTGGAGGCCTGATGCAGTCAACAATATCGTTTACATAGAGAATAAAATGGGTAGCTTTTAAGACGGAACCTTGAGGTACCCCATTGATGAGCCAAATCGGATTTGAATCCATCGGTCGCTTAGATAGTTGTGAATGTATCACCCTAGCTTACTACCCACCCCGACCGCTTTTAATTTCTGAAGCAAGTGTTGCCTCGATACGCGGTTGAATGCCTTCTCCATATCGAAGAATATTCTGCATAAAAGTGGTGTCGACGATGAAAGGCAGATACAATTTGCCTTTGAAGGCTCAATAACTGATTAATTCGATTTTCGGCCTCCAGCTTGCATAGGTGATAGAACAGCGTTTGCTTCAAGGAAATGCAGAAGCCGCCTGTTCACCATCTTTTCCATTGTTTTAGGCAGGAGAGACAGCAATTATATTGATCGGTAACTTTCAACTTTGTAAGGTATCTTTGGGATAGGAATAACAGTCGCAACTTTCCAGGCATCAGGAATAGCCCCAGCTGACCATATCTGATTGTATACATTCAGCAGGAATTCCTTGGTATGACCCGGGAGATATTTTAACATGTAGGAATGTATCGAATCTTCACCAGGTGCAGTATTCCTAGTGTGATACTTAAGTTGACACTTCAGTTCAGCCATAGAAAAAGGGCGGTTATAGAGATCGTCAGCATTGGAATAAAAATGAATGGACTGTTGCTCAAAAAGTGTATTTTGTTGTTGCAACTTGCCGGAATACTTCAGCGCAGAAAATTCCATGGAAAAATAATGTGCAAATGCTTCTGCAACATCTATAGTCTCTGTCATGTGAACTCCGTTGATTTTTAATGTTGGGTGCGTAGGGGTACTATTGCTATTACTAATAGATCTGATTTTTTTCCACGTTTGTTCTAAATTTTTTAAAAAATTTTTTATCATCCATTTCTATTTCCCACGCTATTTCTGGTTCCCTACTTGTCATTGTAATTTTGTTTCTGTCGCTAGGCACACGTTCGATTTAATGTTCGCAGTTATATATATATATATATATATATATATATACATATATATATTTATTTATTTTTTACTTCTGTTGGTTCATTTAATCGTTATATTACGTGTTCTTTTTTTTTTTAATTTTTTATTTTTATTTTTTTGTTTTTCGCAACATTAGATCGTATAGTTCTATGCCCCCCTTAGCTTGGATGCCACAATGAGGATTTATATATTATAGGTTTTTCCATTCCTTTCTTTTCTTTTGTTTTTTGCATTTTTCGTCCTATAACCTGAGCAAAGTGAACTTAAAAATTTTTTCCTTGAAAATGCTCTCTTCCAAATCCCATATTTTCTTTTTGTAAATAACTATATCAATGCTATTAATTTTGCGGTTTATTATCGGTTCGGATAGATAAATCGCTCAAAGTAGCGAGTATTTATTCAGTATATACGAGAACATCTTTCATCATTATCGTTATTGTCATAACCTTTTTTTTTTTTACGTCTTTGCATCATTTTTAACTGCAATTGTCACTACAACATACGGGTCCATGTGGGGAGGCTACTTCATACCTTACGTAGTCAATTATTGACTCTAAGAAACCCAAGTAGAATTTGCACACGCGTTGGATCACTTGAGAGGATCATTAAAAGTGGAACGCCGGCGAACGTGGAACCCGCAAGAACGGCACACATTGTTGCAACAGGTGTTCGGCAGAAAGGAAGGAAGAATCCGAACGAAAAGGATATGTGGACGGGGAAAGAGGAGTACCTTCAACTACATAGTTATGTGAGACCGCTGTATGCCCAATCCGCAACCGATTTCAAGTGGCATATTGCCGACATACAAGGTAAAGAAGAGGAAGCCACGAATCGGTTGTAAATTTTATACTTTTCATAAAGGGAAGATTTCCTTTGCCACTGGCTGTTCGTAGAAATGAACCTTTATTTTGCAGATTGGTGGCGCTGCTAACGGTGTTCGCGCAAGCAGTGCAAACTTGGACACTAAGTAGGCTCGCTGGTTTCCTTGCATTCCCATATGACTCGGCAACCATAAAAGCGTTACCTGATTTCTTACACGATGGAGCAGTTTCAATGCTTCAATGCACAATTAACCTTCACGGTCAGATTCCTTTAATTTTCATTACTTTTGCTTTTTCTACTTCTCTTCTCATCCAAAACCAACCGGTGTAGTTATTTACTGGATTTTTTATTTCGAGTTACATATATGCCGGCCGGAAGGACTTTGTACTTTGTTTTTTATTTTTTTTATTGCCATCAGACACCAAATCGGTAGTGTACCTTCAATCTCCCCAAACTGTCCGTATGTTTTACCATGCCTATTCTCGTACTTACTGACTTGCCAGGTGTATTTTTTCAGCGACACATATTTTTACTTCATTACTAACGAATTCTTTCATTCTTATCTACCAAGGTTTTAAGGTAAGTTTATACTAGCAAATAATCTCTATTCGTTTAATGGCGTGTTCACTGCTGCTGCCTTTTTTTCTGAGCATCTGATAATTGAAGTGTTTCACAGAATTCACGAATGTATATGCATCACTTTACAGACGTTAATTAAACCGAGCGACCTGTATTATTAAATCTCTATAATAATAATTCTGAAATACACGAAATTTTCTTGCGCTTGTCAACAAAGGTCGATGACCTCACGATACAATTTAAAATTTGCCCGAGACAACACCTTACACTAATTAAAACTTTAATTTATTTTGATTTTGAAAATTTACAGAAACCGACGATCCGTGCATCGAAGGGCGCGTCAGATGCGTAGTTAATAGTTCCTGCATAGCTGAAGATGATACGTTTAAATGCGTTTGCAACCCGGGGTAAGCGGTGTCGTCCTATTTTTACAGAAATTAATCAATGAATTTATCCTCGATATTAGAAAATTAATAGCATAAAAACGCTCTAATTGCTTATTTACACCCATTTCGTATTTATTTCCCAAAACCAGCAACGATTAACGAATGTATTCTGCGACTGGAATGGAATACCAAAAATTTATATTTCGACAAAAACATACACTTGCAAACAGAACATTTTTGTACAATTAGAAGAATGTAATGACTGTTTTTTTTTGTTTTTTTTTTTGTTCACCGTACGAATGCATACGTATTATATGTACGCAATTTATACCAGTATATTGTATCTTTTTTATTTTTACTTTTTTAAGTGCGCTAATTAAGAACAACAGTATACTACCAACAGAGTATATTGTACATGTTCTACAATCCCCCTCTAATAACGGGGTATAAAATCGATAATCTGCTGACATTTCAAGATTCTACTTTCACAGTTAAGATTGGGCACTGAAAAACGAGGCAACAAGTAGTTTTTATAAGATAGATAGCTCATCCGATCAATCAATGTTTAGTCCAATCTGCTTAGGCTCTGAACTTGGAATTTAAATAGTACATACCTTTTGTAACGTAAGTAATCACTGAATGAAGATTTTGGAAATTCAAAGTATAAAAAGACGCAGGAATCGTTGTAAATTGTTTTAGTAACGTACAGACATGAAATTTCACTTATAAAACCTCAATCTGTGGTAATTACATATGTGTTTCGTTTTTCTTATACACACATTCATATACAAATATATATATATATATATGTAAAAAAAAGTCGTATTAGTTACACCACTTATACCTGAAGAACGGCTTGACCGATTTTCATGATATTTGATTTGTTGGATTTTCCTCCACCCCTAATAACAAAACACGCAATTTAAAAATAAATTTTCGATAAATTATTTTTTTTCCATATAAATAAAACAAAGCCTGGTTAGTTACACCATTTATAACTCAAGAACGGCTGAACGGATTTTTATGATCTTTGATTTGTTGAATCTGTCTCCACAACGAATAGCAAAATACAAAGTTAAAAAAAAAAATTTCGATGATTTCTTTTTTTATATGTCGGGTGTGACACCATTTATAACTCAAGAACGGCTGGAGCGATTTTTATAGTGTTCGAATTGTTGGATTTGACTCCGCTCCGAATAGCAGAATACGAAATTTAAAATAAAATTTATGAACAATTTTTTAACCGTAATTTTTGGTTCTGATGAAATGGCTTCTGTGTTTTGTTTTATATTTTGAATTTCGCTTCTAAAGGGTTATTTGGTGATGATTATAAATTTTGTAAAGGTGATTTTTGAGGTCGTTCTAAATTCCATATTATATATTGTAGACGGTTTCTTGCTGCCCAGGGTAATCGCTCAGTTTAAAGTTGTAATTTATGATCCAATTCTGATAAGTCAAACCGTTTCCTAGCTATTGTATAATTGAATATTTTTGTCGTTTGTGAGCCATCTTATTAGGTTATACTGATTATTGTTATTAAGGTGAATAATGCTTTGCTGCCACGCGTAATTAAAATACTCTTCAATGTAATTAAAATACTTTTCATTTTGATTTTTGTACATTTATGGAACTTAATTCATTTTGAGTATTAATTTTATCTTAATAAAAAATTTGAATTTAATTCAGCTAATAAGTTAACACAACAATTATTTTCTAAGGCGATACGAAGTTCGCCGGGTCAGCTAGTGCATATATACATATATATATATATATATATATAACTCGGTCATTTTGGCCTCATAAGGGGCTGTGTCCCTTGACCCTTCTTGTTTGCATTTCCGTCTCTTTCTCTTCTATACTTTGTATAAAATGATCAAAACTTACAACATAATCACAAAAATTCTATCCTAACATTTAACTTTCATTACATAAAATTAAAACATTTTCTCGTTACATAAAATTGGGAAATTTTTTTTTTGCAAAATCTAATAGGGACCAGCCTAGGAATTACGTTGTAATTAATATATATAAAGTCGATAAAAATTAAAATATAACAAACGTTACATAAAATTGGGACATTTTTTGTAATGGGGGGTGGCCTAAGGATTATGTTGTAATTAATATATAAACTCGGCCATTTTAGCCTCGCAAGAGGCTCTGCCCCCTGATCCCTCTTGTTTACATTTCTGTCTTTTTCTCTTCTATACTTTGGATTAAAAAATTTAAAACGCAATTCTTACCGGCATCGACACAAAAAGAAAAACATAATCACAAAAATTTTATCCTTATTTCCTTTAAATTAAAATATTTTCAAATTAATTTTATATAATAAAAAAAAAAAAAGTACGGCCAATAATTTATACCGTACATTTTATTAAATTACCGAAACAACTTAACATACTACAAAAGAATATAAATCACATTAATTTAAATCACTCCTCGTTACGAAATCTAATGGGTGCATGTTTAAGAATGACGATTTCATTTAACATTTAACTTTCGTTACATAAAATTGGGAGATCTTTTGGGACATTTTTAAAATCTAATAGGGGCCGGCCTAAAAATTACATTGTAATAATTATATATACGTGCTCGTATATACATATATATATTGTTATTGAAAGAGATGAAAAACAAGAATTCTGCTCCGCAAAAATGTACCTTCCATTTAAAGAGCTTTGCTTTTTTTATCATTCATTATTTGACAAGTATGAAATCTTTCGAATTATTAACTTATAAAAATTTTGTAAAATTTAAAATAGCTGTGCTAGTTCGATAGTTTTAATTCGGTTTGTTGTTAAATTAGTTTTAATTAACTTTTTTTTGAACAGTAACGAGTCTGTTATAGACAAAACGATAATTATTTTAACCCGTCTAGATTTTCGCTAGCAATAACTCACTACCGCTCGATGCGAGAGCGAAGTAGTTTGTTACCGTAACGTATTATCGTTCGTTACTTTATTCCACGCAGGGAATAAAGTAAAATCCGAATCGTTTACAATTGTTTAATAAAATTAAATCGAAACAGCTAAAAATGAACTGAAGTAAAAAACTATTAAAAGCATTCAAAAGCACATTATATCGAATTTTAGCTGTAAACTGTAATAAAATTAGTAATGTGTCCTTTCCTCTGTTATACCGTACTTTCACGAATTCTATTGGGTTTTTAGAAGTAATTTCCTACTAGCAAAATTAATTAGATAGAATGCAGGTTTTCCCCTTCTTAAAAATAATCGAAATTAGTTATTTCGTTCAGTTCGAAATCCGAAAATCTGAATAATGCCAAGTGTTTATCATAAATTTAAAATTTACAGATTCCGTTCGATAAATCCTACGAGCGAACCGGTAAGTGGAGAAGGAGGCTGCCGTGACGTTAACGAATGCGTGGAAGGCATTTACACGTGCGATCCAAATGCTCTTTGCGTAAACGAAGTTGGTTCTTATTACTGTCAGTGTAAACCGAACTACACTGGAAATGGATATTACTGCTCAGGTAATAAATATTACAGCACTTCTAAAGTCTTCTGAGTCCAAACTTATTTCCTTCCCAGTACCAAAAGGTAGCAAATTTAGTCCAGGCAATTTCACAAATCACATTCTTTCATTTCCAGATGTTGGCAAATTAACAAAAATAGACGTTACTATTTTCAACAAGATGGCTTTCTCCCTTTTTCACTAGTTGCTGTCTTTATCCTCTCATTGTCCTCTTCATTCAAATGATGGCGTTTGTCTTGACCACTCTGCTCTGTACATCAGTTTGCTAAAATACTTTTTGCTCCTAATAGTGCTTCTTATATCCTGTCGTTTCCTCCCCTATCCATCATCACTGCTATACTTATTACTTCTTATTAAAAATATTTGATGTCTCATAATAACCGACTATTTCCTTTCCTAACTGTTTCCGGGTAAAATCTTTTGGTTGGTGAACACATACACACACAAAAAAAAAAAAGAAGACGCAACGAAACAATAAATTTTTTTAAATGATTTTTTGATGCCCGTTCAATTTCCAGTCCGTTCTTGTTATTTTAAAGCGCGCATTTAGGATGCGGCCCGGCCTTTTCTTATGGAGTTGCGTCAAATATACTCTTCCGTAATAATGCAAAAAAAAAAAAACAAAAAGAAACAATAAACGAATGTAAACTATTAATTACTGAAAGAAACTAAAGCAATTTTGCCAAGTACGTATATGGAAGTATTCCACAATGTGAAACAACGTGTCGACGATTCTATTAAAAAATTAGGATCGTTTTAGAAACATATTGCAAATTTGATATTAAATTTTTCTACGCTTTACGGTATATAACTATCTTTATTCATTAACATATTTTTAATACCTGGTATTTTTTTGATTACCAATGCGCAAAAAATCATCACAACTCGTTAGTAAATTTTTAAATTACTCACTGGTATCGCCTTATGAATTATACACAGCGCAGACATAACTTTAGCGTTGTCACGAGAACAACTTTTTTTTTCCCCTTTTTTTGACCTGGAGAGAGACACCCTTAAGGCAGCTCATCTTTATTATCATATACGGTGGAGTTTTTTTTTTTTTTTTTTTTTTTTTCGTTTGTTCGGCGTACTTTAAATGGCATGAAATATCTTTTCAAACTTGGAAAAAGAAAAAAAAAAAAAAAAAAGATAAAAAATACGTCGCTCAATAAAGAATAAAAATTGTTTAAAAGGAGAGAAAACAAAGGGAAAACGAAAACACAAATTGCCATTTGATTAAATAACAATTTTTAAATGGACGTTCGTCTTTTTCCCCAGGAGCATCTATATTTACGCAATATTTTCGATATATTTACATTTGCAAAAAAAATCCCACTTCCCTCTGATAACGTTTTAAATTATATAATTAACGGTATCAGCCAGCTGCAGTTTCACTATAACTTACAATACAAAATACCCAATAATCCTTAAAAATGTTTATGCTTCTTCGGACGTAAACGTTAATCAGGCATTCGCAGAGGCTAGACAGAGGTTAAAGCGTTTAAATATATATTCCTATAAAAAACAGAGATCCATTTTCTTTTAACAAGACATTATAAAACTATTAATCGGTTAATTAACAAAAAATGAAATTAAAAGATATTTTTTTAAGTTTCGCGAAGGTTTCAGGCCGTGCGCGACTACACTACCAGGATTAACGATATTTTAAATTAATATTGTATATGAAAAAACAAGAAAAAAAAGATAATAGCGCTTTAGCGGTTAAAAGTGAAATTGAAAAACATAAAATTTGACAATTTAACGAATTAGAGGAATAAAAAAAAAAAAAATCTATACATACATATATGTAGAAAAAGGGAAAATTAGACAACTTCGAATAATGTTACGATTTTAATTTAATATGAGGAGAAAAAGTTGTAAGAACTGGCAAGGAAAGTAAGTTCCCATGTCCTTAGTGTAAGGTATCATGGAGATTGTGAAGTTGAGGCCCGAAATATACCATATCTAAACCACTACATATAACACCATATACGCGCTAGTTGGTGTATAGTAAGCAGACACATACACGGGGTTGCACCTGTATATCGATGAGTAGTCGCCTATATTCAAGTTGAATATGGCGTTACAAAGAAGAAGAATGGATCTGAATACTAAGGCCAGTTCGATTTTCTCGACCTCTTACGCCTTTCTTAGATTTCTTTGATACAATCAATATTCAATTTCAGATGACGTATATACTTAGGAGCGACTCAATTCGAGAACGAGACAAATCTTGAACATATGGCCTTTGGCTTAAAACTAGAAAAAGAAAAAAAAAAATGTTGACTAAGACGATCAGCTATCGATTCATAATTTGTAGTTCGATTTTCGATAACTTCAATGCGTAGCATTATTTGGTATACACAACGGTCCCTGTTTTGTTTTTTTTTAATTTTTAATTTTCAAAACGTACGCTCATCTACCGTTGCTCTTTTTCTGATAAGACTTTTCATATTCAATGTTTATCGCATTATACTTCTAAATCCCCTCCCACCACCAGTCATATTATTGCTCGATTCCGAGTGTCGTGACTACCTATTTGTACATTGTAGCTTTTTTTTTTTTTAATGCCCCCTTTGGGTATGTCAACAAAGGACCTTCTCCCAAAAACGACACGAGGGAGAAGGATCAGTTAGATGTATAGTCGGTGTCAAATATTGATAAAATAAAAGAACTGAGGATAGGAACAACGGAGATCGACGGAAACGATAAGATATACGAAGCACAATAAGGAGTAGGGAGTTTGAGTGATAACAAATTGGAGTACAAAGAAGTGCGTTCGTTCACGAGGGATGGACATTCAAAGAAGATTTGATCAGGATCACAGACAGCTTCGTCTTCAGAATGAAGAGGGCAACAAGGAGATAGAGCTAGATGAAAACGAAAACGTGAGGAAGGAAGAAGAGTATGATTCAGACGTAAACGGATAATAGGGACAATAGCGGAGCGGCGAAGCGATGGAAAATCGTAAAACCAAAGCCGCGTGAGAAGATTAGGTTGGATGGAAAAATAAACGGAAGGTTGATTAGAAAAGGAAGAAACGTAAAAATCTGACCAAAATCTAACATGAAACTTTTTACACAATGGGAGTAAATTAGAAACGGGAATTTTAGAAGAAAAAAAAAGCGGGGGGATACAGCAATCTGAGCCAAGGAATCTGCCATTTCATTATCCTCTATCCCCATATGACTGGGGACCCAGAGCATTTCAATGCGGATAGCATGAAGAGAGAATAGAGTGTGAATGAGGGAGCGAATACGGAGGATAGAAAGGTCAGAGGAGTGCGAGGGGAAATGCGAGGAAATAGCCTTAAGAGCACACATGGAGTCGGAGATAATTAAATATTCAGAAGAAAAACGAAGTGAGGAAATATAAATTATGGTACGTAGAATGGACATTAACTAGGCCGTAGAGATAGTACAAAAAGAAGGGAGACGAAAAGATTCAGAGAAATCAATGCTCGGAAGGATGAAAGAAGATCCAATTCCATTAGACTTCTTCGAACCATCCGTAAAAATAGCCATATGGTAAGGAAAACGGGATTCGATATAACTATGAAATTGCTGTATAACTATTACATAGGAAAGGAATTTGGAGGAAAGACGAAAGTAGAATACATTGAGAAGATTGGAGAGATCTGTAAAATTGAAAGAAAAGTAAGGGAGATTGTTATAAGAAGAAATTGTGCAGGATAAAAAAGAATTCAGCCGCAAAACAATGTGGACTAGGATAGGAATTTTCTTGGGAGTAAAACGCTAGATTTTCAGAATAGAAAGATATGAGCTTATTCCCTCATATCTTTCTAGAGGATGATAACGGTAAGCGTTTACATAAGAAGCGATATCCTAAATAGGATCTGCGGATGAAAAGGGGAGGCGAGTTTGAGAACTGCTGGTATTCGAGAAGACCAAAAGCACCAAGGCAAAGACGAATACAAGAATTTTGGATTATATTCAGCTTGGAAAGAAGTGATTTTGAGGCAGAGCCGTAGATAAAGGAACAGTAATCGAATTTGGAACGGGTAATCGAATTGTACAAGGAAATGAGGAGAGAAAGATCGCCTCCCTATTTTATTGGAGAAAGAGCTTTCAGTAGGTTCAGTCTTTTAAGGGTAGAAGAGGAAAGGAAATTAATATGTTCATAAAAGGACAGACGACTGTTACGGAATACACCGAGATAGCAAAAGCAATCCCTACGAGGGATAAGTTTGGAGTTTAAGGATACAGAGACTAAAGCGGGATTAAAAGGACGAAGAGATAAGACAATACAAGAAGATTTTAAAGGGGAAACAGAAAGGTTCAAAGAGGAAAGAGATTATTCCAAAGTAGCTAGAGACGAATTGACTCTTTCGTTAGCATCTACAATATCGCGGGATGAGGAAAAGAGAAAAATGTTATCGGCAAAAAATAAGGAAGAGGAGTTCATAGAAAGAGAAGCAACAGAAATAGTATAAATATTAAAAAGAATAGGACTAAGGCAGGATCCTTGTGGAATACCACGTGAAACAACTCTTGTAACGATGACAGGGTAATAGTACGATTTAACATCAAGTTAACAATGAGGGAAGAGAAATATATCGGGATGTTAATTGCTATCATTTTATCTCGAAGAGTAGGAAGATTGACATTATCAAAAGCACTGGAAACATCAATAAAAGTAGCTAATGTGTACTGTTTATCGATGAAAGATTTATAGATATAGGAAACAAAAGGACTGACGCAGTCAGCAGGACCTAAGCCAGGACGGAAACCATATTAGAAGGAAAAACGTTATTGTTTTCGAACCACCAGACCAGGCGCTTGTTAAGCATGCCCTCAAACAGTTTTTTGAGACACGATGCTAGGGAGATCGGACGAAGAGAGGAGTTTTTCTTAGGGATAGCAATGATAATAAAGGTGTTCCAGGCAGGAGGTGTGACTCCTCTGGACAGAAAGGAGTTAACTATACAGAGAAGAGTTTGGAGAGCATGATCGGATAAATTTTTTAGGACAGAGAAGGGAATACCATCACGACCCGGAGTGGGGCTAGAAGATTTTTTAAGAATGGATTTTAATTCATTAATTTTAAACGCAGAAGTAAGAAAATGAAGATTAGTGTCTTCTGTAACTGGAAACGGACAGGATTCATCAACGTTGGAAACATAAGCAGGAGCAACATCATTAAGAAAAGAAGACAAACTATCGGAGGAAATAGTGTGGTTAGAAGGACGTTCAGAAGAAGGGAATTTTAAAGCTATGGCCATTTTCCAGATATGATTAAACGGAGTAATTCTCGAAAAAGATGAACAAAAATTTTTCCAAGAGGATTTCTTAGATGGTTTTAGAATAAACCTAGCCCTTGCATTGGCCCTTTTGTAGGCAAGAAAGTTTTCGCATGTAGGATTCAATCGGAAAATTCGAAGTTTAGCGCGACTATGATCGAAAGCGGCATTGCATTCTTCGTTCCACCAAAGGACGATGCTGATCCACGACGGCCTGACGATGACGGTTTACGGGGAGGAGAAGACAACGAAAGAGTATTTGTAATAGAATTTAGGAATAGATGGTAGTGAAATACAGGATCAGAGCCATCTAGAAATTCAGGAAGCGTAGAATCAACTAAGGAGTGGAACAGAGCCCAATTAGTTTTGGACAGGTTCCATCGAAGATAATTGAGAGGTTTTAAACAAGAAGGAGAAGGAGGATTCTGGGGAGTAATTAGAATAGGAATATGATCACTATCATCGGAGCCCGTGAGAGTTGACTAATTAAAGTCAAAACCAATAGAAGGAGATGAGAACGTTAAATCGAGAGAACTATAACTAGATAGGCTCTTTTAATAAGTAGGAGAGAAATCATTAACTAGGACTAAATCATTTGAAAGAACAAGATTTTCAAGACAGTACCGTTGTTATTATGGTTTGAGCAACCCCATGCGGGAGACCGCGCATTCCAGTCACCTCCAATGATGAACGGATGTGGGATAGACCTGAGAAAAGGAACGAGAGGAAAGTGATGAAGGTCGCAACTAGGAGGAACATAAATAGAAATAATATTAAGCGGACGAGCTGCGTTGGAAGGGATGGAAATGTGTACAATATTAGGCGGATTAGGACTAGACGGGGAATTAAAGGAAACATCATGAGATTGAAATAAAATGCCGTCAACGCTAGTGTCCACACACAAGACTACATTCGGAACTGATTGTAAATGTTTGATTTATCACGCTAAAAGTGCAGTTCCGTGTGTCTTCCTACTTAGCGCGCATTTCTGATGTTGTACGTGGTGGTTTGCCATTACCTTCCACGTGACTGCTAGCGAGTGTTTTAATATAATTTTTAGTAATAACTTTTGTCGTCGCCCGAGATCGAATCCGAAACTTCCGTAACGGAAGCCAGTCGCTCTAGCAAGTAGGCTATCGCGACGACTATAGATACTTCTAAATATAGGTGTGAAATTAATACATTTCTAACGGCTGCGCGAATAAAAGCTCATTTTTTTACGTCTTCAGTCTTCATTCTACCTTTATATAAGACAATTACAACGTCATCAGGTGACGATAAAGGACACTGCATTTAACTGATTAATACAAGTTTAAAACATTTCGTGAATGCTGATAATGCTGATTAACGAATGTCCTTAGTAATGAGGGGAAAAACGAAAAATTCGATGCAACTTTAAAATTTCGAAATTAAGTTGGAAAAATTCAAAAATATATCATCACGTGATAATTGTTACGAATTAGACCATAACGAGTTTTTCTAAGTGATGCAAATTAACCAGTTTGAAACACCGCACAAGTTTCCAACAGTATTTGCATATATAGTTCAATGTAATTCTAATTAATGCAAAAAATTATTCTTTTTATATTTTACGTTAGAAATCGAATCATCGTGCGCAAAAAATCCGGAACAATGTGTAGGACCGCACACTTACTGTACAGATCCAAAAGATTTAAGCACGTGCCGCTGCAAAGAAGGGTATTTATTTATATATATATACATTTTTTTCGTTTACATATCTAATATAATCTTATTATTGTCAAACAGCTGAAAGTCAACTCTGTACACATATTGTGTCCTATCGAAAACTTAAATCATCATCTATTACAATTCTGAAACATTGAAATGTTTCTCTCGCGTTACGTACGAATTTTTTCAAAATGATCTCCCGGCCAAAAGACATCTACAAAAATAAACGAGTAAAAAAAAAAACAAAAAAAAAACTATGAGACAAAAGAAGCAAATATAATTTTGACCACCTGGCAAATTTTAGACGGCAAACTGCTCCTCGCAACTCAAAAGATGGCGACATATTTTGAGTAGATGTTTTTGGCAGTTGGCAATTTTCCATGGCAATACCTTTATGGTAGATAAAAAAAGAATGGTAAGTCTAGGTGACTATTTTGGGTACCGAAAGTACTACAAAGGGGGGAAATTTGCAAAAAAAATATGAGTCAAAAAACTGTTTTTTGGCACTATAAAATTTAGGTAATATTAAATTTAAATTGATAATAAAAAGAATCGACAAAGATAGAAAAATGTATGAGCTGGAATAGAGATTTTTCGAGTGTTAAACCGTCAGTTGTGAAAAAATAACATATTAGATGAGTTTTGAAAAAGAAAGAAGTAAATGTTTAATTAAAACGCGGTACATGAAATCAGGGTCGTATCTGGACCAAAATTTCGGGAGGGGGGATTACGAAAATATTTTTACAAATATACATATATATTATGCAATATTTGAACACTACAATAAAAACAAATAAAAAAGTAGTCGTTTCCATAAAATTCATAAAAATTTTAATTTTCTTTTCTTTTATCGAAACTGAAAAGAAATAAATTTATTCCGATTTTCGGTCCAGTTAATTCAAGCAGTTATTATTTCGCAGACATTTCGGGGGGCTGAACCCGGAAAACCCCCTCAGATACGGCCCTACATGAGATGGAATCTATGGATGAACGATGAAATAGTTTCCGTGAGGTCGTTGAGCACGAAGTGAACTTTAAAGCCTCAAGTTATAGGCAAAGTCACAGATTTCGGATATAACTGAATTTCGAGAGAACAGACTTAGAAGCACTGACATGTAAGAAAAAACAATAATCCAATTAAGATAGGATAATTGGTTTACAGGAAATAATAAGAGCTAAAACGACTTTCCCCACACACACACGCACACGCATTTACTCGGAACGAAAGTGTTATAAGAAGATTTAATTTTTTAAGGATACAAGTAATAAAATGGATCCAAAATATCAAAACGACGAAATCGAAAGTAAATGAGTTAAAGACGTATCGGAAGGTAAATGTTGATGACGGCTACTAAATCTAAGACAAACACTGAGTTCGTCATTGACCACTAGAATGTATCGTAAAGCAGAGTACAAAAGAACATCGTCTACAAAGAAAGTAGAAAAGGATTTTAAGGGAAATAGAGCGACGTTAGGGATGTAGATATCAGAGCGAGACTAGTTTTATTTACGAAAATATTAAGCGTGAGAGAAGTGAAATGGAGTACGTGATAGAGAGCATCTACTTTTTAGATTAAAAAAATCGGCATTGTTAAATGAATTGGAACCGTCGATGAAGGAGAAGCAATAGCAATTTGTCTTGTTTTTTTTTTTGTAAATGAAGGACTTATCTGATAGAAAAACACTGACTGCATCAGAAAAAGCAAGACTGAAGCAGGAGCAAAACGCTATTTAAATATAATTTTCCCCTTCCGTGTCTGGCAGAAGTTAATAGGTTACCACTGCTCCCACCATGCGACCAGTACCTAGTAAAGATAAATATACCACTATTAGGGAGTACAATAACTCACAAACACCTGCAGAATATCTAAAACAGAAGGCGATTGAGGTGATTAAATGAAGATTTCATAAAGACGTATACAGACGGATCTAAGGCTTGTACAGGTAAATAGTCACCAGCAGCGTGCGCTTACGAAATTGGTGGTGTACTGGTAGGGATCCGTTTAAATTATGCTTGTTCGGCACTGAACTACAATTCTATTGCTCAACGGAAAAATATACTGGTTATTACAAATTCTCTGGCAACCATATAAAGTCTACAAAATAATAACGCAGAAAAATCAATCGCGCAAAAAATTCAAGGGACTTTGCTATTGCTAGACCAAAAAGACTATCGGGTCGAGTTTCTGTGGGTCCCTGCACAGACTCAGATAGGAGGGAACGAGCCGGCGAATCTAAAAGCTCGGTCTGCTATGTTATCCCCGATGCTGCATAAATCTCAAGGTCCCCAACATCGCTCGATACGTTTCTACGAGAAAGAATAACTGAGCAGTGAAGCAAAGAATGGATGTCCAAGACTATTCTTACGCCAAATAAAGCCCATGATCGAACCATGGTGACCGCCGATTAATAGCTCGCGTGTCGAATACACAACGATCAGTCGGCTGAGAATAGGGCTACAGCTAAAAGTCCTGACCACATACTACAAAGGATAACTCCCCATTAAGCACGTGTCCATACCATGCTGAATTAGAATATCCGTCAGTACAATGTCGGTCAACAAATAAATATTTTCACTTTAAAGCTATAATTTTATTCTGGTTATGCTATAGGCAGTAATTTGAAAAAAAAAAACATATATATGTGATTAACGGTAATTTTAGTAATTGTAATAATGCAATAATTAGTACATAACTATTTTCACGAATTTAATCAATTTTTTATTATTAAGTTAAATAGAAGTAATTTATATTATACATATTAATATTTTACAAAAACCGTAATATATACTCGTAGTATACACATTTCCCCCTAGTTTATATTAAAAATAATTTATTATCAAATAATATAAATTTAAAATGAATTATATAAAACATAAAAACGAAATAGTTAAATGCATATAAACATATCAAGAACGTAATAGTATTTGATTTTGTGTAAGCTGTTTTTCTTTCCCTTATTTTTAAAATTTAACCTTTTTTCCATTTTTAACATCCTTGCCTCTGAGTTATCGCCTTTGGTTAACGTTCCCTTTAAACAAATACATGTATATATTTTCTTAAGATGTACGTTAGTAAACAAAAGACAACTGCTGCTTCTTCTTCTTCTTCATCCGGCGTCTCCATTACGAAGGTTGGCGATCAACACGGCAATGTCTTTTCTAGACATGGCAGATCTGAACATTTCAATGGGTGAACAGCGGAACCAACGATGAAAGTCATTTGTCCATGAATTTTGTGGGCGCCCTTTTGATCTTTTGCCCAAAAGCTTTCCTTCCATAATGAGACGTAAAATCTCATATTTTTGGCCTCTCATGATGTGGCCTAGATAACGTAGTTTACTTTCCTTAATCAAATGTAATAATTCCGGGCGTTTATTGATTCTTTTGAGGACTTCTTTATTAGTTACTTTTAAGATCCACGGAATTTTCAGCATGCGCCTATACGAATATAATTCAAAGGCCTGTATACTTCTTTCTGATAAAGCATCTAACGTCCAACTCTCGTTGCCATACAGTAAGACCGAGAAAACGTAGCAGCGCAGAATTCTAATTCGTAATCCAAGATTTAATTCCCTTCTGCTGAGCAGGTTCTTCATTTTTATGAGCACTGCTCTCGATTGCTCTATTCGCGATCGGATTTCTTTCTTACAGCTACAGCTGTCATCGAGAAAGGTACCCAGGTATCTAACTGATTTGACCTGTTCTAGTTTTGTCCCATCTGCTTCTATTACGCATTGCACAGGCTTCTTAGAGAACACTATTACTTTTGTTTTAGAGCTGTTGATGGTGAGCCCATAAGCTTTGCTATAGTCTATCAGTTTGTTCATTATTTTTTGCAATTCCTCCTGACTATCAGCTATAATAAGACAGTCATCTGCGTATCGAATATTATTAATTGTGACTCCATTTACCTTGATCAACCCGTCATTCTCATCAAGCGCTTCTCTGAATTGCTACATTACAAAAATTAATTTTATGACCAATAAGACAGGCTCAGACCTCTTAGACCATCCCTGGCTTCGCCACTGACTAGAATAGTGTTTTATACTACATGGCCCTATAAAACAGGCCTTAAAAACTTTCCGTCATTTGCTGGAACTATGCTAATTTACAAGAAAAATATTGAACAACAGAAAACACTTCCAAGTATATTTAACTTAAGTCGGTTTTGTTAAAGAACTGCAAATATGATTTGAGATTTGTTTACACGAAAAAGGTGAATAAGAACATCATATGTAATATAAAGGACTGTAATAACAGCATAACATTAAACGTTTCGATACTTCGGAGAATTAGCGTTGATAAAACGGAGAATCCGAAACGTCAAATTCTCTTCCAAGTCTAAAGAAATTAAACAAGTTAAAAAAGAGAAGAAATATTCGCTCAAGCGTGTTCTTTAGCTGACCTGAGAATAGTCCGATAAGCATAAGCATTTTTCTGCCGCTAAGTAATTATCTTTCGAATTATAACAAGTGTCTCTTGACGAGCCTCGATAGTTCATTATTACATTCGTAATTCATGTCGATTATTAGATGATAATATTTTTGCAAGTTTGATTCTGACAATATTATTTTCATAGAATTAAACTTGAAGAAAACGTGTCGAAACGAACATTACTAATCCACAACGTTGATTAAATTTTCAGTGTATATTATTTATTGCGGAGGAAAATAATATTAATATTTAATAAGACGTATTTCGAAAACAAATAAATAAATAGGTTCCAGGAAGTGTATTCCGAAGGAAAACCAGCAGGTTCGGTCTGTGAAGACGTCGACGAATGCAGACTTAGTTTCTGTCATAAAAATGCAACTTGCACTAATTTTGAAGGTGGTTACATGTGCGACTGTAACCCAGGATTTACGGGAGATGGTCTTCAATGTACCACACTAAGTGGTATGTGAAAAATCATTGATTTACAAATCAGTAATTCTATAACATTATTAACGTGAAATATATCCAGTAGAATGATTTCAATAAAACATGAGAATTAAAAATTATTGATATTATTGTAATAGTTGTTAATATAGCAGACTCTTATAATTTTATTTACATATTACTTTAGTTAACCTATTTTTTTTTTTTTTTTTTTTAGTTAACCTATATTATTAAGCGTTAATGGGTTTTTCGTTAACGTTTTTGTTTATCTTTAGTTTTATGACAATGTGGTGGTTTTTCCTTAGCAATATAATAGCAAAATGTGGTTTTTCCTTAGCAATATAATAGCAAAATGTGGTTTTTCCTTAGCAATATAATAGCAAAATGTGGTTTTTCCTGTGATGTAACTTTTCATTTTAATAAATATTGTAAACTATGTTCAATTCTTCTAAATAATCCAAAAATAATATCGTTTATTTGTATGTCAACTACAAAGTACTGAATGTTTTGTATACATTATGTTTTCTTTGTTTTTATTTTTTTTAAGAAAAAAAAGTACCATGATATTAATGTTGATCGAAATTTAAAAAGAAGTTCAAGGGCGTCGTCAGCCGATGAGTCAGGGGGGGGGGGGGGCAAGATGATAGAAAGAGGATATGAGTTATAGGAAAAATAAAATTTATAAGTTGTAAAGTCTTAATATTTTATTAAACAAGAATAAAATCTTAATTAGAACATAATTTTTGTGAAATTGTCCATGATTACGCGCCTATGAATGCTCATCATTTCCAGTTGATTAAAAAGTTTCAAGGCTCCAGGGGAGGGGGCAGCTGCCCCCTGCCCTCCAGCTGGCGACGCCCATGAATAAGTTAAAAATGAGCCAATTGTTTATCTGTAAAACTATCTAATGAACGGCAAAAAAATATATAAAAAATAAAAACTAAGACATTCCGTGAAGGTAAATTAATTTTTGTTTTTATTAAAATTATTCAATTTCGTTTATAATTTTAATTTTATTTAAAGATAATTTTAAAACAAAATAATTGTTGTTATTAGCCGTTTATAATTATTTCTTTTTTTTTGGGCGTCGAAATTTATAACTATTAGATTTACTCCAGTTTTTCGGAATCTATCATACGCATTTGTCAGTGCATAAACATACTGGTGGCATATTGAGATGCTAAAGTTTGAATGTGCCGTAACCTTTTTTTTTCATTCATGTAGAGCTAATTAGTTACGATTTAAGTGACCGGAGATAAGTATTAATAATAATAAATAATGCCATACTCAGTTTCTGAGCGTAGGCGACTACCTATTCGTGTGTTCTAGTTGTACAGACGTAGGCATAGTGTCCGTAGCAATTGTTAAATGCAATGTGAGTATACGCACAAAAGACTACGCTTGGAACTGATGTGGTAAATGTCTGATTTATACAAATCCTATTTATGTCCGCCTACTGTACGTCAGTTAGCGATTTGCCATTATTTTCTATATGATTTTCTATAAGCGGTTAATTTAATTATTTATTTTGTAATTTCTAGCGTCGCCTGGGGTCGAACTCAAGACAAGTAGGCTATCGTGATGACATAAAAATATTTCGGATTCGTACTTTTTTTTTTTATGTGTGTGTTCAACGACAATCGATATAACTGTTTATCAATTTTGACCAACTGATTCGGACAACCGTTGATCTAAAATATATTTAAACGGAAATTCGCTTTCTTTTAATGTTTCGCTAACAATGACGCTCTGGTTGTTTGGACCATTCTCTTTCAATAGCAGTTTTCCAATTATACCCTCACACACTCTGTTTAAAGTTTAATTTTTTAAATTTTCATTTTATTTAATTTTATTAATTATATTTTGCAATACTTTAAAATATTCAGTACACTTCGAGTTCAATATTTTAATTTTCATTAACGTCGGAATTCGTAGATCCGTGCGAAAAATTCAAATGTGATCCAGGAGCGGAATGTTTACGAGATCAGTACGGCAACGCCCGATGCCAATGTTCAGAAGGATATACGTTCGATAATGGTTTGTGCGTAACGGAAAAACCGATTGACATTGTTACGGGTAAGATGGTGGTCGAACGGAATTTTGCATTTTTTAACTTCTTCCAGAAGGCGCAGTTGTTAAATACTCATAAATTTTCAAACCTAATTTCTCGAATTATGAAATAATTAGTTATACGTATTGATATATTTCATTGTGAAACGGCGTTGTCTCCTTAGTTTTTCATCTGAGGAGTAGATGGGGGGTGCTACTATTGAGCAGAGGCAGATAATTGATTCTGATAACTTACAAGGCAGTTATAGAGCACCGGGAGAAAGTAACCCGCAGACTACAATTAGTGTTCCATAGATCATTCAGTGTAAAGGGGAATATCTTGACTTTATCTAAATAATATTTTTATTTTTATTCTAATGTACTGGCAAAAAAATAAATAGCCTTTTTTACATTGATATTATTATTCTAGTTAACGCTTTCGTTTTTATGGTGCCGCTGTCTATGTTAATAAACGAATCCTTTCAAGGGTTAACCCTTATCAAAGGAAATTCCTTTTACGCCTTGCTTCGCTTTATAAAACTTCTCCAACATCTGCAGCCTATGTGATTTGCGGTGTCCCGCCAATGGATTTGTATCTCGTTGGTAAGGCAATGATTACAGGTTGGTTGGTGACCTAAACCCTATGAAACAATTGAAGCTTTTGGAAAATAATTTTCTGAAAATTCAGCAGCTCATTTCCAATAAACTTTTTAAGAAACTCGTTGTTGAGCTAATTATTTCCGAGTGGCAAAGACGGCGGGACACCGACCCCACTGGCAGGAAAACTTATGAGTTTCTGCCAAATGTTTCATTACGTCTAAAAATTAAAGATACGAAGATAAATTTTTTCAATTCACAAGTATTATCTGGGCATGGCAAGTTTCAATCCTATTTATTTAGGTTTAAGCTTGCTGATGCTCCATCTTGTACACTGTGTTCATCGGGTGTTACTGATGATATTAAACATTTTTTGTTGGAATGTCCTGCCTTCTCCAGCATTCGTAAAGCTTATAATATGGCTTCATTTCATACATCCCTTACTCTTGATAAGAGTAAACATGCGGTCTTCCTGAAGTATGCTGAAAAAGCTATGCGCCCTAAATTTACTTTATGTAATCAGTAGCTTTCTTTACACACTAATTCAACCGTTAACCCGATGATGTCGATCTGTTTGAGCGGCGTGGTCTTTTCGGCATGCTTAATTTACACTATGTATTATTTTAAGTTGTACTTAAAAACATATTTTTGTCTAGAACAGTATTTATATGTTTCTACTTTTATAAACTCGTCCTTTTCTCCTTTCTTCATTGTTGCTACAGACTACTTCACATACAACTTGGTCGGTGACGGGACTATGTTTTGCATCTCGTCCCCTTCCAATAATCTAAGTACATCTTGCAGGGAACAATTATTTCGTTTTATTTAAGCTACACATTCATTTGCACCCATCATTTTTAGGTATTCCTGTACTTTGAACACACATATTATAATAAATATATTTCCCCATCCATAATTGTGGAATTGAGGTTTAAAAAAAAAAAAAAAATGCTTTCGTTTTTTACTTTTCCCCATCGGTAGTTCTTAAAATTATTTTTTATTCCATTCGTTTAATTTCACGAATTTCAGTAACTTGTGACATCGCGAGAGACTGTTCGCAAAATGCAGAGTGTATATTCAATGAAACGACGCGTGAATACGCTTGTCGCTGCATACGAGGCTATTACGGAGACGGCTACAATTGCGAAATAATTCAAGCCCGGCCGAAAACCGTACCGAAAACTTGCGTCTTAAAGGTTTGCTTTTGCCCTTCGGAATTCGTTGAAAAGGATGACGTTTGCGTGGCCATTGAATATGATCAACCGGTTATACCCGGAACAGGTAAATAATTAATTTACGCAAATGGTATATTAATATTTCCTTTCTTTTTTAAAACTCCATTGAATAACCAGAGAACGCTTTACCTAGGCAGATATTATTTTACATACACCGAAAAACATTATTTTACATTTATACTAGCATGCATTCAGTGGCGATTCGGCGATCGAAGGTAGTCGTCTACCTGCCGTACTAGTAAAAAATTATTCATGAAAAAAAATACGCGAATTTCCATCAATAAATCATTAGTCATATTCCCAAGATTTTATTTCATATTTTGTATTCTTGATAACGTCATCTCGCGTATTATTTGAATCTGATATTAGCGCGGCTTGATACTGAATCGGTGCGTAATGGGCGATACTTTGAAAACCGCAGTTCATCATAAACTTGCATACACAACTATCGCACAGTTTTGAACGATTTGAGTAACAGTTATATGCGTTGTTTTTGTTGGTTTTTTTTTTTTTATGATTCAATTACGAGGCGAACGAATCACGCATTATGTTAAGAAAAGAGATGATATTATTATACAGAAGTCTCACCTTTGTGAGTCGAAGTAGATGCTAATCTATAACGATTAAATTAACACTCGAACAGGAAAACATTTTTCGTTAAATTACTATCAAAAACTGTTTATAAAAATTTATCAAAAAATTAATATTTCGAAAAAGTTAATAATTATATTTTTTTTGTCGCATCGCGTCTAAACCGAAATTACGTGTACGATTTATTTCATTTTTTTTTCTTAATGAATGCGTGATGTAATCAAATTTACTACTGCGTTATTTTTGATTAATGATTTAATGGAATAATTTTCAAAAAAACGTTTTACGGCGATGAATTTTTTATTTTTTTATTTACCTTTTTATTTATTTTTTTAATGTGTCAGATGTAAGAGCAACATATTTTTGTATTTTTGCATTTAAATGTGGTTAAACTGTCTTCTTTTCCTTTTTTGACCTCATTTTCCAGCTCTGACACTTTACCATTCGATCAACAGTTTGCTCGATTTCGATTATTTAAATGCACTCTTTCATTTTCTATTTAATATTCGACAAATCGTTCTAAAATCAAATAAAGAGAATTATAAACCATTCGTTTTACTACCTTTGTCGGAGAAAAATGGTTGATAATTACAATTTCGAAGAAACGATTCGGAACCATAACTAATGAACAAAATTAATTTAACACAACGACCAAAGCAGTAGTATCAGTCGCCTGAAAAAAATTATTAACATACTTTCCGTCACATTTCCGTTCATTTTCTTGTTTTTAATTTCAAATTTAGTTTTGATTGTTTCAAAATTCTTAGAAAATACTCATCGATCACAATTAATAGTACTGGCAAAGGTTTATTCATTTTTCGCCGCATGAATATGCGTCGAAGATCATAAATGTAAAATTTGTTTAAAATTACGTTGTTATTTAAAACAAAAATATTAAAAAAGAAAAATATTATTTCAGTTTCATGCAACGGAAGCAACATCTGTCACCAAAATGCCCAATGTATCTTCAACGAAACCACCGGAGTCCATTCCTGTCAGTGCGATAGCGGATACGAAGGAAACGGAATCGAATGTAGCGACATAGGTATTTCAATTTATCTATTAAGCCGAGCGAATATAATTTAAACAAGTTCGGTCAAGCATGATGCTTCATGCACTGAGGATTTCGCATGTTAAGTTAAAGATAACTATAATTTACCTTTACATAATACTAAATTCAAAACAACGGAAATCTTATTTTGAGCACTTCATTTTTCGTGCTGTTTTTGAACTTTTCGCCAACTTTCGAAATTTTGTTAAGGAACTGAAACGCGGTTTCGACCTCGGCAAATAGCGATCTTTTCAACGATATATCACACGCCCGGAAAAAGAAATACTTTTTTTCAAAGCTTTCGAGTTTTCGACGCCACAAGGTCCTGAATATAAAGTTGTAGCTATACTTTTTTTCATACAGCGGTACTTTATGCATATACTTGAGATTCGTTTTGGTTTCCTCAACCTTTTTAACTCAGACTACTGCTTACATGAACATCCTTTTTTTTTTTTACTGTCTTTGGCCCAAAGGGGAAAAGGTATATGTAATTTTTTAATTTTATGAAAGATCTTCTGTGTTTTGTTTTCTATTTTGAATTTCAATTTTAAAGGGTTATCTGGCGATGAGTTACAAATTTTGAAGTGATATTTAAGGTCGTTTTAAATTGCATATTATATATTCTTGACGGTTTTTTGTTTTTTTTTTTTTTTTTGCCATCTACGGTAATCGGTTAGCTTGAAGTAATAGATTGCCTTCAAAAAAATTTAAATTGTAATTTATGATTCAATTTTTAAGTTTATAAGTGAAACTGTTCGTGGGTTACCGATTTTTATTTGATATTTCCGTCGTTTCTGAACCATCTTATTAGGATGGACATTGTATTTGTACAAAATCCTAAAAAGCCAGTCGGCGGAACATTCGACTGAAAATGGTTGATTAAAATAAAAGTTGATACTGAACACTTTTGACTAGTCGAGATTATATTATTTTCAGGAATTTACATATTGAGCAAAATTTTGATTAACCAGCAACCATTAATACAATTTTGATTGAATGCTTTTTGTAACAATCTCTTATTACTATCGATTGACTTCATATTTCGAAATAATCGATTTTTTACCGAAAAGAATACGTCAAAATATGACAATAATTCTGTACCTATCTCGTTACAGCACTTTCCTGTCTAAATGTTAAAAATTGCGACTCCAATGCAACTTGTCAAATAGACCCGGAAACGCAAATAGCTTCGTGTGTATGTAACCATGGATTCCAAGGTGATGGAACAAGCTGCGTTTATGTAGGTAGGTAATTGTTTTATCTTGAAATTATCAAATTATGATACATTCACAAAAAACAAACGATAATTACGAACGATACTATAATATCTGAAACTGAACTGAACTAAAATAACTGAAATCGAACTGAATTGAAATAACTGAGAACTAACTCTTCCGATAATCTTATAGATGGTACTACCTAATATAAAAATGAATAAAATTTGGTTTCAGTTGACTATGCCATTCTTCGCAGAATAATAACGTTTCTTATTTTCTCACGGTGGTCAAAACATGTTTCAGATATTTGCGTAGAAACTTCTTTGTTACAACTTCCATAACGCACTTCCGTAACGCAAAAACGTTACATAATTTCTAGACAACACAAAGAAAAAGTACCTTAGAGAATTTTTTATTACCCGCAGCAGTATCATCAATATAGGAACAATTAGAGACTCTTCATTTATTTATTTTTTTGCTGATTAAATGTACCCCTTTTTATTTCATCTAGATATTCCCGCTGATTGTATGAATGTTTTCAGATATTTGAATCTCGAATCGGTTCACGTTCATCAATCGAAATCACGACCACTTCGTTGTTAATGCGATAAATATGTATTTTTAGAAAATGAACTGCTACATTAATTACAAATAAAAGTTACTTTTTACAAGCTTTATAAATGTTTCTTTATTACAGGTACCTGTACATCGAATTCCGACTGCCGCGACAATGAGGAATGTACGTATGACGAAAGAATAGAGGCTTATGATTGTCGATGTATTTCTAACTACGTGAAAGATTTAGATGGTAACTGCGTTATAAAGAAAGGTAAAATGTGACACATAGATACCTGAATAAAAATCGTCGGTAAAATATATGTACTCGTATAATATTAGCACTTCCTACACGTTTAGTCTATTAAATGAATAGATCTTTCGTTCTCGGTTATATTATTCGACTAAACCGCTACATGCACAAGGCTAATTTATATCCGATAAGGAGAAAAAAATGTTTACAACGTGACAAAACAATGTATGAACTTCATACCATACCTCGTGACTTTAGCCATTGCATACAACGCCTTAGAAATATCCCCGTGTATAATATTTGATTTCATATACTGCCGATTACATGTTTTTAATAATGTACGTAGTAACGTTCGTGATTATAACTAACAAAATTAAATAAAAATAAATTGGAGTAAAAAATTAATAATATACAATTAATAACAACTGAAATAACCATTCGACGATAGAGATCTACGTTTTAATTAATTAATTCACTACGCGATACGTTCCCTGTTTTAACCGTACGCTGGCGAGGCCACTGTCAAAGCGCCAAAGAAATTTATAATAACTCTGTTTCGTTTCCAACTCTGATGAATTCCAAAAACTTAATTACTTAATTCATTCAGAAACACTTCTAGGTCATTAAATGAAGTTCTTAATACACTGGCATCATTTAACACCGTAGACCATTCAAATCTGATAACGCTACATCGTTTGTCTACTATAAAACTGTACTCCGCACTTCCCCACAGTTAAATGCTAAACGTCTAAACAAATTTAATTAGTGCACCATTATTCCACACTAACTTATAAGGAGTTTATTATGAAACAAGCTAAATATATTGGAAAAAAAAAAAAAATAAATATTTCGCAGTGTGCTAAGGAAAAGAGAGAGATACGCATCCCTGACAAAAATCGGGTGGTAGCTTCTACTACAAAAAAAAAAAAAAAAAAAAAATTATAAAGAAATACCTTGAATTAAATAAATAAATACAATAACAATCATTAAATAAACATAAACGAATGTTCTAGAAACGTTTTCGGGGTGATATTTTAAAATATAAATAAGGCTATACCTGTTTGTTAATATTTATAAAATAAAATAAATAAATACCTTAATAACAAATAAAATTAGTATTAAATAATGTACGTTAATAAATTAAAATAAATACCTTAATTTAAGGAAACGTTTTCGGGCATAGCCCATCATCAGCTAACAATAGAGAGTACACTCAGATAAAACTAAAATCAAAGCATACTAGAAAACAAGAAAGAAATCAATAAAATTACATTTACACATTGGAACCCGAACGAGACCTAAATAATTTATCTTTAGCTCTAGAAAAGAAAATCAAAAATATTATTAAAAATAAATCTAAATATACTTAACTGAGCAGTGTAGTAATGAACGTCATATCGCTGTAATCGACATGTAGAGAGTTACAATAAAACGGAGATTTATATGAACTACGATATATAATAACAATAAATACACCGATATAAATGTTGCGCTAAAACATCGCGTTGTTGAAATTAACATTCTGAGAATCTGCAGGAAATATGAAAATACAGAAAATGTTTCATAATACGGCAAATACAAACATATATGTATAGAGCTATGGGAAATCGTCGTATTTCACAGAAACGTTAAGTAAAAAGTTGTACTTGTAAAATTTTATATAAAAATATTACGAACGTATTACAACACCGTTTACCGATAATTTCAATATCCACGATAGTTGATAACAAAATATCAATATAGAAGTATACGCGTTAGGGCAATTTGTAAAATTTAACTTTTAACATTTAGAAGCATGCGCCTAATACGTAAAATCACTAAAGCGTAACATAATTGATTTTTTTCCCTCCAAAAAAACCTAATGCTTAAAGAAAACAAGAAGCAGTCGTTATAATCGATTCACATTAATACGAACATCTTAGAAAAAGTTGATCTTTTCTATTACTTTTTCGTTCAACATTCGAATATGATACGTCAATTCTAAACAATCTTGGCACGAAAAATAAAATCAAAAATTACCTAGAAACACGCGCGTGTCATTAACAACGATCATTTTTCGTCAAATGGCAATTAAAATCGATTTATCACGTGCGAGCGAGTAAAATTAAATACTCGATTATTTTCGGTTATTTTGTTAACAAATAGTAACAATCTTACATCTACAAATATCATTTATCCGCCGCCAGCCGTTGTAAATGATCACTGTGAGTGTACATTTGTTTACTAGAATGTCCAAAATGTCACGAGCACGCGGAATGTATAGAAAGCGATACTTTTGCCGTTGATCCGTACTGCCGATGTACTGTTGGATACACTGGAGATGGTACTTACCGATGTTCACTAATTCCACCGCCTTGCAACGTCATTAACAACTGTTCCCCATTTGCTAATTGCGCTTACAATGCATCTTTAGGCGGGTTTAGCTGCCAGTGTAAAAGGGTATGTAAAATTCGATTATAACCTCTCGAAAGTGCTAAAATTTTTAAATCTTATCGTCTGCAAATCGTTACAAACGAATTAAAAGGGAAATGAAAAATGAATAAACATGATTTTATTTTTAATATCTTCAATGAAATTTTTACAAAACTTGCAATTAACGTCTTTCTCAAGTCCTAATGAAGATTTTCGTTTATCGTCGCATTTTCTAATTGTTCGATTTTATTTTTTATCTAAACGCTGTTACAAAATTGGTAGAAATACATCAGTAAGCTTATTGTTTATAATATGTATTAGGGATGTTACGAATGTTATATTTTTGATATTAGCGAATGCGAATGTTTGGCAAAGTCATTAAAACAGATATTTTTATTTAATCATTTTTATTAATAATTATATTAATACGGTACAGTACTAATAACTCGAAACATAGAAAAGCTTTATATACTCTATAGAATCGATATATTACAATTATATAGTTTTGTTTTAATAATCAAATTTTAAAAGTGGCAAATTATATTTTATAAATAGTAATTTAGCTGCCTTTTCTCCCAAGAGGCGATTTCTGAGTGGCTCGTATATAAGGCCGGCTGCACTAAATAATTACTCACTCGGAACGCTGGCTGGAGGAACGCTGAGATACTTGCTAGCAAGATTTCAGACAATTTGTCGTATTTCAATTTATTTTTCCATCAGTCCAAAGGGTTTTCATCGAGGGAGGCTCGTTTTTCTCTGAGATATGCCTTCAATTGTGCTTTAATTTCATGTTCTTGTGTGTCTCTGCTACCCCCAGATTCTAAATCGGAGCCTTCGTCTTCGCTTGAGGACTCCAAAATTCCGGCTAGATTGCTAATGAGACTTTTAGCAGAACAATCAAAACTTGCTGAAGGCTTATTGATATTGTGTGTTGATTCCCTCGGCCTTTTAGTACTAGACGTTGAGGGCTGAAGAATCCCGATTTCGATTAGACAGTTTTAATGCGTGTGCAACAACGTCAGCATCTGTCCTATACAATATCATTAAAGAATTTATGCTTGTGCCGTGGATCCAAAAACATCGAAATTGTAAATAAGGAATTCGTAAAAATATGTAGCAACTTGCACATTCGCAAAATATTCGTATAGTTTGATGCGAATGCTAAAAATAATGCGAATTATTCGCATACGCGAATGCAAATGCGAACATTCGTAACATCGCTAATATGTATTATACAGTGAATTATTAACTGCTGTAAAATTTAATCATCGCCATTTAATTTTAATTATTTAAAATTATTTAATATTTTAAATAATTAATAAAAAATCTATGCGCTGCCAGCATATACCAAAAGGCTATAGTCGATTTACCAATTGCTTATCTCGTCTGTTTTAAATTCGCCGTTACGTAATTTTAGTTCTACCGAGACATTTTATAATGTTTGCCCGAGAATGATTTAGTTATAAAATACACCGTCAGCAATTATGAACCGCGCACTTTCATTTACGTATACCAAGTTCAAATACGGAGAAGACTAAATCGTAATTTATCGCCTATTAAATTTCCATAAAGTATTGTACTATCTTTCTTATTATTATACGTGGGTCGGCTGAAAATTAATGCACACATGCCTGTAGAATACGAACGAAATGAGCTACAGAAGCGCGCCTGGTGGTATTCGTAAGTGACATTCCTCCTTTACACGCAAGCGCAGTTTGAAGTCCTTGCGTCCATCCAGTGTACTGCGAGCAGCGTAAATATGGAGACGTGTTCTAATGTTATGTCAACGAGATGGGTTAAACAGCGTGCTGTTATAACACCTGAAAAAGTGACTCCTACCGAAATTCATCGTCGTTTAAAGGATGTTTATGGTGACGACACTGTTGATAGGTCTACTATCAATCGATGGGTAATAAAATTTCGTGATTGCGAGCCTGGAAAAGCCATAATTGTCGATAAAACGCGCAGCGGACATCCGATCATTGCCACAGACGATAAGCATCGCAAACTTGTTAATGAATTGATTCAAAATGACCGGCGAATCACTCAACAGCGTATCGCAAATCATGTTGGAATATCCAAGGAACGTGTCGGCTTCATTATTGAACAATTGGGATACCGTAAAATCTGTGCAGGATGAGTACCACGCCGTTTAACAGACGAGATCAAACAGCGTCAATGAGAAAGCTGAAGTTTGAACCGATTCCAACCCCCTTATTCCGCCGATCTTGCGCCTTGCGATTTTTATCTTTTTTCTCTAGTGAAGAGAGACCACCTCAAGGGGGTAATCATTACATCTCGGATGATGAACTGAAAGCAGCTTCGGAAGAATTTTTCAGTGACGGAATGAAAAAACTTGTTACACGTTGGGAGAAATGTGTTAGTCTTAACGGTGACTATGTTAAAAAATAAATAAATGATTTTGAAGCTTAAGCACCCGATCTCGCTATTTCTTTTCGTTTGCGTTCTGCAATCATGTATGCATTAATTTTTAGCCGACCCATGTATACACCCTGTGTTGTAATTAAAATCTGTTCCATCAGTGAGATTCATAGAAATTAAGCGTTGTTTTCTTTATATACACATTTTCTCGCAGTGCTCCAATGTGAAAATAATGATTTCTTTTTATTATTATTAAAAACTGAGAAGCTCAATAGGACTGAATTTTAATTATTTAACTAAATATATCGTCTATTATTGACTACTTGAAGAAACTTACTATTTACACTTTAAATCTACCTATCACTTCCACCGCTATATATAATAGATACTTTCTGAATTCTTCCACGATAAAAATAATAGGAAATAACTTCGTAATGGAACCGAAATAAAAAGTGTCGTTATCAGTCGGAGATAATATTTTCGATCGAGAACAGTACCTAGAAACATCAAATTCTGCGATTTTAATTAAGTTTTATCTTATTTTTTATTTCTTCTTTTCCTATTTAACCCTATAACAGAACACACTGGGGTATTTTTGTACCCCAAGGCGATTTCAAAGTAGGTATTACCAAATATCGACCCAGGACTTTGACCACAATGCAGTTTAGAGTCCTAAAAGAGGGAAGAGTCGACGAGAAGCATCAGTTTGCGTTTTGCTTTCGACGAGGAATGTTACGCGCATTTTAAATATCGAGAGTCATTCGTAGAATTTTTCAACAAGTTGTCTGACAAAAAAGATAGGCATAATAGTTTGTTAGCAATCGTTTGGTAGTTTTAAATTTATATAAGAAGCAAATTTTCGTCACACAGTTAATTTGGAAAACTTACTTTATACGATAAAAATAGGGATACGATGGCGACGGATGGTACTGCTTTAATAGTAAAACGTGTGCGGAAGTGCCCGAATTGTGCCATGGAAATGCGTCTTGCATCGTGCGCAGTAAAATCAGTCCGCCGCAGTGCGAATGTAACGTTGGACATTTCGGGAATGGAACATACTGCGTTGGTAAGTGGTTCTCGTTTAACATTCGATGTTATTATTAAAAAGTTTTACAAACTGAATTCTAAATCCAGCGACGAGACACTTTTGTTATTTCGCTTTCGTAAATGATAAAACCGCATTTAAACCGGACTACAAATTAAACGTCAAAGCCTCGCAAGCTAAATCGAAAGATTAATATTCAGAATCGTGTCCATTTTGAGTGTATTCTCACTGCGAATTATACTTCTTTCGATGTTCCGTCTTCGCTAAAATAAGCATTAATAACACAACGGTACATTTCTCTTTAAAAAACATTCAAAAATTTCGATGATACCTGACAGCATGCATGTGGTTTTCTATTTATTTTAAATTTAGACGCGTGTTGGCGCGCACATACGTATCCCCCTAGTACGAATTCATCGCTTTGATTACTAGCAAATGTCAGCGCGATTTTTTATTTAACTATAAGGAGGCAAAGGGGTATACCAAGTCTGCTCGCCGGAGGGATTTTGTTTATAACTCGGAATTTGAAATCGTTAAGGACTTCGGATGGGCGCATTTTCAAAATATTCGCCTTCAAAGTTTAAAACGTTTCTTCCATTTTTGGAAGCACTTCTAGAACGCATTTATAGTCTTGTTGGTGTTCGCATTTTATTGTACCTCCTCTCCACATCGTGTCGAATCTTTTTTTTTTCAACAGAATTTTCAAACAAGAGCCAGAAGTCACACCGAGCAAGTGTCCAGACTGTAGGGTTTCTGCCTGACCCGTCCGATGTCGTGTTTAACCAAAAAGTAATCTTGAACAAGATGCAACGAGTGAACAGTTGTGTCATGATGGAACATTCAATTGCCGTTTTCCAAAACTCCGGTCGCTTTCTTCTCACAGCGTCTAACACCGTTTTTAAAATTGCAAGATAATATTCTTCACTGACAGTTTTTGGTCATATTTACGGTACACGATACCCTCGCAGTCACAAAAAAAAAAAACAGTTCCACATGTGTTTTTTTCATTCTTGATAAATTGTGATGCTTCTCTAAATAGAGGACTGTTTTTTTTTTTTGTTTCTGGATCATATCCATGTACCGAAGATTTATTATTTTTTGAAGGAAATTGGGATCCTTTTTATCCAAATTATCCTGAGTAAATTTCACGCGAGAAGGTCTCTTCGCAGCAAACACGACTCATTCCTAAATCTTCGGGTTTAATACTTCAAAAATAATCGTATTCTTCAAACTCTCTAACGATTAAACGATGATCTTTTTCAATCGCTTCTCCAAAAATGTCAACACATTTTCCGGCGTTCTTGTTGGCGCAGGCCATCCGGAACGAAGATCACTTTCAACCGACTGCCGACCCCGTTTTTAAATCGATTAAGCCACTCTTTTATTTACGTCTTACCCGTGGCTCGGTCATCAAAACCTTTTTTAATAATCGCAACTCTTTTCGTTACCGGGCGACCAAGATTAAAATTTGACGCAAATTCTGTGGTCGATGCGTTGCGTTATTTTTTTTTTTTTTTACGTTAAAAAATGCGACATGCTGAACTTTAGACGTGCAAACATGAAACTTCTACTAAAACCAGTCTTAAGAAGAGCTACGTGACAAAAGGGATAACAGGAGAACTTCTTCACGATGCGACGCCTTGTTGACGACGCTAGAGCAATTTCGAGTTACAAACAAGGGCCCGGATACTTTCCGAGCAGACGTCGGATACCAGAGATGTGCAATGATTTTCGATATTCCGAATTCTATTCGTCATGTAACATGCAAACATTTCTCGATATCTTCTTCAAATTATCCGACTTTTTCTGCCGGTTTTCCAGAAAGTGGCCATTTTTGTGTTCGACGTATTCCATCAATTTTTCGCTCCTTCTAAATTAAGCGATTATAGAAAACTAAAAATTACTGTAACTATTTTATTCTTTTCAATAGGTAGTAATAATAATCGAAATTAATTCAGCACGTCGAAGGTCTAAACATTGATACAAATCTGATTCTCATTTTTGTATTCGTGTTGTCAAATTCTTATTCGCAATCCGTTTTACAGCATTATATAAAAGGAAAATTAATAAATAAATAAATAAATAAATAAATAAAAAGGAATAATCGGAAATGTCTGTGACGTTAAAAATAATAACCTATGCATACACTTCGATTACGATCATGTGTAAATAGAATAAAAACTAATTTACAGAAATACCGAGGCAAGAAGGCAATTTTCTATTATTAAATCACGAGCTGGCGACGCTTCGGATACCGTTACAACCGATTTCGACAAATCCGGGCTACCCTATACACATACAGTCTCGACAGTCCGCCGTTGGTAAGTTTTCTGTATTCATGTAATAACGCTAATTAGTTTACTTGACACTTACATATATATATATAAACTCGGCCATTTTGGCCTCGCAAGGGGCTGTGCCCCTTGACCCCTCTTGCTTTCATTTCTGTCTCTTTCTCTTCTATACTTTGTATAAAATGATCAAAATTTACAACATAATTCTTACTGGCATCAACACAAAAAAAACATCACATAACCACAAAAGTCCTATTCTAAAATTTAACTTTCATTATATAAAATTAGGACATTTTTTCGTTACATATTTCATTACATAAAATTGTGACATTCTTTAAATAACAATAACAAAAATCCTATGAAATATAACAAGCGTTACATAAAATTTGGACATTTTTTTTGGGACATTTTGCGTTACATAAAATTGGGACATTTTTTCGCTAAGAATTACGTTGTAATTAATATATATAACAACATTAATAATTAATTGGAAAAATAAAATGTTATCATTTGACAAATTTACCTTCTTATTCAGGCATAGCGATAAATTGTGTCGATGGTAAAGTATTCTGGAGCGACTATTCCAACCATGTGATTAAAAGTTCCAACTACAAAGGAAAGGATGTGCACGATGTTGTAAACAAAAGTAAGTACGCGCGCCGAAATTAATCATTTTACCAGTTCTGAATGAATACTTGACGCGGCCAGAGCCGTGTATTCTTTGTCATTTTTAATCGTGTCCGCTGTGATCTCTGAGCATTGTTCTTCCTTGCACCACTGGAACATTTACACGTGTCTGTGTAGAACAAAGAAATGTACTTTTCGATACCCTCTTTGATAGTTATCTGCTTTTTCCGAGAGTTCAAAGTGTTTTATTTGTCATTTCTTGAAGAGCAACAAGCGGTAAAAACAGCCGTTTTTATTTACTATCAAGACGAGAGATCGAAACCGAAAAGATATTTACAAAAGGAAAAAAGATATTTCAAAGCGGCGTCTCAAAACATTGGAGAAGTTTACGTAACTTTTTCGATTCGGTTATTTCCGATATAAACAATAATTTACTATCTCTTTCCTTAGAATTTCAGGACAGTAGCTGTGTGACGATACTCTGGAAACAAACTGTAGCGGAAGAAGTATAGTCTGTCAAGCGAAAGAAGTTCGTTCGCAAAACAACCAAAACGTGCTGACATCACGAAATCAGGGGACCTCAGATTAACCTCGAGTCCACATAAAAATGATTCTGTTAACATTTTGTGTCTGTCTGGATGTAAACGGGTCGGAAAAAAGAACGGATGAACATACACAGATGAAACAAAAACGAAGTTGTTACTGCTTTCGAGATGAGGATGAATGGCAGGAGTATGGCAATATGATTTTTTTCGATAATATTGAAATACGCGTCAATACGCGCCTTGTTGCTAGTACACTACTTTGAGCATCATGCTCGACAATCAAACTCGAACGAACTCCTTTCGCTTGATAGACTATAGATATTTATAATGTTTACTTTTTAAATGTAAAAGGGCAAAACATTTTACTTTTGCGCGTGATAGCCCGCTGAAAGCTCAAAAAATAATCATCGCTCTGGGTTATTATCCACAGTTGATAAGCCCAAATAATTAAAAAAAATATATACATATATATTTCCTAAGACGACTGAAAAGTCAGTTTATATTAAGGATAAAAAGTAACATTTTAATTCGGTGCAATTTTTTGTTTTTTTTTTTCTGTCGCAGATATTTCTTCCCCTGAAGGATTAACTGTAGATTGGATTCATCGTGTTTTATATTGGACCGATTCGAATAAACATACCATCGAATCGATAAACCTAGATGGCACGGAAAGAAAAGTGGTAATTTCGAAAGATCTCGTCAACCCTAGAGGAATCGCCGTACATCCGTATATAAGGTAAACAATATCTATCTATTTATCTATTTATCTACCTATTTATCTATTTATCTCCCTATCTATCTATCTATCTATCTATCTATCTATCATCTATATATATATATATAGGTCATTTTTGTTGCTGAAGTGTCTACGACATCGAAATGAGCGAAATAACAATAAAACAAAATATGGGTTTTTCAGGAAAATATTTTGGTCCGACTGGAATCGGGCGAAACCGAAAATAGAATGGAGTAATTTAGACGGCAGCGAAAGATCGATATTAGTGGAACAGCCCAAGATAAAACTTCCAAATTCGGTGAGCATTGATTGGAGCACTAACGAATTATGCTGGGCTGATGCGGAAAAGAAAACAATAGGTATTGTACGCATTCGTAATACACTATGAAAAACAATGAAATTATTATTAGTACCTGATCAGCTTCGCTCGGATCTCTATTCTGAACGTACAAATCGAAGTATTAATCAGATTAACATTTAAAAATTTAGTAATAATGTGCAAACGATATGAAAGCTACATTTTTGAATTTTCCGCACTGATGTATTCCCGCTTTATAAGAAATAAACTCGGAAAAATGATTAAAATTATCATCCGTATTACGACGAACGATGAATTTCAATGGGTGTAATATTTAAAATCACCGTGTTAAAATCTGATATTTTAATTTTTTTTCAACACGTCAAATAGTACTCGTGAACAAAAGTTACTGATTTAATTGCTAAAGTTTTATTCCGTAACCGTTTTATAAAAAAGTTTCAAGAAAAAATGGCTCTTTAAACAGTATATATACATTAAAAAAAATGGCATTATTTTGTTTGATGTCAGTTAATTGTAAAGTCATTACAACCGACTTTCACTGCATGTATAAGTTGTAATCTAAAGCCTCCCCCTATTTTTAATGATTTCCGAATGAGCATTGTTAAAAAGACTAGCCTTAAAATCATTCTGCTGCTTCCGAGTATCGCTCTCAACACACAAATTTTACACATACGGCTGAAAAGAAACTTCTTATTTTTTCCGAACGTATACAATTTGTGGACAGAACAAATGATGCATAAGGCTGCGCCATCCTACACGAAGCAAGTACCGCACTACACTTTAAAATCGCTCGAGTTTCACTTTTTTCGTTAATACAAACATTTAAGTAGGTCAGATAATGCGAACACCACTAGGAAAATCATCCGATAGTGATAAATTTACAAACTACCTTTCTTAATTAACTTATTTTTACATATGATCGAAAAATTAAATATTTTATTAAACTAGTTTAAGTTTGGTAGCGCGGCGGCTACCAAACCACTGGTGTCGTGAGTTCGAGATGTGTCTCATTCCAAACCCAAATCGCACCCAGGTTTATCCGGTTTGAAATAACTCGAAGGTACCCGAGTATTTTGGAAAAAAGGAATGGCCCCTCTACCCTGATCAGTACATTGTGAACCTTAACTTCGCAACTTCCGACGATGCTCTGTAAAGGGTATGGAACTTACTTTACCTTTTAATGTTGCCTTTTTCAAAACCTATCTTTGTCCCGTTTAATAGTAATCATAAAAAAAAAAAAAATAGAAAACAACAGCGGAAATTCATTTTACCCGACATCAAAAAACATTAAAAAAAATAAAAATAATACATTTACTTTAAAAATTTAATAAAAATGGAACGAAAAATAAAAAATAATAATTATTCGATGAAAAATAATTAATTTCAGAGTAATAAGTTAATGTTGTTTAAGAATTATCACGATATTCTTCTGTACATTACTCTGAAATTAATTACTTTTTATCAAATAATTATTTATTTTTCAATTCTAATTTTGAATGGTAATACGGATAGGCCAAAAATGATGCTACTATATAAACCTGGGTATGGGTTCAAGAGTAATATTCAAATTCCGTCAATGATGATTTGGTGAATTGCCCTTTGGGGGGTTTCAAATTTACTGTCTTTATTCGAATCTACATTTCCATATGGTAAGTAAAATTAGTAATACTTTAAGTCACTCTCGTTCATAGCCCATTTAATTTTAAAAAATTTTAAAGTTCACATTTCCATTTTTTGACTATTTTATTATCTATTTATACGAAGCAAAGAAAGTATTATATCGCTAAGGAAACTCCAAACTCATTTTTTTAACGATTTTCGACACATTGATAATATCACTGACTGACAGACGTTTCTAATAAAAAAAGAATCATAGTACTATTTTCGACTGTTATGACCTTGCAAATGGCGCTATGGGGATTTCGAATTAATTTTCTTTATACGAATCTATTCACATTAACAATATTTTAATTATAAAAATTGACTTTTTTTTTCTAACTTACGTTATAGTAAATTGATAATATTTTAAGACAATCGCGTTTACTATATTATTAAAAACTTCCCTGAAGGGACCACGTTTTTCACGTTTTTTGATGACTACTCGGCTTGTGTAAATTCATCGAATAATCACATAGTACCGCCACTTTTTTTAAGAATTTTTTTCTTAAAATTTGATTTTCACATTTTTCAAAATTTGGGCCCTTTAATTTCAAAATTTTGAGGGTTTTATAATTTTCTTATGATCTCACGAAGGAAATAGGTTGATTGAAATAAAAATTAACTTCTCTAGCTACTTTAGAACGGTTGTACGAATTTTTTTCTTGCAGCTTTATAAGATAGATATATGTATATGTATGTTTGCGCGTAATTTGTACAAACGATTTTTCGTTCATTTGGATGTGTACCGGCCAGTGACGGTCCTATAGCAGTACCAATGAGTATCAATATTGACTGAGTAGACATTAAATACAACTTTAAAATAAAATGCTTTTTTACAAAAAATAAATATCGACTTCAAGGTTTATTATACAAATTTAAAAATGCACTAAAAAGTAAAAAATAATTACTCCCTATAAAATATATATATCAGAGTGATTTAACTTAAGGTGATATCGTAATTCTTATACATTAACTTTTTGAAGTTGGAATTAAATTCATGTTACTATATCTAGGAACAATTTAATGAACATTTAATGCAGTTTTTAATTATTCTTTTAATATGAATTTGATGCCAACTCCAAAAAATTAATGTTGTATAAGAATTACGATATCACCTTAAGCTATATCAGTCTGATATATATATTTTATCGGGAGTAATTATTTTTTACTTTTTAGTGCATTTTTAAATTTGTATAATAAACCTTGAAGTCGGTATTTATTTTTTGTAAAAAAGCACTTTATTTTTTACTTTTTAGTGCGTTTCTATTCAATTAAATTAAAACATTTTAATAAGAACAGATATTTCCACGGTAAAAACATCAAAAGCTACATTTCCATGGTAATTTGGCAAATTTATGGTATTTTAAGTCAATAAATCTAATCCGACGGTGAAAACAATCATGAATGAAAAGCATCCAAAAAGCTTCAATCTCCCGCATTATTAAGGATAACTCAAAAACTATTGGTCAGATCTTGATCAAATTTAAATGGGACCATATGAGAAACACCGCCTTTCAAATAAAAGAAGAATCATCAAAATCGGTTCACCTAGAAGAAAGTTCTGTGGTAACACACATAAAAAAAAAAACAAAAAAAAAAAAAACAGTAGTATTGAATACCTCCTCCTTTTTTGAAGTCGGTTAAAAAGGAGTCTCCTTGGACATTTGCTTTCTTTGCTTAATAGAATCAGACAAAAAAAATTTCTTTGGAATATACTTGACATTTTAAAGTTAAAAGGGGGGGGGGGTGATAAACGCGAGCAATTTAAAGAATTGCCAACGTTAGTTGCGCCTAGAAATGGAAATTCGAATAAAGATAATGAATTTGAAAACTCCCAAAGTGCGATTTACAAGCTCATTAATGACAGAATTTGAACATTACCCTGAACTAACATCCAGTGTTATACAGAACAGAAAGTAGCAGCATTTCATGTTAGTCTATCTCTGTATTATAACTTTTTTCCGATTGTATTGCAATAAAAATAAATCGGTTCGTAGTTGAAAATATCTTGAATAACTAGAATATCGAATCAAAAAGTTCTAGAGATGACCAAAACAGAAAGAATGCTAATAAAATCCATCGTACATAGGAAAATAAAATATTTCGGTCATATAATCAGAGGAGAGAAATATCAACTCCTGCAACTAATCCTTCAGGGAAAAGTAGACGGAAAGAGAAGCCGAGGAAGGCGGAGAACGACCTGGTTAGATAACATCAAGGTATGGACGATGGCCGTTAGAAAGACTCATGCAAGATGCCAGAAATAGAAGTGTTTCATGCTGACATATATGATCGTCAACGCTCTTCGAAGAGTATGACACCAAGAAGAAGAAGCACATAAACTCTTGCATTAAACGATTGCACCTATATACCGAAAACGAAAAAAAAGAAAAAAAAACAACTATTGTTTCAAATTATCGTTCTTTTAGTAAATAATTAAATATATCCTTTATTCGTTCTACGTTTAAATTTTAGACTGATTCATGCAAGATTAAAACAAAAATAAACAGTATTAAAATTCTATAAAATAAAATATTTGGTATAGAGTTTTTGGCGAGAAATGAAATTTTCATAGTCTGCGTCATTCTAGATATGTATGCTTGAAAATATTGATGAAAAAATGCGCAAATATTTTAGTTTTCTTTAGAAAAGAAAACAACTTGGAACAGAGAACTAAATTAGTTTAAACAAAATCAAAATCTATTATCGAACATTACATTTCAAAATCACAGTTTCATAAATTACACATTTATTTAAAAATAATTAATTATAATTTTATTATAATTTTATCACTGTTTCAAAAATTATAACAATAATACTCAGAACTCGGAGACAATTTTTCCTGATAAATAAAAAGCTGTTTACAATATATTAATCAATATAACAATTAGCTACTTCATATTTATTAAACTAGAAATAGCTGAGAAACCATATGGCGACGGTGTTATCAACGAACTGTTATAAAACACTAGAGACTTAATGAAATTAAAATTCGTATCACATTTACTTTTATTAAGGTTTTTTGCAAGTGCGATACACATTCTTTTTGTTTTGTAATTTACATATTTACGTTTTTCTTAACTTTTAATATGAATTATTTAATATTCTGCAAATATTGTACCAATTTGTGCGTGAATGTAACTGAATTTTATCGAAATTGCTTAAAAACACTTCACATCATTTTCAGATTGCATCGGGTTAGATACCCAGTCCTTCAGAACAGTAGTCACTAACTGTACGTATCCTTTCGGATTAACAATAACAAATGATCGATACTACTGGACAGATTGGACAACGTAAGTATTTACATACTGAGAACATTTTTAAAGAAAAATTTATTCAAATATTTTACCGTCTTACATCTACTTTTAAAATATATGCCTTTTTCAAAAACGTTCCAGTACAAGCGCCATTAAATTCAAAAAATACAAAGGAATTTCGATTTAATAAAAATATTATTATCTCTTATAGAAAATAACGAAAAAATAGAATGGAACCAGGAGTAAAACTAAAAATAGTTGTAGTACATAAACACGATGGTGTACACAAGTGAGGAATCATTAATGCCGGGAGTTAATAAATAATAATTTCTGTCAACCATGCGTGATAATATAAAACAATCCTTATTCACGATTTTGGTAAATAGGCAATTAATGTTAGCGTGAAATTTGTTTAAAATAATTGGTACCAGTAATAAATCTGTCTTCTAGTCAACTATCTATATCTTCTTCCAGTAAATCAATGAATGAAAGGGAGAGTATGAGAGTAAAAATCGATTATAAAAGCCTTAAAATACGCAATACCAATGCCGATGATGGACATTTACACCTATCCGAATTCTTACCCCGCTATGTTGATTTCACGTGTGTAAAATTGAAGCGCTTCGTTGGTTTTTAGCATAACTGTTAAATGATTTTAGATTTTAAGATGATACGATCAAATGAGAGCTTAACATTTGTCTAAACAGTAAAACTTTTCAAAGGATATACAGTATTAAATAAAATGAAGTGAAAGCGTCCAAAGAAAACCGTTGCTCAATATGGGCCAAGGGATTTTTATATTTAATATTTACCGTTACATTTAGCATTTGTATACTTCTAATTTGTTTAAAATGTAATTTCGTTTATAATTTTTAACTTTTTTAATAAAGCAATTTTAATTTAGTAACAAAAGTAATAATAATAATAATAATAATAATAATAATAATATTAATTATAATAATAATAAAATATCTTTGATTGTTCATTACCAAAAACGCATTGAGAAGAAAAATAGAGAACTCATCGCTGATTACATTTCGAATAAAATTGATAAAGGCGAAGAAAATCGATATTTTTAAATTTAGTAAAATTCGAAAGTATTAGATGAAACTGTTCCGATTCCTATACCTTTTAGTACACCGCTCAGTTATACGGTAGCAAAATTTCATAATTTCTGCTGACTTTACGACGTAACTAAAAAGAATTCTAAACATTGCAAAGCTGCATTTATTTTGAAAATAATAAAAATTACACCTCCTTTATTCTTTTTGTAAAATTTTCAATATAATTTCCAAGCAACTTGTTTTGTAAAAATTACTAAAATTTCTTATTTTATTATGTATACATTTTCTAACTTACCGTGTGTTTCTTTTTAATTTATAATGCATATCGTAATAAGATATTACCACACATGCTACTTTCAGCTTATAATAAACAAAATGTAATGTTTACTAAGCAAAAAATTGAAGCCAATATGAATTACAACTTTAGGAAAGAACAAAAGAAGAAAAAAAAACGTACAAAAACAGTAGTATGTATACGATATATGTCGCTTAAACTTTTAATCAGCATTTCTTGCCATTGTTTCACTGCACAAAATAAATACATAAAAAAGTCGATATAATGTAAGCTGATGTCGTTTCCCTTGTTGTTTCACTGACAAAACGTAATGATGAAAATCTAATAGTCGCAATAATCAGAATAATCTAACCACGTTGTAACAATTTGGAATGGATAAAAGTACATTAGAATTTGATCTGGAAGAAAAATTATACCTAGAACAGAAATTATAACCGAACCAGTTTACCGTCTCCATTTTTTCCCCATCAGGTACACAACCTGTTAGAGTTCGTTAACATAGCTATTTGAAAATAAATTTAACGCATGAGTTTACCGCCAATAAAATCAGCCCGGCATACGTAGTAAATGAATAAACGAACGATTGATCTCCGGTGATAACACTTTCCGAATAAATCATTATGGAGAATTATAGAAAATGATTTTCTTTTCATCTCTTTTTCACAACTACTAGTGCAAATTCAGCACATGAAAATGAAAATTTTGCATTTTATAGAAAATCAATGTATTGGCCAAATCTCCTCCGTCACTTTTGTACGAACGGGTTTTGATAAACAAGAACTTAATCGCATTCTAACATATCGGAGATACGTCTTTATAACCCTAATATACGTTGAAAAATTTCCAACTTCATTACCTACGAAAATATGCCATGAATTTTCTTAGTCGACGAATCTCGCTTATGTTTTCGTTGCAAATAACAAGATCATATCAGCAGCACTAATTGTTCTTAAATCGAAAAAGATTTTCCAAAAAGCGGATTAGTATATCCGATCCTAGATCCTCACCAGTAAAATTATTTGAAAACACAAGAAAAAAAACTGGCACCAAAGTTGGGCAACTTTCACAAAATATCTAGTCCGACCGAAACTAGGTTTTATGGCCGAAACCGAAAGTTCCATATAAGGTTATGTTTTCGTGGGAAAAATAAATAGTCCTTCATAACCAGTCAGTCTTTATTTTTAAATCACATATTAATTATTCAGTCTTTGATATTTGAAGTAATCATTAACACAACATATATTATCATCATTCGTTATTTCAAATAAATTATTTGCGTTTTTAATATTATTTATGAACAACATAAAATAAAAGGTACAAAACAAAACTACTTTCTACCTAATATGTTTAGGTACATAAAACAAAAAAATAATCTTTCATTTTAAGAACAAAATAATTTCTTCTAAACTTTGGTCGTTTTGCTTAGCACTCTTGTTAATGAACTACACTCTACGTAGAATTAAAATTAAAAAGTACCTACCAAGTACAACTAAATATTTTTAATGAAAATTGTATGAAAATAAAAGATTTTTCTCTCTGACTAAAATAAAAGGAAACTGTGAAGAGCTTCATTGAGCTACGACTATTAAAAATTTTAATGGACTGATAATTATCAGTACTCATACTTGAACAATCTAATATTATAAACGAGAAACAATATTTTGACGTCGACATTTTCGTCTCGCACATTGCGTTTTCTTTCAGAATAAATTTGACCAGCAGCACTAAATAGTTACTCACTGGAAACACTCGTCGGTGGAGCCGACAAGAATTTCAGTGCAACCTTTCTCAAACACAGAAATGGACTAGAATTCTAGTAAGAATAAATATCTGCGTTTTTTGGTAACCTTGGCTCTGATAAGTATGACATTTCGTCGCTCACAGCTGAATGTACCGAACATGTCCGATCGCAGAGCGAAAGCTCTTGAAACCGAAACTAAGCCGAAACTAGGTCGAAACCGAAAGTTCGGTCGGACACTATTAATCAACGAAACACTCAGTCAACACAAATCACCACTAAACCATAATAGTTCAAGCAAAATTTATTTAATCCATCAAAAACATGGAAATTCTCTGACTACCGAACTCCGTCAACGATCATTCCTCAAACTCAGAAAAAGAAATGTAGCGGAAATAATCATGACTAGGAGTATAATATTTACGAAAATTACAAAACGGAATCTGGGGTGGATCGATTAATTTTTCACGTTGCACATATAAAATCGCCCGTACAGAACGCTTTTAACTAATTATATTGGTTCACTATTTTGCTAAAACAAGAGTAAAAAACACGCATACGCGGGGTCGAAGTTTAATAAGAAAATTTTAGAACTGTAAATTTTTAAACAAACTTTTTAAAAAAAAATATTGATAATGCGAGATTTTTCGTAAAACTATTACTTACTACATCCGATTACTTCATTTTTCTCGTTAAATTTTTTTTCTAATACTCAGGGAGAGCTTTTGGTCTTTCGCTTAATCGCCAGATTTTTTTCGCTTCTTTAACTTTTCATCAATATCTCCTTCTTATTTTACACATTCTTTCGTAACAACAGCTCGCCCCTCTTCATTAAAATCGATCGACATAAAAATCCCGATGATAATATATTGCGCGGATCACCCGGTTAACTTTAATCAAGTTGTTTTTAATTTTCGACAACCGATCAAAATGGAAAGAAAAAAAAACAGTGTACACGATAATTTATCGAATAATTCTAAAATCGCAGTTATTTTCTTTGAATTTTAGCGGAAAAATAGGCAGTGCCGACAAACAAGGAAACAAATTAGACGTGATACCTATACCGATATCTAGCAGCGGTAGATTATACGGAATCGTCTACGTTCCGCCGAGATGCCCGTAGGATATTAACACGCATTTATTAAGACTAATCCATCGAGAACGCCGTTCTAAAAAACGTTACCTCGTCATTTTATTTTTACGACTTATTTGTTTACTTATTTTTGTTTTTTTGTAATGATGTTAAAAATAGTATATATGTCCGTAGTAAGTATGAAAAAATATACGTATAATTTTCTAATTATTAAAAACGAATAATTACACGTAAAATAACAAATTCGCTGAAAATTTTAACTATGCCCGCCGAAATTAAAGCGGAGTTGACCTTATTAAAAGTTCAAAGCTTTCAATGACCATAGGAAGCTTTTATAATAACATATTTTTCGAAGCTGACCGCATCAAAAATGAGTGCATGCGACCTAGTTCTTTCGGAACACACGTTTTTACGAATTCGATACTACATGCACTTTAATACATCGAAAATTCGTTTCACTTACGTAACATTCCAGCAAGCGTATTACTTCAGCATTGCACACTTTAGTAATACTGCACATTGTGCTGATACCATCGTCATATTTCTAAATTATTCTTATCAAACTAGAAACTGTAACCGTCCATTGAACACTTAGCTTTGACACAATATATTATAACTGCTTTGCGCAACACCAATGGAGCCTTATTTCTCCAGACTTTGCGACCGTCATTAGACCTCTTTCGTTCTTTTATTGCAAGAAGTCGCACCTCTGCAAAACTCAATAATACTAAAAATCTCCGTATTCATTTATTTATTAACTACATTCGTCTCCTCATTCTCGAAAATTACAACACAGCTTTCACTAGCTGCTCTCTAAAAATACGTAAAAATAAATCCGAATACGCGACCGTAGGTTAACAGTCTCGATTAGCCTTTTTTTTTTTTTCTCTTCGATAAATCATTATTTACATATTAACCAATTAGTAAAATGGCCATCCATTTTTTATAACGGAATTCAAAGTGGTGAACTTTTGTTTGATGAATAAATACATTTAGTGAATATGAGAAAGTCCGACAATGCGTACGAAAAGAGTCATGCAAATAACAACGTGCTGCAATAAATCGACAAATGAAGCAATAGCCGTGATTAAATAAAACCAACATGAAGCACATACTCAGATACGAAGTACACCGTTTATTGTTAATATGCTAAATAGGCTACATAGGCTAAACGTTCAAGTAATGAACTTACAACGTTGAAGTGATTTTCGTTGAGTTCAACTTATAAAAAGATCAGTAATGGCAACTAATCCAAAAAGGAGAATATTTAAATGTATTTATAAACAAAAACTGTCGGAGAGTAATCAAATACTTACAGAAGTAAATGTCAATCTTTCTCATAATTTTTTCTACTCCCATTATAAAATTAACTCAGTTATATCGCATGTCAGTGCCGATAATTAAAAAAAAAATTATACAAACAGCATTCGTCTGTTTATTATTGTGGACTCATTATATTTCGACTTTAATTTTTATCGATAGTAATAAGTATAAGATGAAAAACGGTACTGGCGAGATGGTTCTGGGAACTTATTGCAGAGAACACTACGCTACACAAGTTTAATTCCTTGCTCAGACTTTCCATTTATATGTAACAGTTACTTACATAAAAAGATAAATGAGCTCACTTCAAATATTCTTCATTTTGGTGGGAAATTTATTAAGTTCAATCGCGCTTTCGGTTCGTCAACAAGGTGCGCGCGATTGCAAATGTCATCTAATTATTTATAAAATTAAGAATGAATATTTTCCGGCATTACGAAATGTAATGAAGTCATTAGGGTTTCGTTAATCATTGTAAAACTGGCGTAATGAAAAAGTTTACCAGGATTATTAAGCAAGCTGCTGAACGGATTTTGTCTTTTATACTGGCAACCATCCCGATGAGTATGACGAAAACAGATAATAGAATGAACTCGTTCAAACTACTGTTTAAAAAGAGTATAATGTTGTTTAGTGATCTCTGTTCCCGCCGCCACCGAGCAGTATTTCTATGTCCTTTTCAAAATATCTTCAACAGTTAGTTTGTTAATAAAATGTACACCACGCATAACGATCGTCCGAAGTTTTTTTCAATTTAAATAATATTGATTGTAGATTATAGTGGTGGAGGGAGACAAGTTTAATTTTATGAAAGACATTAACAACTGCTTTACAGGAATAGTTGCGGTTAGATATTACCTGCTTCGGATTGATGGTTAACTTTAAATTACTTAAATTTATATGGTGGCCGCTCGAATATAATTTTTAAATTCCCAGTTTTCCCGGTTTAAATCCTCCCGATTTCCAGATTAGTAGAATTTGTACAAAATGTAGAGTGTATTTTTTTTGTTACTATTGGTAATATTTAACCGCTACAGCGTATTTTGAACAAAACAGAACTTGGTAATATATTTTGAGTAAAATATATTAAAAAATGAATTTATTTTTCGCTTCAAATGATTTTTTCTTCCTAAAAATATCGTTTTTGGCTATTTTTACTTTTTTCTCAGTTTTACAACAAAATTCTCGGCTTATTCCCGGTCAGGTAGCCACCCTGATTTATTATAAAAATCAATATCATGATTTATTTTTTATTACACTCACTGAATTTTGTTCGCGCGAGAATTTTGGTGTATAAATCGCCATTGCAAAAAAAAAAAAAAAATTACTAAAATACGAGCGCATTAGGCGGCAATAAATAAATACGTTTTACTTTAATTTTTACGATGAAGATTTTGACTCGAAGTTGTCCATTTTTCTGCGATAAAGTCTTTAGTGTCATTTATCCCTTCTTTTTCGCCGATTAAACACATATCGGTAGCAAGAGATCGCATCTAAAACGCTCCATCTTACTTTTATCCTCCATTTAAACTTTAAATCATGCGCTACAATTTGATTGTCGATTTCGATTGCAGTAAGTTCACTGCGTTCTTAGTTTTCAGAATTGCTGTCAACCTTTACACGAATTCTTTGTTCTTTTAGTTTTAGAAGACTTCATTGGTAGAGCTGCCCCCATAAAATCACAGTAACTCTTCAATATTCTGTTCATTTATATGTCTCAGTCCTGTTTTGCATAAAAAATAACGTTTTAAGCACCGCTCTGAATTGTACTAATAGCGCAAACACAAGATATGAAAACAAACGTACCACTCAGACACATCGATTCAGAGAAATGAAAATTACCACTTTCTGTTAACTGGTTCGTATTTAGGAATAATCTAAGAACCAATGAAATGTCGCGGTAATTTAAATCATTTTAAATTTTGAGATTTTTGTCAACAAACCGCGTCATATAGAAAGACCGTTAATAAGTATTAGGCGAGGATACAGAAATATGTGTAGAATAAAATACAAAATTTTACAGTAACATTAATCAGTTCACTTAACACAAGGTAATTTCTGATTTTCTTAGTTTTCATGTAAATCTCCGATTTCGCACTTTGTAAAATTGTACAAGCAGTTTATACGAACCTTGTTCTGCTTATATCGATCATAACAATGAAAAGCTTTTAGTGTCGACAGCTTTTTTCAGTGTTTACAGTACTGGTAGCAATCGAATGTACGATTTCGACCGTCGCTTAAATAATGTGGGCATTTTTATATTTCAATAAATACTAATCAATCGAATTACTTATAACAAATTTCAAAATATTTTATTATCCAGTATAATTTTTCGTGCAATTTAATTCGCCAACTGATAACGTTGCACTTGTAACTTTTTAACCGAAATTTACATTTAATTATATTACAATCGCTATCGAAATATCTTAGTACAAGAATACTAGCGTGGCGAACAAATCGGGGCAATCAAATGCATTTCCGCTTGATTTCACGATATCAGTTTTTTTTTATAGTGTCATACTCAGCTTCTGAGCGTCGGCGACTACCTATTCGTACATCTCAGCTGTACAGATATAGGTGGTGTACAAGGCAATTATTATACGCAACGCAGGTATACATACGCAAGACTACATTCGGAACTGATAGTAGCCGCTTGTTATCACGCTACAAGTGCAGTCCCGTGTGTGTCAGCTGTGTACCGACCTAACGCGCATATGATGTTGTACGCGGTGGTTTGCCATTGCCTTCCACGTGATTATTAGCGATTATTTATTTAATTCTTGTAATAAGTTCTGTCGTCGTTCGGGATCGAACCGTAACCTCCGTAACGGAAGTCAAGCGCTCTAGCAACTGGGCTATCGCGACGACGGCATCAGTAATAAGAGAAAAGTACAACTTTTCGATTATTATTATTTCCACAATTTTAGATCAAAATTACGCTTTATTAATGGTTTAAAGAACCCTCCTATATAAACTTATATTTCATATGTGTTTTCTAATTTATTTTTGATTTAAACTTTACAAAACTTTCTACCTTTGCAACATAACTGAAAAAAAAAACCTCAAAACAATTCATGTAGAATTATGAATAATGCTGAACTTCTGAACAGTAGGCGATATTATAGATGAAAAGTTTTAGACAATCTCTTCGAAAATCATTTATACATGAGGATGATAGGATATAAAATATTTCGCAAATATAAATACATATATATATATATTTATAAATTATGTACATCAGGTAACATTAAACGTAGGATACATAAATATTTTAAAGGCTCATCATTTTTCATCGTAACTAGTAATCGAGTGCCTTAAACGATTAATTGGAATTGAAGAAAGAAAAAAAAAAATAGGAAAGACTTAACAATAATGCTAACGTCACGTACAAATTTGAAATAATAGTTTTAATTTCATGCTTCTTTTTCGTACTGAAAGGTAACTCAATCTAACTTCGTTTAACTTAAATAAATATAATACTGTTACACCGTTTGTTCTACGAATTTAAAAACGCTTAATAGGAAATATACGTAAGCGTACTATACCCCTATTCTGAGAAAGAATGTTGTTTTTCTTAGAAATAAGTCGACGCAAGTACGTACATTAGAGCAATGTCAGTATCATATTAACTATGTGTTACGGTTGCGAAACGTTCAAGTACATGAACATATTAAAATAATCAGATAGGCTTATACAACAACGTGGTAACATATTTCTTACGATAACGATGCGTAGCGCTCAGGACCATAACGCCATCTTTTATTGAGAGCGCATATAAATGGTTTAGCATCACATGATTCGGTTCAGGAAGCAACGTCGGCTCGCACTGTATATCGCATTAATTTAACAAAAGATTTAAAACAATTTTTAATAATAAAACGGATTTAGCTTAATTAAAATAGATTTTACTTGAAAAAGAAAAAAGAAAGTAATGTACAAATTGATTATATTATTCACAACAAATGCTCTCTTTTTCCCTTTTTAAATCGTGATAAAGGCCTCTTTCAAATCTTTTCTACTTTCAAACAAATATTATTAGAATAATTGTTGCGCGTATTTTTTATTGCGATTATTAACACTATACGCCAGTTGCAACGATGAAACTAAAACAAAACCCGAATAATATTAAATATACAAATCAAAGTCATGGTATATAATTCAAAAAATACAAATCAAAGTCATATTATATAATTCAAAAAAAGAAAAGAAAAAAACTAAAATCCAGATGACTTACACCGTTTATAAATTATAAAAAAATAGCCTAAATTTCTGTGGGAAGTAAAAAATATTTGAGATACTTTTTCCCGAGTCAAAGCCAATAACTAATTTTGTTTTTTTTTTTTTGCAGTAAGAAAATACTGAAAATTTATAAAAATAATTGTACATAACCCCGTGCAAAAGGTTAGAATAATTTTTGAAGAGGTTTTAATTTGTTGTAACGTATTTTATTTAGTTTAACAATTGGAAAACAAAATAGACGAGTCGGTCTACTAAATATCGTCCGAAAACAGCAGTTAAAACATATCGGTAGCGGTGCGCTCGTGCGTTTATACTTTTACACTGTTTTTTTCTGTTTTTCAAGTTTTCTTATTCTTGTCCAAAATCAATTTGAAAATGAAAAAAGGAAATTTAAAAACCTACGAATTCTTTTATTGAAAATAGCGTACTTTTTCCTACGAGAATCGCCAAAAAAGTGAAAATCGATTTTCCAGACGATAAGTCCCTTTTCGTAGATGGGTAAAATAAGTATAAACGTATTTGTTATTTTCTTACTTTTCTAATACCAATCGCAGCAGGAAAATTGTTGGAAATTATGAAAACAACGATATTCAACTGCGAACACGTAGAAATAATATCAAATTTCTATTTAACGAAACAAAAAATCCTAATAAAGTTATACTGTATTTTTGTTTCGTTCTTTCCCTCCTTTTTAAGTTTTTCTAAAAAAATATTTAAACTTAAAAAATTAAAAAAAGGCCGTTTAAGTTTAAACGAAATGTTTGTCACTAGCTTCCGAATTTTAAACTAAACAAAACGAAAGATTTTTTTAAAGTCCGAAACCCGAATTATTTTCCATGTTCAAAACTAGCCAGCGCTTTCAATTTTTTGGTTTAATTAAAAAAAAAAAAAAAAGAAAATGAACTTAAAAATTAAAATATACTTACGGATAGCGGTGTATCTTTATTAAGTATAACTTGAAGTAAATGTGGAGGTAGTACTGGCGGCCCAGGAACTTTTTCCCACGGTCTTATAACGGTTGGAATATTTTGCGAGTAATCATCGTCTAGATAAAGAGAATTATCATACATTATTTTTCCCCAAAATTTATCCATTTTTATTTTAGAACGTAATTTTAAACATTTATATATATATATTATACTTAAAACGTACTTTCATTCGATTGTGAACTGTTTTTGCTATCCATTTCTAAAGCTTCAAAAACTTCAAAATCGGTATTATTTATAGATAACACATTATTCTTTGATCCAATTCCATTGTCAACAACTTTCTGTGACAGAAAAAATAATTAGTTCGTTTATTTCAATCATTACAACCAGTCATTTGCAAATTAGTATGCAATTTCGAACCCTAGTGTAAAATAATTTGGTAACCGTGACCGATAGAGGCTATGCCAGTAACTTCATACATATATTTTTAGACACAATTCTATACGAAATGCATCAGACACCATCACAAATTCCAAACAATCAGTAAACTTTTTTTTTTTTTTTTTATCTTTTGCTCCTCTTTTTTCACAACTGGACCACGTACACTTTGCGTCACGAAGCACTGAGTGATAGCAAACACTACACCCGACATTTTCTTAAGTTACTCAAAATCTTCAGGACCTAATTTTCTCAAAATTCAACAGTCACGATTTCACAACAGTACATATCGAATATTATAAAAGTAAACAGCACCATTTGTTTAAAGGTAATGTAAAAAGTTCAGTCTGCTGTCTGTACGCACATCCAAACATACGTTTAAAGTTGTTTTTATCCTTCATACTTGGAAACGTAAATGTATACATTTCATAAAATCTCCAATTTTCATTTTCCGGATGACAGCAATATTCCTAACCTTCGGAAATATACTTACCTACAATGTATATAATTCATACAATTATTTCTAATAATTGTAATTTTAAATAGATATATGTAATTAAAATAAAAATTAATAAACACAACAATTTACATCGATAAGAATTTTGGCTATTCCGCTTTATGTTCACACGTACATCCGTTTCTTGTTTTAATCATAACCCTGCTATTTTCAATACTTAATAATGACTTTTTCTTCATCATTCGGTATCGCGGGAAGAATGTTGATTTTAAGATAAATAATAAGAACAAATCGATCATGAAAATCATCTAATTTTCAAAAGAATTAAAAATAAATATAATAATCACACAATGATTACATTCAAAATTTAAACTAAAATCGCCTAATATATAAGTAAATTTAAAATTGTTGTTTTTTTTTCATATTAAATACGGACTTCAGTCAAAAATTAGTAATTTTTTTTTTCCAATACAAAACTAGAGTGATTGTTTTTAATTTTTTAAATTAAAAACTGGCTTTCCGAACAGAAAACCCGCTTAATAAAATTGGTCTCCTAAGTGAAAAACTCGTATAAATGTTTAGTGCGATTAAATTTCAAATCGGTACCACTGTCGAACAAACCGCGTATTTATCTTAATGCCTACTTCAGAATTCACAATTTGCATTCAACATAAACATCCGGCAACACGAATTTTATAAACTTAATAATAATGCAAAACAATAAATAAATAAATAAAAATTCTCGTAAACTTCATCCTTCGTTTCAGATAAGTTCATTCATTATTTTTGAAAGCAACTTTCAACAAGAGTTACTAATATAACAATACATGGAGCTATCCTTCAAGTAAATTTCTTAATAAATACACAAAAATAAACAAGAAAGAAACTTACCGCGGTAGGATCAAACTTCCATTCGCCATCAACGCAATATTTATACTGATGTTCGCCTTCTGGGAGATCAACAATTGTCACAAAATCGCCATGGCTACGTAAAATGTATCCCAAATTGTAAATTGAAAAACAATAAATATATAATAAATTTGATCGTACTCTTCAGTCTCTTTGGTAATAGTTCAATATTTCATAAATAACATACAAGCACAAATTACAGTATATAGAAAACGCACAGAAATTCTCGTCTAAATAATCCAAAATGCACATAATAGGCAGTGCGTAACTCTTTAATGTTCACCTTTCGTAAACCAAACAATTTACGAAAAATTTACGCAGACGAACTAAGAGACATTCTATTTTTCTTATTTATGAAAGCAATTAATCATTAAATTCACATTAAAAATACGGGAACACGTATTAACCTACCTTTTTACCATTGGTATTGGTTTCCAGTCGGAAAACGTTCCACTTATAAATACTTGTTTTCCGCCCCCTTCCCATTTAAAGACCGTCGGTACCACTTTATTTTCTTCATTATCCGAAGCTCCAGATGTCGTCGTAGTAGACTGCTGTCTCCTTAATCCAGTTTCATCATCCTGAAATTCGAAATGCACGCGATTTGACCCCGTATTTTATAGCAAATTATTCAAAAACGGTTCGAAAACAAATTTTATTTTATAAACATGGACATATATACGCTGAATTTATGTATTTTCATTGTTTCTGCCTAAGTTCTTATCTAGAACCAGATAAAATTTCTATTTCGTAAAATTTTTTTAAGCTCGACTACCTTTATTGTACATAACATATACAACATTTATCAAGTTGAACACACTACTGTAGAAATAACAAACGCACAGATTCGGAATCGAACCAAATTATAAAGTTCTTTTTTAATAAAAGAAAAAAGACGAAATTTCTAAGATGTACAACAACAACGAAATAATCAGGTATACAAGGTAAAAGGACACGAGTGAAGTTGATCACAACGCACAAATTAAACTCATAAAGATACAACTTAAAGTTGTAAACGAGAATGCCAACAAAACTAAAAACTTGTAAAATGTGCAAAAGTTGACAAAATGTTTTTACTGGAGAATAAACAAGCTGTAAACTCCAGTTAGTTCTTCTATTGCTAAATAAAATAAAAATAAAACATTTTAAGCGAAACCTAATTTTGAAAAATTAAACTATTTTTTGATACTGCTAATAAAAATTATACCATTTTAGTCACGCGCCATATACCACTCGCATTGTATTTATTTAATAATCTATCCATCATTATGTATTTCGGTGAAGAAAAAAAAGTTATATTTCACGAAAAACAAAATGGGATTTGTAAATATGAGAAAAAATGACAGTGCAACTACCGCTAATCAATAATGAATTTACGATCACCTTTCGATATAGTAGTAAAACACAAACGTTTATAAATTATGTTTCTATTCATAAATAAAAAAAACACTAACACGTGAAATACATGCGTGTTGTACATATAACTTGGTAATGTAAGAGAACAAACAAATATATATATATCACAAATTGCGTAAATTTTTTTTTCAAATATAATACGAAAACAACACAAATTGAAAGCAAAACAAACAAGAGATATCGAAATATCAATAGGTATCAAAGTACAGCTGATTAATTATAATAAAAATTCACTACCTCCGTTAGTATTCTTAATATTATATGTCACGTGTTCTTACTATTCATTAAGCAGGTATCAGTGAGACTACGCGACTCTAACTTCGTACATAATTTACCATGTAATAAAATATACATGTATATATATATATATATATGACCCTGTTTAACTAAAATCAATTGGCGATTAACTTACTTTAGAATAATAGGATTCATCTTCGTCATTAGATTCTTGAGCCGACAACTTATCAGACTTTTTATCAAAAACAAACGCTTGACTTAAACTATCTTTATGCGGAGACGGAGGACAAAGATCGCCAGATTTACGACGTTCCCTAGCATTACTTCCGGCATTACCCATATTTTGATAAGAAAAAGATAATATATATTAAACGGAAATTATCGTGTAAGATAACTAGAACACCATGTTTGAAAACTTTTTTTCGTTGTGTAAAAAATTAATACTGCGCAATAGTCATGAAATAAAAAATATTTTAATAAAATCAATAAATAGATTCAACAGAAACACATGAATTACAAAAGTTCATTCGATTTAAGGATAAACAAATAAGAATCAATTCAAAGAACAGCAGAATATTATGGTTCCTGAATCGAATGATTAATTTTTATTAAATATTACATATTCGGTATACTTCCTTTTATTGAGCTAAAAAAAAATAATTTTTAGTAAAATTCTAATTATCAATATTAAAAGAATTTAAAATTAATAATTCATCCGGATAAACTAAATTTTTTTTTGTTGATATTGACAAGTTTCAAAATAATAATAAAATTAACCGCTATCAATCGAACAGACGTTTAGTCAGAAAGAATTTTTCATTCATCGTTCATTATTTATTGTAAAAAAATCCATATTAAAAATCACTTTTGACTACCAAATAATACAATTCCAAGTTGATAATTAATCTGTGGATTTTTATTTGACGCCAAAATGTTCTTTTGTATATAAGCAACTCTGGACGGTGTTGTAGGCCGCAAAAGCAAGTTTAAATCTCTAATTAATTTTCATTTTAACCTTTCTGGATTATGTTTATAAATTTATTAATAAATTGTTATTATATTTTCGAAACTGAGTAAACAAATAATTTTGTAGTAGTTCAATAACGAAACAATATTTCGTTTTAAGCTCAAAATATCGTGATCGGTATGCATGCGTCTAGTGTTAATGTGCAATACTGGATTTGTTTATTTAATAATGTAATCAAATGAACGTTAATGATTGAGTATTACGAGATAATTCAATTTTTCTAATTTTTCATAAATTACTTTGATTAAGATGGATGTGCTGTACAAAATAGACGAATTCTCAAACAATATAGGTACGTATAAATTATGCTTTTAACCAAATTTCAATATAACTCGGTATATTTATACCATTTTCCATTTACATTGTATCGAAGCCGTTGATGTTAAGTAATTTTCTTACAAGGGGTTTCTCGATATCTATTTTCAATATGGAATTGCAGTTTACAGTAGTGCTCTATTCTTCCTTTGTTTTTAATTTTCAAAAAAAAATTTGTCATGTTGAGACATTTAAAATTAACTCTATTAGTGCGTTAAAAATATACATATACTTATAGTAAAACCAGTTTATTGAAATATGTACAATTCCATATTTTATCTAAAAACTTGAAATTATTTTAATATTAATCAAATATCCAGAAATAATGAGAAGTTTCAAATAGTATTTGAAAATACCAGTTCGCTTCTTCCGTGTTGCGCCTTAGCGACGTCTATCATCGGAAATAATTTGTTTTATAGAGATATAATTGAACAAAGGTACCCGCATATTTTTATCGTAAATTACAATTGACAAGTATACTTACAGTATACAGGAGTATAGTTCAACAATTAGCAATGCAATCAAAGCGAGCAAGGGAACTTCGTTGGAATATGCTGAATGGAAAAAAAGTAATTTTAAAATTTAAATCGAAATTATTTTTACCGAGCTGTCTGTGTTTTAAAGACTTTTAATGTAAACTATAAAACAAGTAAGCATTATGCGATTGTTTTATAAATAAGGATTTAGCATTAAAAATTTAGTACTATTTTCTGGATCAGGTTGAATAAAAGTGCGTTACTTTTACAATAAATGCAATTTAATGATTTCAGATAATATTTATTGTTACTATTGCAGATTATAAAACAATAAAGGACAATATTATGAAACGGCTTCGTTGTAGACCATACTTGAATATAGACAATATAGAACCGGCTTTAGTGGATTGCAAATTTGCTAAAAGTTTAAATTATAAACACATTTTAGCCTCAGTGAATGATGTAGGTAATGTTCTGATACAAAATTCATTACAGATTACAGACAAAATTAAAGGTACGTGTATTGTGTATTGTTTATAAAATTAATCCACCATTGCCGTAAATTGTAAAAATGTAGAACTGATGTTTAGCTTTGAGTGGTTTTAAAATAGTTTAGAAAAGCTATTATTTTAATGTTAGGGAAATGGGTTTTGTTCCAAGTTTAGTTACGGAAAATAATGGCGCTCGAAATAATCCTTATAAATTATGTATTAGGCATCAGAAATGTTCATTTTCAGTTTTTAATTCGCGCAACATTTGCCATCTAACTTGGTCACTTACCGTTGATTTTTGCGCCATATTCTCAACAGTGTTTTGAATGCCGTTTTAAGTTCATTTTACTCTGCTATCATGTTTGCCTGCTGCGGTACTTAGGATTTCATCTTTATCGAATTTTAATCAGATTTACATCAAATCAAGTGACTGTGAATCGTTAAAGTGGTTATTTTGTTAACAAACCGAACGTATACTTTAAACAATCCTGTATTTAACACCGCTATTACCCAATTACAAGTTTCTTCTTTTTTTTTTTTGTCTTTTTTTTTTTTTTTTTACGGCTCATTTCTATTAACCTTTTTTTAAATTTCCTTGTTTCTATCACTTTTCTAATAAATTTCCGGCTCATTTTTTCAATTTTTCCCAGAATTTTAGTTTTGTTAAACTTAATCGCTTACTTTATTGCGTTCGACTTCTTTCCCGAATTTTTTAGTGCTTTTATGTCGGCAACGTGCTGTGTTTCTTTAATTGGTAAGTGTATGGACGGACCAGGAATCCGGTACACTTTATTATAGGTAAGTCGTCTTTATTGCTTGAAAAGAAAGAAAAAAAAAAAGTTTTCTGTTCGCTCTGAATACTACTCCTATTTTATATTTCTTTAAAATGTTCTGAACTTTAAAGATAAAATTAATTCTATATAGCGACGCAGATAAAAATAAATATTATACTGATCAAAATAGTAACGTTTTCGGGCACAGTTTATCTTCAGCTAGAAAACCTAAAGGAAACGGAAAAATAACGAACCGAGGACCCTGTGTAACAGATGAAATTTTGTCACGCTTACTTAATTATTATAAGAGTGTAACTTTTAAATATTTGATTCACTTTTTGTAAAAATATCCATTCGTTGTTATAGGTTTTTTTTTTTTTAAATTCACAGTTTTGGTTTTAATTTTTTTTTCTTCCGCGTATTTTTTCTGCCATCCTGTTTTGGAAACACTATAGTTTCGGTCTAGGTACTTCTGGAACATTTATATGCTCTTATACTTTCAACCAAGACATTTAAAAAGAGCAATGTCTCCTTTTCTACTAAAATGATGTCGAAAGTGATGGATAAACTAATTTCACAAACTCACCGGATGCAATTCGCAGGAAATTGTCTAGTCGGTTCAGATTCGCAATGAAAAGTAGTAAATATTTTATTTCGATAGAAATTATTAGTCCAAAAGTGTTTCGGGAGTTTTTTCCCCTATCACATTGTCAAACAGTAAGTATAGGTGATTCAAATAACATAGCCAAAATTTTGTAGTCCACTTTTTCATAATTCTTTTCCATATTTTCCATAAAATCGTTGCAAAGATCGGTAAAATAAATCTTGATCGCGTTATCTTTTTGTGCACCCTGAGATATTAACATAAAGTACTGTCTCAATTAATTTCGTTGTTTTTTGGGGGTTTTTTTCTCGCTAGCCCTATACTTTTCGTAATTTCCATCATTTCTATTACCATTACATTATCAAACAACTATACTATGTCTTAACTGAACTTATAAATGGCTCTTTACCTTTTTCTATTAAATTCCACGTGTTGTGAATGTAATGCACCGTGCAGTGAACGAATTTTTTAAAATTTCGCTGTAATGCGCTTTTATGCAAAATATTGTCGATCATTAGCGAAACAAATTTTCGCATTTTACTAGACATACTAATTTATATACCTGTGATGATGGATACTTTTCGAGTGTAGCTGTTAACTGAAAACTTGAATCACTTATTATTTATTTTTTTATCTCTGTTGGTTTTGCATTTTTCTGCGTTAAATGTTTCTAATTTTCATGTACGGCTCTTCTTATCTATTCTATCATCTTATATCTCCTTTATTTTCATGACTACTGCCTGTGTGTCAGTTTTTATAATGGTATTATTACTTTTTTACAAGCACTATAAAATTCTTTTTCCTTACATGAGAAATTCAGTTTGGTCACTTTGTATTTTCGTATACAATAATTTAGACAGTATAATTTTACATGTCCTTTTTTGCTCATTTCCAATTATATTAGTCATTTTCTCGTACGAAATTTGATATAATCTGGTAAAAATTATTGTTTAATAGAATTATTTCATTTTTTATCTCTTTTAATTTTTTAAAGTTCCTTGTGATATTTTCATTCGTTGGGTGTGTGGTTTCATCGATTTTATTCAGATGAACACGTTAGAAATACCTTTCATTTAGTCAACGCTTTGCCCATACTATTGTTTCTCTTTACGGTTCTCGTGCAGAATTCTAAATCAATCACCAATCAGCTGATGATACACTATGTTACTATTTCTCTGTTAAATTTGTGACTCTTTTGACTGATTAAAGATCATTTGTCTGGAAGTCTGTTCAATATTAATATTAGCGCGCTTAGCGTATTGTTCATTATTCGGTTAAATGAAACTGTTGCATCATTTTTCTCGTTCAAGCCACGGTTACTTGATAACTAATTAATCCGTATGTAATTTAAAATAAAATGATGTACCATCATCGTAATCCATTTTGTGATCAATGCGAGTAAAAATTTTACCTTGCATGTACTAATGATGGAAATAATAACATAATAATAAATTTAAATATCTAGAACAAAATTTAATAAAAATTCAATTTATTAGTGATTTTCTTCACGATGATAGAAAAATAGTAGCTTACTATTTTGTTAAATGTTCCTAGATAATTTATCAGTAAAAGCAAATGAGTGAATACGGATTTAAAGTTGCAAATAATACATAAATCGTTGATTTCCTGATAAATGTCAAATGAAATAAGACAACGTAACTAATAAAAGTCATTTCTACTCAAATTTAACAAATACATACTTTTTTTACATCCACAATATTATGTTACAATTAAACACCAATATATTTAGAAAAAATGTAAAATTGTAACGAAGTTTAAGAAATAGCCAATTGTTCATACGTTTTGTTTTATTCAAACGAAAAAAGGATATTTTTTTTTTTATATTTAATGTCCCGTTTCTATACGATATGGAAAAAAGGTAGTAAAACATTTACAATAGTTATATAGTTATCATAAGTCATAGTATGAAATAAATATTTTTATAATAAAAAAGAAAAAGTACGTAAAATCGATTGAATTTCCCATTAAATGGATATTGGGCGTTTTTTATATTTTTAATAAGAAGGTAACATTAATAAACTCGTTATAGAATCAGTAACTTGCTTTACAATTTTTTTTTTTTTACAATATAATCTTACCGCTAATAGATTTTTACCTTTCTACGATTAACCTACACTTCATTTAATTCCCGAGTGACTTCTTTGATTTATTATCAAAGACTTAATCTAAGAATTAATTTGCTGCTACGTGACTTCTCTTTTTTAATCGAAAAAACAAATCTTTTCGTTTAATATAAGTTAACCATTTTTTTCAATGTGCTACGTTTGCAATTGAAAAGTATACGCTAAAATAATCGAAAAAGTAGCATATTTTTATACAGATTTTTTCTTTTTATTCTCTCTAAAAGCGATTATTTTAAATAATAGACATAAAAAAATAATTTTTATAGACATATTATATGGTCGTTATAATTATTGTAAGTATAACATTTTTATTATCATTGCAGTAAACAGCATATGTAAAAATTCATTATTTTGTACTGACTGGTGCGATTCCGATATGAAAATGATAGCCGCCGGCGGAAATCGAAAGATATACTTAATGGACGTAGTAAATAGTGGTGATGTTATTCTGAAGGATTCATTTGGTGGACATAATTTTAGTATTAAATGTATTCAGTTTAAGCCGCAAAGTTCAGGTATTAACGTTTTTGGTTGAATTTATTTTTAAAATAATGTTTAATGTAATATTTTCAACATGATAAATAAAAAAAAAAAAAAATTAAAAAAAATAATTTGCGTTTAGGATTCGGTAAGAGATATTGTGCTAAATTAAACAGAATTAAACGATATTTGTATTGTGTATATTGTTTTATCAAAATATTTTTAGTTGCGAAATAATGAGTGCATAATTTCTTAAAAACTCAAAAATCATTAAACTATAAAAATGTTTAAAAAAATGTATCACTGTACCCTATATTTCTGTATAATCTATAGTTACATATATATATATATATATTTATATTTATATTTATATTTATATTTATATAATTCGGCCATTTTGGCCTCGCAAGGGGCTGTGCCTCTTGACCCCTCTTGCTTACATTTGTCTCTTTATCTTCTATACTTTGTATAAAATGATCAAAATTTACAACGTAATTCTAAATCTGTTCATATGAATATAATAACATAATCACAAAAATCCTATAAAATATAACAAACGTTACATAAAATTGGGACATTTTTTCTAATGGGGTAGCCTAAGAATTACGTTGTAATTTATTTGTATATATATACACACTGGTATATTAAAAGACTGATTTCTATGGCATTATTTTAGCAAAAAAAATGAAATAGTTATGTTGATGTAATTAAATTTTACAGATTACAGAAATGAAATCTTCAAAAAAAAAAAAAATTGGCTTCTCTATAAAACTAAAAATCAAAAAACCAACTATTTTTTTGCCAGTAAAAATAAAAAATAAAAAAATTTGTTACAGCTGAATAAATGCGAAGGCTATTTGAATAGCTAAAAAACGGGCACAAAATCGGAATAAATAAAAACAAAAACACTACTATGAACAAATATTAATTAATTGTTTATAGTAGTGTGCGTTTACTTTTACTTATTGTATAATTAAAAACGGTATACGTTTATCGGGAAAGTTTGTTTCTTTCCAATATATGATGAAAGAACATGAAGAACTTAAGGTTATCAAAGGTACTTACATCATCTTTTAAAAATGGCAGGCAAAAATGAAATTGCTAAAGTCGGATTATTGAAGAATCGTAATAAGTGATTAAATGTATTGAAGTGATCTGGATTTTTTTTTTTTTTTTTTGATTTTTTTTAGGGGGGAAGTAGTGTCAACTATGAACATGAACCCAACGTAAGTAAAATTTTTGTATACTTTCAATGTGCGGCAACAGGATTTGAAGCAGGTTCTATCCGAGCGAAACACCACTGCCTACCAGCTAAGCTGCGCAAACTAAAATAAATATTTTTTGAATCTAATAATAGCTGTGTTTACTATGTTGAAATTATAATTATGTAAAAAAATAAACAGAACTTGAAAAGACGGGAGTAACTACTCTAAAAGAAATGAATCACATTAAAAAATAAAAAAAACGAAAAAAGCTATTAAAAAAGTTAGATTGGTTACCTTGATTACATTAATCACGTTTCAGTAACTTATAATGTTGCATAAAATTGATAAAAGTGAAATGCATAAAGAAGTGTCGATAATTATAAATAATTATATTTTTTTTCATGCATCCCATTTACTAGAAAACTAGTTCTGTAAAAATTATGATGCCTAAATTATAGCTGAAAACAAAATTAATATAAATTTTTACTTGTTAAAACATAGTTTGTAATAAGCAAATTATTAAGAAATGACTTTTTTTTTTATTTTAAATTTATTTTAACTGCAGACCGATCCGGTATGAATTAACAATGCTGCACAACAGCATTGTAAGCATCACATAGTTATATATACTTCACATTTTTTCACTTACTAATATTAAAGTCAGTTATATTTTTTAATAATTTTACATTAACATTTTTGATATTTGGTTCGAAGTTAAGCCAAAAATCCGTTTTTTTCTTTTTTTTTTAAATATCACGTTTACAAAGTTTAAATAATGTTAAATCAACTTCTAATATTTCGAATTTGTCCTTACCGAAAACTAAATATACATTTTTTCTTTACACGTACTATTTAAGAAATCATTTCAGAGATTTAACTAATACCTGGTTAATTAATTCTGTTAAATTTTAGACTACACTCTGCATTTAAAATGTATGATCTTTATTAACCTTACTTAAAATTAAAAATGCTACGAATAATCGTTATCATGTGTATTTCATAAACTATATTATTCAATTATGTATTTTACTTTAATCAAAAAATTTTATGTATAAGGAAACATAAATGAACCGCGTAAATATGTATTTCCTATATTTCATTAATATAATTACGCAGCTGTTTTTGCTAGCGGCGGACGCGATGACTGTATCATGATATGGGATAGCCGTAATAGTAAAAGATGTACTTCCGACATATCAATTGCCAAAGCTCATTGTACGTATACATATATTTTTATATATTTTGTTGTTCATAGTACAAATCGCGTGTTGTAAATGTGAAAGGAAATAATTATTATTTCATAACGTTATGAACAGCCGACTGCATATGAATACCGTCATAAATATAAAAAAAATTGTAAAAATGTATTAAAACTGAAATATTTATCAACCGCAATTTTCTGCTGTCAGAATGCAGCAAAAAGAGAAAATTATAATCTTTTTTATTCCCAGAAAATTTTCAATCGGTAATAAAAATACTGTAAAATAGTTTGCTATAGTGTTGAAATTATTATTCTTTAATTTTTTTCCCCCTGTTTGATTTTAGATAATGATGGCCGTCATAATATGTCCATAACTTCTGTTCTTTTTGTAAATGATAATTACTTGGTTTCTACAGCTGACGGAGATCCGTAAGTGTATGACTTTTTTTAAACTTTTACCACAGTAATTGTTTTATAGTTCTAGCGGCATTTTTATTAGTTAGTGAATTTAATTTTACATTATATGTATGTGAGGTAAAATTTATTCCTAATCGATAGAAATTGGTTTATAACATTTCTAACTTTTAATTTATCGACATTTAAATTATTTACTTACGGAATATCGAAGAAAAAAAAAAATATATATATATATATTTCATTATTTTTATCTTCAAAAATGAATATATATTATTTCACATAAAACTACTACTTTTAAAATTAATCTCTAGTTGGGCAGAAATATTTTTGAAATATTGTTAAATGGAAAATTTATTTATTTGCTTAAATTCAGTCGGTGGAATTTCTAATAACCATACTATTGTTTATTTTTTACTATAATTTATTTTATAACTTATCGAGAAAATTTATGTACTAAAAATTAAAGAAAATTTTAATATTAACGCAAATATAATTATTTTCTTTATAAAATGTCTAAGCATGGATTTAAAAACATTCAGGTTTTTAAAAGTGTGGGATATACGTAAACCACATCACGCATTAAAAAGGCCCGGTCCATCGTTTTCTACCAGTTGTGAAAATGGCAACAGATATTCCGGTTTCACCAACGCAGTTGTAAATAACCGCAATACATTGATATACGCCAATTCCGCTACTAGTCAAATAATAACTATTGATGCGAAAACATTTAAAACATTACCGGGTAAGTTTTTTATACTGATAATTTCAATAGTAACTTAAATAATCCATTACAATAGGCTAAAACGTTTGCACTATTAATAAGTTCTAAGTTCGATCGCTACAGTATAACGATTAAAAGTAATTTCATACTTGGTGCCGTTGCGATGTTTAGGCTGCGCTTGTTTTTTGCGATAAGAGCAATTACGATCAGACTAAACTGTATGCATTCGTTGTACATCAGCTCCGTATATGGAGTGTTACGTAAGTCCTACTTACACGTGTAGAACAAAAATATAAAATTCAGACAATAGCCAGATCGTATGAAACAATTTAATTATTTCCTTAAATTTGAAATTTTAAAAATAAAAAAGTATAGGTAACTTTATGTGTAAATCTAGTTGACCAACATCAAAGAAATACAATAAAACACAGATCATATCTAACATAGTTTTTAATTTAGAACAAAATTTCAAAAAATTGAAAACTGTTTCTAACAAACAGTTCGGCCATATACTGCGACTGTAAAAGCAAGATTTATCGATTAGAAACATATTTATCACCACATTATATAGGCATCGGGAATTCACGTATTTTTAAAAAATGTTTTTTGTATTCTTCATAATTCACAATAATATATGCCGTGGAATGACTCAAACCGTTTATTTAGAAATAAGAACAATAAAAAATAGTTATAATTCTCTTTTTTAGTTGCTATAACATTAGAATTTAATTTTTTTCCAACAAACCTCGAGGCTCCGTATGAAAACGCTTTTGATTGACACCATAACTAAGCTATAATTGTTTTTTATTTTTTATTTCATTACTCGTCTATGTTATACTTACACTATTATTAATTTTCCAGAAATGGCTCGTTTTTTTTTCATGTTTTTTACAAATTACTAAAAAAGTAAATCGGATAAAATCCTTTTTTATAGCGTATATACACACACTTTTGGTTTCTCCGCACACGAAAACGTGAATATTACATAAAATTTTTGACTTTGATTTTGTGGCGATTACAGGGGAAGTTAATAAAAAGGAACGCATTACTAGAAAATAGCAACAAAAAAAGAAAATAAAGATCGTATGATTGAAATGAAACTTTAACAGTAAATCATCCTAGTCGTGCAGAGTCTTTTTCGTTTTTTTTTTGTTTTTTGTTTTTTGTTTTTTTTTTTTTTTGTAATAACCGTTTTGAATTAAACGAATGATTTTTTTAATGAAAAGAAATGCAAATACATGGATATTTTGAAAAAATATACCTTTAACAATTTATTATTTAATCGCTCGTTTGATAAAATACAACCTGATCATTCTGGTTTCAAAAATGTTACGTAAAAATACGAGTCCCATAGTCGACGCGTGTTTGTTTCTAAATGAATATGATTACTGGAAATAACGGGGCGCATAAAATTAAATTGTTAGTTACTTAAATAAAATTTTTACAGTATCGTATAGAGATTAACATTTTAATCATAAACTAACACAAATAATCACTTTGCAACAAAAATCAAAAAGTTCACATCATTAAATTTCAATACAGATCATTTGATGACCCTGAAATCGCGATCATATTCGAAATCGTGCGTTTAAGTTTACCAAGCGGTACATTTATTTATAAGTTGATGGCTATATAAATGAAAAGAACGCAATATTAAAAATCAATTGAAGTTAAAAAGATAGATGTGAAATTGGAAGCTAATTAAAAATAAAAATATTGTAACATTTCGAAGAAATTAAGGGGGAGAGAAAAAACCAAATACATCCGTCAAATGATAATAGTCTAAATACATTTTTATGTTCTTATAAAATTGCTAAAATTGCAGATTATAAAACCAATTAAAATAAAGATATCGAAAAAAACGTCAAATCTGATACTAGAAATTTAGATTTTTTTGTTTTTAAAAAAATATTAAAGTTTATTGAAATGCCTTTTTCATTGTCAAGTAACGTGTTGCGAATGACTAAATGTGATGTTGCATTCTTTTAAAAGATTGAAAGCAATTTATGATTTTCAACATCTCGCAATATTTTAATATATAGTAAAATTTCCGTAAATATTTTAATGAACTTCAGCTATTATGCATTTTTGTAATTTCCATAAAATACACATTTTAAGATAATCATCTTAACGAACAATTTATTAAATCTCTACCGATTCGTCTCTGTTCCACTCTACTTTACCAACAGCTATTATTTGCTGCTTGTGGTCTATGAATAAACAGATCAATTTAATTCTATTTGAATTAGTTCAAACGTAGAGAACGTAGTTTATTTTTCAGAACACAAACTCATTTATTAGCCCACCATCTTTTTCTTTCTCTTTCCCCATTCCTTTTATACTCTGTCACGCCTTTTACTTTTCTGTTTATTTATGTCCCCTCTTACCGACAAAGTGTTTCGTTCAACTTTAATTATTCTACTAAGGAAATATTAACTGAACGCAGTAAGGTTGCAATTGTTCCTCAGAGTTCGCTTTTGCGGTAATCGTAGCCAGAATTCGAGTTGCACGAAAGACTTTTTAATATAAGCTGTCATTTGTGCTTTTCTTTTATTTGCCGATAATAGTTTAAAATTAACGTAAAAATAATAATTTTTGCGAATGAACAAATTATTATAAATAGCGTTGTCAGCTTAAAAACAAATAATTATAATTTTTTGACATATACGTTTTATGGCTGGCGGTCATTCTAAAAATTTGTACATTCCACGATATTTTACCATAAAATGTTACCATGGAAACGCAAAAAAAGTATTATTTATACGTCTATCGAATCAACTGTACACGCTATGACGGGCCTCCAGGTGGAAGCACTGAACGCGTTTCGTATAGCATTCGCAAATGTTCGTATCGGTTTCGTCGACGATTGTAGTATGATCGGATCCGTTATCCTCGGTCAGAAATTTTTGACTTCCAACACATTATGCATGATCACGGGCGACCGTTCGCGATTATGAACATGGTGTTTACTGACGACCTCCGTCAACTGACGCCCGTTTGTCAGACACAGATTTACAAGCGATCAAGTAAAAAGTTCTGCTGCGAAATTATTTGACAGCTGCTACATTACTACCCGCTTGTGCAAGTGATGCAACAAGGTGACGTCGCCTTCTCGTCTGTACTAACCAAGATTGATGATGATCAGGTCTTACTTCCAAAGGAGAAAGCGATGATCGAGTCCTTCTTGGATCGTGAATTCATCGACTGCGAATTTCCTCAGGTTATACGCCTCTTCTTCCGCAACACAGACGCCAATCAGTGTAACGTAGACTCCGTACAAGGCGCTGAATTTGTCAGAGTTCTCGGTGATGTTCTTAACTTGGATTTACGAGGGTCGCACGGTCTCACATTCATGGAGTTTATGCGCGTAGAATTCAGACTCCGACTGAAGAATAAACCAACCATTTCCACATCACGCGATTTCACGTACATCGACACCGTCTTTTCGCAACACGTCGACGCACTTAAAATGCGCCATTCTATCTCCTACTTTAGTACGCATCATCCTTTCCTTTCGATAACGATGCGTACCTTCCATGTCAATGTTGTAAATGGTGTAAACAGCATGACTGTCGTCAATGAAACAAATAATGTAAACGATGTTAATAATGTTGTAAATACTCTCAACGATGTAAATTTAAATAAGCCTATCCGTCTCTAAAGAATCACTTTCTGTATAGTAAAAATCATAAACACGTCGACTTTCACATTCGTTGTTGTCTACAGGATATAAAGCCAACCCACCGACAGTTTAACGAAACAACCTTGATAATTCCTATGTTGAGTGAGTGAATAAAGGCCGGAGCTGCCCATGAGGTATATTTATGTATTAATGTATCTGCGTGAAGCGGAGACACTCGTTTTTTTTGTTTTTTTTTTTTTTTTAAATACAAATAATATGGTTATAGTAAACTACTTCTAGTCACGCTTTGGATCTTCAACGCAATTCATTACCTGAATGTGGAATAAAATATTTAGTGTTAAGAAAATATTGAAATTATAAACATGAAACAAAAATTAAGAAATTTCTTTTCTATAAGTCAAATAATTGTACATTTACATGGTTACGGGCAGTTATGCAGGCGTCGTAAACAATAACACTTAATATTTTTATCATACCTTTTTCATTTATTTTCTATTAAACTAATTAAAAATTTTTGTCCCAACTATTTCGTGTAATGAAGTGAAACTGAATGTTTTGATATATTTACCAAATAACAAATAAATAAAAACGATAAATAATAACCTATTTATACGCATTAACGTTTATAGGCAGAGTCCAACTTCAGCTGAAAAAGTTTAAAAATCAAATTTCGAACAAAGAACCGAACATGTGTTGTGAACAAATTGTGAAAAAATTTAAGAACATAGAACCAAATGTACGTGCTTTCTAGATATCTATTTAATTGTGCACTATCTCCCCCCCCCCCGTTTTTAAAAGAAAAACTGTTCGAATTGAACAAATTTAATGGTAAAATGCATAACTAAGAAGACATCTAACTATTGTTACTCTAAACATTGCTTTAACACAGAGTTCACTAGGCAATCTGTTCACTAATAATTACTTTTTACATTATATGAAATAATGTGATTGATTTGTCGATTTCGAATTAATGTTATAACATTATTTAAATTTAATTTAGTTGAACCGTACAAAGGTCATAATGTTTATGGAAACTTTTACGCCAAGTGCGCTATTAGTTCCGATGATAATTACATTGCTAGTGGAAGTGAAGTTGACGAAATTAAAATATGGAAAATCGATCATCCGACTGAACCTTTTATTTGTTTAAAATCAAGGTACACTGGTGTTGCTGGGATAGATTGGAGTTGTGATGGCGATATTAAGGTATTCAGTAATTGTAAAACAAATTTTTATTCATTATTAAAACGTATTACAATTGTCAACAAATGCTTAAGAATAAAATTTCGGCTTTCTTTTCTTACACGTAATAAATTTAAAAATATGAAAACTTTTTAAAAATTCATAATTAGAAAATAATGATCAGTAACTTGTAAGCGCTTATATTGCACGAAAACAGTATGAATTCATTTTAACATTTTTTAAAAATTATAACAGCGAAAGATTTTCAACAGTTTCATTAAAATAATGATGGTAAAACTATATTAACACGTCTCAGTCATATTTAACGTAACACGTAAAGATATGGGTCTAAATTTAATGTTCCCGTATATCTCCCTCATTTGTTTATCTTCTATATTTGTGTTGAGTTTGTTTACTTTCTTTGCATACTCAGTGATTTTCCTGTCAAATGCGAAGATTGAAACGTAAACGAAGGAAGGTCAGGACAAGGTCTAAGTAAACATAGATACCGATCGATCACGTAGCATTCGGCCGTTCACGTTTTTATGCAGTAACTATTTATGTACCTCTTTTAAAATTAATTTTCCCTTTTCGATCGCAAAAAGATGATTCACTATCAACTTGTTTATCGATACATTACTTTCAGAATTTATTTTAAATTCAGGATGAATAGAACAATTAAGAGTAGTGTTTCAAAAATATTGCTTCAAGCTTTATAAATAATTATCACATCATAAAGAGAGAGGTATTAAAAATTTGTTTCATTTCCAGGTTCGAATTACCGTTAATATGAATTTTTTTTCTAATGAACTTTAGCGGCTCCCTAATTACATCTTGATTTAGTTCGTATGACGTTTTAAATGATTCGTAGAAATAGTTGTATTGTTAGAAATATTTAAAAAAAAAAAAAAAAAAAAAATGGGTAGTGTTTAGAAATTGTTGAAATCCGCTTCTTAAAGTTTTAATTTATGCGTTGAAACATAATTCATTTATATTCGGTATATCGAACTGTAAAATTTATATTAAAAAATTGATCGGGATAATGAAGGCCCTAGGACGATAAGCATAATGAATCGGCCCCAGAGGGATGTCTGGATCATCTTTTGAGAGTGTGTTGGTACTAATAAGATAAGTTGATCCTACAAGTTTCAAATCGCCATCTATTTTGGTTTTTGAATAAATCGAAAAAAATGAAAACGTGAAAATAATAATTTTTTTCAAAAACGGTTTAACCGATTTGAATGAAATTTGGACACATCGTAGAAGTATATTAAAGATCATACTCGCAAAAAATAGCGGTTCATAATCTTTATAATAACCATTAGAAACAGGCGATTTTTTCTAAAATGGTTATTTTTTTTCTGATAACGTTTTTGTACAATTTTGAAACTATTTTTTTTTTTTAAGGTCTTTTTAATTATAAATTGATCGAAAAGGTCGCCATATTGAAAAGAGTAATAACTAAATTTTTTTCCTATAAAAATTGCTTTATTTCAATGTTTATACCTTTGAAACAACAGAAAAGAAGCTTATTTGATTACTTTATAAGTCCCAAATAATATAAAATATTCAAAATAATAATATGAAAACAATTTTTTTTTTATCAAAATATTAAAATATTCAAAAATTAATTATAAACTATCCAATAATTTGTTTTAAAATTCAAAAGGATATTCTAAGTAAAATTATTAACATCTCAATATAGTTTATAATTAAATTTTGAATATTTTAATAAAAAAAAAATTATTTTCATATTCTTCTTTCGAATATTTTGTTATTTGCACTTATAAATTAATCGAATGAGCTTCCTGAATGCTTATATTCTCTAAATTGTAGTTTTATGAAAAAATTGATGTTTTAAAATTCGAAAGGATATTTTAAGCAAAATTATTAACATTTCAATATAGTTTATAATTAACATAAAATGATGACAGGTATTGTTTGTTGTTTTGCTTTCTTTTTTTTTTTTTTTTTTTTTTGTTTTGTTTTGTTTTGTTTTTGTAATATGTAATTAATTTTATAATTGAACGTGTAAGTGTTCGATTATTATTACGCTCTTTAAAGGTCAGGTACATTGTATTAATTTTTTTTATAAATATTTAACTAGGCTGTACCCGCAGATCGGTTTTATTTAAATTTAAAAAAAAAAAAAAGAAAAAAAACATCAACCCCAATGTATTAGTATAAAATTTATATGCTAAACTTAATAATAAATATAACTGAATAAAATAATAGTAAATATAATTTTACTAAAATTCATTCTATAAGAAAAATCGATTTTAGATAGAAAAACGCAACAATGTTCAATTTCGAGCCTAATTATTTATACGCAACATTCAGATAAAAAAAGAAACTCCGAAGAATACTGAAATGCTACAGTTCGCAGATGACAATATATGTACACAAAGAATAACTAAATTAAACGAGTGTAGTGAAATAGAATTCTGGTTATACGGCTAGACTAAAATTAACTGCAATGCATTATTCATAGCGGAAAAAGATAAACAGCAGCTACAAAAAGGTGAGAAACAGAATTCCATAAGTATCTAAGAGTGACTTCTGATAATAAACGAATATAGAGGAATGAGAGAAAAAAAAATCGAGATAAATAACGAACAATAAATGAACATAAATAGAATAGTCGCAGAATATAAGATATTACTGAAAAATTAATTAGATCATACAATTAAGGACTCGTATAAAATGTTTAGGCATAATATAATAAAAACAAGCAGTATCAAAAACACCGTATATACTAAACTTTAAAATTATTTTTTGAAACTATTAAGCATAATATGGTTTAAGCTAAAAGTATAGATGTGTTAATTGATTTGCTTTAATAAAAAGTGTCTGATAAATACTATCTCAAATATTATTTTTAGAAAAATTTGATTTGCGGCAAATATTTATGTTTATATTAATATTGAACTCAAAAATTGTTATTAAAACTAACATTAATATCAGTACAGAAATATTAAATGGAGTGATACAGATAAAATACTGAGAACTCAAAATAAGATATGCAGATGGTTCGATAATTTTTTTTTTTATGTATAAAAAGGGAACTATAGGACTATGCAATCTTCGAATTATGTCTAAATAAGTGATATTTATAACTCAGATTAAATTAAAATGTTACAAAGGAATAGGTCATTGTCTATTCTTTGCTATTTATATATACTCGCATGTACAATAAATATTTTGCAATGCAACTTGGTCGCGCTCGGTTAAAACATTTAAGACGTCTTAAGTCTTAGTTTTTGAGCAAAATATCCGGTGCCTCTGAGTTTGGATGATCATGGAGTCTTTCTTCGTGACAGCAACCAAAGTCTTTAATGACTTCGTCAAACAATTTAATCTTGAAACGGTGTGTACGTCGAGGATTATTCGAAAGAACGATTGTTTGAGTAATTTCCCCATTTGATGAAATCCCGATATTTGTATTCCACACTTCTAAATGGGTCGCTTATGATAGTTTATTAATTGCTTGTTTTCGAGTCCCATTTGGAATTCCGCTCGACGGGCCAATAAGTCACGTGTTTTTTCTCAATGTTGCGTTTTTATGATAATGCAAGTTTTCCAAGTCAACTTTGCATCTAGATGTAAATAAAGTATTTTGCCGTGTTAGAAAGTGGCGCTTGTTGTCTATCAAGACTACGTAATGAGGAACTCAGTTGCAAAGGACGAAAGCGGTGTTGATAGATTTTTACTTATTGACCCCAACTTTCCAATTTTCCATCAGATTCGTTACCTGGTCCAAAATATACTGAAGGTTTTCAGTTGCTTCAGTTTTTGAGTTGTTTAACGAAAATATTGTTGTGTCATCAACAACAAACATTGCAATTGCAATATTTGTTATTCTTATATCTGCCGTATGCGGGGGTTAATACAAGTTAGATCTGAGTACCATATATCTGCTTCAATAATTAATGAAGAAAACATATATTCAGTAGAAACGGAATACGGCAAAAGTAAAAATGTGTAAAAAGTTACTTATAAATTACTTGCATTTATTCAACATGCAAAGAAAAGTTAATTTTTATGGCACGTTAAAATATTTTAATGCCGACAGATTCTATAGAAGTAATATAGAAAATATCTTTAAAGTAAAATAAAATTTACAAACGTTACATATTATATAATACCAAGGGCGTCGCCAGCCTATGAGTCGGGGGGGGGGCAAGATGACAGAAAGAGGATATGAGTTACAGGAAAAATAAAATTTATAAGTTGTAAAGGCTTAATATTTTATTAAACAAGAATAAAATGTTAATTAAAACATAATTTTCGTGGGTTTCTGGCAAATTTCTATGATTACGCGCCTTTGAATACTCGTCATCGTCAATTGATTAAAAAGTTTCAAGACTCCAGGGGGGGGGCAGCTGCCCCCCGCTGGCAACGCCGATGTGTAATACACTAAACATGTTTCAATAAAATTCAGAAAACACACCATGCGGCTCGAAATTGAATAGGCAATGTATAATTAAAAATGTAGATCCGGATCGTGCGCAATTTAAAATCGAAAAATTGTCTTAGACAGAATATTTTTTATCGACGAATAAAAATCGAGAAAAAAAAGCGACATAAGGAAATTAGAAAAGAAACGATGTGTAGTATAGATGCGCAAATCAACTACGCTAGAACAGTTTTGGGTACAGACATGTGTCCTTTCCGATTGCGGATATATATCCGCTTCTCAACTCCAACTCTGCCGAAGTTACGTATCTCATACTTGGTGTATACTCACAATTTTTGCTGCGTATTCAATTCCGCGTAGCACTCCAAACACACAAAGTAACATAACGACTTTGAACACATTGCGCATCCGCGCAGCTATCGTTTTTTGGAGTTGAAATATATTAAATCACCACGCCAGAGGTAAATCCGACTGTGTCTGAAATGACATTTGTTCGTTGTGCGGCGTCTTTCGGAGTTGATATTAAATCACATCGTCGGAGATATATCCGTCTGTGTCGTCCGAACGTGAATATATTTCCAAGAATATAACAGTGTCCTGAGTTACTCATGCCTGGTGTGTATATTTCGTGGAAAACAATATCACTGAATGCACAAAATTTATGTACACTCTGTCAAAAAAGTACCGGGAATTGTTAAACTTCCTGCGCTGAAGGGATTTTAATTTTTTTTCCCTTCCCAAGTTGGTAACACTGTTTTTCATTATAATGCCAAGTTTGAGTACGATGTGCCTATCGGTTTGTTTGCAGCAGTTGGATAAGTAAATGGACCTCAGCAGTGCTCCGCGAGTTTTGCAATGAACGAAATGATTAAACAAAGAGTTCGCCTTAAATTTTGTATTACGAATGGAATTTCATGTACTGACGCGTTGCAAATGTTAGAAAAGACTTTTAGTGATTCAGTTTTATTAAAACCCCTTGCGTATGAGTGGTACAGTGTTCGAGGAGAACCGTGCGATCGTTGAACACATGCCGCGTTCTGAACGATCTTCGACCTCTACCGCCGGACGGACTGTAAATCGACGTAGTGAAAAAATTGTGCTTGAAAACCGTCGTACCAGTTTAAGAACGATAGCACATAACCTTAACACCCCTTACAAATCAGTTCGTACCATTCTGACTGAAAATTTGCGCGTGAGACGCGTCGCTGCACGTCTTGTTCCAAAAAAACTGAATTTTTTTCAGAAACAGTACCGTAATCAAGTCTCTTTGGTCATGCTTGATCGTGCGAATTCCGATCCAACATTCATGGAACGCATCATATCTGGTGATGAGACGTGGGTCTATGAGTATGACATGCAAACAGGTTAGCAATCATCGAAATGGAGGAAGAAAAACGAGCCAAAACCGAAAAACCACGCCAAATGAATTTATTCCAAAGGGACAAACGTTCAATAATAAATATTATTTGGACGTACTAAGGCGTTTTGCATGAGAAAGTCCGTCAAAAACGGTCAGAATTATGGAAGAACAATTCGTGGATTTTACGCGACCATACCGTGCCACGACACAGAGGTTGCGAACGAATCTATGGCCAAAAACGTAATAGTTTCCATAATATTATTCGCCTGATTTAGCTCCGTGTGACTTTTTTTCTCGTTTCTCAAACTCAGATTACCGCTGAGTCCACTGAAGCCATAAAACGGAACTCGTGGCCTTGGAGCTTGCCAGAAAGCGCCTATAAAAAATGTTTTGAAGATTAAAAAAGCGCTGGAATATGTGTATAGCCTCGAATGGAGAATACTTTGAGAAGGCGACAAAATAAATTTTGTTGATTGTATGTAAAATTTGTGTTTTATTTAATAATTCCCGGTATTTTTTTTTTTTTGACAGATTGTACAATACACATGTGTAAAATTAAAACAAACTGTATAAAGAGAACGTCAAAAAAATAATGCCAACTATTTTTAACGTGAATGTTAATCATCGGATCTCAAAACGATTTTCACGGTTTATTCAACATAATTATGATTAATTAATTCAATCATTAAAAAATAAAGAAGAGAATCAGTTTATGAACTATTTTTCGCTTTATTAAAAATTCTAATATCGCGTAACAGCTAATTAAAAATTAAATCGGCTAAGAAGGCAAAACTGAGGCTGTATAAAAAAAATGGTGCCTGAAAAAATCGCAGAATACTGCTATAAGAAAAAGTTACCTTCTTATTTATTTATATAAAAACGTAATTTTAATTTTTGTTATACGTGCGCGATGATCACTTTAGATGTACTTATTTAGTAGATATAGTAAAGTAATTCAATTTATTTTTTACGACAGATAGCATCGTGTTTCGATTTTGGCTATCCGTTAATATGGGTTCCGCATTTTGTTAAAAATGATGAAAGCGATAAATACGTTTGGGAAAATCAAGCGAGATATAAGCAGAAATATAAATACTTCAAAATACCGTCCGAATGTATAGTATCTAGTCATCGCAATGTACAACTGAAAACAAACTCTTGCAAATGTACAACACCGCTGACAACTCATTTACACAATAGTAATATTAACAATTCGGAAGAAGGTAAATTTATGTTTTAATCGATGCTTTAAATGAATACGTAAACATAACTGATTACGTTTCAAAAATTACTAATAGACACGTTTTCTGATCAGTTCACATTTGAACATGGCGACAGCCTACAGCAATAGACGATGCTGTAATAAATAAACTTACTGCATTTTCGGCGCATGGTACAGTATTGATTATTATTAAATTTTGCAGCAATTAAAGTTATACGCTTCTATGAATTAAAATAAATTTCGAACATTCCCGATTTTCGCTCAACGATAAAATTTTCTGTTTGTTACTTTCGTCAAGTCAGAAACCATTAAAACGTATTAATCTCTACGAGCCAACAGATAATTTTATATTTTAGATAAGCTCATATGAGGCGTAAGTTCTAAATATTTTTATTTTCCTTTTCAAAAGAAAACGTAAAAAATTGTCAATTTCGTTTAAAATGGCACACCTACTATAAGAATAGTTTTAGATTCCCCTGGTGGGAGTCACTCGAGAAGAGAGAGAAATCTAAATTTTTTGCGATCAAAGTTCATCGTTATATAATTTTCGGTGTTTAACCGAATTTTTAAATTGTTTAATTATAAAACGATTTTTGATGATTATAACATACAAGTATTTTTAATGTATCCAAATACAGAGTGGCCAGCCAAACCGGTATAAGCCGGGAATTTTATTGTAAAACCGGTGAAAAAAGGAAAAATAGTCAAAGTTTTGATAAAAAAAAGTCATTTGAAGCGAAAAATAAACGCATTTTTTAATGTACTTTACTCGATAATAAATTACAAGTTCTTTTTTATTTGTATAGAATATACTGCGTCGGTCGATTATTTTCAATAGTGATAAAATAAATTTCATTCTTTACAATTTGCCTCTAATTTTTCGAATAAACAACTTTCTCTATAACGGTAGATCTATTTTCATGGTGGGTAATATTTATTTTTATTGTCAGTACGTTTTAATTAAAATTTTAACGAAACGCATAAAATTTTTTTTTTTATCGTGAATTTCACTTTATTGAGAGGGTTGAACGCTCCCGGTAAAACTTTCGGAGAAGCTTGACTTCGTAAATCCCATGAAGTCAGCGCGTATGATTGCAGATGTAGTAAAAATTAAACATCAAGTAAAGTTTATTAGTCGGAACTATTTAGATAGGGAAGGGGTAAATTAGCCTATCATAAACTTCATTATTGACTTTGGTAATAATAAAGTTAAGGATTTATATTAATTGAGTTAATTAGTGATCATTATAGCGGAAAAATGTTTAAAACGTGAACAAAATAACTTCAAAAAGTTTTAAAAAAAAAAATGATTTCCAATTTATTTTGTTTCTACTGATATTTTATTTACCTCCGCTTCAGTATTTCATTACATCTTAAATAATCAATATTATTACTATCTTGCTATTTTATGATTACTCATTGAGAGCTGGTTTTTATGTTTTTTAAATTCGTTATTTATAATATACTGGCTTCTTGTTGCGGCTTTGCCCGCATTCCAATACCTAAACCAGCTTTAGTTTTTTTCTTTCTTTTTATATAGTGAACTAACGGTCCGCTATTTGCTTCTGCACTACGTCACTCGGTGCAATTGGTGTTAAAACTTATATTGCAGCATGGTCATCAGAAACCGGGAATAAGCTGGGAATTTTATTGTAAACCCCGGGAAAAAAGTAAAATCAGTCAAACGATAGTTTTGATTTAAAAAAAAAAAAAATCATTTAAAGCGAAAAATGAATTTATATTTTATAATGTACTTTACTCAGTAATAAATTACGATTTTTTTTTTTTTTATTTGTATAAAATATGCTGCGGCGCTCAATCATTATCAATAGTAACAAAAAAAAAATTCCATTCTTTTACAACTTGCCTCTATTTTTCGATTAAACGACTTTTTCTATAACGGTAAGTCTATTTTCGTGACGAGTAAAATATTTATGTTTATTGGGAGGGTTGAACCTTGTCTGTAAAACTTTCGGAGGGGATTGAGCTTCGTAAACCCCTTGAAGTCTGCGCGTAATTACAAATGTAAATATTAATATAAGTCGGAACTATTTAAGTTTTGAATGGGTAAATCAGCCTGTTATAAACTTCATTGTTATCTTTTGTAATAACAAAGAAAGCATATATTGTGAAATATTTAAAATTCGAATAAAAAACAACTTCTAAAAGCTAAAAAATTTAATTTGCAATTATTTGTTTCTATTGATGTTTTATTTATCTCCGCTTCAATTTGTTGGGTTTGTTGTTACACGAGCCGTGAACGTTTGCGTAAACTCTTGTACAATTGCAATAACCAGGAAATCGGGAAAATTTCGATCAAGAATTTAAAACTATATTTGAGTAGCCACCATGATATAAATTGACGTATGATTTGGCGTAAGCATAGTAATAATGTTCACAATTAAGCTCTCAGGGATGTGCTACCACTGTCTCGAATTTACCGCGATGTTTTCATTTTTAATTTAATTTTTTTGTTATTCATTTAGTTTAGTTATTGTGCGCATTATTACAAAGTTGTTTTATAATTTATATTAACGGATGGTGATAAAGAAATTTTTCCCGACAGATCGTCCTAAAAAAAGCCAATTCCTATAAACAAATACATCTACATACGAAATATATAAATAGAAAGTGAAAATTTTATAAATATATTGAACACGATTCACTCTGCTGCGGTTGCTGAGTTGATTAGAGTTTCTTGTTGGCAGGTGCGCGAAAATTATTATTTCGGACTAAGAGACGCGATACTCGAATTTATATAATTTTAATTTCGCAAACGTCACAAATAACAAAATTTATTTCCTGTACAGTCTGCTAACTTTTGCGTTGCTCTTCATTCTGATATTCTGACATCAGCTTTCGAAACTGATGATAACTCTTCCTCCGTAACTTGATAAATCTGATTTGCGACTTGACGAATCTTTTAATTTGGTTATTTCTTTCATATTATTCTCTTCCCCCCATAACCGATGTGTCAATCGGTTATCACCACGCTTATCACTTGATAAAGGCGAAGATAAATCTCAGTACGTCAACCCGTAGACCGTAACCGGTTCTCACATATTCACCACACTCACTCTCTCGACACATTCTAATTTTACTTGTTATTTATTACATATATTTTATTTATACAATACATGATTTTAGAGTGTTTTTTTTTTCTTTGTGCTAGGAAATAATTATTTTAAATATTTCCGTATTTAACGGTAAATTATTATTTTTTAAAATTTATTTCTAAATTTCAATGGTAATGTATGCTTTTTTTTTTAGATAAAGATAAACTACATTCGGTTTTATCTAATTTGCCGAATTACGTCGTTGATGGTGTATATCAGTTACCTCAATGTTCCTCTAATAGAACAAACAAAGAGAATAAATCCAATTGGTTAACAGAATTATCTTCAAAATATAACAAGCAACAGAAGCTTGAGAAAACAACTACAACCACACCGTCGTCAACTGGTAAGTCTGAACGACGATCTGCAAGCTCGTTGAAAAGAAAAAAATCGGTCCCTAATTTTTTCGTTAAAGCGAAAAGAAAGCTACTAAATGAAAAAGACTAACTTTTTGTCGCTTTTGACAAATGTTTAATCATTGCATTTTTTCTGTATATACGTAGATTAATATTTTATATTATTTTTTGAGTTTATAAGCGAAGTTATTAAATATATTTTATGCGTTTTTTTTTTTTATTTTGTTTTTTTATATTTGTTTCTTCTAAGAGAGCAGCGATTTATTATACTTTAAAAAGTAATGTATATTCTGTTTGCCAGTGAGCGTATATACATATATACATATATATATGTATATGAATGTGTTATGGTGCTTCTAACTAGAATCTAAATTAAAAATACAAACATCAATCGGAAATATTTTATAAACATTCATATTTTAATACAAAAAAAAAATATATATATATATAATAAAATTAAATAAATAAAAGTATCTACAGAACCAGAAATTATGATAAAATTTGCTATACGATCTAGAAATGTTAACAATAAAATAGACATTGAGGAAGAAATACTGATAAAATTAATGGTGAAGAAAATTTGAATAAATAACAGAATAGAATAAAAATATGGTAGATAGCATTCTCATATATTTCTTGAATTTTTATATCAGTTTATTTGCGATTTAGGAGGCTGATGAGAGAATGCCTGAATTATTATTTTAAGGGAAATATAAATGAGTAGATTATAAGTTTTAATTTAGAGAATATTGTACGATATAATAGCTTTAAAAAAGGAGATAATCTAATTAGTTTCCAAGCTGTTGTAAATATACAAGTAAGCAATTTAATTATGCTGGGAATCGTTTTGCTTCCTGAAATTTGCTAGTTATTTTTTAAAAAATTAATAAATTTTTTTTTAGGGAATAAATCTACAACTTTTTTACAACAATAAACTAAATTTAATCGGACGAAAATTACTATTTCCGCATATATACCTGAACTTTTTGTTATCTAATTATTCTTCGAGCTTATCATTAATAGGAAAAATAATGGAGGAAGAAAAACGTGCCTATTATTAACAACAAGACTTCAATCAACGATGTGGAAATATTATTAATATGAGAGTATACCGGGTTAAATGAAAGTCCCGTTTTTCCATTTACTCGTGTATACCAAAGAATCTTCAACATTGAATGAGAAATTGTTAATTCGAACGGATACCGACAAATGACTCGTCAGATTATATAGCGGAGAATGCAGTTTGTTGATAATTAAAAGAATTAATTTCAACAAAAAAGGTGTCCTTACAAGCTAATCTTGTAACGTTTCAAAAAAGTTTTTTCACTAATCACGCTGAGAGTAAATAATTCTGTTCAAAGAACATCTACATTTACTTGGCTAAAGCGTCGCTGTTTAAATGGAATCAATAGAATAACTTTTTTCCCGGAAGTGTAGTTCTTTTAATGTAAACGGCGAAAGGTATTTTGTTGTCTGCTCGACAAGGACTCGACTTATTAACCAAAAAAAACAAAATCGTAGCAATATTTAAGGATAACTGTTTAGACAATAATAATAATGTACCGTAGAAATTCAAAGATTTTGTCTGCATTCATTTTATTTGCCGGATCATAAAAACAAAAAAAACAAAAAAATCATTTAATAATAACATTGTTTTTTCTAATATCTACCATTACTACTTTGCTTACTTCGTTAAAAATAAAAAAAAACTTCAACAAAACAATCAACACGAATCATAAATCTTATAAAAACATTTATTAAGAACAGCGTCACAATTTATAATTACTGGCTTTTCGTATTTTATTAAATAGTGTTACAAAAAACAAAACAAAACAAAGAAAAAAGATGGAAATTAATTAATTGAAATGAACGTATTATTAACAGCTTATAAATTTCAAAATCTACAATATATAATACAATTTTTACTTTTTTTTTACTCGAAATTGTTTAATCGATTAAAGTGAAAATCGTTTTTTTTTCTCGAGTTCATTTCGTCCGTTACTTTTTACGCCGCGATTTCCTTTAAAAATATTTTTTTAAAATGAAGTTCTAATTTTTTCGAATTGTGACCAGTAGAACTTTTCTTTCTAAACACGATGAAAGTTTATTGAGCAGAGTTTAACAGAATGACTACTGCGATAGTTATAAACTTCCTTCTTTCGCGGACTAATTTTCTTTTCTTTTTTTTTTTTTTTTTTTTTTTTGTAATTTAACTCTACCACCAACTATAACCGTTTATTCAATTGTTTTTCTTTTTTCTAATATTTTAACAATACCTCTATTAACACTGATCTCGAACACGTGATGTCTGCCTTAACATGCATCTTCTAACGTTGAACTATATAACGACGCCTTACTGCAAAGCCGACAGACACCGAAACTTGAGAAATTTCGTTCCTTAAGTTCTCAAAAGCAATTTCAAACTCACCTATTAGTTCTCGAGCTTATTTGCGCGCGAATGGTTCGCGATAAATGACGTAATTTTTTATTATCTAATCGTGAAAAAATATCAAAATAAAAACCAATAATTAAATAATGATGTTTATACACTCCTCCGGTTTACAAAAATCATATCCACGATTATAAAATTAAAAAAAAAAAAAAAAAACGATAAAATTCATTGGAGTACGTTTTGTATTTCAAGATACAGATGACCGAAATACAATTAACAAAAAAGACATTAAGGGAAAGAAAATTAAAAATATGAAAAATGGCAACTGACCTGATACCTCCTTCGCGGTGTAGTTTCTAATTTCAAATCAAAACTGTGTATATAGCTTCTTACACATCCATGACGTAGCGCAATTTCCGGTTTCTAGTGGTTTTATAGCGATTAATCAAATTGTATTTCAGTTTAAAGGTAAAAATTATTCTCGAAATATAACGGTATCATCCGTATTTCTTAATTAATAATAAACTCGAAATATTTATATTATTCAAATTTCTAACTTAAATACGATTTTTTTACTTTTCTTCTTTATTAACTTCTGCTGACGTATAGCACACGACAATGGCATTTATCAGCCTCATTTTTACAAAACCAAAATGACACACTCGCATCCAAATAGTGTTAATTCATTCGCGCGACTTAATTTGAAATATCAAAATCTCTTCACGAACCTTCTTAAACTGAAAAAAATCGAACATTTCTCTCAGATTAATCAACATATTTTCTGTACAGATATACCTCCTTTTTAGTTTGCATCGTATTCATTTTCTTTTTCCTTCTCCGTCGTTTTTTACTTTTTGAATTTGTCGGACATTAACACTTACGTAACAATTAATAATGTCCTGCGCTACAGATCCAACCAAGCATCAATATCGATTCGGTGCATTACTATCCTAATTTCAGTCGTCCATGATGCTTAACTGTGTACAATGTAGTGATTTCGGTGGTTTAACTTTTAACAAATCTGCCCCTCCTTTAGTGTTAACTTTATTGCTATCAAACACATACTCAAGTTTGCACAATGTTTTATTTGGTCGATGCAAAGGCAATTCTTCTTTTCTATCTTTTCCGCTCATCGACTCGCTGACAATGGTGTTGCTTATTTGTCTCGCCAAAAAAACACAAGAGCAGACTAATTCGGATAAGGCGCCACACAACACATTGTACTATAAATATATGACGACGCTGGTTTATCATCGGAAGAGTAAACTAGCGGAATTTTGAAGGTACAAAAGTGCAGATTTTTCCCTATTAACGTCGATCAAACTTATAATGATCGAGGGGAATTTTAATGACGCGATAACAATGATTTAATCCTCATTAGCCAAACAGAACACACATCGATACGTCTTCGGCATGTTCCGCATCCTCGGAAATGTTTAATAAATAAAATTTTGATTTTAAGACGGAATTATTTAAGTCAAGAAACACGGTTCTGCGATTACCGAAATAAGAACGAAAAGAAAAAGGACTTGGAGATATTTACAAACGACGTGTATATTATTTATGAGGTTCTTGAAAAATGAAAAAAAAAAAAAAAAAAAAAACGATTTTTTAAAGACACCTGTGTCTGCCAACGTAGAGCAAAGCGTATTTACCGAGAAATATTCAACGGCTAATTTTAAAGGCTTTATCATTAAAGCGAATCTCTTACAAAATATATAATGGTAATATTTCTATACTTTTAGTTTTTAAGTCAGTCACTTCCGCGTAAACGCAGTTCTTCCGAATGAGACGGCGAAAATCCCCGTATAATTTATCTAACTTTTCGAAACTATAAAATGTAAAGATGTTCGATATTCGGACTAATTTTTTCCTACGCGCTACTATTACCAGTATTACCGGCGCTGCTACTGCCGTCATTCGGAGTCTGTTTTTGAACGCTTTGCAATATATCATCCTGCAGCTTCTTGTCATAATCGAAATACGACGAACTGATCGATCTTGACTCATTTCTCTCTTGCTCACTTTGCCACCGAACCTGATCAACGAAAAATTATACTGCATTATAGTTCGGCTGCATACATTTGGTAATAAAATATATATCGCGATACATTTTGTCGTTAAATTAGAAATTGCTAGAATATATACATTAAGGATTATGTGCAATTTTTACGCTAGGATAATAATAAATTCTATTACAGTTTTTGATTATTTAGAAATCATGTAATCGTAGATTTATCGCTGGATAAAGGTGTCCACATTAGCCCCTCCTCCTCACCAGTTGGTTTACATTTAATAGGTACGAAACTATAACTTTTTAGTTTATTTCTAGTTTAATCGCTGTACAACTATCAATAAATTTATATCTTACTGAAAATTGAATGAAAATACAAAAATTTGTACTTTTTGTGGTTTAAAATATTTCAGATTTAATCTAAATAATTTAGTAAGCGAACTAACGTAGAATTTTAAAAAAAAATCACACTATTCTGTGATATATATGTATATAGGTTTTGAACAATGATGGTAAAAATCTTAAAAATGTAAGAGTAGTTAGTGTAATTATTTGCTATGATGGTTTTAAAAAAGTTATTATAAATTTGCGATTAAATTATTCTACATTGAGTAACAATTTTTTTTTCACTATAGAAAATTTAAATTGTTATTTTACAACATTTAGAAAATTCTTTACTAAAAAAAAAAAAGTATTAAAATTTTAATTTTAATTATAATTTTTAAAAAATGAGCTTAAATCCGTTATAAATCTGTTGCGCACTCCACGCCTACGATATACACGTATATATATATATATATATATATATATATATATATATATATATATATATATATATATATATATAGTGCTGATTTGCATCACGATACCAGTATAATCGGCTACTGGTTTTTCTTTTCTTTTGTCGTTTCGATTTTTTCTGATTTTTCGCCTTTTTGTCTTTTTTTAACTCCGTCCGCCAAAATTGAATTATACGAAACACCGTGTAAGTTCACAATATCTTACAAATTAATCAGATTTACGGAAGAAGAAATTATTGTTTTTTCGTAAGTTTTTTTTACGAATTTCTGTCTACTATCTTCTTTCAATTTATTTCTCTATTTTCGTTCTTGTCTTTAAACAAAGTACGATTTGCCATATACGTTAGGGTGGTTTTTATTTCCATTTTACGAAGAATGATATAGTCAATCGAAATCATTTTTTTTTTTTTTAAATTATAAAACTGGTATCTGGTAGCCCAGGAAAATTTTAATGAGGTTCGAAAAGTCAAATTTACAAATATAAATCTTTTTTAAAACGCTATTGTAGACATCTGTTTATTAGATCTAAATTCGTGAAAACCGTAACAGATTAGCTCATCAGCTAGCTTTCGTTTTATGTTGTTTTTTTCGGAATCTTCCATTTTTAATATTTCAGAAAAACGGTTCAATATAGAACACCGTATTTTCTCGCGTAATTTACGCCCTCGCATAATTTACGCATCCTAATTTTTGGAGAAATAATATAAATCATATTTTCGCGTTATTAAGATATATACATTAATAGGTTCAACATTACTAGACAATGTCTAATTTCTTAGAAGTAAATTACCGGTACTCGAATTTATAAATTGCCGTAATGTAGAGTTACATCTATTATTGTATAAATATATTTTTCGAAGTAAAGGTAACTGATTTCACTTAATGAGTGTTTTGTTTAGGTAAGAGGTAATTTCGAAATACACACCTATTACGTATAACTCGCAAAATGCTGGTTGATCTGATTTCCCGCGTAATTTAAGCACCCCCTTTTTTGGCAGGTTAAAAACGGCAAAAAAGTGCGTAAATTACGCGAGTAAATACGGTAATATTAATTTTTTGGCATGCGTACCATGTAATAATCTGGTTTGTGTATAGTATTGTTCAACTGTATACGGGTAATACGGGGCTGTCGCGTACTGAAAAAAAACCTTAATCGTTATTTGCCTCGACTGTACAATTAAAAAGCGATGCGAAACCACTTTTTCCCATAAATGGCTGAACGAACGAAACTACAGATATACACGAATATATATTGGAAACATTGTACCTTTTGCCGATGTTGTTTAACAGCATCCAGACATCGATCTATAATCATTTTTTCCGTGAGCACTCCATCTTCTGATGCGTAAGCGGCAGCCTGCCAGGATACTCCTAGTTTCGCTATTTCTCTGCCAGACATGCCTTCAACTAATCGTGCCATTTGCGAACACAAAGAACCGTAATCGAACTGAGCAACTTTCAGACGCCTATAAATGTAACATTGTTGTTGTTCAGTAGAGAAAGTTTGCATTTGTCAGAATCGAAAAAGCTAGTCAAGTGAATTTCGGTAATCCGATAATATAAATTTTGCGTATAAATTCCATACTTTAAATCATTTTGTTACCTTCAAATTAAATTGACTTCGGTCAATTTCGTTATTAAAGAAATTTATTTTAAAAGTCCTTTACCAGATCAAAGCATGCAATTTTTGAATAACCTAGAAAACCGTCGACCGACCACGGCGCAAAGAAAATAAAAACATAAATTTAAATATAATTAATAAAAATATGATACGCGCACTCCTTCACAACCACACACGCGTATAATACATACGCACATACGCAAACACGAAAATATAATTCAGTAATTACTGTAACATTACAACGACATGCCAGTTACAGAAACAAATATTGCGGGAACCGGCAGAATTCCATAAAACCACATATTAACCTCTATCGGTTATATGTAAACTTAATGAAACCGATGAAGAAAATCTCTAGTACAAGTTATTATAAAAAATATTTTAAAATGGCTATACCACTCGTTTGGTTATCACAAAAAGTCGAAAATTACGAATTTCTTCAAAAATGAGAAAAAATTCAACTACTGTAAGATAGTAATCTTTTTCTTTCTTTTATACACTTACTCGTATTTTATATCGATTTAAGGGGAGGTTCTCATCTGGAGGCCCCAAAACGACGTAATTTTCTCGAATTTTTTTCTAATAGAGGGAAATAAATTAGACACTCAAACTTTTTGTCACTTGCTTAGTGTGTTATAAACTACAAAAAAAATAATTTTTTAATAAAAAATATTGGGACAATAATTTTTGACATGTCTTGTAACGTGACCGTCTCAAAAAAAGGTACCTTACTGTTGCCCACTCTAGCACCTGCAAAAATGATCAAAAATCAATAATCGAAATTTTTTTATAAACTATATGAGTGTAGTTGGAGCCCCTACTAGAATCATCCATGAAAGTCAAAATTTACCAAAATGGCGGACGTTTGAATTTTTACATGCAGTTTTTCACGATTTTTTGCTCTTTAAAGTACTGTAAAAAAAAAAATTATGCATATATCATCTTGATTGTAGTAGGAGCTCTAATAACTTAAATCTACTTTAAAATGAAAAAAGAAAAAAGGCGATCCGTCATGTAGTTTTTGAGAAATCTTGGCCAACAGTTTGAAAAACACGATTTTTCAGGAAACACGATTAAAGATTTTATCAACGATTTTTCTGTGTTAACATAAAAAAATATATACCTTGTGGCTAATCAGCAATTCTAGGGCCATACATCAGTCCTTCCTCAAGTTCATAATGCTCCTGAAGGGTCCGTTGGTCGGCTTTTTTCGAAAGTGCAGCTGCCCTTGCTCCCTCCAACAAACTGCTCACAGCCGCAGTAACGCGTTTTGTATTAGTTAAGCGGGCAAATTATTGGCTTCGAGCCTAACTGTAATTCCTAAGATGTCCATAATTTTTAACAGTGTTGTATATCCTTCATTAAATAAACTAGTAGCGATGTAAGCGGCAATTCCTACAGTCTTGGCACCGCAGTGAAGTTGTTTCGGAGCGAGCTTCCAGACGCAAGAGTTCACTGACTTGTTCGAGTTTTGTGTGTTTCCTCCAGTGCAATGCTACATCAAATCATGCAATAACAAAGACTCAAATATAGGCTTGATTGCATTTTGAACGTTGTCTGCAAGAGGTAGTTTGTGCTCAAATAACTTAAGAGTACCGTTGGCTTCTGCTACGCGCCATTTACGCCAGCTATCCTTTCCGGCCGGACAATATTGGTGCTGCGAATTTCTATCGGTTGAGATATTATGGTAAAAGACAGCCCCCACGGCATCCTTCAATGCCCCTGCCGAATCTGGATTTCGTCGAATCACCAATCCATAATATGTTGTTAAGTTACAAATTACTTTATCAGTCAATTTACCTATACCTTTACCTCCGAGATTCTTTGTTTTCTTTTTTAAAGCCCTGAGACGAGTTCCCAATCGTTTCTGGACATGGCCCACGCATTCTTTTTTTCTTACTATGGGGTCGTCGTAAGGATTTACATCTAATATGACCTTAAACGTTTTCGTATCGCCATCACCAATGTATGAGTCATACTTTATACCGAGTAATTCTTGAGAACGAGATAACATTTCTGTGATTGCGTCCACTTCCATTTTTCCGGAACTACCATGATGGTTTGCCGTGCATATCTCTTCATGACTTTCTTTCCATGAACTAAATCTGACGGTTCCTTCTTTGCTTTTTTTATTGGCACTAACTTGACAGAAAGATTTCACGCAAACATTAAGAACCTTACTGGTATTTTTTCCGATAACCGTGGCAAAACCAAGAGTCGTACCTTCAAATTTTTTCGGAGTCATAGCATACATGCGACATCTGGTGGTACTTTTGGTAACTCTACTTACCATAGTATGGATGTATGCACGCGTTATTCAAAAATATTGATGTAAAATACACTCCGTTCGAACTTTCAATTTTTGACTAAAAAAATGGGTCTCGTTTTTGTTCCATAAATTACAAAAAAAAACATATATTCGAGCAAACGGTTTTGGGAATATATTCTACATATAATTTACTACAAAAAAATGAAAAAAAAAAAAAATCCATTTTTTGGTCGGTCCTGATGAGAACCTCCCCTTAAGCTTTATTTTATCACAATTGTACTTTCATATATACATACAAATTTTGCTGATTGCGCTTTAGAATTTACGGAATATGGTAAAGCCGCGATTATAAATAAATAACTATTCGTTTGATCAGTGAAAAAAGGGATTCCACAAAATATTTAATGTATAACGACCGCATTACTCGACCCTTTCAAAGTCGCTGATTTCCACTATAGTATATATGTGTACGTACACGGTGAAACCATTTAATATAAAATTCGATTCAAAGTGCGCTAAATACAAAAATGAATGTTTATCAGTTAAAAATAGATTCTATGTTTTCCGTGAAATGTAATAGATAATCTAGTTTAGTGAAATAAGCAGAAATATCTTTTTCGACATTCTATTAAACAAAAAAAAATGTAGAACCACTATTAACGCGTGTCAGCGGAACTAAACGCCAAGACAAAATATGATCACTATTCATTGCGGTAGTGTATACATAACAGCGGTCAAAAACTGTTACCGAAAAGATGTTTTAACAACTGATTTCAGTATAAATCAGTTAATATTTAGTAAATAAACGACAAGTTGACTATTATGAGAAAACGTTAATTTTAGTGGTTTAGTTTTACAATTTCATATTCGGTTGCTTCTTATATCCGGAGATCTCGAAAGTTTTAGCGATTTAACACAAAAAATAGTTTTGCTAGCTGTAGTTTCGTAAAAAACTTATTTCGACTACCAATTTGAATCGGTCTTTGCGTTAATTGTGCAATTTTATACAAAGAAATTAGAGCAACATCAGGGCTTTTAAGAAAATTTAAAATTACATACGAGAAAAGCAACGACGAAGTAAAGAAAATAAGAACATCGGAAACGAGTACAGGAGTACTGCGTGAAAAATGAATCGAAAAAAAAAAAAAAAAAATTGAATCAATCACGATTTAGAGTCCGATAAAAGAAAAATAAGAAATCAATGGATAATTTGTAATGGTATCTAAATAGGTTTTACAATTTTATATTAAAATAAGCTAGGAACTTTGCCCTCTATCCGCTTCGATCGCTTCCAGCATTGTTAATTGTTAAACTATCAAAATATTAAGTGATATACTCCTTTATACGCTATTTTATTAGTTACTACTTCTCTATAAAACAAATTCTGATGTTCGATGCTCTCAAATTCCCCACGTTTAATTATTTCTGGCTCTTCGATTATAATAATGTAAATGACAGCACACGACTTCTTCCGTCTTATAATTGTCAACTAACGCCGTTAAGATATAACGCGAATGAAGCGAGCAAATGTTTTTAAATACTATTCACGACTTTTCAATTTTTAGTTACTTCTGGTTTTTTGATAAATAATTGCAGTAGTAATTTTCAAATTTTTAAACCAATCACAAACTATGTCTAATACTGAAAAATTGCATAACGCTTTTTATATAGAGATATAAAGACAGAGTACTACATTTGTAAATCCCATATATTGAAAATCATCGAATTGTTTTAAATTTGTTTTACTACTAGAGTAACAATGATTAGTTATATAGAAAGTACATTTTATTGTTCCATCTTAAGTACCAATTGAACAAAAACATAGACATATCCGATAAATCCAAAAAAAAAACCTGTTGTTTAAATGTTTATTTTTTCCTCCTTTTTTGTTCTTTTATTTAAGTTTATTAATTTAGATTTTTATAAAATATTTTATTTTGTACTTTTATTAATCATCTTCGAAAGTTAATACCTTTCAGATCTTGTCCGGACATTACTTTCGAAACTTTTTTATATATCGAATTATACTAATTTAACCGTACAATAAAAAGTTTTTGAACTGTAAGGGGCAAAAGTTTCATAATTCGCTTACCCGGGTGATGTAATAAATTGCAGCAAAAATATTAAACCCTAATTGCAGAGGAAAAGGCAACGGTAAGAATTAACAGAAAAAAATTCCGCCTAAACAGCAGAGAAGGGCATTAGTAACGTCGAAAATATTGAAACGGTACGAAAATAAAGAAATCAAGAGAACTCAAGGTTAATCGCATACAACGCTATACATCTCTAGTATTATTTCCGTCTATCTTTATCAGTATCATCTAATTCACGAGATTTCAGAAAAATATCCCTGACTTTTTCGACCGATCTTCATTTATCTAACTTTCAGAAACTGCACGACAAACTAAAATCCGGAACATACCTGAAAGATACATCGAGTATTCTTTCAAAATCAATTATACAAAAAATGGTATCTAGGAAAAATAATGTAGCATTTTGTATCAGCGACAAACTTGATCTACCTCAACAATGGATAAAGTTACACGTAATTAAAAATTGGCAAAAATTAGTAGGTAATGGGAAAAGATCGATATCAATACACCGACACGAACACCGCATGTTCATTTAATTTTGCAACTGTTAAATCTTCCGTTATACACTCCTCAAGATTACAGAGAAAGCTTTTCCGTAGAGAGAAAAATTTTAACTTTCCAAAATTTCGCAAAAGTAGATGACTAAGAATGTGAAATAAATTAACGAAGCATGAAAAGTTCATTAATTATTAGTATTACCATAAATTACTAGCATTGCCATTATCATTATTATAATCCATAGAAAGAGATATGCTAAAAAAAATCGAAAAACGGTTTACAATTGTTAAATTATAATTATCAGTCGAAAAATGTTTTACATTTTTCACCAAGCCGTTAAAATTAAAAAGGAACAATGTCACAAAGTTAATTTTAAGTGATACACTCTAAAAGTTACTGGACATTTCAAATACTTGCTAGTAATTATAGATTATAAACTTTTTACTTAAACTAAAAAAGTTCAAAACTAGAAACCAGACACCAGCAACATCCTAGTTTTTACTGAGACCCCGCTAAAACTATAATTGCATAATCATTCCGCACAAATCACTTGTAGAATACACTATGGGCCACTGTTAATTAAGTTTTTTTTTTCAACGTATCAAACTAAGAAGAATGAATTAGAACAATTCTTTTCAGTCTAATGAAAAGTGTTAATTAATATATGTAGAGCGTTCTCACCACAGCAGGAATAATTTTAAATAAAGTTCTTGCTTCGCATCTACAAATATTATGTAGGACACTAGTATTCACATTTATATAAAAAACAAATTTTTTAAATTCAAGAACGATAAAATGGACCGTGAATTGGAATTACTGTTATCATACAAACGTCGAAATAAAATTTACAAAAAAAAAAAAAAAGAAAAAAAAACACTTAAAATTTAAGACTAGTATAAAATTTTAGCAACAAGGCGGTAAAATAAAACTGCCGCATGATTTACTAGTTAATTACCCCCAATGAGCAACAAAAATTTAACATCATTCGAAAATTCTCATTCACTGAGCTTTTATTAATCGTGAACGAAAAAATGGGTGAATATCCGCTTAAAATCAGACTAAGCGAAAAATATTCCTCCTGTACTTATAAAAACAACCAGCTGGTCACATTTTTTTTTTCACTGTTCACTATACAAATCAGGGACTTTAATACCAGATTAAGAGATTTTAAAAATACAAATATAGCAAAGAGATTCTAAATTTTTGCGTCCAAAATTGAGGGATGCAGTTTTTTTAAAATTTTGTAAATAGTGTTACAGACAGTTTTTATATACGCGCGCGCGCACATACACACACAATATATATAACTCTGTCCTTCAAGCCTCGCAAGGGGGTAAGACTCCTGATCTTTTTTCTTCTAAACTTTTTAGAAAAATCGTTTTCAATTGACCACGTTATTCTTACTCGTCTTTTATTTTTAAAAACATGTTAGTAATTGTACAATACAGCATTTAAACTTTGATATCTAATATAAATTAACGGGAGATAATCACGGGACAAAAAATGTAGTCTGCCCCCCCCCCCCCGGGAGGGGGGTTAAAATGACATAGTCATTATTGTACATATATGAGAATTTTGCCGTCACTATTCACATTAGCATACGTAATATTTGAATACTTTATACAATTAAATTATTAACGCGATCTTATATATATATGTATACTATCTTGTTTAATTTCTTTTATTTTATTTTGGATAGCAATTCTTATTAACAATGGACTCATAATAACGGCGATGATAGTAATAATAATAACTAAGCAAAATAATGAACAAATTAAAATAAAATACAAACTTAGACCAAATAAATAAATAAAAATTACACTATAATTAAGACCTGCATAACCCGCTCTTTGATAAGCAGATTATTGCTATAATGAAGTTGTTTTAAGACTGTCTTCGTTTGAGATTATGCCTGTTAGTGATGCTGCGCCAACAGTCGCATAGTTCTTATAAGGTTTAAGACAAAAATAAATTTAAAAAACATATATATTATTATTATTTCAAACAAAAGAACTCTAAGTACTTTACTGGATCAGAAAAAAACACAATTTTTATGCTATTGAAACACTCCCAAATAAACGAAAAATATATAATCAGAAAAAATTTATAAATTTATACCTGCTACCCTGTAATGCTGGTTGTAGAACAAATTTGTCAAAGTACAAACGAACAAGACGTTCTCTTTCTTCCAAACCAGGTAAGGAAAATTCAACCATTTCATCCAATCTATCGTTAACTGCCCAATCAAATTGTTCAGGTGTATTACTAGCTAAAACTAGCATAAATCTATATATTTAAAAGAACGTTTCACTAGAAGATAAATTGTATTCATATATAACACAGCTAATATACGTGTACATTCATGTATTTACAAGTGTATCGAGGTATATAAATTATTGTACACTGGGGTTTAAGAGGGAAAAAATTGAAATTACTTGTTTGACTGATCTCCCGTTCTATACAGGAAGGCGTTTAAGGTTGCTCTTAAACTTTCGCTAATATATTCGGAACTTCTTTTCCTTAAAAATGCATCAGCTTCGTCTATAAATAGCAGTAAGCCTTTACGTGAACTAGAAGCCCAATCGAATACTTTGTGTATCGCAGTTACACCCTCGTTACCCATCGGGGCTACATCTCCGCCAGTCAGTATCGCGTAATCCATTCCAGAATGTGTAGCCAATTTCTAAATAACGAAACATCAATAGTAGTTATTTTCTCATTATAATTACGTTATCGATACTGCAATAAAGTGCCGTTTGTACCGTGTGTAAAAAATTACCTTTGCAAACATCGTTTTACCAGTTCCGGGTGGACCGTGCATCAGGATATTTCTATACATACCACGATTCCGTTTGGTATTCTTCGTTGCAATCGCAATATCTCTAAACGAACAGAAATATTAATTTAAAACATATTCTAAGTCGCATCGTACTAAAATTCAAACCTAATATTTAAATTAGAAAAAAAAAAAAAAACACAATTTTAACTTGAACTTTAGGACTTTGTAAATGGATACATTTATTTTTAATCGTTTTCTTGCTCTGAAAAACGTTACAACGAAGTTTAGACTTTTTAATAGTACAATACATGTGTAAACAACAAACATAATTGAATAGACAGAACCGGATATTGCTTTTAACGCGCACTGACTTAAATTTGTAAAAGGTAATTACGAATTTTTCAAAAATCATATCAAAGATATCGAACTATTTTCGCGCTACATTTATTAAAATTCCAATCAAAAACTTCAGCTAGGAGGAACCATAGGAAAAGTAGATGTACTATTTCGTCAATACCTCTATAACAGGGATAAGCGATAAGTAAATGAAACAACTTTTTATAAATACTTATGAAATACTTTCAAATAAAGGGAAAAACACTTTTATAAAAAATAACAGAAGAAATTCTACTTTCGACTTCAGGCGTTCAATGATCAAAAGTTTTACATCTGTGCTAAGTTCATTAGTTTTTAAAATAATCATCCATAATGGATTGCCAGACAGACGCAAAAATCTAACTGGAATAGTTCGTTTTATAACAGCCTCATACTAGAAAAAAAAAGTTAAAAAAAACTGTTGACAATCCTAGAAAAGCACGATGATAGTTTTTCCTCGCTAACTCTCTCAGCACTACCAACAAATAAAACGTTCCGTGTAATTAAAAGTGGATGGTCCCAAATTTTACAACATACAAAGCACTAAATTGCCTATTGTAATTTTTATTGGATTTTAGCCGCTGTAATAGCTTATTAGCAACTTTCATATTAAATGTCCGGTGGAGAAATAATCAAAGAAACTCAACATTTGTATTAAATAGTGCTTCGAGCAGAGACTCGATAAAGATTCGTTCTCTGGCATTACAAGAAATCAAATCTTCGATAACGTTTATATTAAATCTTTGACAAATTTTGTATCAAACGTAGCCTTAGAGCAGTCACGCGACAACAATCGTATTACTGACGTATACTCCGGTATTTTTAGTCATGCAGCGAAGTACCAAAGCTAATTGAGAAAGAAACAAATCTGCCCCCGGTATTTCCTAAGCAACAAAGATTATATTTGGTTAAAGAGACAGTTATTAGCTTGCCCGTAGAAATCTGATTTGAACATTAGAAGAAAATGCTTAATAATGTGTAAAACGGTTCCATCAATGTTAAAAGTTCAGATTTGATATCTGTTCGAATTTAGATTATATTTCTAGGCGCTATGAGCACTTCTCCAATATTAGGATATCCATAAGCATACACGCAACAATCACAACGGCGTAAATAGCAAATCAGATATCGAATAATTACGAACCGGGTACCTCGCGCCACTTTGAACGAACTCCATGAGCGTTATGCACTGCACATTTTTTTTTTGATCTGAGCAATAGCACTCTATATACGGCTAGACTCATCTGTCACTATTACAAGGTGACAATAAAGAAGAATACTACATCTAACTTTTTTAAATTCCCGGTTTATTCCCGATTTTCCCAATTCAAATTATTCTCTTGTCTTGGTTACTATATAGAATTGTACAAAAGTATTCACGAACGTTCTTCTGCTTACATAATAACAAACCCAAACACTTACTTTATTATTACAAAAGTTAACAATGAAGTTTATAACAGGCTGATTTACCCATTCAAAACTTAAATAGTTCCGACTTATATTAATATTTACATTTGTAATCACGCGCAGACTTCAAGGGGTTTACGAAGCTCAATCCCCTCCGAAAGTTTTACAGACAAGTTTCAACCCTCCCAATAAACATAAATATTTTACTCGTCACGAAAATAGACTTACCGTTATAGAAAAAGTCGTTTAATCGAAAAATAGAGGCAAGTTGTAAAAGAATGGAATTTTTTTTTTGTTACTATTGATAATGATTGAGCGCCGCAGCATATTTTATACCAAAAAAAAAAAAAAAATCGTAATTTATTACTGAGTAAAGTACATTATAAAATATAAATTCATTTTTCGCTTTAAATGATTTTTTTTTTTTTTTAAATCAAAACTATCGTTTAACTGATTTTACTTTTTTCCCGGGGTTTACAATAAAATTCCCAGCTTATTCCCGGTTTCTGATGACCATGCTGCAATATAAGTTTTAACACCAATTGCACCGAGTGACGTAGTGCAGAAGCAAATATCAGACCGTTAGTTCACTATATAAAAAGAAAGAAAAAAACTAAAGCTGGTTTAGGTATTGGAATGCGGGCAAAGCCGCAACAAGAAGCCAGTATATTATAAATAACGAATTTAAAAAACATAAAAACCAGCTCTCAATGAGTAATCATAAAATAGCAAGATAGTAATAATATTGATTATTTAAGATGTAATGAAATACTGAAGCGGAGGTAAATAAAATATCAGTAGAAACAAAATAAATTGGAAATCATTTTTTTTTTTAAAACTTTTTGAAGTTATTTTGTTCACGTTTTAAACATTTTTCCGCTATAATGATCACTAATTAACTCAATTAATATAAATCCTTAACTTTATTATTACCAAAGTCAATAATGAAGTTTATGATAAGCTGATTTACCCCTTCCCTATCTAAATAGTTCCGACTAATAAACTTTACTTGATGTTTAATTTTTACTACATCTGCAATCATACGCGCTGACTTCATGGGATTTACGAAGTTCAAGCTCCTCCGAAAGTTTTACCGGGAGCGTTCAACCCTCTCAATAAAGTGAAATTCAAGAAGCCAGTATATTATAAAGAATTTAAAGAACATAAAAAAACCAGCTCTCAATGAGTAATCGTAAAATAGCAAAATCGTAATACAGACAATCATAATTAAAATGTAATGAAATAGGGTTGTATTCAATTTGTTAGCGCAAAGATGATAATTTAATTATAGCTCTTACAGAATCCCAATGATAATATTATAATCATATCTGTAATATAAGAATTTGAAAAATTTACTATAACACAGTTTGACATCCCTGTTAACTTTCGGTATTAGTTACAAAATCTATTGTTATCTAACAAATTATCACTGCTTTTTATTTTCCGCAATTAAAAAAGGTACAATATTTTAATAAAAAATGCTTATCAACTACGAATTTAGCAAATTAGTTACCTTAATCTTTCTTCCAGCGTTGGCGCCAATATAACTCCAGATAATGCGTCTCCGGATTTAAAACTTATTTTCTTTGCAGTCAAAATTGGATGTTTCAAAGATTCTAACAACGAAAACCTTGACGTTTCTCTTACCAATGAAGGTTTTCCTATAAGGAAGACATTTAAAATCAACATAACAATAAACTATAAAAAAACTTTAAATAAGAAAACGTATAAAAATTCTTGTCGCAATGGTATAATAAACTCAGCAACGTAAATATAAACCGGAGAAAAAATCTATATATATATATATTTCACTTAAATCGATTTTTCGAACATAATCGTTAAACAAATATTTTAACACATCACCGATTAACTAAATGGCGTGGTAGTTTCGAAACTCACAATAGTTCGGTTAAAAACTAATAATATTTATTTATCATGCGTTTTTCTGCTTCTTTCAACAAGTTTCACTCATGAATAATCAACCACGATCTGCGATAACTATATATAACCTTCAATTCGAAAAACCAAGAAAATTCTTCCATTCCGAAACTTAACCAGAGTTACTTCTAACTACGTTGAATGTATTCCCCTACGAAATTAGTCTGCGATAGTACGGGTTTTCATTTTTAATACTATATTTATTTCAAGAAAGACGTGTGGTATCAAAATGTAATCTGTTCATATTTAAACGTCCAATAGCAGAAGAAATTAATTAACGTAATATGGATTCCACATCCTAGCAAAATTGAAAAGAACGAAGAAGCAGATCTAGCCGTTAAACAATCAACGCTCATGTATCCTGTAGGAATTTTGTCGAGTTCAGCGTCACATCATGGTCGACAAAATATCTTTCAGATTTTCTACTCTTCCACAGTACTACAAAACATAACCGACCAGGCAGATAAACCGCACACGTGGAAAAAAAGAGTTGCACTGTGCCGAGCACTACTGGCCATTCCCGCCTCACATATAATTTTCTCATGTCTACATCCGATCCACCCATTTGTACAACATGCAATATTCGAAGAACAACCGACAACATTCTTCTTATTCGTTCGGATTACTGTTTTTTCCGTACACATTATAACTTACCAGTCTCGCTTTTCGAAATTTTTAAATCTAATAATAAAAATAAGTTACTGTCCTTCCTGTGAATCACTCCCAACTAATTAACTCCCTATAGCTGAACGTAATATCAGTCTTCTGGCCACAGCTGCAGTATACGAAGCGATAAAAAATAAAAATAGATATAATTTTTGTTAGGCCAAAAACATGTTCAGATCGATGTAGCTACTTCGGAGATTTTAATAGTTTTATCGCCTGACTTAAAAAAAAATAATAGTAATAATTCGATTTCTAACTACAGATTTCCGGATATAATGTACGTCACATTCTAATTTATAGTACCTGCTTTAAATTTCTCTATTGATACGGATTCAGCACTTGTAATGCTATATTTTGACGGTAACCGAGGTAGAAAAATATTCTCTGATACTCTCATTAATTCACGATCTGTCGAACATCGTTCTTTTTGCGTCGCCGCTACATCGTCTTGTCAAGCATGCCAACTCGGCCAAAACCAAAAATCCCCGTGCACGGTCGTAAGAAAATAATCGCATCGGGATAGAGATTGCGTTAATGTCTGCGTGGTAGTGGTCGGTGGCTAAGGCAATGAATGTATCGAGTGACATTGAGGTGCAAGCGGATTTTGTAAATCTCGCTAAAATCAGACGGGGTAGTTAGTGCGTTATGAGACTCTCGAAACATCGATGAACGTTGATCACTTTTGATCGTGCATTATTCAGTTTGTCTAGCCGATCGAAAACCGTCACGGTATAATCTTCTAGTCGTCGTATCGTTGTTTTTAAGGAATTTTTCGGGGTCACACCGTTTTCGTGACGTTTCCCGCGTTTTTTTTTCTTCTTCTCCTTTTTAATATTTCGTTCTGGTCGCGATGATATCGCCGAATACATGAATCTAAGTTGTGCGCTGTGTTAATTTATAAATAATCGGTTATAATCAAAAAATATATACGCCGATTGCCTGTAATTTTCGTCGTTTCATTGAACACATGGCTTACTACGACAGTGAGTACGCCCGTTTCGAAGAAGAATTTCGAAAGCGGATTAGCGCGATTTTAATTTCATTCGTTCGTTAAATTCTGCGGTTCACTTTATTACTGTTCGAGATGAAAAAAATAATATCGGTATAAAAAGTCTAATGCTCCGTAACAGCGAATGATTTGAAGTGTGTGTGGTATAATCGAATCTACTAGCGCTCGTTAGTTTTACAGAAAATAAATAGAAAAGCAACACAACGACCAAGAGAATACGTAACAGTGGCTCCGTAAACACAAGTGGTAGAATCCGTAACACTATTTAATGTTATTTAATTCCGTTGAAATTTAACAATTAATATTAATCAGACTTTTAAAAGAATTAAATAAATGAAAAAATCTAAAGTGGAATGACAGGTTTATTTTAATGTTTAAATGTTTTTTAAAAAAAGTATGTGAAAAAAAAAGTGACAATATATTCACATTTCTACGGACGTAATTAATATTTTTTGAGGAAAACTATTACACGGTGACACTTTTTTTCAAAATAAATTCCCCTGACTTTTTCCAGATTTTTTTCCAACTTGGAAAATAATAATCATAAAAAAAAAAAAAAAATAAATCGTACACAATTTTCAAATATTTCGCAAAATCTTTTTTATTGCATTCCGACGCAGAAAATAATCCCGATAAATTCTCAATCGCTTAATATAATTTTTACTTCTCGTCAATAAGAACTCGATGATATCACTTCAATCTGCTGTTTGGTCGTTTCAATTATTAGCAAAATCCAATGAAATTTTTTATTACTAGAATAAATGTACATATCAGTTCTGTAATCATTTTTAAATACCTTTACGAGCGTACATTATATACCACGCATGTATTTTTGTATCTCCTACTTTTCTTATAAAGCGGACCTTTATGCATACGTTTGAGATAGGTTTTAGTTTCCTCAACGTTTTTAGATTCGGGCTATCATTTACGTGGACTTCCTTTTTTGCTGTTTTTAGCCCAAAGGAGAGGGTGGTTCAAATAATTTTTTAATCGTAACTTTTTGATTTTATGAAAGAACTTTTGCATTTTGTTTTATATTTTGAATTTCACTTTTAAAAGGTTATCTCTGGTGATGAGTTATGAATTTTTTAAGGGTGATTTTTGAGGTCATTTTAAATTCCGTACTATATATTTTTAACCGTTTTTTGAGATTTTTGCCGCACAAGGTAATCAGTTAGCTTGAAGTTATAGATTGCCTTAAAGAGAACTTTAATTGTAATTTATGACGCAATTTTGAAGTTAATAAGTCAAACCGTTCGTGAGTTATGAATTATGATATTTTTGCCGTTTTTGTGCCATCTTATTAGGATTCCGTATACTATATGTATACGAAATCCTAAAAAACCCTTGAAAATGCAATCAATATCCCTTATCTGTATAATCAAAATTCTATTACCGTATCTCATGTTGCTAAACTATTTTTCAAATAAATTTTTGTTTATAACAAAACTCTATACTGTTAAGGAATTATCCGATTTATTATAAAAATATAAATTCCAAATTATATTTCGGATTCCAATATTTAGCCGCTGTTGAAGACACGCGATAGATTGATAGTTATTAACAAATATTTTACCAGCATTTTTAAATACCAATTTAACCTTACCCACTTTAAACGATTCAGACCAAAGTCTAAAGATAACAATTAAAGCAATAAATTACAGGTTTTTCTAAACTATGTGTGTCATGGTGCCCACTCAAATATAATTTTTAAATTTTACATTTATTCCCGGCTCAAATCGACCCGATTTCCCGACTACTAGAATTATACAAAAAGAAGAATGAATTTTTTCTGTTACTATTGATAATATTTGATCACCACAGCATACTTTATATGAATAAAACAAAACTTGGTAATTTATTTTGAGTAAAGTACATTGAAAAATGCATTCATTTTTCGCTGCAAATGATTTCTTTCTATTAAAAATATCGTTTTTGGCCATTTTTACTACTTTTTTCTCCGGTTTTACGACAAAATTCCCGGCTGGCTGGCCACCCTGTATCCGCATAAAGTTTGAATATCAGCGAGAGCTACAAATCTGTTATATACGTCTGTTTAGGTTTTTCGACAACATCATAATACAAGTAACCGGATAAAATTTTATATAATAACCACCATCTTCAGAAAAAACATATTTTATTTCACTAGCCGCAGAAAGCACTCATGCAAAGTATTTTGCACACGTATTAATTGCGATAGTGTGTTAATCATATATTTTCTGAATATAATATCCGCGTAAAAGTTACACCGGAATAATATAAAGGGGAAAAAATGCAATAATCGCAAATATTGAACACGACGAACTAGCTATTATATTCCGTCATCCTACATATGTCTAAAAACTTAAAAACTGTCGAGTCGAAACATACAATTCATGATGACGCGCGAAAGTTATTAAAGATGTTCCGTGCACAGAACACTGAACATAAGTAGCTGGAATAAATTCAAACGAAAAGCGAATAAACATTACACAGGAGACACGAAAAAAAAAAAAAAGACGTCTGATCAAATATTATTTGCTGAGAAAGCAAGAAAAATTGTTTAAAGGAAAACGATTTCTGAAGATTCGCAGTAAAACAATGGCTTGACTGGTTAAAACTTCAAAGAAAGATACAATGTAAGCGAGAAAAAAAAAAAAAAAAAGGAAAAGTAATCGCAAATAAGACTTTGCACCGAATAGATTAGGTACACACAGATTTGTTGGTGAGAAGTATTCTTATACCTAATCTAATACGCGAAAAGGAAAATTATTCATCATTCAAATTACACCACTTCATTTTTATAGCAAATGTGTGAATATGGGACTGATTGTAACAAAATTATACAATTAAAATCCTCAATGATACAGATAAATTGATACAAATTAAAACAGTCGTGTTTTTACATATTTTTTATAATACATTTGAACACTAAATGGCAGTGACCGAAAGAAACTTGATATCTATAAAAATAACGATACAATACAAAATCTTAATAAACTGATGACTTACAAATATAATTAAAAACATAAATACAAAACTCACCAAGTCTCGCTTCTACATATCGAGCTGTTACGCTGGTAGCCCCTTTTGCTGTATATACACCAAGTGCCAGCAAAGTTAAACCACCAGCTGCTGATAAAATTTTGTCCCAATCTTGTAATAATGTTTGTATACCGGAACCCAAAACCGAGCCGGCAGTCCTTTATATAAAGAAAAGACAAAGTAGAATCAAAATATTATTCAGCAAACGCGAATGCCTGTCTTCAACTTTACCATTTTTAAAATTTATTATTTTTATATACTTCTCGGGAGAAGAAATAACTCATGATTTTTTAATTCACCGCAAAGCCAGTTCTGAAAAGAGTATTTATAAATTAAACAAGTTAAAATGCGAAACTTAACTTATCGCTTGATACGGATTCGATATAATAATTTCACGACGACTTTAAAATTATAAATTAATTCCTCATGATTCTTTATTTTACTTTGCTTATTTCGGACATCGTCTTTTGGTTTGTCCGCTGCAGATGCGCGACCATGCGCCGATTAGATCGACCAGTATTGAGCGGTGAAAAACTAATATAAGTATAATTCCGCATGGTTCGGATTCGAAAGCGGTTAACTAAGATAAGATGTTTAGTTCACTTTGTTCCTGTTCTTCGGTCGCCGCTACGCCGTAGCGTAAAGAATTAAAATAATTAAAGTTAAAATTTTCCATCTGGTCAATGTTTACCGCTTTCGAAGAAACGTAATGTTACTTGTTCTTTTCATATATATCGTCATTTAGGAATCTAACGAATTAACGGGGTACATTATTTACTTTTTTATCAGTTTATTTTGCGTGTTCGCTTTTTTTTTTTTTTTTTACTGATCTAAAAGTTATTCACCGAAGTAATCGTTTTAGAATAGTGGAACCTAGGTGATATTATTTCTTATGTTTATTCCGTATTATTGTCCTCGAAAAGAGAAGTAAAACCTAATGTTCAAATAAGAAGCCGTCCAGTTAACAGTTTCAAGTGCAAGAACGGAATCGTTTCTAATGAATTTCCGAAAAAAAAAGGACAACAAACGCTTAAAAAACAAAAAATAATAACAAATAAACACATAAGAACGTATTTTTGGGCAATACGTTAAACAATTAAAAGTTACGTACGTAATTGATTCTAAAACTGTCTGCCTGTTTTCTGCAGCTTTTAACCGAATCTGTTCCAGAGTTAAATCGTGATTTTCTCGCTCCATTTTAGCTTTTGCCGCCATTTCAGCCTGTAATTTTTGAGTTTCCAATTTTGACCGCATTTCTATCTCATGTTCAATTGTCGCTGTAACAATAACGAAATTAATTTAAAATTTCCGTTTCAATTTGCTTACTATATTTCATGAGTATTTATTTTACAATGAACAGCTACATAAAGATCGACGAAACATGTTGGTTTCTATATTCAGAAAAATATTCGAAATATCGAAACTCTACTAATAAATATAATTTATTTTTGATTGATTTGAAACAACTTGGACACTGTTTTAACTAGTTTAAACATCATAACGATTAAGTAAATTTAAAACATTTGTTTGGTATTAAAATGGAAAATTAAAAAAAAAAAAGAAAAAGAAAAACACGTATTTTCCTATTCTATTTACATTATCGCTGCATTTGTCAATAAATAAAACTGCTATGATGCATTAGTGTCCCGTCAAACTTTATACATATATATTTTTTTTTTACGCGCGCATGTACGTGTGTGTATGTGTGGAGATTTACGAAAAAAAATTAAAACAAGAACACTTTCCAAGAACTAAAACCGAACTCCGAGAAAAATAATAGTTACGTTCAAAACGTTGCCGCAAAATCCATGTAGACAAAATTTCATTTAGGTCACAGATAAATTAATCGGTTGTTTACGTAAGAGTTACGTACACTTTCAACCCTCCTATATAAGATAAGTGCAATTTAACAACCTTGTTGCTTCATTAAACAAAAAAGTAGAGTTCCACATAAATTAAAAACCCAAATTACCTTTCCGCATCGCTTCTTGTTTCGCTACCGATTCCTCCTGTTTACGCAAATTTTCTTCATTTATTCTTTGCTGTTGAATTAACTGGTCTTCATATCTGCAGAAACAAACAATTCTTAGCTATAAATGAAACTTCGTTAGATACATACCTTATATCAGGAAGTTTTATAAGGCAATTATAATATCTATATAAATAACTGAAAAAAATTCGGTAATTATAGGTTCAACTTATGGAAACCATCCAATTCTGTCAATATCATGCGTAAACAATACACATTGCATATTACAATTTTTAATACGGATTATTATGTCGATTTTTTTTTTTTTTTTTTTTTGGTCAATCCCTTACTTTCCCCCATCTTTACAAACAAGCATAATGATTATTGTACATTAGTCAAAATCCGCCTGAGTTGTAAAGTTAAACATAAAACTTTTATATTTGTCTGTCCGATTTTATTGAATACGATGGGCACTCAAATATAATTTTTAAATTGCCGGTCCAAATCTTCCCGATTTCCTGGTTACTAGAATTGTACAAGAGTTTACATTCCGCTGGTATAATAACAAAACCAAACAAATTGAAGCAGAGGTAAATAAAATATCAGTAGAAACAGAAAAATTGGAAATCAAATTTTTTAGCTTTTTAAAGTTGTTCATATTTTAAACATTTTCCCGCTATAATGATCACTAATTAATTCAATCAATATATATATATATATCCTTAACTTTATTATTATAAAAGTCAATAATGAAGTTTATAATAGGCTGATCTACCCCTTCTCTACTTAAATAGTTTCGACTAATAAAATTTACTCGATGTCTAATATTTACATTTGTAATCATACGCGCTGACTTCATGGGATTTACGAAGTTCAAACTTCTCCAAAAGTTTTACCGGAAGCGTTCATCAACCCTCCCAATAAAGTGAAATTCACGATAAAAAAAAAATTTTACGCGTTTCGTTAAAATTTCAATTAAAATGTACTGGCAATAAAAATAAATATTACTCATCATGAAAATAGATCAACCGTCATAGAAAAAGTTGTTTATTCGAAAAATTAGAGGCAAATTGTAAAGAATGAAATTTATTTTATTACTATTGAAAATAATCGACCGACACAGTATATTTTATACAAATAAAAAAGAATTTGTAATTTATTATTGAGTAAAGTACATTAAAAAATGCGTTTATTTTTTGCTATTTTTCTGGTTTTAAAACAAAATTACCAGCTTATTCTCAGTTTTTCCGGTTGGGTGGTCATACTGCTCTATTTTTTCGCTATGTATTGTTTTCATTTCAAGAATTCTAGATACGAAAAATCATTTACCTAAACTACCAATTAGCTTTAAATTCGACATCGGCATCTTAAATTACTTATGAGGTCGATACATCTTATCTTGTCAAAATATTATGTTACCCTCCCAATCTCCACGAATTTTCTGTTCCTCGATTTGTTTTATACTTTTACATATTTTAAAATAAAAATTTAATTGTGCCACGACAACAATAGTCCAAAAATTGCTCGGTTTTTATATTGAACATAATTCCGTACATATTCGACTATACTTTGTTTTTATCATTACGTCAAAATTATCTTCCGCTGTATTTTCGAATACAATTGTAGTTTTTACAGCTGAAAAAACATTTATCTCGAAAACCCACCCAGAGACCCATCATTCGTATTTTAATTAGTACGAAAGTCTGAGATCAGTTATTTCTGTCTTTGTTTACTAAAAAAGGCCGACGATACAAAACGTCAAAAATGTATATTCAAGTCAATTGAGATAACCGGTAATTTTTATACCAGTTACATACTTTTTATTTTGCCTGTTTGTTGCTTCATATGCTCTCAAAAATGTCGAATTTAACCTTTCCCTTTCGTATCTTATATTTTTGGTTTTCTTTTTTCGTGACTTTAGTTCGTTCAATTATCCCTACTGACTAATTCTATCTAAATGAACTAAAACTGAATAGTAATAATTAAGCGAAGCGAAATTGCTGTAGATGGTAACGTTTCATTATGAAAATTATAGCATTTCGCATTGAAAAATAATTATCTGAATACCTAGAAATTAAATTAGCATCGTGTTTCTTTTAATTTTATGAAAATTTTAAAGAATATTCAACTCCATCATATTAATTCTCCTCTCTTCAAATACATATATCCATGTTTTAGAAGGAAACATACGACTATATACAGATATTTACACCGAACATTTAATCATTTTCCGATCAAGCGTAGACTAAAAAAAAAAAAAAACAAACTCAGGAGCTTTTTTCCCCAAACATTACTAATACCAGCTTCGACGTAACTAAAAACATATTGCCTGGCCCGCATAGTCCGAAATGAGCATTAAAAATTGTTCTTTATCGGACAAATTACACTGCCAATTACTTCGACCCAACCAGTATAATTCTGCATTTAGACTGTAACTTATTAATTACACCAGCGACTTGTCAGCATAATTAAACCACCTGCAAGTGGTAAAGAAAATTAAAATCGTATTTATTTCTACAAAAAAATTTATAAAGCACCTTTTACGAGATAACTGGTCTTGATATTGAGCTCTAGCCTGATGCTGTTTAGTTTCTTCTTGTAAAGTTTTACGTCTCTCTTCCGCATCCACCCGTTTCTGTTCCACTTTACTTTGCTCGATGTGTGCTTCATATTCCTTAATTTTAGCTTGATATTCTACTTGCTTCGTTCCTTCTTGTAACTTCGATAATTCAAGCGCTTCTTTAGAATGCCCTAAACATAAAAAAAATAAATAAAATCGTTAACTTCAATAATGTGCACACACTCGTGTACGCATATATTTAATAATACAGTAATTTTCAGTATAACTGAATATACCTAAAAAATATTTCTTCAACGGACGAAACTGTTTAAATCAGTATTTTAAACAAAATTAGATCACCTTTCACACTGATAATGAAAAAATATATTGACGACGGTTTTTTTAAAGATCATTTCTATAATTAACAACGAACAAATATGAGATAACGTAACGAATAAAATTCCAATGCTAGCTTTTTTTATCCGTTATTTAGTATAACATGTACACCAACAAATTATTCTTATAAGATCATTAACTAATAAATAAAAATTAAATAAATAAATAAAATGTGCACAGAAAGATAAATGATTTCTACACGCTTCATTAACGTAACCGATATCCCAAACTTTATTAATCAATAAATATGAAATTTAAGAACAACAGAAAGAGATTAAGTATTAATATTAAAAATATCCCCCCCCCCACCCTTAAAAAATTACCGAAAAACCGATTAGTTGGTCGATTTAAATAAATAAACAGCTGCAAAGCTGACACGTTATGTTTGAAGTTTAAAATGTAAAAGTTATGTTTTGAATTCGAAAACAATGTATCACACTATACAAAAAAAACGTAGAAATAATTTTTGTTTTATTTTTTTTTGAAAAAAGAATAATTTCGTGAAAAGACAGGCCTCAAATAAAGAACTCGGATAATACAAAGTAAACTCTAAATTTTTTATTAACCCATTAACCCATTAACACATTACTAAGATTTTTTGTAATTCTGAATAATCAAACAATATAGGCGATTGTTCAGTTAGATATAACTTTGAAATATTCGCAATAAACCGACTTTCACAGCTATTGAATAACCCGAATACTCATTTTATTAAAAACGTCACGCGACATCGATAAAAGTTTACGTAGGAACAGAATGATTTGCGAAAATTAAATTATGGGTACATTTTTATAACGATATTCAATTGTTCGTTAATTTTATAAACAATAAATGAAATCGGCTAGAATGAATTTTACAATTCTTAAAAACAGAATTCCGTAATTATAATGAAGAAAATGTATCTGAAATTACTAAACTTTTTTTTAATTTTGATAATAAATCACTAAATTCAACGTAAATACTAGAGCTTAACACATTGAAACTATCTAAATAACAAAATTCACGTGAATAAACTACATAAAAACACAAAGTTAACGTTAACGAATTGTAAGATTCGTACAGGTTAAATACTACCTGAACACAGTTTTTTAAAAAAACGTTATATTTACTTGAACGTTCTAATTCCCTAGCAGCTTGCGCAGCTCTTTCTAAAGCAGACGAATCAAAACTGTACGTCTCCATTTGTTTCTTTTTCGGTTTATCATCACCTGAAGGAGGAACTGTTGAACCGCCGCTATCACCTTCAGTGGGTAAAGCAAATGTATCACCGGATATGGTAGGATCTCGTTTTATCCCGAATAACCACGACATATTTACAACAACGTTAAAATTAAACTAGAATAAATTTCTAATCATTAAATTAAAAACAAATAATAATTCTCCTTTAAGAAATAAATGTGAATTACAAAATAGGTTATGATGTAAAGCCGGTTTGATTCTCGAGATTAATTTTGTGATTAGACCCGTTTGCATGTAAGAGCAGCATTGATTTCTTTCATCAGTCGTATGTCGGCCGTTTCCGGATCAATAGGATATTAATTCAAGTCTTCGATTATTTAATTTTACTTTGAAATCTATATTTCTGTTAATAGATGATTTCATACGGAACCAGTGAAATTTTACAATGAAACAACTTAAACGTACAAACCAAAACGTCACAATAAAATATGCATATTTTAGCCGCAACAGAATTCATCTTTTTTCAAAATAAATTACGGATAATATTAATTTTAGTTTAAGTAATTTTAATTTAAAAACTTTCATATGTAATGTGAAATGTGCGAGGAAGGCTTTAAATATAATAATTCGATACAATTGACAACAATCGTATTGTCGACTTTAAATTGTTAATTTATCTTTTTAGATTATGTTATGACAATAGAAGTTATGTAAGAAATAAGAAAGGTTTGATTTTGTTGTGCGTTAATTATTGTTACTAATGTTTTGTATGTCAGTGTTATAAAATATGCATAATAAATCAGTCTTTTGCTTAGAAATATGAATAAATAAATGCGTTCCAACACATTTGATCAAACGTTTATTACTAATGTTAAAGAAACGGTGTTACATGAAATACATTTTTATACATCTGTTTATACATTCTGTGTAGATATGCTACCGAATCCAGTTTTTTTAGATATTAATAGTTCCCGCAGTCGTCAGATTGATACATTAAAAATTTTCAACGACAAGTAATCAGTGTTTTATGTTTTAGTTTAATCAGTATGTTTTGCACTTGTTAAAAGAAATATAAGATTTATTATAGTTTTATATTTTCAGAATCAAGTAATTTGAATCATTATGTTCTCCTTACAGTGTTTCCTGTATTCATGAAAACACCGAATATACGATAGATTTTACAGCGGGTGAAAATAAATTTACCATGTTAATAATATTAAAACCGGATTTTCCATTCGGAAAACCATTGCTTAAAATAATTCCTTCAATTATTCATCATTGGGTAAATGATAACAGTGAAATTATAAACGCGCCGGGATATCTGAATGTAAGTAATGTTTCTTAGAAACGTGTATTTTTTTTTACAATGTGTAGTTTATTGTAAAAATATTGAATCTGTTTTACTGTTTAAAAAAGTGAACAATCCAAATTTTTTTTCGTTTGTCAAATATTGAATTTAAATTTTAATGCGTACAAATTACGTTTTTTTTTTGTTGTTTTTTTTTTTGTTTTAGGTCGATCTCACTAGTTTATACTACTATTAACTTTGTTTTATTTTTTTAACGGTTATGCTTAATTCGTGTATAGAGTAATATGTCCATTTTTTACTTCCATTTCATTTCAATTCCACTTCATCGATATTTTACTGAAAATAGAATTTTACTTCACCATAGCGGGGTCTTATCGCTTATGTTATAATTAATGATTTTTCTTGTGCCGCCTTATGATCGCGATATCCGTCTTAGTGACAACATTGCGCGCCAAATTGAATAACATGATTTACTAAATATTACTGTCTCTTTACTTTCATTCTTATTGTCCAGCGCGTTGATAGTAGTTGTTCCGGAACCGATTTTTCTAGTTTTTTCATGTTTTTGTTCCTGTTTTGTTTGTTTTTATTTTTTATTTAAACGCGGAAGTGGATCTATGCGTTGCGTAAATTGTTTTCTTATAAAACATTCAAATTAATAGATGACAAATTATAAGTTATATATTTAACATTGCACTTTTTTTTTCTAGATTTTTCGTCTACTTCTGTACTCTTATTTATTTATTTCAATTTTTTAAAATTATTTGAAAACCTCTATGTGGATATAAACGCAGGAGTCTGTATTAATAACATTGAACGGTTTAATACGAAATATGGTGTTCGTAAAGATAATTTTCCCTGCTCTATTGCAGAATTTTATTTCATTTGACGAGTATCCGCAGCGTGTCTGATGCAGAAATTCCTCCAAACCGCCTTCAAAATGTACTAAGCTTACCATTCAATATTTTACTTAAACAGAATTTTCAAACTTGCATCATTTGTTACTTCGATGTAACGTAAATTTTTAAATTAATACTTTTCATTTTTATTATGTTGAACATTTCTTGTGTAATTTTGGTTCGTTCAGTTATTGCAGTCGTTTATAGTTCAAATTTAACGAAATACGAATATAAAGCGTAATTGATAGCAGTAACTAAGTGAACCGAAATCCGACAAAAATGAACTGGTAAGAATGATCTAAATTCTTCCCTTTTTTTTTTTTAATAATTTTTATTTTTAATTGAATAATTGTAAAAAGTTTCAAAATTATAAATTCACGTACGTTTTATATAGTTTTCAGTATATTCCGATTTGGGTCGCGTTGTGCAAGTTATTATACGAGAATTCCAAAGGAATCCTCCAGATTTACGAGAAAAAGTATCACCACAATGTTGTAACGATCTTCCAGAAGTTAAAAGTTTGTGTTCATATTTTGTAATCAACATATTAGTTTTTGTTTAAACGTATTTTTTCCTTTAAATTATCAATGAACTGTTAACTTTTAGGTAATTCCATTGGAAATAATACGGATCTGTATCATAATTTTTCTACCGAGAATTGTGAAGATATGGTAATTATCAAATTTATATTTTCAGTATAGTGGTATGTTATTAACATATATAAAATGTTATATAAAATAATTAACGACTTTCCGTATTAAACGTAGAATAATTTGAAAATGAAATAAAAACATCTTTTTTACTTGATTACATCTATCTGGTTATAAAGTAATAAATCATATTGATTCGTAAAATAGAATTGTTAAGATTTCAGATGTAAATAGATAAAAATTTCCGATTTAAAATTAATTGTAGATGACATGGAACAATAAAATCAAATAAAAAATTTAATAACCTACAGAAGGTTAAGGTTTATTAAAAATAAATTCGAAGAATTCTATTTGAATATCTAAAAATGGTTACAACTTATTGGAATAATATTTGAGAATTAACCTTTTCGATTATGAAATGTGTTTAAAAAAGTGAGCAAATACGAAAAGAGCGATTAAGTTGACGAAGACCAGCTGTAGGCTAAACCGCGAGCTGGAGAATTTTGGTACCTAGACAGTTTTCGGTTTTGTTGCAGCCTCTCTCTTAGCCAGGACTTGTTTTGACCTTCGTTGCTTCTTACGTGCTTATTACGGCGAGTGTTGACTACCGTGGGCTGATGTCCGCACAAGTGTGCTTGCACACACGCCAATGAAGTTAATTAAGTAGTGCATTATCGGCCTGGCTTTTGTTTCAATTAATAGTTCGCTCGCTTCTAGTTGCCTATAAAGAGTTCTCGTATTGTCTGTTTTCGTTTGCGTTGTCGTTTTTTTCTTCCTTTTTTGTCTCACATTGCTGATTGTTAGCGCCATAGATGTGAAATTGTTTGAGGTTGCGTAAAGAAATTTAATTTCGTCTAGTTTTGTGTTAAGCATTAGAATGAAAGTTCGTGTTTCTTTAATTTAACAACGCTCCGTTTTCTGTCCGTTCGTGGTAGTGGTGACGGCTCGCTAACGCCAAGAACACTGCTGTCCGTATCGTATTTGGTTAGTTACTTTTCGGTTTCCCAGCTATTCCTTCTCCTCGAAACGAAATTTTTCTTTAATAATAAAAGCTTTATGTTCGTCTGGTGGTAAACGGCGTCACGGTTAGCTGAGAATTCATCAATTCTTTTCAAATAACAATTCTCAACTACAACTGTCTCAATATATTATTTATAAATACGCGGTATCAATAATTTATTCGTTATAACAAGTAAAATACTATGATTTTTTAATGCCTAACATTTACTGTTACGATCGAGTTACTCCATTATAAAACATCCGTAAAATATTTTACACAATTACTCTTTTAACTGATTAAACAAATGACCATTTATTCATAATCATAGCTACGGTTATTTTTTAATAAATTCTAAAGCACAAACACCGGATTTATTCTTTTTATATAAAAGTAAAATTACGAAAATAGTAATATCTAAATCAATATAAAACAATTATAAAAAGAGAAAAAGAACACTGTGCTTTGATAGTTCACCTTTTCCTTATTTTAAAGAAATTTATAATTTTCGATTTTCTATTATAACAAGGTGAATAGTATTGACAATTTTTCTAATATTTTTTCTACTAACACTTATACTAGAGCTTTTCTTCAGTTTTGTTAAGTTTACAATAAGAATTTGGTATGTTAACTAGCAACATACAATTAAGTAGAACAAAGAATAACAATTGTTCCGTTCTGTACAATTTTCTTTATTATTATTATTTTTTTATATTTTTTTCGTGTTATATTTATCTGCAAAAACATTTAAGTTAAATTTTGTATCATCGGGTCATTACAAGCGATAATTATTTATCTGCGTACCAAAATTTTGGTTGTAATAACCGATTTGCCCCTATAACCGAAAGTGGTTAACGTATAGTTTTATGGAATTCTGCTGGTTCCAGCAATATTCGTCTATAATCCGTATGCCGCTATAACTGATGTCGTTATACCGATTTTTACTTTTTATTTTTATTTATATACACATATCATCATCATCTGGTGCAGCAGTCCGTGAACTGGTTCGCCCCTATGCTTCGTCTTTTCCATTAGTATCGGTTATTGGTCGTCCTTTTCATTTCTGAATAACTGGCGCAGCCGGAATCTCTTGTCAGCTTGCCTACCCAGCTTAATCGTGGCCTATCTCTTACACGTCTTCCCGGGATGTATCCTTCCATTATATCCCGCAGCAATCCTCCATGTCGGAGCACGTGGCCCATCTAACGCAGTTTTCGACTTTTAATTTGATGTAGCACCTGCCGCGTTTCTTCGATTCGGTTTAAGATTTCTTGGTTGGCCCTCTTTTCCGTCCAGCTTATCTTCTCCATTCGTCTCCAGCACCACATTTCAAATGCCTCTATTTTATCCTCCTCTCGTTTTGTACATGTCCACGTTTTCGAGCCATAAAAAGCTACCGACCATACATATGTCTTGATAATGCGCTTTCGTAATTCTATGGACATTGTTTTACTGGCGATTATTTTTATCTTTTTCATTAAAGCCTGTTTTCCCATCGCAAGCCGTTCCCGTATGTCTTGGTGACTGCGTCCGTCTTCGGTAATAGTGCTACCCAGATATTTGAAAGCTGAAATCTGCTCTAGCTTTGTACCATCAATTGTAATGTTTACCCGATGCTGTCTCATGCCAATTGTTATTATTTTGGTCTTTTTTGTATTAATCAGCATTCCGAACTTTTTTGCGGATTCCTTCATTTTGTTTATCATTTTCTGCAGCATACGTGGACTGTCTGCTAGTAAGGTCACATCATCCGCGTATTTAATAGTGCGCACTTTTCGTCCTCCAATTTTTATGCCGTATGTTGTGTCATCAAAGGATTCCAACAGAATTAGTTCTGCTACAACATTAAATAGATCAGGTGACAGTGGGCAACCTTGTCGAACTCCTCTTCTGATTTTTACTGGTTCAGTTTCACCGTCTCTGGTTCGAATTACAGCTTGTTGTCTAATATATAGATTATAGATGAGGGTAATGATCTTTTGAGAGCAACCGATTCGCTGTAGGAGTGGAAAAAGTTGATCCCAATTCACTTTGTCAAAGGCTTTTCGATAGTCTACGAAGCAGATGTAGATTTGTCTTCCTCGACTTATGAAATACACATATATAAATCTGAAATTAGATTTATTCATTTTTTTTCGGACTAGTGATCCGTTCTAAATATATATTATATAAATAAAATGTGTGTGCTTGTGCGCGTGTAAAGTTACTTTAATATCGAAAATCCAAAATAAATTAAATTTTTCTTCCATAAATAAAAATTTAACATAGTTTAAAAATAGGCAAATGTCTTTTATTAATAAAATAATTAACAATATTCCTAAAACAGAATATAATATAAAAACAATAATATTCTAAATAAAACTACGAGTAAACCAAAACAATTAGGTAAAAAAAAACTTTTATATTGGGCAGCGCTGGTGTTAGTCAGTACAAAATTTCTCGCGTTGAATCCGCTGGGATCCTGGTAATCTGCTTAAACTGTAACACATTTTAATTGCACTGCAGCATTTATATTCGTCAAAAATTGTTTGCTAATTGTCAATGAGAAAGTGTTTAAAAATATGTTTTAAAAAAATAAAAATACTACTTTTAATTTACGCCAGCTGGTAATTCTTAATCGTATGAAAAATATGATACCAAAAAATCGGAAGTACGTTACTATTATGCAAAAGCGAAGTTGTTGATATTATAAGATGTTTAAATATGAAAATACAATTAAATCAGTTCAGCAGAGCGGAGAATCAGTGAATCGATTTATTAAAAGTTGTGATAAAATGATCCGCGGCTCAATGTACCACAAAATTGCTGCCAGGTTAATGGAACTGTTTAATGAACGTTTGAACTCACAGACAGAATGATGAATAATTAGAAAACATACTTCAATTCAAGAATTGTTCAAAAAATCCGTATATAAATAATATCAACCGAAAAAAAACTTAAAAATTTACTAAAAAGCTTATTTACATAATATGAATTACTGGAACAGTGCAATTTTTGCCGATGAAAGCACATTTAATATTTTTAATGGCTATGGTTTTGAAAAAAACCGAATACTAAGTATAACAAAAATAGCATACGTAGCTCGGTTAAGCGTGCTGGCGGTTATTTTATGGTCTGAAAATATACGGCAGATTCCTCTGGTGTCTTTGTTAATTAAAAAAATAAATACTAATAATTACTGTAATATATTAATATAACATTTATCCAAAAATCGCTCAAAATTAGGAATTAACAATCCGAAACATGAGACACTTAATGCACAACTGTGGAAGTTATAGAAAACTGCTCAAAACTGTTTGACATCACCCCAACACCCTGATAATGTTTAGGATCATTTAGGTGTGGAAAATTCGCAAAAAAACATTTGCAATAAAAATTAATTAAAATAAGTGATTCAATATGAATCAATATAAGTATAGAATATACGAAAAAAGTAGTTGAATCTTTACCTAAAAAGTTAAAAGCATTAATTAAAAATAAAAGTTAATAAACTAAATTTTAAAACTTATGACTGTTTTTTTTTTTTTTTTTTTTTATCGTAGAAAAATCTGGGAAAGTAAAGACGGCCGGAAGAACATTTAACTTCCGTTATATAAAATTAAGACATTTTTTCGTTACATATTTCATTACATAAAATTGTGACATTTTTTAAATAACAATAACAAAAATCCTATAAAATATAACAAACGTTACATAAAATTCGGACATTTTTTTGGGACATTTAGCGTTACATAAAATTGGGACATTTTTTGGGGGCATTTAGCGTTACATAAAATTGGGACATTTTTTCGAATGGGGGGTAGCCTAAGAATTACGTTGTAATTAATATTATGGCTTTCTCTGGTCAGACGGATATAACTTCGAGCAATTCGACTGTAATAGAATGTCCAGACTTAAAACTCTAGCTAAGCTTATAAGGGAAGCCAAACTTATTATGGAGAAGTTAAAAGAACCAAAAAAAATTATACAAAGTTATGATTTTTATCGAACAGATTTTTGTTTATTAATATATGAGAAATGTCAAATGAACAAAAAAGAATATGAGAGACAGATCACGCAGGTACAAAAATTCAAAACAAATAATGGAACAAAACAATTGCAAATGAGAAATTAAAAGTATTGTCGCAAAAAAAAAAAGAAAAGAAAGAAAGAAAATAAGACTAAAGCAATTAATTCTTTACCCAGACTAAAGCAATTAATTCTTTACCCAGACTAGAGACTGGTCTGGATAGGCACCCTTAACAAAAATAACAACATAAAAACCATACTACAAACCTACGCTCTTGCAGACGGCTTAAACGTTATCGCAGCAACCGGCAGCAGGTCGACGTCGGCACTTATCGGATGACGAGACAGAAGCTCTCGCCTTCAAAAGACGCACATACATTTATACTTAATAACTTTCGCAGTTGAACAAATGTATAAGCCATCGTTCTTTATGTGAAATTTCTCATCAAAATGATCGGCTGATGTCCGATACGTTTTAATCATTTACTACTAATAATATTTAATTTATCTTAAGATGATAATTACACTACGAAGAGCACCGATACTAAATTTATTCGCAAGCCCCCACACATACTGTGATATAGTCCATACTCGATTTTAATACCAACACAGACATGCACAATGACTTACATCTTAGCGGTTTCGGCAAATTGCTCGGAATTTTTTAACGCAGAGCAACTATGTTGCTGCAAAATTCCACATTTTCAATCCTGGCACATTTATCGTTCTTTATGAAAATCTAACTTTAATTTTATTTAAAAAATAATAACACGTGAATTACATGTAACATAAACTATACAAATTCTTCTTTGTATTAATTTTCTTTTTTAATACAATATTTCAATCAAAAAGACCAAACCCTTGAATCATTACAATATATATAAAAAAACTCGGCCACTGGCCTCGCAAGGGACTCTGCCCCTTGACCCCTTTATATTTCTGTCTCTTTCTCTTCTATACTTTGCATAAAATAATTAAAATTTACAACGTCATTCTTACCAGCATCGACACAAAAAAAAAATAACATAATCACAAAAATCCTATCCTTATTTCTTTTAAATCAAATACATAAAATTGAAACATTTTTTCGTTACATAAAATTGGGACGTTCTTTTTGGTTACAAAATTTAATGGGGGCCGGTCTAGGAATTACGTTGTAATTAATATATATATATATATTTGTGCAATAGCGAAGAATTTTCCACATTTATATGTGATACACGCCTTTTGGTTCGAAAATGACAGATGTAGAAAAGTTTGAAGCGTTAAAATATAAAAAATGTTACATAAAATTTGGACGTTTTTTCTAATGAGGGCCGGCCTAAGAATTACGTTGTAATTAATATTTAATGTAATTAATTAAATTCGTTCTGTATTCTACAATAAATTTTAATCGAATAAATAAAAACACTTAAATTTTAGAATTTAAAATTTTTAAATAACCTCAATTCTGAATAGTTTCAAATTAAATAATACATCATCAAACTAGAAGTTAATCGGAAATATTATTTTTATATATTTTCTAACATTTAAAACTGTTCATATTTTTATACATAATTCATTTAATTTTTTTTTTTTCTCGTTAAAACTCTTTATTTTTTGAATGATAACGATTCTGTATCCGTTATTGTTAAAATCAGTAGTAAACATCAGTTGATAATCTTTTTTTTTTAAATAATTTATTTTGAATATAGCTATGAGTATTATCTCTTTATTTACATGTAAGATGTTCAGCAGCTTAATTAGGACATTAATATATGATTATTGTGAATAGTGGTGCAATTAAGAATTGCCTTCTTTTCACTTTAAAACTTCTTCTTTTGAAATTTTCATAAAATATAACATATTTTAGAGAATTGCTAAAATTTCTATTAATTTGTAAATTATTTTTAATTGTTGTAAGTATAGTTCAAATAGTTAACTTCGAGGTATATTCGTGGTCCGCTAAATAATTAAAATTTTTTTTTCTTTAAAATATTTTTTGGAGAGTGAAAATTATTATTGTAGAAATATTAGATTAATTTTACTCCACAATTCGTGAGAAGTAAACAACGCGTAAATTAGAATTCAGAGTAGAGTTAACATATTTTATTGATGTAATTTAGATAGAAAAAAAAAAAAAAAAAATTGGCACTGTTCCAGTTTTTTGTATACAGTAAACAAAGATCAAATTAGCGAAATTCTCTTATAGTTTTTTATTATAATCCAAAGGAAGAAGAGAATTGATATTATTCCGATTCGCGTGTAATAAACAAATTATGTAAATATTTTAATGTAACTTTTAGTTTAAAAAAAAATAAAGGAAACAGTATTAGTTCTTCCAGTGGTTTTCAATATTTCTTTTAGCATGAATTTTCTTAAGTTATAAGATCTTTATGACATTTTAATATTCGGAGTATTAACGATAATAATAAATTTTGAAAATTTCCAAAAAGAACTTTTTAACAAAGTCTAGAAATTGAAAAATGGTTCTTCTTTCGCTGGTTACAGAAATTTCAAGAAGTTTTTTCGGCAGTTTAAGATTTTATTTCCTTATGTACAATTCAAAATAAATTCCAGTCCGTGATTTTTTTTTAATATACGTTGAAATATATTATCGAAAATTAATTTTTATATAGATTAAAAATATTTTGAAAAAAAAAAAAACGCTATTAAAAATAAAATATATTTGCGCACGACATTCGTGTTTCCAAATACCGCATTTTTCTATATAGACCGGGAGAGATTGTAAAACGATATGCTTTCATAACCTGACGGGTAAAGATTTCTATTCTGAAGAACGCTGATTGTTCAGGACGCAGAAGATACTTAAAAGTTTCAGTTCCTTTTATAAAAATGTGCCATATTAAGAAATTATCCAAGATTAATGCTGTTTGGCTTTCGTTAATTCAAAGTGTTCGTTTATTAACTTTTATTTGATCAGCGCACTCATTTATTTTTCATTATGTCGTTTAAAAACAGAAAATTTACGCATTCACTTAGTTCATTTTTTAATTACTTCTTCAAAAAATTTTTATTTCATAATGTTTGTTTTTTAATGCTTTAGCATATTTTGTATCGTAGTGCTTTTGTCGCTAAGTTTTGCCTGCACATTGTCGAAGAATGCCCAGTCTTTTCTTCAAGTCAGTTGTATTTAAAAGATATACACGACGTAAAAAACTACGCCTTAGATTGGCTGAAATGATTGCAAATTAACTTATAATGATTTATATTATTTTTATTTTAATGTTAATTTTAATTTTATCCGACTCTCTATGTTTAATGATTATACGAAGAAGAAGAAGCCTACACAAATACATGCCTAAAAGAAAAATCTGTAAAATCACTAATCTAATTGAAAATAAATTTTCACCTTATTTATCGCTTAATAAAATTACAAATATCTTAACCCAAAATTATTTCTAATAAATTTTCTTCTTTGTAATTACTTGAAAAATTCACATTATTGTACACTATACCATATAAAACGAGACTTTCTTACAACTAAATATAAAAGCGTTTTGAAGTAGAAAGTATATTATTTATTTATTTATATAATTACCTTTCAGCCAGTTATAACGTGCAACTATAAAATCGTATAGATAATTATAATATGTTTAACAACATTATTATTTCAAACGTTCGTGCGTGCACACTACGTACACTACGCGTTTCTAAATGATTTTTTTCGAAAACGCATATACTAATCACAAATATATGCCTTTCTTTATCTTTAAACATGTTTTTTACGTGACCAATGAAATTAATGAAGGGACAAAATAGAATTTTCTTTCATCGAAATATATATTTTACATTGGTAGCTAAAGTAAAACACTGTGATGTACTGGTCGCTTTTTTGGAAACCAGATAATTTTTTTGTGTTTCCGCTATTTACATTATCCAAATCGGTGGCGGGGCAGTTATAACCGATTCTACATCACTATTAATCAATTAATCATCTGTGTGGGACCTCGGGAAAACCCATTTTTTCTCAACTGATGTTTCCTCCCTTAACTGCCTGCTAACCGTTTTCCAAATTTAACACTCAGTTTATGACCGTCTTCTCTACTAAAATTTCGATATTTTTCAATTTCCAAAGCGTACCAAACGTTCGATTTTTGCTAAAATCCTAGTATGTCCTTAAATTGTATCGTTTGTCCAGAATTTTTTTCATATTCCGCTAATGCAGATTTTTCTGTTTGCGATTTTTTTTTTTTTTTAGAGTGTCACTAATATTTATACGGTTCATTTTTATTTTTCTTATCAGTTGTCTCCCTGATGATGAATAGTGTAATCTAATTCGAAATGTTAGAGCCTAATGTGAACTTTTGTAACGTGGTTTCTACCGAAAATTAATAATCTAGTGGTCTACATTTGTAATTTTTGAGTTCTCTGTGTCATCATCATAGTGTTTTTGATAGTTACACGGGAAAGTCATTAATCGAATTAAATAGTGTTTCATGATAAGTTTAATAGTAACGAAGTTTGCTATTTGTAACGATATACTTGGAAGATTGAAAAAAGTAGAGTCAGTCTCGTGTGGACCTTTAACGAAGACTGAGATTTTCATAATGCACTCAGCCTAATAATACTAAAATTGGATTTCATGCTAGATATAAATTTAAGAACCGCTTGAGTTCGGAAGAAACTGTGAGTTTTAGTTACTTTATTACTAACTAGCATTCTAAATTTTGTTGTGGATAAATAACACCTTTACCTATTACTAATTCGCTAATTGCAATTCATTTTCTAAGTATTTTACTAAATCAAATAAATTCCAGGTTCTTTGTTGCAATTTTTAACTATTACTTGTAAAAAAAAATGTTTAGACAAAACATTTCTTATTTTTACCGACTTCAAAAAAAAAAAAAAAAAAGTTATATGTTACATTATTTTTTTAATATTTGTTCGTCTATAACTTTTAGCTTTGTAGAGTGATTTGAATAATCATTTGTTAAAAAACTTACCTGTCAGTGATGGTTGCATTTAGGTACCGATAAGTATCATCGGTAAGTACGAACTTGAGTGGTCATTAAAATAAACATCAAAAAAATAAATCTCCTTATAGATATGCTTTTTTTACTTAATAAAGCCAGGCAGAAATTAAGCAAAAATTTATTTTCATTGCAATATAAGGAAAATACCCCCCCCCCCATGTTAAAATTAAGAAGGCGATGAATGCAGCGACTTTTAGTATTATCAGAGTTAGTTCCCCATTGAAAAATTCGAAACCTTTGTAGCGCGATTATAAATTCATCAAGGATGCAAATGTTATATTTGAACCAATACCTAGTTTTCTAGAGAACATAATTATTGATGTAATTTCAATTTGGCACCGACTCTGAAAAAAGAATGTTTAAGAATAATCATATATTTATGTATAATACTCTGAAATCTATTATTTTTTATTAAATATTACTTTTTACTTTTTAGCGCATTTTTAGTAAATTTTTATCTTGAAGGCGTTATTTTTTTTATATGTCGATTTTTAATGTTTATCTATTACTTCTATTTTTAATTGCGCCTGCGTGTAATCGTTTAAGGTAAGTTTTTTATTAAACGTTACAAAAGCTGCAAGGTTTATAGTTATATCTATTACATTAGCATTTTACGCGTCGTTAAATTAATTCATTTGTTTACTCGGGCATAGTGATATTTCAGCTTCGGTCGGTTAAACGTGTTTTATAAATTTTATACATTAGGAAATTATTAAAGTTTAGAGTATAATAAATCTGAATTTTTGTTTAAAAATTAGTCCTGTATAACTACACGATTACATAAAATGACTACGGAAGACCTGAATAAGTTGAACAACGATGAACATTTCTTTACAGATTTCGCATTATCATTACCGAATGTGCAGATTTTGTCGCAAAATGTTGATGACATAATACTTAGTATGGAAGAGCTCGCTTGTAAGTAGATTTAACTAAAAGCAGTAAGTTTTTAAATTTTACAAATTATTTAAAAACATATAATAGTTCTTTTCAGAGCAGCATGCTAAACACCGGATATAATCTTTATTCAGTGCTAGAATGTTTTACCGAAAATCGAACTCTTCTTCTAGAACTATCTTTTTACTTAATGCCTATACTTCTTATTATGAGCGTAAAATAATACAAAATTAATCTATTAGAAATAAGGAGTTCTTAGTTCCATTGGACAAATCTGTTTTGATAAAGCAGAATGTCACGTGACGCACGCAAATATAAATGATCACGTTTTAAAAATGTTTGAATTTCTAAAAATAATTAAATAGGTAAAAAGTGAATTCGAACATTAAAACTGACAGAGAATGAAAAATGTTTTGAAGGATGACCAGAAAGGAATGAACTGTACTTCGTAGGAAATTTTAAAACAGTCCAAAAAGATAACACCGCATATATATATATGTAGCTTTTTGTCTGCCTACTGTTAAAATATCGAGAGGATTAGTGCGGTCAGTAGGTGTTGGTGAATGTTTACGTAAAGTGCGTTTGGTGACCACATATCTCGGAAAAAAATATCAATTAACGTTATATGATTCAATTTTGTATTTGTTTTTAAAAAAATCACCTTCCGAAACTTATTCAATGTTGAAAACGTTTAATGAACAATGTGCGTCTCATAAACGGCTAACTCTATTGATACATCTCGGATATTTTATTATCCCGAGATGAAACAACAATGTTCTTAGTAGAAATTAAAGTAACGGATCTCTCAAAAGTAGTGATGGTTTGTTCAGGAGCTCACTGATCTTAAAGAACAGGTTTTAAAAGAGAGCTGGATTCGTGAACATTTTGCAAATAATGTAACAGTTCTCAGTTCCTGGCTCTTTTAACTTAATTTTCAATCAGTAGAAAAAAAAATCTGCGACATAGAAGCAGTGATGGCAGTCAGTTGAACGAAGAGTACAGTTCTTTCTGTTCCAGTTTTAATGATTTTCGTTATAGTAGAACAAGCCAAGAGTATTGCACAGGCTTGAATCGCGCATATGTCAGTGGGGCAAATATTCATAGTAATGATGTGTCACTTCCACACTGATAACGTTGTAGTCTCGCTGCTCTATTTCGTGTGAGAACTCCGTCTGGCGCCAATATTTCGCTTTGACCATTCCTTCAATAGCTATTTCAGTTACGCAAAAATTTCAATTTTAAATAATTTCAAATTGATTTACTACAGAAAAAAGAAAGACCTAATCAAAAACCACAACCTTATTAGTAATAACTGGCAAAACGTTGTTGTTCTAAGCAGATATCTGTTATAACTTCTATTCTCTATTAGGCATATACAAAAATTGTGGTGCGATAGTATATTATTGTAAATTGCAGTACTGCTTATCTATTTTTAATCAATGAGAACTGAAACAGTGAGATGAGAACTATTAGAGCTGCCGTACTATCTGTTCAGAGAGCTGTTTAAAAAACAATTATTACAGAATCGGGAGTTAGGAGCTAAAAGAGCTGGGAACTGATAAGAAGAGTTAATCACATTCCGCGAGAATGGAAGAAATTTAAAATCTCCGCTCTTTTGAACCCCAATAAACCACCCGACCTATTCTCTTCATATAGACTCAATACCTTTGTGTTATGTATTCGCAAGACGTTTGAAAGGATCCTGAATAACAGACTCTCCTGGTGGACCGAGCACAACAACATATTCCCAAACAACTTATTTGGTTTCCGTCACGGAATAAGCAGTTTGGACTGTGTAGCTAACCTGTTGGCTAATATTTATCAGTTTTACATCAAGAAGGAATATCTAATCGCGTGCTTTATTGATATTAAAGGGGCATTTGATAATGTTCGATTGGACATTTTGTCTAACAAACTAGTGGAATTAGACATATCTGATAACTTTTCTAACCTAATACACAGTTTATTTTCGGAGAAAACGTTGTGTTTCCAACATCCCATACAAAGACTAGTTGACAGGACCGTCTACACTGGTTTATGTCAAGAATCAGTGTTGAGCCCGCTGCCATTGAACTTGTATATGTTAAAAATCCTTAATTTAGGATTGGAGAATAACGGTTTTCTATTGTCGCAATAGAAACCTATCTGAAGCTCCCTCCTTGCTTAATCGCGATATCATACAGGTTTACAATATCCTAAATGATCTTGGTTTGTTTGTTGCTTCTTCAAAGTGTTCAGCAATAGAGTTCTTCTCATATCGCTCAATTAACCCAGCTCACAGTGTTATTTACATGGCCGGTTCAACTGTCCCTCTTTTGTCGGCACATAAGTACTTGGGTTTTATTCTTGACTCTAAATTAAACTGGAACCAACATATAGATTATATGTATAACAAACTTCTAAAACGGTTACCCCTACTCAAGGTCCTCTGTAGTGTCAATTGGGGTAACGATCCTTGCACAACAAAGCATACTATCGCAGTATTCTAAACTATGGTTGTTACTTCTATTATAACTCCGCAACAGCCAATCGTAACAAATTAGGGAGGATACAGAACTCGCGTTTACGACGCATAATCGGTGCTTACTTACCTACTTCTATTGCTACTTTGAAAGCTGAAAACAATATCCCTCCTCTCTGTGTTAGATCATCGTACCTAGTAGACAAGTTTCTTATGAAATACTGTCCTCCAGCCAGCTTCAATTTTCTTAAATCTTATTTGGACGTTAAAGGCAATTGGAGATTTAAGGCCTCCAAAATGCCTCTATTATCTTTAAGTGCTGCTAGGCTTCAGCGATATTCTTTTATTATCATACCATCGTATCCTTCATTGATCTTGAAATACCCATACTCACATAACTGCTTCAAGTTACAGGTTGATTTGGATTATTTTCGGTTCGTTAATAGACACGACGCTAGCAGAGTATTCAATGCAATAATTTCAGACCATTGACCGAACTTCCAACCGGTTTTTACTGATGGTTCTAAATCTTTGAATTCCGCGGGTGCTACTTTTTTCATACCATGTCTTAACTTAGCCCAAAAATTCTCTCTTCCTCGTTTCACTGCTGTGTTTAGCGCTGAATGTGTTGCGATTTTCAAGGCTTTGTCCTTTTTATATTCACATAACTTCTCTGAAAATATCATTATCAGTCTGATTCTATTAGCTATTTATTAGCTTTGAAACTCTTATCGTTCAACACAAAATCCCATCCATACCTCTATAAAATCAGAAGCCTAGTAGTGTCCCTTGCTAAATTTGACGCAATGGTTAATTTTGTTTGGATACCAGGGCATGCGAATATCTATGGTAACAAAGTGGCAGACATGGCTGTCAAAGATACATGGACGAACGGTTATTTAGGTCCATATTTTCCAAACAGAGACCTATTCGAACTTATTAGATATGCTCATAAAGAATATTGGGAAGCTACATGCGCAAATCCATTTTGCGCGCAACAGTACAAAAGGGTTCAACCCAATATTCCTAACGTTTCTTGGTTTAAGTACATTATGACTGTTTCAATGAATACCAGATTGTTCATCGTTACCTTATGTTGCCTCCGGCTGGGTGTAAACCGCCCCCCTGTTTCTTTGTACAACATGGGCCTAATCTCTTCTTCCTATTACCAACATCCATTCGACTCGGACAAATTGGTGAAGGCTGATCATCTCATTTTCGAATGTAATGTATACACGGCGCAAAGAATTAATTTGTATAACTCAATAATTAATTTCCAGGTCACTCTGCCATGTAGTGTCAACTCTCTCCGGACCATCGGGAGTGCTGCAATATACAAGTTATTATTTAATTATATAATTCAATGCAATATTACTGTGTAGCATTAGTCAGTTAATTAATCATATCACACTGTGGATTAAATTTTCGATGCCCCCCCCCTCCCCCAATTAAAATGAACGGGAAAACAAGAACAGCTCTTTGAAAAGAGATGTTTCGGCCATCACTACTCAAAAAGTGACCTGGATTTTGTGTTTCGAAAGTGGATTAAAGTTAGAAACGATTCGTTACGCGCGAAGAGGACTACTATTTTCAAAAATAACAGGCGAGTGCGAATTCAAAATAAAGTTGTAGCCAAATTATTGTATTATTCTGTTTTTGAGCAGAAAAAAATCTAGTTTCCGTGTTAAATTTTTTCGAGATTATTAATAGATTATTTAAAATATTTTCTACGGCTGCATTTATTATAATTGATTCCGTTTCGCAGAAAAATTTATAATTCGTTGTGTTTTATTAGTTAATGGTTGCACGTAGTAAAATATGATATTTATTTGTTACTACCATATATTTAATAAATGCTTTACCGAAATATTATATCAGTCCTTAGTAAATATTCTAGGTTTACTGAAATAGCCATTGATTTTTATTAATAACTAGCTGATCCGGCGAACTTCGTACCGCTTCAGAATTAATAAATGTTGTGTTATCTTATTAGCTGAATTAAATTCAGTTTATTATTAAGATAAAATTAATACTCAAAATGAATTAAGTTCAAAATGAAAAGTATTTTAATTATATTAAAATGAAAGTAATTCACGTGGCAGCAAGGCATTATTCCCCTTAATAACAAAAATCAGTATAAATTTATTTAAAAAAATTAAAGTAAATTACTTCGGAAACATGTTTTTTCGGGCTATACCATCAGCTAACAGAGTACACACTCAATTTATATATTTTTTAATAAAGTATGTATTCTGTGCAGTTAGCTGATGATGGGCTATACACCGAAAAACGTGTTTCTAAAATACGAGTAATTTACTTTCTTAAAGTAAATTTATACCGATTTTTAGGATTTCGTACACATATAATGTACCGAACCCCAATAAGATGGTTCAGGAACGGCAAAAATATTCAATTATACAATAGGTCGGAAACGGTTTGGCTTATCAGAATTGGATCATAAATTACAATTAAACTTCTATTTGTGACAATTTACAACTTTAAGCTGAGCGATTACCCTGGGCGGCAAGAAACCGTCTAGAATATATAATATGACATTTAGAATGACCACAAAAATCACCCTTAAAAAATTCATTTCACCGCCAGATAACCCTTTAAAAGCGAAATTCAAAATATAAAACAAAACACAGAAGCCCTTTCATAACATCCAAAAATTACGGTTAAAAAATGATGTAAACCCCCCTTTTGGAACAAAAACATCAAAAAAAGAAAAAATGAATTTTTTTCATAAATTTTGTTTAAAATTACGTATTCTGCTATTTGGGGTGGAGACAAATGCAACAAATCAAAGATCATAAAAATCGGTCCTGCCGTTCTTGAGTTACAAGTGGTGTAACTAACCCGACTTTGTTTTATATATATATAGATTTATTTTTTGGGCAACTTGTTAAGTTTTTTTAAATAATTTTTTTCGTAATTGTAGTTAAACTTGTAAAACTTAACCGCGTTATTTTTTTATTTTTTTTTTTTTGTGGGCGCGCCAGCGACATTAACCCAACAATAGGAAAAGCTAAGCTAAAAAACTAAATAGCTAAAGGACAGCAGTGCAGGCACCACAAAAGATGAAGGAAAGGAGAGGATAAAGGAAGCGTTATAGGGAGTATGAAGACCTAATGACAAGAGCTGGCCGTATAAAAGGGAGCGTTCATTACGAAGAGCAGGACACTCGAAAAAAATGTGATCAATCACATATATGAGGAGGATCACAATCATGAAGAGAACAATAAGGAGATGACGACAGAGCAAATGGAAAGCGATAGGAAGGGAGGAGAGAATGATTGATCTGGAGGCGAATTAGGGAGACAATAGAAGAGCGACGACCAAAAGAAATAGAATGGAACCAAGACAGGGAACGAGGAATCGGCTGAATAAAACGGTAATGTGAATGACGATTAGAAAATAGGGAGGGATAAATATCCCGCCAAAGTCTGGCGTGATTGGAGGTGGATAAGGAAAGGATATCTGAATAAGGGAAATAGTTGAGGAATGAATCAAGGCGACCGGCAGAACGAGCCAAAGAATCAGCTTGCCGTCAAATCCGGAATGACTGGGGATTCAAAAAAAATCAATAAGAATAGATGACTGCAGAGTGGAGGCAAGAGAACGAATTGAGGGAATAATACTATCAGAGAAATGTGAAGGAGGAGAGGATAGGGCTTGAAAGACGCCGTCAAAGTCCGAAATTATGAGGAATTGGGAAAAAACGTTTAAAGAGGAAATAAAAGAGATAGCCTGAAGGATGGCGATCGACTCGGAAGAAAAAATAGTGCAGAAGGAAGGAAGTCGGAAGGACTCAGAATGCCGAAGCGACGGGCAATAAATACACCACCACGCCGCCCTCGCTCCTGGAACCATCGGTAAAGATCAATACATGAGCAGGAAAAGAGGAATTCAAAATTCATTGTTGACTGCGCTGTGAGAGGAGGAATTGGCCCGGAGTGGGAGACAGGAAAATTTGATAGGCTTCCATAGGCTATTGAAATCATGAGAGAAGTAAGGGAGAGTGTTGTAGGAAAGGACAACAGGAGAAAAATTAAAAAGACGGGCAACAATAAGCGACAGGATTGGGATTTTATGAGGAGAAAAACGTCAGTGGTTTTTGATATACAGATACGGAGAATAAGTTTGGACGAGGAGATGGGAAGCCGTTTAATTAGAAAGCGATATCCAAGCTGAGAACGGCGAATAAACAGTGGTTAGGTAACCGACTCTGATAGAACTGCGGGAATGGGAGAGGATTTCAAGGCTTCAATGCACAAACGGAGGCAAGAGTTTTGGATCGCGACAAGTTTAGAGAGGAGCGACTTAGAGGAATTACCGCAGATAAAGGAACAATAGTCGAGCTTGGACCGAATAATGGCTTTGAAAAGAATAAGAAGAATAAACGGATCGCCCGTTATTCTTGAACCGCATTTTCTTTTGCTTGGCTGTAATAATGAATCTATGTTATCATTATTTATTAAATTAATCTTTAATTTTAAAAGCTACGACGGCGAAAAGTTTAAATTCGTTAGTAAAATTAGGAAAAAAATCGCTGTAAAGTGTGGTTAATTTAAAAAATACACACAGGGATGTTATTTATTACCAAAATTGTAGTTCAGTATCTGATTAGTACATTATTTTTTTTTACTTATCGTGTAAGCGGTTGGTTTGTTGTAAATTTATTCCTTTTCTTAGGGTCTTTAAATGTAATTGAAATTTCAACCGCACGAATCAAATCAACGTTGTTGTCAACCAAAAAGATAACCCCTCAGTGCATTGTTCCAACAAATAAACATCCTTTTTTATTACGTGGATTTGTTTAACAATGTGTTGAGCGTGTATTGGTTGAAATAACATTTTGAAAATTTTCAAACGTAAAAACGTTAGTTAATGTACATTCTTAAAAATTATTATTCAATTCTTTTATAAAATTGTATTTCATCTTTTTTATAAAGATAGTTTTTTAAATTTATACCACGTCGATATGTTGGCGTTATTCCACTTTTATTTCTTGTAATTATCTTTACATCGGTTGAATTGTGAACGAAATTAAGTACTATGTATAAGTGGAATATCGATTATTCCAATCAAAAAATATTTTTTTGTTTTTTGATAGTTTGGCTTTGGATTTTTTGGTAAAACAAACTGTTAATGATAATAACAGTACTGAATTAGAGAATGGCATGATCATTGGTATTAATTTGAATAGTGTTGTTGCCTCCGCTATTGTAGGATGTACAAGGGTCGTTCCAAAAGTAATGCCTGTTTTTCCATAATTTGGCAACACTGCGACGTAACCACACGAAAATTGGAGGCATTTCATATTTCGAGTGCAGGGACATACAGGATGAAAGAAATCGACGATACCTTCACTCGTGTCAGTAACCATGGAGACACACTTGGAAAATACGTCTGTTTCAAGCAGCGTGGTGTCACGCAGTTTTTGTGCACGAAAGGTTTAAAGACGTCGAAAATACATAAGGAGTATATGGACCATTTGTCGGTTCGTCGGTGGATTAGAACGCTCAAGGAGAGAAGATCGCCTATATCGATAATGAGCCGCGAGCGGCCGGCCTAAAAACAGTCCCACGAAATACATGGAGCGCGTTAAACAGCTGTTAGACGAAGACAGAAGGTTCACGTTGGACTAAAAGGGAACCACGATCAGCAGTGAGTTGCACCATAAAACACTCGTCAAGTTGAGAAAAGCTATCTGGAATAAGTGAAAACTGCTCACACCGAAGGTGTTGCTGTTTCATGATAACGCCAAACTGCATGCGGTAAAAGCGACGGCAGAAATGCACGAAAAATTCAAGTGGGAAATATTTCAACACCCGCCATACTCGCCTGACATGACGCTGAATGACTTTCATTTATTCCCCAACTTGAAACACCACTTGGAAGGGAAGAAATTCAGAACGAACGAAGTGCTTCATAACCGAGGCCTAAAAAACCAGCCGTCTGACTTCTACCGTTTAGGAATTTTGAAGCTAAACGATCGATACCAGAAGTGTTTGGAACGTGAAAGTGATTATGTAGAAAAATAGGTACACTCAAATTATAAATAACACTGTTTTTTTAAAAACTTTTTCCGTCAATTTTTTCGTGAGTTATGGAAAAACGGGTATTACTTTTGGAACGACCCTCGTAGTTTTGAATTACTAAACCGTAAATAATCATGCGCAAACATCATTTATTAAGTCTGAAGAACGCAAGTCCGTATTTCTAATTAACATTATAATTGTCGCTGGTTTCAAAGAATGTAAATATGATGTCCTTTCCGAAAGGTGAACATTTTAACTATACGTTTAATTCATTCTAAGTGTGAAGATCCCCGGTGGTTTCTATTGCAATTGAATTTAATGCTTTATTGAAAGCGCTTCAGTTATATTTCAATAGTCGCATAATAGTTTGTGGTAAATATTCAGCTGCGTTCTGGGAATGCTCGAAAACGTGGTTAATAATTCCTGTTTTTTTTTGTGTTTTTTTGGCGTATGAAATTGCTTTGAATTCTAATATTCTGATCGTGATTATTAATTATTTCCATCTTTTAGCGTAGAATTTACTTATTAATATCGCTTCAATGAAGACGTAAGATTTTTAAATATACATAGGTTGGTACATAAATTTTGCCCACACCCCACATCGCGCGGAAAAATAAGTCAGTAAAAACTAAATTACATACGTTTATAGCGTGAGTGTTTTAAATTAATTCTGAAAATTTCAGCTCGATAGCTTCAAATAGAAGCCCGTATAAGTCATCCGCGCAGTCGTATCGAATTCCGCCCGCAAAATTTCATATAAAAAAAAAAAAACGCAATTTTATTACAAAATTTTAATAAACATTCAGTCGTTGTTTATAAGTTTATCTGTCTCAAAATACCGTCCCTTATATTTCATACGTTTGTTTTCTACCCATTTCACCTTTAAAATTTTTCAAAGCTCAGCCTAAAGAATACGTTTAAAGAAATCCTCAAGGCCTATATCGGAAAGAGTCAAAAATCACAAGCTACGACATCAAGACTATACGGAGGGTGCACCAACACCTTAATATTATATGTTCGTAATAACTTGATTGTAAGTTTCGTATGCGGCTTGGAATTGTCGTGGTGCCGATGCTCATGAAAACACACCGGCATCAATAATCTCGAGAGAAAATCACGTCGTTAATACAATATATGTGGTCACGCAAAAAACGTTTAAACGGTGCGGTTTCTTTTTCTCTCCATTAGCTCGGAATGTCTACTTTTCAGGCACGTTGTTCTTTTATCCACAACAATAGTACCGGCGCGAGTCACCGCGAAATTTTCTGCCCCACTCTGAATCCGTAGGCGGATTTCGATATGACTTTGCGCGATGGTTCGTATACGAGCATTGAAGCGATCGAGCTGAAATGTTCACAATTAATGTAAAACATGTCACGCTGTAAGTGTATGTAATTTAGTTTTCGCTGACTTATTTTTCCGTACGATGCTAAGGGTATGGCCAAAATTTATGGATCTATACCTATGCACTATATAAAAAAAGGGAAAGAAGCTTAAAGTTAATAAAAATTTTGGGTGAAAGAAAAAAGGGCATTCAGAGTAATTAATACTTTTAGTAAGGAAATATGCCTCCTCGTGTACCTTTTATTTGTGACTATACATTTTTATTTTTTATTTGTTTATTACTTACATCTTTGAACTTTGACATTTTAAAGTAAGCTTGTTCCACCGGGGGTGGTGGATTATATGCAATTTTAGTAACTGTAATTTTATTTTTTTTAAATTTAAAAATATGCAAATTATTTGAAAAAATAAATTATATTGACATCTTTTTGAATTTCTCGTGCTTAAAAATGCGAGAACTTACTTTAAAAATGAATTTAATACGGCAAAATAAAAAATGGGTGTCGATTAAGTAACGAAACTAAAGGATTGTAATTAACACTGTTCTCTAATATGACGATTTTTACCTTAAATTAATTCCAGTCAACAACGTATTTCAATTTTACCAGATAAAAATACGCTACAATAAACCAGGATATTTTGTTATTTAACCTAATCCAATCATGCAACAAACTTTATTTGTTTACCATTCTATATAGCCGCATTTTAAAATGTACATATTTTCATATTAAAGAATGAAAACTACGGAAATATTTTTAAAAAACAAATATAAACTTTACTTAGAGAGTAAGTGGCTGCTATATCTTATCGAACAGATCGGACTGAATTTAAAATTAAATGAATGCAATAATTGTTGTTTGCTTAATTCTGCCATACCCATCGACTCAAAATTCGGTAAAGTTAAAAGCCCGATTTGACTGATTTGAGAATATTTGTTACGACCAAGGCCGTGTCCCCGGGGGGTCCCCCCCCCCCGATGAGAACTGAAATAGTTATTATAAATAGATAAAAATCTGAAAAAAATCAAAAATTTAAATTAAATATTGATGATTTTTTAGGGTGTTCTTACTTTTTAAAAGAAAAAAGAAAAAATATGCTCCATATTTTTAGGTACTTCATTAATATTTTATGCAACATTTTTTGTTACGAGTATAATTAATAACATATTATTATATTAATTTTTATTAATGTTTATACAGTAATTCATTTATGTAAATTATTAATATATAAATCAAAATGATGGAAATTATAAATAGTATGAATATTAGTCAAAAATGTATTGTTATTTATAAAATAAATATGTAAAGAAAATGTTCACCCCCCCCCCCCCCACCACCACCACCAAAAAAAAAAAATTATGGGCGCGAGCCTGGTTACGACATATCATAATACTTTGAGGATCCAGTGAAGTACATAGTAACGTGTGCGGTGTACAAATTATCTCATCCAGCAAAAAAAAGACAAACGTGAATGATTTTAGTGGTAAAAGTTTAAAGTAACAAAAAAAAAAAAAAAAGGAATAATAATTTTGCGGTGAATAGCTGCCACATATTACTTAAGGTAAAGTTAACATGTTTTGCGCTCATTCAAATTTTCGTACAAAAAAAAAAAAAAATCGGACTGAAAAGATTAATAGTGTACATTAATTTAATCTATTAGTAAACCGCTCGATGAATTTACAATTAATTTCTCACAATGGGTCCTGAACGTTGAAATCCTGACATCGAAAATGGCCAGTCAGCGACATGATACGTATTCAGATTTTTATATTACAATTTATATTTGTCGTTAGATCTCGTGAGTTGATATTTCTTTTTAGTATTTAGCCGATATCGAAAAATTTTGATAAAAAAAAAAAGAATTTTTTCAAAAATCCATTTACAGATTAATAATAATAATAATCTATATATAAACTATATAAATAGGCAAAGACAAAACAGTTCAGTACCTTCTCTGCTGTTTATTAACCGATTTTCTTTTTTCTTTTTTGTTCATTAGCTATTGACAATTTTTAGTGTTATTAGTACAAAAACTTTGGAAATATATGTGTTTTTTTTTCTTATTTCAATAAAAAATTATTACAATAAATGATAAATGAAATCGCTGTGGCCAGTAAATCTGTTCTTATTAAAATGTTTTAATTTTTCTTAATAATCATCATTAGTGGCTTTTTTACAGTGTCCCAAATCCTAAAGTGTCATTTAATATCAATAAATGAGGGTTTTTAAATTGTGATTTACTTTTATTTTTTATTAAATTATAATGGTATTGAACTGTTTTGTCCTAGATTTACAATGAACGAATTAGTGATCAGAAATGTCACACGTTTGGTCTGTTGACACAGTGAAACTGACACACCGTTCGGTATTGACACTCTGTGTTAACACACAGTGACACAATGAGACAGCAAATGACACTTGTTATATTTTTCTTTATATAGTACTATGCAAAACGTTTCTAATGTTACTTAAGTTTACGGATGAATTTTTCAAAATGAATAAATTTTTAAAATCAGATTTTAAATGGCTGCTTAAAATTTTATAAATAATTCTTGCAAATACTGCATAATAAACACGAGTCAGACAATACTACTAAAAGTGATTAAAATAATTTTTCAAATGTACCATAATATATCGCCGCTAAAAATAAAAATGAAACGCTTAAACTTCTTGCTCGAAAACAAAACAATTGAAACAGGTGAGATAAATGTTTTAAACGTCTCACTGTTTCATTTGTTTCGATTAATGACACACTGACACAGTCGGGTAATGAACTATGTTAACACACTGTGTCGAAACAGTGATACACTAGCCATCACTAGAACGAATGTATAAGAGTAGGAAAATTTTTTTGTTTATATGCAAATGTTTTCCTCAAATTTTTAATAATAATTATAGTCGAAACTAATGGGCGAACATTAGTAATAGTAAACGTAAAGAAGGAATAAAACAAATAAAACTATTGGAATCACGTTCCATAAGCGTCATTGCAGTAACATCACTAAAGCTAAATTAGTGGTAACCGTTACAGAATGAAAAGAAATATACACCGTCGTTCTCTTGATTGCATTGCGTACATCTGCCAAATCCAGTGAGAACGCGGAAACCAACGTATGCGACGCAACACTATTTACTCTAGAATTTCATCCCAATTACAGTATCACGGTGTGGATCAAAAAATTTATCGATTATTTAGTTATTAATTAGTAGGTAGTTCGGTGTTGATTAACTGGAGTAGTCTAACGAAAAAATCGACATATTGAACGTGCTAAATTGTTATTTATCAAACTGTGTTTTTTATAATAGACGGTTCTTTGTTAAAATTACAAGAAGACAGCCGGATTACGGCGCTAGATAAAATAGAGTATTAGATGTGCGATGCAAGATTTTGATTCAACTATAAAATTCAATTCACTGAATAAATATTGTGAACAAAATTACGTTCTCTTCTCTTCTTCAACTATTCGTTTTCTTTTTTCTTCTATAAGCAAAACAGCTTATAAAAATTCTACTGCGTCGATTAGTTCTCGAGGGAGTAACTAATTTTTTCGATCGTTTCAATTTCAATACTTCGTACGATGCGATGCAGTAACGCATACTCTAAATATATTTCTATATGTTATTAAATGTATGTTTATCGTTTTATTTTTTTAATTCGGATAATAATTAAACTGTTATTAATAAGAACCATTTGTTTTGTAACAGGTGCGAAGTCAGATTGCGAAGCACTTGCAGGAGAATTAATGCAAGAAACTGAAAATAAAAAAAAACAACTACAAAATGACCAATGTTCCTATAAGAAATTGTTAGAGAAATATGAAAAACTGATGGAAAAACGTTCTAATCAGTACGTTAAGGTATATATGTGTATATATATATATATATATAACAAACGATTTTCGCTAATAAATTTTTTCTAAAATTATTAATTCCAAATATTTTTTCCTCCCTATTAATCATACGTTGAATTAATTTTGTTAAATATAAATTAACTTAGAGAAAATTGAAAGAAGCAATTAAAGACAAAGACAAAGAAAGTGAGAAGATTGCCGGTTTGTTTCTAAATGGAGAAGTTCCTCTCGAAAGATTCCTTTCAGCATACTACGATTTTAGACTGGTTGGTTTACAAATGTATTTTTGTTTAATGATTACGCATGCGCGCGTATATGTAGATATACACGATACACATATATAAACAGTATGACACGTGTACTTTAAATACAAATAAAATTTGTAATTATATTTTATAAAAATAGCCGTATTAAAAGAAAAACAACGTTAAAATTTGTATATTAAAAACAAGAAAAAAGAAAATTACTTTTAAATACCCTCAAAATATTTTTTGAAATGGCGAAACTGTTATGACTCGTTATGTAAATTTTTATCGGTTAAAAATAATTTATTCTGAAATATTCCTAAAGTTTACTGTAGTTCATTTTATCCTCCTCCATATATTTAAAGAAGATCAATATCTACAACAGTAATAAACATATTTGTTCAATTACGGGTGTCGTCCATATTAGGATCAGATCTGTTTGTTTTGTAAAAAAAAAAAAAAAGAAGTAAATCGATGATTATATTTTAAAAACGATGCATTACCAAAATTGTTTAATCTAAATCTAACCACTAATACTTTTATTGCACGAAAAGTGGTGCGATTCTGTTCAACGGTATTTTCGTAATACGCGTCAAAAAAATTGTAAAATGAACCCGACTATAAGATCTTTGCTCTTTCAGCTCGATAATTAAACAATTTTTGAATTGCTGAACAAGAAAAAAAATGATTGCTTAAATTCTGTAAAAATTGAAAAACTCGTGTTTAGGTATAATTGTTTTCTTCGCCGCTGATTTTGAACGCGGGATGAAATGTGCCCTGTCTACTGGCCACGAAGACGAGAAAATATTACATTTTGCATATTTTAACTTTTTTGAAATAAAAACGAAAAGGAAGTGCAATTCCGTGCATAAGTTCGCGTTGCAGATTTACTATTTTACCGAACTGGTTTAAAACTAATTTTACAGCAATAATACGTGTGTTTAATTTTCAGTTTAATAATAAATTCTGATTATTGCAAATTTGGTAATTTTTAAACGGAAAAAAAACATTTTCCCTCTTTTTAGATCTTAACTCTTCCACAGGGGTGTATATTCCTTTTGAGAACTTTCAGTAGTTTTAGTTAACTAACGAAAACCATATCACATCATCCTTTTATTTTTAAATCTACACGCTTCAGATTTTGTAATTTTTTTAACAAATTTTTACGCAGCGCCCTCGTCCCCTGCGTTTACATACATCTACCTTTTTTTTTTCCTTTTTTTCTTTTAAATCAAATTTGAAAATAATCTCTGCGTAACGGTTTAATGGCGTACTGCAATTAACAATTCACGGTCTCTGCATTAATCCTTCTAGTTACTTTTCCTATTTATTAGTAGAACTGCATTTCTCTCTATTTTACCCTAGATTAGTAGTTTCTAGCTTGTATTCTCTACCTGTGGACACTGCAATCACTTTCGAAAGCACAAAAAAAAAAAATTGAATGAAATTAAAGAATAAGAAAAAAATAAAATCAGAACAATAATGATAACAAGAAACTGTATTATAAATAAAAACTTGACAAATTAAATTTTTCCGCCTCCTCACAGCGCTGTTTTTGCTTTGGTTCGTCAACATGAATATTGGCCCAAGAACAATGGAACACAGGGGCAAGAGAAACTCAGGTGCTTACACGATCAGAGATAGCCGACAGAAAAGAATCAAGAGCTAGGATAACAAAAGGAGAAGGAAGGGAGAGAATGAATGAAGCACAGTATGAAGTGGGAATACCGATTTGTAAAAGGAAAGAATAAAAAGAAGCTTGTTCAGTTGATAATTACGAACAACCGAACATTATATGATCGGGATCACAAATAAATTGACTGCTGGAGGGATGCAATGGACAGTAAAGAGACGGCACAAGAGAGTAATGGGAAAACGGGGGAAGAAGCAAACTGTGCCGAAAACGCAGGCGGCAAATTGTAAAGAGATTGGAACGACGCATGAAAGGAAAGTCAAGAAAACCGGGTAAGCGAGGAAGGGAAGGCGGAATAAACAAGAAAAAGGAATCGGGGTTAGAGAATGAGGAGACTTAAGAGTTAAACCATAGTTTAGAATAAGCAGCTGTAGACAGAAGGATAATATTGGAAGATGAGAAAACGGGAAGAAACCTACCAGAAGAAGAAGATAATCGAGCGAATAAGTCAACTAACTCATTTCCATCGATTCCGGCATAGCCAGGAGTCCAAAAGAAATCCGTTTGGATTAAGTGGGAAAGGAAAAGATCATGAATCAAAGAGCGAATAAGAAGAATGACAAAGTCGGTTGAGTGAGAAGGGAGAGGAGATACGATAGCCTGCAGCACGCTTTAAGCATCCGACAGGATAAGGAGATTGCGAGAGACAGGTAAGGATCTAATAAGAAAAGGGGCACGCAGAATATCAGAAGACTCAGCATAAAAGATTGAACAAAACGAGGGAACTTTAAAGGTCTCGAAGTAATTTAGAGAAGGACAGAAAAAAGCTGCGCCAACACCATTGGGTCCCTTGGAGCCACCAGTGAAGATCGAAAAATGGTTGGGGAAAAAGAGCTGAGATTCTGTAGAAATTCTTATCTAACAACAGGAGAATAAAAGCAATTAATAGGATTCAGAAAAGAGGAAAAATTGAAGGAGAAATAAGGGAGTTTATCGTGAGTGTAGATATATGGAGAAAACTGGACAAGGCGGCCAGCGATAAGAGATAGAATAGGAGTTTTGTTAGCAGAAAAAGGCCAGTTACGTAAAATGAAGGAATAAGAGAGCAAGAGGAAATAAGCAACCGTTTGATGAGGAAACGATAACCCAGGAATGAACGTCGAAGAAAAAGAGGAGGAATGTGAGATTCAGCGTGCAGAGCTGGGATATTAGTAGACTTTCGGGCGTCAAGGCGGGGGCGGAGACATGTATTTCGGACCCGATCGAGCTTAGACAGAAGGGATCTGGAAAAATTACCATAAATATAGGAACAGTAATCAAGACCTGAGCGAATAAAAGATTTGTAAATCATAACCAGGATCACCTACACAATCAGTGTGAGAAGGTGATTTAATGAGGTTGAGCCTTTTGAAGAAGGACACGTGCAGATGGTTGATATGGTCATGGAAGGAAAGTCAGCTATCCAGAAAAACATCCATATAACGAAAGGAAGAAGTAAGAGGGATTGGGCCATTATTTAAGACGAGGTCGATTGAGGAAGGAATAAAAGGTATGTAATGTAATGACGACAGTAGAAGACTTAGAAGAGGAGATGAAAAGATGGATTTTGGATAAGGCGTTTTCCGATGAAATTAAGGAGTTTTGAAGTTGGGAGTTAGCCTGTGGGATGTTGCGATGAGAGGAATAAATGGGGATGTCGCCTGTAAAGAAAAGAGAAGAGGAATTCAAAAACAAAAAAGCTATTTTGATAAAATTGATATTGAATAGAGTAGGGGCTAAGGCAGGAACCCTGTGGTAATCCACGAAAGACTAGTCTAGTAGCAGAATAAGAGGAAAGTGATCGATCGGCGGAGGAAAAAATTAATAACAAGGGTAGAAAAATAAACCGGAATGTCTAAGAAAAGCATCAAATCAAAAATAGTAGGGGCATTGGAAGAATTGAGTTTAGGGATAAGGATAACGATGAAGGTATTCCAAGATAAAGGAGTATAACCAAAGTGAAGAAAGGAGTTAAACGAGTTTAAGAGGAACCGAAGAGAAGATTCAGAAAGATTTTTGAAAATAGACCGCCTACTCCGGGAGCAGAATTTGAAGAATTGTGTAAAGATATTTCTAATTCCGTGAAGGTAAAAAGAGTGGCTAGAAAATGTGAGGAGATGGAAGAAGACGAAATGCGACGTGATTCATTAAAGTTAACGTAATAAGGGGCAATGGAGTCAATAAAAGAGATTAACTCATCACCCGAGAGATTACAGGAAAAGAGATGATGGGAAAGAGGGAACTTGAAAGCCTTGACCATTTTCCAAACTTGCGAAGTAAGAGTAGAGTGTGAGAAGGAGGAACAGAAGCTTTTCCACGCATTTTTTTTGTCGTTTTGAGGATGAATCTGGCTCTAACATTGGCTCTTTTATGAGAAAGATAGTTAGAGAGCGTTAGGCTAGAACGAAAAGCTATGAAAGTGGTTAATCCGAGATCAAAAGCAGCCTTACAATCCTGATTTCATCACAATGCGGAAGACGATTTCACTTTTTTATGAGATGAACGACGGACAGGGGGAGAAAAACAAGTTAAGGCAGAAGAGATAGAATCAATGAAGAATTTATATTAGGAAAAGCAAGTCAAGGTAGCAGGGATCGAAGAGAGTGAGGATTAACGGAATAGAGGCCAATCACCTTTAGAAAAAACTCAATTCGGGATATTCGGAGGAGTGAGGGAAGGGGAGGAGGAGACTTCATTCACTGAAATAATAATAGAAATATGGTCACTTCCAAAGGTGCCGTCTAAAGTACACCATGAACAATTGAGACCAAGATTAGGAGAGGTAAGGGATAGATCAATAGATCTGAAAGAAAAGTGACTTCTGATGCATACCATCAATGAGTAGGATTAAATCATTCTGAAACATGAAATTTTGTTAAGATCGTGCCATTACTATTGTAATTGGAACAACCCCACAAAGAAGAGTGGACGTTCCAATCATCACCTATAAGGAAAGGAGGGGAAAGGGAATTAATTAAAGTTAGGAAAAGGAAATCACGCAAATCGAAAGTCAGAGAAATGTAAGCAGAAAGTTAGGAATAGAGATGTGCACTATGCTGTGATAAGGAGGATTAGCAAGAAGTAAGGGTTGAGATAGATAGGCTAAAAACTGGACATAATTCCTTACTAAAATAGCTGAACCACCGTAGCTATCTCTGCAGTTCGAACAGATCAGAGAGAATCCATTAAAACTAATGTCGGAAGAGCCTGTTAACCACGTTTCAGAAAGAAGCGCAATGCTAATATCATATTCATTTAATAGCCGTTCAAAGGAGTTCCTGTTGGCCGTAATACTGCGGCAGTTCCATTGTAGAACCTTAAGTGGACAAGGCACAATAAATTCTTAGATAGATGGTAGTTAGAAGACGAAGGAGAACAAGGAAAGGTGGAAAACAAGCAACAGGCCGAAGAAGGAGGGAAGGTGAAAAAGAAGACGAGAAAATAACCACTATACCATTTCCATAGTCCAACAAAATAAAAAATAAAATGACGAGAAAAGAGGAAAAGATAGAAAAGAACAAGATAAGGAATAAGGCAAAACAATAAAGCACCCTCTGCTCAGGTAAATCATTGCGCGAGGGTTGCAGTATGCTGTCAACTAACCTAGTTAAAGGCAGCAAGCAACACCGACACGTTGTAAGCAGGAAGATACAGAAACAGGAAATAAGACAATGAAAAAGAAGAAATAAAAAAAGTATAAATAGCGAAAAATTCCATAAAAGTGGCTTCCATCGCTCAAAAAAATCATTGCGTCTGGGTCGCCGTATGCTATCATCCAACCTAGTTAAAGGAGGCAAGCAACACCGAAGGAGCGTTATATAAAATAGTAAAAGCGGCAGCATTTTTTCAAAATAAAAACGGAGGAGAAAAACCGTGGCGATGGTATTACGGAAATGGTACGTAAAGGAAAAAAAACATTTAGAGAAGAGGAAAAAAGGAAAGAGAAAACAAGGTAGAAATTCGAAATAGAGGAAAAGGCAATATCCGCCATATCTAAGATTGCAAAATTTGACAGATGGATAATATTTTATTCTCCAAATTAGGGATATCAAATTTACCGAGAGCAAATAGCAAAGTAGTGTATGAGACATTATTAGAGGATAGGGAGGAAGCGTTATTAGGAGAAACATTAATAACTGGAGCCGATTCGGCATTTGCAAAATTAGAGGAAGATGGGCCCCTATGGAAGAATTGGAAGGATGAATAGGAATAACGGAACGGCATCCTTTAGTGCCAGCGTTTAGAGTTAGTTTGGAGTAATAAGAATCGAGGAGATTGGGTGATTGCAAAGAAGAGTGATGTCTTCGAGATGAAATCCTGACATAAGAGGATGAAGAACTGGTACAATAGTTTTGACGCCTCCTCTTCGTAGTAGATGCAGAATTCGGTAAGGCTGAGAAATTAGTGGGATTTAAAACGTCCGCAAAGGTAAAAGCAGGAGAAACTATCGAGCCCTCGCTGATGTTTCTGGCCTCGGAGTAGGAGACATTTTGTAAACTCATTATCTTATGAATTTTGACTTGCTCCTCATAAGTCAGACAAGAAGGGTCGAGTGCCGAATGGTTACCGCCGCAGAGAACGCGAAAGTATAAAAAGGGGTTGTTTTGTTTAGCCATAGGACATTCTGAAGAGGAATAACTATCAGCGCAATTGGGACAAGTAGTTTTACTGCGGTACGAAGCACTGAAGTGTCCAAAACGGAGGCAGTTGCGACATAGTTTGGGTTTACGAATCATACGTTCAACCTTAACTCGATAGAAATCATAGAAGAGAATAAAGGACGGGAGAATGGAGTTCATAAATTTGAATTCAACAACTGGAGTGGGAATGAGAGAGTTATCAGCAGCACGTTTATGCGGATGACGAATATTAGCGGTCGGGATATCGGAAGAACGGTAACGATAAAGTTCTTAAAGATCGACAGGGATATCACAGACTAGGCCAAATCGGAATAAAAGGGATTGAAGAATGAAGGATCGAATGTTGAGATCTTTATGGACATCGTCGGGAAGTAAAAATTTATTAGCTGCCGCGGTTGATATAAAATTTAGCTTAATTAAGTTTCTACCGAAGCGAGAGATTAGCGAAATACCACCAACTCGATTAATGTTCGATGTAAAATACGAGATAAGTAGTATGAGGCACGTCAGCCTGTCATATGACATGTTTTAATGACTCTAGAGCTGAATGTTCAAGTTTGTTTTCTGCACATTCTAAAAGTGAGTGAGTGGCCGTTAATAATGGTTGCGCTTCACTCTGCTTGTATTTCACTCGTGTACTTTTATTGACATGCAAGTAGATAAAAATTTGTATTTTTGTTTTAAAATTTACATTTTGCAAATAAAAATATTTAAAAAAAGTACGAATATTATTCTGGGTTCTAAAAGATAAAGTTGGTCATTTTGATATTCTTGTATGTTTTTCTTTTAGGCACATTGATCGCTGACTTTAAAAAAATAGGGCAGTCGGACAGAAGAAATCTTTCCTAGGAAAGAAAGAAAAATACAAATTACTCGAATATCGAATTCGCAAGAGTTAATGCTGATCAGCATCTCTGTAAGATTCTTTAGAAAAGTATTGACCAAAAGTTCCTCATTTCCTGTCAAATTGCAGTGTTATTTTATAAAGGAAATCGCGCGGAGATAAAAAAATAAATAAAACGTCTAATTTGTTCAAGAGGAAGTGCAAAGGATACTTTAGATTCACAAAAAACTGAAACAAGACTCGTTAGAATAGATAATGAGGAAAAGTATCGAAGTCTAATGAAGTATGGCTCTAATCTGTGATACTGTTGCTGAGATTTGATAAATTATCAGATATATACTCGGTGAAAAAGATCTTATTTTAGTCTGCAGCATTTCTTCGTCAAATAACACCGTTGCTAGATAAATCAGTCATATGGCTGATGCACTCATTGTGTAATAAATGGATTAATCGATTACTGGCATATTGCTGTACTAGTAGTTGTGTAAGAAGCACCGTGCACTTTGAACAAACCAGAATAATGAAATATTTGATCTTTTAGATAAATTCTTCTCAGCAAATGTCGATATAATATTCGCTGTTGGGACAAATAAACATAACGGCATTTCGTATCACACTTTTTTACAGGCGCGAGCTGACTCTGAGAATCATATCTTCCAAGCTTATAATCTTTGTAAAAATAAAAATGCACTATATAAGGCTGCGGCCCTTGAAAAAAAAAAAGCCTATTTTTATGGAAACTATTAGAAGTAGCGGTAAGTCTTTGCTATTGTTCACTGAAGTAAGATAGTTGTCAAAAGCATTAGCACGTTTAATGGAACTGAATTTGCAACATTTTTGGATAGACCACGCTGGCAGAAGTTTTTTAAAAGTATTACCGTATTTTTAAAATCATTTAAAAATGAACCCCGTGAATGCAATTATTATCGTTTTGCATCTTACTCTCTTACGGCTAAATAAAATTTCAGAAGGTTCCCAAAATTTTTGGTCTTCCTTTAGCGCGTTTCTCCGTCTGTGGTTTTTGGACCGAAGAAATGTAAACACTGATTTGTGTCGCTATGTTAAGATACATTCCTCCCTTTAGATTGCCTTTACCACCTCGTATAATAGTATAAAACAGAGATATAGCAAATATAGTTATCCGCGAGGAGGCTTAATTTTTTTTTTTTTTTTTTTTGAACGACATATTCGAGTACCTTCTTTTTACTTCAGCGATTTATTAAATCGTCCGTTTTAGGACAACTGATACTCGACACTGGATTGGTTAACGGAGCGATTCAAACATTCAAATAATTTTCTGATTATTTTTTTTTTACTTTTTCATACGAAAGCCATACACTTCTTAGCCGATTTTACTTTAAGATATATTGCAGATTATTACAAGTCAACTAAACCGCCACGCGTATTATTGTTATATCAGTTATTAGTTTTTACTACTGCTTCATTAAATCTATAATTTTCATAGACATTGAAAAGCGGTGCAGACAGGACACATCCTCGAACTCTATCGATTTTTATTTGCGTGCAGTGTTCTCACCGAATTTGTTGTCCCAGTAAAGAGTTTGATGGAGAATTTATGCTTTTGGCAATGAAGATTTAAGTATTTTCATTATCCGGAGCATCATTCGTTTAGTCGCCTCGTCAGTTTGGAAATATTTTTCGACGAAATTCCCATTGCGAAATTCCTGTTGAAAGTCCAAACCGACAAACATTAATGTATCATATAGGTCATTGTACATTAACTGACGAGAAATATTTCCAACAAACCAGATTCGTAACATGAAATTATCATCCTATATTGTGGCCACATTTTCCCGTATTTTAATAAAGATTCAAACCGTTTTTATTTCGGATTTCTCCGCTGTATCGTAAATCACATGTTAATATATCTTCGTCAACTATTTAAAGTCACTCGTTTTATTTTTCAAGAATGTATTTTTTTATTATCATTACTTTTTAAAATTTTTATCGTTATACGCAAAACGTTTCAAATCTATATCACAAATAAATCTTAAAATACACACGAATGAATAATGGTAACGAAGAATTTGTTTTAATAATTGCAAAAATATCTTAATAAAGAACTCTACTTGGAACAGTAATTGAACACACTACGGCTAACATTTTTAAGGAAATTGACTTTAAATCTGCCAAGTCATGTTGTAATTCGATCAGTGGGTAAACCATCATCGTCTGTATTTCTTTGAATACGAGCTTTTTTATACTAGCGTAAAAATGATTAAAAGGGAATGCGAATAATAAAAAAGTGTTTTTTGTCTTAATTTCAGAAAGTTCATTTAATGCAAGCTAAGGAGAAGGAATTATCATCTGGAAGCAGCTTGGTGAAAATAAGTTTTCCTGAAAATTGCTCTTAAGTCATGCAAGACATTTATTTTTATTACGCTTCATTAAACGTCGAGTCACTTTTTTTGTATTAAATGTTAAATATTTTTAAGTGCAATACGTTAAGGATAGTTAAATATTGAAAAATATATATATATATAAACTTTTACAATAATTTCTTCTATAGATGTTTTCTTCGCGTGGGTTTAACAAAATGCTATATTTAAATTTTTTTTTTTTTTTTTTGAATTGCTTAATACATTACACTCGCATCAATTACAGGCAACTTAAAGTTAGAGCTAAGGAACATCGAAATGTGTTATAATGGCCAATTTAACAGATCTCATTATGCTCGCGGATGTTCGCGAAACGGTTAGAGAATAAAATAGAAAAAATACTTTGTGTACGTTCTTAAAAAGATTAGATCGGTTCGCTGTAAGGTCTATGCGAAGTGATGAAAATATATTTTATCAAATATTTAAAAAAATAAAACTTAATGATCTATTTAAGTATCGTAATTAAATATGTATACTTTCTCAATTAAACACAATTTATAAAATAAGTTGACAATTTTAAAAAAATCAATGAAATAGTCGCAAAAACAATGAAATGTAAATCGGATATGTCGTTTTTGTATTTCACAGCATGTGCAGAATTTTCAAAATAACTTTTGAAATATGGAAATGGAGAAGAATGTTTGCGAGTTTTTTATACGGTACACTATGCTTCTAGACCAGATAAGACCTAACGTCTGCTGCACACCATTAACTTTCTTTATATGTATCTGGATCGATAAAGTGGAAAATGTAATTATGCGGCAATAGAAAACGTGGTCTTTTCTAAAAAACCATGGCTGGATTTTATTTAATTATAAACTGGATTAACTTTGCACGATACACGAGCGGCGCAAGAAAAAAACATGCAGAAAATTACAGAAATATATCATCATTTATGTATATTACATGAAACAAGAAGTTTCCAAGTAATAAACTTTACTTATGCAATATTCTCGATAAACGTATAACACAATCATAAAATATAACTATTACGCTATCAGCATAACGTTCATTTTCAATTATATATGAGCACCATTGTGTGTTAAGAAATAAACTTTAAAAATGAATTTCGATGTAAGTAAATAGCATAAGAATGTACAGTACGATAATAAAAATCCTTCAATGAATTAACATTTAAACATACGAGGAGTGAATTAATTAACATCATTTTAGAAAACAATTTGACGTTAAGCAGTTAAGTAGTTTTGAACGAATTTTACGTAATTAGTAGATGTAAAAGAAAATTAAAGCGAGTCGAAAACGTCAAATAAAAAAGAGAAAAATATAGAAATATAAAAAATTATTTTAAATTCCCTCGATCCGTAACGATTATTATACAGATCCTCTGTAATCGCCCCGGGTCGATTTTATTAATGACTATCCTTCGAAAATTTATATTGTTAAAACCGGTCCTCTCTCTAGCTATTTAACGATCTTGTCTTTCTAGAAGCTGAACAAGATACCAGAAAGAAGTTTTACGGATGAACCAGTCATTATTTAATATTATTGTATACCCTAATCAGCTCTATTTGTGTCTTTTCATATCTTCTACGTTGTTCAATTTGTTTTTATAATTCGAAGGAAATTTTTTTTTTTTTTTTATAATTTAGATTTTTAATGTTACGCTTATTCTATCGATGCGACTTAACTGCGTATTGATTTTAGAAAAAAATTCTTTAAATATTAAGGAAGTATCGAACTCAAAATAAATTTAAGGCAAAAGAAACTATTAATTTCTGTAGATTCGTCGCTTGTTTCCCGAATTGATTTATTTCAAAAAGTCAGTTGGTTCTTTTTATATATATCAGCGGTTAAACTTTTTACCAGAAATAAGTTGTAATCTTTAAATCGCAATAACACTTCGGTACTATTTGCGGTATCAAAATGAAACAAAACCCGGACTAATGTAGCTAACGGGGTAAGCTTTGGGTTACGAAAGTTTTATCACTGTTACAAGCTAACAGTTTGTAAGTTAAAGTAGAACCGCCGATAATTGGATAAACAAGAATTTCTTTAAAAAAAAAAATAAAATACGTATGATCAACAATTAAAATATATTTTGCAAATCGCGCACTACTATTTTATTACGAGCATAGATTACAAGATGTAATATGTGTTCTAAACTTCATCCCTTTATCAATATTTTCCCCCTAACTTCTACATCTAAATATTTACAAATACTGTCAATTTCTTCAGCAGAAAGTAATTTACATTTTATCGTTCAATCTTTTCAAACGCTCCAGATATTTTTAATTTAAAGCACCTGACAGATATTAATTCTACCTGATATAGATATTCTAAAATACCGACGTGTATTCGATTTGAATCGTTCAGTTCTTGATCTGGCTGCATTTAACGCAAAATTTGGTTTTTATACGTAAATGTCAATCGACTACTAAATCTCTATTCCTCTCGTTCCTTATACCTTCTATTCTATCCTTATCATTATATACCTTCTGTTTGTATTTTAACCGGATTTTAACTTCTTTCCGCATATTAATCCATTATCATTTTTAATCATATTTACTTCATTTCTTTTCAGTTTTTTTCTCTTTCATCGTCAGCTTCATATCTGTTCACGCGTTTCATGTAATTTCGTTACTTTATTAATTCACGAAGTTAGCTACGCATCTCTTCGGTTCAGTTATTTTCTAGTCCGGCTACGATTCTGCTTTATCAAGTTTTCTCCTCTCATTTATATTGTGTACTATTTAGGTTCATCGACAGACTGATAATTTAATTCGTCATCCAATCTTTCTGCTTTTTCCTGCTAAGTTTTTCACAGATAATCGAATTGCCGTTTCCAGTATTCTTCTTCATCATCCGCCGTCTCCAAATTGAAGGTTGGTGATCCACGATTGAAAATTTTCTTCTACAATGGCCAATCGAAGGAGTTGTATAGAAGGGGGCAGTCGAACCAGTTGATAAGATTGTCCATCCATGAATTTTGACGTTTTCCTCTCGATCTCTTCCCGTTTATCTTTCCTTCCAAAATGATTTTCAGAATTTCATATTTGGGCCCTCATATGATGTGTCCGAGCTACTGCAGCTGCTGTTTCTTGATGGTTCGCATTACTTCAAGGGTCTTTCTCGTTCTTTCAAGTACCTCGTTATTTGTGACTTTTTTCACCCATGATATTTTCAGTATGCGCCGATAACAGTACATATCAAATGCGTTAATCCTTTTTTTCCAATGATGCATTCAGGGTCCAGCTCTCGCAGCCGTAAAGCAAAATAGAGAAGATGTAACACCTTAGCAACCTAATTTTTCGAGCCTCAGGTCTTGTTGGGTGAAGAAGCTTTTCATTTTGGTAAGAGCTCTTCTAACTTCCTCAGTCCTGCGGCGTATTTCCGCAGTTGATGTACAATCATCTCTCCCTTTATCTTGATTTGGTTTTTTGAAAAAACAATCACTTTTGTTTTGGAGATGTTCACTTTTAATCCGTAACTTTGGCTTTCATCAACAATTTTATTCAGCATCCGTTGTAATTCTTTCTCGTTAGAGGCAAGAATTAAACTATCATCTGCATAGCGTAGATCATTCAGCGTGACTCCATTTACTTGGTAAGATTTCCCATATTATTATTTAGTGCTTTTTGAAATATTGCCTCCGCATATACGTTGAAAAGCAAGGGAGATATGACACAGCCCTGACGCACTCCTTCTTTTTTGATTACTACTTCCTCTGATGTGGTATTTTCAACGCGAATTTCGGCTGTTTGATTCCAGTATAGGTAACTTATTATTCTCAGATCATTCCTATCAATAGGAATACTTTTCAAAATTCCGAACAATTTTTCGTGATTTACGCAGTCAAATGCTTTTTGGTAATCGATGGCGCATGCGTAAACATCAACATTCATGTCACGACAGCGTTGAGTTAGTATTCGAATTAGTTTTTCTAAAATTTTTTTACGATTTATCTAGGTGTAACTAACATTTTCTTCTAATTTCATATTTTTTTCTTATAAGACTAACAATTTGTAACAACACAAATCTCAGTTCCTCAAAATGTAGAGCCTTCTTCTGCTCTGTTTAATTCAGTTTAATCGTTTTCAGTTTAATCCGAGTTTCTGGATGCAAGCAGTAATGGCTCGAATTGCAGCTTATCAACAGGTATATTAACAATTCATAACTATATTCTTATATTGAAATTGCCGATAACACTTTACAACTGAAATTAACTGAAATTCAGAACGAAGTTTCGAAACAAAAATATTTACACACTTGCACATTTTCATAATTATTTATTCGTAAATTAATTTCTGAAAAAGAAAAAAAAAAAAAGTAAAGTAAGTCACAACCCTTGACAGGACGTCGGAAATTGTGTAGTTAAAGTTCACAATGTACTAAGACTGATGGATCTGCTGAGAATACTGCGGCCAGTTCGGTTGCCTTTACTTTCCCAGATTTCTCTGGTACCCAATTACTTCAAACTGGGTAAACCCGGGGGAGCAGCGACTTGGATCCGGAATGAGACAAGTCTGGAACCCATGACCTCTGATTTAAAAGCCAAGCACCTTAACCACCTTTGTATAAATCACTAAAGATTTTAACAATAAGTCCCGACTAACTTACATGTATAATCAATTTTCAATTAATTTCTATATGCAATAATTGGAACTAGATTTCGAAGATTTGGTTGAAAAACGTAGCCAAGTTTCTTCGAAAATTACATTTCAATAAAATCACATCAAAATATATACAAAAAAGACAAATTTTATTTCTAATACATATACATATTTAACATATTAAAACCGCGCACAGACACAAGTGTGAACATTTCTTCTTGTTTCGCCTTCTTTCGATAACATTTAATCATCGCGCGAATTCACAACTTCTTCTTTACCATTATTCATCTTTACATACCGCAATTCACGTTTCACCGATTTCTTTCAAACTTGAGTGACGTGTTCGTTTCTTCCTACTAAACATGCTGTCAGCGTTTCGTAACGGCCCAGTGATACCAGTCGCAGCCAAATCAGTTAAATTACTTTTTAAACAATCCTCGTTATTTCAACAAAAAAAAAAAATAAATAAACGGACCTGAAAGATTCTAGTAATTGACAGGTTGAGCAGTAATTCAAAGTAGAACGCGGACACTTCGTATTTCGCAAATTCAGCATAAAATAAATACAGCACTCTAAATGCGTCGAAGATGTGATAATTTATGATGATTTATGAAAATAAAATACTTTAAAGTGTTTACACATGGTGTCCACTGAAACCTAATTTTTAAATTCCCGGTTTATTTCCGGTTCTCCTAGACAAATATTCCCGATTTCCCGATTACTAGAATTGTACAAAAAGAAGAATGGGATTTCTTTGTTACTACTGACAATATTTGATCGCCGCAGCATATTTTATATGAAAAAAACACAACTTCGAATTTATTTTGAGCAAAATACATTAAAAAATGCATCCATTTTTCGCTTAAAATGATTTTCTCTTACTAAAAATATCGCTTTTGACTATTTCTACTCTTTTTCCCGGTTTTGCGACAAAATTCCTGGCTTTACTTTTTGTATTGCTCAAAAAGTATCCGCGAAAAAAGTAATAAAATCTACGAATTGTCTATGACCAAATTTTCAATCTATGGCTCAAAAAGCAACTTGTAAATTTCCACATAGAGGAATATCGTCATATAAAATCGTATTATTTTAGACATTAAATTCGATGATGTAATAACCACCCAAGTTAACTAAAACAAAATGAATTCATATTATTAAATGGTTCGACGATATATTTTTCTCATTAATTCAAAGCGTTATGAACAAGTTTTTCCTAACTACAATGATAGCACCAAAAAAGCTATTCATTCTGATGATGCAACTTGGGCAATTTTCGAAATTTTCAGAGCATACATCAAAAACAAAGGAATATGAAAGATTTCCGAAAAATTAACCTCTACAATTTTCTCTACTACATGTAAACTCCCAAGTTAGTTTGTAGAGCAAATAACTAACCTTTGCTCAAGCAAATTATCACGTTCACTCGAAACAAAGCCATCAGAAGAAATAACAATTTTATTTTTGATAAATAAGGTTATTTCGGTATTTAATTATTCGAGTAAATCCTTTTACAATGGAAATTTTTGTGAACAATAAAAAATTCTCATTTTCTTTCAAATTTCCAAGACGGTGATGCATTTTAGTAATTCGTTACGAATACATTTTTACACAATACATTAACAAACTGATCAATAGATGAAGTTTCAATGATCTAATGAGTTTAATAGGTTTTGAATAGTGCTAAGAATTAACGTTTCAATTTAAATAATAACCACTTCAGCAGCAAACAAATATAAAATGCAATAATATAAATTCTAAAAAATTTCTATATATTACTTTTACAAATACATTCTTTTAAAAAGAAGAAATACTTTAAGAAAAACTTTTTACAAAAGCAGTATATAAAAATCATATAAATTAGATTTTATTACAAATGGAATTCTCACTGAAAAATATAAAAACATAGATGTATGTAATATATAAGCAAATTATCTCATTTAGCGAATGTATACACGATTTCATTTAATATTTAATAAACGAAAGTAAAATAATACTTGTGCACGATAACAAATCTAATATCAAAAAAAAAAACGAAACAAAAAAAACATTCTGCATGTTCCAACTACGGACATCAAATTTAAAAATTTTAATTTCGTTTATTTTTAAATGCGAACCGATCAAATGAACTTTTTTAATGAGTACTAATTTATGGGATGTATTATTTCATTCTAAAATGCTTGAAATACTAGCGTAAAACGTTAAATTTTACCATTATTACGTTAATTCAGAGCTTAATTACCACTTCAACCAGAAATTTTTTAAATATCAAATCTCGTTTACGAAATGTTAAAAATGTGTGATGCGTACGGAATTCGGTGACTAGACGTTTTAATCATAGTTTACCGTTAAACAATAATTTTATTTAAAAAAAGTATATATATTTATATATTATTTGGAAGACCATATAGATCTAAAACAATAATGCATCTCATAAGTAAATAAAAAAATTTAATAGGAATTATTTTAATATAAAATCATCGCTTATATAAAATTCTTGTTTATTTTACTGATTTTTTCGTTTTCACACTCTGCTTACCGTAAAATGCGTCTAAAAATAATCCAACAAACACGATAACGGCTGCAATCCACTGATACGGTAATAAAACGTTTCCGAAAACCAATACAGAACCCAATATCGTGAAGAATTTTCTCGTTGTCGTTATAATAGCACAGGGCAATGGACCATATTCACTAATGGTCATGAATATAAATAACTGTCCCAAAGCACTTAATAACGCGAAGGAAGCTATTTCCCATATAATTTGGGGATTGCGGCTTATGAAATTTACAAATTTACTTCCTTCTCCTGTTACCGATATAGCCGATAGTAAAAACACAATGGACCATTTATTAATATTCAACATCATCGGTCCAGATTTAGTTTTCGCTTCAGCACGCATTCTCTCCTGTACCGCTCCTGTCAATCCGTCCATCGTCAAAGATATCAAAAGAAGCAACTCACCCTTTCCGAACGATAACGATCCATCGCCTTTATCTTTATACATGAACAAAGCTACTCCGATTACAATTAATAGAACGAAGATGTATTTTCGAAAAGGGTAAGACTTTCTACTTAACAAAACTCCCAATATCATTACAGGTATAGGTTTACCTGATTTTCCTATGACCTGAGTCGGATAATTAACCCACTGCAATGCCAGATTACTGCACAGCATAGCTAATAAGTAGGATAAAGCGGTAATCATGTAGTACCAAGAACTAGTAGAATCTTTATGTTGTCTAAAAAGAATCGTACACGATATTTTAGCAAATACATAATTTACTAACGTTTGAGCCAAAAGTAACGATAATATGCATGAAAATTTTTCATTATTTTCATATTTGCCTTTTGTGATTTTTTCCTGAATAATTCCATAAAAAAAATACGCAACAAAAATTCCACTAGTATAAGATAAAAACTTTAATTTACTATTCATAATGAAGAAAAAAACCTTTATAATACTACAAACCGAATAACATACATCAAAATGAAATACATATAATAAATCTATGTATGCAATATAAATAAAACTACAAAACTGCATAAAATACAAACCACTAGCGTCATCATAAACGACGATTTGGCTTCTTTTGCCGAACAAATCAAACTCTAACAAGTAAATTTTTATAGTAGCAATAAATTATCGTAGGGGAAAGAAATAATTAAATCGGAAATTGGAATATCGATATTCTCACTTCAACAAAGGATGTAAAAATTTAAAATCAGAAAACCGTGAAACATAGGACTTCTTCTATTATAAGATCTTTGTGCAAAATCAGAAATTACAGTGTATTTTTTGAATGTAAATCTATTGAGACATCATTTTACTGATAAATAATATCTGGAAAAAAAATCATCTCTGACAAAAATTTCTTTATTTTGGATATAATGAAAAATGTTATACCACTTCTGAAAATCAAAAATTATTTAAAATTCAGCCTATTTTAAATTATCTTATAAAAAAATTTATTACCATTTATATAGGAAAAAGTATATAGCTATCAAATATATTCTTTCTAAATGCAAAAAAGATTTGATATAAAAATTTACTTTTTGTGTGTAAGTAAAACAGATTATATCATTTATATCCATCATTTTGTAATTTATATAAGTTCAACTAGTGGCGTACTTTTAGGGGGGCTCTCCCGATCACTCCAATTTTGAAGAGATTTGATCACAAAAAATGAGCAACTGCTCAAAGTCGTACAGTTTGAGAGGCAAAATTATATTTATTATACTTCCATTGTAATGGAATTGTTTGGTTTATAAGTAAAATACTTTGTCCTTTTTATTCGTGTTCAATTATATTTTCTTTATAAAATAACCGTGTCATTTATTGTTTTTTTTTTAATTGGTTTATAGCGACGGTAAAAATAGTTCAATGCGAAATATTTTTTTACTTTTCTCATAATAAATAACAAACAAAGGTTTCATTTTTCACCCGGAGACAATTCTTGTTTCCTCACTAGCGTAATAAACTTGAAATTCAGGCGGACTACTGGAAAAATTATTGCTAATCATATTTGTTTCATTTTTCTGCTATCGGCTTTTTAATTCGCATGGAAGTGCATAGAAAAAAAAATTTATCGATTCCGAAAGTTAGTGTGCACAATTCAGTTTATTTAAGGCAGATTTTTATTGCAAAAAAAAAGAAAGAAAAAAGAAAAAACTGAAAGGAAAACGAAAATCAAACGTAATTTAGATTTTGTTAGTTCTTGTAGTTTGTCATGCGGCTTATTATTAGTGTATCCTAAAAAAAACAGTACTAGATTTTCAAAAACGTAACAGTTGTCTTTTAATATTCCTGTTGTTTCTTTGCTCAGTTTTTTTTGATTTTTTAAAACTCCTCCGGAAAAAGTGGTTCAGGTATACCACTGGGTTCAACTACAATGCGGTGAGCATGGGATGAGCCTCCATGAAAACTATTAAACCATTATTAAGTATAAATAAATAAATATATTGCTGACATTCCCAGGAAACAGTAGCCATAATAATATGAATTATGCTACCGGCCAATCATCCCAATCCCGATCAATCAAACAACCAAGGCCATTACTGCCATCAATGAAGACAAAAACTCGGCTGGGGAAGTACTATTAGCAGTTATAGTCAAAACACATGACGTTGATATACTTGCAATTCAGGAAACACACAGAGCCACTGAAAAACCTATTGAAATTTCTATTCTCATAATTCTATTCTATGCTGTTATCAGTTATCACTTATCTAGAAGTTTCTAGTATATCGATATTTGTAATCGTCCAATCGATGTTTCTGAATATTATCGGAATATTCCAGAAACCAATACATTTTGTATATAAACTTGTCGTAAAGTCTCATTGTTAACAGTTTCGATAATAAAGTTGTAGTAGAAACATCGCGTTCGTTTGTTCAAAACTCAAAAGGTTATGGGCGCAGACGCTTTAATCTGTGATTTTCGTGTTCGTAATTAACAGTTATCGCGATTTTAGTATGTTTAATATTTTAACGTACTAGTTCGAAAGTGAATTGTTATTTAAGTATAATGATTCGATGTTTCGTGTTCGATACGCGTTAGTGATGGTGTATTTAATGCGATTCGTAATTCTATCGATTAAAAACGCGAGTGAACAGTTCGTTCGATAGTTTATTGCGATCAATCGGTATTTCATCGTTCTTATCGGTTCTTTTCTTATCAGTGGTGATCGGCTATCGCGTTAATTAATTTCATCGTTCGATTCACGTTTGTGTGCGAGTACACATCAATCGAAAATGGAATTTCTCAAAGGTATCAAGCCGCTCAAGGGTCCGGATGACTGGCCACTGTGGAAAGACAAGGTAATGGACGTTTTAGAATATTATGGCGCGTTGGAAATCGTCGAGGGTACAAGCGTTAAACCCACTCTCTCCGAAACACCAACAAAAGCTGAGAGAGAGACGCTCGATTCCTGGAATAAGGCCGCGGCATCGGCCAAAATCGTCTTATCTCACTGCGTCAGTGACGAGCTTCACGAACGAATCGCTGGACGGACAACAGCGAAAGAAGCATGGGAGATTCTTCTGCAACAGTTTGGCAACAAGGCAGAAGACCAGTTATTCCGTCAATGTCTCAACTTCTTCAGCGCTGAATGGCGTGAAAATGAAGATGCTGCATCGGTCATTGCGCGGATTAAAAACCAGTATCGCGATCTCAAGGCTGGTTTAATAAATCGAAAAGTCGAACGTATTGAAGAGCTTCTCGAGTTACTTTTCGTCTCGAAAGTGCTTCATATTCTTCCGCAACGGCTTGAATCGTTCAAATCAAGCTACTTGCTGATGAAGGCCAACGAATCGAAAACAATCGACGATCTTTCCGCTGCCCTCATTCTCCACGAACGGAATGTGGCACCAGTTCAAAAACCCGATTCTGGTGAGGTTTTGGAGGCACAAGGCAAGAAAGGCAAATTCAATCCAAAAGCGAAAAAAACTTTCAACCCACATAAAACCGAATCAAGCAATAGTCAAACCACGGAGGTTCTTTGCAAATATTGTGGGGAGAAAGGACACTGGCTCAAGCAATGTTCACGATGGAAAGCCGATGGTCAGCCTCCATACCCAGCCCGTGCCAAAGAACTTGGTAAACCTGGATATGGTCGCAAATCAGCCTCAGTCAATGATACGGAAACGAAGGTCGCGCTAATCGCCGATAGTAGCACTGTCTTCTCGGCATCAACCAATAAGATAGACGATGATTGGTGGATCGACAACGGTGCAACCAAGCACTGTACCAACAATTTCAATTGGTTTACACAGTATAAACCATTTGTCCAAAATTGTACGGTTATTGCAGCAGGAAAAGAGAAATTGCAAGCAATTGGTAGTGGCACCATTGAAATCGCGAATTATTCAAGTGGTCAAATGCGAATATCTACCATGCATGATGTCTGGTATGTACCTGCAATATCTCGTAACCTGTTTTCAATATTAGCTGCCCACGATCGGAATCCAGGCAGTAAATTTGAATCAGATTTGAAACACTGCGAGTTCTCAGTCAATGGAGAAACCATCTTCACTGGTACGAGAGATCAGTACGGCACACTATATCGTGCATCGTTCCACACAATTCAACCGCAAGAAGTGTGTGCAAATATCGTTGAGAATAGCCAACTCCTACAGCTCTATCACGAACGATGGGGTCACATGGACAAGCGGTATGTCCGGGCTAAACTCGAAGCAGAATTAAATATCAAAGTCAAACCAGATGATGATATTTGTGAACCATGCCAATTTGGGAAAGCACATCGTCTCCCTTTTGGTACGCGGAGTCCAACCAATGCACCAGGCGAGCTGATATCAAGTGATGTATGTGGTCCATTTGATCCATCATTCACTGGGCGCAGATACTTGATCGTTATCAAGGATCACTATTCCCATTTTCGCCAATGTTTCGTTGCTCGGGAAAAGACGGCTGTCAAGGATGCTTTAAAAGCATTCCTTGCCCAAGCAAAAACACTCGGTCATCGAATCAAAGAATTCCTCAGCGATAATGGGGGAGAATTTGATAATGCCGAAATTCATGAAATTCTTGAAAGAAACGGAATAACACGCCGAGCAACTGCGCCTTATACACCAGAGCAAAATGGTGCAGTGGAGAGGGAAAATCGCACGATTGTTGAGATGGCGCGTACGTTCAAATACTCGAATCCTGACATCAAATTCCCTCCAGCAATCTGGGCAGAATTAGTTACCACCGCTGGGTATATACTGAACAGATTGGGAAAATCATCCGTCAAAGGTAAAACGCCTTATGAAATTTGGTTTGGCCAGAAACCAAGAATCAAACATTTGCGAATTGTCAGTTCCAAATGTTACGTTCACGTACCAGCGCAGAAAAGACGAAAAATGGACTCAAAAGCCATTGTTGGTTACCTCGTCGGATACGATGGTGATGAACGATATCGAATTTATGTACCTGAAAAACATGATGTTGTTTTATCCAGAGACGTTACGTTCCATGAGAAAATTGGTGACTGCGACGAACGAGTATTCCTCCCACTCAAGGAGAAGGAACCAGCCACCAAAAATGACGACGACGACGATGAAGAGGAAGTACCAGATAAGTCTGAAGACGATGAAAAACCAGACAAATCTGAGAAATCACAATCCTCATCAGAAAGTGATTATGAAGATGCGGAACGAGCTACAAGTGATAGACCAAAGAGAAATCGGAAAACTCCTGAGTATTTAAAAGATTACGTCACTTGTGCGGAGGTATTCATTGTCGAGGATGATCCTAAAACTTATTCCGAAGCCATGAAACGAGATGATAGCGCGGAATGGAAAAAAGCCATGGATACAGAATTGAAATCAATGCGCGATAATGACTCTTGGGACTTAGTCCAACTTCCTCCAGGAAAATTTGCAATTGGCAACAAATGGGTTTTTCGATTAAAAAGAAACCCAGATGGCACAATCGACAAGTATCGTTCAAGAATGGTCATTCAAGGCTGTGCACAACGACCCGGAATTGATTATGAAAATACGTTCAGTCCGGTCACTCGTTTAGACACAATTCGTTTATTATTGGCTATCGCTGCCATGGAGAAAATGAAGCTGATGCATTTCGACATATCCGCTGCATTTCTCTACGGAGACTTGGACGAAGAAATTTATATGAAACAACCAATCGGTTACTTGGATGGCACAAACCGTGTATGTCGTCTGAAAAGAAGCCTCTACGGACTAAAACAAGCTTCTCGGTGTTGGAATAAAAGGTTTGACGACTTCATGACTGAACTAAAATTCCAACAAAGTCGTGAAGATCCGTGCGTATATATTAGACACCGAAATTTAAACAAACTAATTGTCGCACTCTACGTGGATGATGGTTTAGTAATATCATCCAATCAAGAAGACTTGGACATATTCATCGGAGAACTCAAGTCTAGATTCAAGATTGTAGCCAAGAGTCTTACCTACTTCCTTGGTCTTGAGATTTCACAAGTCAATGGCGACATAGTAGTCGGACAATCAGCGTTTGTTGAAAAGATTTTGGAGCGTTTCAACATGTCCGGATGCAACGCGGTCTCCATCCCTATAGAAAAGTTATCGAATGGAGCGACGGGGAAAGTACCTATTGATTTCCCATATCGATCTGCAGTCGGTGCACTCCTGTATTTAGCAAGAGGTACTCGCTTCGACATCGCATTTGCCGTAAGTGTTTTGTCACGGTCATTAGAAAACCCTACATTAGAAGATGTAGGACGAGTTAAGCGAGTATTCCGTTATCTATCCGGCTCAAAAGATTTGAAGTTAACCTACAGTTGCAAACCAGATAGTCGATCACTTGGTTGCTACAGTGATGCCGATTTTGCCGGATGTCATTTAACTTATCGTTCAACCAGTGGAGTTGTAATCAAATTTGCTGATGCAGCAATTACCTGGTTTAGTCGCCGTCAACAACTCGTAGCAGACTCAACCTGTGAAGCTGAAATGATTGCAGCTAATGCCGCATCAAAGGAAATCATTTGGATTTCAAGGCTGTTAAAGGAGATTACTGGTTTGTCAGAAATTCCTATTTTGTATATCGACAATCAGGCTGCCAAACGCTTATCAGAGAATCCTGAATTTCATTTTCGCACGAAACACATTCAGCGGAAGCACTTCTTCATCCGCGACAGAATCAAGGAGAGCATGCTGAAGGTTTGCCACATTGAATCTGGATCCCAGTTGGCAGATTTATTTACAAAGCCTATGCCACGTACTCGACTTTTAATTTTACGAAGAAAATTAGGCCTTAAGCCAGTTTAATTTCTTTCATTATTACTTTGTATAGTTTTATATTTGCGTTCGTTTTCTTTTTCTAAAATTATTCGATTAGGGGAAAGTATTGAAATTTCTATTCTCATAATTCTATTCTATGCTGTTATCAGTTATCACTTATCTAGAAGTTTCTAGTATATCGATATTTGTAATCGTCCAATCGATGTTTCTGAATATTATCGGAATGTTCCAGAAACCAATACATTTTGTATATAAACTTGTCGTAAAGTCTCATTGTTAACAGTTTCGATAATAAAGTTGTAGTAGAAACATCGCGTTCGTTTGTTCAAAACTCAAAAAAACCAAACCTGAAAATAACAGGCATAAAAGTGGTCATCGACAGAGCTCTTAATAAACATGGAGGTGCCCTCCTGGTTAAAAACGAAATAGCTGTAAAGCACATGCAAAAAAAAAATAGATGTAACCTTAATGTAAATTCGTAACTAGTTGTTTACAGTCAACACCCTTAGGAAAATTATATGAGCTTAGTGGTATCGCCCCACTTTTGACTAGTCACGCCTGGTCAGCGAGGGCAAATTGGACTACACCCTTCAGACTGCACTTCCCAGGATAGAGTTAAAAGTAAAGGTAAAAATAAAAATAATATGAAAAAGGAATTTAAAACCGATTTTAAAAATATATTTAAAAATAAAATTAGAAATACTTGTAATTATAATTATAATGATGAAATGAAGTTAGCAAGTTTTAATGTAAGAACCCTTAAAAGTAAAGAAAATATTATGGAGATAGAGGAAGCATTTGATAAAAATCATTTAGACGTATTAGGGCTCTCAGAGACTAAAAGACGGGGAGAAAACAATTTTTTATGCTAGACAGGGAATGGTAAAGAGCAGAAGGGAGTAGGATTCCTCATAAGTAAAAAATGGAAAAAGAACTTGATAGAATATAGAGGTTATAGTGATAGATTAGCATTAGTAAAATTTAGAGTAGACAAATTTAGCTCATTAACAATAATACAAGTCTACGCCCCAACATCAAGCTCCGATGAAATAGAAATCGAGGAATTTTATAATGAGTTAAATAAAATTATACTAGGTCTAAGAATTAATATGAATAATCAGATTATTATAATGGGAGACTTCAATAGTCAAATAGGTATGAGAAGGTCGGAGGAGGAAAAAAATTTAGGCCCATATAATTTTGGAAAGAGAAACGCGAGAAGTGATAAATTAGTGAAATTCTGCCTGGAAAATAATTTTAGTGTTATAAATAGTTATTTTAAGAAACGCGGAGGACGACTATGGACCTGGGGACCTTTCCAAACGGGAAATATAACACTCAAATAGATTACATGCTAACAAATTGCCGAGTAAATATAAAAAACTTTGAAGTAATAATTAATTTTCAATATTATTCGGATCACAGGCCAGTGAGTTGCGAACTAGTGTTCAAAGAAAGGAAAAGGTTACCTATGCAAAAGATAAAAACGATGTATATATCGAAAGAAAATGAAGCTGAATACAACAGAGTATTTAAAAAGGTTACAGAGACTAAACGAGTAGAAGAGTATCAATTAGATATAGGAAAATTGGATAGGTTAATTAAGGAATTAATTATAAACTCAAAGAAGAAATTAATACATAAAGAGTATTTGGAAAAAATGGAGTGCTCCCACGAGACATTACGGCTAAAATAGAGGAAAGGCAGAGATTGATAAATAAAAAGAATAAGTCCTCAAAAGAAAGAGTAAAGCTAAATTTGATGTGTAAATTAATAAAATATAAATTAAGAACTTTCAATAAAGAGAAAGAAATGGAGGTGATATAAAAGATTTTAGAATCAACAAAGAGTACAAAAATCATAAGGAAAAATTTAGGACAAGAATTAAATTGGCATGTACGTTTAGTGAATAGAAATAACCTTAAAATATATAACAGACTGGATATGAACACCACCGCTACAAACTATTTCGGTAATCTTTACAAAAAAATGGACCATACAGAAGAAACTGACTTAGTAAATGAAATACAAGAAGACGAACCAAAATTCTTAAGAGAGGAAATAGAAAAGGTAGTGAGTACCTTGAAAAGCGATAAAGCAACAGGTGCAGATGAAATTACAAATGAGCAAATAAAATACGCAGGGGGAGAAATGATAGAGCTATTAACAATTCGGTTTAACTTAACTCTAAGTAGTAGGAAAATTCCTAAAAGTTGGAAAGAATCAAATATTTTAATTTATAAAAAAAGGAAAAAAGAAAAGATAGAAAATTATAGACTAATCTATCTAGGTTCTACCAACTCTAAAATCTATTCAAAAGTTCTAACAAATAGAATAAAAAATATATTACAATTTGAACAACTTCCAGAACAAGCGGGCTTCAAAATTGGGTATTCAACAATTGATCATTTACATGTTGTCAACCAATTAATCGAGAAATGTAAGGAATTCCAGATAAAGTTAAATTTATTATTTATCGATTATATTAAAGTTGTTGATTCGCTAAACCATAAATTCTTATTATCAGCATTAAAGAAACAAGAAGTCCCCGAGAACTTCCGGGCAATAATCGATGATATGTATAAAGTCATGAAAGAGAAAATAATAACGGATAAAATAGGTAAATTTTTCTAAATAGGGAGAGGTATTAAACAAGGGGACTCGCTCTCTCCATTACTATTCTGTTCAGCACTAGAGGAAACGTTTAAGAAATTAAATTGGTCAAATAGGGGTATTAAAATAAATGGAAAATTTCTAATAACCTCAGATTTGCTGATGACATAATATTAATAAGATGATTTACAGATTATGCTAAACGAACTCAACGAAGTAAGAAAAGAGGCAGGGTTAAATATAAACTTAGAAAGAACAAAATAGGTGTCAAATGGGAGTTTGAACAAAGAAATAAGATTAGATAACAAGAGGATTGAAAGACTTGACAATATTATTTATCTGGGTCAATTAATTTCGGCTGATAATAGGACAATAAAGGAGGTGGAACGTAGAATTTTATTTACCTGGCGGAAATATTGGTCCTTAAAACATATCTTTAAAGGCCCATATAGTAATAGTAAAATGTGCAATACTAAACAGTTGTGTAGTACCTACCTTTACTTATGGTTGTCGGACTTGGACCTTATCTACAAATTTAGTAAATAAAAACATAAAAATATCAGGAATAAACTTAAGAATACTGGTATTTTTAATAGAGTAATAAATAGACAAAAATGGGACTGGGCGGGACATGTAGCTAGGACTGGAAGCGATAAATGGACAAAGATAGTAACGGACTGGAGTCTTTATAATAAACGAAAAAGAGGAACAAAAAAATTAAGGTGGGACGACAATATTTCTAAAATGTTAGGAAATAAACATTATCAAAGGGTAGCCTGGGACCGGCGTAAATGGGCACGTTTGAAGGAGGCCTTTCCCCGATATAAGGGCTAGATAGATAGTATTACCTATATATTAAGATGTAACGAATTACGAGTATTATAGTATATGGAAATATACTTTACGGCTAATAATAATAATAATAGTGGTATCGCCCCTCTGGACGTAAGACGAGAAGTGATTGCAAGGAAAAAAAAACTAAAGCTGTAATTGATAGCCATCACACCCTTCACAAATACAGTGAATTAGCAAAACTGTGATTGAAGTCCAGACACAGCTTTCTAAGAATTGCCAAGCAGTTGATGGACACTGCGGAGTTAGCAAAACATCAAATGTGGAGTAAAAGAAAGCCTGGAAGAATGAAAAGGGAAACACTGCCTCGAAACCCAATTAAAATGCAGGTAGTACGTACCGAATATAACTTAAAGAAATGGGGCGTGACAGCTGTGACAAATACAACCATGGAAAAGTACAGGATCATTGTCATTTATTCAATTGTTCTTTCAGTAGTAAAGGTGAACTTGAAAGACTGCATGATGTAATTGACGATAGATTAAAACGATTTCTTGAATACCGGACATGAATTAGTTTATAAGCTAATTAGTTTGTAATTTTTATTTTACGATCAATCAGATACACAAACAAAAAGAAAAAGACTACAATGTGTGGCAATTCATTTTATACAAATGTACCACTAACTTCTTAAGTAATTTTATAATTGGCAGATTCACTTTTGAATAAGGGTTATTGTTTATATTTGGATAATTGCTATATTAGTGTTGACCTGGTTGACAAACCTGTTCAACAAAGGACAAATCGTGTTGGAACCATAAGACTAAATAGAAAAGAGATTTCGTCAAAAATTCAAAATCAAAAATTAGAAAAAGGAAAACATACTGTACGTTCAGAAGAAAGCAGAAAAATGGAGCATCCATGAGGATAAATTTTTTCAAACTCATGTAATCTGTGCAGTGTGTCCAATTTAAGGTAGCGGCGCGCGCGTGCGATTAAAATGCACGCACGAATTGGTTTGATTTTCAAATATGTTTAATTTTCTTCAACCACACGCAGATTTCAAATAGTGCATTTACATTATCGATTGAGTGATTAGTCATGTTTTTACATATTTTAATAAATTACAGAAGTGGAAAAACAGCCGATTTTATTCAATAAAATGAACAGATATTTTAAAGGAAGGGATATGGTGGAAAAAAGTTATTGTGATTAAAGCTTTATTTATTTCAAAATAATTGTTATTATGCAAGAAAAACACACGACGTTTTTTACAAATTGCAACATAAAATGAAGTAGGTACATTTGCCAACAAATTGTTATTGGTAAAATTTAAATTCTATACTTCGAACTTTAGTGAATTTTTAAAAAACTTACATAATTAAATAATATATTACAAAATTAAACTTTTTAAAGTAGTTTATATTAGAAATAAAAATTTCCAAACACATATTTTTAGTAAATCTTTATTTAATTTTTTCTATTGAATTTGGGCACTTAAAGTTTGTTATATGTGGCAGCATATTTGGAAATATCACATCCGCTAAATAATTAAATGTTACTATACTTATTCTGGTGTATTCCAAAAATGTGCTTTTATTATTTTTAACTTAAGGAAATAAATAATGAAATTCACCGAATGTTTCTCTCATTCTATAAATTTAATTTACTTTCTTCTTTTTTTTTGATAACGTATGCTAATAATAAATTATTCTTAGAAATGAGTGATCTTTTAACATTTTCAAAATCCATTAAAATATACAAATTATGTAGTTGCAAAATAAAAATACAATATAAACAAACGCACGCCCGCATGCATCATTCATATCAGACACTTCCGCATATGCCATACTGTGATGAGGTGAATTTCAAATCGCACGCACGCATTACACGCTCAATTTGGACATGGCCTAACAGTTAAAATCTGTGATTCTTTTATTACTGCCAATTGATGAAAAACATCAGATAAATCTATTAATGTAAAATACTTAGCCGTTTGTATTTTAGCTATTAAATCGACTGCAATTGATAATTTATGATGCTCATTATCAATATTTGAATTTAATGTAACACTGGTATCCATTGGCGCACTCAAGGGGGGTGCCACGGGACCATCGCTCCCCCCAAAAAATCTCCGAAATTTTTTCCAAAATTAATTTTGTAGCGTAAAGCGGGATAGTACAGAAAGAAGCAATGACTTCGATGTAGAAATGTAAAATAATTTTGTTTTACGTTGCTTCGTTGGGCTGTATGTAGCAGTGATGGGTATGTCCGTTTTTTGTCGTTGTTTGTTTTGCACGTGTGTATCGTTTGTTTTTTCCCGTTGTAGTAAACATTGTTGCACATTCCGTATTTTAACGTTTTTTAAATCCGAATTTCGTAATTATTTTGTTGAAATAGTCTTTTCTAGAGCTCCGTTGTCGTTTTTGTAAAAGCCTACATGTGGACTTCTGTAGTTATTACCGAGTGCTTCTTCGATATTACAATTTTTATATCCGGAATTTTTTAGTATTTGAAATTAACCGTAAACAACTCTTTTCCAGTTTGGTCGGTTATGTGCTTATGTTACCTACAGCGAATTGTTTAATTTTTTCATTTTTTTCGAACGTGATATAAAGCATGGACCGAAAAACTAAAAGCGAGGTACCTTGGATCATTTTTACAAGCACACTTAGATACCGATACTCAGTCTCAGCATCAGAATGATTTACAACATGAAACTGGTATAAAATATGTAGTGGGTTGTACATTAATGTCTTCAACAGAACTTATAGCAATAGCACCGGCACCAACTGTAAGTACTAATCCTATGGATATATCTCTGTTTGTAAAACAAAGTTTGACCGATCAAGAAAAGTTCGATGCCTTGACAAATGTATGGGGAAGCCTTCTGTAGATTATATATTTCCTTTTAAAAATGAGCAAAAGCAAAGACGCAAATGACGTGCTCGGTACACTTGGTTTTCGAAATACCGATGGTTGACGTACTCAACAATCGAAGATAGCTGTTTCTGTTTGAATTGTGCACTATTTGCTCCGTCAGTAGTTGGTCACGCGGGTACGCAAAAATCGAATTTTTGGTAAAGGTTGCTTTCAATATAATTAGAGTAAAAGGCTCTCGAAATATTAAATTTTCACGAAAATTTCGTCTATCATAAAACTATTTGTTTACTCGTGAGTAATTTCAAAAATCTGATGACAGGAAAGTTGGTGTCGATTGAAAAGGCAGTTGATACGGCTAAGAAAATTCAAGCTGAAGAAATTCGACGTAGAATCAAACCTATTATAGATAAAATCATTCCATGTGAAAGACAGGGACTCCCGTTGCGTAGCCATTGAGATTATAGAGATTTTGATTTAGAAAATCCGCCTAAAAAAAAACGAAGGCAATTTTAGAGCGTTATCGAGGTTACGAATCAATGCTGGTGATGTCGTATTGAAAGAACATGTCAAAAATTGGGGTAAAAATGCAACGTATATAAGTTGGAATATTCAAAATCAAATTATAGATGCATGTGATGAAATAATGAAACGAAAAATTGTGTTAGAAATCAGGGATGCGAAATTTTTTAGCGTTTTAGCCGATGAGTTGCAAGATATTACAACAACCGAACAATTCACGCTCTGTTTTCGATATGTAAAGCACGTGGATAGTAAATACTCCATTTGCGAAAAATTTTTTTCGTTTAAAAAAATCGTGAAGCAAACCAGTAAAAATTTGGCTGATGCGATTCTGTCAACTTTGCACAAGTATAACATCGATCCTAATAATATTCGTGGCCAAGAATATGATGGAGCAGCTGCCATGGGTGGTAAGTTTAATGGCGTTCAAGCCATTATATCTGAAGAATATCCGACCGCGATTTACGTCCATTGCATGTCATTTAGTCTGAATCTTGCGGTTTCGGACGCCGTTGAAATTCTTTCAATTCGTAATTGCATCGTTGTGGTGGGAAAGATAGCCGTGTTTTTTTAACAAAAATATCTAAAAAAACTATGTCTAACTAGATGGGTCGAGCGACACGACACTATTTTAGTTTTCGTTCAGTTGTTTCATCCAATTATTGTTTCCCTTGAACAGATTTCGAAATGGAATGACAGAGATTCCTCAAGTGGCTTCTATTGTTTTTATAATTCTCTTCAACGACCGGAATTTATAATATCTCTATTTTGTGGCGAAAAGCTGCTTAGTTATACTTTGCCTTTGAGCCAAAAGTTACAAGAAAAAGGCTCGGATTTATCGAAAGCTGTTGATTTGGCTAAAATTGTAATACGAACAGTTATGACTGAAAGAGAAAATGCTGAAGTGTGTTTTGTCGAAATATTTCAAACTGCTCAAAATATTGCACAAAGGTTGAATATTATGATCGAAGCTCCTCGCACAACTACTCAGCAAACTACGAGAAGTAACGTTTCAGCAGAAAATACAGAAGAATATTTTCGTCCCAATATTTATATGCCTTGAGTAGACATGTTTATCCAACAACTCAATGTATGTTTTTTAAAGCATGAAACTATTTTTTCCAATTTTTCTTGCATATTTCCTACCGGACTACCAATCGATGAAAATCGAATGAAACAATTTCGGGAATTATGTCGATTTTACTCAAAATACCCACCGTGAAATAAGAATAATTGCCGACGAGGTACTTGATATCTTTATCCAAAATCCTCGAAAACTTAATTTCGTTTTGTAATGTTTTGTTTTACTTATTTTTAAAAAAAAAAAATACATATCTACTTTTTGCTTATATTACAAGTATAATATTATATACTTTTACTAAATTTTTTAAAATAAAATTCGTACGCTTACCTAATTTGTGCTTATTAGAAACATAATGTTACGTTTCTATTATTATTATTATTATTTAAAAATAAAATTCGTTAATTTTTGTATTTTCTTTTTCTTTTTATTTTAATTTACAGACCACGGAAATAGATAGGTACTTAGTCGAGTTACCGAGTTACCACCCTCTAACTCATCTTCTAAATTCTAGCCCTGACCAAAAAAAAAATCCTGAGTGCGTCTTTGCTGGTATCACTACATACACTAACACCTTTTTTTAGGACAACTACTGAAGGAGTTACCCAATTACTTTCATTAACTGGTTTTAATGTCTTTTTTGATCAGATTCTTTTTCCTTCAACAACTGCATCAGTTAAGGTTAGCATTATCACTACAGTATATTTAAGTACACATTTTGTAAAACGGCGGCGGGGGGAGCAGTGGCGTAGCGTGGGGGGTGCCGAGGGGGCCATGGCCCCGGGCGGCATACGAAAAGGGGCGGCGGCGAGCACCGTGATTTTTTAATTCAAAAATCAAAAAAAAATCGATATATGCATATATATATATATACATAAAAATGAAACGGCGTATGTTTATGGCCGGAAAACCTGAAAAGTAGTGGATGGATTGACTTGAAATTTTTACACAACATTACATTTCTATATATGTAAGAGTGTTTGTATAATTTCTTTATCCCTAAATTTCTCCGGAAACGAAAAATTCTAAGCGTTTTAAGGGACGCGATCTATGATTTGTTTTCGGCATTATAGTGAAGAATTTCAGAAAAACGTATTGTGGCTGTATATGCAGGAGACTCTGTAATTGCATAAGCGTGTGTAAATTAAGTAAGCGGCGACAATTTACAATCAATGATGAGATGAGTGACGGAGAATATATATTGATGGGAGAGAGAGAAAGTATGCAAAAACAGTTTCGTTGAAAGGAACCGATCATCATCGTTGAGCTGCTAGAAAAAAAAAAAATGTTTTTTATGACATTGTTCGTGATTTTGATGCGTAGAGTGCAGACAGGCAGGGTAATCGCCGCTCTGAATAACATTAAGATTTTTCTAGAAACATTGTCGGTATTCGGTTAGAGATAGTCGTGAGAGACATGATTTTATAAAGACCGGCAGTGCTTCGAGAAAATCGACGAGATGACGAGTGTAATAAACTGAAGTTAGATTTACGATACCACGTGTTTGATTACGAGATTTTATTTTACATACATACTTATTTCATCCAATATTATAGAATTTAACGGGTGTAAAGTACCGAAGTTTTTCTTGTGTAGATATTATAGAAATTGTTACTATTCATCTCTCACCGTTCTTCATTTTCCTTTCGTTCGCCTAATAGGTAAGTAATTAAGTTCAATTAAATTTATTTAAATCGATAAGTAAGTGCTTCCTTGTCAAATTTTATTTGTAAAGGTGATATTTCTGTACAAATGCACAAAAATAGTTGGTCAAATATTATACAAGTTGTAACTATTCATTTTCCGATATGTATAGTAGTTTTTATGTACAAAAATGAACAATAAATAACAATTTGTAACATTGTCAAACATGGCTTCTATGTGACGATGATCCCAACTCGACGCCATTTTAGAAACATTAACCTAATTCTATACAAATTGCATCTCTATCGCATAAGCTTATGCGTTAGAACTGGACCACAGCCGTCTAGCTTCACCAAGCTGCATTTACTGGTTTCGAGACGATTTAATTAGAATATTTTTGCAAAAACCATAAACAGGTGGGTTTTTATGTATTAGGAGTGAAAACTATTTGTTTTAGGTGCTTGCGCTTTAATCTTTTCTTTACGATGTGATAAAAGTTTTCTATTTTTGAACGTACTATGGCGACTAGGAATTATAAGATTGCTATTAAGTGAAATTAAAAGTATTTTTGTACACAAAAACAAAAACAAATGCTGTCATTTTAATGATTAAGTATTGCTTACGATTTTTTTTTTGCTCTACTTTTAATTTGCAGCACATTCTGAAGGCTTAGAATTATATTTTACGTATTTTGTTTACATTTCCAACGATGACGATGTAAAAATCGATAGTATTCTTATTGCTTTACATTCTGCTATAAACTGAAATCAAACATTTTTTAAGGTTATGCGATATTTTTGAGTCATGTTACATTTAACATATTCAAACCACAGACGGATTAAGGATTTACAGGGCGCGGGACTAATCTTGAATAAGGGGCCCCCTTCGAAAAAAAAATAGTAAAAAAAGCTCATTATCAAACATGTGCAATACATCGGCAGTAAAAGTTTGCCAGAAAATTGTTTTTTTTTTATATATATATATAAACAATTTTTTTTTTTCTTTTGTAGCACATCTCTAACTAAATATGAAAAGGACAAAAGAAAGTGGAGCATATTATCGGAATAAGAAGAAAGAAAAGGAGGAGAATATCAAGAAGAATGAAGGAGCTATATTGAAGTTTGTGAAACTTTCGGAGACGCCAGAGTCTACGCCAGCTTCGCTAGAGTCTACGGCAGGACCTTCAAGTGTGAGTTCTTCAGAGATTAGTGTTGTTCGAATCCAAGAAGTAGCTCAAATAGAACAAATAGCCGATACTGACGACTTGCAACCTTTGATTGATAGTACGAATTTGTCAGATTCAAATAGTTCTGCTGTGATTGCTGAAATTCCGACACCCAAACAAAATATTGATTTCAGCGACATTTGGAAATGGCCTGAAAGTATAGATTCAAACATAAGGTTGCTATTGATACAGAGAGGTGGTCCTGAAATTGTTCAACACATGAATACAGAGTTCTCTGAAGAGCCAACAGTATCACCCACGGTTCAGTCAGACATGGACTCTACAACATCAAAAGTATTATCGACGAGACGGTTGACTAGAGATTGGTTTTACCGGATATTGCCAAACGGCGAAAAAGTTTTACGCTCTTGGATGGCATATTCTCCTTCGAAAGCTTCATTGTTTTGCTTCTGTTGTCGTTTATTTGAAAATGCCAATCCATCAAATGCGTCGAAATTTTACTCCACCGACGGATTTAATACTTGGTGGAAATTAAATCCCAAGGTGGCTAATCATGAATTAAGTGCTCAACATAACGGAAAATTTTGCAAATGAAAGGAGTTGGAAAAGAGACTTCGAAAAGAACAAACAATTGATAAAAAGAAACAAGAAATATTGGCAAAGGAAACCAAAAAATGGCATGAAATTCTGATAAGAATGTTTGATATTATACAATTTCTGGCAAAACAAAATTTGGCGTTACGTGGCCACAGGGAAGATGACATAAGTACTAACAGAGGAAACTTTTTAGAATTGGTGCATCTTCTAGCAAAGTACGATCCTCAGAGAGCATTTAGTAAGGATAAAAATAGGCCAAAACATTTCTCTCACTTATATGTCACCTCAAATTCAAAATGAGTTCATAGAAATTTTCGGAAAAAAAGTTCGCCAAGTAATTATAGCTCGTGTCCAAAAAGCTAAATATTATTCCGTGATCTTTGACAGAACCCCGGATATTTCCCACAAAGATCAAACAAGCCAAGTATTACGATATGTGATAATTGAAAACCAGAAGGTTAGAGTAGAGGAATCTTTTATAGATTTCATCGAAACGAAAACTAAAACTGCAGAAGGTATAAGTGACACGATAGTAAGCAAACTTAAGGCTGATGGGCTCGACATCATGAACTGTAGAGGGCAAGCTTACGATAATGCTACCACGATGGCTGGATGCCACACAGGTGTGCAACAGCGGATAAAGGATATCAATCCCAATGCCGAATTTGTTCCTTGCTCAAACCATGCACTAAACCTAGTTTGCCTACATGCAGCTTCAGAGGAGGTAAATTCGATGACTTTCTTTGGTACGCTAAGAACGCTGCTACGCTTTTTTTTTCTACGTCGACACATCAGTGGGAAGTTCTTCTTTCAGCCACAAGAAAAAGTTTGAAGAGGGTTCAGGACACACGTTGGAGCGCTAGAGGTGATTCTGTAAATTCCATTAGACATCATTACAAAGAAACTTTAACTGCACTGGAAAAACTGATGGAAATGAAAAAAAGATTGAACACACGGACAGATGCAGGAAGCTTATTAGTCGCTATGCAATCATATTCGTTTTTATGTTACTTAGGCTTCTGGCAACCGGCACTGTGTGAAATAAATGATACTCAAAATAATTTTCAAACAGAGGGACTAAATATGCATCAATGTGCTCAGAAAATAAGTGCTTTACAGACTGCATTGGAAGAAAAGCGAGAGGAATACGTGGATGACGCTTTAAGATATTACCAAAAGTTTATGTGAAAAGCTTGAAATTTCTTTTGAACCCTCAAGACGAATCAGGAGGAAGCATATATTTGGCGACGGAAGTAAAGGTGTTGAGATATCGTTCAAAGATGACTTGAGGCGAACAATGTTTTCTTCAATAGACGGAGTAATTGCTGAAATTCGAGAAAGACTCCAACAGCTGCAGAATCTAGCGCAAAAATTTGATTTTTTAAGACCTGTAGTGATATTGAGCGTGGACGAACTTAACTTACATCAAGCTCCTCCAGACATTAATAAAGAACAATTTCAACTTGAGCGCATACGTTTACGAGCTTTCGTAGCTACAACAGACCCAGATTGTAAAAAAGAGCCCATTAAGTCCGGCTCTCTAGGTTTATTAAAATATATTATCGAGTCCAAACTTGAAGATGGCTTACCAAACATTGTCATAATGCTGAGAATTTTTTTAACATCTGCCATCAGTAATGCCAGTTGCGAGAGAAGCTTCTCTAAACTAAAGTTAATCAAAAATTATCTCAGATCGACTATGTCCACGTTGAGGCTATCAAATTTAGCTATTCTGACATTGATATTGATAATTGTAAAAAAGATTTTGCTACGAAAAAAACACGCAAAATACATTTTTAATTAATAAAAAAATTTAAAGCTGCTTTATTTGACTTTTACTCATTTATGTGACTAATAATTAATATAGAGGGAGCGGCAAATTTCCGGTCGGCCCCAGGCGGCGAAAGCCTACGCTACGCCGCTGGGGGGGAGCTCCCTCCAAAGAACCAAAGCCTCTATGAAAAAATTTGTTATAACAGAGAAACATAATTTATACTATAAAATATTTGTATAAATGTTACCTATGGATTTAATTATAATTAATATTTAATACTGTTTTCTAGTAAAACTACTAAAGCCCTATTAATAAATGTACTCATGCAAATGTTCTAGCGTGCTTTACCTAAAAGTAAGCGTATATGTACCATCTGCTGATACAGTCGCTATCAATGGTAACTTTAGAAAAATTCGTAACTTATACTTTTGATACAACAAAAGTTGATTCGTAACTGTCAATTCTCTACGAAATTTCTTAGCTCAAACCTAAGTATAAAGATTAATATTAATTCATATCCGTTCCAATATAAAGATCGATTTACAGTCAATACGAGAAAAATATTTTTATTTAGACAATAAATACTTTTTAACTTCTAACTGATCTAAGAGATGGCGCCATGAATTACAAACTTTATTCCGTTCTGTTGTATATTATAAAAGCTTAAAGCTGAATATAAAGCTTAATTCGGCTCTTTAAAAAAAACAGTTTAATATTTCGTCTTTTGACTGTTCAAATTTCAAATATAGTTTAAGCTTCAGTCTTTTAGCTTATGGATTTTTAAATATAGCTTTTGGATTAAGCTTACAATATCTACAAAGCCTCTCGGCTGGCTTTCAAGTTCTATTTACAACTCGTTAAAAAAATGTTTATATTGTTACATAAAAACCGACGACTTTGTCCTTTCATCAATGGCTCGGTTTGCAAATTCAGTTCTCATTTTCAAGTACAAATTATTACTTCATTAACGAAAAATACTGTAATGTAATTAAGAACTAACGTTATTGTTATCAGAAAATTCATCAGAAATATTCTAATATCACTTGTAAAACAATAATAATCATTAAATATTAATACTAGCAATTCATGCTATTTCTTCTTATAATAATCATTCGTTACTTGTAAGTGTTATGTTCCCTTATAATTTTTTTTTTTTCTCAAATTTTTATTGTGACAACAATTTAGTCTTTAACAATAACGGTGATAACGTGGAGAGAGTTACACGTCCAGTGAAGTGACTTTGACTTTATACGTCATTTCACTAAGTCATATGGTTTTCGGCGTTTAAGTCGCCTTATATCCTCAGAGTTGTCGAGGAGTTGTATGACTTCGACATTAGTATGCTTGTCCAGCCGTTTTTCGTGTTTACAGGCAAACCTGGTAATTTCATCAATGAACGTTGGAATTTTCATATCTCGATGTATGTCGTCGTTGCGTTCAAATCGGTATTCAACAGTGATCGTGCGAAGTGCAATGTTCTAACGTCTTTGTACATAATTTATGTTTATCGGACGTGATGCTTTCAATTTAAACGCGAATCAAGGTGTATCCTTAGGTACTTGGCTGAATCTTTTCGTGGGATTATCTGCCGATTCAGCGTCACTGGGATGTTCTCAGTTTTCCGTAAAGTGAAGTTTACGTGCACCGATTTTTCACTATTAACTTTTATTTTCCAGCGTTTCATCCAAGCACTTAATTCGTTTATTGTTGACTGTAAGCGTTTGGCTGCCCTCTGCTGGATTTTACTTGTGGTCAGAATTGATGTGTCATCAGCAAACACGGTAATAACTGTATGATTGTTCGTTGGAATATCGGCTGTATAAAGGAGATGATAGGTCCTAAAACACTACCTTGTGGTATTCCTGCCGATACAACTCTCCAGTCAGACATCGCTTCCTCATAACTAATTCCGAACTGCCGGTTAGTCAGGTATGATTCCAGAATACGGTACCACGAATATAGCAACTGTTCACGTAATTTAACAAATTATCGAAAGCTTAAACTATATCGAGGAATACCCCGCAGTAATATTCTTTCTCCTCAAGAGCTTTATGTATCACATTTGAGACGCGATGCACCTGAGCAGTTGTACTGTGCTTGCTACGAAATCCAAACTGGTGATCTGGAATTAGCTGTTTTGCTTCAATTATAGGTCTAAGCCGCTTTAGTATAAGTTTTTCAAACAACTTAGATATGGTAGGAAGATATAGGTCGATACGACGAAGGTAAACCTGGCGGTTTTCCCAGCTTCAATGGCATTATTACCTGTGCTCTTTTCCATTGCCTAGGAACGTTCCCTATGCGTTATATTGCATTGAATATGCGTGTAAGGAAAATAATCGCATTTCTCGGTAGTTCCTTAATTATTTGAGGTGTGACCTCATCATATCTGGGTGCTTTTATCCCATTCAGATTTTTATCAATTTCATTAGCTACTTCCACAACGGAAAAGGGCTTAATATTTTCATCTATTGTTTCAAATGACTGATTAATATCTAAGTCCGATACGATATCATTTGGTTGAAAAACCTCTTCAAGGTGATCGGCGAACACTTCTGCTTTGTCTACTTCGTTATGTGCTCAGGTACCATTTGCCCTCCGAATAGGTGGAATCTGTACCTGTGGCCTCTTTATTCTTCGCGTAGCCTTACATAAGGAATAATCAGAATCGTGTAAAGCAGAAAGGCTACTTAAATATGAATGGAAAGTTTGATTTTTAACCTCTTTAATTTTTTGATGTAGTATCTTGCTAATGTGGTTCCATTTCGACTTATCTGCTGGGTATCGTGTTTTATGCCAAAACTTCCTTGCTTTCACTTTGTTGAACCAAACCTCTAATTTTCACGGGGTATGTATATTCTCGACATTCACCTGGCACTATACGAGGTGTTGCCATTTTGGCAGCATGTGTAATATCATTGGTAAAATTTTTAACCGCAGATTGTATGTCTGAGGTTGATTTTAGTCTTACTGACAATTTTACCGAGTCATTTAGGATGCTTCTAAATTTTATCCAGTCAGTGTTTTTATTTGTAAGGGTTAACTTTTTCTGCTTCATTATAACGGACGAACTCAGGGTAATTAAAACTGGAGTATGATCCGATGTCAGATTTGTGAGTCCTTCAACTTCCATGTAACTGAAGGATATTCCTTTCACTATAAAGAAGTCAAGTAAATCTGGAGTCTTCTTAATATCGGTTGGCCAGTATGTTGCTTTCCTTGATGAGACGACCCGTATCGATTTTAACAGAGCTCGACTTTTGGAAGTGATTAGTCCCGATCTCCAGTATGTGTGCTTGGAATTACAATCACCTCCAACTTCATTTACTTTATAGAATTTATTGCACCAACGGTTTAAAAATTAACAGCACAGCTGTCCGTTACAAACAGTTAATTTTCCAAACTATCCGTTGATACTAGAATTAAAATTGTCACATTCTACACCAAACTGATCGTGCAATGTGTGTATACGTTTTGAACATTATTTCACCATAGCGCAGAAAATACAGCCCTGTTTAATTCAATATATCCGTTTGTTTATTATTATCTATCTACTCGTATTGCGGTGTGATTTAATTTTGGAAGTCAATTATTTTTATATTTTTTAATGAATACTTTGTGATAATAATTTATTATTAACATACATTACAAATATATATATATATATATATATATATATATATATATATATATATATATATATATATATATATATATAAATCAAATATACAGAATAAGCAAAATATTTGGTGAATTCCATCACTTATTTCTTCAAATCGAGAATAATAAGGAAGTATTTTACTACTATAGTCGAATAAGTTAAGAAACATTCAATTATTTGGATAATGTAATATCTCCAGAACTGTAGCTACAAACAAACTTTGAGCGTTCAGTTTCAGCAGAGGAAACATTTACGATCACAATTAGGCTAGTAACATTTTTTACCGTTAATTAACAAAGTAAATAAGAGCATTATTGGAGTTCTCGATTACTTGTCAAAAGAAATTATTGTGACTATCGAGTTATTTTAACGTACAACAGTGTAGTATCTTTTTTTATTTTGTTAAATTCTTGAAAACTGGTGTATCATATATGGATAATTGGCCTGTTCGTAAAGAAGTTCAATGTCAGCTACACATTGTGAAAAAAAGATGACAATTTCACCTGTAAAGAAATTTTATTCATGATGCAAATGTTATTAATTATTTACAGTTACCAATTTGCACAAATGTCTAAAGAATTCCGCATTATATCTTTCTATTTCCTCTTAAAAAATTTTTGTATTATTTTTTCCATTCGATCATATAATCTGATAGTAGTTCATGTATATTTAAATTCTACATCAATCTTTGTAAAGATTGCTTATGCTATCTCGGTATGAATTCCTTAACAGTCGTTTGAATTTTCTTTCAACGTTTGCTCTTAAAAGACACGGAATTCGCTGATGGTGTAGAGAGTCAATTCCCTCCTTCTTGCTCCCCCTTCAAATTCAGAAATCGTTTTGAATTTGACTATTGCTTTTTTATCTCTAGTTGTGGTTTTTAATCAATTCTTTTCAAACTCGAATATTATCCAAAATTCCTACCTTTGATCCTGCCTTTGGCGTTCCTAAATCTTTTCAGGCATCTTCATTTCCTATTGACTCAAAAAAGGCTTTCTTTTTTCATGCGCTATTCTACTTGGGCGCTATCATTTCTTTTCCAAACGCCTAGGCTTATCCCTTTCTTTTTTTTAAAAAAAAAGAGGAATAAGATTGGGCTCGTCAACCAAGGTCCTTCACCCAGAAACAATTAGAGGAAAACGAAAGTTATATAGTGAGACGATCAGATATCGTTAATAAGAAGGAAACAATACGAGGGGTAATAAGTGTAGAAGGAAAAGACAGGATATAACGGGCACAAAAAGGAGCAGGACGCCTCAGCCTAAGCAAGTGGCAGTGCAGAGTTGAACGCTCCACCGAAAGAGCAGAGAACTCAAATGGGGAAGAGGCCAACGAGAGGCGAAAGCGGGAGGAAGGCAGCGAGGAATGGTTAAATCGCAAACGCACAATGGCGACAACAACAGAACGACGAAGTGAAAGAAACAGAAAGAACCAAGGATTGGAAGGAAGATTAGGTTGAACAGACAAATAAAAGGAATCCTTCTTTCAGTACTATCTTTACCGCTAAACAAGTGGCTATTCTGCGATCCACTATGTGTGGCTTCCCACGTCGTTTTTCTCATATTCCATGCACCTATTGTGACTTTATCATCTTTCGCATACATTTCCTTATCTACAATCTTTTCCCACCACCATTCTATTCACTTCGATTTCCTTTGGATCTCTACTCGTACGGGTAGAGAAGGTAATAAAGTAGTTTTTAGTTCGAATTGCTGTACTTCCCATTCCGATTTCTTTAAAATTCACGTTTCTAACTGATTCCCCTATGCAAAAAAAAAACATATTAGATTCAGATATCTACGTTACTTCATTTTCAAATAAATTTTTAGCTATCCATTCAACCGAGTCTGTCCGTCGGTTTACCGATTTTCCTCTACTGCACAATTTACGCCTTCATTATATTCTGCTATCTTATTCAAGATTTTTTTTCTTCTTCTTTCAACACTCTCTCCAAACTGCCATCTTCATACTAATTACAAAGCAATCTGTGATCCTAACCATATTTTCTTTGATGTTTCTCCCTCTCGACCGAGTGTGCCATTTTGTATTTTAATTATTTTTGTCCCTTGGGTTTCCAAATCCTTATAGCACCTCTTACATCTTATTCCTTTCCCTATGTTCATTGTCCCAGTTCTTGTTCCTCCAGTCGGATCAGTATCTGTCTGTTCCCCTTCAATTAGTTTCTGGACGGAGATCTCATGTCGAGACACACTAAAAAAAGGAAAAACAACAAAAAAACATTTGTTGACAAAATCTTAGATGTAGTGTATTCACATATTATTTGTTAAATAGAAAATTAGTGTTCGTTATCTATCTATATAAAAATGAATGAATGTATGTCTGTATGTCCCCTACGGACTCCGAAACTATCCATCCGATTTTTATGAAATTTGGGCAGTTTAATTATAGAGTTGGGGGGGGGGGCAATGTAGGCAACTTCAAAGTCAAAAAAATAAATAAATAAATTATGAAATTAATAAAAATCGATCGAAAATGCGCCTAACTAGCGCCAAAACACCAATTACCATCATTCTCGACAGATGGCGCCATACTAAAGAAATTATTCCAGTATACGTTACTTAGATTGCGGTCGGGAATTCTGTCGTCCGTCGGGTTTCGAAGAGCTCCTTTAATAGTATTGTATATATATATAAATCAATTGGGCATGTATAAAATATCATAACTTGTGAATGGCTCGACCATTTGGCTGTCTTTTTGTTTTTTGTTGTGTTCGTAATTGTCAGGACAAGGTTTGTATGAAAGAAAATTTTAGAAAAATTCATCGAAGAAGTCGGAACATTAAAAGAATTTGGCAAAAATGGCGTCACGATGTGACGCTCAGTTTGTCAGTTCTGCTGTCACATGATTTCATAACAACAACAAATTCCGCATTGAATATTGATATTTTTTTGCGAAAAATAATTAAATTGAAAACGATAGTTCAGTGTGTTATCGGTGGTGTTCATATCATTAGTGCATTCAAAACCATAAAATTCATCAATTAAAATATAAATAAAATGATTACTATGGTAAATGATAAACTCTAAATAACATTTTATTAATTTCTGGTGTAAGTGAAATAAATAATTTATGGTCCGTTACTTTTCTTTTTGCGTTACTGAACACATCAAAACTCCATGACATGATCTACACAAACAAGTCGCACTTCTAGCCTAATTACTGTACTCATTGCAGAGAGTTAAAAAAAAAGGTATGTTTTCTATTCGTTTTTTACAGAGAAATAAAAAATCCTACAACGAAATTTTTAATATTTGTTACGGGGAATGTTATTCACACCCAAATTCGAAATCCTTACGCAACTACACTAATGCGGTGGTGCGCTACAAGTGATGAACACGGATCCGGTACTAATGGATATAATCAGAAAACAAAAAACAAATTTTTTTGCACATTTTATGAGAAGACCAACATTTCACCTTCTCTAAACAATAATGATAAAAGCGGTAAAATGAAAAAGGGGGCGAAGAAGAAGGATTTTTTGACTCCAAAATATTAAGACATGAACTGGAGTTACAAAAGTAGGAGAATTATTGCAGGTTGCAAAAAGTCGAGACAAATTTCGTCAAATGGTGGAGTCCATGAAAAGTTTGTTAAGCTACATCCGAATCGGGTTGCATGAAGAAGAAGATGGAATGTATCTTTCCTTATACCGTCTTTCATTGTTCCCCTATTCTTGCTATCACTGGCGCATATATTACATGTTCGGTCTATAATATTTAAAGTAGTCTCCGGATAACCGGAGCCACTCTTCTTTCGTAATCTGCATTCATGGTCCACGTTTGTTTGTTGCCGCCCGTCCATTACTCGCGTATTGTCCGTTGGTATTCGTGGTTTACTGTGTGTTTGGTATTTTCGAAACATTTGGATATGTTCTCATAAAATATTCAAAAAAGAAAAAAAAGACGAATCGCGTAATTTAATTTCTGAGGGCAGCATGATTTTGTGAGTCGAGCAACTGCTCGGTGCGCCGGGTACTAACAATTAAATAACATGACGCGTGATTTAGTTAGACAATGATGCTTCGTTCAATGGTTCGAATGCTGCTGCAGTTAACGGAAAAGGGTAAACAAAAACGATAGCGCGCGCTAGATTAATACCCAGATAGCTGATGAGCCCAAAAATAAATAAATAAATAAGTAAAAACAAAGATAAAATTCGTTTGTTGCGATAATTATTATTTTCGAGGGAGGAATTATCTTTAACCAACGATGATCAGTTTATCATATTTAATTTAAAGTTGTAGCGTACCACACTTAGAAAAAAAAAACAAAAAAAAAAACAGAAAGAAAACCTCCACTATATACCGGAAAAGAAAACAGGTATAGAGGTATGAGTAAAAGGTCGTTCTAACATTTTTGAATTGTAGCGGACCACATTTACCGTCGTTAAATGGTCGCAACAATAAACTAAATATATAATAAAAAGATGTTGATTGTTTAGCGAGTACGGTGCAAACCGGTCTGCATTTCTCTTAAACACGGTACACCCTAAATCGGGAAAGAGAAAAGAAAATAATAAACGACCTAACTTCACAAGTACCGCGAGAACTATCAAGAAAAATGAAGCATTCACGTCTCGACAATCAGATCACGAAAGAAATTTGAAGAGCACAAAAAGATTACCCTAGCAATGAGAAATTTATAACAATTGAAAAGTCCTTGATACGAAAAATTAGTGATCGGCAGGAAATCGAAAGATCGACTGCGAACATTACAATAGTGTTTTTCGTGTTCCGAGTTATTCAGACCTCTTCCTATTTTCATTTCGGTAAATGTGCTTCATTTGCCCATTCGTTACTCGCATATTATCCGTGTGTGTATTCGTTTTTAAAGTGTGTTCCGTATTTTCGCAACTTTCGGTAATATTGTATGAAAATATTCATATTTGAGCGGCGAGTGAGAATTTTATATTTCAGTCGCTATTGCGATTTATTATTTATCTTAGCAAGAAAAAAAAATTTAAAAATTCCGTAAAAAGCTATATATAAAAAGACGCCTGTCACATCGACTGCTAAATGCCCGTTACGTTTCAGGCCTAAAATAACAACAGAACGTGTAAGCGAATATAGAAAACAACAAAATAATATTTGATACTATATTTGAAAAAGATATGTAAAATTTTTTTTTGTTGTCTTCTGTTTAGGATGATACTATGTTAAGAAAAGATATGTATACATTTTGTTTTGTTTTCTTTTGTATAATCGTTTAGATTGTTCGTAAGTTAAAAAAAAAAAAAAAAAAATTATAAAAAGGTTATATGTAAAAAGATAAAGAATCGAAAAAATGGACTGCTGTGCCAGTCTAAATTGTCTACCTACCACATCTGTTACTATCATCTAACTGTTCATTCCAGCTGTGTAGGCCCTTATTTTACGATTTCATTAAATTTATTTAAAAAATTTTTAAGTTTCACGAGAATTGAACGGCGCAGGATGATGAGAAATTGCACTTATTTTTTGGATTTTGCTTTGAACAACCGTAGAAAATCAGAATATTGAAAAAACGTTTCGTCCAATCCGCTAATAGCAGACAAACCCACATTCAGGCAGGACAACGTCTGCCCGGTCCGCTAGTAGTATTTATAATTTTACTATTTTATTAAATGAACTTCAGATATTTTGTTGTTCTAAATTTCAAAACGTGTCGTAATCATGGATATATAGGAATTTTACCAGTTCGTCTTCTAATTTATAGCTTGTCACGTTGTTGGGCAAGGCCACTGGCGCGCCAAAGGGGGTGAGGAATTATTATGTTATATTAAAAGGGAGCTGAATAGGGATAATTTTAATCGAATAGGCTAGTAAAAAACACAGACTACGTTGTATAACTCTGATGATACGTGTTGGTGTTATTAAACTAAAAAATTATTATAAACCGATTTTATTTTTTAATCTGCAAATATGGGCTACTTAAGTAAAAAGAGTTTAAACATTTTATGTCAACAAAATACATGCTCTGGATGGTTGGAAATTTTCGCTTTGAGAACAATAGTGTGTGTGTATGTGTGTGTGTACGTCGAAACTGAGAAAAACTTCGATTAACCGTCGAACTTATTGAATATTGTAGAGCTTCTGCGACTATATAAAGTATTACTCCGCAGGATCAGTAACGGAACGAGTACACAAGCGGTAGAATTACAAACGTGGTCAGAGAAAATGTTTGCGATAAACAGATTTAGATGTAAAATGTGCCGAAAATGGTTTAGCTTACGTTTTGTCGGGGACAGTTGTAAAACAAAATTTCTAAATGCAGAGAATGGAGTAATTTTGTTTTTCATTTCGTTTAAATGTATCGAATACTTTCTTCAGCCACACCCAGGGTAAATGTAGAATATACCGAATTTTTTGAAACGCAGTAAGAAAAGTAACTGGGGTTACGCATTATGAGATTTAACCGACTTCAGTTTCGAAACAGTCGATATGTGGGGAATGCTAAGGTGGTAGATTAACCAGTAGCGAAATGGTCGATATATTTTACGTATAGCAAAAATTACGGTCTCCATATTATGGGTATTTTTGGTATTTTTAGATATTAATTTTTTCGACCCTTTAATTAAATACCCATAATAGGAAACTAAATTTTCAATGAACCGGTGTCGATTTAATAGTGGGAATCTGACACATTCGTTAACGGCAAACAGCTAACGGAAGTGCCAAATTAAAAAACTAGAGTGGTGTCAGAAGTAACTCTAATTGAAGAATATGAAACCAGCAAGACGAAGGAAAAATTTAAGGTTATTTAACGTGAAATATTAAATTTACTCACACTGAATGGCCTTCGATTTCACTACATCATCATTACGAGATTACGGAATTTAAGGTTTTGTTCATTTATCGCAGCTGCTAAGTGGCAGAGAGCAGTCTGTATTTACATGCCGTATTATTATTATTAACAGATAAAAATTGATCAATGTATTGCATTTCGGAAAGAGCTGCCAGCTTTTAACCGCGTCGAATTAATTAAAAACGATTTTTAAAATTTACCATTTCCGCTGTATTTGCGGCCAGCACAAAGTAGCAGAGGCGTAATCTCAGTGTTGGCAGGCAGCTGAACAGAGCCCATTTAAAGTGTACTAATTTGTGTCGGCGTGATTATTGCTTTTTCTGATGGTCTGTCGAGCAGGAAAAATAAATCGGGAATATTTCTGTGTCATGCTTACACTTAGTGTTTCAGGCATGCACCGCGCGAATCAGTTTATTATTAGATTTTATCACTATAATGTTATAATTAAATTTTCCAAAAAAAAAAAAGAAAAAAAAGAAAGTACTTTTATCAACATTTGATATATTTGCGATTGTCGCTCTCTCTACTATTTATCGGTTCCGCCTCATTTTTCCGTTTTTACGATCTAACTTTTTTCTATTTTTTACCGTTTGTCTAGCGCTTTTATTATAAATACATCTGTAACCGGAAATACAAACGGGGGGCAAATGTTAAAGATAAAAAAACGATATTTATTTATTTATTTATTACTTATGTTGCTGAAAAATTAATAAATTTCAGAATTTTCGGAATAATGTTATTTAAAATTTAAGTCTTTCAACGGAATTTGGGAATACGCTAAATACGATTTCTTTAGAAAAATCAAATTTTAATGATAATAATATCATGTTAGCCTTAGATTTCTAATTACGTTATTGTATTTGTTTAATTTATGCTCAAAAATTAATTTTATAATTTTCGTTTTTCTCATTAAACTTTTTAAAAAATGCATTCCCGTTAGAAGCACGATGTTTTTCTTTTAAAAAGTTTAGTATATTTTAACTAGAATTTTTTGCAAACCTTCAAAAAGTAATCCACTCTGGACAGGCCTGCATTTAGAGGGGGTCTAGGTAGGCTGCAGCCCTGAGCCCCGCCTTATAAAGGGGCCCCCCAGAGAGAGACTCACTTCCGACACGTAATAAAAAATTAATCTATCATTTGTCATATACATCAACTTCTTTTTAAATAAATAGAATTAACTTTACAAGTGCATTTTTTAATACATTTATTTGTTAATAATTTTGTATTCATTTTTATTTCCTTCTAGAGGAGGAAACTTCGTAATAGTAAAATTTCGAGTTTCGTAAAAACGTACCAGAAATTTATTTTGAGGTCCAACGAGTCGGATTCTACGTTTTTAGGAAATGTCTGTATAAATGTGAGTGCGTGTGTACACGCGCAACTCACGCACACACACTATCCTTTTATGCGAATCTTTGGTTAAAATTTGCTGAAAAATTCATTGTTTAAAATTATATATATATATATATATTTTTTTTTTTTTTTTGGCATCGAAAATTCTACCCATTGTCTATATGATATTTATTTTTGTTTACATTAATAATTACATATTAATTCGTGAATTCAAAATAATATAATTAAATTAAATTAAAGAAAATATAGTTATTCTATAAAACTGATAATTTTGTCACTTTTGAAAAGGGCCCCTAATATTTCCGTAGCCCCGGGCTTATCATACACTTAATCCGGGCCCAACTCCGGAAACACTTTTTTTCCTAAGCTCGATTATTTTAAATGAAAGAACGCGCGTCTGAAACTAACATCATTGCAATACTGCAATTTTCAAAGTCGGCCAAGATTTCAAAAAAAAAAAAGTTCAACTATTATCCATCGTGAAAAATTCTTCGAACCTACGATATTTCTAACGAGAACTTTTAAATAACTTAAAAATTGAACATTTTACATTAATTTGTATTACGCGTGCAACAAATTTTGTGTAAATTTATTAAGATCTTTTCGATTCATAATATTTTTTATTAAACGTTTAATTCTATTAGAAGCTGAAAAAAATAAACAGAGCTTGCTCTAGAAGTGTGTGCTTTACACAGTTTTACCTGTTGCCCGAGAAAAGCGAGCTAGGTTTCAATTGCTTTTTGTTTTGAGGATTTACCGGTCAACGCTCCTAGTAGACATTGTTAGTAGCACCAATGCGGTAGTTCAGTCGAAACTGGTATGTGGTTTTTTCCTTTTGTACAATGGTAAGCGTAGCTTAAAAGAACAGAAACTTTTATTAATTCTATATAGCAAGACGGTCAAAATAAATAATTTTATAGGGCGCAGCCCATTTTCAGCCGGAAAAACCACAAGAGATAATGTCAGACCGAGGACAGATGGAATCTGCAAAATGTCTTCAAAGTTACACAGAGTACTGTGATGTATATGCGACTAAAAACAGACGTAGAAGAAGAAAGATATAAGAAGAAAAAAATTTGGTTTCAGAGAGCGCGAAAACTTCTGTATAAATTAAAAATAGTTAGAACAGCAGTGAGAACACAAGAAGTTTATAAACGAATTTTATTTTATTTGGCGTATGTGTTTTGCGCATTAGTAATAGGCGAGACTTTACGAGAAATGTCTTTAGCACGGAACAAATTAGTTAACACCGTACACATATATTATTTTCGGTAGTTCGGAACGGCAATGGAAATGTGTGACGCGTGTTTCTACCGAAAATAATACGACGTATGGTAAATTAAAAAAGCCGCGAGAATCTAAAATCTATCTTAAATTTCATAACAAAATTCACAATCTGCACGCAAAAAATCGTAACCGAAAAGGATAACCAAGGAATTACAGAGATAAATCACAATATAGCTAATTCCGGCTACGGTCGCAATTTGTCCCGTTCTCATATATTTTTATTATATTTTAATAAAAAAAAAATTATTATTATCGGGGAACTAGGTGTAGGTTTTCAGTTTAATATCTTTCCTGACCCCCCTCCCCCCGCATATGAAATACAAGAGAAAGAACAATTCAGAAAATTTCGTCAGCGCGTTTGCTTTTTTTTTTGCGTATAATTTTCATTTTTATTTATATTGTTATTTCAGTTTTATTTAGCTTAATCAATTTTTCTAACTATCCCTGAAGTTTAAACAGATTTTAAAGTTGGTTTTTTAATTTTTTACTACTATTTATTTGCGATATTACACTTATTTCTTCGTCTGTTAAAAACGTTCTCGTAAGATTAAAAAAAGAGAAGGTAACACCCCACACACTTTGTTATAGTCGTATTATGCATCTACGAAAATAAAGAAAAAACAATTTATAAACAAAATGTACCACATATACACAACATAATAGATGGAACCTCTTTAAAGAGTAGCTCTGAACCGATGGTATAACCGGAACACTCAGTTGAAATTTCTTCTAATTTTATTTTTTGATTTTTATTGTATATTCATTTCGAAACGCAACAGAAAAACGTAACATATTTCGTAGCGATTTTTTCGTATTTCCCCTTGCATAGTGTCCCACCATAAAAATAAGTTCCATTCTAGAGCAGCGTGGTTTTTATTGATAATAAAATGACCAATACGAAATCTCAGTCATAAATCAAAAAAAAAAAAAACAAAAAACAACAAAAGTCAATATTTTTCAAATTGCGATGATAATTTATCCGGAAATTAAGAATTGTTTCTCGAAGAAATGACTGGAATTGAAATTTTAGTAAAAGTTTCGGTGTAATCTGTAGAGAGTGGATCACAAGATGAGAAAATTAGTTTTGGCTCACCAAAATTTCTTCTGAAATACATATATCAGTAAACGGAATAACAAGTAATTAAACCTTTATTTTTCAAACGGGCATTTACTACTTTGCAGCTAGTGTTATGAAAAAAGCCAAAAAAAGAATTTTGGTATTGATGCACTTTTGTTTACATCTTTTGAGTTTTGACATTGATAGTAAATATTACGGATAGATAAAAAAATTCCACAACGGAAAAATGTATTAAAATAAAAGTTCGCAAGTTTCTCTGTTTACGAAAAAAAACAACAAAAAAAAAACAACAAAAAAAAACAAAAAACTATGACAAATAAAAATATGTATTTGAACTTGAACAGTGTCACTAAATCTTCGGCAGATTCGAATATATCGAATTTCTCTTCTTCGGTCGTTAATTGTAAATAGCGTGTCGACTAAACATCGTTCGAACTCGCGACTTTCATCTTGGACGCGTTTACTATCGCGGTGAGATTCACACTTTTCAGCGTGTATCGAGCGGATTTGTATAATTCTCACAAAACGTATTCGGTTTTAAGATTTTCATTTACAGTTTGAATAGCAATTCCACGGGTTCCAGACATGTCTCGTTCAGTATCCAAGTCGCTCCCGCGTTTATGCCTAATCTGAAATTGAATTGGGACCCAGAAAAATCTGGGAAAGTAAAAACTGGCCCCAGCGCTCTCTTTAGATCCATTAGTAGGCCCGGTACACTGTGAACCTTAACTTCATAACCCCCAGCGCCTTATGGGACTTACTTTACTTTTATAGCAGTTTATAATAACAGAATTTAAGGAATTCTCACTTTAAATTCCCGTTGTTTTCGTGTCGCGCGAAATGATGATGCAAAAAAATTCTTGACTTCAGTTTAAAAACATATGTATATCTGTGTTAACAATAAATCTCAAAAATATCAAACTTTTTAAAATGAAACACACGTTTACATTCGAAACCTAAATTGAATGATTTTTAAAAAATTTCTAAACTTTCTATAGAACTTCATAGTATTTTTGGAGCGAGAAAAACAATTTTTCTGCAATATATAATCTAAGAGATGGTATAAAATATAGTAATCTTGGCCCGCGAAGAAGCGCACAAAATCTAATATAGGTTTTTTTGTATTTGCATATCTACAGCGGTGATGCATGTTATAACCCTGCACATAATGTAATGCCATTAGTTAGCGACCAATTGTATCCCAGTGCGTGATGATGGGGGTCTTACATTATATCGGTATTCATTTTTCTAAAAGCACGCTTACGTCCTGGAAAACGCGAATTTTTACGCAAATGAATACGTACGTTTTTCTTTACGTACTTCAAGGTACGTTCGAATTTTCAATTCAAAGCAGTCGAATTATAAATGCGGAAAGAATGTCGATAATAAAAAAAAAAGTACGTGCGAGAGGCGCCCAATAGAAATACAAAAAAAACGATTCCGTTCTAGAAAATTACCTAACTGTAAAATTTATGATACATATATCTATATTGATAGTATCGTCCCAATTACAGAAGACAAATAAATTCTATACCCCCTTTTCAAGTTACTAGAAAGACACCGAAGTTCGAAAATAAGGCGAATAAGTGAAAATCCATACATTAAAATAATAAAAACGAGCATTTTATTGTTTCGATTGCAAATATTAGATTTTAGTGTTACTCCACTTAAGCGTCGTCACCGCAAAATATTCACAGTCTCGATAATCAAACCCCTTATTTTTTTAGAAGTAAAACATATTTATTTACAGTGAAAAATACTTCCATTTGTTGGAAAACGACAGGGAAAAATCTTATAATTATCAGGATCGAGAAAATAACTTTCATGCATTGGATTAATGGAAATCAATGTGGCGCGGCAACGGTTGACGGACATAAAATAGACTTTCATTAGGAAAAAAGCTCATGTTTTCATTTGCCAGTGTAATACTTTGACAGTTTTTATAAATTTTTTTCTCGGTTTTATGACAAAATTCTTCTGGCTTATTTGTAAGACCGACTCGTTTTTTTCCCAGCACGAACAACGCCGTGTAAAGCACATTTAATTATTACCTAATCTAATATTAAAATTATTAGATGCGTCACGCTGGAAACAATTTTCACATTTTATTGAAGTTTCTTCTTTGAATGTGCGATATTTGATGGTTTGCTTTTTTTTTTTTTTGTAAAATTTCAATATTATTTACGTAATGTTCTTTTGAAGAGTAAAATATAAAATCTAAAAAAAAAAACAAGTTAATTTCAACGTCAATACTTTAGTTAAACATTTAAAATTCTATACAAATAAGGTTTATAAACGCTGAATAATTGTATAGTTGGCAAACTATTACGATTTAGGGGGAAAAAAAGGTGCATATATCGCGGCCGAGGACGTTTTTATAATAGTGAAATAAAAATTTTTTACTAAACTAAAAACCCTAATTTCAGAATTTCGAAATTTAATATAAAACCGGGAAAAAAAAAACGTTTTGCAACTTTGTAATTTAATTTTAGGAATACCAATAGTTTAAAATTGAACAGCATTTATAGGAGAGTTTGCAGGAGAACTTTATCATACACCAAACATATATTGTAGTTTTTTTCAAGACTAAAAATATTCTAATTATTGTTAATCTTCGGAAGCATTAATGTTAAATGTTGATTAGTCGCAAAAATGGACGGGCTTGTTTTCAAAATTCCGAATAGAATTCAGTCTGTTCTAATATAAAATTTCGATGATAATACGAGTTGCTTTTGAAAAAATAAATGCGTGCAAATCGTTTACTACTAAAGAAATAGATGAGATTAAATACAATTGTATGTTTTTGAGCAGTTCATTTTATCGATAAACATCAGGTAACATATTTAATCATATGCACAGTTTTAGATCACTACTGGCAAGCTAACTGTCCGATGAAATACAAATATTATCGTATACTTCAGGAATTCGAATCTGCCAACAAACACTCGAGGAGAAAATTATCGCTTCCGAAGTAGCCGGATGCATGAAGGCGCTTTTATTTCGATTACCGCAAAGGATTTTTTTCAACACAAACCGGCTGAACTTTAATAGCTTTTTTCCGCTCTTTTAGTTCTAGTAATAATAGCAGTTCAGTTTGAAGGGAATTCAGATAATAAAAATTTTTCTAACGTCAACGAGGACTACTATATTTTGTTCGAACACTGAGTTTGCATTATGGAGAGGAGAATTATTTTGTATTAACGATGTAAAGAAATATAATCGAGAAATATCGCGTATCGTCGCCATAACGCAATCTTTTGTTTTGAAGTTCCGTAGACACACACTCTTTCGAAATGTGGTCGATGATAATAGTCGAATAAACTTTATTAAAATGATAAATAAAATCGTTAATAATACATAAAAGACAATATTATATTTGGGGCACGGAACGTAATATACATGTACAATTAAATTTACTATATTATAAATATACAGGTAATAATTATAAATTAACAATAAAATAGAAAGGTTACTTTCCCGTTAGCAGCGCTATTAGTGCGGCTTTTTCCTTTTCTTTCTTCTTGACGACATCTAGATTTCGATTTTTCCACGTACTTTTTCGCAACTTTATCGGTCTACTTCCGACGTAGCGGCCTTGAAACAAAATGTTACCGTTACTATTCATTCGCACCAATTATTAAACATAATTCAACGGCACGACGATATTTTAAAAATAAATCTTACACGAAGCGGTATTATCGCCTCGTTTACAAATACAGCAAATTTAATACACGTAAACTAATTTAAACTTAAAATCATATTTAATAATTATTTTATTAAAAATATAAGTGTAAACGTTTTATTTTATTTTAGCATTTTTTTCACAAATGTTTTGTACGCTTCATTACTCGCTTAATTTGTTTATTTAACAATAAATCGAAATTGAATAAATTACACACATGTGTCGTATGCGAGAATTGGATTAGGCCACTTTCACTAAATAAAAACGGAATAAAAATAAAGCCATATCATTGTTAAGCAGCTTTAACGCGTTCATTAAGTGTAGTTTCGAACATTCTTAGTATTACATCATAAACGCAGAAGCATGCAGATGTGTGAATGCCGGAGAAAAAAAGATAGATCAGTATAATTTTAAACCTGAGACGAAAAAACGGCGTCAGTTTTAAAGTTCTTATCCGTTTAAAGATTTGAAAAAAACATTTCATGAAGTTTGGCCAAATAAGTAGAAAAAACATGTGAAATCAAGATGGTAGAATTGCAGTAGACTGAAAAACGGTGTTAGCTTTCATCAGAGGAGGGCATCAGTAACGGAACAAACGCGGGACTTTTAATATTTTCGGTTACGACAAACAGGTGATTTCTACCTTGGTTTACACAATGTCGTCCCGTGATGATGATCTTTTCGGAGATTGTTTGTTCCTGCGATTTTGTCACGCCCAGTTGGCTGGAAATGGGCGAAATAGATCTGTGCGTCAATATCTCAGCAGCGGTGATATTCGGTCGCCTATACGCCGGTGACGTGCTAGTCATAAGATAAACGTTACAGCATGATATTCGCAGCATTCGTAGTTATTAAATTTAATTTTTTTTATTAAATATAAACGGAAAATTGTAATAAAATTTACACTAAAGATAACCGAAATAATTCCTCCGTAAGTATAACAAAATTTAATGAAAAATATTCAATTATTACATTACAAAAACAAAAATGCAAAAAAAAAAGCGAAAAACCTTTTCTACGGGTTTGATTTGAAATAATAATTGTCTTCCCTTTCTGCAACGCAATTGGTGTCGTTAAAACAAAAAAAACTAACTTTATCTTTGAACCCGGTTAAGGAAGTTAGAACCAAATAAAATACTAGGCAGAGACTTAAATAATGCGTAGAAAAAAAATAATGTTTTTTTTTTTTTTTTTTTATAATAAAATGTTAGGTTCGTCAAAAAAGACATTAGCTCAAGAAGAGGAAAAAGGATAAGAGGCGGAATCAGATGTTTATGCGATCAGATATGGAAGATAAAAAAATCTCAAGTGCCGGAATGACCGAAGGCGATGGCCAGGAAAGAACAAAAGGCGCTCAATATGGAGTTGGAAGACCAATTAACAGAAGAGAAGAGTAGAAGGGGAAATGTTCGAAAGCGATACAGGTGCACTCAAACAAAATGTGATTAGCGTCACCTATAAAGTTGCGAGAAAAAGAGTGAAGGGGACAGAGAGGATAAGGAAGCTGGGAGAAAACTGTGGACAAAGCGTAGGCGACAGATTGCAAAAAGAGTTGAACGCCGCATGGAGGGAGGATTGAAAACCCCCGGACAAGACGGTAGATTAGGCTGGATAAAGAGATAAACGGAATCCGGAATTAACTTGAATAAATCATATTTGTTCTATCAAAAACGTTATAATTTTTTATACAACCGGTAACTATCATGTGTATTTTATTAATCATTGAAATTTTTTAAAATCATTCGAAATCTTTAAAATCAATTAAAATCTTTTCCGAAATTAAATAATTAAAGAAGAAATGTTTCTAACTCCTTAGATTTTCTTACATTTTGGAAGTTACATTTTTTTTTGGGTGTATGGAGGGTGAAATTTTACGAGATGCAATTTGCGCGCACATCGACTAGATATATTTTTTATGAAAATTGCTAATATAAATAAATGTATAATTAAATATGTTTATATATTCGTGATTTTTGTTATTTCTAAAAAATGCTCGTGTTACTAAAAATTTGCCGAGAAATGTTTTGGTAAGAGTTTTAAAATATTTCAGGTAAATTTTTTTTTTCTTGTAAATATTACTTTCAGAAGTATATTTTTTTACATTAAATCATTATAATTATTCACATTATGTTTATTTTAAATGACGATAAAGTAATCTTCCGGCAATTTTTATGCGTTAAAAAGGAATTAATTAAACGTTATTAGAAGAAAAATGTAAAAATACGAAAAATGTATGAAACAGTCTTTTGAAATTTTCACTGGAAATGTTGATATAATGCTTATAAAGTTAATTAGTCTTTGTGAAGAACTTAATTTTTTGACATTTTTATCAGGATTTAAATTCAGCCATTTTATTTTATTAGAAGTTCTTTGAACGTTAAAACTTATTAATATTTCGTAATTATATGTCTTACCGAACTCATCAGCGGTAACTGCTATTTAAAAAAAAAAACAAAAAAACAATTCTGTAGAACTTCCTTCTTTGTATTTGTGTATTTGTATCGATGTTTTTGTGTATTTTTTCCCGCGATTTCAAGGTTAATAGTATCTGATTATTTTTTCACGTACCTTTCCTAATTCTGAAAACAGAATTATTGGTTTATATGCATTTACATTCGTCAGGGCTTTCCCTAGTTTATTTATCAGTTTTATTTTTCTAATTTTCGAAATAGCCAGGAATAAATTGAAGTTTAAATTCCTTTTTAAAAGTTATTCTTAATACTTCTGGGTTATTTTTATGTACTATTTTAATAATTTTGTTTGAACTAACATAAGTTCTGTTCGTATTTTTGTTTTTTAGTTTTTTTTTTTATTATATCTGTAACATCTTCCCAATCTGAATATTATTTAACTTGTCTGTGTACTTTTTAGGCGAATCTTTAATTTCATGAAATACTCGTAGATGTGTTAAGATCCTTTGCTATTTTCCTTTTTCACGTGTTTTTTATCCGGGGCCAGTTGATAACTTTAAAGATGGAAAATCAAATTTCTTATAGTTATCAGTATTTTATACAGTTTCCTCCTAATCGAAGAGCTTGATATTAGGTCCCTCCAGACTTGTATTTGCAATCAGTTATTTCCTTTTTTACATCGCGATTTTATATAATTTAGAACACTTTGAAGGAGCGTGTGAAGTTCACGTTTATTTTCTGATTTATATTTGCACACAGTCAGGTATTTTTTAAACTTTTTATTATTATTATTATTATTATTTTTTTTTTTTTTTTTGTATAAATTAAGTTTGTCATTCAGATATTTGTTTAATTTTAGAATTTTTGTAAACTTTCATTTTTAATTTCATCTGTTTCCGTTAAGAAATTAACATTTGATGTAGTTCTTTGATATTATTTAGACTTTTCGTGAAAACATCGTTTTCTACTACTCTTTCAAATTTATCGTAAATTATAGTTGTTACATAATTATTTAGCGGTTAGGAGTTTACTTATTCGGTAATTATTTTAAATTTTGACTTATGGCCGGAGAAACTGATTCGCTTAATTTTGATATTATATCTTCCGTAACCTTCGTATTTGTTATAATAAGGTCAATTGTACTGGGATCCATTTTTGGTAATAAAAGATTTTATATTATAAAGGTTTTTAAAAATTTCAGCTTTCTTTCTGTTGTAACTTATTTTAAATTTTCATATAGGTCGAATCTTGCATTGAAATCTCTCATTGGTAATATTTTTTCCTTATGCACATTTTGATTTATGTATACGTAAATCAATTATCACCTATTTCCTCATTTGGCGACTAAAGCGGGTCTATAAGAAGTACTCTATTTCTTTAAGTTCAAATATCATCATGGAATCAATATGGAATGAATATACACGTGCTCGTAAATCTAATTTTTGATTATTTTTAAAAACGATTGTAACGCTTGCTTTTAATATAGCTAAAAATTAATTTGTACTTAAGCCTGGAAGTTTGTATAATTTGATTCGGTTATAATCGCTGTATCTGTTTCGATTCCGGCTAAAGTTCCAAGTTGCTGTTTTTATCTACATTTAAATATTTTACTTTAATAATACGTAATATTTCTGCGATATTGCTGATGATATTTTAAGTAGCAATAATTTCAAGCCTAGAATAAATTAGTCATATATTTTCTTTGTGAGTTTCTGCAGATTTGGTATCTACGATTGTGATCATCAGTTTTGTTAACTGCCGTCTGAAACTGCATCGTTGATGATATTGGTATTGCTAAATTTACATAATATTTATGAGAACAGAAAACGCATCTTTTGAGCTTAATAGATTTTTTTGTAACATTAATTCTTTTGAGATTTTTCTGTGTGACCCTATATGTTTTAAATTTCTTACAGACCCTAATGAAAATATTTTGTTTTCCATATCGGGGGCTAGAATAATTACAGATAAATCGATTAGGAGAGGACGTGAACTTGTAATAATCTGATATTTTTTAAATTTTATTACTACACTTTTAGTATTAAAGTAATAACACAAAAGTTGGTTATTTTCCAGTTACTTACTACTGTTTTAACCATTCTCTTCATCGGTTTTTTTAAACACCGGAAACACAATTATGACGGATTGTAACTTTGGAGGGGTAGTAATTCAGCTTTAGCGAATAGTTTAAGTTTTTGTTTTTTTTTTATTTCCTCCATTATCATATTTAATTTATAAAATTCCTAATTTATTATTAGCTTTAGATTTGTAGATAATAATAGCATCGATTTGCGGACGGTTTTATATTTTTGTTTAATAGCATTATCAGTATCGTTCGTTCGGTGAATTTATTCAAAGTACCAGCTAGGGAGCGGTATTTTCCGATATTATAGGAAGAAGTAGTTTTTTAGGTCTCGCTGCGTTAAAATTCTATTACCAGAGGACAGAGAAATAATCAAACTACGGAGGTCGAGCGAATTTGTTTGTAATTTTCAGAGCGTTTCGGACAAGTAGCAGACAAATGGGAAACAACATTTTTCGCGTCTATACAATCAGAATTCTGGAAAATTAAACGCGAAAAGGTTGTCGAGTGATTAGAGCTTTAACTGGCAGTGACGCTGTAGAGTGGGAAAATTGTAAGATGAAAGAAAATTCTGTAAACTAGTTAGGTCATTAGGAAGACGGCTTCTTCTTTTACGGTTCGTTAAAGGAACTCTAAAAAGAAGAAAATCTCGAAGAAAATTCGATAAACTGGGAAAATTTCACTCACGTTTATCAAAAGGAGCACCCCTTCGCCGCTGTCTGGTTTTCTATTTACTCGATATTTACTCGAATGCGAAGCAGAAATAGCTTTATGTCGGTTCAAGCACGCGCAAATGTAAGTGGAAAACAACTTCTCGCGAAAGAAAAAAAACGCAAAGCGTAGACGAAGCTTGAAGAAAAATTTTTAAGTGGCAGAGAGGCTTTTTGGCTGATCACGTTAGCACAATAATATCTGCAGTTAGGCTAGTGGGTGGTAACGAGTAGGGAAAATGTCGTTCGGACGAGCGGTGGAGTGGGGATTATGTTATATTCGATTCTGCAGTGAAGTATTTAATACCTTATTCCCTTTGATAAACGTCAGTCAAGTTAAAATGAAAAAAGACAGCGGTAAATCTGTTCGGTCAGCCAGTATCCGTTCTACCAGCGAATGATATTTATTGTCACACCGAGACTGGAATATACTTTTGCTAGAGAAGGTTAATACATAGATATATACATATAGATCATCTTTCTCAACAGGTAAAACGCACGTTATACCTAAAATAAAATTTTTATTACATTACCGATATTATTTACGTTTACGATGTAATACCCGCCGATTTACGCTCGAGGTTATTTTTTTGCGTAATTCTAAAGAAAAAAACGTTAAAAAACTCGCTTAAACGCCGCTTTTGTCCGCCTAAAAACGCATGCGTCTAGAGTAAAGATTTGGATAACACTAATCAATTCCTAAAAGATTGCGTACTTTTTTTTCTCGACAGCATATTATAAATATCCGATTAACTTCATTCCTCGTCGTTTATACTATAGTTGAATTTTTCTCGAACAACAGTAGTAATGAACATACGCTAAGTTTGCCCGTAAAACGGAAGTTTTAGAGCGTTGAAAGATTAAAAGAAAATCATTCCGCGAATTTAATTCTTCTTCATTAATTCGGTCGGGAAAAAGTTGAACTATAAATTTATATCGATCAATGCAGTTTATAACGAAAATTTTTTTAAAAAAATGTATATAATTAACAACCAAAAAAAAAAACAAAAAACAAATATAAAATCACCTTTATGCCGAACGAGCCAAAAGTCGAAAGATTAAAGTTTCAAATATTTATCTATTTGTCTGACTACGTCTATAAGCAGTGCGCATGACGCATTAATACTTAAGCGTTATGATTTTAAAGAGAAAGTTAAAACTGAAAAAGATGATATAACTCTTGACAATACTTTTTTTTTATAAAATGGAAAACAGGACTAATTTTTTTTGAACAACTGATGATTAACCGAAACACTGCATTTCCAAGAAATTTAAATATATAAAATTTAAGAAAAATTCACACACCTACTTAATAACGGTTAAAATGAAACAATTTGAAACAATAAAAAATTCGTTTTCACTATACATTAGTATTGTCGTCGTCGATCTAGTTTTTTTTTTCTTTTCGCTACCACCCCGTTGCCATCTTGATCTGTTTTTGATTAATGAATAATTTTTTCGCTTTATTCAGAAAATTTGTACTTTTCCCTTCATTCTCACGCTTACATATATATGTCAATTTAAGTCTATTATCGCGCACTTAGTGAGAGCTTCGTTTTGTTCGGTATGCGTCATTTCTCTTCATTATGTGTTTATAACAATATTCCTTCAATATACTTTTTATTCATTCATTCATTCATTCCTCCAGCGAGTAATGTAATAATTGTCTCACAGAACTTGCAATAAAAAAAAAAGTAAAATACGTGTCACATATGTTTTTCCTTAATGGTTACCTTTAAAAGGGTGTAATTTAAAAAAAAAAAAATATTACACGCTTCCCGGGCTCTTTCTGTTAATTAACGTGCCGTTATTTTCCCATTGATAATCTTGAATGTTATTGTTTTTCAGTTTTCGGATGAGTAATCTGATTCCCGCGAATTCGTTTTTTTTTAAACATTCAGAACCTGTTTTAAATAAAATCTCTGGGCAAGTACACGCCGAATAAAAATACTGGAATCAGGCCGGTTTTTTACTACATTTTTAAAGTGTTTTATTTATTATAACGAGATTTGTATATGTTTTGATTTTAAATATGATTCTTTCTGTTCAATTCAATCATTTTCTGTTAAAGAGTACCCCGTCTACGCCACGAGTTTTTCCATTGAAAAATTAATCTTTTCGGCCAAGGCCACGTGTTTGTAGAACATGTCATTCCATAAAGTTTTTTTTTTCTTGCGATAGAAATGATATTTGAACTCGCGTCTATAATATTTGAAGACATGTTTTATTCATATTTTTTAATTTTACTTTCTTGAATTCGGATAAAAAGTTTTATGCACAGAAAAAAACAAAAAGACGTCAAAAAAAAAAAAAAACAGGAAAAAATAAATAAAAAAAGAGAACAAAAAAAAAAACGATAGTTTTGTAATTTTAAATCTTTGGCTACGATATTAAATGGTTTGTACATTTCGTAAAATATAAAATAATTTCAAATTCGTTGCCCATTCATACATACTTCAAATATTTAAAAACCTAATTATTATTATTATTATTTTTATTATTAAAATGCTATTAAATACTTTAAATTTCTCCGTTGCTAAAAATGTTTGTTTAAAATATCGCGTCAATTATGGAAAATCGCAAACTTAAGTAAAATTATTACAGTTAAAAGTACGTTTATTTACCACTAGTAATTTATATTACAAAATGAATGAATTAGTTGACGCGAAAAATTAGCATTTAAAAGGATATCTGAATTAAAATTCTAAGTTAAAATTCAAAGGAATTAAAAGTAATTGTTTATTACTTTTTAATCCGTTTTTCTTCTAAATTTGTTTTGTTTTTTTATTTTTGAATTTCACACTTTATAGTAATCAAAAACGAAAAGTTCTTCCGGGATCACCAGAACCGTGATACAAAAATTGCTTCAGCAAAATCCATTTAAAATGCATGTAGTCAACTGATAATAACTATGCAAGCCGTGAATAAACCTATTCAATACTGTTTAAGTAACTAAATAAACTTTTTTAATTCAACACGTGTTGATTATTAAAATCACTGCTACTCGCTGTCCTTTTTTTAACAAATCGTAATAATTTATAGACACTAATACTGACAAAAGAAAACGTCCTGATTATTAGATCCATGAATAATTTTCTCAAGAAAATCGCGGATTTAGAGTAAAAAATATATACAAAACAGTGAACTTACTTTTCGAATTTGGTGACAGAAACAAAAATGAAATTAGTCTTACGAACGAGATCAGTTTTAATAAACCGAATGGACAAGTAAATTTCTATTTTTTGGAAAAGGATATTTTATATTTCGTTACTTCTTTTCGACTTCCAATATTTTTATGCTTTAATAATCATCTATATGTTCAACAGTCAGCACAACAATGTTACAGTAACATCACGATATCTATTTCAGTAAGTAATAACGTTTAGCTTTTGGAAGGTAAAAATTATTTTTCACGTTTACCCTTTATTTAGATCTGGAAACTAGAGTTTTTTAAGGACCCATACATTCGGTCAGCAAACTTAACCAATTTTGGTACGAACACTTCTTAGAATTAACGCTATTGAAACTGGCGAAGCTTCTTCACTGTCAGAAAGAGAAAAAAATTATAAGATAAGGTATTGACAGCACGAATATTTTCGCACATAATCTGTGGCGTTTTTAATTAAAATGGATGTAAACAGGGTTATTTTTGCAAACAGTTACTCAAATTATGTATTCTGCTTAGAGGATGGAATAGCTGTTTTTTTCTAACAACATTTTCAGATTTTCACTTAGAAAGCACAATTAAAAGCAGTTGTTCAAAGTCATCCGTATGTTTCAATATGAGAAAGCCACGTAGTTCGTGATTCAAAAGGATTCTCAGGTACTTTACAGTTGTGTTTACTACAAGTCATAGTGCTTATTTTTACACTTCATTTGCTGCATCATTTTTTCAAAGATTATCGAGTTACCTGCCTTGTAGATGGTGGGCGTCTGTCCGTGGAGATGATTAAGGTCTCACTTGCGTATGCAAAAATATCGAAAAATAAATGGATTGCTGTTATCATCTATGTGCGCAGTGGTTAGGTACCGATTTAAGAATTTCGGGAATTACATTTACATATTTATGAGAGGTTATCTTTTCTCTGCAAACTATTATCCTATGCCGGTTTTTGAATACATCTTCAATTTCTTTTTTTCTAATTTTGAAAAAAGAAGCAAGAAAAAAAAAGAAGCAATACACAGAACACTTTACATGTAAAATCTTTTAAAATATTTTATGATATGACTTTTATTATAAACCATTTATCCGAGAAGTTTTTTTTTTTTTTTTTAAATCACAATATAAACAAACTACAGATAAACAATTTTCTTCAGATTTATTTTGTTAATATCTTTCGGAAGAATAGTTTTTTCATTCAATTTTTATTACAACCCATGTGTCATCTGTAACATCAACGTTATCACGGCACATGCGCCATTTGCTTCAAATAAACTTGCTCAGTTTGTTTGTTTTAATGAATTTGAGTATTCGCGCAGATAGAGAAGATCATTGGAAAACATCACTTCAACAGGGTCATTAGATAAGGCAACATTATCTGGCGGAGTAGACTGTAAACAAAAAGTTCATGCCACAGGGGGAGACGAACGTTCAACGACGTAATCGTGTTTGCGGAACTATGTCCACTTCTCAATCTCTTTAGGATCGAAAATTTCCTGTGTGCCATTTCAAATGGAAGCCACCATGACTCTCTGTGTTTCGTTTGATGACCTCAAGCCACGTTAACCAGATAATCAAAGATAACGTTTCTTCTATCTCGCCTTTTCTTTCCCACGTATTATTTCTGATGTTTGTTCCTTCTTATTAACGATATTTGATCGGATTAAAAGATAACTGTCTCTTTCCTCTAATCTCTGGTTGAAGAGCCTCCAGCAAAAAAAACGCAAAAAAAAAAAATATATACTATAAACAATCTAAGATTGGTAATGAAGATAAAATGAAGCAAATAAATATAGAAATTAAACAAGAATGCGCTAATTTTGCACTTGAAACGACGATAATAACGGAATAAAGATATATATACATATATATACATATATATATAAAGCTCGGAATCGAGTAATACGATCAAAGGAGATATATTTATGTATATATCAAAAGATACTCCCGGATGTTACGGTATTTACAAAAAACAACAACAACAAAAACATGATTATTCAAGTTGAACTGGTGGGAAAAGTTTTTGTTCCAACTATAAATAATAAAAAAATGAAATATACCAATAACAAAAGATAAATAAATATATAAAAATTATGTTAATTTGGCAACGTTTTTAGGCAAGGCCCATCTTTAATTGAAAACAAAAAAAATAAAAATAAAAAAAGAACGTAGAATCAAACTGTGGCGGTAAGATTGTAATCTAAAATCATATTCTCTTGAAACATGCAAAAAATAGTCTATAATAAAGCGTTACAAAATTCTCAACTGCTGCGAGAGGTGATGATCTGAAATAAACTTTTTTAGAACAATTTGAATGACACAAAGAAAACACTTTTTAAGTATTTTTTCTTTTCCTTCTTTTACTTTTTAAAATAAAATGTTAAGTATAATAGGTAAAATAAAGTACTCCTTTTTTTTTTTTTTTTTTATTACATTTATAAAAATATTGATAATGTATTAATGACTTCGTCATTCCTAGCCCAAAGAACACTACATTTTTGTTCCATGATTAAGTCCCGTTAGTTTTTTTTTTTTGTCAAAATGATTATGTTCCGTTACTTTTTCATCCCATAATTGTGTCTGGTTGATTTATATAAGATAAAAAAGGTTGAATGGCGTGTTGTACAGTTGCTAAGATTTTTTTTTAAAATAAAAGACGGGTAAGAATGGCATTGTTAATTGAAAACGATTTATCGAAAAGAAGTTCAGAGGAAAAAAGATTGGTGGTTAACAGGCTTACCCCCTTACAAATATATATATATAAAAAAATATATTAAAACGGATGGAATTATGAAGTTAGAATGCAATCAAAAAACTAAGAAAATACCGACCGAAAAGGATAAAAAAAATTTAAGAACATAAAATTACAGAAAAGAAAAAATGATTTTGCATTACGAACAATCTTTGCCTAACGTGTACGTATGTTATAAAATTAATGGGAGAATTGTAGCTTTAAGTCAGTCCCTTCATCTACTCATTTCATATTTCGACATTGCACGTCTACTATACCCTCGTTACGGTTCTTGATTTCGAAAATATTTCCATTTTCCTACGACTTTTGAAGAGTTTCGCGGATAATCTATTTGCGCAGTTGCTTTTTTTCCCTCTTTTCTTTTAATTAATTTTTTGCTTCAGATAAATACGTCACTTCTGCTATCAAAAAAATTTATATCTACGACTGAGGAAAAAGAAACTTTAGCGCTAATAATTTAACGAATTTATATTAATAAATACAAAATTATAACGAAATTTCACAGTTTCTATGATGAGGTATGATTGAATGTTTTAATATCGATAACAATTTTTAAGAATGTCAAAACATTTTGTCCCCTTGTCATTACTGAGAAGCTATTACGCTCGAGTTCGTTAAAATTAGGTTCGGAACGAAAAGTTCAAAAAATTAATTTAAATATCCCGGGGGCTGCTTTCGCGATATAAATTATTTTTAATTTTTAAATGTAAGTTACGCGTTTAAAAACGGGAAATAATAAATTCAAACGACTAGTCTAAAATATTATACACCGATTGCCGCAAAAAAGACACCAATAAAATAAAATTGATAAATTTATCGCAATTAACTTTTACTTTGATCGTCACATTTATTTAGCTTTCAAACACATATTGGAAACTAACATTTTTTATGTCCTGAAGTTACTTCGATTTACTATCGTTGCGTCTTTTTAACAATTTTGCAACAAAATCTTAATTCGGGCTTCTTATATTCAAAAAGGGAACAATCAGAAATCTCTTCGGCTTCTAGTCAAAGACAGATCTTTTCTTTCATTTATCAATCTTCTACACGTCGTCATCTCGTATTATAAACGGATTTCGTTTCCTTATCATTTCTTTATATTTTCGCCTTTTCCGTAGGATAACTTCTAATTATCTGTATTTTTCTGTTTCTATCAAATCGTCTAACATTTTTATCCTTCGTTTTTATTTTTTTACGACTTTTACACCACCTTCTACGACTACGTTCTGTAGACTTGTTAACTTTTATTAAGATACGCAAAATTTTTTCTTTTTATAGTTTATAGGCTTACTATTTCAACCTGCACTGCACGCACTGCCGAATTAAGTTACTCGAGAAAAGTGAACAATTGTATAGAAGGCAATTATTCAATTTAATTTATTTGAAATTTTCTTGATTTCTCGCTACGTTAATCAGGCAAATATTGGTAATACTAAATAAAATGCTTTTTTACAAAAAATAAATACCGACTTCAAGGTTTATTATAAAAATTTAAAAATGCACTAAAAAGTAAAAAATAATTACTCCCGATAAAATATATATATCAGAGTGATATAAGTTAAGGTGATATCGTAATTCTTATACAACATTAATTTTTTGGAGTTGGAATTAAATTCATGTTAGGAACAATTTAATCAACATTTATTGCAGTTTTTAATTATTCTTTTAATATGAATTTGATGCCAACTCCAAAAAATTAATGTTGTATAAGAATTACGATATCACCTTAACTTATATCACTCTGATATATATATTTTCTCATCGGGAGTAATTATTTTTTACTTTTTAGTGCATTTTTAAATTTTTATAATAAACCTTCAAGTATCGGTATTTATCTTTTTAGAAAAAAAGCATTTTATTTTTTACTTTTTAGTGCATTTTTATTCAATTAAATTAAAACATTTATTTCCACGGTAAAAACACCAAAAGCTACATTTCCATGGTAATTTGGCAAGTTTATAGTATTTTAAGTCAAAAATCTAATCCGACGGTGAAAACAATCATGAATGAAAAGCATCGAAAAAGCTTCAATCTCCCGCATTATTAAGGATAACTCAAAAACTATCGGTCGGACCTTGATCAAATTTAAATGGGACCACATGACAAACGCCACCTTTCAAATAAAAGAAGAATCATCAAAATCGGTTCATCTAGAAGAAAGTTCTGTGGTAACACACATAAAAAAAAAAAAAAAAAAAAAAAAAAACAGTCGAATTGAATACCTCCTCCTTTTTTGAAGTCGGTTAAAAAGGAAATCATACCTCAAAGTATGAGTGAAATTAAATTTATCGTTAACCGGCCGAAACAGTGGGTTCATTTAAGTATTACTTACATACTGTAAGAAATTTCGCGAAAACTTTAGTTTTTAGCTGTCGCTGCGGGATTTCTGCATTAAAAAAAAAATTTTCCGCAAAAAAAAAAGAAAGTAAAACATATATGATACTGTTCTAAGCGAGAAATGAAATACTACCATTTATTAGGGAATAACGCAACCTTCTCAGAGCATGTAATTTTTCATGTGAAATATTAAATACTATTCGATACGATCTGCACGCGTATTTAATTAAAAAATGCCGATGAAAACGTATTGATTGTAATTTTAATGAAAAACATTCGAAAATGATAGGAAATCCGAAGCGATAAAATTGGGAATAGTCGAGACACTGAAAACCGTCATCATGATTGTAAATGTTGTTCGATCCAAAATAACAAACAGGGGTCGCCGCGTTGTTCATAGCTACGTTATAGTTTTCGAAAAACTTACGTAAAGGCGCGTTAAGGGCATTCATTACGCCGGATGCGTGTGCCTGTTTCCACGCAAGAAGATCTCTTTTGTTTTAACTAAGCTGGGACGTATTTCTGAATGGCGAAGTGTAATTATTCGACGAGGGATGGTTGATAGGGTGGTGAATTAAAAAAACAACTGCTTTATAGATATTGCCTGATATGATTGGTTTATTGTTCCGTAAACCTCCCATCCGGATTCTAATTGACTCGCTGGACATCAAACAGAACGGAAAAAAGAATGTTAAAATGATATAGAGAGACTGTCTCTCGATACTTACAATACACAGCCTCATAAGTAACAGAAAAATATTATCATTGCCGAGTTACATTAAGAAATTTAATAACGTCTATTATTATTGCTGATAACAATATACGTATTACAGAATTATCGGAATGAGCGCATAAGCGGTTCGCATTATGTAAGCCTAATAGGTGTAAATAACAATTCGCTAATGAATCAACATTCGCTAACGATTATAAAGCTAAATATACTTCTGGCTATTAATAATTTGTATTCAGTAATCGTTTCTCTAAAAATAGTTTTCCGTACGGCATTAATTTTTGTACTAGATTATCAGACGAGTTTGTCTTATCAATTCGACAGTAACAAATGATGTAACATATCACCAGTCATGCCATTCGTCGCTGTGTAAGTATTACGCATCAACAGAAAAAATCAGGCACCACCACAACAACAATCGAAATGTTTGCATTTTACATTTAGTATATCTTTTTCCTGCCCCCCCCCCAAAAAAAAATTCTTTGAACTCGTAATACTAAAGAATTTGAAACAATTAAAAAAGACTGTAAAACTCCACCATTCTTCAATGTTAAAGTAATTAATGTAGTTGTTGAGCACGATAAGGAAACGATTTACAGGTAGTGGGGCACTGGAAGAAGTCGCTTATATATTTCATCTGTACGTGAATCGTGATAAATTTCATTTCGATTATATTTTCATTTTCGTTTCCATCCACCTATTTGACTATTTCTAGTTACCTCTACACTTTGGTAATGTTTTTCCCAATCAAGTAGGATTTAATAAGTAACATACAGGGAAATATGGAAATCTTCTCTCTTTTTTTTTTTTTTGTTTTTTGATGTTTTATTATTACATCTTAATCATTGTAATTTTGTTCTCCTACTTCTATGTCGACCAATTGCACACAGTAATCGGTTTAAATTGACGGCAGTGAACTTTCAAAATCACATAGAATACCGTTATTTCATATAAGGTTCTCCCGGAAGCGATAGAAATAAAATTATGAAAAAAGAAGAAAAATTAATTTCAAGGACAAATAGACGAAAAAATCCTAGAGCTGGCCAAAGTAACAACACGATAGGTATTATTAAAAATGTCTGCGCAATTTTAAAAGCTACTTCTATATCTTCCTCCCTGATCTCTCAAAATGTCTTTATTATACCAGATTCCTAAACTTTCTACAGGCCATTTCCTCTCCTCTTCCCTCCCACTATACTAACTATATAATCCTTCTAATGCGCTATCTATTTCATAATCTTTTCTTTCGTCATTCCATTCTAAGTGATTTCGTATGAACATCTGGACACTCAGGGATCGAAGGTAAACACTTAGCAGTCGGCTAGCTAATTTAACTTCTTCCTAGTGGAAGATTTCTTAGCATATTTCAATTTAACAACATTTCATTTTTCTCTGCAATTTCTCATTCTAAATTATAGAGCAAGTATTATCACTCTTTACTTTTTAATTGTTTGTTCAATCGAATCTTCAGGCTCATTTTTGAGTTTTCAATTTACCCTTCCTGCAATCTATTGTCTACGCGTTGGACATAGTTTGTTTTCCTCATCGTTTTTCCGTTTTTCACTTATATCTTCTTTTTTTGTTCTATCCGCTCTTCTATTTCCCTTTTTATATGCGATACTGATCACATAATTTTCTGAATGCGTTTTCATCACTGTTGAATGTTCTTCTTTCTATTTTGTCATTTTTACTAATAGACTTGCTGCTCCTTATAGCGTATCGTTCATCTTCTTTCCTTCTCCTTCGGTTATATCGGCTTTTGTATTTTTTCTGTCTGTGAACTTTGATTGCATAAAGTTCTAATTACACTTTCTTTCCCTTCTCCAGTTCTTGGGCTAATGTCTATGTTGACAAATTCAAAAAAAAAAAAAAAACAAAAAAAACTTGAAGATGTGGGGACACGCCAGAAGTGAAAATGATCTATAGATAAGTTTACTAACATTCGAAACCTGGTGTAAAGCGAGCTTTGGGTCGACAGAGAAACTACTGGAAAAGTAAGTTCGAAAATTCAGGATGAACTGGTAGGAGGAGACACAAGATCACATCGACCAGAAAGAACGAGAGGAGAAGTCGGTCAGCATAAGAACGAAGTAATTTGTTCTTAGCGTAAAAAAAATATTCAACGACAGGATGTTTTAAAAGTAAATATTTTAGCTAGAACCGATAGAGAATAATTAATGCATTATATTATTTCGAAAACAAAATAATACTGAGTGCATTTATCCGTACATACTATTGTCTTATAAGTAATCAAAAAATCTAAGTAAACACTATGGCGGTGCAAAAAGAAATCTCAGGCTCCTCTGTTTAATTGTCAGCACTTCTCTTATATAAATCCCATGGTTTCCTGGATGCTGTATATTTTGCTATAATATCCACACCAACTTTTGTCTTGTCTAATGATGTGATATTAGTTACCGTCTTTGTGTTAACTATAAATCTCGCCACTCTGCAGTCTAATAGTTCCTTTTTCCACGCACAGATGAAATCCATATACATGTTGGTTTGCTAGCAATTTGTCACTAATTACGGTCAATTTCCGAGTATTTCTCGCCTTTTTTTGGTGTTATAAAGCTTCTTATGTTATTTCGAACCATTTTTTGTGTTTGAACGATTATCATGTTATTTATTATTATTAAAGAAAAACCTTAAAATCATGTTTCCGCCAAACCGCTAGTTAGAATAAACAATAAAACGTACAATATTTATAAGATTGTATTAATTCAAGTTATATATTGAAAAACTTGTTCTAAGCAAACCAAGTTCGTTCTTGCAATCATTGTGATGATATTATTTAAGTGGCAGATGTTAATATAGTACTTTTGAGTTTTCGGACAGCTGCATCAGTATAATAATTCACTGATTTAATTATAGTTTTTTTTTTTCTTTTTTAAGTTTTAAACGAATTATGATGCGAAATTGCGGAGGACATGTAAATTGTTAGATACGAATTAAATAATTCGCGAAAATAATTAAAAATTCGGTTAGAAATATTGGAGTATTACAATTGCAAAAGATATGTATGCTAATTATTAAGAAATGGCGAGAGAATAATTAATAGACAAAAAAATAAAGTAAATAAATAAATAAGCTCCATACAAGTTCAAGATTATCGTAAAGCATGGAAATCGGAAGAAATCGGAACAGAAAAATTTAGTTTTTGCCGAGTCAAGCTGCGACCTAACATGAAATGACTTTTTTTAATTCTCCGAGATGATAAGTCGATTACCACGCTAGCACACATACTGCGGTTTTTATCGGGACAAGCACAGAAATTGAGAATAGCCACCAGCACTACTAACTACTATTAACATTACTACAAATACTACTCGAATTAATAGGTCTACAATTCTAATAATCATGTTGGTTTGATCTAACTACAAATTATACGGAATGTAAATTAGTACCTTTTTTTATATTTATGTTATTATAATTGGGTGAATATATTAAATGTTTGTTAAAATGCTTACGATTAAAATTAGTATCTTCTGCAGTCAGTCAACCTCATTAATATTATGATGTATACTGTTTATTTTTACATTATTTTACAATTTTTGTTTTAAATATTCTAACAATTCAGTTTTTCTTTAATCTTTCAAAATTTTAGATTATATAAAAAATTCACTGCTCTACGAAAACATATATCTCTCTAGAGTTTATGGTAGTTGTAATAAAATATAAACATAGGAAATAGCTTTTAATTAATTTTACGTTAAATCTTGACAAACTAAATGATAATTACCAATATTATTTCCAACTGTTTAATGTTCACTCTTCGGTTTATTAGAACTGATAATATTTATAGTTAATTGCAATTGAATTAATTTTTACTGTTCCCGTTTTTTTTTTTTAAATTTTAATAGTACTTTCTTAAAAAGGGGTTATATTTGATGAAATCAAAATGATATGTTTCGAAATTTATGCATTATTAGCAGAGTAGTTAATATCGATATATTAATTATTTTACGTTTTGATTTTTTACGTGCTCTTAAAATTTTCAAAAACAAATACTCATGTACTCGTAAAATTGTTATGAAGACAATCATACTGATGGTATCCATCTAGTGTTTAATTTAAATTATACAACTTAAAATTAATACACAGAAACAGCTTTCAATTTTAAGATATTCAAGAATGCGAGTAATTAAATCATCAACGAAATTCTTAAATTGCTTCGTTATTCATGCATCTTTTACAACAACTAGATTTGAAGGTCGAAAAAAAAAAAAGTAAAACAAATAGCTCAAGACTATGATTAACTTTAATAGTTAACTAGTTCTAAGTATAATTCGTTGTTTCTTATTGGACATAAAAAATCTAGTGTATGTGTTAAACTTTAATTGCACGGAAATAAAATCCTAAGAATTAAACATACTATAAATTATTCAGATAACTTGATCCATAATTATGGCGGCATTATATGAGTTTTTTTCCCCATATACACCTCCATTATTATGGATCGAGTTATTCCGAACTAGTCAACATTTATTACAATCTATATTCATGTTTAATGTTTGTGATTTTATGTAATTATAGTTATAGTATCTTATTAGTTTTCGAATATTTTACCGATTTAGTTAATGCAAGTTTATCAAGTGTATCGACCAAACCGTTAAAGACCAACAAACAACTTTAAAAACAAAATTGAAAATTTTTATATTACATTTATTACACTAAGAAAATGCTAGCAGTGTAGAAATTATATTTAAATAAAACTTCTATCAGGCGATAATGTTTTGTCACTAATTCCTTATTTGTTGTAGAGTTTTTAAAAAGCGATTAAGTTTACAAATAAGTTCAATGAATATCAAACACTTTGTCGTTATTTACTTATTTTTGCTTTTATTTCAGTCATGATAATCGGGAGATTAGTCAATCTTCGCATTTTGATAGCTTCTATCTGTTGTTACTGTATGTTTAATTTATGCAACGGCGAAGAACTATCTAAAGATGATATTGAAAAATTGAATTCGATGATTCGCAACGAACAGTTGTCCAAGTACAAGAAGCAGATTGGAAATTTGGATCAGCGCTCCGCAACTGCGGATAAAAATGATTTGAACTATTACGACGCTAGCGCTAACAACAGATTGACAACTCGTTTAATCGATAAAAAAATAACCTCTTTGAACCGATGGAGTAACACCGGTTTACCGTACAGCGTTCTTTATTTCAAAGCAGCCACGGATGCTAAAAAAATTCCTATGCAACAATCTACCGCAGAATATGCGCCGAGCGAAGATAAATATTTTCAAATGCTGCTTGATGCTTTCAAGAAGGGAACTGAATACGTTCAAAATCAATCTAAGGGTAAAAATACGACTAGGCACCAAAACTATTTCCTTCCTCAGTTGTACTCTTCATACGGTTGGAAAAAGAATCGATAAACGCAACATAACAAGAACTAATTTTTAATTTATTTTTTTCATTCCAACAATTAATATCGTTTTATTAGTATTATTATTATAAAAAATATACACGAGAAATAAACGAAAATTTCAAAAACACGTGTCTACAAATGGTTTTCAATAAAAGTAACAATTCTCCTACTCTTCTTAACCCTTTCCATGGGCGGCGGAAATGTTTATAAGGTTACAGAAATGTAGTCGACATTTCATTAAGAAAGGAGAAAAGAAAACAAATGTTACTTATTAAAAACTAAACGCAACTATAACATTTTCATTACAGCAATCCATCTATAAACGCTGTTCTGTATCTGTCATATCTACTTTATTATAATTTATCCATTTTTCGATGTTTGATCTTTACATTCATTTGCCCTTAGTAGTTTGTGAATGCAAATTATTTAAATTAAGACTCGCATCACTTTAAAAAGTATATAAACATTATTTCTAGATAACTGCGTTCTCGGATAAATGTCTTAACGAAAACTGCTAACAGACTATCATTCTATTTTGACCACATTACATATACCTGCACACATATATGCAAAAAAAAGGAACCGGATTTGCGGTATAACGCATGCTACTTTCAATTTTCAAATCGCGAATTAGAGATCACAATCCAAGACCTGAAATGCCGATTGCTTCTCTTTGCACTTTTAACGAATTAATTAAAATATTTATATTAAACTGATTTTTACTCGTTAACTACTTAAATACAATTACACTACGTTAAATGATTTCGTCTTGTTATTACTACTAGGTTTAGATACTATCAAATTAGCATTTTTTAGTAATTACATGTTGTACTTATTTAATGAGCGAATTCGGTTTTTTTTTTTTTTTTTTTTTTTTTTTTTTTAATAATGACTTGTGTTCGTTTTCATTCGAAGAAATTAAAAATAGCAATGCTGATTTGATGAAATTCGTAAGTAGCTGAATAAATTTTTGATAAAATCCCCTTAACTACGGCAAAGATAAATCATAAATTTCTCTGTTCTATACATACATCCACACCCACACTTACACAACATCCCAACACACATATATATATATAACATGTACCAGAGGACTGAGCCCACTGACTACGTTGTGGTTTAACCTTTCGGGTTTTTAATTGTTTTAAATCATGATTTTTTAAAGAAAAGGTTACTGCAGGGCTTACATAATGCTTCATTTTTTTTAAAAAAAAGTATACAAATACATAAGTGAAAAAAATTTGGATTAAAATATTTGGAATATTAAAACTGCTGGTAGGAAAATGTATGCGTGAAAAATATTTTAAATTTAATGTGCTATAAAATTATTTCTCTTTTCAGAATAGAAGAGATAATCAATTTTTTTACTATTACTACTATCTGCTTCAAGTACTAAGCTGATTGTAAGGAGGGTGCCCTGATTTCCAGGTTCTTAGTTTTAATGAAAATTTACAATAAACTACAGTATGTAACGAACAGACAGTAAGGATGAATACAGATTAACGCTTACTTATAAATATGCAACTAAGAAAATAAAAAAGAAATTCATTAAATGCGGAAATTAAAATGCAATGGGTTTTACGAAGCCAGGCATTTATAACAGTTATACCAAACGCGGGATTTTAAACGGCTGAAAACTGCATACGTAACAAATAAAACTCATCAAATCGGTGAACTGAAACTAAGTAATTATCAAAAAAAAAAACGTGAAAAATGTAGTTCTTTTAATTTTATATTAATATAACAGGCGCCATTGACTTAAAATATTATCAATTTATCATAAAAACGTAATATGAAAAAACGAAAGTATTAACAATGTTAATTAGCATGAAAATGTATCTTTGAATGAAGAAAATGAATTTTAAACCGACATTTGTCGTTTACAAGTCCGCCACTTTTAAAAAAGTTGACTTATAACAAGATAAGAAATTCGAAGTTTTACGCTAAAAATTGTGAAATATAATGCTTTTAAAAAAAAATATGAACTTCAAGATTTGCTATAAACATTTAATAGAAATGCACCAATAAGTAGAAAATAATTGTCTGATAAAAAGTAATATATTTGAGAACAATATTTCATTAAGTAACAACTCCAAGCTTCTAGCGCGGTCTGTAGGTAACGTACAGAATTATATCTGTGCTGGTTAGAAATGAGAAAGTCGTAGCTATACATTACGGTGTACTATGTTTCGTGGTAGGTGATCGGGGTTTTTCACAGTGAGTTAGAACGTGGAACGCACTTTCGAGAAATGGTACAAGCAGAAAGCAATTATCGAATTTCTAACTCGAGAAAATGTGCCACCTATCATGATTTTTCAACATCTACAAACTGTGTTTAGTGCGGATACACTTGACGTAAGTAAAGTGCGATACTGGGTTCGCCTGACTCATGCTGGTAGCATAAAACTATTCGCGTTCAGGCTGTCCAAACCTGCGCAGGTCAGATTAGGTAAAGAACATGGTTGACGCGCAGATCAGACAAAATTGGGATGTCACTCAAAGGGAATTAACCGTGGTGACAGGAGTAGCTCTTGGGACAGTAAACAACGAGGAGGCGTTATTTGGTGAACAGCCCTTGTTATTATGATATTGTTTCTAGATATTGTAATTTTAATTTCGTGCCAGCTCCAAAAAGTTAGTGCTTTATTTTAAAAATCATTTGGGAAATTTGATACCATAGATAATTTTCGATCTTTGAAACACCACTGCTTAATAAATTTCAAGATCACAGGTGATCAGTATGGTGGATATTGAGGTTTCAAGTTCGAGTAACAACAATCAACAAACATTTTTAAACATATAATAATTGAAATATTAGAAGGATATTTATTGATTAATAAACTGGCGTACCTTGGCAGATAAAATACATTCGAAAGAAAATTATAGTTTTCGCTGAATTAAAAACACAGTATTCGATATTTTTTTTATTTTTTAGCTACTAATGTCTAATTAGTAATTTACATGTTTATACCGAGTGTAGGAGTGCAATCTACGTATTTTTCGAACACAAATTGACATTTTATTTATTTTTATTTTTTTTTAAGTGGGTTTATCAGCAGGACATTAGCTCAAGAAAAAATTGACAACTATTCCCTAATCGATCGTAAATATACTTTGTTACTGCATTTGATTTGTAGATAAATTATTTCCTTTATTTGATTAGCAAACGAACTTTTTGTATTGTTTTCTTAAAAGCACTTGGACGTTTTAAACATTTCAGTTATTACTGCCAATAAATGGATAACTTCCCATTTTGCTTACAAATGAAACGTCACATAAAAAAATAACATTAATTAGAAAAATCAACCCGGCAATGCTGGATGCATGTTTTGTAGGGAAAAAGGAGAGGTAAAAAAGTTGGCTGAGAAACGAAACGGACTGAGTAATTTTCGGCTGTGAGATAATGTTAAATAAAAAAAGGAAAATGAATAAATAAGAAAAACGCAAAAGAATCGCTAATCGCTACAATCACTTTTGTGATTAACACGTTTTAAGCAAAAGTATTTTTTGTCTGGAATTTCATATTTTCACACACTAAATATCAACAATACTTTCTATATACTGACAGATAAGGTGGCTGGTATTGAAAAAACAAATTTGAGCTTGAAAGGAATAACATGCAGGTATTTATTATTCGAATCGTCGTTTTTCTAATTTACATTACATATTTTTAACAGTAATTTTTTTCACTTCTGTTTCTTATGTTACTGGCTTTCTCTACTAATAGCGTTTTAGTTTTATTTCGACAAAGAAAAAAAATCCTTTAACAGCGGAAGAGACGTTATGTTTAGTCTTTTATACCTGTTTATTGTTAATGACCGCGAAACCCAAATTAAAATTGTCTTTTTCAACCTCAGTTTAAATTTCGATATTTATGACGCGTTGTTGGAAGTACGAAATTATACGAATACTTGCTTATTTTCTTTTTGTATTTGCTGAACAAAAACGTCTCTTTTAGGCAAAATGTGACCAAACCAGTAAATGAGCAATTCTTAAAATAAGAACGACCGTCTATTTAGAATTATTTGTACAATTATTCCACTTATTAATTCAGAATGATTTGTCAGTTACGCCGTATATGTCAGTTTTTATTTTTTTCCGATTCCTTTAGGTTGGTTTATTAGATTCGGTTTCATTTTGCTTAAAAGTAAAATGGCACAGAAAAAGAATAAGTGTTTAATACTCGTAAAAAAGTATATTCGTTTCTGTGCGCATGTTTTGTAGGGAAAAAAATGATCTGGGAAATAAAAATGATTGATTAAAGAAATCTACTCTTGAATTTCGATATGTTCTTAACAAAAATTAACATTGTTTTCATTTGGCTCTTTTTAGAAAAATGATGAATTTTATGAAAGAAAAAAAAAAAAATTCTTTCCAAATGTAATATTATATAATTACTAAGTAATTAATATTTTTAAACTAATTCCAAAAACGAGGAATGTGCCAATTTATACATTTTTGCTTGTGCGTAATTTTGAGCAAGTATAAAAAGATTATAAACAACTGTCATTTTAATTCGTTGTTTAATTTGATGAGTCCTTTGCTATTCAAAAGGAGTGTTTTTTTTGAATAGAGTTAAATCATTCTGTATCATTTCGCTGCACATGTATCACATATATTTGTAGTTTGCCACTCCCGTTAAGTGTTTATAAATAATATCCATTTTTTTTTTTTTTTTTTTGAATAGAACTTCCTCGCAGTGCATTTATTGGGAATATTGAAACAAGTGGAAGAGTACGAAAGACCTTTTCTTATTGGCTTTATTACAATTTTTATGAAAATAAGATAGTCAGCCCAGTGTTTCGAAGACCGAAAATTTTCTCGAACGAATTAAAAAAAAAAAAAGATGATGTTTCATGCACTGAACATTTCGTATGTTAATTTAAAGATAAGACGCTGAGAGCAATAGTTGATGCTGTATGGTACGTAAGTAATAAGACTCTCCACCAAGATCTTAATACTCCTTATATAGGGGAGGTTATTGCAAAGTCAGCCGCAAGAAACATCGGAAGACTTTAAATTTATACAAACGTACTAGCGGTAGTGTTATTGAATAATCTGACGGAGATACGTCGGCTGCGCAGGAAAAGCTATTCAAGTTGAGTGCTTAAAATAAGTTTGGGTCCTGCGTCAGTAGGCGGGGGTCGTTCAAGTGTTTGGAGTGTGAACAGAATCTAGCGATAGCCCAACGGGCTAGATATAGATTATCAAAAAAAAAAAAAAAAAAAAAAACTGAAGATAATTAATAATTTACATAATACTAAATTCAAAAAAAAGATATTTAATTTTTAATTTGTAATATCGTATATATATCTCATCCAGTATTAGCATAAATGTGTATATCTATATGCTTAATAATTTTTGTGAATTTATTTGTCTTTTTCGATATTTTTTTGAAATCTAAAGTATAATTTTACAGCTCTCAAAGTTGATTATTTTATTACATTATAACAAAAATTTATCCGATACTGCAATATGATGGGCTTGATTTTTTTAAACAACAAAATAAAAGTACATGTATGCAAAAAAAAGAATCCAATCGCGATAAATAATTAAAACCACAGATAACAGAAGAAACTTCGAAGAACGTATCCCCAAATAAACTTGCTAGATACGAATGAAAAAGAAAGATAATATAACGAATGTGTATTAGAACCCAATTAAATCCATTTATATTACATTTAAAATGACGGAGAGTTGATAGTTTATCATTTTTTAAATATGGCTTAGATATTGAAAAAGAAAAAAAAAGAAAACACCTGATGATGTAGTTGATCGATTATTAATATTAATTATCCCCATCCGTTTCGTACTGCTACTGCTAACAGAACTCTTAAATATACGTCGCAAAAGTCTAATTATTTGAATTTCACACCGAAGTCGTTATTTCAAAAAAATGAACAATAGAATAAAATTCTGTAAAATATGTGTTTTGTGATTATATATATATATATACATGCTATATATACGGAAAAATTAAATCGTTAACGACGAACGGGTATTTTTTGCGTGGAATTTTTGATTGCAGTGAATGGATGATGTAGAAATAAATATATTAAGCCATGTTTCTCACTAACACAAATGGTAACGTTTAGCGGATGATACCTGAAAATCATCACAGGTAATTCGTTAAAAGGTCTGGGTAAAAACCCTCCCTCGCTACCGCTTAAACGATCCGCGGCTGAAAATGTATCCGGGTAAAAGAGGGTGACTCAATCTGAACAACTCTGAACACGAAAACAGCGATGCACAAAAGCAGAAGAGACGAGCTTTTTTTAAGTTGGCCTACTAATTACGGAAAGAAAAGTATATATTATAAACAGACACGTTAGTTTACTAAAAAGTATTTATTAACATTTCGCATCTCTTTCTCGATTTGTTCCTTTAATGTAAAATATTTGGAGGTTCCAAATTTTTCCTATAATCTTGCGACGAAAATACGTCGATTAAAAAAAAGAAAAAAATCAACACTCTAGTTACTGTAGAGCAAGCGGAGGGATTTTTCAAATTCTTCGTTTTGCATTTGATATATACATTTTTCAAATTTTGGGTTTCTGAATTTTAAAATTTTAAGGGGATATTATAATAATGGAAATGTGTCAAAAAAACAAAAAAAACAAAAGCAACTCTCCAGTTAGTACAAAGCGTCCGACTGTGATCATTTTTTTGTCTACATTTTGTCTTGTAGTTCTACAATATAAATATAAACTTACATATTTAAAGATTAAGAACAATTACACAAAAATTCTTTTACATTGAATAAGTTTAAAACTAGTAACTGTTTTCGAATCCACAACTGTGATATTTTTTTCGGTAAAAATCGTCACAATTATCGCGCGTTGATGTTTCAAACAAATTAGCACTATTCATCATCAGAACAAGAGAAGGACAAAAAGATGTTTGAATTGATTTTATACAAACAAAAGATATTATATAATTATTAGGTAAAAAGTTTGGCACAGCTGTAATACATTTAAGTTTTATGTTTTCAAATCTTGCTGTACCATTTGAAATTGATTTCGTGTCGATTAAAATCAGTAATTATTTGAAAATTTGAGTAGTACGCAATGCCCGGTTCTAACTTTTATATTACTATTATAATAATTTTATTGAAATTTTGACCGATACAATTTGCAAATTAAATACTGCGAAAATAATAACCCGATGAATACGAAAAAAGTAACCGTTTTATAGGAGATTAATAAAATAGAATAAAAAAAAATGACAGAAAATTAGGAAACTATTGAAAAAAGAAAAAAAGTGTAATCAGTGAAACCGACGTTAAATAACTGAATTTACTTTTTTCTGACATTTTACCGTCTCCGTTTAGTTTCCCAATGAAAACTTAAAATTTAAATAATATTACTGAAATTAGTATAAATCTGAATATATAAAGCTCGTTTAGTCTCAAATTTTCATTTTACTTTAGAATAAATATTGACCTAGTTCAAAATATTTTTACTATTTAGAGTAAACGAAATTATTATATTTTAGTGCCTTGCAACTAAGTTAATAATGCTATTTTGGAAAACAATATTAGAACAGAGTATTATCTAAATAGTGTCTTTTAGAGGCTTGTAAAAAAGTTGGTTTTTATCCAGATAATTATGCTATAAATTGTGAAATGAAGTGTTTTTTTTAATAAAAATTTAATAAAAACGCACTCAAAAGTAAAAAATAAGCGGTCAATAGACACGAGTTATAAAAAGGCAAATGAATCAAAAACTGACAGACATAAGGTGTCTGCTACTCTTACGATATTAAATATCTTTATTAAATGGTTACGGTATTCATCAATACCGAATTGGAAAATAACACGTAATTTTAAATATAATTAGCTATTTTGGGTTTACAATACATCCTGTTTAAAAAAAAAAAAAAATATTTATAATAAGTTCACCGCGTTGAACAGTCTGTTTAAGGATAGTGCAATGTATAACGCAGTTTTAAATATATCAAATTGTTATGAAAATTAATGTAGAAATACAATTGGAAAAGGAATAAAAAATTATAAAAATGTAAAACTTTAATTTGTTCTTACAGTAAAAATGTTAACTGCATAGCGTTTATGTCAGGAATGAATGTTGTTTGAACATTTATTATTATTGCTACCGGTACGTAAGAATCATAGAAATCTAGTAGCTCGGTTTAAGTTTAATCTCCGTAAGAATTAATAATCGAAAGATTAAAGAGCAAATCATTATAAACTTAGCTAGGGTCGACATTCTGGCTGACTCGATTTGAGATGCGACATGGTCGCGATCACTACAACGCCGTTAAAACAAATAACGGCCAAAAAAAGGAAAAAGAACGAAAAAATATCGTATGGCTAAATTTTCTACCACCGTTCACTTTTCGGTTTTTGGTCCATCTATTCATTACCATTGTGTATTGAATACTTCCGAAAATATTATCAGTTTGTCATCGAAAGAAGTTTTAAACTCGATTTAGTGTTTTACGGGTTTCACAGAAATTTACTATAAAATTTGTGGCTAAAAAATTTATTAAATTTAAGTACAACAATAGTTTATGAAAATTTAAAATTTTCTGTTAGGGACTGCAATATATATCTGAAAAATAAAATGAAGTCTGGCAACATACAAATGGTTGAGGTAGGAAGATAGCCGATGATTAGATATGATCTTATCGTTTTGATAAAATGAAATATAGATTATACTATACGAGTGCTTTATTTAGTTACTTATTTGTTAGTAATTGGTGCTTCTAAACAATGGCGCGAGATAAAAAAAAAAAAAAAAATACTCGTAAAAATGTGTAATTTCTTTCAAATGAAATTAAAAATATAGATATTTAATTTTTATTACTCGAGCTCGCTTTGAAATATTAACGATTATAAGAAAATAGGAAATTTTTGATAGATAATATCATTTACGAATTTATAATTAGGAAAAAAAAAAATTGCAATTATTTATTCAGAACAGCTAACAGTGATTATGGCGAACCTAGTCGTAGGATTTGAAATTGTATTACTACAAAAAAAAAAAAATAATAATAATAAAAAAATAAAAATAAATACAAGTTATTTGATGTATAAGTCGCAGCATAGGTAATCACAAATAACGGTGACTCTAGTGTTTGTAAAAAATAAAATTATATTTAATTGAAAAAAAATTTCGATTAGTAACAAACCACAGATAGCCGAAAAAAAACAGAGAATTTCCGGTAGTTTTAGAAATGTACATGAAGATTTTTCTAGAAATGGTAAAAGGAAAGACTTAGATCAAGGATATGATTGTATAAAATTAATAAAAATTTCGTGATAGTTATCGAAAAGTATCAAGTATATGCAAGTAAAAGAATCAACAAAATGGAAAAACTTAGCAACTGATTTTAAAGAACCTTCATTCTTAAGAGAAAATTCATGTATAGTTGTAAATTATTTTAGCTATTTCATCGAAATTAATGAAAAAAATATGTAGTAAACATGATATTTCTATAAGATATGAAAATGATATTTAAAAAAATTTCTGATAATCAACCACTTCTTTTTTTGAAAAAAAAAAAAAAAAAAATAGTATTAAAGTACTAAAACTATCATTAAATTAATCTCAAATCAATCGGGAAGTAGTGCGACGGAACAAAACAATACAGAAATTACAGATAGCACAATCAAAAAAAAAAAAAAATTTGGACAAAAATAATAGCTTTTTTTTTTTTTTTTTTTTTTTTTTTTTAATTTACAGAACCCGTATATAAGGGTACAAGTACAGTAGAATCAACGTTTATAACGGAAAATTACGGATAAAGTTCTATAAAAACTTTTGAAATATGCTAAGAAATTCGTGGTGGAGATTTAGTACTAAAATAAAAAGGTAATTAAAATATAATGCATTAGCCAGGAATGAAATGAAGCTTGGTAATGAAGTCCTAGTTAAACAGTCAACAAAAGAAAATAAATTACGTAGTAACTTTAGAAGAGAAAACAGAATGGTAAAAGGAATGCCAATTGTCATTATCAAGCTCCAACTAAAGTTATAGAATGGCACAAGAACAAGTAAAAAGTACATCAAAAGAAAAGATTTGGAAACATCAGATGGATAAAAAGTTGTACGAGAAATTAAAAAGATTAAATTATTTAGAATCGAGTGAAACTGATTCAGTGGAAATGGTGACGGCTACACGGAGACTGGTAAACTAGTGAAAGAAAGACCAAATACCTGGAGGATAACGAACCAGAATATTTTTGTTTTTAATTTTCTTGTATTTTTTCAAATTTTTATGTATTGTTTGAGTGCTGTTTTTTATTACGGTATTCTTCTATGCATTAAAAAGAATAAAAAAGCGAAAAATCAAAATGGGATGTAATATATTTCAACATGATAAAATTTTCTTCAATGGTTTTCTTATGTGCTCTCATATACACTAATCAAGCCCACACACATAGACATAGCTAATACAACATGGTGCTTGACGGAATAGAATATTTTGTCAGTCAGTGCCTATCTGAGCCCCGTTACTATTGACAAGTGCGAAAGTATAAGGTCAGCCATGGCGAAAATTCATATAGACAGAATAGTACTTTTTAGTTATCAAGATGGGCGTACATGAGAAGAAAAAAACCTTCGAAATTTAATTCTTCCATTTTTCTTCACCCAGCAAGCAGACGGACATTTGACACCGCAATTAATGAGTTTCCGTCTAGGCGTGCAGTATAATGTAAATCCATCTTAAAATGTGTTTTAACGTGATATTTTATCTTTTTATCGCCACATATAGGCATTTCATCAGAAGGGAGAAAAATTTAATTTTAGTTTTATTAAAAAACATTATTGAATAGTTCAAAAGTGGAAAAAAATAATTAAATACACGGTATGTCTAAGATTACACGACAGCAATTGTAAAGTCACAAAAATCTCGAAAATAACTGTTGGAAACGACCCACAACAATATTTTAGTTCCATCACTTTAGACTGTATTTGGTTAATGCGTTCGAATATTAATACGAAATGAATGAAGTTAGTACGACAAAAAAAAAATTTTTAATTTTTGAAATATAAAAAATTAATGACGTTAATTTTTGCGAAAAAAAAAAATCTAATGTTTGGCAGGAAAGCCAGAGAAGATGGTCCGTAAAATTATGAAAAAAATATGCCCAATTTATTCGACGAACAAAACGTAATATTTTTACCAGCTGGAAAGGATAAATTTTATTACGTATATTTTTGAAAGCGAAATAAAGAAAATTTTCTAGCATAAGAAATGGCAAATGACAACAGAATAATCTGCAAAAATTTTAAATAAACACAATTTTTTTCTTGTTAAAAAAGGAGAACTACTAATCTCGAACATATGGCTTTCAAATGTACCTCACGATGACGGCAAAAGCGTTTTAAATAGAAAACTAATAATTGTTTATAATGTAATTATTTTAATTTAAGCATATCCTAGTTTGTATAATGTTCTCTTTCGTTAAAGTCGACTAACGCAGTTTTAAAAGTAGAAAAAATAAGGAACAACCGTAAATAATTAATGGTTATTTGGAGTATTTATCAGGTGTATCGCATGTAAGTCTAAAATAAAAAAAAAGGAAAAATATTAAAAACATCAATAAGCAGCTAAACCATAACCAATATCACTAACAATAGCGATTATAAACTAAGTGAACGAGTTGTAATCCCAACAAAGAACGGCCTCCTTACTTAAGAGTATTTTTTATAATTTTCACTAAATAAACCGATCAAAATGAGAGCTTCCAAATTTTCACCGCAAATCGGAAAATTCTGCACGCGCTGTTTCCAAATAATAATTATAATTATCGGAAAGCATTATAAAACATTTCGCTATTCGCAATCCAGTATTTCGGGGATTTTTCGAAAGAGTTTAAAATTCCTTCACAAAATGGTAAATAACGGAACAAAATTAAATCGCGTATAATCCAAAAAGTAGGACACGTTAATTTCGCGTGCAAATTTCATTTTAGTCATCGCTCTTTCTTCATACGCATTTGTGTAGAAAAAAATCGTAATAGACATGTTCGGCGAATTTAAGCTAAATTGAAACAGACATATTTAAAGGCGATAAATACAAAGATATACTCACCGTTCATTTCTTTAGTTGCTCGTATGAAATCTTGCGGATCTTTAAATGATATAAAACCGAAACCCTTCGTTTTGTTAGTACGTTTATCACGAACTACTCGAGCCTTTAAGAATGATGGATATATACTGAAAATTCTCGTCAATAATTCATCCGTTACATCATTTCCAAGATCACCGCAGAATAAACGAAAATCTCCTGTTCAAATAAATAAAATAAGAAAATATAAAAATCAATATACTTAATAATCGAATGCTCAAAATAGGTGTTACTAATTATAAATAAATATAAATACATGCGGTGTTTAATAAAAACTCGATCGACTTTTTTAACTCATTTGGCAACATCACAAACATGTGAACTTGGTACTGCTGGAAAGAGCGTTTAAATGCGAAACGACAACCTGTTTTCGCGTGTGTTTTGAATCCAGTATACTTGTTACGGAGGACGAATTAAGAGCGCACAGGTACGCGATTCAATTTTAAGCTGAATAAAACGGCAAAAAAAAAAAAAAACAAAAAAAAAAAAAGTTGGAATTGTTTTGATAAGCTTATGGAATATCAACCGTTTCCAAGTCAATATGTTATGAGTGGTATCGACAATTCAAGGAGGGTAAGCTATGCGCTGAGCTGGAAGTAGACACGCCGATGCCGAAATTAAGAGGTGAATATCAATACTAGTGCTGCTATCATGAGGGACGACATTCGATTGCCTGCCAGACAGCTCGCCGCGCTTCTAGACATGTCCACAGGTATTGCTCACCACTTGCTAACCAAAATTTCGCATTTATTGTGTATTGGCGCACATTGGATACCACGATTGCTCACAATAGAGCGAAAGCGAATCACCTCCTACCTCAATAATGTAACAACAGCTGATGAGACATGGATATATATGTATAATCGGGAAACAAAGCAATAGTTAACACCTAAAAAAAAAAAAAACCCGCTTTTCAGAGAAGCGAAAAGAAGCAAGTCTATACATTGAAAATTATGATCATTACTTTTTTTGATAAAGATACAATGATATACACTAAAGTCATTCTAAAGGGTCAAACAGTGAATTTGAATACTACGTCGATGTTCTGCGCAAATTATTTCGTCAAAAGCGACTACATATGACAAAAGGAAGATGGAAATTGTACTATAAACTACACTCCATATCTGAGTTCTTGTATAAACGCGGTGATGCTCTCCAGTTCTCTATATTCGCCAGATCTCGCACCATCTAATTTCCATCTATACCTCACAGTCGAAAAGGACTTAAAAGAACGTTGATTTGATTCAGCAGCGGATGCTGTAGTGTCGTAGGAGCTGTACAAGTGATTTTCAATGGGATGTTAGGTGAAGGGGGTTCCAGCACGTGTTCAAGAAGTGATTGGAAAAGTGGGATAATTTAATTTGATCGCGGGGTATAGTAGTCGGGAAAATGGTCTGGCGTTGCAAATATGAGTAAGCAAAATTTTTATAAAAAACGTCTGCTCTTTATTAAACATCTCTCGTTTTATTATTACTTTAAAAAAAAACTAAGAAAAAACAATGTAATACATTAATTTTGAATGCACATTAAGCATGACCATTTACTTGATATTATTTACATTAATAGTTTTACGCAATTACCGTCTTCCCATTCACCGAGGGTTGGATCTTCCCACGTCTGACCTCCGGATACACGAATAGATCGTTTACTCTTTTTATCCTTCTTTTTACCCGTATGATGTGTTGGGTCATTTATAGCAGATTCTTTGGTAGTTGGAATTTTTTGCCTCTTTACAATTTTCACAGAAATATCCGAGGACAAATTATTGCTTTGTGCAGATTCATCATCTTCATTTTCTGTTGATTTCTCTGTTGTCTCCTGATCAGGTTTTGTATATAACTTTGGAGTAGCACTAAAAATAATAACAAAAAAATAGGAACTGAGACCTCATCATTAATGTACAATTTATGTTAAATTTTTATATATAACTTTTTAGAAATAAACACTGAGACAATATACATTTTATACATATATGCTACGGCGACAGTTGCGTGTGTAAAATGCTTTCCAATAGAATTAAACAAAAAATAAGGTATCGATATTTTTAGTAAAATTAATACGATCTGTATGTCTTTATGAGAAATTTAAATTTTTATTACAAAAACTACCTATTTTTTAAAGTATCAGAAAACTGGTAGTACTTAATTTTATTTATTTTCGGTTATGGTAAATTAATTCATTCGAAAAATCTTCAAATTTCTAAAGAAAGCGAGAGTTAGATTTATGGTGATAACTGGACGCTTTAAATTTCAATATGATGAAAATAAGAAGTTCAAGTTATGATGCTGAAGACTTCGTAATTTTGGAGATCTAATAAGTAGCTAAAAATCGTAAAAGATATTTGTAAAGATCACGGATTAACCATGAAAAGAAGCATCAGAACTGAGCTCATCTTGCCGGGCACAACAAACATTAAAAATTACAGTGAAATATAAAAAATTGTATGTAGTGGAAAACTTTGTATATATAAGATCAGTCGTAAAAGTGGATCATAAAAGAATAAATACATTTAAAACGTATATATATATATATATATATATATATATAAATGAATATAGATAATGTTCTGGGTAGATTCAAATTTATTAATTATTGACCAACTAAATACGACTTCTTGATAAAAATAGATTTTCGAAATTATTCGGTTATCTTTCACAAATACGACATAAATATTCTAAAGTTGCAATTACTAAGCGGCTTAAAACTGTACGAAATAGATGGAGTGCGGTTAGAACGGGTGGGACTGAAAAATTACAAGACTGACACAGAAAGAAGCTGCAAAATAAAAGAAAAAAAAAGATACAGGATTTGTTTAATCTAAAAAACTTCCAAGTTCTATTTGAAACCGAGAAGATGAAAAAAATAAAACTTTATTCTCTTTACAAAATTATATGTGAGACTGCAATTATCCATTTTTTATTTCAATGATTAAATAATTATTTTTATTTAAGATCTATTTTCATTTCTGAAACAATTAAACATAAACACTTTAATTGTCTTTAACAACAAATTTTTTCTTTTACTGAAATCGTTGATGACAGAAATTGATAAATAAAACTGCATTTTCAGACACAGTATGTATGTATATATCAAATTATTATCAATCTCATATATTTTATTTCGCTATTTATTTCTACTACTTTATACAAACGGAATATGAGATTTTGAGTTTTTATCGTTATTCACTTTTTTCAAAAAGCTTTTTTCTTTTTTTTTGAATACGAAATAAAATTTATTTGTCAAAACACAACCAAAATATAACATAAAATTTCTATTTTCTAATGTTCGCAATATACACAATGTATATTTATTGTTGCAAATGAAACCAGAATTAGCAAAAAGAAATATGACTTTTCATAATACTACTAACAAATGCTTAGCTTTAATAATTTATTTTTTTCCTTTTTTATCATTCCGTTTTGTCGTTGTTAACAATAGTGTCTGAAAGTGACCACAATCTTGTAATATTCTTAATTTTTTTTTTCAATAAAATTCTTTCGTTACTTTTATATGCCTCCGGGAAATGTTTACGTCTTCTGAAAATAAATAGCATTAAATAAAACTTATCTTTTCATTAATACTGTTATTTAGATACACTGTAAGCTGTGTTTCTGTTTCCCGCATTCAGAATCATATATATCCAACATATGCATCTGGTGGGGCCATTAATTAAGTTCAAAAAATCGAAATTTTAGTTAGTTATTTATAATGAAGATACCGTTTTATCGTCACTAGTCGTATTTTCAATTATATTTGTTCTTCTCTTTCTTTTTCTTTCTATTTTTAAGGTATACTGTTCTCTTTATAAATCTTTCTCTCTCCATTTACTTTGTGGTAATCGATATGTTCCATGTTATGCACGAATTATTATAAATGTAAGTTCTTAAAAGCACTCAAGAAATTAAAATTTTGTTACCTTAGAATAATTGGTGTTTCTGAGAGTGCTGGTTTATTCGGAGCATGATTTCTCATAGACATGTGCGCACTTCGAACAAAATGATTGGGATACATGGGTGCCGAATTGGCTGGTATAAATGTCATATGACCGGGCGGCATTACTGGTGGAATTCGAGGTCCTGGCATTCCTGCTGATCTAGGTATCATTGGACCGATAGCATGCGGAAAGCCTTGAGCTGGTAAAAAAGGAATTACATTCGGTCTTGGAGGAAAGACTAAACCTGGCGGAGGTGGAGGAGGAAGAACAATTGGAGAACTATCTGTAGTACTTGTTGAAATAGGTAAAACTGACGAACTTGTAGCTACTGGAAGCGCCGCTGATGTTGGAACAGCTGAATAAAAAATACACATTTTATGATAAAATAATTGAAAATAAAAAATATTTAAAAACTCTGACTTTTTTTAAAATGTCGATTTTTGATCATATTGTTCAGAAATTTGTATTTTGTTACATACTAAGTTTATTTCATTTCAGTGTATATTTTTTTCTTATTTAAAATGATTGGCAAAAATTACTTAAATTTACTAATTTGGATACGCAGATTTTAACTACATATTTGACATATTCGATCGGTAATTACACATTTGATGCTGAACATTTCCAACTGGACTATTTGAAAATTCCATTAAATTCATTGTATATTCGAATCTCTTTAAAACACGAAGCATCTTGATAACTTGTACCTTTTTAAAACTGATAAAGTCCAAAATTATTAAAAATCATAAATTCTAATAAAATATTTCAGTAAAGGCAACTGAGTCCTACATTTTAGTAATAACTTCCATTTTATAAAATGGAAGTTATTAAAATATAATTAGAGAAATCCATGATAACAGGTAGTACGAATGAGACTAAAATACATTCGGTTACGATAGTTATTTTTAAACAATAAATTTTCAGAAAAAGAAAGATTTTAATCTTCTGACAAAATAATTTCGTACAAAATTAATAAACATAATAGCAGTAGTAAAGAACAATTAAAATTAACAATTTTATATAAGTACTAAAAGGAAACTTGGAACTAGAAAAGTCTGTAATACAGTTTAATAATAAGTCACAGAAAGATTAACTTTCATAGAATAACCGAATTTGAAATACAAAAACCAGATTGTCGTGAGGAAAAACAGCGTTAACATTTAATTTTTGTAAAAAAATTAATTCTAGCAATATGTTCTATAAAAATATTTCGAATAGTCCTTAATTTTAATCGTATTTTTGAGCACGTGCACACATACCTACATACAATATATACATATATATATATTTATAAACTTTTTTTTTTTATTATATCGAACAACATTATAGATTTAAAAGTTATTAGTTTTCTCATGATGTATTTCCTTAATACCGTTAAAATAGTTTTATATCTAGTTATTCGAAAATTAATAAATTTCAACTGTGATAAAGGGATTACACGGAAAATCTTTGCTTCCGGCCTATATTTTGATGAAACCGCTCACGATTTTATTAAAACTGAATAGAAATTTATTCTATAAAAAAAAAACCTTTACTTCCAAAACAATAAGATATAGTTATGACATGTTATATTCTCTTTTCATTAAAACAATGGACAATAGTTACAACATGTTATATTCTCTTTTCATTACGTCAGGTTATCGCAAATCCATTTTCATCGTAACATACATATTTAATAACAGGCTTTTATTTGGTTAATTTATAGTAAAAGTAATGTCAAAATTTTTTTCCCTTCGAACCTGTATCTCATTTCTTGAAGTTGGTACGCAAATTTTAAAATATAGAAAACTATACTTATTCAATTTAGAAATTTGATTTTTCGTTCTTTTAAAGTAGTAAATAAAATTAGAATAATGAATCGTACAATTTTTCACTCAGAAAGAAACCGGATGAATTTTTTTATAATTATACTTAAATAATAAATATATAGACATATTAATCAGAATTAATTTAATAAACACAAATTCAAAAAATACGTAATGTACAGACTTCTCAGAACATTCTTAATGCTTCTCTTTAGCATAATAAAGATGTCCGAATTTTGTTATAAAAATAGTTGCGTACTTATAAAAGTTTTAATATGAAAATTATTTTACATGTTATGAGTAAACCTGTAAATTTAGTGAATGTATATCAGTGATTTCAATTATCGCATGAAACATGAAATTACTGTAGACAATTTAAGTGTAATGTGACATTAATTTACTTTCTTTACATTCAATGATTTAGAATTATATAATTCGGTCTTAAAATAATTAATCCTGTAAACTTGTCGGCTATGTAAAATTTAAAAATATGATAAAATCGAATTTTTTTAAGTAAACCAATTGATGATTATGAGCAAGATCTTCACAATTTAAAATAGAAAACGTAAATATCCGTACCAGGTCGAGGAATTTGTCCACGGTGTAATACTTGATGAGGAATAAATAAAGAAGGGGCTTGAGCACTAGATGTTGGTGGTAAAAATATATCTTGAGAACTGAAAGAATTATCTCCGTCCGTTGATACTTTTTCAATTTCATGGATTTTTCGTTGAGCTTGATTAAATGTATCTGTACCGATAACAAGTGGTTTCGAAATTTCCGATTCAGGAATATTCGGTAATCCAATTTCCGATTCAAATCTAACAAAAATGCATATTTTTAAAAGTAAAACCTGCATACGACACTGTAAAAGATTAAATAAAAATATGTCAGGAAATTTTGTTACCTGTTCATTTCATCTTCCATTATTTTGAATTTTTCTGTATTATACGGCTCCATTTTTGCTATAAAATTAAGAGATCTATTGAAAAAGTGTAAATCTAGAAAAAAAAGTTAATATTTTTATAATTGGCTTTTTAAACAGTACATCAAGCTAACGTTTGTTATTCTGACGATTATTTTTCAAAACTTGAAGTATTTAATTAGATGCCGAAAAATTGATTTTATACAGCGTTGCCTAATTGAACGAGAAACTGTTCACTGGAGAAGCACGTATTCAGTTGCGCGAAAATGCTCCAAACACACTAAAATGAACATATGCGCATGACAGAGTTGTCGGAAACAGTACCCGCCGAACGTACCGAATGCCTTTCATCTGCTGTCGGTAAATAAGAAGAGTGCAAAATAAAATGAGCGCTGTATTCAAGGATGCCTGTTATTCTGAGTAATTGAAATATTGCGCGCCAGTGAATAAGCGTACATTAAATTTCATCGGTACAAAACATTAAAATAAATTTAAAAAAAACACGTTAACAGTATTGGAAGCTAGTACTTTAGTATCATTTTTTGTTTAATTTATCTTCAATAGAAAAATAAATTCAATATTAAATTATTCTTTACTTTCAATAATTCTACTTCATATTCCACTGAAGTAATTTAAATTCAACCTGTTCGCTTAAAAATAATTTTACAACTTATGAAATTACAAACAATTTTTTAAAAATAATATTCACTTAATTAATTTTTATAAATCAAACCATTTTAGGATTAAATAAATGAAGTAAATAATGGTTATATTAAAATAATTTAGGATATAAAAATATAAAATGTTTGATAAATTTGAAAGATGATGATCGATTTATTATTTTTTAAACCTTGACTACTAAAATTGCTTCATGATAGTTATTGGTTATTGGTCGCATTATTATGTTACTGCCGGTTGCCGCTTAAAATCGTTACGCAAAGAAGTGAAATATTGTGCTGTTCGTTTGAAGTAATAATGTGGCAATCAAATAATTATAACGATAGTTTCGAAGGCGGTGGATTTGATGTATCAGGATATGATAGTCCTAGCGGTCCTTCAACAGCTGGTCCGGGTAATAATTCTCGAGGACATTCTTCAGTATTTCCTATTACTGTACGCGATGTATTGGAAAGTCCTGATGAAGGTATTAAAATTTGTGGTCGTAACGTCACGACGGCAATTCTTGTTGGAATTGTTAAGACCATCGAAGTAACGTCCACGAAAATCATCTATAATTTTGAAGACTGGTCGGCCGGTATTACCGGCATTCAATGGTTGGAATCGGAAAGTAGTTCAGCAAAACCTCTTGTAGTTGAAAATACGTATTGTAGAATGGTGGGAGCAAAAAAAATGCAAGAAGGTAAAGTCGTTTTTTTAATTTATAATATTGCCCCTGTAGAGGATATGATGGAAATTACTCACCATTATCTAGAAGTTTCATATATTCCGTTGAAATTAGAACGGGTTAAGCAACAACAAATTGGTGTTCATCAGCCGTCTAATAATGTAGATACGTCGACTTCTCGTAATAATGATGTACAAAGTTATTCGCATTCAGACCTCAATCTAAATCCTCAACAGTTACGGGTTTATCGAGTATTACAACAATGTAATAATGAAGAAGGATTAGATAGTAAAACTATTCAGTCTATGATGACTTCAAAATTAACTATTCCTGAAATAGATAGAGCACTGGAATATTTGGTCAGTGAAGGACATATTTATGCTACTATAGACGATAATCATTTTAAGGCAACAGATCTATCCTAATTATTGTTAAAAACTGTTTCAAATTTTTTGCGCAAGAATTTATAATGGTCACGAAAGATTCACTCTGCGCAGTGTTATTAATTGAATGGGAAATTTACAAATGTGATTCGAATAAAGTAAATAGCTGGTGAAAGGTTGAAGTCTTGTATGAATCAGAAATTCTGTTTAATATTTTTATTTGCAGATTATAAGATTGATATCACTGCTTTTATAGGGATAATATAAAAGTCTAAAATCTGATCTTTTAAATACATACTGTTTAAATCATTTATTTTTTAGTTGCATATAGTTGAATTTTGTAATTATGGGAAATTATAGTTTTTGATTTCACAGTTCCTTAGTTATATTGAATTCTTCAATTTCTGTTTTTTTTTTGAGGTAAAACGATGTGTAACATTGTTTACTGTCCTATTCTGATGTGAAGTAGAAAGGTACAACTTTTGAATAACGTGTGTAATTGTTGATAAAAATTTTAAACTACAAATTTTTTATTCATCGATTACTTCGCAGGTGTTTGTAATTCAGATATCATTTAATGCTTTCTTGGTCATTATAAATTCTGCATTTTGTGCTGTATAAACAGCACGCAGTTGCTTATTTAATTTATAATTTTGATAAAAAAAACCGTTTGTTTTTCAAAAACACGATCACTCAATTTTTATATTGTACATTTTAGTATTCATTTTAAATTTTAGTATTATATTTCACATTGTATGGGACATTTTAATTTTTGCAAATTTTATATTTTATCGTTTTTTGATTTGAATTTTTTAATTGTTCGATAATAAATTTTAAACAATTTATTATTTTATTTTTGGATGAGTTTGATGTATAATTTTATGATTCAAGTAGAACTAAATATTATACCGCTTCATTTCTTTTTAAAAGGATTTTGTAATTAAATAATGAAAAGTGGCGATAATTTAATAGCGTTCTTGGTTCAATTACATAAAGAGAAAAGTTTTAAATGGAATAACACAACCGTATATATACTCTATTAGAGATGAATACCATAATGTTATTAAACTTATCTGTAATTCAAAAAACGAAGATTTAATATATTGATTTCTAAGTTCAGGATATTATTTGTTTCTCGAATTTTAGAATATCTCTTAGGAAAGTTGTTGGGAACAACTACTAAATCAAGTACTCTGCGTAATTAATGGGTGAAATTTTTAAGACGTCCTCGTTATATATTTATTTTACACTGAAATTGTATGCTGCATTAAAAAATCTAAAAGTGCCGTCCACTTAAAGTCTAGAAGCGCCTACTTTGAAGTAACTTAGCTTTAATATCTAGACTCAATTGAAAGAAAACAAAATTTTGTTCTGGACTGATTAAATTAAATGTTCGCATCTGTTACGTGTATCAATGCTTCGAGTAATAAAAATTTGTTTCTGGAATATTCAATTGCTATCGGCGAGAAATGTTTTTATCCGGTAGTTCGAATTTATTGTATTTATGATCAATATTCCAGCTCATTTCTCGTCACATATAAAAAGAAAATTTTTTAAAATTACTGTTAACTTTGTAAATATAAACAGCTAATACATATCAAAAATCCCTAATACCGAATTGATGTACTTACCTATCTATTGAAATGTTAGAAGTCCTAATTTTTGTACTCACGAAGATTGAATTTATTTAAGATTTTGGTATAAATGTTTATTTCTTTATTACAAATCGTTGTGCCTAAAAGTTTGAGCAGTTAAAGGAAGCATCGTTTTGTTGAGTTCAAAGATTCAATATTTACAGGGGCTCAGTAATCATGATCAAAATATTTTAAATATCATTCAAGAAATTATCAGTGTTTTTGATTTTAAAACTAAATACTATTAGATTAAACATTAATATATTGAAGATACAGTTTTGATACTTGCACAATTCGAAAGAATAAAAAGTAAAGAAATGTTACAAACATAATTTTTTGTTTGAAAATTAATTTTAATAACTAATATAAATTAAACGTTTAATGTAAAATTAGTATTACAAGTTGTATACAACATTTTATTGTTAGTAACTAGACTATTAACAGCAGTTGTATCTGAACAATACTTGTTTTTTGAAATTGTATTTCATTTTGCGAAAATGAGATACTAAAAATAATCGAATTGATAATGAAATTAAATTGTCTGAAACTATTCTTCTGTTGAGTTTGTATAAAACTGAAAATAACTTTTTTGTACTACATTTACTTAAAGAGAATATTAGGATAATAATGTAAATATATTTTAAGAATAAAATAGAAAACTTAAAAGTTAAAGACGAAGTAGAGGAGTTTGTTATATGTAGAGGTAAAATTGTTTAATCAAATCAACGTAAGATAAAATTAAGGTTTTGTGGAGTAAAAAGAGATTATTAATATTAATGAAAAGTACAACAGACGAAATTGTTAAGGTAGAAAGTTACTTAAAAAAGTACATAGATACAGACGAAGACAACAGCTATGAATTTTGTTAAGTTTCTGGTAGATTTAGAAGTATTGCAAAAAAATGAAACTATTAATGTGTATAAATTACACTCAGTTACATACATAAATGAGGATGCTGAGATCGTCACTACAATTTGACGGTTGAAGAATTTAGAGTAAGTTGTTTTTTTTGAAAGATGAAGTATAAAGGTAATTATTGTGTTCAACAAAAGAAAACGCAAGTAGAAAGGAACTGGCCCCCCTACTCACCTTAGATCTATTAGGTTTAGTTCATTGTGAACCTTAACTATACAATCCCCGACGCCCTGTTAAGAGTATGGGACTTACTTTATTTTTAAGTCTAAAACATTCTCGCATTGTTACGTTGATTATTCGAGTAAAGGTTGGAGTTGTTGGGAATTTTTTAAATTAATAATAATTAGTATGCTACAAGTGTCAGCGTTTATTATGAGTTTTATATCTGTAATGAAGTTAGCAGTTTGGTTGGTGGACAGTAAAACGTGTGTAATGTGATAATTTTATCAGCTAGCTTGAATTTTTGATACCTACTGCCTAGATTTACTTTATTCCCAGTACGGATAAAAATACAAAATTTACATAGTTGCGTTTTAGTAAAGCTACTTCGCCACTTACGTCGTTTATACTTTGCCGGAGTTCAGTTTCGTAAATAATCGCAATATATAATATATAATAATTATGTAAAAATTAATCAGTTCTAAAATTTTAATTTTTATCGAATTTACTTACATCGCCAGAACTTATCATTTATACATTGATAGAATTGAGTTTTGCAAAAGTTATTAACAACAATTTCGATAATTACGACTGGTTTAGAGTGAATAGAAATTTATTATTATTTTTTCATTCAGTCAATATGATTATATTCGAGAATTTTTTAAAATTAATGTTTGTGGCAGTATTCAAAAGAAAAATAAAGTTATAGTGGAATCACATCTGTATTTCCTTTAAGTCAATTCTGTACAACTTTAAGCCGGGTGAGCGAAGTTTTTGTATATAAAAAGTAGATGGTAATGATTGGGTTTTATTGTTTATTCATGAGGAAGAAGAATAGTTTAGAAACTTAGAGGCTTTTAACAGACTTAAGTTGAATAATGTATGCATTCGTTAGAGTTTGCGAGCTGATTGCCGAATTATAAATTCGCAATTGGAGTTCAAGAGTTGCTTGAACGATTTAATCCGTAATGGATACAACGTGCCGGCCAATTGCCGTTGTAGGATACGTGATCATATCTGAGACATTAAAAACACTGAATGATGGCGCTTTTATTTCGTCGAATTACTTACGCAGAATCGAGTTGTTTTTATTTTTAAAATTTTATTAATTTGAGTATTTTTTGAAAAAGTAAAAACAAAAGTAAAAAAGTCTACATTCAGATTATATCCCCCCCCCCCCCAGAAAGAATCGGGTAGACTTTTTACAACAATTTTAATTTTTTTTTTTTTTCCCATAAGGTTGGAAAGTAAAAATTGAAATGTCATTATTTTTTGAATATTTAATAATTTTGTCGTTATAATATTGTGTTAATAAATTTCGATTTTGAAATAATGGTTAATAACTACTTTAGGGTGAAATATTTATTATTTTAGATTATCTCCACCAGGGATGCCAAATGAAATGCTTCTAGATGTTTCTATTAAGCTCACAGGGATGCTACCACGGTCTCTAACTTACCGCGGCCGTTTTTAGCGATTAGTATTATTATTATTGATTTAACAAAGAAATTTTTTTTTAGATAAATATATTAAATTTGTTCCACACCGATATTGCTGGAACGGCCGACAGCTGAAAAAACAATTATAAATACAACTGAATATGTATTATATATATATATATATATATATATATATATATATATATAGAACGAAATTATTAAAATATATGAATGAAAATTCTACGTGTATAACTAGTTGTCAGATGGGTTGTGATGGCACTGCACGATTCTGGCCTGCTATTCCGTTGACTTTTTGGTAATTGATTATCGACGACAGAAGGGTTAATTCGGATAATAGTTTCGCGATGACTTTGAGTCCAAATTAATCGAAATACTCGACGACACTACTCTTCTTCATCGCGAACCGATCTTCCAAAATGTAAGCGAATATGACTCTTAACCGGGAGAACGTTCGATTTTCGATTCGAAATTTAATGGATGTGTTTTTCCTTACGACCGATCTTTTATCATTTTTAAAACACAACTCTGACTGACCCGGTAGGATTTCTCTCCGATTTTTTTTTCGTTTCTCCCCTTTCCGATCGGACTTGATCCGAAGAAAGATGCGCGCTTCGCATGCGATGGTCATTGCTGGGCTACTCACATCCGGCCGACAACCGGATTTCACACACACACACACACACGCTTTCTCTCATCGCGTTTCCTTCGGAAAAATTTTATTTTATGCTATTTTATTTTATTTACATTCTATACAAAATGTAATGTACACATTACAAAGGTTGCTAATTAATTGTTTGGTATCTATTTTTAAATTCGCGTGAACGATAGTAATCGGAGGATATTTTGAATAGTGCAGTGAAAAGTTACGGTAATGTGATTTGTTTTGCAGAATTGCATGGACGAAGAGAGCGTTAAAAATTAACTTCTTTACATGTGAATTGGCTTCAGTTTTTTCCCGGTCAAAACAGTAGAAAACTTGAAAAAGTAATTAAATTAAAAAATTTAATCAGATTTTATAATCGACACTACCTTCGTGGTTGATTTGTGAGGTACATTCATTTCGTAAATATGCTACTGTTAACTTTATTTTAAAATTCTACTCGACGTAGAACGAAATTCGCAAAAAAAATTTTAGGTAAAGCGATATTCCAATAATAAAATTCTCTGTCTGCAATTTGAAAATATTTCCATTTTAACTACCGCATTAAGCTATTTAAGCAAAAATAAATATTTCTAAATTTTTTTGTGCATCTGCTGTAGCTGATTCGACGTCCTTTTGTTATATCACGTTATGCCTATATAGATCTACTGCTGGAGTAGACATTCCCTGGCGGAATAAGTTGGCCTAATCTACCGCGCTCGCGGCCGGGGAAAATTGCGAGATGTATTTTATACCTCTTGCCAGGTAGCATACGTTTTATATACACGCGGCGCGGACGAGAACTTCAAACGATAGATCGATTGTAAGACTTCGACATGTAATACAAATGCAATCTGGCATATTGCATCAACCTACGCATGTTCTATGCCAGACCTAATGCGTGTTTCGTATCCTTTTAAGCGTCGTCATCATTTCTAATAATAATTTCTGGTCGTCACAGTGAACTGAATTCAGACCGCCAAGAATTGGTAGGTAGTCGAGTGCTTTAGCAACTAGTTTATCGCGACGATTCCTTTTATTGTTATATACTAATCGTTAATAAGGACAATTAAATTATAAACACAAACACTGAATAAATCTTAAATAAAATATGCCAGTAACGATTTCGGGAATATTCCGTCTTCAGATATAGCAGAAAAAAACGAAAAAAAAACAACGTATTAATAGACAAATGTAGGTTATGCTGAATCTGATCTATTTTGTTTATTTTCAGCTTTGCTCGGTTCTCTTTTCCAACCAAAGGTAGGCATTTCCTTTAAATTCAAGTAACACGTGCTTTTCTCTTTTGTTAATTTTATTTTTTAGTTGAATATTAGCGAATCAGATTGCCTTCAGATTCAAACTGTAACATTTATCCTTACTTGTTTTCCTGTTTTTCAGCTAAAGATGGGATTTTCTGAAATCGTTTCTAGAATATCTAGTCATATTTATTGTTTCGCGACAATTAGTCGGATCAGGCCCGTATTAACTGTATGATAGGCCTGGGGCTACGGAAATATTACGGATCCTTTTCGGAAGTGACAAAATTACCATTTTTATAGAATAACTAAATTTTCTTTAATTTAATTTAGTTATATTATTTTGAATTCACGAATTAACATATAATTGTTAATGTAAACAAAACTAAATAACATATAGACAATGGGTAGAATTTTCGATGCCAAAAAAAAAAATATATATATATAATTTTAAACAATGAATGTTTCAGCAAATTTTAAGCAAAGATTTGCATAAAAGTATAGTGTGTGTGCGTGTGTTGCGCGTGTACGCACATTCATACAGACATTTCCTAAAAACGTAGATTCCGACTCGTTATACCTTAAAACATTTTTAGGAAACTCGAAATTTTACTAATATGAAGTTTCCTCCTCTAGGATGAAATAAAAATGGATACAAAATTATTAACAAATAAATTTATTAAAAAATGCACTTGCTCCTGTAAAGTTAATTCTATTTATTTAAAAAAAAGGTGATGTATATGACAAATGATGGATTAATTTTTTATTACATGTCGGAAGCGGGTGTCTTTTGGGGCCCCTTTATAAGGTGAGCCAGGGGCTGAAGCCCCCCTAAATCCAGGCCTGAGTCGGATATAAATTAAAAATGTATTAACCAAAAAATGGAAATTTTAGAAAGGACTGTTTTACAGTTTGTAATAAGGAAATACGGAGTATGAAAAGAAAGAAAATTAAAAAAAAAAATAACACGGTAAACCAGAACTTAAAAAGAAAGGAACAAAAATAATGCGAAAGAAAAATTAATAACGAGAACATTGAATAATAATAAAAGCGCATATGAAAACAGAGATAAGAATAAGAATGGCCAGTAAAAAGTTAATATACCACGATAGTTAAATAACTGCTGTCACGTATAATCGGGGTAATCAAATCATAGTGATCTATCCCTTGAACAATAAATCAGTTACAAAACAAAAATAAATAAAAAAAAAAAAGAAAATGTACCTTGGGGCATGGGGGTAGAAGTGAAATTTCAAAGGCGTTTTCCCCAACTTCGATTTAAGGTTATAGTATTGGTACTGAATTTACCAAGAGTAAGTACCAAATGGAGAGATCTGTGGTTCTTATAAACATATCTATAAAGTTTCACTTAAAGAAAAACAAAAACAAATAAAAAATTGATGCATTTGTTTTATTAATGTTTTCATTGATTGTTGGATTCTATAAAAGGTATACAATATGCTTATGTAACTAAAATATGCAATATAAGTTTTTGATGTAATTTTATCAATATATCTAGAAAATACTACATCAACGGTAGTTTCGTACTTCGTCGTTGGTTTATTTGGATTATTATTAATATTTAATCGAAGTTCGGTTTGAAAAAATTTTATTAAAGGCAAAGAATTGTCTGATGCAAAATTGACGTTAAAGTCTCCAGCTAATATCATTAGAAGTGTATGTAAATTTTCTTTTAATCACCTAGAACCATCGGGAGTGAAAGGGAGTAATCTATGTATAAGTTTAATTATATCATGGACCCTTTGATTTTGAGAAATATAAATGGCGATAATAATTATTTCTTTTCCATCTTTCGTCTTACATTGAACAGTGCACATATCCTCAACATCTGCTTGACTAAACTCTAATTGCGTAACATTGTGTATTGACATATCTCAATATTAGAAGTAACATTTGACTTATCGTTTCTATTATGATAAACTGCAACTCCTCCTGCTCTAACGCTCTGGTTTTTAAATTTCACGATGCAATCGAAATTTGGTATGTCGATATTATTGTTATTATTCATCCATGTTTCTTTTAAGATTAAAATGCAGCTTGCTTCAATTACAGTTCCTTTGAGATCATTGACATTCTCTATATGCTCGATGCCTTTCTTTTTCCGATTCTTTATATCCGCTTCGAGGATCTTCGTTTTCGTTTTCATTTTTTTGCTCTTCAACAGCGTGGATGTGTGGATGGGATCATTTTAATGCAAGATAGCGCTCCTCCGCACATTGCAAATCCAGTGAAGCAGCTGCTGAAGCGGCATTTCGGAAATGCTAGAATTATCAATCGTCATTTCCTTATGGCCTGGTCGTCCCGATCGCCTGATCTTAATCCGTGTGACCTCTGGTTGTGGAGCTGTCTGAAAGATGTTGTGTTCAGTGCTCCGATTGCAAACTTAGCTGAACTGAAGGTACATATTGCGCAACACATTCTGAACGTGACCCAGGAGACACTTCAATCAGCTGTGGAACATGCTGTTTCTTGATTGCAACTAGTTGCAGAAAACAGCGGACAGCATATTGAACATGTTTTGCGCCAGTCTCACGAAATTTAAAAATCGATTTGATCGATGCTTTTTATGTGGTTTTTGGTTTCAGGACAATTAAAAACCGATTTTTCCCATCCGATGTGACATGACCTTGTCATGGTAGGTGGGCTTACATAACTAACAGTATCACACCTGTACAGCCATGCACACTGAACAGTACAGTTGATTTAACGTTTAACTTACAGCTTAGCCGTTTTTTTACGATTCATTTGTCATTTGTAGTCGAACCATTTTAAATTATGATGCTTACAGCGCAATCTGTTGCTAAAATTAGATGCCAGGCCAAAAAAAAAAAAAATTGGAACTATTTATTTTCCTTATGCCATTCGGTTTCTCCCTTCTTCAATAATGTTCCGTTCAAATTTGACGTCATTCTGATAGTGGTTCTTTTTTTATAGCGTTTTGAAAGTTGAACTTTAGCTATAATCACCCTGTATATACATATCTCTCTCAAAGTGGTATAAAATGCAATAACATGCAACATAAATTTTAATTCAATATATTACTGGCGGCTGCGTGTCTTGTATTAATACTTATTGTTCAGAACCATTAGTTATTCGTAATGTACGCTCGCTCATTTTCCGTGTTAACTCCACATATAAGACGCGCCTAAAGAAGTTTCACTTCAAAATGATAAGTAAATAAAAGAACAATTCAACAGGTAACATTTATGTTTTGTTACTGTATTTATATTCGTAACTGTAATATTTTTGTTACTTAATTAACAAACAGGATATACAATTAATGATTCTGTTTTAACTTAAAAACCGTATTAAGTTAAGTGATGAAACTTATATTATTCGGACTAATTTAGCGGGTTTTCTGATACCGTAAGTATCAATAAAGTTTTTACAATATATGGATTGCAATTCTTTTTAGGCGAAAAAATTAATGGACAATACTTAAAGGAAAAAATAAATTATATGATCATATAAAAGAAAATGGAGGAAACACACGTAGTGTCGTATCATTCAGCAACCGGGTTAATCTATTTTTTGCTCTTAACTTTAAAATATACATATTGTTTAATGTTTAATATCAGTTCTCTTAAAATCCAGAGAATTTAATGTATAACATAAGATGTTCGGCTCAATGACCGATATATTCATGTTTCTGATATGTTTTAAATGTACATTTGTTAGAAGATTGGGCTCGTTCGTGGCTCAACTCTTTGGATTTTAGTTTTTTAAATTTATATAATACAAAATAGTTTTAAGTAACATATAGAAAAGTTAAAATTTTTTCTCCGATTATGCTTATTAGTTAAACCGTTTAAAAAATTCAGTTATTCAGCTATAAATTAATGTTAACTATAAAAAACGTATGGAAATTCGTTTCTTTCTATACAATTTATAGTATATAGTTCATTATTGAAACGGCTACATATTATATAAAATTATGAACTTACCATATTTTCAGTTATAGATTTCTTTCTAACATTGTTTAAAACACTATTCAGTATTTAAATAGAATGCCTGGATTTCACTTAGTAATGATTGGCGCACACACATAGATAAACCTAAAAATACATGCTTATAAATGTAAGTCGTGCACTCAGAAGCGTTCTAAGATGTTTGTGTTCTGGGAAGTGGTAAAATTCACGAATGTCAATAACAATTTTTTTTAAAAATCTGCCGACTCACTAATTTTTATTACTTACATTTTTGTTCAGGGTAGTCGCCCAACTGGGAAAAAGCTGAGAATTCTGTTGTAAAATTGGGGAAAAAGTAAAAATAGCCAAAAACGATATTTTTAATAAGAAAAAATCATTCAAAACAAAAAATGAATGCATTTTAAATATACTTTACTTGAAATAAATTACGAAGTTGTTTTATTCGTATAAAATATGCTGCGGCAGTCAAATATTACCAATAGTGACAAAAAAATTCACTCTTTTCGTACAATTTTAGTAATCAGGAAATCGAGAGTATGTGGACTGGGAAATCGACAGGATTTGGACCAGGAAAACCGGGAATTTAAAAATTATATTTGGGTGGCCACCATGTCTTTATTTCAGCGTAACTATAACTGAAATTGTATATTTTTGGTATTTTGTCCAAATCGAAACTTCGATGCAAGCCGGTTGAACTAAAACCTGAATTAATACAAGATAAAACAATCAACATAAAAGTTATTTATTTCCAAGTATTCGTATATACAAATTAATCAGGGGTGGCTCGTCCTAGGGGGCTCAAGGGCGCGGGCCTCCCTGTATGAGTTTTCAAAAAATACATATTATTTAATTACTTCAAGAAAAAAAAATCAGTGTTATAGAGTAGAATTTTTGATTTTAAAATAATTTTTTTTGCAAGAGTGTATTTTAAAAATAATTGCAAAATCCGCATTTTGCGCGATTTGTTAAACGAACAGCTGAAACATCTGCTAACAGTTACCGGGTTCATGCTTACTGCGCTGGAACTGTACGATTTACTCGTAGTGTAGTATACCGTCAAGGTCGTTAACAGCTGATTTTTTGATCACATGATATTAGCAACCAATAATATAGTACGTGGGTTCAGAATATTTGAGCCCCCAAACCGCATATAAAATACACACGAAAAACGAATAAAGCTGAAGTTTCCCGAGCGTAACTTAAAGGCGTCTGTAGGCTCTCGATAAATGAGCCCTCGTCAATTTTACACGTGATTATAGCCGGTTTTAACAATACATTCGTGTCGCGCGTCGCGTAGTCCGTTTACCCGGTGAAGCACACTGTTTTAATTTGCTGTTTTTTTTTGTTCTATTTTTATCCTTGCTTTTCTTCTTTAAATAATACATTTTGCGATATAGGTTTTGTTACTTTTGAATGCAAGCACTGCTTTTTGCCGACACTTGTTTTACGGTGATTTTTCCAACGTTCAATATTTTAGAAACTAAATTAGATAAATTAATTGGAGACTAACCTTTTAGCTTATTGCTCGAACTTACGATGGAGCAAATGTAATGAGCGATTCTACAAATGGCGTATAGGCGAAGATAAAACAAAAATATAAGTACTGTCATTTTATTCATTGTTATGCGCACCAGTTGAATTTAATTATGCAAAAAGCAACAAGCCAGGATTCTAAGATTAAAATTTTTTTTTCAAATTTGTCCGCTATAGCAAGCTTTTTTTCAAATTCTGCTCATAGATGTGATGTACTGCAAGAAATTGTAAATCGGAAATTACCTAGAACAGTCACTACACGTTGGAACTATAAATATGCGTACAGTGAATATTGTTTTCGAAAATCGAGAAAAATTAATAGAATATTTCGAAGAACTGGAAGAAAAATGTAATAAAAATATTACATGTAAGGAAGCGTATAGTTTACGAAGAACCTTAGAAGACTCGGATTTTATATTTTGGCTTACCTTATTCCATAAAATTATGCCACATGTAATTTTTTTTTTCTCTTTTGGGCACGTCAACAGTGAAACTTACTCAACGCAAAGGATTGTACATTATATATATAAGGAAAAGATTAGAAAATATTATTTAATAAATTTCAATCTAAATACAAAATGCATTCACATCTTTTTTTTAATTTTAGCTTTTTCCTTACATTACGTGCTAATTAAAAGTAAAAATTGTGACAGCAGATTGACGAATAAAAACTAATTAACAAACGAAATTATTTTAATTAATATTACCGCTGACGCGGTTTAAAGATGAATATAGACGGTAATAAAAACTATGCTCGAGTCTGATTTTTTAGGTTGAGTTAGAGGGAATTCTTAAATTAAAGAAAAATTTTTTAAATCCTTACAGGTGTTTTGTTGTGTTCCAGATGCGATTGTATATTTGATTAAGTTAATTTCCGGAAGCAAGCAGAGATTATCCAAGGAAACTTTATCGCTTTTTTTAAAGTAAGCGTTCGTTCAGATTAATGAAGAGAAAGTTTGGTTTTTCAGGCATTTAAGAGCTAGTAATTGGTATTTGCGATAACGTTGGTGTAGAGCAGCGCATTCGAGTTGATTTAGTTTTTTTCACGAGAAAGGCTTAACAAATCAGCACATCGCATAAGTTACATATCCTCCTTTATTTGGTTATCCGAGTCGGATGTCGTGACCTTATTTGACGCAAGATAGAACACGTCGCTATTTATACCGATCGTGTGCTAAATCTATAATATATTGTAAATTTGATCTGCATATTTTTTTGATCTGGTCGATGTAGCGATTCTTTGGTCTGCCTTTCTTCCTTTTCCCCTCGACCTTTCCTATCAAAATCGTTTTCTCCAGCCCATTTGCTCTTATCATATGACCGAAAAAGCCTAGCATACGTTTCCTGATGAATGTTAATAGCCGTTGGTAGGTTTCGATCTCGAGCTCTTTTAATAAGTTATATATAATATATATATATATATATATATATATATATATATATATATATATATATATATAATTCAAGGCAATTGGTGTGTACGTTTGACATTACGGATTTCGGAATTTAAAAATTGTTTTTATAAATTTTTTTGAAAAACTAACTGATAACAGGAAAGTAAAATATTAAAGTTTAAATTCTGCGGTGCAGATCGATTTGTCAATTCGGAGAAACGTATAATAACAGTAAACCTAAGAACAATTAAAATGGATTCAACACTAACTTAATTATTTTTTTTTACTGAAATCAAAAAATCTAATAAAAAGGAATTGCAAATAACTACAAAAAATACGTTAAATTCCATAATATTTTTCACATACTGTTTAATTTCCAGTAGTAGCAAGTAAAAATTATTAAAAATATGAATAAAATAGCCACATGGAAGGTAAAGGTGAACTATCATGCACATATCATTATATACGTAGCACTAGATGGGTTCACACAATTGATCTGCACCTGTGTTACGATAACAAACGGTTAGAAACAGTCTAAAGTGTAGTCCTGCATATATTTCTATTGTACATGAGATTACCATGAACTCGTTTTATAAAATAACGTACGAATAGGTAATCATGTTCAAATCGAGCGGTATAATTGAAAAAAAAAATTATTTTTAAAATTCTACGTAAAACCGCCATTTATGTGTTGACTGCCTACATGAACTGACCAGTAATTATATCATTTATATACCCTGATCTTTTTGTTGTATCCGTCAACTGTAACATTATTTTATATTTATATTCCATTATATTAGATTTTATACCATTGATCCATTCATATTGGTATCAAAGCTCTTTGGTGGTATTTATTAAGATACAAAATTATGAAAAATAAATTAGACACCAAGAAGACAGTGTAATTAAGGGCTTCATTTTAACCGAATTAGTGTTAAAAGACAACCTTCCATAGTAACTACCTACTCCGAAAATATATAGCTGAAGAATGTGAAATATAACAATTATATATTAGGAAGACTTGATTCATTTTTTTTTCGTCTAAATTTTCTGAATCAAGTTTTTATTATTTTTTAAATAAAGTGAACTCGATTAAATTCGTTAGTGCTATCATAATTTACTATCTGTTAATACTTTATTGTAATTTAACAAAACTAGTCGCAATTTTAAATTTTTTGTTTCCAAAAATACTTTTCTGATGATAAAATCCAACTTACGATATTTTACCAATTTTTTATTTGCACTTTTTTTGTGCTAATATTCTTCACGCGTCAACACTACGGGCATAAACCCAATGCAAATGAAATTTTTTGAACTGCCAATACGTGATAGCGAGATTCGAACCAGACTAGAACGAAACACCGTTGCCTAACCAACTACGCCACGCTAGCTGGCTGTTACTAATAATCATTCACATTTATTGTACAAAAACGTAGTAACAATTCATATCAAACAACAATAGCAATAATGTAATGACCATAGTGTTATCGTTTTTTATTTTTACCAGGCAAAAGTAATTGCGTTTTATTTTTTACTGATCGCACTAACGTCGTTAAATCTAGTGTCATTCCAGTTTCCGATGGTTTTTCCAGTTTTGCTTTTTTCTTTGATCCTTCAATCGAAAAATTATCCTATTAATCATAAACGAAAAAGTTATTAATTCCTTTTAAAAATATTAATATTTAATTTTTACTAAAAGTTGATAAATACTATGTGATACTGAAACTCGATAAGAATTTATCTTAAATTATTTAAAACATAAGAACTAAACCCTACTTTTATTCTCATTTTTAAGAGAAATAATGTACACTGACACGACAGAAAACCCCAATTCCTATTTACGTTTTATTTCGTTTGCATTTTACTTATCGAAATGAAATCAACTAATCGATATGCTTATAATTTTTTGTAAATCAATAAATGATATCCGCACTTTATAAATAAAAATAAGAAATAGTACGTGAACATAGGAAAGAAAAATAAAGATGATCCACTTTTTAGATACAAAAAAAGGTAGATTAATGAATACTGAGAATGACAAAATGGCATCGAAAGATTTTTTAAATTTTTACTTTGAAAAATTCTAAAATAAAAGTAAGGGCGTTTATAATTACCATGTAATCCAAGAGATGTTTAAACATTATCTCCTTTAGTAAACTTTTGCTATTTTAGCAAATTTTTATTTTTTATTTTCTGTGTTTACTCTCAAGTTCAATAATCAAGAGATTTATGATAATTTTTTGAACAAGTCACATTCATTTTCGAAATACATAAATATCTTTTCACATTGTGCATTTATTAAAATTATGATTATTATTACTTCATTATTATTATTCAAGCCTAACAACACTACTGAAAGGTTGACAAAGAAGGATAGTAAAATTAGTAGGGTAAATAATCTTCATTTTCAACTAAAATGTCAAAACTTTCAGTGCAACAAATCGTAGAGTCAGAGATGGATTTGAAAGAACTTTAAAGATAGACGGAAACGGCAACTTTTATATATTCTATAATATGTTTTTCTAAAGAATGGCGATCTTTTTTTTTTTTTTTAAATTTTTGCGCACATTTATATCTTTTACAAACATGTATAGACTGATTATGAACTTCGAAGGTTAGATGTGTAGCAGCAAGTACGTAAGAACAGTAATAATTGACACTACTTACTTCGCTCATTTTGTTTTGTTTCTTTTTCCTAGTGCCCTTGAGAGCCCAACTTAAATAAAATCTAGAAGACTGATGAATACAGAAACTTGCTTGAAATTTAAGTATTTTAGATAATGAAGGATCTCCTTCAGCATTACTGTAATTGAATTTACAAGCTATTCAAGTTGCATAACATACATATTTACAGTTTAAAAAGAAGAAAATTAAAGTTTAAGCAAAGATTTTTTAGAGAGATAGGAAATTTCGATTCCAAAATCGATTTTGAATAGAGTTGTCAGAGTCCACTCGTAAGAGAACGAGTCGACTCTTTAGAACTGTCTCCGGGTCAAAAACATGTGTCAGTAAAACAGAATTCTACACCGATTTGTAGAGTGTCGGATAAACCTTAATTAATGAACTAGTTTAATATAAACGAGTCGATTCTGAATTTTGAAGAAAAGTAGTTTCTAAATAATTAGTTTATTCTTTGTCAAGAAATAGCAGACATTTTATTACACTGTAAATCAACAATACTTCACATACGTGGCAACTATTTTTTATCTCCTTTCCTTTTATCATCACCTGTAGGGATCCATATTTTAGCTGTCGTATTAAAACTGAATTCATTTCATACCGAAACTATTACCTTTCTTTTTTTGTGTGTGTTCGCTCGTTCCTTTGTTAGTAACATATTGTATGAGAAAACACTGTTTTTACGAAGATTTGTTGTTCACTGAAAGAAAAAGAAAACTAACTTGTTGTGTAGAATTCTCCCGCGCTATTAGTGGCAAATAGTATATAAAATATTCTTCTTCCAACTAAATACTGTCATCTTAGACTTTGGCATTCTATTTATGTATCTCTTTTCGCTAATCCTAATTACTTTTATCTCTTGATTAATCCTGTTCCTCCTCCTCATCCTTGGTACTATGAGTTTCTCACTTTGTGTCGGTCCATAATTACTAAATTATCTCGCCTCCGTTTCTTGCATAGTCTCCTTCCTTCTTCACTAAATCGATTTCTTTGGCTGCATCTCCTTTTTGTCCATTGGATCCTGAAGGTTCCCAGTATGTTTGTGATGCGAATCACGTGCTCTTCGAGTGCTCCGGTTTATCTCGCGAGCTGGGCTAATGCTCTTTGGTAGCAACCCCCCCCCCCCCGGGGGGGGGGTATATATATATATAAAAAAAGATTTTCGACTTTTTGCTAGGGTTGCCAACTGCATTTACAGCAGAAATGAAAGCTAAACAGCGAATCGACTGTAAATAAATCTACTTGCACCTACAGTGTCGAGCCTAGACATATGGTATAAGTTAAAGCTGCCCATCATTAGTTTTTTATATAAGATTTTTTTTCCACCGCAAATGACCACAAAGTTCAACTTACTGAATTAAGAAGCACATATATACGAGAGACGTTTAATAAGTAAGTTACACTTCGCGATTTAAAAATAAGAAAAAAAAATTCGTAAAAAATATATTTTTGAAATCTACAAACATTTCTCTATTTTTCGACGCATTCACATAAAATATTTAGAGCACTTGTAATGTGGTACCAATTTTTCAATGCCTTGTTTGAAAAACGTCCGTCCAATTTCGGCTAAACAATTCACGGCGAAATTCTTCATTTCTTCGTCGTTCGTGAAACGCTCTCTTCCCAAGGCTGCTTTCAACAGACCGAACACATGAGCGATCCGAAAGAAATTTGGTCAGATCTCGACATTTCTTTATTACCGTACACTTCACATATTTGTCGATGAATTTCAATGAGATTATGATTTTTTGCCACAAAAACCGCATTACACTTCACCTCTCAATGTTGGATGACCGATTCTCACGACGCTCCATTTCAAACGATCCAAACGAGATACCGGTTTCATTCTGTCACGAAGGGATAGAGAATGAAGACCGGTTTCGTTTAAGCCGGAGTGGGGGTTGTACATTAATTTAGGTAGAAACTACACGCGAGTGTAACTTACCTATCGATCGTCCCTCGTCGATATATCAAGTATACTAGATAGTTGTTTAACCGTCAATGATGCGTTTTCTTGATTAATAGCGGCAGCTGTGTTGATTATTGTTTCTGTTAACGCCCGAGAGGGCGCACCAGGACCACCTTTCAACGCCACGCTGTCTCTGCCTTTTTCAAATGCACTGTACCATCTGTAGATAGTTGTTCGATCGAGAACATCTAAGCTGTACGTTTCTTTCATCATGGCTATCGTTTCTGAACGCGATTTTTCATATTCGAAAGCAAAATTTCACTGCGTATTGTTGTTCTTGTAAAATATCGGATTTATTAATTTTAAAACAATCCATAGGTAACACGATTATATGCTGCGCGTTTTACAATAATTCGTGAATACGTTAACAAAACTGAACGAAACTCGATAGATTATTACTAATCAGTCAAGCTATCAATCATGTGAAGATTGAATCGATACAGTGCTGCCACTTTGCGCAACGTGAATTGTAGCAGTCTTTATTGAACGCTCCTCGTATATCTGCCCAGATCGTTGTGAGACCTGGTATATCAAGTGGACCATATGAGACCTAGGCTTATTTAAAGTGATAGAATAACAAAATTATGTTTTTTGTAATGTAATTATTCGCGTGAATCATAGGAACCATAGAGGGGTAAGCTAAATTTAAAAATAAAATATACAAATTTTGCAGTTTTATCTATCTAATATCTTTAAACGAGCAATAATTGTATATATATGTATATGTATATGTACATATATGTATATGTATATGTATATGTACATATATGTATATGTATATGTATATGTATATATATAAATTTATTTCGCGGATCTCGGAAACGGCTCTAACGATTTGGATGAAATTTGCATACTAGGAGTATTTTGGGCCCATAAATCGATCTGTCAAGGTGTAATCCATGACAAAATTTTTAAATAAATTTTAATGTTTTCAGTATGATACGAATCAGGGTTGGTGGCGCGATCTTTCGACGACGATCTAATAGATAATTTGTTCTTTCTGTAGTATTATTTTTTGATTTTCGAACGTTGTCGATTATCAGCTCTGGTAGTGTAAAGCGAACAACAAATACTGGTAGTGCAAAGCAATAAAACATATGGTCGGCAAAACAGGCGAACGCGTAATTCCAGATACTTGTAAACGGCGAGGAACGAATAGGCAAAAAAAAGGCATCGGTCTTGGCTCTCAGCCGATCAGCGGGCGGTCACATAACGGCGGTTCGAAAATCATGCGTTATGCATGCAGTAAAAAAATATATATAACAAAAAAAACAAACATAAACAGTTCATTTTTTTTTTCTTGTATTACTTTTATATTTGAATAAGAAAAAAAAAACTGCTTTTCAATAGCTACTAAATAAAAAAAGAAAAAGAAAATCGATTAATAAACAAACGAGGACTTTGCCTATTTATGTGCAGATATTAAATGTTTTGCGTATTTATACATTTGTCTGTGAAAGTGAATTACTGAGAATATGTTGTGCATATTTTAAAAACCCTCTTATGTGCAGTATACCCTTATTACATTTTGCAATGATTTAGTCGGAAACTTTTTTCAATTTGTTGGAAAACAGCTGATCACAGGTAAAATTACAAGAGACGTTTTATTTGTTTTTATAACGAATAAACCGTTAGATAAAGCTGACGACCCTATATACCTAAAATATAATTTTTCTAATAAAAAACGCAGAGAAATATATTCATAACAATCAACGTGTATAGTCATTGAAAATATTTTCGAACCATCCGGAAAGCGAATTGGAACGACCTCGACATTTTTGTTGCGTTCAATATTGAAAAGCAAAGTTGTATGGGAAGAGGCATTCATAAATGTGTTCCATAAATTAGTTTTAAAATATTTTATGTTTTGTGAATATGCAAAAGATTAAAATAAAGTTAAGAAGCATGTGATTCGTATCTAAGTATATTTTCCGAAAAAACACGATTTTACAAAAAAAAAAAATACCGAGCGAAGCTCGGTCACCCAGGTACTAATGTATTATGCGAGACCCGGTAGGTAGACCAGTATATAAGAGATCCCTTAAGATTTTATACAGACGCTACGAAGCACGACATTGTTGCCGCATGATAATACTCAGTAAATGTTATCACTGCAGTTTTTCTGTCAACGCCGCGGGACCCAAATCAGTTTGGTTTGAGCATTTTTCAGAAGTTTTGTATTGGCGATGTTTTATATCCCGGATTTTTTGTTGTTGCTTACTATGAAAAGCCGAGCAGATTTAATTTTTTGAATTAGGTAAAAACTGGGGAGTTTATTATTCATACATATTTTAAATTGCGTGTATGTTTTTATAAGTTGCGGATCTAAATATTTTGGTCTCATCTAGCAGCACATAAGATTTTTGAAAGGAAATGAACTCTAACGTAAACATAAAATTAATTTTTTAATAATTTTATTTCTCTCTTTTTTTCAACGATTTCATCCTAGAACAATTTTCATCATAATTTTTCTAAATATTATTTCAATATAATTTTGTAAACTGCAAGAAGAAAACTTTTTTTTCTTTGTATACAAATTAACCGCATAAATAAATATATTTTACCATTATTGAACCATACACATATCCTATTTAGATATGCAGAAATTCGCGCGTTAAATAAAAATCTTTTTCCTTTTTTTACAAACTTTTTTGATTTTCAATGTTACATTTGTTTGAAAATAGTTTTAGACATAGTCATACTTGTAGTTAGGATCTCTTAAAATCCATTTCCTAAAACAATGCAATTACAAAGGCATGCTGTAAATTTACTGCTGAAATCAAGAAAATGTATACCAAGTATAAATGTTTTTTTCTAGTTATACATTCTTAACTGTTTTCCGAATTTGTTATTATTCTATCAAAAATCTCTTAAATGAACATTTCTGACTTAATATTTTATTGAAAACACATAAAAATGAACTTACTTGTTTTGATTCTGAACCAGCTATCTTACGTTTCTGTTTTTCTGCTACAAACGCTTCCATACCTTTTGTTTTATAAAAATGGGAATCAGTTGGATCTATGTTAAACAAATGTGAGGAGTAAAGTGCCTGAAAACGTTCGTCTTTCACATCCACCTAAACGTAATTTAATAAAAAAAAAAAAACAAATTTTGATTAATAAATAACTACATAAGAAAAAATATTATTTAAATTAAAATATCAACATGTTTCGCATAACGTACTATAAATTTATGGTAACAAATAACAGAAATTAATGGTATTAATTGTTTTAAATGAGCTACTTTGATCAATGAATAAAATGTACGTTAACTACACAGTAATGCGTTAAATATATATTACATATTAAATTAAATAATTAAAAAAGTAAAATAAAAAATTGAAATAAAATAATATAAAGAAAATGAATGAATAAAGTATCAAAGGTAAGTGCGAGTGGGAATGACTAGCTCATTATCGAAAAAAAAGCAGGTAGTTCTTTGCGACTTTAACACATAAGCCAACTCATTAAAAATTTGATCATTTCATTTTTCGTCGGTAAAAAATTAATAACTCGTTTACCGATTAGTACCAATCAAAACAAATAAAAAAACCCTACATGATAAAAATAGTGTTATACCGTAATGCTATTTATATTTTGTTGCCTAGTGACATTTTACGTAAATACATTAAAATTTTGCAAAAAATAAAAATTGGTATTCGAATGATATTTATTTTTTTGGCATATTATGATATATTTTAAATACAGTAAATGAAAATAAAATTTAATTTTAAAAGAAATTGAAGAAACGAAGGAAGTTATCTAAAATTTTTATATATTACAGATTATTGTTTTCTTTATTTATAAAACCCCATATATATATATACATATATATATATATATATAAAATGTTTATATTCAGTTAGTAGCGCGCATGTGTTTAACCAGAAATAATTGGTTAGATTTTTACTTTTATTTGCACTTTTTTTTCAGTTTTTTCGAACCTAAAATCCTATATATCTGCAACAAAAGGAACAGAAGTAACTCTGCCTGAAATTTTCTTGGCAAACTTAAAGGTTCAGATCTATTTAGGCGCCAATTTACATTAAAACTGGCCTTGCCACTTTCGGGGTTATAGCGTTCCAAGATTTGCAAGAGTACAAAAATAAAAACAAAAGTTTTTAAACTCATCGGGCTTTGTACAAGTATTGTATTGGCAAATAATTTTTCAGTATGCGTTATCCAGTACAATGTTGAAATTTGTTTTTTTATCAGAAATTTAAAATTTTTGTATTATTTTTTTTATTCAACCGAGTTTCAGTTTGTTCAAAAATGAAAATCTGTTTTCAATCGTAACTCGATATTTTTGCCTTTTTCTTTCTGTAAAAATACGAATTAAAATCTTTCTCTTAACCTTTTTTAAAAAGTAGCAGAATAACTGAAGTGTTTTAATACTTCCCGTTAAGAATACACAGACAAGAAAGACTACACGAATATAGGTGTTTTCTGTAGTTTATAACTTCTATCATACGTTTAACCTTTTTTTTTTTTTTTTTCATTCCTGATTTTCTGAAACATGTGAGCAATATTGTTTATCCTTAATTAAATTTTGTATTTTTATAAATTGGCAATTTTCAAATCGGTTTTATTTTGGTGCATTTGATTAAAAATGGAAAATATAGAAGAATTAGTAGTGATGGAGATTTTATTCAAAGCTAACGAGATCGAAAAATACTCAAACAATTTTAAATTTATAAAATTTAAAAAACGTTTTATTAGATGTGCTCAACAAACAATTGTAAAGCAAACTGTTGCACACAAAGTAAGTTAGATTTAATTTTATTTGCAGAGTGATTACTGATATTCTTTATTTACAAAAGTGTTTCATTAATATTTTTTATTAGTTTTTAATCGGCTGTTTATTAAATTTTACAATATATAAGTACTTTTACATAAATAAAACAATTTTAATCAATATTGTAAAAATAATAATTTCAGACAACATATCTCTTCGTAATCGTTTTTTCATCTACAATTATTCTTCTGATGTGAAAAAATTAAGCCGTGAATCGATTAGTAGCATTTGTAAGAGAAAAGCTAATCGCTGATATCTGTCAACGACGATCAAAAATGATGTGCACAGTAATAGCTAATTCATCTTATAAGGAAAATTTAACTACCCAAAGTGTGGCATTAATTACACGCAACATAAATCGAAATTGATTAAAAAATATATCGAAAATTTCAAAAAATATCACTCAAGTTCGTCCTGCTAAAGGTTCTATTAATTTGTTGGCAGACTATAAAGAATTGTTTCTTTTATGCAACGATTTGGGACGTAACGTGATGAAAAGTTACAAAAATTCAAACACCTCATATATAGATGGAATGCTTAAGTACCACACACATAATTTTTATCAATTTTTAGAATTCATGGTTACTGTGAAAGAAACTGCATATCTATTATTGTTTTGTTTAGTTCCGCATAAAGTATCTGACATTCACACATTTCTTTAAAAAGTAATAAATATCGTACAGCAAATGAAATAGCCGAGAATATGGACTGTGCGATACCAACAAATGCAATGGGCGCTTTAATACACCCTAAAATCGCACATTCTGAAACAAAAGTGGGAGCCTACACATTTTATAAATATATGCAAAAATTAAAAGAAAAGATTTTATATTTATTCGTAATAAATAAACCCGGTTTTGTAATGAATTTACATCTATACACATATATATATTTACTTGAAACTCATCAGCTTGTTCTCGAGAACTATTCTTTAATTTTTCTTTACGCTTTCTTCTTTTGCGAGTTGCCTCTTTCTCTTTAATTTTCTTCAGACTGAAATGATGTTTTTTGTTATTTTCATCTTCATCCATTAATAGTAATTCTAATTCTGCCTCCTTTAAAAAAGAAAAATAATCCATTGAAAATTATTCATATGTAATGGACGCAAAAATTAATTTCTTATCATTACTTATTATACATTAATCTATATATCGCACAATTTAAAAAAAAAAAAGAAAAAAAAACTTTATTGTTTTTCTAATTTTACCGAAAGAAAATTCCCGATAAATGCATGTAGATCTTATCAAACTGTTTCACATAGCACTAAGTGTAGTGCTCCCTATCGACCTATTAATTCTATGCCAATCAGCTACATTTATAATCAACAATAAATACTTCTAAACATAAAGAAAAAACTAAAAAGTAAATTAGATCTAGTATTATCATTAAAAGTTTAAAACAGGAACTATGAAACAATTATTAAAAAGGATATCAAAGCATACTATAACGAAGAGTGACAAGAAATATGGGACGACATTGATATAAAAGACCGGCGCACTCATTGCTTTATTTTGAATGTGAAAGAAAAGTTTCTATAAAAAAACCAATTAAGTACCGGCTATGGTAAACTTAATTAAAATCTTTGTATAGAAACAGCCAATTATGTAATTTTTGACTGATAGAACCTCTATTACGTTAGGAAATTTAACTAAACTTAAAAGATGAAAACATAGCTAACGAGTTTAAAAATTTCGCTTATAATGTAATAAAACCAAAAATTTACTAAATTGACGGTAAAATAATTAAAATAAGCATTTTTTTTTTAGCACATCGCTATCTAAACAAAACTGTAACATTAACAAACATTAGTGTTACCAATTTAATTGTTATCAAAAGTTGTTAAATAAATTGTGATTATATTTTATTATCGTTAAACTTTTTAGTTACATGTTAATTTAAATTTAAATTTTAAGTGCAAAATCCACCCGGCTAAGTCGATAATTTTACTTTACTACAATGTTCAATACATTTAAGAGTAATCATTTTTGTTAATATTTAAACACGATAAAAATTGGAAGGAGAACTTCAGTCTATCTTCATCAACACAAAATGTACACAAAAATTGTACATTTCTTTTCGCATGTTTTAAAATAAAAAAAAAAAACAATAAAAAAAAAACCTGAAATGTAAAAATACTGAAAATTAACATTGTATTCACACGTCAATGTAATGCAGTGAATTCTAAATAAAAAAAGCAGTAATTTAATTTAAAACGCTTTATCATTTGGTAAATGTTAGTTTTTCTCAGTAGTTAAAAAACACGTTTTACACACAATTTACACAGAAATTGTTTACTACAATTTATATTAAAAGTAACGGAATAATACAAACTTGTTTGATAATTCTGTAAATAAAAAGCTGATTTAAATTGTTACGAAAATATAAATTTATACAAAACAATTCAATTTCGTAAAAAAAAAAAACAAAAAAAACAATTGACAAATATTTTAAATCGATCTTTATAAACATTTGGAATGAACAGTTTGGAAATCGAAATTTCGTCAAAAAGAAAGTTATCTTAGATCCGCTGCTGAAATTATTTCTTGAATCTAAGCGAGATTATTATGTCGCAAAAGTAATGCTCACTCCTGGCACTGATCAACCAAAGAGGATAAATTCTTGCCTCACGTTGTGTAATCATTATCTTCAAAATTTGAGAATGAATTAGTTGTACTTCGGGCATATTTGCTAGACCTCTCGCTAGCTGAACACCGCTTCTTCAGCACTTCAAAAATTCTTCAACAATTCAGATGTTTCCATAAAACCCATTGAAGAGTTTCAGCCTTTTAAGGTTCTAGAATTCTGTTGCAACATTAGGGGACTTGTATTTGTCAGCAAAAATATACCAACTGTGATGATGTCTATTCCGATCTATTAAAGACGAGTTGTTCCAACTGAGTTATAGTATTTAAACGGTAACAGAAAACGAAATTATTTTTGAATTAACTGATATTTTTATACTAACCCTTTTTGTACTGTCATCGGAATATTTCCCGCCATCATCATCATTACCATTTTCCTTTTCGACAGACTTATCAACAGGTGTAATTTCATCGTCACTGCTACCGAAATGTACCTCATCTGAAGAACCATCTTCACCGTTGACAACCTTTATTTTGAAATGAAAAAGTTAACAGTGGTATAAATAGAGAAACTAAAATTGCACGAGCAATGTGATATATAAAATAATAAAATTGCAATGTAGGGATTGTAGTATCAGTTACATAATATACATGGTATACAAAATAAAATGTATTTGGTATTTGTCCACTATAGATATTTGTAAATTTGTAAGGTAAGGTTTTTTTATAATGCAAACATATAAATAGGGAAATCTAATTTTTAAATTATTAAATGTAGTACAATAAAGTAACAATATGACGCGATCAGAGTGAAGAGCATATGCATTAAATAGATTATTTTCAAACAGTTAAAATGGAACGAGGTAAATATATTATATTCGTGTGTTGCGGGCAAATTTTTCGTTTACAAAACAAAGTTTGAACATTGGAAGCAATAGTAAAACGGCTAAACATAACTAATGCTCGTCGTCAAACTGTGAAATAATTAAAATGGTATAAAGATACTAGAAACATGTTTAGTTTCTAAGCCGCGCAAAATAACAAGTGTTCTGTTAAACGGATGACCTATCGTCTCTCTGAGAAAGATTGTTTCAGAATGGGGTTGCGGATAGCCATTCCGAAATTTTCAAACAAGCAGTGATATTAACCGTATTTGTAGTACGATGTCAATTGATAGAATTTGAATTAAAAGGGCGTGCAGCAAGAAAGAAACCCCTCTCCTCTTAAGTACAAAATACCGGAAGGCTAAATTACACAATGCGGAAAGAACACATCAATTGGAAGCGTGAATGGTAAAACTAACGTTCGGCGTGGTGCAGGTGTGAAATTCGAAGAGAAATGTTTCAAACTTACAATAAGCGGAGAACATGACTTAGTAATGGCGCGAGTTGGCATCGGTCGGAATGATCCAGGCTTTATTTACCGGATTAATGTAATCACAGACCGCCATACATACGAGGATATTTTAGAACAATATTTGTTTCGTATACTACAGATAATCTTCCTAAAGATTGGGATTTTTCAAGCTAACAACGATCCAAAACGCATGTCAAAGACAGATCAGGGGATTTTTCGGAGACAATAACGTCAATTTCATAACATGGTCTTTCAATTTTAATCTAATTGAGATGCTTCGAAATGACGCTGAAAAAATCGTACGATAAAAACAATCGCCCAATCTCATTCAACTACGTATGAATTTTTTGGAAAATTATTTAAAGTAATTTCGTTGACCGATGTGCCGGTTAAGTAAATCGGCCGACACGATATTAATATTGAAGTCGGTAGTATTTTAATTTCCAACCGGAATTGCATTGTATTTGTTTTCAACTGTTCAAATTTCTCCATTTTTACGCTTGCGGCAATCATCAACATTTAGTTATTAATGTTAAGATTTACATCGCTCATTATTTCTGGTGATTAACGAATAAATTTAAAAACGACTATTTTCTAGGTTTGAATTGTAATAATTTCGACTATTATAATTTTCCAGCTACCGTTGTGTAGTTGGTTAGACAGCAGTGTTTAGAACCTGATTCGACTCTCACTGCCGCCCTTTGAAAATATACGAAATTTTCATTTGTGCCGGGTTAATGTCCATAGTTGACGCGCCAAAAAAAAAAAAAAAAATAAAAAAATAATAATATAGCAATTTGTTCTGTAATTTACGAAAATGCGCTAATCTTTTAAAGACGAAATCTGGACTCTGCTCGTGTTCAGATTTATTAAAAGTAACTTATTCGTTCCTTCCGTCTGTTTGTTGGAGTTTAGTCTAATCACTCTTATAAGTTCATTCTATATCACGCAAAAACTATTGAACAGAACTGCACTACTGTTTACATGTGGTGGAAGTGAGCTAGATCTGAGTATAACGCTTACATCTGCAGTTAATTTTTTCAGTAACTGCTAAAATGTAGACTTGAAATGCAATATGCCGATTGAGGAAATAGTTTACCTTTTCTACTAAAAGTTCAATAGGTGAGGAAAAGCTGTAATTATATTTTTTATTCTGTGCTGTCATTTTTACAAAGCTCCATGTGCAACAGCCATCTATGGAAAACTATTGCACCGTAAATAATTAAAACTGAAAAATAACAGATGACATCTAAAAAAAAAAAACAAAAAAAAAACATAATACCACACAAAACTCCGATCATGGTTTTTAATTACGTCTATTTAATAAGTTGAGTAAGAGGCTCTTACATATTTACTTTTGTATCATCCAATGGAACTACAAGACTACTTGTATAGTGAGAGAGATTATAAATGGGCAGACGTAACATTATTTTTACAAATAACTTGAATTCTTAAAGAATTCACTTCTAACGATACGGATTAATCTGATTGTAATATGTACACATATGCAAACGTATAATATACATATGCGTTGGATTTTTACCGGAAAATGGAAAAATTTACTGACCTTATAATTCAAAATTTAATATAATAAAAATAGAATTGTACTTATGTGAAAAAACATTTATACTAAAACAATTTATGATAGTGAATATATGGCAAAGAAAATATTTAATATACTAAAAACAAATAAAAAATATAAATTAGTTTTTACTGGAATATCTTTGGAATCGGATTTTCCGTATTGGCCAACATATTTTCAATGATAATAGTATGTGAAATATTACATTTGTAATATCGGTCATGTTTTAAACATAAAAAATGTAATTTTTTTTGCGTGTCAAAAATTCGTTGTTTTCAATCGCATTAGACTGCGGTTAAAGTGGACACCAACCATGACGAACAATCGCTCTGACGTGTCTGGTCAAAACAACCAAATGTAATACTACGATAGCAGTTACTTAGAAATTAAGTATATTTGATTGTTCTGATAAACGTATCAGAATTTGTGTCCACTGTAATGTAGTCTTAATAAATGGCAATTCCGATATACTACTAAAAGCATGACCGTTTGCCGAGAAAAAACTATTCAGTGAATACTACAAAATAAGAGCTAATTTTTAATAAAGGAAGCAGTTTCGATTTGTATTTAAATTAATGCTCGCTTAGTTGTATTGTACACGCGCATACACGCGATTTTCGCTTACGTATCTGATAATACTGAACGTTCCAAAATGTTTCTTAAAAAACGGCCACTTCCTTTATAATTTACCTTTTAATTTTAACCTTTCTTTGCTTATCTACTTGTGCAATGAGAACATCTTGTTTTGAATATTTCAAATTTGTTCGCCATCAATTCGTAAAAATGTTTAAGTATGATAAACTTCTTTTCTCTTCGCCGAAGAGATGAAAAATCTGCATTTAAATAAGCAGAGTGAGTAATTTGTTACAGAAAAGAAATAATAATAAAATGAATGCGCTTACCTCGGCGGTTTTCTTTTTTAATTTATTCTGCTTTTTACGTTCTTTTCGTTTCATTTTAGTTTTTTGCAATAGTTTTTGAAAAGGTGTCAAATCATTTTTTTGTTTGGTTGTTTCCAGATGACAATTTTCTGTTGATTTTTCGCTATCCGGTCCCCAACTGATTTCTAACTGCACATCATTTTTCTGATTTTCGTTTTGTTTGATTTCTTCTAATAAATTTCGATATGCTGAAATGGGATCTTCGTACTTATCGTTTTCTTCATCTTCTCGATGGTGATCTTGTTTACAATTATTTTTCCTATCCTTTTTCGTTAGTACTTCATTATCCGATTTTACTTTATCATCATCTTCTGTAATTATATATACATACACACACACATATATATATATATATATATATATGTGCACACACATACATTCACACAAAATAAATGCACTTATGTGCACTTGATTTTCTTTGCAATTTCGCTCGTACAAACTTCCAAATAATGGAAAAGGTTATTTTTAAAAAAAATTAATTTTTTCCATCCAAATTTCAGAGAAAATAATAAAAATAGGCGGGTCTTTTGTATTTACATCTTTCTCATTGATTAGCTAATACGTACCATTTTCTCATGTGCAAATAGCATTTTCAGAAATTTTTCCCAGAAAATTTTTTATTTACTTTTTTTCCACTTGTAGAACGATCAAAAGGTAACTTCCGAGTAAGAACCAAAAAACTGATCGCATGAAAATTCCCTCAAATCTACTCCGACCAAATTTAACATTTGCCCTTAGGATTTATTATCAACCACTAAAGCAAAATGTTAGAACTATAATTTTTTGAACTCAAAAAAAAAAAAAAGTTATAGAGAATCAAGGATGTAAAACATCAAATCAGTATATCGACTTCGTTAATTTATTTTTGTTAAATTTGTACTTACAATTTCTATGTTACAGAATTTAAGCTGGTTTAAAAGTTGTAGCAATATTACTGAAACACTCATTTTTAGCATAAAGTATAAATTAGATAAACCGATAGATTGAGAACGTTAAAATGTGTGAAATTGTGGTAATGTACCTCCGTAGTCTTTAGTTTTCGCAAAAAAAAAAAAAAAAAAAAAAAAAAAGGTATATATATTAAAAAAAAAAGAAAAGAAAACGACGAATTAAATTTATTTTCAACAATGATATTTTAAAATTACTTCTAAATGAACGAACTGCAATATATGCTTCTATCTCACACGTATACATATACTCTTTCACTCACTTTTCATATTACGAGACTTTAAAAACTTTTCCGTACGATTTTTTAAAAATTTTCTTTTATACAAACTTTGCCCTGACAATAACGAACACAATGAAAAAAAAAAAAATTATCCAATTTGGTGCAGTCGTTTGGAAGTTATGGCGTGACCAAAGGGAAATAGGGATTCATTTTTATATATATAAAAGATTAAAATAGTTATAATGAAACGTTCTTTACATACTATGGATACATCAACAAAACCATTTAATACATTGGTGTCACTAAAAAGTACATATTTAAAAAAAGTTACTTTAAGCATTAAGTATTACACCAATAAAAATTTGTGAAAAAAATGTTTTTAAGTAATAAAGGTACAAAACTGAACACTAGCAAAAACTACTAAATTAATAACGAAAAAAAAAAAATACACTGAATAAAACATAACCTTTGGAATCTCTAAAACAGCAGGTAATTTTAATAGCGATAAAAGTAATGAGTTCAATAAGCAAATAGTGTTAAAGTACTATTCAATGCGTAAAAGAATGATCAATATGACCTGATTAACAGTACAAAACGGGTGAAAAAATGGAGAATTAATAAATTATTTTCTCAAATAATTTTACGAGGAACAATTCATGCATTGTTTGTATTACTAGCTATATCATAATGAATTTATTTTATGTATTTTTTGTAACAGAAGTAACCATTTTTAATAATATTAAAAGCAATTTGATAATCTTCAATAAGCTGTTCACTATCCAATAACATTAAAATTTTCAATTACCAAATATATTTTAGAATTTTCGATTATTAACTATTTCTACTATTATAAAAGTACACTGTTTGAAAATAAACTTTTTTTTTTTTTTAAACTTCGTACATTACATATTTTCTTAACATCAAATCTGGCGACATTAATTTTTCCATTTTAGCTCAACATCAAACCATTTATACATTGACTAATCATTAAAATATTATTTTCATTAATTTCAATTCGTTGTTCCTAAAAACCTAACCTGACACTACCACACTGGTAAGCAAGCGTTTTAGCTGTTAGCCAGCGCTGCAGTTATGACCTAAATACTTCCCTTCACGTCTGTGGCTTGATTGAATGTATTAGAATTATAATCTTTATAATTGATTAAAAAGTGGAGATTTTTTAATAATTTGCGACTACTTTGTACGCTTTTGTTCATTTCTAAACGAAATATTTATAAAGAAATTAAATAATCCACCGTTGTCGCTATACAAATCTTTATCGCGAAGATGAAATATGTTACTTTTTTCTCTTATCGATACAACTTTATGCATACCGATTAATAAATAAATTAATTTTCAATTCGTATAAAATAATCTATTTTTCATTTGTTTCGATACTCTTTTTTGTTGCGATTTACCATTAGTACACGGTCAAAACACATTTTCATAAATAATTTAAAACTTTCACGGTTTGTCCGACTTAAATCATTAAAATTTTAGGTTAAAACCACGTGTCGTAATTAACATTTATTAACGTTCCGAATAGCAATTGTTCTACTTATCATCAGAATTACTATTTTAGCTTTAATAATGGATAGAGCAATGCTATCCGAAACGTTAACAAATGTAAATTACGACACATGGTTTTAACTAAAAACTTTAATGATTTAACACATTTCCATTGCAATGTCACATTTTTTACAAGATACCAATTTATGCCACTGTGATTGGCTAGAATAGCCGATACTGATTATGGTAGATTAGAGTTTAATTTTGGCAGAGAAGTAAAAATAAATTAAATAAATACAACTGTTAATAATCGCGCGGGAAATCAACGGAAAACAATTACACATAACATCACACGCATGCGGACTGTTGCAGATACATAGACTACAATGATTTATAGACAATCGATATCAATTAGTTTTGGGGCCAACATTCACTTAAAATTTATTTTTTGAGTATTACCCATATTTGTGCGAGGATATACGAATAGTTAGATGACGTTTCAAATCGAGCCATATAACAGGAAATGTTATTTTGTAGACCTTCTTTAACAATATGCCAATCAGCTTTTACGTTCCTTTTATAACATTTACTGATAAATTTAAATAATTAAAATTAAGGTTTACCGGATTTCATTTTTTTTTTCTTAATGTGCATAACTCGTATAAACTTCAATTACTCAATACGTTCGCACATCTAAACTTACCCTTACATTTTTCATTTGAATGTCTGAAGAAGTCATGCAAAGATTTGTTTTCTATTTAAATTTCATTCTGTTTTAAATATAAATATACTAATTATAACCTAATTTCTTCAGTAAAGACTCCCGATAGAACCTACATTAAAAAATAAATAACACATACAGCTAAAATTTAAAAATTCTACAAACCTTCTTCCGAAGAAGATAATGCAACGTAATTTTCAATATCAGAATCATTTACATCTCCCGATTTTAACGCTTCGGTTACTTTTTGAGCAAATTCTTCTCTACCTGGATCGGTTTCATCCCAAGTGAGTTCAACTTTAGCTTGCTGTAAAGCCGTAGTTGTAAAATAACGCGGTTTATACTTTGATAAGTCTGGAAGACGATCGCATCTTTCTTTCGGTTCCTGCATAATATAAATACATGCTATGTATAAAAGGAGTAAAACTTCTTATGTGTAATGACAGATGTGATGGATTAAACTAAAACTAAGTAAGATGTGTTAGAATTTTATTGTTAAATTGACATTTTTATAGTAAACCTCAGAAAATCGTGATATGTAATTACATTTAATTATATTAGATATACAAATATTACTTTAAACATTATTATAATTTAGGTATGAAACGGATAGATGTATAACATCTAAAATGAGAAATATAAATTCTGCTTTACGGCTTTTCTAATAATTTTGTATAGACAAAAAAGTAAGATTCTGTGAGATTATATTTCTTACAAAGCAACAACGCGATAATATTGTAACGGGAATGGCGGAAGATTATTTAGTGAGACAGTATTTCCTGGTTTCATATAAAGTCACATATTTATTTGCAAATTATTGTGTACGTATGGGAATGTTATTGTTTCCCTCTTGTTGTACTGTATGCGTCAAAGTTGTTGTGCGACAGTTGATTACAGCGCTTGGTAAAAAAGAGGAGGAGGCTAGAACGTTCGTATATTCACCTCTCTCGTTTACGGAATACATTTCCCTACTCGTACGATATTCAGTCGCTCGCACTCTATTCTATTAATACCAAGCGCAATCCTATAGCACGTTGGTAACGGTGAAAGTAACGTTGTTGGTAAAGTATTCAAAATGCGTCTAAAGAAGTTTTACCGCGATAAATTGTTCCCTTAACTATTTTTCATTATTAATTAAAATTACTTTGATACATTAGTTAAATATTAAGAATTTAAACTTTAATTGCAAAAAGCAGATCATAAAAAATAATTTTTACCACACTATTGGCGAAATAATATATGAAAGCCTGAATACGAACTGACCTTTTTTTTTTTTTTTTTCATCTATTAAATTCATTTATAATATTCGACCGAAATCTTATTTTATTCTATTTTTATCATCGTTTTATTGCAAATTGCTTTGTTAGGAATAATACTTTATTTTTTATATCAGGTAAGCAAAATTGACAACAAACGAAATGTAGATATTATTTTTAATGTAAAAGAAAAATTATAGATACTTTAGCAAATACCATTTGTACCACTTCCGACTTTAGAAAATATCACACTTTGGACTTAATATAAACCAATGGAAACGGAGAAAAAAAAAAAACAAACAAAAAACAATTTTATTATCGTTGAAGTAATGAATTTGTTTATATCTCGTTTAAAAATAGCTTCGTTAAACAAAAAAAAAATTTCCGTTGCACGATCGAGCACAATAAGGGCCGAAATTGGAAATTCGTAATTCGGCACGCTTTAATCCGTCACAATATACTATATCATGTAAAGGACATTCAGGGGAATTCGCTGTATATAATAATGTTGTTCTATCATAAACGTATAAGTTAAGGTATCGGAATAATTTGTTACTGCATGTAATAACACTTTATTTATATAATTGTTGGCAATTTAGACTACCGTGATTGTAACACTCACGGTACAAATTTCAAAAAAATTACATGATAATTGCCGCAAAAAGTGTTTACAAAATGTGATAATATTACGAAAATATAAAGGTAAATTTTATATCATATACGGCTATATTCAAATACATATCAGAGTATCAATATAATTCTAAGAATTCTCAGTCGCTGATTTCCATAGCAACGAAACTTATTTTACAGTTACTCATTATCGTACAATTTTTGCGTACTATCAATATTGAACTATCGCCTCAAATATCGTATTATTACTGCTAAAAATTTAAACTAGAGCTTAAATTGCAAGAATTATAATAAGTAATATCATTGGTACTTATATAAATGATATACCTAGTTATCGCACTTTTCGATACTTGCCACACTGACTACCACTTCGAGCGAGTAAGGCTAAACACATAGTGGCGCGTCGAAGAGAGCTGCGATAAAAGCTAAGAGTAAAGCGACGAAATTAAAATCACGGCTTATTATGGAAGTGAACATAGTGGCGCGTCAAAGATGATCGCGACAGATCTGTCATCAACGAGCAAAGCGGAGAATTCCAACTGATTTGTTTTCGCCGCTATGTCGCTTTCATTCCCTTCCGTTCTTTCCCCATATACCACAACCGGACTACTATTATCAGTTTCAGCATACCGTGACACGCTGTCGCGTTCGCCGACTGGGAAAAATTCTCATACATCTGGTAAATAACCGGGCATATATTCTTGGAAGAAAAAGAGTGTGTATGAAATTATTTTTATTTAATCTTTGCTTATTCATCTTCTAGGAAACTATGAAATGTATTAACATCCATATAAACTGGCCGAATATACTAGTGCGTTGTCTGAAACGCTTTATCGTTCTTCGTTCTGCTCGAGGCGTCACACTATGTGTTGATACTCTCTCCTCATCGACGCTCTATACTCCTAGTCGCTTTGCTTGTCCGCTAGCATCGCAGCTCTCTTTGACGCGTCACTATGTGCTTAGCCTAAGAAATATGCGTTTGAAAATAGACAGCGAAACTTGACCTACCAGCATTTAATCAACGAAGACACAGAATTATTATAAAAGAGTGGTAATGCGAACAATAAACAAACAGATTTTACTGCGATTATACTAAAGCAGCACTATGGAATCCATGATAGATGCGAATCAGGGATCCTTTTATCTACGGCCACGTAAACAAAACATACAAATATGATCACATGTGCGCATTGGTCAACTGATAAAATATTTTTAATAATACGTGCAGTGCATTAATAAACTGCGGTAATAATAATTTCAAATATTTAGTAATAACCTGATCGAAAGTTACATCATCCGGAACAAATCGCAAATCCAGTCGTATGGCACTACTTTCATATTCAAGGTTATCACATTCTTTATAAATTTTATTAGCAGTTTCCGGAGAATCGAACTCAACAACGGCATAGTAATATTTCAGTCTATTCAGCTGATATTGCCGCAGACACTCTCTATGGTATGATTGCCCTTCTTCGTCCACCTACGCATAACATAAATTGACAAGTTAGATTTCATTAATTGCATTAGTATTTTGTTTAAATCAATAAGCAACAAGATAATCTCGAATTGTTAATAACAATATTTAAAATTTCTTAGACTTATTAAATAAGATTTACCGTTTGCGTAATCAGTGACTATTCACTATTTGTTCCTGTTGTTCATTATATTTATAATAATAAACGCAAATGAAGTAAGTTATTTAAAAAAGTTTAATAAAACATATTAATGCAGTTTCTAATCGAAACAGACAATTAAACTAATACACACATTATTACTAAAATTCACAATTCATGTACAAAAAATTTCGATATAACCGTTTTATAACAATTTTTGATCTTCTCACCTTGCAGTATTGTTTGATTATATTTCACACAATCCTATATTAAAAAATAAACTATAATTTGTTAATTACATTTAAACATACCGTTACTTGTGAAATAGTTTAAATGTATTAATTTTGTATCTTGTTTGAGATGTGCGGTTTCAAAATACCGGTGCGTGATATTTCGATAACAGTTTTCATTTTTAAAATGACTTGCTCAAACTTCTCCGATTTTTAAATCGGAGAGGAAAACTAAGAATGTTATACTAGGAACTTAAATCACTTTGTTAATTATATTTTGCAATGTATTCGATTTAATTATAATATCTATCCCTTGTGGCTCATTATTAATAAAACGAACTAAGATGCACAAAAACACGGGGTCAGCTCTTTCGGGCGTAGTGAACTCAGATCTTCTTAGGGACTACTTGCGGTGATTTTCGAGTATCATTCGTTAAATGTTATTTTCTGCATTACCCATTCACTGCTAGCAGAAATTCACACAAAAAATGCCGCTCTTCGTTAACGATTTAATTTTTCCACCTGTATAGCATGTTATATATACATACCTATATATAATCACGAAACACATATTTCACATCATTTTATTGGGTTATTCATATTTTTTAAATGTTTTTTTGAAATAACGTCTTCGGTGTAAAATACAAATAAACCAGACTTTTGCGATGTAAATTTAAGAGTTCCGTTAACGTTAGTAATACGAAACGGATGAACATTAAATTTACATCGCAAATACGTCATTTAAAGTGTAACATAATTGGATTGAATTTGCTTCTAATATATATTCGTTATATTATCTTTCTTTTTCATTCGTATTTAGCATGTTTATTTGGGGGTACGTTTATTGAAGTTTCTTCTGTTATTTATAGTTTTAATTATATATTTAATTCTTTGACGAAGCTGGTTTCAAAAAAATATCGAAAAAAACAAATAAAGGCACACAAATTTTTAAACACATAAGCTAATGCTGGACGAGATAAATGTACAATATTACAAATTAAGAATAAAAACCCTCGTTCGCTATCATCATCCGAACGATCCACGCCCGAAAGAGGGCGACCCCACAAACAGAGACGGACAAATTAAACTAAAACTATCATTTTATAAATTTACATTATTTAGAAGTTTATTACTGAAATCACAGACAAATCACATTAAGAGCGGTCCTTCTACAAATTTTAAATGCAACCAATTTTATACTTTAAAGAACATCACTCAAATATTTAAGGTAAAACAGATTAATAGGACATTTTTAGTTTTATATTGACAAAACCGGAGCAAACTATAGCATACGCTTCATTGTAGAATATTGTGAATAAAACTGTTTGTATTACGAATGAATATATAAACACACGAAACGAATAATTCACGATATTTATTAATTTGATGACTGACATTTTGCGGATCATTACATTCCTATTTCATGCGTTTAGGTACTCATCTATAAATTATATACAGAAAATGAACCATTTTCATACTAATTTCTTCTATAAACTATAAGTTAATGTAATAGAATAGACTGAAAATTGTTGTGCAGTGAACTGGGCTGTTGGCTTCTCGTTGCAGTACATTGCTGCAACATATTTTTAATCAGAACTCTTCTCTAATTATACGCACAATTTAATTTTTCTGACCCGGTTCCATCAGCAGAAAAGTTCACGAGCAGCCAATGATTGAAGATAGATTTAAGTTCGCGCGCACTTCTTGATAAATTTTAATATAATTTATAAAATAAAACTTTTTAAATTACTACTGTCATTATCGTTAGTGAAGAGAATGTTCACACCAAAAAAAAAAAAAAAATAAAAAAAATAAATATCGAATAAACTAACGATTAGCTGCTGAAAATAATGATTTTTCAGGTACAAAAGGATTGAAGAAGTATTGCTGTTGAAAGAAATATGCTTTATTAAACCAGTTAATTATAAAAAAAAAATTCTTTAAAATCTCGTACAAGTTATAGTCAGATTTAATTACTTCCTTGGCTTGTATAATACTTTAATTTTACACTTTATTGTGCATTTTAACGATTCATATCTTTTAGTTTTTACTAAAAATGAAACGCTAAATGTATTTCTAAGCTTATACTTTTTCCAGGAACATTATATGGTGGATGAGAAATGCTAAACTAAATTTTCTTCGCCCAATATATGATCGATAAATTAAATACATGAACATTTATCATTATCATAATCGTAATAATTTATATTATTAAATATATTTAGCTGTGATGAAACCAAACGCAAGAAGGCAAAGTAATGAACTGATGATTTATTGGCATCCTCTTACGTTTAATCTCGATAATTGTGATTCTACTAAACCGGATAAATACACATCTAAAAGCACTATTTTTTAAATTACAATCGGCTAATACATATCTTTTACTTTTTTTCCCTCATTAAAACATATAAAAATTTAACGTACCTCACTTTTATCACAGCCAGAGTCATCATCATCAACAAGTTCACTGCGACTAACCAGTTCAGTTGGACCATTTACTTCTTCTTCTTTCATCCGTTTTAAACCGTATTCCGAAGGGTAAATCTTAATCAAATATATTATCAATGGTAAACAAATTTACCTGCACAATTTATAACACATTTGACGTTTTTATATAGTAACCGTTAAGTTTTCGTATACATCTACTAACTGTCAGTGAACGTATTAATCCGTTTGATGGTAAGAACGAATTAAATAATATCATTAAATCTTCGGCTCTAATACGATCCCAGTCCATGTTGCACACAGCTAATCTGGATGTTATATCTTCAGTATACACTGCATCATTATCAAGTTCTCCCCACTTATGTTCGACTTCATCATCATCGGATTCTAGAATTCAATAATTCCGTTAATAGAAACAATATTTTAAAGATATAAAAATTAAAATTTGAGCGAAGTAGTATTTATCGTTATAATAAAAAATATAATTAAACGAAACATAATTATTACCTTCGCTTTCTGTTTCATCCGACGAACTATCAGAAAATAAATTAGATTCCCCACGCGCGTAATCAACACTCATATCTTTTAATTTCTCTCTGATTGCATTTTGTATTAGGCGATTTCGTTTCTTTGAAGATTTTTCATCATCGGTATCACTTACCTTATCGTTTGAATCATCTTCATCTGAATTATCCTGCGCTTCTGTGTCCGCTTCTTTATCTGCACAGTTCTTAATTTCCTCGTTATCACTAGCAGTAACTGATTCACTTAAATCGTCTTCATTTTTAGATTCATTTTCGCTATCATCACTTCCATCGGAAGGTAAATGGTAAAATTTTTGAAAATCTTCTGTAGTAGAACGATGAAACGGTCGACCCCTTTTATCTATCGTATATTTAACTTTAAACTTTTTATCAGTAAACATTGACTGAAATCGTTTGTCAATTTTAATTTTACGTTCATATTTAGGAACTTTTTTAAATCTAGGATCGGTATATATAATAGAAAACCTATTATCAGCAGTTTCATTTTCCATCCTAAACGTTAATTAAAATAAATAAAATTTAAAAATAACGTAAGCACTTTTCCGCAATTATTCAACAAAAAGTCTAGAAAGTTTCCAAAATACTGAGATTATAAAACGTGTTTAAAAAAAAAAAATTGTACGATAGCAAATGCGACAAAATAAAAACAACGTTAAAAAGAGATAACAAACGCACGTGTGTAAATACTTCAAACGAATCAACGTAAAAATTATTTTTCGGTCTTACGTCACCTCGGCATGTTGTTCGATAAAGCGGTCTATACAGGATACAAGATTTGCAAATACGTCACTAATGATGTCACTTCTAAACATTTCAGATTAAATTAAAATTATTTCATTCACTTCATTATACTTTAAACTATGAATAAAAGTAATTTTAAAACGTAAAAATTTTGTTTATTAAAATTCTTAGTTATATTTTCATAAATTTTTAAAAATAATTTAAATTATTTTTTTGTTTTGAAGCTTTGGATTTCTAATTGTATATTAATTGTACTATATGTATTTTTGTTAATTAAACTATTTAACTTAGGTAATTAAATAAATTTTATGTTTACTGCCGCTAGCAGTATTTTAAATTAATAACTTTTAAGAGAGGTCTACATAATAGAAAAAAAAAAATGAAGATCAGTGATATAGAAAATTAAACGAAAGTTAAATACATATAAGATATAGTTTTTATTTTTGCGAAAAATTAGAAATAGCGCATTTATGAATAATTAAAATTATTACACTGAATGTATTATACTCAGAGATAGAATTTATTTTATATTTCAATTATAAAACGTGTTTTAGTAGAATAAATTTGCAGTGCATAATTAAAACGTTAAAAAGGCATAATGCTAATGGTCAAGCTTAAGTTGAATATAAAATTTATTAGCAATAAAAGATAGTATTAAATTTTTGACAAAGCAGATACTTAAAAAAGAAATGTAATATTAAGAAAATGTTTTGTCGCCAAGATTGTTGAATTATTATACTAAGAAAATCATAAAAAAAGAATGACTAGGTTATACTAGGTGTAAAGTAAATCGTTAAACAATAAAGTTAGTTTTGGGTATAGTAAAAAATTAATTGTAGAGCAACAAAAAAAAAAAACACATAAAAAACGCGTCAAATAAGTACCTAATAATTAAAAAACTTCAGCAAAAAATTGATAAAACAAAATAAAATTAACACTGTTTACATGCAAATGAAGTACAAAAACATGAATTATGAATAATATTTAATAATAAAACACTGAAGAATGTAAAAATGAAAATATTCAAACGCAATAATCTGAAATAATGATAAGAAAAATAAAGAAATAACAGGATGTGTGGCATACATGCTCCGGTTTGTTATATACCACAAATTACGATCGCTCGTGTAACTAAAATGAAAATATAGCTTTATACTTTTAATGTTTATTCGAATTACATATATGCATGAGCTACTTTAAAAACAGGTTATATCATTATTCGCTCAAAGGAAAGACAAAAATTGGTTTCTTCAGTTTAACCGAATGTGACTTGATTTTGAGTACAAGTTTATAGCATGGGTAATCGAACGGAAAAATTTTACGGAGCGCTTAGAGCGCGATCAGTTGGTCGTGATGAAAATTATTTATGTTTACATTACGCTCAACCGAATCTAACAGGATTTTGAGTAAGTAGAAGTTAGTAATAATAATGTATACATGGGCGTCGCCAGCGGGGGGCAGGGGGCAGCTGCCCCCCCCTGGAGCTTTAAAACTTTTTAATTAACTGGCCATAATAAGTATTCATAGGCGCGTAATCATGATTAATTTACCAGAAACCCACGAAAATTGTGTTTTAATTAAGATTTTATTTCTGTTTAACAAATATTAAGCCTTTACAATTTATAAATTTTATTTTTTCTATAACTCATATCCTTTTTCTATCATCTTGCCCCCCCTCCGGCCCATCGGCTGGCAACGTTCTTGAATATATACTAATTATCGCATAAATTTATGCAAACCAAACAAATTATTTGGAAATCTATAGTTTACATATACATATGTATATTTTATAAAAGTTTATAGAACCTCAGAATAGCCATTGCTACATACGCATTAATATAATCAAAATAATCTGTTCGTTCGTGCTAAATATCGTGCTTATTTTTTAAAATTTACAAATGCTGCATTATCCTCCCTTTTTTCTTTCTTCAGTCTGTGTAGCCTTTCAATTCATGTTTTATTTACTTTTTCATATCATCTACTATGTTTATTATTTTATTGATTCTTCTAATGGAATTTTAACTATACTCTACTTATCGTAAATATTTCTCCGTTTTTCTATTTATTATAGCTAAGGTTTATTTGTTTTTTGTTAACATACTTACATTCAAGGCCGTATCTGAGGAGAGAGTTAAGGGTTTGCCCCTCCCTTCTTCCCAACATCACAGTATGTCGGCGAAATAATGACTGCTTGTATTGAACGGACTGAAATTCAGAATGAGTTCATTTCTTTTCAATTTTTGACAAAAGAAAAGAATAAAATTTTCATGAATTCCATAGAAACTATTGTTTTTTATTTGTTTTTATTGTGGTTTGTTCAAATCTTTCAAATGCAATAATTGACTGCAAGGCTTTAGTGTGCTATTTATAAATAAATATATTTCATGATAGTACATATGTATATGTTTATAAAAATATTTTTGTAACTCCCTCCCCCCTCCCCTGAAATTTTAGTATAGGTACGGCCCTACTTAGATTTATTTATAATCTTAACTATTCGCTTCATTTTCGCCATACTTTTCCAAAAACACTTCACCATATCCTTTCCTCTATAAAACGTATATACCTATAAGGAAATATAAAAAAATAAACATCTTTGAATTCCAAAATTTTAGTACATCACCTTCAGTTTATTCATTAGTATTCTATTTTCTATGGAATGCTTCTGCTCAACTATGTGTTTATATAAAATAAATTTACTCTTAAACGTTCCTAAACATACTGCGCAAGTAAAGAAATTTTATATTTTTCAGAATTTTTATTTAAGCAAATCAACAATATACAATAAAATTTTTCAGCGCCAATTTATAACTACTGTTGGTATATCAAATTTTACCCAATTTTTTTACTATTTTCATGTGCGAGGAACTGTAATTCTGAGCTTAAAATATTTTGAGCAATTAAATCGAAAAACAAATTGTTTTTGAACATTATATAATCAACAAATAAAAAATATCAAAGATTATACTTCATCAAACAATAGTTTTAACAACAAATTTTCCGTTGGAAATTACTTTGTATTTCAATGTGTAGCCATTTTTATTTTAAGCTGTATTACAAATGTAGGATTCATGTATAATATTTACACAATATTTCTTCTCATAGTGTAATTTTTTATCTTCATAATAAAGAAATCATTAATTGCCGACTGATGGGTGTAATCGTTCAGTGAAAAATTTCCCGTTCGATTACCAATGCTGCAAACTTATGCTCAAAATCGGGTTAGATTAGGTTAAGCGTTTCTTCACTGCTAGCACCAGCGAAGAAAGAAAAATATACTCGCACAACCTCTACTCATCGTGTATCAAGCGAGAACTGGTACGAGTCCCATTTTGGTCCCTACAGATGCAGTGAAAATACAAGTGTCTCGGGACCAGTTTTCAGACTTTTTTTTTTTTTTTTTTCGTGTTATATATGAAATTACTAAACAAAACTGTACAAATTTTCGTATTTTGTTACATCAGTATTTAAACGAGAGAATCAGTAGTTGATTAAGTTATCTATTCTATCTAAAGTTAAACATTCTCAGAATTTTTATTCAACAAATATCAAGCTAAGCGATTTCATTACAAACGTGAATAACGCCTTCATTTTGGCACATGAAAGTCAAAAGATACCCCTTCTATATTTCGTGGTTAATAAAATTAGCTGGAATGCTAAGGCACATCTCGCGCACTACGGGCATAATACTTGGGACGACTTAAAAAATAAATTAAAAGTTCTATATGAAGATAGGAAATTGTATTCTCAACTCATTGAAGAACCAGTTACTGTTAAATAGTTTTCAAATGAAAATATTTTACAATATTATACTAGGATTGACGACGCAACAGCTCGAATCCTGTATAATCTAAAAATGTAATCTGATGACAAACTTGTTCAAGGTCAAATTAAAATGGTAAAAGATATGGCAATAAGCCGTCTTACTTTACACTGACTGGGGAAATATCATTCCGTATGTTAAGAACAAGGGAAATGCCCACTTTAAAGGAATATCTATCGGTCGCTTTACGAGAAGAGCAGATTCTAAAAATGCAGAAAACTAGCAATCAGTCTGCTCCTCCTAAGGAAAATCTTAATTATAATTATTTTCGTAAACCACCTGATACCCGTCATTGCAAATATTGCAAAAAAACCGGGCATACCGTCGAAAATTGTCGGAACTTGGCAGAGTCGTTAAACTTCAACCCTCACTCGGTCCAGAGATGCCGAACTGAGGAATATATAAACTTTAATAAAAGCATCTGAAAATTTAATGTAATCGGCAGTAACAATAATTTCCGTACGAACAATAATGTTATGTAGATCGCCTTCAATTCTCGACAATCGATAAAAAATAAATTTAATTTTATTATTGACACCGGATCAAGCATTTCCATTGTAAAAGGAATAGTTTGCTTAAGGGTGCTATGTACTATGATAATGTAAAGATTAAACTCAATGGTATTTGTGCTCAGGCATCCATAGAAACAATCGTATTTTTATCGCTTGATAATAACCGTAACGTAAAATTTCATATATGTAGTTGACAACGCGACAAATATTCCCTTCGACGGATTATTAGGTGTAGATTTTTTGCAAAACGTCAAAGCTAAAATTAACTTTTCCGTTAGACACGTAATTTTAAATGGTAAAGTGTATTCGTTGATTCAGAAAAGGGGAAACTTACATAAAAACGATGGTAATACAATTAAACACTCCCCGTTTCGAGACAATTATCGAACTCTTGATCGCCAGTCTCGAATTAAAAAACGAAATAAAGTATAAGCCGGGTAGGACAAACAATATTTTTTTTTTTTTTTTTTTTTTTTTTTTTAGGAGCCATTCCTAGCCTATTGACTATCAGTAGCTGGTATGGCAAATGATTGTGACGTAAAGGGTTCGTAGTCCAGTGACTAGTCCCTATATTAGTAACTTATGATTGAATGGTTCTCACAAAAGTGTTGTTTTTTGTTTTTTTTCTGCTGGGCCAGGTTTAAAGGTTTTGTTCTGCTTAGTCTGCGCACTTGCGCTTGTGGCGAATTGTCCGGTAGGCCAATTGCAGTCCAGTTCGTGTGGTTATATAACCGCTTCCGATGTTTTATTGCTATCATTTTAATAACATCAGCTACATATTCCATGCAAAAGTCATCATGTATGGTTTTGTTTTTTACGTACCATGGGGCACTAACGATTGACCGTAGAGTTATATTTTGGTATCTTTGAATTTTCATAATATTGCTTTCTGCACTGCAGTCCCACAATTCGCATCCATACTTCCATATCGGAGCGAATAGTTGGTTGTATAATAGCAGTTTATTTTTTAAGGACAGTTGGGTCTCTTTTCCTAATAGCTCATGTAGTTTGTTGGTTTTGGTTCCGAGTTCAGCCTTTTTTGTGTCAATGTGCTTGAGGCATGTTAGCTTCTGGTCTAGGTAATAGCCTAGATATTTAACGTCTTTTTTGATTGGCACCATCTTGTTATCGATTTTTATATTTTTTGGCTCTATATGACGATTTGTAAATACTATATGTGTTGATTTATTTTCATTTTAATTCGCTATTCCCTGTACCGTGAAATAAGTTTATTCATTGCTCTTTGCAGTTTACTATTTGCTTTTGTTTGACTTAAATCAGAGCACAATAGTTACGGTGTAATCTGCAAAAGTTGCCATTAAGAACTTGTCTTCAACAGGTATATCTGCTGTAAAAATAAGATACAATAACGGCTCCACGTATTTTTTTTTCGTATTTGACAAGTGCTATTTGTAACGTTGCTTGCTTACTCTGTTGTTAACATGATTTGCGCCTCAGTGAGTCAAAAAAAAACAAAAAACAAAACATAAATGATAGAAGTACATATATATATACAGATAGATATGAACATAAATAAAGGAAAATAAATTCTTTCTGAAATTATCGCCGTAAGTACAGAAATAAAATCCAAATTATTTTCTAGAGGAACGGGGAATATGATAAAAGAACAAAAAGAAACCATTTTTAAATGCTCAGAAGAATCGATCTATTCGCTTACGATCCTTATGATCATATTAAATGATAACAAAAAGTTACTAGAAACAAAACATACTGAAATACAAAATGTCATAAAAGATGTTATCCATTCTGATACAAAAGAAAATGTAAAAATCAATATTACCTATAGGGATATGCTGATTAGTAAAAAGCAAAATAAACTGGTAAATAAAATTATAATTAAAATCACCAACATTGAAGAATTTGACAAAGAACTTAAAGCTAAAATTTGTCCATACAAATTTAAAATTAATATAACTTCATACAGGAAAATTAATAAAAATACTGACATCATGGCTACGGATAATAAACATAACCTACATAAAATTAACGAAGAAATAAAAAACAAAATAAAAGACGTCAATGTAACAATACCAACAATATTTGATCCCGCAATCTTTCCCTTCTTCTGTATCACTCGGCATCGAGTATGGGGTTACCTCCCAATGCATAGGAGAATTAGAAGATAAATAGCGACGCAACTGAGATGCATGTAAGCCAAGCGTAATCTAACTTCCGTGTTGTCGATCGACGCGAGAAAGGTTATACGTGGCAAGGCGAACCAAGACGATTGGCCTACTAAAATTTCTTTTTTTTTATTATTATTATTATTTTACGATGCAATCTTGGCTCTACTGCAGCTAAAGAAGCACCTCAAATCATAATAAGATACTTCATATTAATTTATTATAATATTAGGTATATACACGGGTAGAGTATGTATCCCAGTGGTTACATGTCCAAATAAAAGTACTTAAATGCACTAAATCTAATTATATTAAGTTTATCGGGTGTCGGCGTTTAAGTCACCTAATGTTGCTATGGGTACCCAATAGTTGGATAGCCGCGTGCGTTTTTGCACGTCATTAACCACTGGCATTCGCAGATCGCGATGTATGTCATCATTTCGTGAGTATCGATTAGCGTCAATAATTACATACAGAATGACGTTTTGGCGGCGTTGTATAATATTCCTGTTAGATTTTGCTGTACATTCTCACAAAGCAATTCCATATGTCCAATATTGGCTTGATGATTTGTTTGTATAAACACAGCTTACAAGATGCATCTAGTGAAGATTGTCTTCCTAGCAACCAATATAATTGCCGCGTTATCAGCTTGATTTGAGCAGCTTTCATTTTCACATGGACTTTCCAAGACATTCTGGAGATTAGGTGCATTTCAAAGTATTTGGCCAAATCTTCTTGTGGAATAGGTAGATTGTCCAAATACACTTTATGCCTCTAATTGACTACTGGTCTTAACGCAAATTTAACATGAACTGATCTTGCTTGATTACGCTTAATTTTCCAATTTTGCATCAGTTATTCGATTGACTGCTACTTGCATTTGCGATGTGGTCTCATTCTGATTATCGTTTGCAGACGAAATTGCAGTGTCATCTGCAAAAGTGGTTGTAATAGTTTCGTCGGAAGTTAGCAAATCACTTGTGTATAAAAGACACAAAATAGGCTCCAGTCTTTATCCTTTAAAATTGATGATTTCTCTTGCCCACAAGCCATTCGGAATTGTCGATCAGACAAATACGACGTAGCAGTCGACAAAATTTGGCAGGCAGAAGGTTACTCAATTTGAAGACGAGACCCTCATGCCCAACTTTATCAAATGCTTGCGAAACATTGAGAAACACTGCAGGACAATATTTTTTCGATTCCAACGATTGTTGAATGGTCGATACAACTCGAAGGACTCGACTGATTGCTGAATGGTCGATATCTCGAAGGACTTGACTGATTGTTGAATGCTGTTGACGGAAACCAAACTGATGCGCAGGTTGTCTACCCTATTGCTGCGATTGTTTGCTGAATAAATATCTCTATGTGACGCTAGCACATATGCACAACTACATTTGGAACTGACTATAGTTGTGCATGCTATCGCTTCAGTCAAAATGTGTCTATACTGCTGCATACTAACTGGCGTGCATATCGAACCCGAGACTTCTGAAATCGAAGCCAAGCACTCTAGCCACCAGATTCCGCAATAGTTTTATACAAAGCAAATAATGTTCCTGAAAAGGACATAAAGGACTCCTTTATACAAAAAACAAATAATGAACCTATTAAAATCACAAAAATAAGTAACTCGGAGTAGCAGAATATTTATTCGCCTATACCCATTTCCATATGGGGCACTGCCTGAAGATAAAAAGATTAGAATTAAATGGGAAAGTCTTCCGCTTGCTGACCCGATTCTAACTAAAAAATGTAGTAAATGTTATCGATTTGGACACCTTTCTTGAATCCTCTTACATCAATTATGCAAACCTTGAAAATGTTACCTAGCCAACAACAAGTAGAAATGAAGAGAACGAGCCGAAACATATATCTTTGTACGTAATATATAGTCGGCTACCAGACCAACTTAGTTTGCAACGAACATACTTACACAACGTTGTGCATTCATTCAAACAATACATCGGCTGATAACCGATACAACCGATGTACCGTTACACATAAAGCGAGCACTTTACAACTTCTCCCCTAGAATAGATATATTCTCGGAAGAGAGTGTGTATCCACATTTCATCAGGAAATTTAAATTGAACTGGAAGAGGCTAAATTTTAAATATTTACTGTTGTAGTCCCGTATGGAGCGGGAATACCGATCGTCCGACGGTAATAAACGAAACAACGACTCAGGATGATATCGCGTTTATTTGGCGATCGATTTCGCGGTAATAAAAGATATAGAGGTAAAGATTCGTTAGCCTGCGAATACACGATTAGCGTTACGAGCGACGAAAAACTAATCGGGCAGACTTGTTCTATTTTATCCGTTAATACGATATCGCGGAGACCTAATTCTGGTAAAGGTTTTGCCTACCACCAGAACTAAACTAAATCTGAAAAAATACATCAAAAACGGCCATGTACATATATATCGGACTGGTCGAACGACCACCTGATTAAAATTGCGTCATTCGCAACAAAAGCGTGAATAAAAAAGAAGAAGGCTTAACAAATTTATTAACGGCGTTAGTGAATAAAACTTATTGAATAGCGTATGCACCGTTAAGCGAAAACAGCGATGTTAACGTTGCGTCATAAAACGGGACTTTTGGTTCGCAACACTGCGATTATTGCGCGGTGTCAGCGATTAATATCTTAGCGAGGCGCGTGTACAGCAATTGTCGAAATTATAAACGACGATGTCAGCATTGCGACATCCGACGGAAGTTTGGAACACAACATTACGTGATAACTTGGACAATACTTACATAATGAAAAATTGTGATAAAATCTATACGTTGTACTAAAAATTACACTATACATAAATAATTTGGTAAGTAGGGATGGCCTTGAGAAGATACAGAACAAATAAAACAGAATTTATATAACTAACAAATCTACGATATAACTAACTCAGCTGAAAGTCTTTTTGGACTAAAAAAGATAAAATAACGAATGACTATTAGAGTTTTAATGAACAAACATGAGGAGTTCCACTGACGTCCAAGCGTTTGCAATTATAAAAAAATAAATAATCCAATATAAGCTTTGGTACGCCAAGAGCTACAGTGTTCCTAAATGAATGTAGTAGTACATGTCCTGTACTTGTGGAACACCTCTAGGTTAATTAACATTAATATACCAGGACAGTAAATCTCTATAGCATGCTCACCAACAATAACTCGAGATAAGACCAAAACTGATCTTAAGTGATTACTTTAAATTATATTCGTCATAATATTAAATTTCTAGATTAACAATTAACATTTTGAATAAAGCTAGTGACTGTATAGATATTTACTAAAAGTCTGTCTTTCAAAGGCTAACTCCGAATAGTGTCCAAAACTAACATACTCACAAACAAGTAGATAAACAAACAGAATTAAACATAAAGACACAAAAAAGACAAAATATATATGGAATACATGGGTTTTTTATTGAGGTTATCTTCCTCAGTGGTAGAGCTATTGTATACAGTCGGTGCTTAAATGAATCCTTTACAGTGAAATATTTAGAAGAAATAAAACGAGACAGATTTCTGGAGTGTGATGACAAAACCCGACCTCTCGTATAAATTATTAGTCATTATATTCCGATAAATAGCGAAACGTAAACAAATATTAATAACTACTACCTCCAGAACATTTAATAACGATTAATTAATTTCATTCTTACTCGACACTCATCGATTCACCTGTATATGTATATGAATAATTCTGCAAATAAACCAATAACGACCTGCACAAAAAACTGAAAAGCAAGCCACAATTTGTTTAATTAACTTTTTCCACTACTTCCACAACCAGATAGGCTTATGAGAACCATGTTTCCATTTATCCATTGCCAATACGAAATTGTGATTTTTGTCTGCACTATTTTCTGAACTTCTTAAATTCATATTAATTGGAAAACTATGTTCTATCAAAAATTTCTCTTTTCTCAAACGTATGTCGGCAGTATTTCTCCTACATTCAATTCTAACGGCTTGGTAAAGTTTAAAGGCAATTTGATGGACTTATTTCTAGACTCCGATACTCACAGCTCATCTAAATCATTTTGGTTAGTACTTGCATCGCAATTATTCTGAATAGGCGTATCTAACAGCATCTCCGTTTCTTTACTTAATAAAGGTAATCGTTTCATGATAGGCAAATTATCTAAATCCGGATTTTTTTCACAAATTGTACCGGGGAAAGAAGTTTTTCAGCACTCAAGTTTCTAAAAAATCAGCATAGAAGCTCAATGCTTGATAAAAGACTAAATAGTTTAGCAATAATGTTTATTGGATCAGATATTTTGGAAAGGATAAATTTTGAAAACATTACCATCTTTGAATTTGCACTAAAAAAATGCAGAAGAAAATCGTAAATTATTGTATTTTTTAATGTAATAAAAACTCCTTTAATTATGTCTTTATTAATTAAACATTAATATATTGCTCAAAAACACGACGTAAAGTATCATGGAATTTTATTCATAGTGACAACCTGTTTCAATTTCACCATTATTGGTTTTGTTGTGTGCCGATCATCAGAACTATTTATTTCGATACGCAGCGTCACTAAAATATTTTTTGTTAAACTCGCTAACTAAGTGAATTACTCTGGTCGGAGGGACCAATTATTAATGCAGAATTTTGGATTTGTATCCTGCGCGTTACCCGAACTGATCGATACCGAATCCAGTCTGTCCGGTTAACACCAAAAGTTTTGGCTGTATTTATCGCGGTAATTTCGGACATAGGATTTATCGGCTATTGATCAGATCGCGTAATCGCGACATCGTCGAAGTTATACTAATATAAATAAACGCGATATAAAGTTCGGATGTCTGTTTATTAAAATACCGTATTTACTCGCGTAATTTACGCACCCTAATTTTTGCATAATATAAACCATATTTTCGTTATTAAAATACATTAATAGATCCAACATTACTCGACAATATCTAATTTCTTAGAAGTAAATTACCGATACTCGAATTTATAAATTACCGTAATGTAGAGTTACCTATTATTGTATAAATATATTTGGTTCGAAATGAAGGTAACTGATTTCACTTAATCAATGTTTTGTTTAGTTAAGAGGTAATTTTGAATGCACACCCATTACGTATAACCCGCAAAATGCAGGTTGATCTGATTACCCGCGTAATTTACGCACCCCCTTTTTTGGCAGGTTTAAAACGGCAAAAAGTACGTAAATTACGCGAGTAAATACGGTACATTGACTCAAGTATAGGACGTCGTCGTTGTAACCTTTAGGAATACAACAGTCTACTAAAATGAAGTATTTATATTTTATGTTTGAAATTAATTTTATAATTTTTTAAATATTCTGAACTGCGCAGCCAATCTAGCAATCTGGAGCCCCGAGTTCGAATCTCGGGTTGGAGTGGAAAAAATGTGCTAGTGATTCAATTGACCGCAAAAGAACAGCAATGCGGCCCCTTGCTCCTTGTAGGACCTATGGGAATATATATATATATATATATATATATATATATAATTAATTTAGAATATATATATATATATATATTCTGAATTAATTTTTTTTATTCCATCTTAATGCAACGCTAACAGGTGGCGTAGGTACAATTGTACCTTTCTAGATTTTCTTCAAAACTTCTCAGAATAGAGGTATTATTTATTGGCTGTAGTTTCATTTTATTTATTTGTTTAAATTTACGTGCCATGCACAGCAACTATTGGACATTCTGCTTAATTTGACGAAGTTTATTTGAACACGGGATGGTCAGCCATCGTTAGTTCCGTAGTGTGCCTAGAGCTAATTTTATGTAGCGAACGAAGTCTGAAGCTGGTACCGGAGTGTCTGGAACAGAGAGAATCGCTGCGGCTTCTTTGGCTGCTCGGTCGGCCAACTCATTTCCAGGAATTCCCGAGTGACTTGGAATCCAGAAGAATGATATTGCGCGGGACGAGGCAAATACCTGTAGTTTGACTATTTCCTTCGTAATGGTGTATTGTTTATCACTGAAAACATCGGATATAAAATTTTAAGCCACAACAGAGTCAGAACACATTACTACTGAATTGTCTGTTTGCTGGTTCAAGGAGAACTAAAGTTCTAGGAATATTGCGTAAAGCTCGGCCGAAAGGATGGAAAAGAATTCAGGAAATAGTTTAATTTAATAATTAGGGGTAAAATTCCTCGAATATAATAATAACGAAAGTGATAATATTGGGTACCCTCAGGTAATTACAGGGCTAATAAACAGGTAAGGGACAATTTTATTTATAACATGATTGATGTCACTGGCCTAGTATCATATATTATGTACTGTGAACTCAGCCCATTGCTGAAGTCGAAAGGATCAACGTACTAAATTTTTGAAGGATCTTACTATAGACTTTGTCATGCCTTCAATTCAAGCTCGCAGTACAAACCGCATGCTGATGAGATGTCAATTTCTTCGGAGTGCTGTGGAAATGGTGCTTGGGCGAAGCATAGGTATAGCAGCAGTTGATCCTCCTCAAGTGCATCATGGCAATCGTGAACCAACTGTAGTCGGAAGTTGCTATGTTTGCCATAATCAAAAGAAAAAACAGCGTAAGACAAGACAAAAGTGTATAATATGTATCAATCCTATGTGTGGTGAACATTCTGTATCTAAAGTAACATGTATTTCTTGAAAATGTACAATAAAATTTATTTTTTTATTGATAACCATTTTTTTAATATTATAACTGACTGTATAAAATGTACGTAAAAGAAAACACCATTTGAAAAAAAAAATGTTGTTTTTTATATCATTTACAAAAAAAAAAATATATACAAGGTACAATTGAGCTTATGTCGGCGTTTACGGGGATCAAAACAATTTAAATCTACATTTTAGAAAAGAGTTAACACTTTTTTTTTAGATTTGGCACACATAATCTAATGGATAAATGTAGAGATGTCACGGAAGTTCAGGTTTCTAAGTCTTATAAAAAAAAAGTTATGGTAATTTAAAAACCCAAAAATTACAATTGTACTTGTGCGGCCCGACGAAGGTTAAGGGGCCTCCTCGAGACGGGGGTGCTAAGCCAGGGCTTTGTCGGCTTATGGGTAAAGACGGAACTGTCGTCAATTAACGGCTCTGTTCGATGTCTTCGTGCACCGACCGGTGACATTCGCGTGTGCGCGCGGACTGCGACACATGCGGAAATATCATACTGCATCGAGCGGTGATAAGAGATAGGGCCGGTTCAGGTAGATCGAATACGATACGAGTCAGCACGAGTAATTTGCAATGTCATTAGACGGCTATTGTTGTTTACAATGCAATATGTTGGCAAACGTTTGCGATATCGCTTGCTGACATGTTCAATAGAAATATCACACCGTACATTGTCTAAAATGTAGATACTTTAGCCCTAAATGGTATATTGATATGAAAAGAGTAGTTTTGGTTTAAATTGAGCGCTTTTTCTATGATACAACATTTATCTTAATCCCTGTTTGGGATGTTTGGAGACAGTTATTTTTCGACTTTTAAGCGAGTGAGAAGTTGGAGCACGGTTCGGCCGTCCGAAATGAAAAACAATTAATGGATCGCGCTCTTTTTCGTACCGTGTACACAAATTACTTTAATTTTTCTCTTTCATTTTCCGAATATATATATATATATATATATATATATATATATATATATATATATATAAATATATAAAGACGCCTAATGTTCGCCGTCGTCTAGAAGTCGTAAGTCGGCCGCGATATATATATTTTGTTTTTATTTTTTTGTTTCGTCGTCTGTTTTTTTTTTTCTGTTATCTCTTTACGTGTTCTTCCGTCCCGTTTTCTTTAATTAGCAGCACACCAAAAAAAGGATGGTTTCATAATATTGGCGCAGCGAACAGGGACCTCGACGTCAACGATTCATTGAGGAACAAGGATCTCGGAGCCAACTGCCAAGCGGAGACGGATAAGTTTTTACCCACGCTCTTAATTTACTTATCGTATTAAATCATTAAATTGTACCGTAATTTCTTTACGTACCAATTTGCGTTCGAAAAAAACGTATAAACACGAGTAATGCCACATATGTATATAATATTAATAGGTTTTGTTGCTTCTATATTATTTAAATCGTAAATCTTATTACTTTCGCATGTTATAATATTAGAGAAAAAAATCCGCACACATTCCTATATTGAACCGGTGCGTATGATAATAATATTTCTTGTATTCCTTATACACTTTTTTTTCTCGAATGGGCTCATGTTTAGTTGATACACTCAATCTCTGAACTGAGTTCCATTCCTATCACTCTCCGTACTCACCTTTGCTGTTTTAACTGTACTGTGATCAATTTGTCGGAGTTGTATAGCGCTGGCTATGTATCACGCTTATATATGAAGTACAACTTTAATTCCACTTGCTGCTTCGGTTCTGCACGAATATTGCTTACTCTTTTTTCTTTTATCTTAAAATTATTCTATATCTCTTTTTGCATCATGCTCTTTGTTTTTCCTTTCGACTTAACAGCCTCGACTTACTTCCTCCTGTTTTGTAACTGCTGTTCTTTATTTTTCTTTTCTCCGTTTCCCACTCATCTTAGTTCCTTCTATACAAATGCATTTCAATGTTTGCTCTTATGGTCTTTTCCCCTGCTTCTCCCCACTTCATTTATGCCTTGTTCTTTTACTGTTTCATTAAGATGGCTGCGCTAAATATTCTACAGTGAAATTTTCGCAGTTTAAGAGTCAATAAAAACTCATTAGAGGGATTATTGAATCTCCATAATGTCAATGTTGCTCTTCTCTCCGAAACGTAGCTTCGGTCGGGCATAAATTTTAATATTGGAGGTTTCAGGCTAGTTAGATGTGATCGCGATGATGGTTACGGTGGTTTTGCAATCCTGATTAGAAATGACATTCCATTCTATTCTTATGATGTCTCCTTTAATCTTCTTTCTTGTCCCAATTTACCTAACATTGTTCACATCTCCATTCAGCCTCCCTCTGTACGTCCTATTAGCATTGTTTCTATCTATGTTCCTCCTAGTTTCGATCTTCGCATTTTCCCCTTTTCATCGTTTTTTAATTCTATTCCGCACCCTTTTATCATCGGTGGTGACTGGAATGCGCATTCACCTTTATGGGTCTGTGCATCCTATAATCCCAACGGTTCCATCCTTGAGAATGCCATCCTCTCTGATAATCTAGTATTCCTCAACGATCTCTCCTCCACATACTACAGGAATGCTTCCATTTCTAGTTCCCTCAATCTAACCTTTTCTTCGTCGTCTATTGGTCTTAATTATAACGGGAAGACCCTTATGGGCTCTTACGGCAGTGACCATGTTCCTGTCCTAATAACTCCTATCAGTTTTCCTCCTTCATCTGATTCCAATTATACCAATTCTCCTGGATGGAATCTTTCTAAAACTAGCTGGCCTCTATTCTGCTCCCTGGTTGACTCGTCTTTTCCTCTCCTTTAACCGGATCACGATCCGGACCTCTCTATAATTCCTTTTTATATTCCTTAATTTCTGCTCTTTCTTTATCTTCTCCGCCCCGCCATACGCCATCTTCTGTACATCGCAGTAAGGCTTCTTCACTTTAGTGGAACAAGGAATGCGACACTGCCTTTAATATCAGTCGCGCAACCTTTAGAACCTTCCGTTCTAACCCTACGACTGAAAATTTTCTCGCTCACAAGCGGGCAAATGCGAGAGCTAGGTTTATATTGAAATCCACAAAGAAGTCCTCTTGGAAAAATTTCTGTGCTAAGTTCTCTAGAACTGCTCCTCTTTCGCAGATTTGTAAAATGGCCAGAGCCTTCAAATTCCCATCCTCTTCTCGTCCTTCCAACTTCAGTATTCCCGACGATAGCCTTTTACTGATTCCGTCGCTCCAGCTTATGTTCCTTCTTTTGATGAATTGTACTCTCCTTTTCCGCAAAATTCTCCTCCTTACTTCCTAACTTCGGCTTTCAATTTCAATGAATTAAAGTCTGTTCTCTTCCAGCCCTACTTGAAGACTTGACGGTATACCCTATCTTGCTCTTAAAAACCTTTCTGAATAATCCCTCAGTTTTCTTCTTAATCTTTTCAATTCCTTCCCGTCAAAGGGTATAATTCCTTCCTCCTGGAATTATTTTATCGTCATTCCTATTCCCAAGAAAAATTCTTCCCTACGTCCTATTTTCCTGGCATTTTGTATTAGAAAACTATTTGAGAATATGCTCAACAAGCACCTTGTTTGGTGGCTGGAGAATAATAATATATTTCCTATTAATATGTTCCGCTTTCGGCCTGGTATTGGCCCTTCTGACTGTGTTAGTCTTTTCGTTTCTCACTTATACAAGTCTTTTATCCAAAAACATTTCACCCTAGCTTCATTTATTGATGTCTGCTCTGCTTTTGATAATGTTCATCTTCCCACTTTAAGAGATAAAATGACGCCAATTAACATCCCAATTAAATCCACTTCCCTTATTATCAATCTCATATCAAATCGTTCTATCCACTTCACCTCTCCATCTCTTGATCCTTTTTAGAAAGGTTTTCCGAGGTCTTCCTCAGGGTTCCTTCCTCAGTCCTACTCTTTTTAACATCTATACTATCAGAATAGCTTCTCTTCGTTTAAATTCCTATTCTTTATTCTTTGCGGACGACATCCTCCTTTTTTCTTCATCTGAAGATGTTTTAGCAGCCTATGAAGCACTCAGTTCGTCGGTCATTGTGCTGGAACATTCTCTGTCCTCAATTAATCTTTCAATTTCTCCCTTTAAGTTTTCATATGCTATTTTTACCCCCCGTCCCTATAACTCTGCTTTGGCCAACCTATCTTAAACAATGTATTTCTTTCCCGTGTTAATTGCTTTTGTTATCTCGGTGACTTTCTTGATAGTCGTTTGTCCTTCTCTGAACACATCAAATATCTTTCTGCTTCCACTATTAAAAGGTTAAACTTGCTGAAAGCCCTGTCGCCAACTAAATGGGGTGGCGATCCCTATATTCTTATTTGTCTTTGCAAATCTATTATCCGTTCCAAATTTGATTGCTGTTCTTTTATTTATGGTAGTGCGTCCAAGACCCGTCTTTCCAAATTAGATGTAATTCAAAATTCGTATACGTTCACTCATTCACAATGTTTCCTATCTCCGTTCAATCAATATTGATTTGCTGTGGGTACCTAACCACTCGGGCATATTTGGTAATGAGGCGGCTGATTCCTTGGCTCGGGCTGCTGCTGCTTCCTCTCATGTTTTTAAAAAAAAAAAAATCCATCTGATAACCTCCTATCAATTTGTAAAAGCTTTCATATCCGATTTTGGTCGGACACCTACGCTTCCTCCTTTTCTAATAATTATTCATTTCATCTGTCAGTTCAGCCTACTCTTCCTGCATATTCATTGTTTCTTTTGCATCCTTCCCTTCAGCGTTCTGATGTTGTTTCCATTGTTTGTATGCGCTTTGGGCATTCTTTGCTGCCTTCCTCCAGATTTCGTTTTTCCTTGACTTCTTCTCCACACTGTCCTCCCCATCCGGATGGTGCAGTTATTTGCGACGCCGATCATGTGTTTTTTCAATGTTCATCTCTCTGCGTGGAGCGTTCTGCCTTGTATTGTTATTTGCTGAAGTTAGGAATTCCTACTCCTTATTGTGCTTCCTATATTCTGTCTTTTCCTTCTCCAATAATTATTCCTGCTATTTGTTCCCTTTTAGATGAAATTTATGATCAGATTAAAATATAACCGACTTCTTTTCTTAAATTTTGTTTCTGGGTAAAGGTCCGGGGTTGACGAGCCCCCCCCCAACAAAGAAATAAAAGATGTCTTCGTTTGGTCCTTTATTCTGCAACATTCCTACATCGGACATCCTCCTTTCCTCAGCTAATTATTCCCGACTATGGTCGGACATCTATTCTTCTCTATTTTCTAATCCCGCCTCTCATTATCTTCAAATTCAGCCGGTTCCCTCTTCTCAGCTGTGGTTTCAATCCTATTCTTATCAACGCTCCGCGATCATTTCCTTAATCAGACTGCGTATTAATCACTCCCTCCTACCGTCTTCACGTTTTCGTTTTTCCCTGTCCTCTTCTCCCGATTGTACCCTTCATAATTCCATCTCTCCTCTCATATGTGATGCAAACCACATCTTCTTTGAATGCCCTGCCCTTGATTCCGAGCGCTTTGTTTTGTACTCGAAAATCTTGGTACTGGGTCTTCTTGCTCCGTATAATTCTTCCTTTGTCCTTTCCTTTTCATCTCCGCATATAATAATTCCTGCACTCCAATCTTTCCTAAGCTCTATTTCTAATCGTCTCTTTATTTAACCCCTTCCTTAATTTCTGTTGTTGTTGGGTCAATGCCGCTAATGCGCCCAAAAAAAAAAAAAAAAAAAAAAGAAAAAAAAGATTAAATGGATATTTAACGATAAAAAAAAATCTATAAGAAAAATGTCGGGCGCTAGCGACACTTTCCTTTGGTGTACCACAACCGGTATAGTTCTGCTTAGCGGAACATTAAAATAAACAAAATATTTTCGGAAGCGGAAAATGGCCGTATATGAAACAAAAATAAAATAAAAAAATAAAAAAAATCGAAAACCCGCCGTTCGAAGGCGTTAATGTCTCGATAATGGAGATGTCACAAAGGCCTTCCATGTGTCCAATAAGAGAATTTCAGTGACTAAAATCACGTATATTTCCATTAGGAAAACAAAACTACAGAAAAATGATAATATAACGCATACATGAAAAATACGGATAAACAAAACTATATACAAATTGATTAATTAATACAAAATTGGAAAAGAAAAACGTGCTGCAGAGCGTGTACAATTTTCGGACGACAACGTGACGAATTGATGTAGGCAAATGCAGCTTCGACGACGTTCAGACTCAGAGTAACTTGTAGAAAATCGCTCGATGTCTTTTCGACTGTTTCTAGCGAATATTACTAAGAAACAAAAATAATGGATCAAACGCCGCTGCATCAATCCTTTTTGGCAAATTCCTTAGCGTTATTTCGCGGCGATCACCCTGCCTTTTTGCGATTTCGGGGTTTTTATCAAAAAAACTGCTCCCGGCTCAACGTAGCTTGGTACGCATTTCAAACGCTCCTATACCATCAGCAAATGCTCTATCTCCGCTTCTCGGCCACACACAATGAAACCAGTTCGCTACCCCGGCGCAGCGGTCAGAACACCTGTGCCGGGATCCCACGATTTTTTAGCCGAGATAGCGTCTTTGACAAACAATGACGCGTTTGCCCGCTGCCGAGACCAGCCGAGAAATTGAATGATTGTAGCCAAAATTTTATTATTTTTCTAGCTCGAACAGCGTCATCAAAGTCCGTAAGAAATGCCGAATCCGTCTCACCGTTCATGAGTTATTGATTTTTATTTAATATTTTTGTCGCTTCTGAACCATCTTATTAGGATTCTGTACGTTATATGTGCACGGAATCCTAATAAATAACACTGCGACAGTGTATAGCATTACTGCACAGTTGATATATATATATAGAAAAGTGCATTGTGTGATATAACTGCAAAATAATAATGTAAATGATAGAAAAAATATATATAGTTGTATAGATTGACAATCTGTTGGAATACACGATAGCCTTTATTTTCCATTTTTAGTGCCTTTAATACATAATGTTGTTTTATGCACATGGTTTTTTGACTTGTTACTTCCAAAACGCATACTCATTCTGAGAAGACATTTTATACTTATCATTTATTGCAGAGGTGTAAAATATAAAAATTCCAGTATGCGACGACAGAAAGATTATTAAAAAATATATGCAACACAAAAAGGTTAGAAAAAAAAATCATGTATGTTGCGTTATTTCTTTAATGTTGAATATGTAAATTTTATGTATGTATAATGTCAGCATGCAGGATTACTGCAATTGGGGTGTGATACATACAATGATTTGCAGTGTTTGTGGTTACATAGTTTCTAAGACAAGCTCATTAAAACAACAAACAGATACTGACTATAGTGCTCTAAAAATGAATGAAGAAATGCTAATGCTTTATTTATCCCAAAATAATGTTTTAAAATATACCTACTATTCTCAACTGAAAAGTGAAATAGTAAACACCTTTCAATCAAACTAAGTACAGATTAATAAATTACCAAATGCGGTTAGATCTCAAAAATAAATGTCGAAGTACAAATAGGAAAAAACAGCTTAGTACAGTTTAGTAAATTATTAATATTGGTTAGTTTTGGTCTGTTTAATTACAGCTGTAATTTGGTGTTATTATTGGTTGTAAAAAATAATAAAACTCCTCCTCTCCACTGTCCGCAAAACAGATGAATAATCGCAAAAAGGCATTGTTGATAGTTAATGCAAATTATTTTGATTTATGCTAAAAATACATAGGTACAACTTACAAATGATTATACTGTTCATGCCACAAGTTGTGAACCTTTTATTCAGAGGGCTGCAGTAAGGGCGTAGAATGTGGCCACAAGATTAAATACTCGCTTCTGATGCGCCAGTATCCTAGAAAGAATGTTTTGCATACTTCTTACATTAAAAAAAAAACAAAAAAAAACATCATTATTAGACTTGTAATTTATTAAACTTATTATTCAATGGCGTTCCATATAATGAAGTTATTTTATTTCTTAATACAGTTTACCAAATGTGTAAAATAATATGAATACAATTAAAGATCATAACTTTAATCTACTTAGAAAGAAGCAACCGTCTTTATCGTCTAGTTAAAAAATAAAACTCATTCACTTACAAACAAAATCTATAAATAACTTTTGCACTATCTCTATTGCTACAACAAATTTTTGATTAAAATGATATTTTAGAGCGAGGGTTACTGTGAATTTGTTGGTAGAAATTAGCCCGCTTTATTTAGTTTCTGTAATTCTTTGTATTTTCATTCGTAACAAACTATCGATAGTAATTTTCCGTCTTGTGGTGAAGTTGATATGGAAAACGCTTTGTCGTTTAAATAATATAATCGTTCATCTATGAAACGAACGCAAAAATGTAACTTTTTCTTCCATTAACACATTCATAGCAAAATGAAAGGAACAAAAATGAGTGACAGTGTAATGGAAAATACTTTTTTTTGGCATGTTTTAAAGTGCGTGTTTTTCCTTCGTATCATCATTTTATAAAGTTTATTGTGTTGCGTTCGCGTGTTTTTCCGAATTATCAGTAAGACCGTTTATTTTAAATTTTTTATATAACTTCGGTAACTTCACTTTTACCGTTGCATATTTGTATTGTTCTTATCTTTACTTTTATTTTTATTACAATTTCGAATACCGTCGCAGCTTGTTTTTCTTTCTTTTCTTTCTTTAGGTTCGCTGACGTGAACGTTGGCCCAAGAACTAGGTATAAAAAGAAAAGCATAATTAAATCCTTATGCGACTAAAGGTTGCATGCAGTAAGTGTACAAGAGCCGGTTTAACAGAAGGAGAAGGAAAAGAGAGGATGAAAGACGCCTATAAAGAATAAGGAGATATCTTAGTAAAAGCAATGAATTAAAAGAGGAACATTTAACAGAAATGGAAGAGTAATCAAAAAAGATATGATCAACATTACACGTAAAAAGAGAAGTACGAGGGCGGAGAGGACAAAAAGGAGAAAATATAAGTGAGAGACGGAAAAGCGATGAGGGAAGAAAAATGCGCCCAAAGTGCAAACGATAGATTGTAGCGAGAGATAAACGCTGCAAAGAAGGAAAGTCGAGAAACTTATGATGAGGCGGAAGATTCGGTGGAATAGACTGGTAGAAGGAGTTAGAATTAGAAATTGAATACAAATAACAGTAACTCCGTAGTTAAGAATAAGTAGCTGGAAAGAGAAATGAGATGTTGTTAGATTCAAAAATATTAAGAAATCTTCTGGTAGAAGGAACTAAACGAGCTAGTTAATCTTCCAAGTTGTTGCCTTCAATTCATGAGTGCCCAGGTATTTATGAGAAATCAATTCGGACAGAGTGACGAAGGAAAATATTACGAAGCAGAAAACGTATTAGAAGAATTATATAATCAGTAGAGTGGTAGGGAAGAGGCGATGAGATGGTCTGTAGTGCATTTTGGAAATTTGGTATAACAATGACATTTTGAGAGATCAAAGAGGAAGAAATAAAGAGAATGGCAATTAAAACAGCAGTTTACTCCTTAGAGCCATTAGTAAGATTAATTAAAGAAGCATTAAAAGGACGAATAGTAGAAGACTTACAGCAAAAGAAATAAAAAGATGTACATTGGATAAACCGTTTTCTAATGATATTACGGAGATTTTAAGGATATTGTAGTAAAAAAAAGAGAACAGAAATTTACAAACAAAGAAGCAATTTTGATAAAGTTGATGTTGAACAAAGTTGTGTTAAGGCAGGAACCTTGCGATGAAAGATTAGTCCAATGATAGTGTAAAGAGGAGAGGAAAAAATACCAGTACTCTATGGGCAATGCATAACCGCATCTGTCGCCATAGTGTGGGCTATAAGCTTTATATATTCCTGGACTCCTATGGGCGGTGCTTGAGTGCATTTGCTGCCATGGTGTCCAGGTGCTACATGAAATACATTCTTTAATCTTATGGGCAATGCCAAATCGCGTTGTCGCCATTGGGGCCGGATACTGATATTATATATTTCCTAACATATCCTCACAGCAGAATTGCTATTTCGGACCTAATTCTCTCGTTGGAGGGATTGGCCTGATTTATTTGGTAGGTTAAAGTGGAAGTCACTGGCGCTGTTTATGGCCTCTTAAGCCGGTACAGTGGAAATAAAAAAAAAAAAAAGAATTATTTATATATATTATCGTGTTACGATATCTATAGGGTCGAGAAGAAAAAAAAAAAATTTTTTTTATTTAGAACGGGATGATATATTGTAATACGATAAATAGGGTCGAGAAGAAATTGAATTTATAATAAATAAGAAATAATGAAACAGTTCAGAATGCAGGCGAGGGAATTATATCGAAATAGTTACTTTAAAATCAGAAATTCCCTTGACGTTAATAATTTGTAACAATATAGCCGATCATCTGGCAACATCTTGGTAATCAAAAAGGGAATTTATATTCGGTAAATGAAACAATTGCCGGGGAATGGCGATAAGAAGTGAGAAAAGAATAATCGGCCGCGGAGTTGCTTGAGAGACGTATTTTACGCAAGTCGATACAAAACGCGTCGCTTGGTCAGTATTTCTATGTGTAGCGGAATAACTGTCAATTTTAGTATTCATATGTATATCGGAGTAATCATCTTTTGTAGCCAGCGTTCGTATATGTATCGCGGTAATCGTACGTAAAATAAATCAAATAAAAAAAAAAAAAAAAAAAAGGATTTCAGTCACGATAAAATATAAAATAGTCAACCAGCAGCTGAATTGCTGAAGCTAGTCAAGAAGCAGAACCTGTATCCTTGGCGAACCAGGAGCGACAGTGACGAGATCAGCGGAGGACTGCAGAGCTGACGATAATTCAGGCCAGATTTAATTATTTATTTGTTTTCTTTATTGTTATATAATAATTCGAAGAAATGTGTACATGTTTGTATTTATGGGAGTGTGAGATTGATTTATGTGCGGCATAGTTTGTAATTTGTGAATGTATTTGTTTTTGTTGGTGCAGCTGCATTTTCTCTCTGTGTTTGTGAATCGAAGAATAAGAATAAAACAAAATGGTTAAAAAAAGCCAGGTTTATTGAGTGAGTGCGAGTGTGTGAAATACTCTCGGCCGATTTAGGCATCCACATAAAAAAAAAAAAAAAAAAAAAAAATAATTATCACGAAACTAGCCTCCCTGTGAGCTGGTAACGTGATAATATTATATAAATAAACGATACTAAGAGCATTGGGAGGCAGGAAATTACCCTGTAGAATTCACAACTTATTTAAAAAAAAAACAAAAAGAAATGATAACGGCTTGTTTTACAAAGGTTGATGAATAACGTCTTAAAGACATTGTTCACAGACATCTCTAAAAAAACGTTTTTTTTTTTTTTTAATGGGCTCGGTGTCAACACTGACCCAACTACATGGACTTAGATCACCTACTCAGATTCTGAGGCGATCGGTGATAAAGAGTATAAGGGAAAGAAGGGGGGCATGACGGCTGGAGATGGGAAGGAAAGGATAAAGGAAGCATTGAAAGGGGTAGGAAGATCCAACGCCAAGAGTCCGGCGTATAGATGAGAGCACTCAGGAAAAAGAGCAGGGCATTCAAAAAGGATATGGTTGGGGTCGAATATAAAGGGAGGATCAGTAGAGTGGAGAGAGCAAAAGGGAGAAGGTGAAAGAGAAAAAGGAAAACGAGAAAAGGGAAGGAGGGAATGACCAGGTCTCAGTCTGATTAAGGAAACAATAGTCGAATGCCGAGAAAAGGGAAGGAGGGAATGACCAGGTCTCAGTCCGATTAAGGAAACAATAGTCGAACGCCGAGAAAAGGGAAGAAATTGGTACCAAGGCTGTGAATTGGGAGTAGGCTGTAGGAGGAGGTAGAAGGAGGAGCGATTGGCAAAAAAGGAAGGGTAGATGTCAACCCATAGTCTGGTATGGAGACTTGCGGAGAGGAAAAGGATGTCTGAGGTAGGAAAATGCGGGAGGAATGGGCCATTGAGAGACGTCGAGCGAGCTAGGAAGTCAGCAACTTCCTTGCCCTCAATGCCAGAGTGGCCAGGAACCCTTAAAAAGTCAATAAAGATAGAAAGTGCTAAGCCGTAAGTTGGAGATAGAGGCACAAACAGAAAAAATGATATCATTAGTCGAGTGGGAAGGAGGAAAAGAGATAGCTTGCAGCACAGATTTGGAATAAGTAATAATGAGAAATTTACAAATCCCTCTTGAAGAGGAAATAAAGGAGACAGCACGGAGAATGGAGACTGCTTCAGCAGAAAAAAATGGAACAAAAGGAAGGAAGTTTGAAGGATTCCGAGTGATTAAGTGAGGGGGCCGTTATAGCACCGCCCACCCCGCTATCATTTTTGGAACCATCAGTGGAAAAAAAACATCTTAAAGAAGTCTTTTTGCGATCGGCAGACGTTCAGACCAATATTAAAGACCATAAAAAGACGAATAAATTTAAAATAATAACTTTCACTATTTAAATAACAGTAGACTGTTATTTTTGTATGCTGCTGTTGCAAAGAATTTAATACACTCATTAAATATTTTATTATTTGGTGATCCAGCTTTGCTTAGATCTAATGTAAGTTTGTAAATCAATTAAAGTATTAAGGTTTCATCAATACAACAATAATATGTATATAATAAATAAAAGCTACATTTTTGAATCACTAGGGGCTTCACCTTTAAAACACTTGCTTCGCTTTGCTTATGACGGGAAAATATTACTTTCAATAAATAAAATTCAAAGTGCAATTATTTTGTGAAGAATTTTATTTATTATTCTTATTTTTAATTAATAAATATTATTAATGCCACCGTCTTAAGTTAGTGCTTCATCAAAGGCAATGTTTTTTACAAAATTAAAGGGTGATTTGATTTTTATACCAGCTTCAGACGTACATTGTGATAAAAGAACATACAATGACCCGTGTAAAAAATAAAGCACTTACTTTCACAATTAAGCATACTTTTTCGTAAATCTAACCTTGAGATGCAAAAAACATCTACATCTTTGTTATCTGAATAATCCATTGAGGCATTTACACAAAAATTTGTGTTTAATTCAATGTTTGGCGCACTACTGTAAATTATTTAAACATTTAAATAGTCAATACTTTTTTTTTACATTGTGTAGATGTTTCGTTGCTAATGTAAGCCTACATTTTTGATTCCTTCACTGATTATCAATTATTTATTTGTTCTTGTTATACATTTTCTGCTACTATTTAAACGATAGTTGTTATTATTAAACCGATATGCATAATACTAAAGAATGATGAAATTATAGAATTGTTCATTTTACACAATCAATATTATTGTTGGTATATTCGCAAATAATGACCACATCCAGATGATCACTGATCGAGAAAATAACATCAGTGAAACCAAAAAAGAAGTCTGCTATTTTATTTTTAAGTATTTATTAAAAATTATTTATAATTAAAACGTAAAAATCTTCTAATTAATACTCTGAAATTAGTTTTTGAATGTTTTATTATATAAAAAAGTAAGTGATTCTTCAGTTACAGTAAACAAAATAAATTGAAAAATTTTATTTTGATATTAATTATATAATGACTAAACACCTCATTTACATTTAACTAATTTTTCGTATTTAGCCTTTTGGGATTTAAATTTAACAAAATAAAACGGCGTATTTAATACGATTTATTTTACGTATAGAACAATTTTTTTTAAATATTTCATAAAATAATACATATGAAATCTATCGAGTGTTTCACTATTTCTGAAATCTATAAAGAATTGTTTGTAATTTTTATATATGCTTGTTTTGCTTCCTGTTTAAGGTATCTCGCTGTTTCTGGTCCAGTCTCCTCCACTAAAGCTCGTAATTTGCTCTCTGGCTTGTTTATAAGTTCATAAGGAGGTCCATATTCCTGAAATAAAATTGGGATTTAGTAGGGTATTTTTAATTTTTGTAAATATTATATATTAAAAGTATCGACTAGGTGTAAAATATAATCAAATTTGAAAGTAAAAATATTAACTGAACTAGGTCTTTATAGAGAGAGCTTTTGCAGAATATCATCATTTAATCATTGATCATATTGATCCTATTCCTTCATCACAGATTACACATGACAATTTAGTATTACTTTTAACTGCATACTTTACACCACCACAAGTTAAGAACGCTATAAATTTAGATCTTGTATATACAAACTAGATTGATCAGTATCTCAGTGCCTCTCTATCTGGTACTCATTAAGCTGCAAAAAGTTAGTTTACAGGTGCAAACAGACAAACCGTGGGATGACAATCCAATTAAGATAGATCGCTCAATGGTTGCACTGAGAAGGGATTGCGCATCCATCACACAACTAGCGGAAAACATTCGAACACGAACCTCCGGCTTGTCTCTCTTCTACACCGACGCGTCTAAATTCGATACGTTTGCTGGCTGCTCAGTCGTCTCTGATGATGTCGCTATAATCCGTTACTCACTCCCGGAACCGTTTTCCATCCTACCCGCCGAATTATATGCTCTCTGGCTCGCTGTCGATTTCCTCATGAGATCTGACTCACATCGATCGTCCGTAGTATGTTCAGATTCTCTCTCAGCACTCAACGCCTTGTCCAACGTGTTCAGCTACGATCAACATCCAGTAGCCAAAGAAATTCTCAAATTAGTATCGTCGAGACTAGATCGGACAGTAACGTTCATGTGGATTCCTCTCCACGTTGGTATTCAAGGGAACGAATTGGCAGACACGACTGCAAAGGAGGCTGCTGTTATTCTGCCGGTGCCAAGCATTCCTGTTCCAGCAACCGATCTTAAAATTCATATAAAACATAGTTTAAAAACCTTATGGCAGAGGAAATGGCAGCAAACATCACAAACGAATAAGCTTTGCGTAATCAAGCCGTCAATATCACCGTGGAACATATCACTTCCAAATCGAAGAGATGACGTAATCATCACCAGACTTCGATTGGGTCACACACGCCTCACCCACGAAAACTTACTAAATGGAACTGAGGCTCCTCAGTGTACCATGTGCAGTGTTTCCCTCACCATTCCCCATATCCTCACCGAATGCCCTTCATAATACTTTGAAAAGAAATTTTTCAACCTACCTTCTTCTCTTCCGCTCATCCTTAAAGACAACTCCTCTTCATTATCCAGTTTAATCCCTTTCCTTCATAAGTCCGGACTCTACTCACTGATCTAATCCTCCTTCTCCTCTCGTGTCTCTAGCCATAGTTGCTGCACATGGCACGTAAAATTTAATTTAACAATAAATAAACAAAGTTTCCTTGCTGCAATCACAAATAATTCCCCTTGGTCATATCACTAGTAAGGACTGCTCTCATTCCATTCCATATTAAAACACAGAAATCTCTTTCAAATTCTACTAATGTTACTGAGTTATGCTCATTTCACGAGAGTTTAAATCATTTTGTGAATTTTACACCAAAATTTAGCTTCGCAAAGAGCATATAAGTGAAAATGAACAATGTTGTCGTAAATTTAAATTTTTTCTATTTTATCTTCTTCGCCGCTCCGATTTTTCTCCGTCTTGGTCTGTGTGTTTTCCTCTTTCCGCTTTCGCTTTCGCTTTCCAGTTCATGTAGGTTTATTTAATATGCTGACTTTTCCTTTTGTCGGTATTTCAAATTATTAAATCTCACATTATTCTTCTTTTTTTTTTACTCGTCGACGTTCGATTATATTTAATTTAATTTATTCGGTTAACAAATTTTAATTATTTAAACTAGAATTTAAATCGCACGCTAGCTCCCCATGAGCAGATAGCCATTTTGAAGGAATGGCGTTGGTTATTATTTGGACGACTTGTTGTTTTTCGCAAAAACTTGTTAGTTTTAGTTTAGTTTTGGACAAAGGCTCGTGTAGGTCGACAGCTAGCGACGAGGGCTTTGTGTGTTTTTCTTTGTTATGCGTAGATGTGCGGAAACAACGTGTTGTCTATTTTCGGTTATTTTACTTTTAAGTCAAAGAGCGTAAATGTTTTGTTCTTTCAGTTTAAAGTGATTATTGTAGTATAGTTAATCGACAATTCGCTAAAATTAATTTTGTTGTGTGACATTAGTTGAATAGGGCAATGTAATTTTGTTTGATTTTTACTTTTTTTTTTTTTTTTTGTTTATTCATAGGTTCGTTTCGTTATTTTCTTTCATTCGGCATTTGTTAATTCTTTTGTGACCTGACACGCATCGAGGGTCTATACGAGCTAATTATTTTCAGGATTGACTACTTTCTAATACATCGCGTGAAAACTATCCGAGTGTAATTATTTCGGTTCTTTAATTTGAATTTAACTTTACCTATAAGAATATATATATATATATATTTTTTTTTTTTTGATTATTTTATTTATAACAGACAAGGAGCGATAAAAAGTATTTTCAATATCAGAAATCACAAATTATATCAAATAGAGTACTTGAAAATTACAATCCCGATTTACGAATAATTTTATCATGTGATACATTCCAAAAAGGAATTGGTGCAATGCCAATGTTTTATTATGTATTCCAATTATGGATAAAGCTACAACATTTTAAGAATACACACTCTCATAACTATACTTAATGCAGCCTAAAACAATTCATAAATTTACTCTCATATGGAAAATATTTATCATACAGCAATGGGCGATTATTATCCAAAGTTATCGGATTTATGTTTGAAGGTTGCCCTTTAAAAAAGGCCTCTGATAACAATCTATATACATTTCACACAAAAAAAAAGGGGATTGCTAACTTATAAACAAAGTATCTTACTTTTTAAAATACACCTAAGACGGTGTAGAAGAACAACCGTTTTCACTAATACTTGTATCTTCTGAGAAGGTTTATTCTACAGTATATATGAAACAGAGACCTGTACAGCTGTTTTTACTGCATAATTCAAAGACTACCATAATGTTTCCACGGAACGTTTTATTATTATTGTTACTATTATTATTATTATTATATAATCACTAACTTTATGCGAATATGTATTTTTTTTATTACATTATTTCATTTGTTTCTTATAGAGGAGGGTTGTGTTGTGCTTAGGTTTACATGAAGAGTATTAGCGAAAAATGATTACGTCAAAAGGTAATAGACATACATGCCTATTAATGTTGACATCCGTGGAATAAGAATTGATATAGGGAAAGGTCGGGTAAGGCGGGTAACCACGGACGTGTAAATTTCTAAGAAACTAAACGCATCGCGTATGTAAAGCGTTATTGCGAATATGCGTCTTCTAGGGTAGAGACAAATTCACTTCAGTTGCGGCGTAGGCACCAAGTAAGTCAACTGTGAGAGAGTGTTTTGTTCTCGCCCAAAAATTTTCGTCATTCCTGATAAACTTAATTGAAGATTTTCAAGCACAATACCTAAATATGTTTAATTTTCTATTGTTTAATATTGTTGGAAATAGTATAAATTTACCGGTTTTAAAATAGTATTTGTAACATTTCTTGTACAATTTAAGAGATGTGTTTTAAAATTTGGCATGATAACGATCGGGTAGCCTCGAACACGATAATGTCGGGTACCTCTGGACATCTTTTTATGTTTTGAATTTTGCAATATTATTTTAACAAACTTCAATTGTTTTGTCAATTTGCTTATTTATGGAAAGTATTTTTGAAGGGTGTTACTATTGTTGCAGAAAGACCTGAAATATGCCGAAATTTAAGGGAAGAATAAGTGAAAGAGGAAAATGAGGCGACTATGTCCGGTGTTTCCCGCCGTTTATTGTATCGCCAAAAAAAATATGACCAAAGTATACTCGTTATATTTCTTTAAAAAAATGTGATATGATTACTAATTCTTAATCAATATGATTAAAGAAGTTTCGAATTATTTTTTAAGTTCATAATAAAGAGGTATTTTTTGTTTATTAGTCTTTTTATTTGCAATTATTTTAAGCGTCCAGGGCGCTAACCGACCTTCCCCTATACAAAAAGTTTTTGTTATAATGCGCGCTCTATTGCATTTGCATATATTACAAACATTCAGTATACATTTATTCATATAGAATTCTTTATCGTTCACTGTTTTGCATGCTTCAAACATGTAAACCAAACGTTTAATTTTTACCGCTACAGTTATAATGGTTTGCGCCTTTTTTAACAGCTTCACATGTAAATCTGTAATTGTCTTGCGGTTATGGATGATAAAATTCATTATAGAACATAAACATAGTATAATAAACAAAAAAAAATTAAAAAAAAATTTAAAAAAGAACAATTTTCTGAAACTGGTTGTTTCAAAGAAAATTAAGAAATCATTTTATCTAGTTTTGTGTGATTCCAGAAAACTGTGTATTTATTTAATTGTAATAAAAAAACTTTTTTTCTTTTTTGAAGTTAGTTATCTTAAATTTACATATTTTTATTTATTTCTTCTTGTTCCTTAAACCCTCGAGAGGGCGTAGTGGTGTTATGAAACAGCCACATTCGTCACCATCCTGCATGCTGACCTCTCTTGAGCACTCATCAACACCTCGTGCAGGCTTAAGCCGATTAACGATTTTAGTTGATCAGTTCATTGTGCTCTGGGTCTTCCTTTTCTCCTTCTACCATTTACTTTTCCGGTTATTACCAGGCGTTGTAATGAATTAGTATCTCTGCGCCACAGGTCCAAAAAAACCGAGAAATCTTTTCCTAATCCCGCTGGCTAGACGCATTTGTACATTCAATTTATTGAAGACGTATTCGTTGGTTTTTCGGCCTAACTACGATATTCTTAATAGTCTTCTATATGACCAGGTTTCAAACGCGTCAATTGTGCTGATGCATTCAGCGATGAGGGACTAGGTTTCGCAGGCATAAGTGGCGATAGGAAAAACTAGACTATTTAGTAAATTTATCTTTGTGTTTAATGACAGTGCTTTATCCTTCCATATCTTTGACAATCACAGATCTGCGCGCTAGTGTTAGTCTGCGCTTTATAGACATAAATTTCCGTCTTTGTTAATATTGAACCAAGATACATAAAATTATTCACGACCTCGAATCCGCATAATTTGCCTTTGGTCTCACTTCTTTCATCGATTATCACTGTTTTAGTTTTAGATCTGTTAATCAATAATCCATAATCCCTACATCGGTCTTCGAGTCTATCCATGAATTTTATCATTTTTCTTTAGAGCTGCTTATGATGACAATATTGTCAGCGTATCTTCAGTTATTAATTGTTTTGCCACCTACCGAGATCCCATCATTCGAATCGTTCAGTGGTTGTCGCATGATATATTCTATATATATATGTTAAATAGTAATGGCAACAGCAGGCATCCTTGCCTCACACCCTTTCTTGGCTTAAAATTAAATGATTTTATATTGTTCATATATACAACCGCCGACCTGCTATCATATAGCTGTTTTATTAGACATATTAGGTGTTCAGGTGTTTCCATATCCTCTAATACAGACCATAATTTATCCCATTTGATAGAGTCAAATGATTTATGGAAGTCTATAAAGCCCATATACATTGTCATATTAAACTCGCGAGCTTTCTCTATTAATTGTCTAGCATTAATAATCTGATCTCTAGTACTCTTGCCTGGTATGAATCCAGTCTATTCCGGCGAAATTTCCTTTAGGGGATCCGCCTTGTTGGGGTGGTGAAGGGGCTCAGTAGTGTTCAACGAGCCTACTAAGCAATGCCGTCGGCAGTGTATACTCTTGGTAGGGCCAACGAAGGCGGTAAGGTTAGTAGGGGAGGATATGAAGCTAACGGATCCATGGTGTTAGTCAGCAGCGGTATCATTACTCCTTCGAGGCTGGTGAAGAATGACTTTATTCGAGGCTTGACGGAGATAGTCACAGGCGAAATTACATATTAATTCCATGCGATCAGGTAGGCAATGGAAAACCAGCTGATTATTTTTCCACGAGAGTGTTATGGAGTGGTCAATTTTTGTTTATAAATAGAAATAAGTAGTTTGAGAAGCTCAGCGAATTTTCGTGTTTATGATATTTTGTTAACAACTAATCTGCTCTTTTGATTCCCTGAATAGCTTCTTTTCGGTTTTTATTTTAAAGAAGAAAAAACTCGTGAAATCAATTTGTTGATTATGTTTTGTTTTAAAATGGCACCTCTGTTTTGGTAGTTTATTACGATTGATTAATTATGCCTATAAATACGATTTCGTTGATTATTAACCTTTTGTCACTGTTACTTATTTAAATTTTTGTTTTTAATGTTAGCTGGCTTATCTATAGTTTTATAAATAAATTGCCACTTCAAAATATTTAATTTTTTGGAAGTATTTAAAAGTATATTTATGGTTACACTTTTTTTAAAACTGAATTTATTCAACGTATGTTTTTGTAGATATTGAAGGCATTAAATATTTTAACAATTACGAATTACATAAAAAATATATAAAAGTCTGACATTTGTGCACTCACCAGGCCGAATTAAAATAAAGTCACAAATTACCTTAAGGACTTACCTTTATATAAATACAATAGAAATTTTGCAAAACAACACACAAAAGAGATCATGATGCGAACATAAGATTAAACATTAAAATAGAATGGAGGAAATTGTTACTGTTAACACGTTTTAAATTTGTTCACATGTTTCCCTTAGATTGCAGTAATTAACAGAGGTGATTAGCATTCTGTTTACTAAAAGTATAAACTACGAAAATAAATTAAATTATAAATATAGCAAAACAAGGAAAGCATAGAACGATGTCCTAATCCCTAGTAACGTTTTCAGATCTAGTCCATCAAAACTTGACAGTAAAAACACTGTAGCAGTACAAATTTATAAACTACATTGGGATATTTTGGAAACAAGTTAGTTACATGCAAACAAGATTTAAAAATTTGAGAAGTTTTTTCATGCATTAAAGAGGAGAATTTATCAACATACTCGTAAAAATGGGAAATATAGTTTTTATGACAGAAAAAATTAATTTTTTATTTTTATTCTATATTTAAGTATAGGAATATAATGTATATTGTGCTAAATGATTCATGTTGCTTGCTATATTTATAGTTATATTTATTTTAATAGTCTTTAATATTAATTTTAACGAATTTAATAAATATTTTACATAGTGCAAAACAGTTTTTCAGTTTTTGCACTTACCTCAGCTACTCCTGAATTCATCACTAGTATCTTATGTGAATGCATTACTGTGTGCAAACGATGAGCAATCGTTAGAACAGTGCAGTTCTTAAATTTTTTTTTAATAACGTTCTGTATCTGTTGATCTGTCCTGAAAAATTAAAAAAAAAAACATATAAATTCTAAATACATAAAATTATTATTCAATATTTGCATATGTATCCTTATTGTAATAATAATAGTTCAAAAGAGTGACATTGGGTTATGTATCCAATTTGGATTACCTTCTGCTTCCATCATCATAAAAATAAAAATTAAAAAATTACTACAATATAGATCACGCTAAGTGATTTAATCGTAAGTTACACGTTTTTAATTTCACCGTTAAAAAAATTTGTTGCGCTTTTAAAATTATTGTATTTTTTTTTTTTTTTTTTTTTTTTTTAAATTTAATGGTCCATATCTTTTTGAACTATAGATCACTTCCTGTTTTCTTTTTCATCTTTACACACCTCACATTCTGGTTGTCCTGTCATATGCAATGTTAATCATGTTTTGTTGAATGCTATCACTCATTCTTGAATGCTTTCTCCTAATAGCAAATGCAGAGGAACGAGACACCATTTTTTGAGGTTTTTTAAAATTTTAAATAAACTGCGTTATTACGGGCACATGCAGGCGGAAATGTAATTGTGGCCATGAAGTGTGCAAAGAAAAAATAAATGGGATAAATTTTTACCAAACAAAAAAGTGTGAATTATTCTTCCAATCTAGAAGCTGATTTAAAGGCGATCAAGCTTATCGATTACCCAGGGTGGACAATTTCAGGAACAGTAAATTTGGAATGATGAAATTCCATATGTGTTCCACACAAACACAAAATAACTTTTCATTTGATAAATTTTATTCATGTAATGAAATATCGCAGTATATTTTATTCAGTGGAAACGTAGCTGGTTTTATGGAATTTTTCCAAATGAAAAATAGAATATGATGAGTAGAATAATAGATCCGTGAGAATCAGTGGAGTATAGTATTTACCAAAGTAAATTTAAAAAAAAAAAAAAAAATGCGCTGCTATTTCTTCTCTGGCAGCAGAGATTAACTGAACTGTAGAAACAATTTTTAACTTGCCAATGGAAATCTGAGAAGTTAATGTTAAGAAAAATGCTTAATGTTTAAGACGTCCAGTCACCCATCAGTGTCAAGTAATAGTTGAATTCCGATTTTATGATTTGCTCGCTTTCACGTTATGTTTGCCAGGCGCTGTGAGTACTTTTTGAATGTTAGCGAGTCGCTAAGAGCGCACTGAGAAGCATATACACACCTACAACAACAGTGTAAATAGCCAATCAAATAAAATGTTTAACAACCAAAGTCTACTTTAGTTAAATGACCAAAATGTATTGTACACTACACATTTTTTTCAGTGAAACTGTGACTATGTTACCATTACTTTATCCCAGTGAAGTAACGTCCACCTACCTATTTTTAAATGTGCTTGGCAAAATGCGTTGCAAAGTTCTATCGACTGCAACAAATGGAATGTGAAACAGGAGCAGCAATGAAGCAAACCAGCAGAATTAAATCGGCAATTTAGAGAAGTTTGTTAATGTGAGCAGACGTATTGTTTTTTCTTTCGATTTCTTAATGTGACTGCAATTTCCTTTAAATAATACATTTAAATTTTTTTTATCTGCATATATTTCATATTCACTTTATAGTTTTAAAGTTGTGTTACTCAATAATCGTTTTTATTTATTTATATTTTGAATTCGTTTTGCATTATTCCTTTTTGTTGTTCAAAAAATTATGTCCTTTATCAAAATTTAAATATAATTTTTTTTACATAACTTTAACTTTTTATTTTTTGGAGCTTTTAAAAAGAATTTGTTTTCTTAATTTGTTTTCTGTTTGTGCAGTTGCCATTGTATGCCGAATTAATTCTATTTTAACATTTTTCAAGTCATCTGCATAGGATATTAGATTGCAATTAATGTTTAATATTTTATGTAAATTGAGTTTATTTTATAATCTTCTTTTAGTGGTAAGAAATGGCCCAGAAATGCATTACATTTTTCTTGATCATTAGTGATTTTCCTATTATGGAGTGTGATTTCTGGGATTTAAAATTGTTTATGTTTTCCTAGGAGAAATTTATATGGTTTGCCCCAAGTATTAGATTCTGAGATAGAACGTTTAAACGAATTCAGTTTGGCTCGCATGATTGATTTTTTGTAATCTTGGTTTAATGTTTAAAAAAAAAAAAAAAAAAAAAAAGATGGCATTAGTAATTATTAGTTTCAATGAGTTCTTTGTTTTATTTTTGATTTTCCTAATTGTATTAATCTGTACCTTAAGTTTTTGAAGATCTTGTGTCCATCAATCATTAATTTCTAGCCTAGCTATTCGTGAAGTATTGTAAATGCTGTTAATTAAGTAAGAGTTAAGACATGCAACAGTACTATCAAACCTAAGCGAAATTTTGCATGAAACTATGTTCTGTACAGTTTTATTAACAATATCACAATTAATAGCTTTAATAAGTTTAGGTATATCACATCATACCATAGATTTAGCACACGATCGGCATAAATGGCGACGTGTTGTATCTTGCGTCAAATAAGGTCACGACATCCGACTTGGATAACGAAATGGAAAAAATATCTGCCTTCAGAAATTCAGTTTTATTTTCGTTGTTGATATTGTTATTTAATAATATAGAGGAGAATTTGTGGGGGGTGAGTTCCGCATAATGTATTTTGAGATTAAACAGGGGTTTAATTCTATGTGTAACTATGAGGTAATCGAAAACGCTTTTGAAGGTAGGGGTATTTCTATTAATTATAGTTAAATAGTTACTATATATTAGATCATATAGAAGCTCGGAATCTGTGTTTGATTTAATTTTGGTTTCAGGGGAAGGCAGATGGATGTTGAGGTCCCCAGCATGATTAGGAATCTACAGTAGATCTATTTCAATTGAGCAGAACAAGGATAAACTGTAAATCAGATTGTAAATGAGAAAAATGAAAGATCCAAAAGAAGACAATGGTCGCTTTTAAGATACTTTGAGAGTCAGATATTAAAAGAAATTTATCGGAAAGGAAGGGAGAAGAAGGAAATAAAAGTGTTTGCATGAAGTATGGTTGTAGATTCAGCGGTCGAAAAGTTAAATACAGTTGTGAATTAGTGCGTTCGTTCTTATCTCGTTCACATTGTAAGTGATAACGCGCTGGTTGCTTGTCAACCAACGATGTTGCCCCGCACCCCCCCTCCGCAAAACCCGTCCGGTCCTTGTTCGGTAAGTCAGCCATTACAACCTGCTAGCGCAAGTCATTCCGATCAACTTCCGATTCGACCGTTATCTCCGCGGCACACAGGTAATAATGTTACAATTGTTAACTCGCCGTCCACAAACCGGCCTGCGTTCGATCCAACTTCCGATATTAATCGTGCGTTTAAACCGATCGCTCCGCTTACCATTTTACGCACCGCAAATAATGATTATCAACTTGTAAATAAACGTGCACACTCTAGCGGCACAAGTGAAGAAGAAAATCACACACATAAACTCCTAAAAGATGATAACACCTTATGTTTAAAAAATAAAAATCACACTAATCAGAAAAACGCTAATAAAAATAGTAAGCCAACACTCTACAAATATAATCGCTTTCAGTACCTCGCAGAGGAACCTACTGATACTGACTCAAATCAGGATATGTGCTGTGAAACAATAAGTCCAGAAAAAGTATGTGATGAGAATATGCAGCAAAAAGTTACAAAAACGATCCCGATAAATCCTCCCCCAATCTTGGTTAAAAACATTACAAATTATATGCAATTTATAAATGAACTGAAGCTCTCTGAGCCAAATCAGCCGTTCGAATGCAAAGCAACAAAAGGTGGAATTACTATAAAACCGGCCACTCCAGAATGCTATAGACATATTGTACATATTTTAAAAATAAAAAATGTAAACTTTTTTACCTATCAGCTATCGCAAGACAGGAGCTTCCGCGTTGTCCTCCGACATTTGCATTACTCCACGCCAACTGAGGAAATAAAAGCGGAACTTGAAAAGCATGGTCACGCAGTAAAATCAATAACCAACATTCTACATAGGAAAACAAAAAACCCTCTTCCACTCTTCTTTATCGATCTTCATCAATCACCATCTAACAAAGAAATTTTCAAACTGAACAACCTTTTTCATTCTGTGGTAACAATAGAAGAACCAAAAAAATTTCAACAAACGCCACAATGTACAAGATGCCAGAACTACGGACACACGAAACAGTACTGTAATTTACCTTACAGATGTGTAAAGTGTGGTGAAAAACATGAGTCAGCTAAATGCACAAAGCCTTATGACGTTCTTCCAAAATGTGCCTTGTGTCAAGGGCCACATACAGCGAACTACAGAGGGTGTCCTGCCTATAAGGAGGAACTAACATTCTTAAATCCATATACAAGAGGACTCAATAAAATACACAAGACCATTAATACAAGTGCGGCAAATTTTCCGCCATTAAACAGAATAAATTCGCAAATAAACAGCACTACCCAAGTAACAAGACCGACTTATTCAAAGGTAGCAAGAAATCATATGCCAGAGCAACAACGTAATCTGGACCAAAGTCCTGAGAAAGCGCATATCTCTGACTCCTTATCATCCTTTTTAAATGAATTCAAAATAATAATATCTCCATTAATAAATCTCCTCACTAAAGTCATAGAAAATCTATTACAAGCGAAATGAATACACCTGCTACCGTTACTCAGTCATCTCTTTCAGTAGTGTTATGGAATGCAAATGGAATACTTGGAAAGAAAACCGAATTGGAGATTTTTCTTAAACAAGGACGAATTGACGTAGCGTTAATAACGGAAACGCACTTAACTCCAAATAATAGATTCTTTATAGCTGATTATATCACTTACAATTGTAGTCATCCGGATGAAACGGCTCACGGCGGAGCAGCTATTCTAATAAGAAAGGAAATAAAACACTTTCTTTCTTACTCCAGCTCCTCTCCCCAAATTCAAACTATCTCAATCACGTTAAACAGTTCTCGATTTGATTTTTCACTCGCAGCAATGTACTGCCTCCCAGGCTACAAAATAACTGAGAATGAAGTTGCTCAACATCTAATAAAAATGGGAAGAAATTATATATGCGGAGGCGACTTCAACGCTAAACATACTTACTGGGGATCAAGACTAACAAACCCCAGAGGTAAAATTTTCAGGAAAATCATTCAAAATTTAGGCCTACATATTATAGCCTCGGATGAACCCACATACTGGCCATCGCACGCAAACAGGTTGCCAGACATACTTGACTTCTATATTGCTAAAGGTGTAAAAAAATATTATCATTCTTGCAAATCCACGGCGGACTTATCCTCGGATCACGCTCCTGTTAAACTAATAATAGATTCTATCCCTATAGAAACCTATTCTAAGCAGCAGCTAACGAATAAAACAACAAATTGGGATCTACTTAATGCTCTCCTTAACAACTGTTTAACCAACGTTTCTCTTAGAACAAAACAAGATATTGACAGCCGAGTGGAATATTTAACTGAATCCATACAACTAAGTGCTAAAAACTCCACAAATTTTCCAAATAGTTTCAACAAACGTAAAGTGCACAGTCTTCCAGCAGAAATTCGCGAGCTCATAGCTGCAACTAGAAGAGCACGAGCCAAGTGGCAGCGTTTCAGATACCCAAGCAATCGTAAAGTATACAATCTTCTAAGAAACAATATGAAAACTAAAATCATGGAATACAAAAATGCATCTTTCCAAATACATCTTAAAAAACTAAGCACAAAAGACAATACACTTTGGAATGCAACAAAAAGCATCCTGAAAGAACATAACTCAGACTATCCTATGCAAAATGACTCTGGGAAATGGGTTAGAAGTGAACGCGAGAAAGCATGTTTCTTTGCTGAGCACTTATCCGGAGTTTTCAAGCCGCACGGAGAAATGCAAAACAAAAATTTTGAGGAACAAGTTCAACAATACTTAAAAATTCCACTTGAATCCTCTCCGCCAGTTAAAGCATTCTCACTTACAGAAGTAGAGCAAGAAATTCGGCGTTTACCAGCCAACAAAGCTGCAGGCTGTGATGATATAACCAATGATATACTAAAACACCTAAACAGAAGTGTTCTTATTCAAATCCTTCACCTGTATAATGCTGTAATTCGCACTTCTTACTTCCCTGAAGCTTGGAAGAGGTCAGTGGTAATTATGGTTCTGAAACCTAACAAACCAGCTAATAAAATTTCGTCGTATAGACCCATAAGTCTCCTGTGCTCAATGGCAAAAATTTTAGAATCACTTATTTTGCGGAGAATGCAGATAACGATACAAGAATCAAAATTAATTCCTACTCATCAATTCGGATTCAGGAAGCGTCACTCCACTATCCACCAGTGTCATCGGGTGGTTGATGCGATTTCTTCTTGCTTTCAAACTGGTCGTTACTGTGCAGCTGTTTTCCTTGACGTGAGTCAGGCCTTCGATAAGGTCTGGCATCAAGGACTACTATTCAAGATTAAAAAATCGTTTTCAGCGAAAATTTTCACTCTCTTAGCTTCATACCTTGAAGCTAGGACTTTCCGAATACGTCACAAATCCGAATACTCTGATTGGTACCCGATATTAGCCTCTGTACCACAGGGCAGTGTGCTTGGTCCAGTATTGTACTCCATCTTCACTGCGGATATTCCAACAACAGCGTATTCATCAGTCTTCACATATGCGGACGACATGCTTCTTATGGCTGCGGATAGGAGACCGGAAATTGCTGCCCAGTTAATACAACAGCACCTTAAGGTATTAGGAAGATGGTGCACAAAGTGGAAAATAAAAATTAATTCAACAAAATCAGCCAGTATAACTTTCTCTCTACGCAAAGGAGTGTGTCCACCAGTTCTATATGAACTTGAACCAATTCCACAGTTAAATTCAATTAAATACTTGGGCATAATCTTAGACAGAAAGCTCACTTGGCTACCGCATATATTGCATTTACGTAAAAACCTCGATGCATGTACAAGAGCCTTATACTACTTAATTGGAAGAAAATCTAACTTATCTTTGGAAAACAAAGTCCTAATATATAATACAATTCTGGCCTCAAAGTGGAAATACGGAATCGAACTGTGGGGTACTTCCGCAAAAACTAACTGTAAACGTATTCAACAATTCCAGTCGAAAACATTGAGGTCAATGTGTAATGCTCCATATTACGTAAGCAATGAACAAATACATCATGACTTGAACGTGAAAACAGTAGCAGAAATTTATCAACAAAATTATCAAAACTTTTATCAGGCGTTACAGATGCATGAAAACCCGTTAATTCGAAGAATGTTCACTACAACGCTACCGGACAGACCGCGCAGAAGGCTAGGAAGGAGGTTGTGCCGTGATATCCTCAATATATCAGTAAGCTGAACAACTTAGCACACAGCTGACTGCTCAAAGGAGCTACTGCTGAATAACTTATAAATTCCTGTTAATAGGCTCCCGCACATGTGCTAATTGTTAATACATTACAGGTGCACATTGGAAAAAAAAAAAAAAAAAAAAAAAAAGATTCAGCGGTAAAGATAGAGCAGCTGGAAGAATTGAATGAATTATAAAGTAATTAAAGTATAAAAGTTCTACTTCGCTGTTTTAATATGTTAAGGGAAATGGTGCTTCTACCGCTTCCATTAACACAACTTCACTCGAATTCTGCTGTAGCAGTGAATCCTTGTACTGCAGCTAATTTAAGCGTATCCACTTCTGCTATTAACGATAAGATGATTTTAATTAAAATCTTAACTTTATTGATGCGTCAGAAGTGTATTCAGAATTTTGTCCTGGGCCTGACGATGCAAAATTTATCAATTAAAATATGTAATTGAATAATAACTTGTATATTGCAACATTACCGGTGACCAGGAGAAAGTTAGAGGGATGTGAAAATAAACTATTGAGTTGTACAAATGAATTCTTTGAGTCGAGTGCACTCAAAAACTAGATAACTATAAAATATCATATTTAGAAATATGAATAAAAAAATTGGAAGTATACAAAGGTTTTTTTTTTTTAACTTTTGTATTTTAATTAGTTTAAATGTTTTCGAAGTGAACTAAGTTATGTAGATTTACTAGCTAACTTTAAATATAAAAAGTTTAAAGAAACGTAGGGCAGTGTTTATTATATAAATTCTGAAAGAAAAAAAAATTATAATGAAATGTTAATGCGAGAGAAAATAAATATAAATGCAAAAAATTGCAGCGGGCGAACATAATATCATCACCAGGATCCTTTTTTAAAGCAATTTAACATCCAATATAAAATAATATCAGTGACAATTGAAATCCTTAATTTATTACAACGGGCAAAAAAGGCAATTTTTTGTAGGAGCTACACAGTGTCAAACGAAATAACTTCACACATCGAGCGGGGTAAAAGAAGTGGCATATCCTTCACCACTACTTGACGCGTATATCTACAAAGTTTGTATATAAAAATAAAAATACTGGAAAAATGAAAAAATATTTGGAATAAGATCTCACTAACAAATAAGTTTCTAGTCATGAGGAGCTGCATAAAACCCGTTGATTCTACAATAAAACCATTTAGAAGAAAATACATAGCAGTTTGTAGACTAAAGAATAGGACATAGCTGATTAACGCATGTTTACATTATAGGGATAATTCTGCAGCCAACACTTGGTCATATTATTTTCCATTTACAATCTATTGTATCGTGCAAACATTAAAAAATATATATCACACTGAGAAAATCTACCTTTCACAGTATCTGTCTGAAATATTCGATAAGAACCATAAAGCAAAAACCATCCCGATGAAGTTTGTATAAGGCACTGGAGTAGTGTATGTTAACAAGTCGTTATTTTTTGAATGTGTTAGAATTCAAAAGGAGAAAACCAATACTAATTTTAAAAAAATGAACTACTAAAATCAAACATTGCAGTTTGTATTCGATTTTTTGATTTAGCATTTTAGTTAGTATTGTTATCCTTTTATATTTTTATGTTATGTATGGTTTAAATAGAAGAAAAACTTGCTCCGCTCAATCTAAATAGCCCTAATAGTAAAAGTGTTTTGTCGCGAGTCTGAGTTGTCCGTTATATTACTTACTTTGAATCAATGTTCGCCGTTGCTTCGTCCATAATTAATATACGATTCCGACTGGTAATTGCGCGCGCGAGACAAATTAACTGCCGTTCTCCTATACTGAAGTTATTTCCATTTTCGCTAATAATCATATCCAAACCTTTGTGCGCTACTAATTTATTTAACATTCCTACCTAAAAATAAATAATTTATTAGAGAAGCCATATTTACTCAGTTATGCTTAGTGCTTAATTTCAACCTCGGCTATGGTTTCGGTTACTTTTCGACTAATCATCGGTTTTGATCAAAATTAAGCCGAAAGCTTAACGAACTTGGAAAAACGACCAGGCAAAGTAGAAATAAAATAATTTTTGTCTAAAATAAAACAGTTTTCAACTGTAATATGAATATATGAAGTAGAACGTTCAATAATTTAAATTACTAGTGTTCGCCCATTGGTCGAAATTCGACCATAATTATTATTAAATATTTAAGTAAAACATATATGAATTTGCAAATTTACAAAAAAATTTTTTTCTACTCTTATACATTCGCTCATTGTATATCTGAGATATACTTACAATACAAAACAATTCAGTACTATTATAATTGAATAAAAAACAAATTCAATAAAATAACGGTAAATCACAATTTGAAAACCCTCATTTATTGATATTAAATGACACCTTTTTTTTTTTTTTTTTTTTATACGTCATACCAGCACAACTTGCTGCAAACAACGGCGATATTGTAGCAAGAGGAACTAATGATAATAAAATCCACCTTAAGACTTAATGCACTGTAAAAAAGCCAATAACGATGATTATTAAGAAAAATTAATTAAAATATTTTAATAAGAACAGATTTATTGGCTATAGCGATTTATTTTTTCATGTTTTGTATTCATTTTTTATTTAAACAAGAAAAAAAATATATCTGTTTCCAAAATTTTGTGTACTGATAACACTAAAGATCGTCAATAGGTACTAAATAAAAAAAAAAACAAAAAAAACAGAGAGATTTTCTTTTGGTACTGAACTCTTTCGTTTTTGCCTATTTATATGTAGATTTAGCTATATCTTTTATATTTTTTTATCTTTGGTATTGCTCTTGGTTAATTTGAAATATGAGCTCGATAGAATGATTCAGTATCTTATTTCGTAAATAATAAAACGTTCATACTACATTCCTTTTTATTTCTTTTTTGGGTTCGCCAATACAAGGACATTGGTCCAAGAATAGGAAAGGGAAAGAAACCAGAATGAGATATTTATAGCATTAGCGATAACAGACAGAAAGGATCCAAGGGCTAGTTTTTTTTTTGTTTTTTTTTTCTTTTACATCACACCGGTCCTAAGACCATAATTGACGAGGCTATTATTTTATTTTTATTTTTATTTATTTATTTTTTTCATGCTCCGTTACCCAGCGGCAGCATAAGCATTAGTCGATCGGAAAAACTGATTACTATAATTTGGAGTTCATTCCTTTCACATCCAAGATGTTAGTGGCGGAGTTATCTTCTGCTTCTGATATCTAATACTGTTTACTATAGCGCTGGATTTTGTTCGTTCGACGGCTGAGGTATTAACGACGATGTTATCTATCGCATCTGACACCTAGGGCGTCACCGGCCCATGTTCTTTTGAGCCTCCTTGGCTGATCCCAGCGACTGATGTTCGATACCTCTGGATTTTGATTGAGTTGAAGAGCCTCGTAAAAGTGTTTGTATTGTTTTAAGTATAAATCGTTTACGTATGGAACATCTAAGTCTGTATGTAGAGTGTGATTCGATACATAGTACGGTGCGTCTACCAATTACCTCAACGTTTTCGATTGGAACTGTTGAACCCTATTTAGGTTACTCTTCGCAGTGGCTCCATATACTTCTAATCCGTATCTCCAGACTGGCGCTATGACTGAAAGATAAACTAGCCTCTTGCATTTCAAATTAATTGTTAATTTTTTACCTAATATGCTGTTGAGAGGCTTAGTTCTTGAAGCCATTTTTTGCCGGATGAACGATATATGGCTTCTCCATGTAAGTCTTCGATCTAATATCATACCTAGGTATTTGATGTGATTTTCTTGAATTATGCGCTGATTATTTATTGTATTAGGGGGACAGTTTTGCACGTTTAGAGTGAAAGTTATTTGTCTGGTTTTTTGCTGGTTTAGTTTAATCTTCCACTTAAGCGCCCACTGCTGGATAACGGTTAAATGCTCCTGCGTCAACAAGGATGCGTACACTGGGTTTTTGTGCCGAGCAAGAATACAGATATCATCAGCAAAGGTAGCGATTACTGTCGTCCTTAGTACTGGCACATCCGTTGTGTAGATGGAATACAGGAGCGGGTCAAGTACACTACCTTGTGGCACTGATGCCTTTATGTTATTTGACAAAGATAATGATGAGTTTATCTCGACATTGAAACTTCTGTTTGTCAAATATGATACCATAACTGCATATAAGTCATTTGGTAAAATTAGTTTTAGTTTACATAGTAATCCTTGATGCCAAACGCGATCGAAGGCCTGTTCAATATTCAGGAAAATGGCGTTACAGTATTCTCCTTTTTCTAATGTAGCTGCTATTTTGTCTGTTATCCTATGTACCTGGTGAACAGTTGAGTGTCTTCCGCGGAAACCGAACTGATGATTTGGAATAATCCTATTTTCTGTTATTATCGAAAGTATTCTATCGTATATTAGCATTTCGAATATTTTAGAAAGCACACTTAAAAGGCTGATCGGCCTATACGATGAAGAATATATTGGATTTTTTCCCGGTTTTAAGATCACCAAAATTATTGATCTTTTCCAAGTTTCAGGGTAATATCTAATTCTTAGAATCGTGTTAAATACATAAGTAATTAAAGTGATCGTTTTCGATGGAAGCATTTTAATTATTTCACCTGTTATTTTATCGAAACCTGGAGCCTTTTTGGCTCGCAGTATCTTAATTTTAGCCTGTACTTCTGCAGGTGATATAAGCTTTGTCGGCTAGTTACACATAAGCAGAAGGAAAAGATAGGATGAAAGACGCATTATAGGGATGAGGAAGATCCCTTAGTAAAATTAGCATCAATAGAAGAACATTTAAATAAAATGTAAAAAATGAGAAAAGGAAAGAAGAAGAAGATGGCATGGAGAAGATTATAAGTGAGAAACAGTAAAACGATGAGGGAAGCAGACTGGGTCCAAAGTGTAGACAGCAGATTGTAGAGAAAGTTAAACGCCGCAAAGAGGGAAAGTTGGGAAACCAAGTTTGAGGTGGAAGATCCGGTTGAATAGACAGGTAGGAGAAGTCAAGGTTTGAAGAGGAATAAGGGTTGAATCATAATTTAGAATGAACGGCTTTGGAAAGAAGTTTAATATTGCGAAATTCAAAAATGCTAATAAATCTCTTGGAGGAAGATTCTCTGAGTCGCTGTTTTCGATTCAGATCAAAGTATTTATATATAAATTAAATATTAAAAGATAAGTACCTAATAAAATATTTCGATTTGGGTAGCTTTTGACTGCGGCTTCAGCTTTAACCCTTGTGTGACCAACGAAATAAACTGACGTTGTTGTCCAACCGGGATACACTCGGGTACTCATGTACAAATTTATAGCTAAAAGTCGACTGTAACTTAAAATAGTCCTGGGTATTAGACTAATATTGATTTATTTATTGTTAACGAAGGTTTTTAAGACAAATTCAACGGTAAGATTATATACAATGTGACCTTAATTATCCAAAGTCAAATATAATCCGTACCCAGCAAGACCGTAAATTCAGAGAAAGCCAGGTACGTTGAATTGAAAAGGGAAGCAGTAGGAGGGATCTCGATATTCTTTTGTACACAATTCTAAAACACCTTTGAAGAAAATTGATATATGTATTTGGATGGAATTTCAGTTTAGTTTCGATCGTTCACTCGGAGTGGCCAGACATATTGCAGTGTACCTTAGCACAGTCGTTACTAAGTGATACGATCGGATATTTTCGTGTATGTTTATTGAACATTTCTCAACGTACTTTTTTAAGTATTGTGTATATTTTTTGTAAACTATATAAAACCAACGGAAAACATAACCATCGGTGAGCAACTTTTTTCTTTTAGAGAAAGAATGTCGTTTACTCAGTATATTCCTACAAAGTTTACTAAATATGGCCTAAAAGTATTTTAGAGTGCGCATGCAAAGAATGGATTCCCGCTGAAAAGAATACTTTACAAAGGCGAGATAATATTCGAGATGTTAATCAGGGAGAAAGAATTGTCAAAGAACTTGCTGTTAGTTTTAAAGGATCTGACCGGAACATATGTACGGACAGATCTTTTATATCTTTTTCTCTGACCAAACATTTTCTTCCTCGGAACCTCACTCTCTCGTTGGCACTTTGAAACAAAACAAACCTTACTTCAAGAAATGAAAGTATCAAAATCAAGAGAGTTGCTGTTAATACTTTTTGGTTTCCTCGACAAAGTTACAATGTGTTCGTATGTGCCGAAGAAAAACAAAGCCGTAATTTTACTCAGCACGGTGCACTTTGATGCCGTAACCTCTACAGCTATTTCTATAAGTCGGTTGTTATCCAGATAACTTCTGACCACGAGAACCAACGACGAGATGTTCTAGTTGGATCGTGTCATATTTGCAACAAGCGGCCTATTCGCAAACGAATGAAGACAAGGAAGAGTTGCGTTGAATGGAAAAAGCCGGTCTGCGACGAGCATCCAATGACGATCATTAAATGTAAAGAATGCAGCGAGTAAATTCAGATTGAATCATTGAAATGTATTGATAAAAATGTATACTTTTCATTATTTTTTTATATATTACATGAAAAGTAAAAATCTGATGTTTTTTTTTTTTTTTTTTTTGGTAATAACGAAATTGTAAGATCTAACTATTATTACTAATATATTGGCTGTATTTAATAAATAAATAATTAAAAACCAATATTATTTATTAATACTTATACGCTCCTTTTTTGCATAAAAATATTATAATTTTATAAAATACTACGTGAATTCTATAGTTTTTGTTTGCGGGTACCCGGGTACCTCGGTTTGACTATACATGTACTTTTTTTCAAACTCAAAATTTTCTAAGTTAAATAATAATAATAATAAAAATGAGAAGTGGTGTCTAGAGGGGGACACCCGGTAGGAACGAAGTTCCTTTCACTTTTTGGTTGATATACAAGTATAAAGTCATTCGTAAAGTATACGATACAAAATGAGACACAATATAAATCCCGTACGAATTAAAACAAAAACAAAAAATAAGTTTAAATAAAATGTACACGTGTTTAGAATTGAGGTTATACGGTTGACCGCGCACAATGCTTGTTGCTGGAAGCTCGATACTCGCTCGCATGCACATACACACACACATCCGTATATGATAGAAAGAGACAGATGGAAAGAGAAAGAGAGTGAAGGTCACCTGGAGGACGCATAACGCTTTTTCGTGATCTGACGATTTTTGCCAGTTTACTATTACCTCCAAGTCGCGTAAAAGAACTTCGTTCCAAAAATAAATGCCTTATTCATTGTAAAATGAGTCAAATCGTGGGGATCAGGGAGGATTTAAAAATTTTTTTTAGAAAAAAGTTATATAATAAAATGTACGTCAATGAATACCCCGGGTACTCGGTTGATCACACAAGGGTTAACCAAAAATTCACTTTTCGCGGGACACTAATAATAACACTAGAGAAATTACCCTAATATTTTTCAGAGAGAATAATGCTGACTAATGGAAGAATAAAAAAACAAATGAAGTTAAAGAAAGTTTTTATTTTTATGGGGAGTTGAACGGTACAGAGTTTTACGTCTTATAACTAAATGTTAGACTACAACATAAAAATAAATTATAACAAAGTAAACCTCATAATAAACAAGTATCAAACAAAATTAATGAAACTGCTTATGTTGCTAATCAAACTAATATGTCATGTATTATTCACTTGGGAAGAGTCTTTCCCTGGTTTAGGTAGTGCGATGATTTTGATCGTCGTTGAAAATGACGAGTCGTGTATTTTATTTTTTGAATAGATTATTCATTTTTTTGTGCATGTTTTTTTATTTATTCACATATTTTCATTCAAATCTTTCTTGTAAGTTCAATATATATTATTCGTCTATCACTTTCACTTATTTGTTGCGCTTAACTTTCTGTCTTTGTTTCTATTTTAATGACTATGTTCTTTCAGTTATTCACAGTTTTTTAAGTTCATTTATTTATTTTTCATGTACTGCAAAAAGTTAAATATACTGAAAGAATCAATAGAATCAGTTGTTTCTGAGAGTCACAAAATGGCATTCAACGCATTGTATCCAACAAGGTAAGTGGAAACACTCTGATTATATAAGAACTTGCGTGGAATTATTTGATGACTCAATGGAATGAGCACGAAGATTTTACTAATGCATAGCAATTATCGTGTGCCATACGAAATATATGGTATTATTGTTTTGTGGTGGGGCTATTGGCCGATACGAAATGTCTAAATAATAAATTACTAACAATTGTAATGAACTTAGTTAATAAAATTTTTCTTTTCTTTTCATGAATTTCTTTACATGTACTAAATAAAGATTTTCAGTATATGTGCTCCACTTAGCTTTTCAAAATGAAATATTGAATATTATAAAATTATTTACATATACTGATGTGACGGAGGATAGAATTTCCAAAATCCCAGAAAATATGAACGAGGAATTTAAAAAAACATTCCCTAAAGGAAAAAATAAAGCTTTCCAACTACATTTACAAATTATCCCATTTCTTGTTTACTAACTTGTCAGAGGTTGAGATATAATTTTCAAGATCGACGATTCAAAAAAATTATCGCAAAATCGATAATATTAGTGACTTAAAAATTTTACGAAGGCACCATTGGAATGATTTTGCTACCTTCTTCGCGCTTTCGTCTTCATTTAGCTTTTTCTCCCAACTGTCATCTTCATCCTAATCTTAAATCCGTCTGTGATCCCAACCATATCTTCTTCGAGTGTCCTTCCTTCTCGTCTGAGCGCGCCATTCTCTTTTCTAGCTTGTAACTCCTTTGGATTTCCTGGTCCTTATTGCGCTTCGTACATCCTGTCACTTCCCTCACAGTCTATTAACCTTGTTCTTGGTTCCTTCATTTTGACTATTTCTGACCGAATCAGTATTTAGTTGACCTTCTCTTTTCCTGTCGCTGCTGGGTAGAGGTCCTCTGTTGACTTGTCCATAAAAAAAAAAAAAAAGATTTTAATATTATGAATAAATGCTGAGTAGTAACTTTTACATTAAAAAAAAGGAACGTTTTTACTTTAAATTACATTATGAGCGATTATGTAATAAAACCAGTGATAATTATTCGAGATTTTGGTGTTCATTATGATTGTAAATATAGAAATTATTTCATTCGTTTCATCCAAGATAGAACGTGCACGAATATTCAACGTTACAGAGTAATCCATGAAAATATTTAACCTTCCGTCATAAACCGTTACAGAAATTTGTTTGATTAAAATATCTCGTGTTGACCTCAAAAACTTAATGTATGAGCATATCTGTTGAACGGATTGTAAATAATCAGAATACTGGAAATAATTACGAATAATTTATGTTGCTTTTATTTATCTCGTTTAGTTTGCTGCTTTATGTGAATTATTTGTTTATTTATTTTTTCTTTCATTCAAACTCGACCATGTACATGTTTTGAACTTTGCTTTACAACAATTGGACTTTCGGAAACGAAAAAATTATATATATAGAACAAACAGACAGCTAAAACCGCCGAATTCAGATGGAAAACCATCTCATTATTCGACATTAACTCGTTTCGTAACATATAGCTATTTATTGTATAAATTTTCTTACTTCTGATAACGCATTATTCAGAACATAATCTGCGTGATTGGAAAAGGGATCTAGGTTTTGACGAAGAGATCCGGTAAATAATTTTGGACTTTGCGGTATTATTGAAATTTTTCTTCGAAGTACGTCGAGTCTTAAATTTGCCGTATCAACATTGTCGATTACTATATTGCCATCAATTTGCGCGAGTCGGAATAATGCGTTCACAATAGATGATTTTCCAGAGCCTGTTCGGCCCACTATACCGATCTGTTAAATAAAAATTAATGAGTGTAATATTCATCTGATATTTATAACAGTATTTTGTAATGGATAAGACTAAATCACGTTTCCACTTTTTACTAATTGAATTGTGTAAACAACGCATTCGTACAAATACTTTTATAATAAAATTACTGACTGGTCACGGGCTTTTGGATTGCACTGAAATTATTTTAAAATCAAACTTCTTTTATTAACACTGAGACAGGGCCGTAGCTAGAGTTGAATTTGAGGTAGGGCAACGGTGGTTACAGGTAGAGCGGAAGTAAAATGTTTACTCGATCTGATCTGGTGAATCAGTTTTCATCGTACTTGTGAGTGCGAGTGAGTGAGGTACTTCTACGATAATATGACCCGCCACTCCAAAAACCGAACCAATTTTGCATGTATTTGTGAAAGTATAACAAGGCGTCAAATGCATGTGTGCGTGCGCAGGTTGGTATCGAACGAAAACAAATACAATCGGTACTTTTGTGTCACTGAGCGAAATACTTACCTCTAAAGTCTAAACACTAACTCCTTCGTAGGGATATCGTTATGTACTCTAGAATTCACAGAAACAATAATTTGGAGGGGCGAGCCATGTTATCGTGGAAGATCTCTATTATTGTAGGTAGGTAATAGAAAAACATACGAGTACATTATTTCTCCAAACATATTACAATTAATATAATAATAATAAGTCCTCTCTTAAAACAGCTGAATTCTCCGATTCGTCATATTATTAAAAATGCAAAGGGGACTTCATTCAAATCAACTGACTTCGTTCTTTTCTTTTCAAAGGCAAGAAATTCCATTTCTGCCATTCTTTCGTGACATCGCCCAAAAACGGTGGATTCACAGAAAAAATACGAATACGTATACGAGGCAGAGATGAACTGGAAATAGATAATCAATAGGTAGTAACATATAATCCGCTACTTTCTAAACTTTCCTAAGCGCATATGAACGTAGAATACTGAAATTCAGTGAAATCCATCAAATATGTCTGTAAGTATGTGAACAAAGACAGTGACATGGCGGCATTTCAAATAGCCAAAGACAGTAAACAACAAAACAGAAACGACGAGATCTTCATATACCAAACGGGAAGACCTATCAACAGTAACAAAGCAGCGTGGCGGATTTTCGGTTTTCACATACGCGAACGCGAACCAACTGTGCAGCATTTAGCGGTACACTTGGAGAATGGACAGAGAGTTTACTTCACAAAAGACACCGCGAAAAAAATTGCAAGCGAACCACCTCAGAATACAACATTAAAAGCTTTTTCCCAACTGTGTCAAACGGATCCATTCGCGAAAACATCACTATATGTTGACGTTCCTATCTACTATACGCCGAACAAAACAAGAAAAATCTTTCAACGACGAAAACAAGGAATTCCAGTAGAAGACCATCCAGGAATCATAAAGACTGACGCACTAGTTTTTCCACCATACAAGACATCTATTTTTCTATGTTGAAAGAATTCATGTAACATGATGTATTGATCAAAAATTAAACGAATGAAAGTAATTTCCGAGATAGTCCTGATGACCATCATATGCAAGCGATGGTTACAGCAGTATCTTTTGGCTCCTAACATAGAACCCACGCTTTTTAATATTTACTTTATCAAAATCGCTTCTATTCCTCTTAGTTCTATTTCGTTTTTCTTCGGTGACCATGTTTTCATTTACTCCTTCAATCGCAATATCTTGTTAGCTAACTCTCGTTTTCAAAGCTCTTTAATGTTACCAAAAAATGCTTTTTCTAATAATCATCTCTTTATTTCTCCTCCAAAATCCTGGTATGTTGTCTTTACTCTTCGTCCTTTTAATCGTTCTTTGATTAGTCTTACCTTAAATGGCATTCCAATTCCCCTTGTACACTCTTTTCGCTATTTAGGAATCCTTCTTAATGGCCGTCTCTCCTTTCATAATCACATTAATCATCTGTATCCACCCTCCCTTAAAAAGCTGAATCTATTAAAAGATCTTTTTCATAGTGATCTCTCCGTATCCTACTTATGTTTTATAAAATTCTTATCCGCTCTGTACTGGACTACTGTTGCTGTATTTCTGGCAATTCTTCTAGGTCTCTTCTTTCAAAACTAGATCACATTCAAAATATCTATCTTCGTCTTTGCCTTGATATCTTGAGATCTACCCCGGTTTCAGCTATCCTTGCGGAATTCCGTATTACTCCTTTCTTCATTCATAGATATCCTATTTAGGTTACCGCTTTTTGATTAAGCGTCTGTCTGTTTATTTCTCTTTACTTGTTTTTTCTTAGTCCTCTATCGTTCATGAATGGCGGTTTACTGTTAATTAATGTGAATCCTTTAGCCCGTTCTTCCATTTCCAGCGGCAGATTTTTGGTCACGTTTTCAGCTCATAACACTGTTCTTCTTTCCCCAGTCGCTCATTTCAGAGTATGGCTCAACTCCTATATTCTTCTTCATTTTCTAATCATGTCTCTTTTTACTCCTCCATTTAGCCGTCCGCGCTCCATAATTTCGGTCATTTGTCGCCTTCGCTTTAATCCGTCTCTTTTCTGCATCATTTTTTCGGTTTCCATCTGATTCTACTCCATTTTTTCGTTTTCGTCTCTCTTTCATATATATATATTCCTCGTGAATTTGATCACATTTTATTCGAATGTTCCACGTTTTCTGCTGAATAATCGTTCTTCTATTTTTCTCTACTAAAACTCAGTATTTCTATTCAGTGCTTCTTATGTTCTTTCTTTTTACTTCTATTATTCCTGCTCTCGAATTATGTTTATCCTATATCCTTAAATGTTTAAGAATATAACTTTATTTTCTCCTTCTTCCTATTTCCTAGGCTAATGTTTTTGTTGACAAACCATTAAAAAAAAAAAAAAAAATTGTTTCAACTTTTCCCTGACCGCGATCATGTTTCAAGTCTAATAAACTCCGTAATTTTCCAGTTCTTATTTATCTTGGGCTCATTCACTCTCCTTAACGAAATCTATCTAAAAGAAATTCGGATTTGATTTCATTCTCGTATTAGTTCTTTGCTTCCTAATATTTAACTTGGCTATAATTCCACACTTATTTATAGTTTCTTTCTATAATCTGTCACGTCTACTCTTCCCGTTTCCTTCATGAAACGAATAGTGCAACATTCCATTTTACTAAGGTCGTGCCACCTTTAGGATATTTCGTTTATTCTTGCACATAAACGGGCTGGTGTGCGGGTTGGCGCCATATACTTGAAGTCTTCAAAAAGTCTTAGTGCAAGAATTTATGCTTCTAAATATATAAAATTTCCACGATGGTTAATATGAGAAGGAAAATCACTTGTGGACACAGTGTTAGTATAATTACGTTATTGACGTTTCAGATAGCTTACACCAACCGTCATCAGAACACAACCGAATGACGCGGTTAGTGTATGTTATCGAAACGTCAATAAAGTAATTATATTAACATGATGTCCACCGCAAATGGTTTTAGTTCTTATAATGTCTGTTCTTTTTTCTTACTTAGTAGTTTCAACGGTGCGTTAATAATTGTTGTCCATTTAATTCCAGATTTTCTCTTTCATATATATATATATATATATATATATTATATAAAGTAAAAAGATTAAAACAATTAGGAAGGCCAATAATGATAAGAGAAAAGCCGAAAATATTGCTAAGAAATGTATTACTGTGCCGTTTTATTTGTATTTTCAACCGAGAAATTCGTTTAAATTTAATGTTTTCCATTACTCGCGCTATGCAGCGCATTTGTGGATTTTCTTTTTTCCAATAGCAATAATAATAAATAAATAAATAAATAAATTCAAAAAAATAAATTGAAAGCTACCTTACTTTTAAATTCGCATTTCTTGAACGCCATTTCAATTTCAACATTTCTATTGATAGCTTAACCTTTTATCAATTCAGTTGCTATTATTCAAGTTCCTAGCTTAATAAATAGTATTCTGTTTCATTTCCGCAAAATTTTCCTTCCAATTTCTTAACGTTTGCCTTCAATATTAATAAATTAAAGTCCATTATTTTAGAATTTTCCAGTCAACTTAGTTTGGCGGTATAAATAACCGTGTCATTCTTCTCCTTATCGTATGTGTCGAACAAGTTAGATATCTATTTCCAAGTCTGTGAGCCGACTTTGTGAGTTAACCTTGTCATTAAAAATCTGTCTTAACAATATTAATAATATTCTTCTCAAGTTTTCTGATGTTTTCTTTCCTAGGGTTTTAATTATTCCTTCTTGAAATATTTTATTGTTATTCCCGTTTCTAAGGAAAATTCCTCTTTACGTCCCATTTCTTTATTACCTTGCATCAAAAAACTGTTTGAAGGTATGCTAAATGTTTTGATAGTTGAAACACAGTAATACATTTCTTAGCAGCATTTTCGGTTTTTCTCTTACCCATTATTGGCCTTCCTGATTGTATTAATCTTTTTATTTATCCGTATATGCATACATAAAAGATAAAATCTGGAATTGAATGGACAACAATTATTAACGCACCGTTGAAATTACGAAGTCTATGAAACTGAAAATTGACGCGTAATACGACGATACTTTATGCTGACGTCATATAAAAATACATTAAAAAAAAATCAAGTTTTTTTTGAAGGTGAAAAAGGCAGTAAACAACTAACAGCCACGCTACAGCCGAAACTACTGTACACCAGGTAATTGAAATTTTACATGAACATGGAGGTGTCGAAAATAAGGGCGCCTTTTTGAAAATTCGAAAAGCGAAAAAGGAGAAAAATAAGGTACAATTATTTAATCTAATGAAATCATTTTTAGGCTATTTTATTAGAATTGTAACCATAATTGCAATTTATCTTATTTGGTATGCGAATGTGATTCGTTTTTTTTTTTTTTTCTAAATGATAATTTTTCACCAATAATTTAGTAAAATTCAATACATTAAAATAAGTATCGCAGAATTTACTTTTTCTTCAGCTTCAATTGTTATATTTAATCCTTTAATGACGGCTGGTTGGTAGGGCCTATATCGTAAATAAACATTTACGAGTTCAATCTTTCCATCCGTTGGCCAATTTTGTTTCACTTGTTGTGCATCTGAAAATATCAGTACTTTTTTCTTCCATATCAAACCGCAAACAATTACAATAATAATTTGATAAACATGCTACAAATTTGTAATTTATTTCAGTGATTTATCGTCTTATTTACATAGTTGAAATACGGTAAACTAGTTTATAGTTTGTTTTCTTTAAATAAATAACATTATGCTGAAAATTAAGAACGTTTAAAATAATTCAATTTCTATTTTTTCATAAATAATTCATAAATATAGAGTTTTATTAGATTTTTTACTTCATAAATCTGCGTTTGTTTACATTTTGATAGAGTAATAAAAAAATTACTACAAATGAAAATTTTTCGCTATATAATTTGATGAAATAAAAACTGCGATTTTCCATTGATGTGTAGGCTTGTGTATAAAATTAACATTTTTTTTCAGAATAATTATACTGTTAAATTTAAAATTAATATTTAGAACTAATTGCAGATTGTGGTATTGACTAATATTTATAAGTATATTTTTAGGAATATATCATTCAAATGAAATGTATATACTACATACATATATGTATATGATGTATTTTCGAATATTTTGTTTTTGAATGTTATTTTGAATACGTTTTGAATATGTAACATACTCCTTAAAAAGTGATGAAATTTTCAGTTCACACACTTCAATCAGTTTATTATTCATGTGACATATTTTAATTGAAAAATCTGAATACTGTTTTTGTGATTAAAAATAGATTCGTATCATAGTCGTAGCCAGGATTTTGTTTGAAGAAGGATCAAATTAGATTTTTTAGCCTTGAGACTTATGAATGAATGCTAAGGAAAAAAGGTGTGGCATTTTTAAAAATAGAAGAGTCTCTGAATAGAGATGAGTTTTAAATTAATAAAAATGAAAGAAAATAAAAATTTATATTTGTAATCTTGCAAAATATTTTTATAAAAGTCATCTAGAATCTTTAGATTCGTAAGCAAATTTTTAAAGAATACGCATTAAGCGTAATTTCCATTCGATTAATTTTGCGCTATTGCAAACATTTATCAATTTTTGGACGAAATTTATTAGGATGCTAAATTATCTTTTAATATTATTCGTAGAATTCGTCACTGGCATTATTACATTTTTTTTCTTTCGGGTACCTGTAGAGAAAAAAAAAAAAAGGGTGGTATCCTTTTAATCAATCTTTTTTAAATTTCTTGAGAACCGTTATTAACCGCATCCGATAAATTCAACAATGCATCTTCAAGTTTGATCTTAGATTTATTTTAACACTCGAAGTTTTCACTTTCATCAAGATTATTAATATAATTTCTAAGATTTAGTAGAAGGGGAAAGCGGCTGCTTGCACACTCTGGTTATGTCCAAGAACCGGCAGTTACGATTTATTCATTGGTCACGTGTTTTGTGTCTAAACTTCCTTATTTAATAATCGATTTAGGTACATAATAAAATCATAGTTTAGTTTTATAAAATTTGTTTAACAAAACACCATTTAAGGTTCCCAAGAAATTTTTCTGTTCACTAAATGCTATCGGAAATTTTATTCTAATCATAAGTTTCATTTTGTGTGAAATTTCAATATTCATACCAATTGTGTGGATGTAATGAGCAACGCATTTGCTCATTGTGTGTGCGATTTTATTTATAGCTTTTAAATGAAGTATTGATTTCTCTTTACTGAATTAATCGGTGAAACACTTATGTCAGTAATTAAAAGGTGAGCGCCCCGTGCGGGAGCTAAATGGTTAGCTGTCCCTTACATAGTACCAGTACTTTAAAATTTAACTTTTGAAATTGACATAGCACAATGATAACTTATTGAACTTTCAATATGCGGCATCGGTATTCGAACCGGATTCTAATCGAAGAATGCACCGCTGTCTAACTAACTACACTACCATAGCTGGTTCAGTATCTAAGTTCTCTTGCATTAAGCCTCATTATCAAAATGTCTAAAATTTTAATTACAATGAAAAAAATACAGGACTTTCTTACTGCAGGCTATTTTTATCTCCTTTTAACTTTTGTTTTTGCTTTCTTTTTTTTTTATTGTTTCAAAAAGTCGGTAACATCCAAATAGGTAACTATATTACGAATTTATAAGAAATAGGAAAGAAAATATGGTGTAATTTTTCATTTAAACATAATGCGTTATATGGTAATACATTTATTTATAACGTAAAGTTAAAAATAATAAAATAAAAAGATTTATTCAACTTTTAAAAATATTTGTATCAAGGGGTTAATTTTTGTTTAGTAATTGCATAATACCGTTTGTAGAAGGCTGCTCCTCTGCTGGGATGTTTGTATAGTCTAACAACCGTTCAAAAGATGACACTCTGTACCAAATATCCATACTTAGCTTTAAACTTAACTCGGCTAATGTGATAACACGCATAAGATTTGATATAACCAAGCCTGCTTCAATACTGTCGCCTGTAAAAAATTTTAATTAGTTATTTACTTATATTTGTAAAAAAATAGTTTCTATTCTAATAATATAATCGGTATTATTAAATTTCCGAATTGTAGAAGTAATAGAAAACTAAGTTTATCCATATGTTATTATTTTTAATTCATGTTATTTAATATGTGGGAAATTTTGATAATATTCCGTTCTTGATGACTTACCTAATCGTCTCCTTCTGTTTGATGCTCGGACTCTATATTCGAACAGAAACTATTTTGGAAACATCACATAGCCCATTCAAAAACTAATAGTACATAAGTTAAATCTCCAAAAATTGGCTTATATATCATAGGGAGCTCATCGTTCTTCTTTGTTGGTTATAAAACAATCGACAATATATTCTAAATGTAATTATGGAGCCAAATTCTTCTTCTCTGCACTTAAATCTCTCTTAAAACTGCTAGACAGTACCGATTATGTGACGCTTTGACCCGTTATTTCCAAACATCTCCCATCATAAGTCTCCTCTATGGAGCATTTGAATGGCCTCCAGCGATGCGCTGTGCTTATTTTACTTCAAATTTGCTCTTAAATTTTTTAATGCTCATGTTACAACGACAAAATTTACGTTAACATGTTAGCATCACAAATACAAATTCTGCCGTTGTTATATGAGTACGAGAAATTTTAAGAGCAAATATTATCCAGATGCGGTCTTCACCTATTTCTCCAAACCAAAAAGATACTAAATTCTGCATCCGGCCTTTCGATCTAGTTACTCGAATTACTAAATATAGACACATAGTCATGCCAAGCTTTCGGGGATTCAGTGTGCAACTCATTTGATGATTTACCTCCATGGGCGAACGACGTAGCTTCATTTGATTATCCGTTACTACATCAAAAAAGATATTTATGAACTTTGCCGTCCAGACGAAAAATGGCTTACTACATTAATGGACCCAGTTTGCAAAACTTAGCAAGATGTGCTTTATCGTGCAAGAAATACAATCATATCTAGATTTTCCTTGCCGTTATTTTTTTCAGTTTTGTTTTCAGAATTATATGGTGTATTTTTAGATTTAATATATGCGTCAAATATGCATCAGACAAATATAACTATTGTAACTGACTCCATGCTGGCTATGCAAACTATAGAAAACATAAACCGTAATCACGTAATAAATTCCAAGGATGAGTTCCTTGCAAAACATCGATCTTTCGTTCAGTTGCTTTGTATGGACACTGGGACTGTCAGACATTCTAGGGAATACAATTGCTGACAGAGTAGCAAAGGGAGCCGCATTTCTCCAAATATTAGAAACCCGCCATCCGACATTAAGTATATTTAATAAGAATATTCTTCCGAATCTTATGGGAAAATAAATGGATTAACTGGAGACCATCACACCTTCATCTCATTGAAGACACCATCCGTGGAATCGTGTTATCTTGTAATTTAGAAACCGGATTGTTCTATGCTGTCTTCTAATCGGGCAAACAAGCTATGTACACAGTCACATTTTGTCTGAACTTTCTGCTCCGCTCTACGCCTTATGTAGTGTCTCTACCTCTGTAACCCATTCCGTCGTCGAATGCTCCTTACTTCAAAGTCTATGTCTAAAGCACAAACTAAACTTTAATTTCAAAACTTAACTGTAAAATGATCTTATAACTATCATACTTCTTTTATCCTTTTTTTTAAAAGAGTCTTCACTAATTAAAAATATATAATTGTAAACTTCCGCGTTTTTAGCCAAAGTCGCGGTATATAACATAGTGCGGTAAAACAAAAAAAAAAAGAGAGGTTGTTTTCAAAAGAAATAGATGGGCGAGAGGAGCGATTTTAGCCTTACCATTAATAACGGAACGCAGAATAAATTGTAATCAAAAAACCGTAATTGACAGTGGAGCCATAGGAAAGGCTTTTAACAATGTAACCTGGAAAATTATGTTTCAAGCGCTAAATTTTGTCGGAATTGATAAATGAGATAAAATTGTATACCGGACAAGTTACCATAATTAAAAAAGGCGCAAGTAGCGGTAAAAATTACCAAAGGCGTGAAACAAGGTTCTTATATAGTGAATTTGCAATTTAAAATTTAATGAGCTCGATAGAAATGACATAAAAACAAATAGAAATATTTGCAGATGATAATGTGTACTAATGCATGACAGCGAGTAGGCACTATGAGAGTCGCTCGGTTTGTCGAATCAAACGTTGAAATAAGAATTCCACATGAAAATCAATGTTAAGGAAACTACCGATGTTCGCTGGAAACAATAGGGCAGAGAAGTTAATATCGATTTGGAAAAAAAAAGATTTAGTCCAGAACAGGAATACAAGTATTCCGGTAGGATCATTCCAGAAAATGTGACCAACAAGTGGAGATGTCACTGTGAATAAAACGCATTTAAAAAGAAAAAGGGCTGCTAACATCAAGAAGCGTGAACTTGGATAAATGAAAAAATGTTATCAAGACCTGCATATGGAACCTGAAACATGGACGCTACACGAAGAAGAACGACGAAAAATAGAAGCTTTTGAAATATAGACGTGACGTAGGAAGGAACATGCAGCGTAGGTAGAAAAGACAAACAATGCAAAACTGTAAAGAGAAATAAAAGAAGGGAGGAAAAAACTGAAAATGGTAGAACGGAAAAGAACACTTAATACAGCACTCGGATTGCATCATAACAATAATAGAAAGAATAACTGACGCAACGCCAGCACACTAGACAGACCGAGAACAAAATTAAAGGGGCCAACGCCATGCATAGAAAGATGATGGTTCTTGTCATTCGTTTACCAGCTCTCAACAGTTGAAGGAAGCAGGAAGAAGAATAAAACGAGAAATGAGAAGGCAAAATTTAACTATACCATTTTTGAATCTTAGAATAAAAAAACATAGTAAAAAAGGTAAATGACATTATAAATAGTCAAACAAAAGTAACAGATCACATTATTCTTAAATAGTTTAAAAAGCGCAGATGAGTAGTTCTAGAGAACTTAGCACAGACATTTTTCCAAGAGGTCTTCTTTGCGGATTTTAGTACAAACCTAGCTCTCGCGATAGCCTGTTTGTAAGCCAGGAAATTTGTAGGATTAGATCGGAAGGTTCTAAAGGTGGCGCGACTGTGATTAAAAGCGGCGTCGCATTCCTCATTCCACCAAAGTGATGAGGCCTTACTGCGGTGAATAGATGATGAGGGATGGCGGGAAGGAGAAGACAAAGAAAGAGCAGAAGTTAAAGAATGTAAAAAGGAGAGAGCTATCGCTAACATTAAAATTTATGCCCGACCGAAGCCACGTTTCGCAGAGAAGAGTAACACTGACATTATGAAGATGCAATAACCCCTCCAATGAATTTTTATTGGCTCTTTGACTGCGGCAATTCCTCTGTGGAATATTTAGCGTGGCCATCTTAATCAAATAGAAGAAGCACAAGGAATGAATGAAGTGGGGAGAAAGAGGGGAAAATACCATAAAAAGAGCCAACAGTTGGCACAAAATAGAAGACGTTTGTATTGAGAGAACTAAGATGAGTGGGTAACGAAGAAAAGAAAAATAAACAGTAGCAATTAAAAATCAGGAGGAAGTAAGTCGGAGCTGTTAAGTCAAAAGGGAAAACAAGTAAGAGAAGAGGTAGCAGTAGTATCAATGGAAATAGAAAGATTATTACTCCTCTCGCTATAATTATCACTATTATTACAATTATTATTATTCCCTCATCTAAAATATTTCCCGTATTCTCCCTTGCTACTACGAAAACGTTTAACAACTTATTTGCACAATTCTACAAACACGTAATCAATTTTTTTGCTTCTAGACTAACATAACGTATATAATCTTTCAACTATCGTTAAATCCGATTATTATATATATTAATTACAACGTAATTTTTAGGCTACCGCACATTAGAAAAAATGTCCCAAAAATTGTTCCAATTTTATGTAACGCAAAATGTCCCAATTTTATATAACGTTTGTTATATTTTGTAGGATTTTTGTTATTGTTATTTAAAAAATGTCACAATTTTATGTAACGAAATATGTAACGAAATATGTAACGAAAAATGTAAGGAAAAAATGTCTTAATTTTATATAATGAAAGTTAAATGTTAGGATAGGATTTTTGTGATTATGTTACTTTTTTTTGTATTGATGCCAGTAAGAATTACGTTTTAAATTCTGATCATTTTATACAAAGTATAGAAGAGAAAAAAACAGAAATGAAAGCAAGAAGAGTCAAGGGGCGCAACCCCTTGCGAGTCCAAAATGGCCGAGTTTATATATATATATATATATATATATATATATATATATATATATATATTTATTATATGTTTCATTTATTTTTTATTTAGTTCAAAAAAATTCTATCGTTTTTGTCTCCATTCTCATGTTTATTATTTATTTGTTTAAATTTACGTTCCATGCACAGCAACTATCGGCTAGAGGCACGGATAAATATAGATTTATATGTTAAATAAATCTCATGTTTAGATATCAAAGTTTCCCTACATTTTTATGTTTGTTTTCTTTTTATTTGTTTGTCTTGTTTTTAAGAAATTTTTATTGTTTATATGAAATGCCATCGCTCGCGCAGATATGCGCATAGAGATGGACATTGTACAATGATAATAATAGTAATAAAGTGATTTGATTTGATTATTATTACTATTATTATTATTGATACTAATAAGATCGTTTTGGACACTGAAATTATTAATAGTATTACTGATACCCACTGTACTGGCGTTATCGGAAGCGCTTAAATCAGTTTGTGAAAGTCGAAATTCCTTCGAGGGCAAGGATGATTTAGGATAAGTAGGACTGGGAAGTTTCCGTTTGTTGGAGGAATCCGCCTCCATCAAACTGAGAGACAAACCGTCTCGAGACGGTTCGTTAGAATTGAAGGAGGCCGCCGAGCGGCCCTCTTTAGGCGAGCTCATCTATCCGACTAACAATACGTGAACAAAATGAAGTAAACTACCGAAATAATGAAAACAAAACAGAATAAGGAAAAATAAATAAATAAATAAAAATAAGAGTGCGAACAATAAATAAAAGAACAGCTGATAGAAGTTAATGAATAATTGGTACGCTGCGAAATCGGAAACTTATAAATAGATAAATATAAGAACAGTCTCACCGGTCTATCGATTTCAATGCGCTGATAAGGAAGACGCGAACACGAGCAAACGATAGATAGCATACTGCGATCGTAACAAAGAACGAACCGGTTAAAGTAAGAAAATTAGTGACTAAACTAAAAGAATAGAACGTCGCTGTTACGGTCAAATGGGTAATGGCGCATGTAGGAATTCATGATAACGAAACGGCTGATGCGAACGAGATCTAACTTCGGAACAGTGAAAATGTAAAACTAAACTGGGAGGAATATTTACCCTTCAATTTAAAAAAAAAAAAAAAATCTGTATATCAACTGGAATGGAGACTTTCCAAAGAGAAGAGTTACAAGAAGTATTAAACGATAGACACGTAAACTGGTCATATAAATATATACATGTGCGTAGCATGTGTGTGTGAGAGGTGTAGGAGGAGGGGGAGAATTTATTTTACAAAATTATATACTTTTATATTTCCATTAATTAATTTTTAAGGGGAGTTATTAATGTCTCCCCTTTTTTGTACCCTTTTCTTTTGTTTTTTCTTTTCGTTTCATTGTATTTTACATATCGCATACGATTTAGCAGTTCTAATCCTTAGATTATTACCTTATGTACTAAGATTAGACAATACCAATAAATCAAATAAATGACTTTAGGACCGTTGACACCAACAGATGGGCTTCGATGTGGGAAGATTTCTGTTTTTTTGTTTTGGAAGCAATTCATGAGTGAAATTTCAGCTTTAGCTTCAGTCCAGGTGAATTACAATAATGTATAAACATTTTTCTTAATATTAATTGTAAACAAATTCTTTCTATTTTTTTCAAATAGGGTTTTAAGTCTTACGGGACCTACAACTTTCTTTAAAAAAACCATAAAAAAAATTTTCACGAGAAAAATTGTAAATTATGTCTGCAGAAAAACAATCTGGGCCAATTTTTGTTTTGAAAATTTGGTATGCTTTTTTCATTTTTGATTTGCTATGTTTATCTTGGAATTATTTACGTGTATATGCACTAACAACGGAGAATTATATACATATATTTTGAATAATATTCTACTTTTATTACGTTGAATGTAAAAATGCATATATACTATTACCTTTATCGAAAAAGAAGAATACAAGTATTATTGATAAATATAATATTATCATTACAAAATCTATTATTCCAACGAATGCACAGGTTGCTTCGCTTATCAGATATCTAGACGATATAGTCAAGTCCTGTAAAAAATTAATTCATGTTCATTAATTTTGAGTTTGAAACTGAAATAGTAATTTTTTAATAATTGTTGGTAGAATGATTCTTTCTATTTCATAAAATATGCGGCTTGTTACAATAAACTAGTAATATTTTTTGTTGATATTATAGTGAATAGACTTAAAAATATGTTTCTCAAGTCCCCTTTTTGTCTGATTTCTAATATGTGTTCTCAGCAATCCCTTTAAACTTCTCTCTGTTATATCTGACAGTGTGCAAAATATTTTGGAACACAAATTTTATGGATGTTTTTTGAAGATTCTTTTGCAATTCTACAATAGCAGGCGACCCTCTTTTACCACTAAAAACATATAAATGTGGAGCTACGACATCATTAAATAATAGAAGAAAAACAGTCGTTTTAGTGAAACTCTCGTTCTGAACATGTAAAAATTAGTTTAAATGATTAACTCCTGTAAATAAAAAAATTAACGTAGACCTAGTGGTTAAGACGTTCGACTAATAAACTAGAGGTCACGGGTTCAAGACTTGCTTCGTTCTGGATCCAAGTTGATCCCAGCTTTACCTAGCCTGAAATAATTGGGTATCAAAGAAATCTGGGAAAGTAAAGGCGGCCAAGAAAAAGGAACTGACTCTCCTACTCTCATTAGTGCCGTTAAGCTTAGTACGTTGTGAACCTTAATTTCACAATCCCCGATGCCCTGTCAATGGTATGGGACTTACTTTACTTTACTTTACTTTACTTTATTGAATGGTGTATTGTGTTAGGTAAACTCCAAAAACCTTTGAAAGATATATTTTAGGTAACAATATAAAATATCTGTTTGAGTAATATTCCATAATGTGAGTATATATTAACGTTAATTTCAAATTTGTATTACTGTTTTTATAACAGCATGTACCAATGTGTAAATATTACATAAACATTAGTCTTCTTTAAAAAAAGCAAGGAGACTAATAGGGATCATTGTTTTCAATAAGAACTTAAAACAATTTTAAAAACATGCATAAAGTTTTAATTTTCAGATCTGGCTAGTAGATAGTAATGAATTAAAAATAATTGTTTTCAAAAGTTAATCACTCACCTAAATTGTATTGCCACAAAGGGACAGCTAATTCGAGCTAGATTAGTTCACGTTATAATTTATGTAAATTAGTTTAATATATTTTTTCCCACCTGAGTTAATACAACTCATTCTATTCGGTAAGTACTACAGCATGTAAAATAACATGTTACAATTCTGTTTCATATTCTGCAAAGCATTTATTTATTTTTTTTCTTTAGTCTGGCTATAGTAAGTTGTTTATCTGTGTTTTGACGCATATTTCCCATTTTCACCGCAAGGGGATGTAGGCGTATTAGCGTTGCATTCTAAAACCATGTTCAGGCAACAGAACTAATCTCACTTCTGGTACTGGAGCGCAGTCTGATCCAAATTTTTTCTAAAGCCCTCAAATTCATCCCAATCTGGAGACCTTCACGCCCTTCCGATACAATAATCTCGTCAAATATTTAAAATCCGACCTAAATCCAGAGCCGTTAAATTCTCTTGGATCTGAAAACCTTTACACTGTATCTAACCTCTAATCCGAACATCTGCCTCAGGGAAGGACATAATCCGGTTAAGCTTGTATAGTAATCCAATACCATTTTTTAAATTGACTGAAATTTTCTTCCCAGGGTTCAAAACTATCCCCCTGCTTTAGGACATCTACAACTCCAGAGTTACCAGAACTTGAAACTAATTTAAGCTGCCACTTTTTCTTCATGTCCTACATGTCTTATAATCTGAACACTTGCCGTAGGAGGATTCCAACCTTTTTCCTACAGATTATACCATTCCAATATTCTGTTATCTATTTTTTAAACTATTCCCAAGTTTAAAACTAATTTTTTTTCATTCATGTACGTATCTGCGTCTAGTGCACGCGTGTACCGCCCATTACCACACATATAATTGTTTATGTAATCATTATTATCATTTTTACCACCGACCTTCCATTTTTTGTGAGTTGCGGAGAAATTTTCCCCGCATATCTTTCAATAACTCTTTTACTGGTCGCGTGAAATATTTTTTATTTTATTTTTATTATTTTTGTTAATTTATTTCCCCTTAAAGACACTGCCCCCTCCCCCCGTGAGCTCCTACTAACATGCTGAATATTAACTTTTAATTTTCGATCAGCATTTTTTTCCCTTTTTTCAAGTTTGACCATCTAGAAACTACATAAAATAATTCAAGCACGATTCAGCCCCTTCCCTTGCGGCCAGTATTTCTTCATCCTCTGCCGGTGTTCTTCTTCTCAGTGTATTATTAATTTTTTTTATTTTAAAAATTATTTGATCGACTGGACAATTAAATATTAGAAGAATCATAGAAAGTAAGGGGATTAATTTCTCACAGGTGAGGTAGGATATAATGCTCTGAGGCTGATGAATATGATCAAATGTTAATACGTGAAATCTGAATTTTGAATGAAATTTTTGCAACCCATACTCGGTTCTTTATTTTATTTTTACACTTTTAAATTTTCATTTTTGAATATTTTTGAAATATACAGTCTCTATATGAGTAACATTCGTGATTTTAGAGAGATTTTCAAAGCCATATTAAAACATTGTATGAGTGCGCGTAAGGATGAATCGGCCATTAATTCCCAGTCACAGGAACAGAATCGGTTAAAGAATGAGAGAGAGTAAGATAAAAATTTATATCTCGTTATAACAAATCTTCGCAACAGCGGCGGTCGAAAATAACCCTCATATATTCTTTTTTATATTGTTTCTTAGAAAAGCGTGAATTGCAAGAATGAGATGGTTACTAATAACACTCAATGTGCGAGGTAAAGTGTTTGTGAGGGATTATTATTATCATATAACTGTCAACAATAGGGTTATTTCACAGTGATGATACCACAAAAGAAAATGTACAATTGGTGAAAATGTTACAATGAATTAGTTACTTTTTGATGTTAAAATAATATACTTAGATTAATTTAATGATGGTCAGCTGGCGGGGAAGGAAAGTTCACGCTTTTCTAAGAAACAATATGAGGGCCATTACTTGTTAAAAAGGATAGCGAAACAATATGGAAAGGTTTATTTTCAGGGAAAGGAGACTGCGCAGCGGCTCCCATTAGACGAGCTCATTTAAATAATAATAAATAGGTGGGGAAAAAAAAAAAATAAAATAAAATAAAGTAATATAAAAAAGAAGTGAAAAAAAAGTTAAAATTTATTAAAATAATTACTAGAAACCAGAAATGCAAGCTTATGAGACAGAACAAAATTAAAATATGTAGAAGTAGAACTAAAAAGATTTCACCGATTTGCTCATAACACGAACCGGAGAAAGCACAAGATAACGCGAATTTCCCAAGTCCAAAAATCTAGCTTAATTAAATTAATAAAAACTGAAGCTTGTTTGCTATGTTAAATTAAGACTTATGTTTCGAGAGCCAATATAATTCTTTACTTTAAGCTTAAATTGTTTTAGCGTTATCTTAACATACAGTTTTCAAGGAATTCTTTTGTCCAAATGCATAGTAAGATATTTTACATAAATATATAATTTAAATTTTTAAATTTATAATCTTTTATTATTTCATCCATTTTGCCAGAGCATTGATATAAACTAAAAAGCTGATAAAAATATTTCTTTTGCGATCAAAAATATATAAAAATATTTCTGAATATTTAACAAAAAATGGTATTAGAGTTTTCTTAACCTTTATAAATAAAATAACCCACTTATTCTGATTTAATATGCCGAGTGAGTTATTAATCTATTCATTTATTAAACTGAAATCGGTAATAAAAAGATGATTTAAATTAAAATTTTTAATTTCATGTTATTTTTTACCAATAATAATTTGAATTTATATGTTATACCAAATGCTGTTTGAATTGTTTTTGTAACATCGAACTGACTTTTGTACAATGTATCGTGCTTAGACCTTGAAGTGTAGAATTTAAATATGAAAATACGGGACTGCGAGCTGTAAATAGAAAAAAATAGTGTAAAACATCATGGAATTATTCAACATTTTTATATGTAAAAAATTGTGTGCAATTTTATCCATTTAATCAAATGAGATCAAGTTAAATTAGCGGTGAAACTTTAAATAATCGATTACCTGCAAAATAAAATATACAGCTCTCCTTCACACACACAACCAAATAATTATTTAATAAAATAGAAACAAAAATGTTTTAAAGAAACCTGTATTGAAATCACGTTTACTAATATTAATTTTAAGAAACAAATTTTCATCCTCCTATCGAGTAATATGCACTGAATTTTCAAAGTCATACAATTTAGCATTCTCTAATACAGAAAACTGCAGGATAGTAATTTTGTCACTAAGTCGAATGATATATGCTAAAAATTATTCAAGCGGTAAATATCATCAGTTTAATTTATTAAATTTAAATTATTTAAATATGTATATATATATTTTTTCTTTTTTTTATAATAAGCGGTTAGCTACTGCAGAACAAGAAAAAAGTAGACATTCCATCCACAAGCTTCTATTTAAACATAAATGATGTAACAAGAAATGTTTTTTATGATTATTTATTATAACATATCAGCTCACTAGCACTATTCCCTTGACGCTTATTTTTGGAAAGGTTTATGGACGGAAACGTAGCTTATGTAATTTTTAACTTGGAGAAAAAAAACTTTTCAAATAAATAAGAAAAATTATAGATGTACATAGTTTTTTTTTATATGCTGATTTTACAGAAACGGTGCATATATGAAAAAAAATTGAAAATCTCAATAAAACATTGTCGCCTAATGATCTATTAATTGTTAACAAAGTAAATCCGTACATGTTGATTTTTGGGGGGGGGGGCGCCGTTCCTCACCAAGTGTATCCCTAAATCTAAACAATCTTCCTCTTCCCCAGAAAGCCACTGTCAAATTCCTTGGATTAATCTCTTGGAAACCTCATATTGCCAACTTAAAACATAGCTGCACCGATTCTATTCCTATATTGGAATATCTGGCTAGCTCCAGATGTAATATTAAGCCTAAATTCCTTTTCAACATTTACAGATCGCTGATTTTATCGAAAATCCACTACGGGTGCCAGGTGTACTCCTCAGCCAGCAAATCTATATTGAAATCTCTTGATCCTATACATCACTCCGCACTGAGAACCATTTTGGGAGTGCATCGAACTTCTCCAGCTGCCAGCATGTGCGTTCTAGCTGGGTGCCCTCCGCTTTCCTACTTCCGAAAATACTTCATACTGCGAAATATGTACCATCATTTCAGCCACATACGAAATCTCCCCCTAAAGTTGGAACATTATCTTCTTGAACCAAACTTTCCCCGCGATCCACTACCAGAATTACTGGCCGACCTGCGAAGATGTGGTATCACGTCTGTACAGAGGTCAACATCCAGCCTCAATACCCTTATTCCCCCTTGGATCACTTTCCAGATAAATATCGATGTGTCGCTGAAACAGCATCCAAACACAACAAGTTCTCTCTTCACAGTGGAAGCGGCAATTAGGGCAATTAATAAGTACCCGGACCACCTAATTTACTACACTGATGGAGCCAAGGCAGTTGGCGAGGCAGGTCCACTGCCCGAAGCTTGTGCAATCGAAGGTCACGACATCTCGTGCGAAACTAGACTCAATGATGCCTGTTCCGCATTGGATGCAGAATTGTACGCAATTGCACACTGCTTCCACCACATCGTTACAACTCACACCAGAGCCAGTGATTTCCTCCTGGTTACTGATTCCCTACAGTCTTTGAACATGATTAGGAGTCAAAAATTCAACAACCCGTGTGAATTGCAGCTAATGGATAGTCACATGTCGCTGCTGTGGGTTCCTGGGCACATTGGAGTGCCTGGTAATGAGAGTGTCGACAGAGCAGCACGTTCTGTCTTGCTCTCGCCAATACCACAGGACGCGGAGCTACCCTCATCAATCACATATACATTCCTAATAGAAAACTGAATGGGCAGCTGCAACAACATCCCTAAGAACTATTAAGCCCGCAGTTGAATCATGGTGGCCACCGGAAGGAACATCCCGATACGATTTTAAGATCTTAGACACTAGTTCTCATTTTTGTTATTATTATTATTTAACTTAGAAAATTTTGAGTTTGAAAAAAAGTACATGTATAGTCAAACCGAGGTACCCGGGTACCCGCAAACAAAAACTATAGAATTCACGTAGTATTTTATAAAATTATAATATTTTTATGCAAAAAAGGAGTGTATAAGTATTAATAAATAATATTGGTTTTTAATTATTTATTTATTAAATACAGCCGATATATGTATATTAGTAATAATAGTTAGATCTTACAATTTCGTTATTACCAAAAAAAAAAAAAAAAACATCAGATTTTTACTTTTCATGCAATATATAAAAAAATAATGAAAAGTATACATTTTTATCAATACATTTCAATAATTCAATCTGAATTTACTCGCTGCATTCTTTACATTTAATGATCGTCATTGGATGCTCGTCGCAGACCGGCTTTTTCCATTCAACGCAACTCTTCCTTGTCTTCATTCGTTTGCGAATAGGCCGCTTGTTGCAAATATGACACGATCCAACTAGAACATCTCGTCGTTGGTTCTCGTGGTCAGAAGTTATCTGGATAACAACCGACTTATAGAAATAGCTGTAGAGGTTACGGCATCAAAGTGCACCGTGCTGAGTAAAATTACGGCTTTGTTTTTCTTCGGCACATACGAACACATTGTAACTTTGTCGAGGAAACCAAAAAGTATTAACAGCAACTCTCTTGATTTTGATACTTTCATTTCTTGAAGTAAGGTTTGTTTTGTTTCAAAGTGCCAACGAGAGAGTGAGGTTCCGAGGAAGAAAATGTTTGGTCAGAGAAAAAGATATAAAAGATCTGTCCGTACATATGTTCCGGTCAGATCCTTTAAAACTAACAGCAAGTTCTTTGACAATTCTTTCTCCCTGATTAACATCTCGAATATTATCTCGCCTTTGTAAAGTATTCTTTTCAGCGGGAATCCATTCTTTGCATGCGCACTCTAAAATACTTTTAGGCCATATTTAGTAAACTTTGTAGGAATATACTGAGTAAACGACATTCTTTCTCTAAAAGAAAAAAGTTGCTCACCGATGGTTATGTTTTCCGTTGGTTTTATATAGTTTACAAAAAATATACACAATACTTAAAAAAGTACGTTGAGAAATGTTCAATAAACATACACGAAAATATCCGATCGTATCACTTAGTAACGACTGTGCTAAGGTACACTGCAATATGTCTGGCCACTCCGAGTGAACGATCGAAACTAAACTGAAATTCCATCCAAATACATATATCAATTTGCTTCAAAGGTGTTTTAGAATTGTGTACAAAAGAATATCGAGATCCCTCCTACTGCTTCCCCATATTCATCAATGGTGACATGACCAAACATACTCGTGAGCTACTATATATATATATAGTTATATATATATATACAAACAATGTATGGACTTAAAAACTACGTATTTTGCGTATAGCTTTCTTGTTCAATTTTAATAATTTTTGTTCAACTATTAATTTTACTATTTTTAAATATAAAATACTTACATGACCCTTCCGCCTCTCGCAGATTTTTAAATGCTATTATAACATGCTTTTGCATAAAGTACAGACACGATAAAGCGGCTACAATTAAAATAATTGCTTTTGTATTGACTATGCAGGCTAAAATTAATCCACCCAATATTTCGACCGTGATCTAAAATAATAAATATATTCCTGAAGTACGAGTAAATACACATTAATTAAATATTCAAATCGTAAGCATTGCGAAATTTTCGTAATATTTAATTACTATTAAATAGTAACTATGAACCTTTATGCATACCATCTATGCTCGAGTCAGTTTATCTCTGTACTTGGAGTGCAATTTATGTCTTCTTGAGTATATGTGCTTTTATCACATCAATGTTATTTGTAATGTCGACTGCTGGTTAAAATATTCTACGCTACTGTCGTGGAAATCACCTAGCTTAAGAAGAAGAAAATAATTGAACCTGTCTCCTATGCCGATAAATACAGCATTAAATATGGATCTAGATGAAATTCTGTATGATTATGAAAATACAGGAAAAATAAATTATTTAGAGAGAGTAAAATGGTTATCGTGAATTAACTGTAATGCAAGTTAAACGACGCACACATGCACCGGACTCATGTAAGTCTGCTAGCGACCGCTACCAGCAATACACACGCACGCAATCTCAATTCCGACACAACTGTCCGTCTGACTGCGTACGGGGAATTTTGGTTTTAGCCGATAAGCATCTTCGATACCTACAAGCCGCGGCAACGCCGAATAAAACCCTGTGTTTGATAGACCAGGAATTAATGATTTTGCCAGAGAAAATATTTTATAATTCGAAGACCGTTAAAAGATCGCGCTGCAGGTACGAGTACTGATCTGTCTCAATAATATATACATATATAATATATATATACATATATATATATATATATATATGTATATATATATCAATAGCGGATCCATGGGGGTTGGATAGGATGCCCCCCGAAGAACTGAGGTCTTGTTGAAAAAATTTGTAAGAGCAAAGAAACTTAATTTATATTATAAAAGTTGTGTATAAATATTACCTATGGATTTAATTATAATTAGTATTTGATACTGTTTTCTAGTAAAATTAGCAATGTTACGTTTTTATTCTGTTTTAAACGCAACTGGCGTCGGTCTTTTGCTTTTTTTATTTTTAATTTTAATTTTGCAATGTGAATGAAGATAGTTTTATATATTTTTTTTACTTGCTCACGGACAAAGATTTCGGATCGGATTACTAACAAAAAAAAAAATAATTAAAGTCTAATACAAATACTATCGTTCTATTCTTTCTAGCAATTTACTATTAAAATTCTAAACTACCATTTTAGCTAGAATTTTATAATTTTTTTATTTTTCACCTAAAAATAAAACAAAATTTAAATTATATTTTAATAATTATGTATTTATAAAACATTTTTAAATTTTTAAAGAGGTCGCTATTTGATTTTCTTTATGAATCAATTTATTTCTTAAATCTACTGCCTAAAGTATAAGATATTACGTAATTAAATAATTTCCTTCCCCAAAATGTTTCTCTGGGACCGCCCCTGTACATATACATATATATTTTTTGAATTTGAATTCCTATTGGGAGTAGTATTTTAAAAACCATTATTGAAAAGTGAAACGGAATCAGTTGAAAATATTGATTTATAACAACGTTATTTTTGACTTATCGAAGGAAGTTTTAATTAAATCAGTTGTTTTATAGTTGTCAATTATTAAAATATTGTGGTATTGTTTATATACACACGCACGCGCGCGCGCGCAAGCGCATATATATATATATATATATATATATATATATATATATATATATACATACATATATGTATATTCATACAGATTCGGTATTTATGCCACGATCTTTAGGCGATGCTCGAATTAGAAATTGTTTCTTCGGTTGCGTGTTGTATTTATTCTTTGGTTTTTCGAGCATCGTCTAAATACCGTTGTCATTGTCATTAAAGATGATTGCATGGCAAACAGCAGTATCCGCGACTGATTAATTTTCGACGCGTGATGGGGTAGTGGCTGTGTGAGTGTCTTTATGATTGTGGCTGATACAGCGTGTGTCCGCGGCGGGTGCGTATTGCTCGGTGGTGATCAGCAGTGCTGAGGTGAGGGAAGTTGTAATGTATATGAAAAAAGCTGTTATCTGATAAGAATCTCTTTTTTTTTTTTTCTTTTTTGGGATCGCCAGTCGAGGGCATTACGCAGCATTAGGTTGTGTTAATGAGAAAGAGGGAGAAACGAATTAAAATTGAATATTACTGGAAATAGAAGCTACGAAGGACGTTATAATATGATAAGAATATTTCTAGTCGTTTTGCTCTGTCTTCCCGTTCAGGTACGGAATTAATTAATTGTTGTTACATTTTTGCGAACGGAGCTGATACAGATCGCACGTTTTACGTTTTGTTCGCTAGTCATTTTCCGTGTTTTGGATTATCGATGTTGTATGTTTATTGTCGAACTGTTAATATGCATGGTATACCGGACGTTTTTTTCTTTTTTTTTTTGAAATTATTAAGTTAAACAGTTGATCTCAGCGGAAGGTGTGAGGCCTATCCTCACTGGCGCCCGGAATGAGGGCAAATTAGCGATTTGTTGTGGTGGCTCCAAAAGAAACAGGGACCGATAAAATTACATTCGAAGGTAAAAGAGAAGATTTTAAAAAATGACCATTAAAATTCGGTTACCGATGTTATATTTTTTGTTACATGAGCGACATATATACATTCATACATATAACATAATGTAGATTGTAAAAACATTAGAAACATTAAAAAATGAACCATTGATTTATATAAAACAATAAATGTAATAAATAAGTTCAACCGGTTTCGTCAATTGTTCAACATATTCATGGCTCTTTGTGAATTGTTGAATGTATATGTCGTTCATGTAACAAAAAATATAACATCAGTAACCGAATGTTAATGGAAATTTTTTAAAATTGTTTACATTTATAATATAGTACGGTTCACGACAGAAAAATACTTATAATACAGTGAAAGAGACAATTCATTTCATTGGCTTCTCGGAGCTGAGGGACCGCGATAAAGTAATAGTTCATTTCACTGGCGGCCCGGATAGAGGGACAGCAATTCGTTTCAATGTATATACACGTAGGTTGCTATGCTATTTATATTTCTGGCCTTGGCAACACTGAATGTTTTAGGCGCCATCTGGCATTTTCATTAGAAAATTTGACTCTTTTTAACATAACTTTTATAATAACATTTTTTTATTTGAATGAAATTTGGGTTGTTTACAGGAAACTGACAAAAAAAAAAATTCATCGAAAAAATGGAATTAACTTGTGGACATTTTCGTGTGATTACTTCTTATAACTTTCGACGTGGATTATCAAGACAAGAGTGTATCGATGAACTTAATTCTTTATACGTCCAAACACAGCACTGTACAAAAATGGTGTAACGAACTTAATCGTGGCCGACGTTCGCTCCAGGATGATTTCCGTGAAGGTCGTCCAAAATCGGTTGTTGTTCTAAAAAACATCGATGCTGTATGTGAACTGATAAAGCAAGACCGTTATGTGACATACCGTAAGATTGAGGCATCTTTGGGAATTAGTATGACTAGCATCAATATGATATTGCATGATCATTTAGACGTAAAAAAAAATTGCTCGCGTTGGATCCCGCATAATCTGACAAATGCTTAAAAGAAGGCTCGAGTCGATTGGTGCAAGGAAATATTGAAAAATACGTCCCAGCTGCATCAAAGGCTGTGTACAACATCTACACAGGTGCCGAATCATGGATTTATGCATTTCAGCTTGAAACAAAACAGCAATCGACTGTATGAGTCTTCCAAGACGAGCCAAATCCAACAAAAGTTGTTTGCTGAAGAAGCACATCGAAGCAAATGGTTGCCTGTTTCTTCGGCATTACTGGTCATATAGCGACAGTGCCGTCAGAGCAACGTAGGCCGATCAATTCTGATTGGTACACAACCATTTGTTTGCCAGATGTCTTCAGTGAAATAAGAAGGAGTAAGCACCGTCAGATCATTCTTCATTATGACAATGCGAGCTCTCACATATCGGCTCAAACAAAGGAATATTTGACCGGCCAAACCGTCAAATTGATGGGTCGCCCACCGTAAAGACCTGATTTTGCCCCCAACGACTTTTTTATTCCCGTACATCAAAAATAAATTACGTGGTTAACGATTTTCGACATCCGAAAAGGCGGTTGATGCATTCAGAATACATGTTTTGAAGTCACCACAATCGGAATGGGAAAAGTGCTTCGAAAATTGGTTCAAACGTATGAAAAAGTATATTGATCTTTATGGAGAATATTTTGAAAAGCAATAAACCGATTTCGATCATCAATATTTGTTTTTTCATTATTAGGCTAGAAATATAAATAGCAACCCACACACACATATATAATATGTAGTATGCGTTTAGAATTGAAAAGTTATCAATAAATATCTCAGTTGTAATGCACGGTTTTTTATTTTTGAATGAACATTTCTTTCAGCATTGCCTTTTAAATTCTAAAGGGGAATTAGCTAATTTTTTTTTGATTGTTTATTAAGTTTAATTTTTTGGTAATTAATAAACTCCTGATATATACCTGAATGTAATCCAGAAGGCAGTTCGGGAGAGCTTCATCTAAATCACCCATATCATTGGAAAATCTATTAAGGATTCGACCTGCGCAATAAAGATGAAATTAAGTCGGATAAATTTTGTAATATTTATTGACAATAAATTAATGAATATTTGTCGTTCGAATTTTTTCAAAACCCCATCGTGTAGAATGTTAAATTTCACGTGTTTAAATATTATTTAACAGCATACAGATTTGTATGTGCAGGCTGTTCAATTTTTCAAATCTTTACTGTACATCTTTTCTGTTATCATGAAATTTTCTGTAGTGTTCGTTTCAGTTTTATAATCTGGAACATATATTTGCTTAGTAGTTTTATGGAATAATACCTTGGACCGGCTGAATTTGACGAGTGCAAGAATATGGTGTGTGGTCGTTATAAATTGAATTTTGCGCTGTATTCCATCACTGTAAGGGGTTAATATCCAAATTCTGAGTTATTCAAAGCAAATAGTGATATTAATGTTTCTAATCTGATAATAGTAATGGTTAATATTATAATATTTCGCTCCATCCTGTCTAATAATGAGATTATAAAATAAATAAACCAATAAAACGTTATTCGTAGGAAAAATTTTAATAAATAAATAAATTGTAATAATTTTCGGATATAAAAATCTTATATTCATGGTGTACTATTAATTTATATATTCTGCTCATTGAAATGTTTCCTTTTAATAGTGTTTTATTGGTTTATATATTTTATATAATAACAATAATAATAATAATGGTTAGGATTTAAATTTAATTTTTCGTAAAACAATTTATTCACAGACTGGCGTTATTATTGCTACAGTGACCACACCTGTAAATCGAATATTTAATTTTTTTCGTCGACTATTGATGAATTAAGAAAGTTATAGCAGTCCATAGTCGAATAATTCGAATATACGAAAAAAAAAAAAAAAAATATATATATATATATATATATATATATATATTGTTTCAATTGTAAAACAACTACATGAAGGCATGGAGAGTGCAGCTATTTGTGATACCGAAGTGTCGGATCCCTTTCCGGTAACAACCGGGGTAAGACAAGGGTGTGTGCTTGCGCCGTCACTGTTCAACCTTTATATGGGAATGATTTTCCTTATATACAAACAAAAAACTGAACAAATAGGTATTAAAATAAAATATCGTTTTGACGGGGGATTATACAACCTACAGAGGTTTAATACAAACAGCAAGACGGAAGTGTTTGTATTGCAAAATCTACAGTATGCAGATGATTGTGTCATACTGAGTGAAACCCCTGCAGAATTACAAAGCGCGCTAAATCATTTATATGAAACGTATCGGGATTTTGGACTAGCTATTAATACAAGCAAAACGGAAGTTATGATAATAAATGGCACGGAGGAAAACTTCTACCTGAACGGGGTGAAGCTAAAAATCGTCAAGAACTTCAAATATCTTGGAAGCATAATTGGCGACGATAATGAACTGGATGGGGAGATCAAGCATAGAATAAAAAATGCAATGGCTGCTTATAATAAGCTAGCGCAACGAGTATTTAGAAAAAAAGACCTGAATATCGATACTAAGTTAAAAGTTTACAGAACGGTAATATTACCAACAATGCTCTACAGTAGTGAGACATGGCCAATTAGAAGCAATCAAATTAGAAAACTAGAGATCTGTCAGATGAGGATGCTTCGACAAATACTAAGAATAACATGGAAAGATAAGATCTCAAACGAAAGAATTCTGCAGATGGCAAACTGTAAATCAATAGAACAATGTTTAACCAAAGCTCAACTAAGATGGACTGGCCATGTTATACGAATGGATAAAAACCGCATAACGAAGCGGTTATTATATGGCGTATTAAGCATGGGCAAAAGATACCGTGGAAGACTAAAACTACGATACAAGGATGTCCTATCAAACATCATTAAAAAAAAGGGCATCAATCCAAGGACAAACAAGTCCTGGGAGAAATGTGCGATGAGCAGAATGGAATGGAGAAAGTTTACTGATGAAATTGCAAATCTATTGACTTTTTATCGGATAGAAGTTTTTCAAAAATCGAAACAGTAAATAATGGTCACAGTAAATGGCATTAATCGTTAATATCGGATTCTTTTCACTAATTCCTCATCATTATAATACTGATAGTTGTTAGATTCGCAACCGCAGATACCAGATATATAAGAAATTACGTACCAATTTTAGTAACAAGTTGGAAACAAATAGTGTAAATTAATTGTTACACATACGAACCTGAGTTGTTTTCAGTAAAAAATACGTATGGAGCGTGTAAGATGGCTTGTAAAACTTTGTTGTGCAGTACTTTAGATGTGTTTATGGTGATCATAGCCGATAGTAAATTTTTCGCCAACAGTAAAATAAATCCGTTCAGAATTAAACCGCTGTATATTACGATGTAATATAAATTGTAATCTTTTTGCAATTCCAAAACGACAGCTTCGTTATATTTGGTGGTGTTATTTGGTGCTGCCTGTATTTCTGTTCCATACTGAACTGATTGTTGAAGTTTTGTTTCAGCTTTAATCCTAAAGCGAATCAAGTAAAAAAGTTTAATTATCTTATTAATATGCTAAGCAAACCGATTCATTAAAACTGTACTCGTAAAATTTAATAGTTACGAATGTATCGTCGATTGATACGACTAAACAAAATTATACAGCAGTTTTTACAGTAAAAGTCTCGATACCAAGAGAATATTTGAAATACCGGTCTAATATATTTATCTTGTGCACGGAAATAGTGGCGATATCAGGGGCGGCTCGTCCTAGGGGGCTCAAGGGCGCGAGCCTCCCTGTGTGTTTTCAAAAAATACATAATATTTAATTACTTCAAGAAAAAAAATCAGTGTCACGAATTTTTTATTTCAAAATAATTTTTTTTGCAAGAGTGCATTTTAAAAATAATTGCAAAATAAGCATTTTGCACGATTTGTTAAACGAACAGCTGAAACATCCGATAACAGTTGTCGGGTTCATGCTTACTGCGCTGGAACTGTACGATCCACTCGTAGTGTAGTATACTGTCAAGGTCGTTAACAGCTGATTTTTTGATCACATGATATTAACAACCAATAATATAGTACGTGGGCTCAGAATATTTGAGCCTCCAAGCCGCATATAAAATACACGCGAAAAACGAATAAAGCCGAAGTTTCCCGAGCGTAACTTAAAGGCGTCTGAGGGCTCTCGAAAAGTGAGCCCTCGTCAATTTTACACGTGATTATAGCCGGTTTTAACAATAGATCCGCGTCGGGCGCTGCGTCGTCCGTTTATCCGGTGAAGCACACTGTTTTAATTTGCTGCTTTTTTTGTTCTATTTCTATCCTTGCTTTTCTTCTTTAAATAATACATTTTGTGATCTGGATTTTGTTACTTTTGAATGCAAGAAGCACTGCTTTTTGTCGACACTTGCTTTACACGGTGATTTTTCAAACGTTCAACATTTTAGAAACTGAATTAGATAAATTAATTGGAGGGACTAACCTTTTAAGCTAATTACTTAAACTTACGATGGAGCATAATGAGCGATTCTACAAATGGCGTATAGGCGAAGATAAAACAAAAATATAAATACTGACTGTCATTTTATTCATTGTTATGCGCACCAGTTGAATTTAATTATGCAAAAAGCAACGAGCCAGGATTCTAAAATTAAAATCTTTTTTTCAAATTTGTCCGCTGTAGCAAGCTTTTTTTCAAATTCTGCTCATAGATGTGATCTACTGCAAGAAATTGTAAATTGGAAATTACCTAGAATACACGTTGAAACTATAATATGCGTACAGTGAATATTGTTTTCGAAAATCGAGAAAAATTAATAGAATATTTCGAAGAACTAAAAGAAAAATGTAATAAAAATATTACATGCAAGGAACATATATAGTTTACGAAGAACCTTAGAAGACCAGGATTTTATATTTTGGCTTACCTTATTTCACAAAATTATGCCACATGTAAATTTTTTTTTTTTTTTTTTTTTTGTGGACACGTCAACAGTGAAACTTACTTAACGCAAAGGATTGTACATTATATAAGGAAAAGATTAGAAAATATTATTTAATAAATTTCAATCTAAATACAAAATGCATTCACATCTTTTTTTTAATTAAATCAGAACTTGAATGCATTAAACCAGTTTTATTTAGTTTAAAATGTAGACAAAAAAGCAAGATAAGTTTACACTTTTTAAATTATTGTAATTTTACATTAGAGCCCCCCAGATTTACTTGTCACGAGCCGCCACTGGGAGATATATAAATCCTTATTAAATAAAAGTAAAACTGAAACTCTAAAAATCCTTATTTTATCCAACTCCTCTTTGGAATTAGCTAAGGTCCAGAGAAAAACACTTTTTTTTTTTTGAGTTTGTTAATGAAGAACCCTTATTTTGAAACAATTAAGAGAAAAACGGGACGGTTGTATTTTAATTAGATTAGCTGTTGTTAGTTAATAAGGAGGAACAAATAGCAGAGATAATATGTGTGAGGAAGGGAAAAACGGAATACAAAAGGCACGATAGGAATTAGAAAGCCCGAATTGCAGTAAATGGGAATACAGAGCAGAGTACTTCACAGAGCGAGATGAACACTTAGAGAACAGATAATCTATATGACAAACAAATGCATCATTTAAACGGAGCGTACAGTGGGAGGATGAAGCTAATAAAAAGCGGAAACGAGAAGGAAATTAGTAGAATACGTTATTATATCTGTTAATAATAGCTCCAGTGATCATGAAGATTTGTCTTTGAAATTCGTCGGGTATTTAAAAATTAAATAATTGTTTATAGCGGTGTGTTTAAATTTACTTACTATATGATAGACGTAAACAATGTGTGTTATTAACAGAGTGTGTTATTAATAGATTTAATAATACATCTACTTGGTGAAACATATTTACGGTTATTGTAGTGTTAAAATGCAGTTAAACAACGGAGATAATAACGGAACGGCGAAGTGAAGGAAGCAAAAGGAATCGTGGATTAGAAGGAAAAATAGTTAGATGAATGTGGATAATATTCTCCGGAATATAATAAATATTTGTAGAAAATAAAAGGATAATGGTAATATTGCACAATTGAAATGGATACCGCATGGTATAATGGTACCGTAGTAAATTTGTAAACGAACTTCCGAATACAAAAACAATTCGAATCGAATAGATTATATTTGTGTAAAAATTACAACAGCATTGTAAGCTGAACTAGTGGATAGACGAATCGTCTTACTGCACAATGCAACGTATGGAATAAGATTATAAATTATTACAAACTACAGTTTAACAAACGCCATTGTAGGAAAAAATTTAAAAAAACAATTCGACTTTCGCAGTCGACCATATTGGGTTTTCATGAACAGGATTAAAGTCACCGACTCCACCTAATGCTGAAACACAACGTGAGGGTAATTTTTACCAAACTGGTAATAGTTATTGAAAATTTTATCATCATCCTCAAAATAATGCCGTTACAATTACAAAACGTTTAGTTTACAAATAGTCGCATAAGGGTTATCTTTGTGTCTACGATAAGAACGGTGCATTGTTTAGCAGTGACAGAAATAATAGAAAAAAATGTAATGTGGTAGAATAAGAGTTCTATAGTTGTAGGGAGTCTGGTTCTACGGAACATCTAGTATTACAGTCTATGCCACTACAACTGGAGTAAACTGTACGAGAAGTGATATAGCACACATGTTACAATATTTGTGAGTATTGCGCAGATAGTTATTGACCCAGTGAATGAGGCTGCAACCGGTTTATATTGATACATAAAACTGATTTATTAAACATCTAAAAAGATCCAAAGTAGCCGAGTTAAATGATGAAATTCGTACTACGAGATAAAAAAGTAAAAATGTTTATCTCGTAGTACTATGTAAAATAAATTACGGTCGTGCGATTTTAAAGATATCATTATTTTGAAATTTCATAAAATATTTAGATACGCATTTTTCCATAACATGTTGACCACTGATTGTTTAACGATAATGCTGTGAACTATATGAATTTTCTCAGCGCGGAACGTTATAGGAGTGCAAATAGTTATTTATATTCTTTTTACGCGGAAAAAGTTCTTTAATGTGTCATCAAAGAAAAATGGAAAATTTGAGTATTATCCAACCATATCTTCCGCTTATGCCTTGATTTTATCATCACGTTCGCTAGCTAGTATGACTCTTTGCATTTTTGACAGTTATGTGTAGGCTGCGTTCCGGCCATTGTCAAATGGGTTTAAATTTTTCAAATATAGGTTACAATACTTCTGGTCGACTAGATTTCAAACAAGATATTAACACCACTTCTTATTTAACTGCGACCAATTTGATAACAAGTGACTTGTGCTTTTTAAAGACCTAAAATGTCGTACGGCATTTATGTGTATTTTTTATTCATTTTGTTCCAGTGACAAGATTTTCTTTTATCTTTTCAAGTTTATTGAAGCAAACACGATTATTGTTTAATTTTTGTTTTATTTAATTTATTTTCCCTTACTCGTTGGAGTTTATTATCTTGTTAATGCAGGCCGCTAATTTTATTTTATTCTATTCTCTTTCCATTTATTTATTACTTTCTCATTTTCTCTTACATTGTAATTTTTGTTCACTGTAGCTACTTGCTTTTTCCCAACAGGTATTGTGAGCGTTACCATGTAACTATGGTCATATTGCTAGATGGGACTTATTTGAAAAAATTTTTATTTTTGTTTGTTGAGTTTCATCGAGCATTGTGGCCACTGCTCTGCAGTTGCGGCAATATTGCAGAATGGTGTCTTATTATAATTTTAATTTTTTTATTTTTGTTTTTGTTAAGTTTCATGGGGCCTTGTGGACACTGCTCTGTAATTGCAGTTTTATTGCAGGATAGAGTTTCTTCTTTTATGCTAATAATTTAATACAATATGAATGTGTTTCTTTTCCTTGCATTCTGCTCCTCTCTATCTTTCCAGCAGTTATTATTTTCATTACAAAATCTGATTGCAACATTAGCTTGCAGGCTAAATGAACTGTAATTGTTCGGGCAAATAAAAGAAAAAAAAGTGAGTAAAAAAACGTTAAGTTATCTTATACTTTTAAAAGAAAATGTATTAACAAATAATTTAATTATATATTATTAACGTTAAATAAAAAAATTTAAACGAGTACTTCCACAGCTTCTGTTTAGAATTATATTTTGACATGGATACGTCTTCAGCTGTTGTCCAAAGTGTGATACGACGATTATACTTCGTTTTAGTAAAAACATGATCATAAAGTGCAAATGACATGTTTACTATAACAAATATAAAAATTTAAATAAAATTAATTTGAACTGAAACTGTGATCATGCAATCGCAGTGATAACGTCATTATGATCACACTTTTGAGTGAGCAACGCATTTCGCGGAATGATTCTCAGCGTAAGACAAAAATCCACGTCAAAAAAAACAAACATGAAACGATAAATTTTGCAGACATTAAAGTGTATAATCGTGAAAAAAAAGGGAAAAAGCGCAAAAATATCTTTGACAGGAAAAAGTATCAGATTACATTAATGCCAGTTTTTTGTCAGAAACGTCATTTACCGTGGATTAGGTTTTACCTTCGCTGTTGGCGTTCTGGTTGTTAATAAAGTGATTTTTAAAGTTGTTACATAGATATAAACATATTTATTTAAATGGTAAAAAGTTGTTTAAAATAAATTTAAATATAGTATTTCAAAAATTGTTCTATTAGTTTAGAAATATTACATTGTTTGATATTGTTTGACTGGTTCTTCTAGTTGTTTCTTCAGATGTAAGTGTGCAAGACTTTGAACTTAATTCATTAATTCCAGACTTTTCCCAATTAATTTCGATGATAACGTCTATTTTCCTTCGTTTTCCGATCATTTTGATTACTACGTTTTTTTGAAAAACCAAAACTTTCTATAAACCGAACTTCAGATAACATCAATTTTTTAAATTGTGTAGTAACTTATAGTCCAATAAAACCGAAAAATAAATCCATGAAAAAATACTTTTCTAATGTAAAAATTATAGACAAAATAAAGATTTAATCCGACAATCGTAGTTTTGGGGATTAGAGTGTTGAGACAAATGATGTGGAAGAAATTAAAAAATTAATTTTAACGTAAGAAGCTCACTGTAAGAGAACGTAAGGAACAGTTCGGATGCTGATAGACTTGAAATGTTTGCTTATGTAAATTTTATTCTTCAACCGTTCGGCTGAATAAACTTTCAGCAATCATAATAAAAAGAGCTTATTCGATTTAATAATCGTGAGGGACGTAGCAGTTTTAACTGTCCGGCATATTGTCTTTGAATTCGCTGATCATTCTAGTATTAAGTAATTCCTCGAGCTTCGCGTGGGATAGGTCCATTATAATTGATTTTTAATCATAAACAGTTAGAATTTAAAACTGAATTCCATGCGTTAAATAATTTTAAGAGAGATTTCAACAAAAATCGCAATGATCGAAAGTTAAAAAACTGTGCTCTTAAATCTTAAATGTTTCTAAGAGACATTAGATCAGTGTAAAAATAAAAAAATTCTATATTCAATGATTGGATGACTTCTAGTTTAGATAAATTAAAGAGAACAATAAATTAAGTAAGAAAAAGAAATTAATAAAAAATTAATTTATTAATTTCTTTTCCGCGAATTAAATAGAAATTGTAAGATTTTAATCGAAAAAACTAAACTGGAAAATCGGGCAAATTTTATTAACAATTTAAAATGCCGGGGTTTAAACTATACGACAATATAACCGAAAAATAAAAATTATTCAAATTTTCAGCTACTAAAGTAAATGATAATGTAATATTGACTAAACAAAAAGATAGATGCACGCAGCTTTTTCTCTGAATACTTCTTTCCTATTAAAAAGGATAAATTAGATTATAAGGTGGATTATACACCGAGCGTTAAAGACGACTATAGCGGTGTTGTTAGTGAATTTAATGAAATTATTAAATTTCTTGATATTCGAAGAACTTCCGCAAGGGATAAAATTTCTAACATATTGGTTAAAATGATATATGCAAAAGATTCAATATTTTTTCAAACACTTTTCCTGTTTCAGATGTTCCCTGAAGTCTAGAAAATTGGCGAAATAAAATGTTACCGACTAGTAGCACTTTTAAACAGTATTAGAGAATTTTTTGGTAAAAAATAATTATATATATATATATATATATATATATATATTTATATATTAAAAAGAAATGTCAGATAATAATTAGTTTGGTTTAGACGTTCGCTTTCGTTGGAATAGGTGTTGATATTATTAAACCCAAGTAAAAATTTATATATTAACGTAGAAGTGCATTTAACAACTGTAAATATTCTACAGCTCTTGAAATACAAAAAGCACACGAAGTTAACCTAGACTTAATCAAAGTAATTGGAGGTTATTTCAAAAATAGAAAATTTTATTTTTAGATGCAATTTAACTTCCTGAGGAGTGGCTCTTCGGTCTTAGGACCAATACTATTGAATATAATATTAAGTAGATTAAAACCTTTTATATCAATAGCAGTTGTTATCGCGTTTGTATATATAAAGAACAAAAAAATAATACTTCTAATTATATAAAAATAAGTTACTGAAAACAACGGCATTTTGTTCCTTTAAAATTTGCACTAGTACTTATGATAACTATAGTAATTAAACACATAGGCGGACAATTTCACGAAAATCATGTTTTAATTAGGATTTTATTCTTGTTTAATCAAATATTAAGACTTTACAACTTATAAATTTTATTTTTCCTATAACTCATATCCTCTTTCTATCATCTTGCCCCCCCCCCCCGGCTCATCGGCTGACGAAGCCTTTGATTAAATAATACTTTATAAAATTTACTCTTTTTAAACTATCTCTATAATTATGGGATGAAAAATATACAATTTTAACAAAGTACCATTTTCTAAATAAAAACAAAAGTGAGCATTCTTATGTAAACTATCGAATGATCAAGGCAAAACCGATATTCCCGGACATTTCCTCGAATACGAATTCCCGAATGGTTGTTTATTCGAAAGGACAATTTAACGAATTTTATTTTCCCGAATGTAAATTTCCTGAACCGAATTGTAGAACAGACATTTTCCTGAATACGAGTTCTCCCGAACGACTTTTTCCGAAATGAAAGGTTCCCCAAGGACGTACAAAATTTTTTCTTTCTCGTTTTCATCATTTCTATGGAACGTTAATGAAAGTGATATCGGTCGTCGTTCATACCGATAGTGATCATCATAAGTATTTCAAACGTTGAAATGGCTACTCCAGTGGGAACTAAGTTTTGTGTGGAAGGGTACCTGTACGTCCGCTCAAGAAAGTAGAAAGAACGGACTGCCAGAAGCTGCGAGGAAAGGAATGTACGGCACGCTGTGTTACCAATGATCCTCCGCCCGGAGAAGACTTTGTCCTTATTAGAGGACTGCGGAATCCGTGATAATTTTGATACTGATTCATCGGAAGAGTGTTACCGTCTATCAGTTCTTTCTCCCTTTTCAGAGCATTTTATCAGCCAGATCGAACCGTATTCACTATCCTTGGCGTGCGGAAAAGGAGTGCTACAACAGTGAGTTACCCCTTTCGTCTACGATTTATTGACTGGGAAGACAGAAATCAGTACGCTGCGGTTCTACGAGCAGTTCGAGACGCTGTCGAAGAGTTCAGGATACACGACTGTACCCCTGCAAGAATTATGACAGATTTTGAACTTGGAATCATTAGCGCCTGCAGGGACATCTTCCTCGACGCGCCCGTGAAGTGCTGCATGTTCCACCTAGGCCAAGCTGTCTACAGAAGACTGCAGGCGGAAGGCCTTCAGGAAGCGTACAATAATCTGGCAGACCGTATTTTAAAGACATTCACCTACATGATGTTAGCTGTGGCGTACGTTCCCCTTGAAGATGTCCTCCGAGTCTTCAAATTATTAGGCGACGAATGTTCAGGCGATTTTTTTCCTGTCTTCGAATACTTCGCACGCACTCATGTGGTCGGCGTTCCAGCGAGAGACCGACGCAGAGCCGTTCCTGCGCGATATCCACCTTCCCTGTGGAATCAATATACCGCAGCACTCGCAAACACGCACAAGACTAACAACGACAGTGAAGGTTGGCATAACCGCTTTCGTGTAGTAGTAGGCAAACACCACCCCGACCTGTACTCTGCTCTGACAGAACTACAAAAAGAACAAGCGGATGCGGAAATCGCTGTCGCCGAACTTAGCCTCGGTAGGAAAGTTAAAGCCAGCCCGAAACACAAATGGTTGGAATTCCATGCTCGTATAGGAGGTATTGTGGCTCAGTACAATGTAACGTATAAAGATAAAAATGACGTAATTTCAATAAAAATTTCTAGGTAATGAACTGAATCGGGAAATTTTACATGTGGGGAAAAAATTCGGGAAAATAAAATTTGTGAAATCGTCCGTTCGGGAATTCGAATTCGAGAAATTGTCCGGGAACGCAAATCTGATACTCTTTCACTGTCTAGAAGCTTTTTTTTACAAAAAAACCTACCAAGCGGAAAGGAAAAAATCGATTCCTGTGAGGCAAATCTGAGAATATATGTAGAATAAACTGATCAATATTACGACGAAAACAGAAGTGCCGTAAGTGGTATATTTCCAGAAAACTCTCTTGCGTTCACTGCTGTCAGTTTCTTTGATTTCCTCTTGAGATTCGAAATTTTCATTTATTTCTGTACTTTCCTTACACGATGATATTGACTGTTTCCTTATATTTTTTACATCCTGAACATTCATCGGATCGATTAAGTTTTCCTAAAACACATTTTTGATGAATTTATTATTAAACAAGAAATAGCGCGTAGAACAACTGTGACGGTTTAATATTTTTCATTTTTTAAGTATTTTCGATAAAATTTTTCATTATGGAATTTGGAAAAAAAAAAGTCTTCTTATTAGTTTTGCGCACTTGTAATTCTACGTAAATAATTTTTCTTTTTTTTTTTTTTTTGGGCTCGTCAACCAAGGACCTTTACGGACCCGCAAATTATTTAAACAAAAAGAAAAAAAAACAAAAAACAAATAGTAAGGAGTCGGTTATATTTTAATCCGATCAGAAATCTTTGCTAAAAAGGAACAAATTTCAGGAATAACTAGTGGAGAAGGAAAGGACACAGGATATAGGAAGCACAATAAGGAGCAGGAAGCTTAAGCTTCAACAAATAGGAATACAAAATGCTCCGCAGAAAGAGATGAACACTGGAAGAACACATGATCGGCGTCGCAAATAACCGCATCATCAGGATGGAGAGGACAGTGTGGGAAGGAAATCAGGCAAAAGCAAAATCTGGAGAAAGGCAGCAAAGAATGGCCAAAACGCATACGAACAACGGAAACAACATCAAAACTTCGAAGAAAGGAATGCAAAAGAAACCATGAATATAGGAAGGAAGAGTAGGGCTGAACAGACAGATGAAATGAATAATTATTAGAAAAGGAGGGAGCGTAGGTGTCCGACACCAAAAGCTGATATGAAAGCTAATAATTGAAATGATTACTAAATGAATTGAGAGACGGTTTGGTTTGACATTTAGCGAAGAAATAATTCAGTTTTTGTGAGCGCTACCTTTCGTATGGACATTTGGTATTTCTCCCTAGAAATTCGCTAAATAGAATTTTTGTTAATGAAATTCTTTACATTTTTTGTGAAAAAGTTAAAAATTGAAGTTATTACCTTTCTTTTCTTACTGTAGAGATAATTGAATAATTAAAAGTATATTTTACAAATGCTCTTATTATTTGTTCGTCATAGAGCATAATGTTGTTTTGCATCCGGCCAATAATTAAATTAATATTTTGGTCCTCCGGGCCGGATTAAATTAATTTCGCGTTATGAGCTTATTTCGGATTAAGCTAATTTTGTATATTTTACTTAATTTCTTTGCTAAGAAATAAATTTTAAATCGTATTTTTATCGCGTTTAACCATCGGAAGTTATAGCTGCAAATATCATGTTCGTATCATGTTTCGCAATCGGTAAAGCGTATTTAGTTTATCGTGTAAAATTCGAAGTAGTTGCTATTATTTGTCGAAAGCTTTATATCGCGACGAAGAAATAATAATACGAGTAAGAACAAAAACATCGATTCTTAATGTGGTCAACTGAAACGGAAAGTTGTACGTTTACCCAAACATCGATCATATTCCTATACAACACTGAAAAATTATTTTCTTTTATAATATATTACATTCGATCATATTGGTACATATTTATTCGTTTGTATCGTTTTTTCTCTCCGCCCCTTTAACTGCGCTCTAACTCGCATCATTGTATCTGGTATTCCTATTCCCGTTGTCAATTCCATATGCTATCTTGGTCTTTTTTTGAATAGCCGCCTCGCATTCCATGAGCACATTAATTTTCTCTATAAATCCTGTCTTAAAAGACTCAATCTCCTTAAATCTCCCTCTCCCCTCAGATGGGGAGGAGATCCGTTTATTCTTCTAATTCTTGTCGAAGCCATCATTCGGTCCAAGCTCGACTATTGTTTCTGTACCTGCGGTAATTCCTCTAAGTCTCTCCTCTCTAAACTCGACGCGATCCAGAACTCTTGTTTCCGTTTGCGCATTGGAGCCTTGAATCCTTCCCTGTTCACGCAATTTTTGTCACAGTCCGTTACCCAATCACTGTTTATTCGCTGTTCTCAGCTTGGGTATATCGCTTCCTAATTAAACGGCTTCCCATCTCCTCATCCAAACTTATTTCTTCTTATCTGTATAACAAGAACCACTGATGTTTTTCTCCTCTTAACGTTGCTACCCGTCTTTTTAATTTTTCTCCTGTCATCAAGTACAAATTCTAACGTCATAAAGACTTCGTTCACCGGAAGATCAACGTCAAATGTAAATAAATTCGTAATTCACCCAAACGCGGTTATATCAGTAGCGCTTCCAACTAAAAATGAGTTTTCAAAAGTCACCCAGGCTCGAGTTTTTCTTGAAAATCGTTCACAAGGAAATTTAGTTATCGAAAAATTCGTTTATAACAATAGATGGGTTACATCAAAGTCATTAGACGTTTCAACTAGGGGTGTAACTGGATATTGTACGCCATCATCTAGTCGAACTACAGATTTCGTTTTGGGGACTTTTTAATAGAAATGGAAGCTGACGTTTTAGCTCGGATTCCATTTTAATATTGTTTCAGATCTAATTACAAACACAATCGCAAATACATAATTCAATGTTTAATTCGCTGAAGATCAACTTCATCACGATCACGTGGACATTTCCGAATTTACGGAGCGATTATCTCAAACGAAAGTTCACGTTATGAAACAGCTTTTTCTTCGTAATTCGAAATTGTCCATACGTGATACAAAACAAGCGAAATATTGAGTGTATTGTGGCTTGCAAAAAGGTTCGACATCGGTCTACAACTTGAAAAAAAATTTAGCACATCGAAGAAGCAAGTATTGAAAAACAGTTTAATTCGGAACACGAAAATTGCAATGCTCATTTCGAAAAGACGTATTCGCGCACCGACAGTGGCCGCTTTTTAGTGAAATTATCTCTTAAAAACGATTCGTATCGGGAGAGAGCTGTTTCACGTTTAAAAAGAAGCAAAGTGCGCACGAATGCAGAAATTTCAACTCAATATATCGACTTCATGCGTGAGTATGAAAAACTTAGCCATACGGAAAAATGCTGGTCCCAAATTTTTTTTGAAAACTTGTTGAATCCGCTATATCGTATACCACATCAAGCAGTTTTATGACCAGAAAGTTCAACAATAAAGTTACATGTCGTGTTGCATCGGCAAAATCAAAATCGAACGTTTGGTTAAATGAGATCTTGATGGTTGGTCCAACAATACAGCCGCAACCATTCGACACTCTCGTCCGATTTCATGAACATAACATCGCTTCTTCCGCCGGCATTTCAAAAATGTATAGACAGATACTAGTTCACTAAGAAGATCAGGATCTTCGGGGAATCGTTTGCCGAGAATATCACAAAGAAAAAGTTCTCGATTATCGTTTAAAGACAGTTACGTACGGAACTGTCCCAGCATCTTTCTCAGCAACAAAATGCCTCACTGTGCTGAGCGACAAATTGAAAAATTCGAATCCTGTTGCGTCTCGTGCAATGGCAAATGATTTTTGTATGGATGACTTTTTAACAGGTTCACCCTCAGTGAAGAAAGCTGCAAAACTACAATCGGGTATTCGCAAACAAATTAGAAACAGCTAGAATGGAGTTAAGGAAGTACGTGTCTAATTCATCGGCGTTTCTAGACATATCGGACGAAAGTTCAATTGAGAAAACTAAAGTTGTCGAATTTCGTAAAAGAGGAATAATTTCATCACTTGGACACTCCAGTGGCATGCAATAGAAGCCGTTTTCTCAATTAAATATCATCTTCGAAACATCTCGTCGTTGTCTGAAATGACTAAAAGAATTATCATAAATTTCCAGAATTTACGATCCGCTCAGTTTTTTGTCGCCAATTGTGATATAAAAGCAAAAATCATGATACAGACTGCACACGGTTTAAATCTAGATTGGAACCATCCTGTGCCACCTCAACTAAGAGAAGAATTCGTTGATTACTACAATGACTTAAACCACCTGAAATCGTTCAGGATTCGTCATGGTTATTCGCTCTTTCATAAAATCGCCAGTCGTTCTTTAGTGTTGGATTTTGTGACGCTAGCGAAAGAGCATACAGTGCCGTCGTATGTATATTGCCGTAGCGTCGATGATTTCGGAATTATTGAGAGTTACATCGTTTGCGCCAAAAAAAAAAAAGAGTTCAAGATAACCATCCCAAAGCTCAAGCTGCAAGCGGCATTGCTGTTGGCAAAGTTAATGAATCGTGTCTCCACCGAACTTCGAATCACTGGTTAAAAAGACCAATTGAAAGATGGTCAGTATTCATTCAAAATCGACTACAAAAAAAAATTGTTCAACTGTTATTTTGCATCCGGCTAATAATTGAATTAACAATTGCTTAAACCGGAAAGTACATGTTAAAACAAAACGTGAGGAACTCGACAAAAAATTACGATATTGGTTTGAATACAGCTCATCTGTTAACTTAGCTAATGACTGTCCATTTTTCTGGAATTTGAAGGATATATAAATAAATTGTGTGCTATTCTATAGTTTGCTGATTTAAAGGAAAAAAATAAATTTCGTCGTCCATATTACCTTTTTGGGTAACATAATTTAAATAAAGCGTATGAAAACCTGGCAGCAGATATAAAATGCATCTCCCAATTTGCCTGGCCAGCACGGTTGATTAGACCAACTTATCCCGCTAGGGATTGCCTACACCCAGCATTGGGCCGATATGGGCATATCGTGACCGTGATCGTGAATTAAAATAAACAAACACTGTGTCATATTCGGAAATATAAACAGTTAAAATTTTGATATAAAATGCTACGATGTTAACATCCTTATAACACTTGACATAAAAATTTAAATCATTTGTAATATACATATTCTCTCCGATTGTATATATAGAAGTGTTTGCTTATTTTAAATAAGTAAATAAATAATGAAATTTTGTTTGAGCGCGGATCTTAAGGAGGAAAAATTTCGAAAAATTTAAACATCGTAAAGTTATTGGTTATAGTTTCGTTTTTTACTAAAAAAATTAAACATTTAAGCGCGTAAAAATAAAATAAAGAAACATTTCCGATTAGTTGAAAATAATTGTGCAAAATATATGCTCCGGATTGCACTGATGATAATAGGTTTCTGTCATCTTTTAGAAACTCATCTACTAAGAGGTTTGTATAAATAAATAAATATATTACGATCGCTAAATCAGACTCATCGGAACTGCAATTGACTGTTTCAGCTTCGTACTCGTCTATAATTTCTGGCCTATATAGAATATCCTCGTAATCCGTTTTGGACTTGCTTAATTCTTCATAAGTACCGAAAAATTCGATTCGTCCCTGAAATTATGAAAATGACGTAGATAATAAATGTTTCGAGTTTATGCGGTAATCGAATTTTTAAAATTACACCGTCGGTACTAGCTTAAAAAGTAACATAAATATTTCTATCACTGTGCATCGATAATATGAGTACATACACATATATTGCAGCGGCCAATATTGAACCTTTAGATTTCAAGTAAATTTTTCACGGTATATAGTTCATTAAAGACTTTATAAACTCATTTCATTTGTAATGCCCGTCATCGATTTCTAGCTTGTTTATTGAATATTATGGAAATTCAACCACAAGGCCCTGGCATCTATCGGGTGATATTTTTTTGTTTTATACAAATATTAAGAAGGGCAATCATTCCTAACTCGATCCTCTGATAGATATCTAATCATTTCGGACCTCAAAAGTGCTCTTCAAGCTATATCCTCTCCCTTTCCCTCATATTCCCTCGATTTTATTGTTTTCCGTATACGTTCTCTCATCTATAGTCTTTCCCCTTCCCATTCCATTTCCATCGACCTTCTTTGGGTTCCAAGTCATGCCGGTATTGATGGTAACGAGACGGTGGATTCCTTAGCACGCTTAGCGTTACAGTCTCCACAATTTGTTCAAAGATTCCTGGTCACAACATACTTCCCCTCTTCAAAGGACTTTAGCCGGATGTGTATCCTTGTTCCATTTCCAATCCTAACTCATTTTACCTTCTTATTCAGCCTAGACCAGCTTCCTGTTCTTGGTTCAATTATTTTCCTACTTTTAAACGTTTTTTCATTATTGCCATCTGTCGTCTGCGGTTCAATCATACTTTGTTCCCTTCCTCACGGTATCGTTTTGTTCTTTCTCCGTCCCCTTATTGTCCTTTGCACTCTGGCGACTGTTCTTTCCTTTGTGATCATGACCACGTGTGCTGTTTGAATGTTTCAGTTTTTCCTCCGAACGTAATATCCTGTACGATCAGCTATTAAAGCTGAATTTTCCTACTCCATATAATGCTTCCTATATCTTAGCTTTGCCGTCTTCATGGTGTTTCCTATTCTTGCCCCTCATTTCTTTCACCGATTTCTGACCGGATTAAAATTTAATCTCTAATATAAAATCCAATTGTCCTGGGTAGAGCTACCTTTGGTTGGCTCATCCACCGCCCACCAAATATAATAAAAAAAAATTCCGATTATAGCGTCCTTTCTTTATTGCTTCTATCTCCAGTAATATTTAATTATAATTCGTTCTTCTTCTCTCTTACTAACACAATTTAATATTGGGTAATGCCCTCGACTAGCGACCTCGCAAAAAAAGATTTAAAGAAAAGGAAAATCAAATTTGTTCTAATCTTGATTATTTTTATGTATTACCGTTTTTCTGTTTTTGTTTTTTTTTAACCCCCATTGGGTTTGCTACCAAAGAGCATTAGTTCAGAAAAAAGGAATAGATGCATGGAATAGAATAAAAATGATATTTTTATTCTGCCGACAATGGGATCAAGAAACACCTCTAGAACAGGAACAATTGAAAGAATAGGTGAAGAAAGAACATAAATGGTGTTGAAAGGAGCAGGAAGAGCAAGCTTTAAAAGATGATAATAAAGTAACTCACGCTCGTGAGATAAACCGGAGCACTCGAAGAGCACGTGATTCGCATCACAAACATACTCTGAACCTTCTGGATCCAATGGACAAAAAGGAGATGCAGCCAAAGAGATCTTACGAATCCTGAATCAAATTAAGGAGAGGCAGCTGTCATGAGCCTACCATTGAGTAACATAGATAAAATTCTGATTTTGTGTTTGGAATTCTGCTTTTACTATGCTGTGGAAAATGAAAAACACGGATGAAATGTTATATTTTAATCTTATTTCTTTTAGATCAGTACACGGCATAGTATTTCGAATATACATATATTTCTCGAGTAATGGTTGAACCGGGTAAAGTAATGTAGTCGATTAAATGGTATTTTTTTTTGTTTTTTTTAACCCCCCTTGGGTCTGTTACCAGAGAGCATTAGCCCAGTAAAAAGGAATAGATGCATGGAATAGAATAGAAATTATATTTTTATTTTGTCGACAATGGAATCAAGGAACACCCCTAGAACAGGAACAATTGAGAGAATAGGTGAAGACAGAACATAAGAGGCGTTGAAAGGAGCAGGAGGACCAAGCTTTAAAAGATGACAATAAAGTAACTCACGCTCGCGAGATAAACCAGAACACTCGAAGAGCACGTGATTCGCATCACAAACATACACTGGGGGAACCTTCAGGATCCAATGGATAATTATGAGAAGCAGCCAAAGAAAAGCGATTTAGAGAAGAAGGAAGGAGACTATGCGAGAAACGGAGGCGAGATAATTTAGTAATTATCGACCGACGCAAACTGGGGAAATCATAGAACCAAGGACGAGGAGGAGGAACAGGATTAATCAAGAGATAAACGGAATTAGGATTAGCGAAAAGAGAAACATAAGAAAAATACCAAAGTCTAAGATGGCAGGATTTAGTTGGAAGAAAAATATTGCGTACTGGAACCCTACTAATAAAATTTCCATTGGAAGCAGCAGCTTTAGCAAGGAGGTCGACGGCTACATTTCCATCAATGCCTGAATGTCCGGGAATCCAAAGAAAATCAATCTGGGTAGACGTCGATGAGGATAGATCATGGAGAAGAGAACGAATAGAAAGGATGATAGCATCAGTGGAAAGCGAAAGGGAAGGTGGAAATAGCGCTAGAAGAACACTTAAAGAGTCAGAAACAATAAGGAATTTGGAATAAATTGCAGAAGCGGAAATATAAATAATGGCTTGTAAGATGGCAACAGATTCCGCAGTAAAGACAGAACAAAAGAACGGAAGTCTAAAGGACTGAGAATGATTGAACTGAGGGCATAAGAATGACGCCAAAACTCCGCTCGGGCTGTTCGATCCGTCAGTAAGAATTAAAGAGTGATCGCGGAATAGATAATTTATTATATTATCAAATTCCACACTGACGATATGAGAGGGAGAGGATTAAAGGAAGCATGGCATGAAGATGATATTTGGTGGCTTTAACAATTTAGAATAGACGTAAGAAAAGAATGGAATCTTGTGATGGGAAATGACAAAAGAGGAAAATTTAGAAAGGCGAATAGATATATGAGATAGTATAGGAATTCTATTTGGAGGAAAAACGCCAGTGACGAAGGATAAAAGAATAAGAGGTACTGATATTTGACGAGGAAGTGGAAAAACGTTTGATGAGAAAGCGATAACCCAAATAAGATTTTCGGATGAACAGAGGACGGATATTGGATTCAGATAGAATGGCTGGGATAGGAGATGACCTCAGAGCTCCGAGACAAAGCCGAAGACAACTGTTTTGGAGGCGATCTAATTTGTAGAGTACTGATTTGGAAGCGTTGCCAAATAAGAAACTGCAATAATCCAATCTAGAGCGTATGAGAGATTTGTACAACATTATTAACACAGAAGGATCACCTCCCCATCTCGTAGGTGAGAGAGCTTTAAGAAGTTTTAAGACTTTAAGCGAGGAAGCATATAAATGGCTGAGATGTTCATGGAAAGACAGACGGGGGGATAAAATGATACCGTATTATAGAACCTACTTTGGATCGAATATACTTCAAAAATTCAAAAATGTTACCGATAAATAATAAATAAGATAATTTATCAAATAATATAAGATATTTTTATTGTCGTTAATTCATCACATCACACACGCGAATGTGACTGCAAAATAAATAAAAAAGGTTTTATGGAATTTTATAAACGGCTTTAAAAAATAAATGGGGTCCAATAAAATTTATTTTTCCTGAAGATATAGCGAAAAAACTTGATTCATTATTTCTACGAATAAATAGAGATTATTCGTATATAATTGAAAAAAAAAATCTTGGTTTAAAGCTTTTTTTTATTCTTTAAGTTCAAATACGTTTTTAACAAATGGATATGTCTCATGGCTTAGATCGACCTGAAATTTTTTCCGCCACGAAGAAATATTACGAAATTTTATAACGATTGATTAAGAAATTTTATTTTTTAATTTAACATTTTTATTTTCCATAGTAAATATTTCATTCACTTTATGATTAAAAGTTTGAGCATATGTTCTTACTGAAACGAAATATAATAGTCGTATCACACTTTACACATCAGCCGAAAGTCATATACACGTCAAAATTAAATTCGGTACAGGAGGTACAGAGGTACTCATTTAAAATTTTCAAGATATATTTTTTTCACTTCATTTAACGTTAATGTTCGTTAAAAGCTTTCATCGTATTACGCTAAAAATTTATAATTTTCATTTAATTATCTATAACTTCTTTTGTTGCATTATATCTGTGTATGTATAATTAATTCGTGTAATTTTATAGGACACCCTCCACGAGCGCGATCGCAAATGTGAGTAACATTATTTGAATAACTATTAATGATACCTCTTTTATTAACACAATTTTGTCCATTAATCTCATAAACTGCAACTGATGAGTTGATATTATGCACGTTTTTCCTTGTATGTAGCCTGCAATGTAATTAAAAATTATTTTTAAGAGTAGGTGAAGAAATATTTTTTTTTTAGTTTTTCATTAAAAATTACATGCAGAAAAATATTTTTTAAGCGACGAGTAAATTTTTGTTATTTACACTATTACCCCCTGGTGATAATGAAAAATTCTTCCACTAAAAAAAAAAAAAGTATTAAAACCTGCAATATTTCAAAGCTTCCCCTACTGTGTATTGCTGTTACAAGAAAAGCTAAAATTGTCTGTCTAAAACTCGACAGTCCCACGTTACGAATTTATTGAAATATTTGTTCTATGAATTTACTGAATAATATTATCAATAAATTAAACTGAAAGTTATTCGATGATTATTGATGTAAAAGAAGAATGTTTTGCGATGGTTAAAATTATCCACATGTATATCTTCGGTTGAAATCACGTCAAAATAATTCATATTCCTACTTAACATTTTTTTGAAATACTTGCGAAAGACCTGTTGCTAAAAAACTGAGGTGGTGATCTTGGCATCTTTATTTTTCAAGTCTACTGTCCGTCCTAAACTTGATTCTTTCTTTATGATTGTGCTTCTAAGTTTCGACTCTATGAATTTGGTGTAATACAAAATTCTGGACTTCAACTATGCCTTGGTGTTCTTAAATTCTCTTCGATTACAGCAGTTCTTGTTAAATTTATAATACACTCCTCTTCTGCCTATTCGCAGGCCTTATTTAGGTTATTGTTTCCTTTTTAAACCTTTTAAGCTTGTGTTTTCTGCTTTTATCACTCCTACCTTTCCATTTCTAGAAGCTGAGCTTCCCACGTAGGGAAATCCGTCTTATACCTTACTTCTTATTCCCCTAATATAACTTGCTTAAAAAATCTTTCCTAGTTTTCTTCAATTTCCCCAAACTTTGTCATCCTTTTAAATATTTATTCTACTTTCTCTTTTAAATTTCTTCCATAACATATATTTAGACAGGAATTTCACAGCATCGTTAATTACCTATTTCTTTTTCCCCTGTGCCTAGCTTTCGCCATCTGTCCATGAAACTTTTTTTTTTTTTTTTTTTTTTTTTTTTTTTTATAATTAAAATAAATTACATTTTATATAATTATGTTACTGTGTTTTATGTATTGGAACAGAATATAAGCAGATTTCTGATCTAGTTCTCGTACAGTAATAAGGTTATTAACATAGTCTTATAAATTGGCAATATTTAAAAAAAAAAAAATCTGTTCTATGGTCATTATATATTTCACATTGCCAAATAATGTGCTCATTGAGCCAATCTCTCAGAATTTGTATATGATAATAATAATATTAATAATAATAGTAATAATAATAATATAATAATAATAAAAATAATAATAATAAAAATAAGTTAAACACAAATACGAATTAAACAATGAGAAAATCTACTTAAAAGGCTTATAAGTTTTTTAAATTCAGATTATAATTATTCATTTTCATTTTCTGTATTAACATTTATTAAAAACATATAAAAAAAAGCTTAACAGAAAATTAGTTATTTGAAAAATACAATAACACCGACATATGTTTCAGAGTTACTTATTCCATAATCATGACAATAATAAAATTAAAGTTAATGATAAATTAAATGAATACAAATATGTCTTAATTATAATTATTAATCTGTTTGATAGATTGATACGTTAAATTTAGTGAGTGTTAGCGGTTCTTCCCTCCCCTACTGATATTACCCCGTTCACTATTCCAGAATTCTTATTTTCCTCCTACTTATATGTTTTATTATTTAAGGCAATTTTTCAATGAATATCAGGTTATATAGAATATACTTCTTTCTTTATAAACCTGTATTATCCTATGAAATAATTCATTAGTGTGCAGCACCATCTTATCAAATCAAGCAGCTAGGCCAGTTACAGAAATATGTTTTTAAGATTATAAAGAAGGATAAGGGAGAATTTTATAGAAATAAGTTATTAGACATTAACAATCGTTATGCAGTTCAACCGTTACAATACATTATGAAAAATTATAATTATTTTCAAATTTCCGAAGGGTGGGGGGGGGATAACGAGACGTGCAAATACTACGAAGGCTAGAGTGCCGTATGTAAATAAATATCATATCAGAATTAAAGGCTTTTATATGGATCGAAAGTTATATATCACTACTTGAGCACATAAAAGTTCACCTAACAAACTGTAAGAAAAGGCGTAAATTTTTTATTGCTTATATTAACAATGTCATATAATTTTAATATTTATTTTGAATTTATTTTATTTTGTTTAATAACTAGGATCATGTATGATTATATTTTCTCTGCATATTTTACAGGTTTATTTTTATTGTTTATCCATCAATGAAACATAACTATGAAGAAATTTTTATTTTATACCTTTTTTTGCTCTGTTGATCATGTATGCGTGTGGATGTGTGTATTGTAGCCTAGGTATATGTGGATATATGTGTGAATGTATGTTGGTACCTGCTGGTGTGTTGCGTTTTTATTTTCAGTGGGTTATGCATATGTAAATTCAGTGTTCTATTAGAATATGTTTAGGTATTTGCCAATCTTTAGATACGTATGTATATTTATATCGGACGTGTGTAGGTTGCCGGTCTGCTTGTGTGTAAGTAAGTGAGTGAGTGTGGGAGTGATGGATAGTAAGAAGGCTATTTTTATTTATGTCTATTTTGTAGTATAGTAGCTAAATTTTAATTTGTAGTCTTCTGGTACATACTAAGTTGTATATGCATGTTTCGTTTTGTACACTTTTTGTTATAACCACAGCTCGCGCATGGTTGCGCATTTGCGGGTCATTCTTTTGTATAAAAGATAGTTGATTTGATTTGCTTGATGGTAACTTGGTAAAAATGAATACGGACCGAATAGTACAGTAAATTTCCGGATATTTTCTCCGATGAATAATTCGAAACCTACTTCCAATTTTATTTTTAATAAGTGTAAATTAATGTATTAAAAGTGAAGTGTTTTTTATCGCACGTTTAGAATCAGTTATATAACTCCGCACATCTCTGTTAGTACGCAGTGGATCCCCTTACCTAGCCGGAATCAATCAGCGGTGCTCAATGAAGAGGTTTATCATCATAAAAATGTTACCTTCAGAGCCAGCAGTAACACCCACACAAATCGCTCGGTGAGTTAATATCAAATATAATCAACTGCAGGCGTCAAGAAAGGGAAGAGGGGGTATTTTAAAATAAAACCTTGTTGAGAAAATAAATACATCGTAAAAATAATTTGCAAAAAACGCCGCTTTATCAAAGTTAGTGCAAGCCCAGCTACCCCGTCAGGTTTTTGTATTGGCGGAATACGCACACAGTGAGTAATGGTCGTCTTTGCTTTACGCAACTGCTTAGTTTTTCTATTTAGTTGCGTTTTAATAGCCAGATTTCTCATCATATTGCAGGTTTTTCGTAATTTCCTTTTTTCACGCACTAGTATTAATGTTTCAGGTTATTATTAGACCTATTGGAAGGTTCTGCAGTAGTCGGCTAGCCACGCAGCATTTTGTATGGTTTCTGTTAAGTTTTTGTACCGCTTTATCAATGTCGAATTAGTTTTTAGCGGCATATTTAAACTTACGTTACTCTCTAGATATTGTTTAAATAAAGGCCAGTTGACCTTTTTATCGATAAGGTATGGCTCAGGTGTTTTGGTTATTGGCGAAATGCTCACCGTTAATATAACCGAGGAATGGTCTGACTGTAGATCGCAACGAGAGTCCGCTCTCATATGTAAAGATGGGATTCCTTTTGTTACAGAAAAATCGAGTAGATCAGGTTTTTTCCTGCGATCCTGAGGTCAGTAGGTAAGTTCGCCCCCCGAGAAGTAACCTAGATTCTGGATAGAAATTACTTTTTCCAGAATTTTCCCCCTGGGATTATCCAAACGAAAGCCCCATTTGCGACTTTTTGAATTCCAGTCTCTACCGGATATGAATTTTTCTCTCAATGACTTAAAATATTTAACGAATAGGTTTTCATCTAGTCGTTCATCTGGAGAGCAATATACAGCGGAAATAGCGACAGTTCCGTTAAATGAGCATAATTTTACCGTACAAGCCTGTATTCGTTTTTCAGAAAATTTTTTCTCCTCGTAGTGTTTGATGGCTTTTTTTAATAATAATTGCGCTACCGCCGCGAGCTTTATTATCTGGCCTAAGACAATCGTAGTTGGGAATATTAAAACCTGTTTTATTTGTGAAATGTGTTTTTGAAATGAGCAGTGTATCAATGAAGTGAGATTTTAAAAAGGCTCCATTTCAAACTACGTTGTGGATAATTGGTTTTGTTGATAAGTGAAGTTTAGTGTTATCGCGTTTATTCTTTCATCGCTGATAAACAAAACAAGTAAGAACGTTCTGTATAATCTGTTTAATTCTTATCTGTAATAACTCAGTCTTTACAATGACTAAAGCGAAAAAAATGCAGCGAAGGATTTTAAAAGGCAACACAGTGATTTTAGTTCATCAAGTACGGACCCTACTGTCAAAAAGGTAAATAAAAAATCTTCGTACGTCTCGAAGGAAGATGAATTAGAGGATAAGATCAACCAATGTTCCGCACAAGAGCTTAAGAGAGAGTTCCAAGAAATAAAAAAATGCTTTGAGTTTATATCCGAAAAATACGATGACCTCATTCAAATACATAGCTCCCTGGTAAATGAAGGCGCTGAGAGAACAAGTTAATATCTTAACAGCGGAAACGAAGAAGAAAGACCAAGAAATCGCCGAATTTAAAACGACCGTTAACGAATTGGTTCAACATGGAAGAAGAGAGAATATCGAAGTGCATGGAGTCTCCGAAAGGCCAGAAGAAAACGTAGAGGAGATAATCATTAAGGTGGCCCATAAATTAAATGTTGATTTAAAAAAGGAGGACATTTTGGCATGCCACAGGGTGCCAAGCAGAAATTTAAAATTACCTAAGCCGATCATTGCTGAGCCAGGCAGACGAATAGCCGATTTATTTTTTGAAAATAAAAAAAAAGGTAAAAATTTTCGACAAAGAAATTTCGGGCAATGAAGCAAGTGACTTGCAGATATATGTCAATGAAAATTTGACTACATATTATAATAACTTATTGTGGCAAACTAAAAATAAAGCTCTCAACTATAGGTTTGTATGGACGAGGCGAGGAAAGATCTTTGCTAGAAAAAGTGAACAGGATCGTATTCTACATATTCGGAAAGAAGAAGATGTGAATAGACTGTTATAATTGTAGTAAATAGCGCGAACTTACGATTTTACATACATTTCTGTCGTTAATATTGATTAGTTACTAATTTTTGCTATGTGTGTGTTTTCGTGTGAATGTGTTTTCGTTTGCGTGAGTTACGCAGGCGGTAGGGCGGTGAGAAGGAACGGGGTAATGTTCGTATTAAGGAAGGAAGCGTGTATGTCAGTGCTAAATGAAACAGTGTTCACTGAGAGGATGTCATGGATAAGAGTCTACTTGATAGGTAGTGTATGTTTGAGAAGAGGGGTAAGGAACTGGTTATGTAAGCTCCAGGTAGGTAATAGTGTTACAAGGAAAGGTAAAAAGGGAGGGAATGTAAAAGTTGCGTTAAGTGATAACAAGAAGTCGATAGTGTTGTGCAAGATGTCAGACAGTTCGTGCCTGTGTAGGCTTATATTGCAAGTGCACGAGAATGGTCAGTTCGGTATGAAGATGTATGAGAGGGGCACATGGCGCTGCTATGATATGCTTGCAATACCGTTTGCGTAAATTAGTTATAAGGGCGTTAGCGATTAGAGGATGAAATGGTGGTGTGAGAAAATTCATGAGTAACGATATATTTACAATTTTTTTTTTTTTTTTTTATTTTTTCTTCCTTATTTTCTTTTCTTTTGCTAGATCATATTATTTGATTTCAGTTGTGACGCGCGACGGCGTAATGTTTAGATGTGTAAGGTATGGGTATGTGTGTATTTAGATTTATATGTGTGAATATACGTGTTTCATCGGCAGCTAGTATATGTGTGCGATTAAATACTTATTATAACCAATTTAATAACATCTTGATAAGTGTGACGTTTTTGAAAGATATATAGGTGAATTTGCGTCATAGATAAATCCTGGTTTCTCAATACCTTATTAATGTCTTTACTTGTCCTAAAAACTGAAATTGAAATCAAATAGGGAAATATTTATACATCCAAATGACATCTTTATTGCAGTTCTGTCATAAAATAGTGTGTAATGAATACGTAAATATTAAAAAGTGGAATTCGGATATAATAAGTCATTTTAATGGGAAAGGAGAAATCAATAAGAATATTATTAATATAATCCATTTGAATATCAGAAGCATTAGGTGTAATTGGGATGAATTGTTAATACAAATTCATAGGCAGGAGGTCAGTGTGATTGTACTTACTGAAATAAATATAAAAGGGTATGAGACTGAATATTTCAACATAGAGAAATATGAGAAATGCATAATTGAGAAACCATCAAACCGTAATGGTGGAATTATGATTGTAGTGAAAAAGGATTTCAGTTTTAAAGTGGTATCTGCAGGTAATTCGGCTGCTGACAGCATTACTGTTGAAATAACCGTAGAAATGAACCTCCCAACATTAAAATTGAAGATGGTCTAGACATCACACGTGAAGAGGTAGTATATGCCATAAGAAGCTCAAAAAATGGTAAATGTCCAGGTCCAGATGATGTGTACATAGAGTTAATAAAACTTCTAGAAAAAGAACAATCACTCTTAATCTTAGTTGACTTGTTTAACAGTATATACCGCAGTGGGAAAATACCCAAGGATTGGTTGAAATCAACTTTCATTACACTGCCGAAGAAGAAGAACGCAAAACATTGTCCAGAATTTAGAACTATTAGTTTAATGAGCCATGTTCTAAAACTGTTTTTAAAAATTATACATCGAAGAATATACTGTAAATGTGAACAGAACATCGGAAAAACACAGTTTGGTTTTCGAAACGGGTTTGCTACCCGAGAAGCTCTCTTTAATGTTCAGGCGCTCATTCAACGATGTCATGAGGTCCAAACTGACATATACGTTTGTTTCGTAGATTTCGAAAAGGCGTTCGACACAGTACGATACGAAAAGCTCATTGAGATACTGCGACAAATAGGACTGGATGGACAAGACATCAGGATTATAACTAACTTATACTAGAATCAGAGTGCATCAGTGCGTATAGATAATCAAAATTCAGAAGAAATTACCAAATGAAGGGTGTACGTCAAGGATGCGTTCTCTCACCCATTTTATTTAATATTTACTCAGAAAAAGTTTTGGAGGAGTCCATCATCGGAAAAAACTTAGGCGTAATAGTTAACGGAATTGTGGTTAATAACATTCGATATGCAGACGATACAGTCGTGATTGCAACACGCCTAGAAGATTTACAAGAATTAATGAATGCACTTAATGAAAGTAGTAAAAAGATGGGCTTACATATAAATACGACAAAAACAAAGTGGATGGCTATTGGTAATGCAACTAATACAGTTAATGGTATATTACGCCTTGGAAATGTAACGATCGAGAGGACCCGCTCAATAAAGTATTTGGGATGTCAAATCAACGACAGATGGGAAATATCTACAGAGATAAAAGCCAGAATCGAACAGGCGAGAACACACTTTCAGAAAATGTATAAAATACTAACGAACCGGGATTTAAAGATAGACTTGCGGTTACGCCTCCTTCGGTGTTATGTTTTCAGCGTCCTGTTATATAGTGTCGAATCTTGGACAGTTAAAATGACATTATGTAAAAAGTTGGAAGCTTTCGAAACGTGGACATACCGTAAAATGTTAAAAATTCCATGGACGGACAAAATTACAAACGCCGAAGTATTAAAACGTCTAAACAAGAAAACTGAAATTGTCAACTCAGTTAAAATAAGGAAACTAGAATATTTCGGTCATATAATCAGAAACAGAAAATATGAACTGCTTCAAGTGTTAAAAGAGGGCAAGATAGAAGGTAGTCGCAAGCGTGGCCGACCAGGAACAACGTGGATGGAAAATCTAAGAAAGTGGTTCAAACTAGATACTATAGAAATATTCAGGAGAGTCATGGATAAAAATCAAGTCAAGCAGATGATCGCCAACGTCCTTCGAGGGCAGGGCATATAGAAGAAGAAGAACCGTAAGGAAGAATCAAAAAATTAATTTAATAGCAATTTATAGATCACCGAGCAACAACGTTGATCACTTTCTACAGGAATTCGATGAAAATCTGAAGAGTCTAGATCGGAATACAAAATTTATTATTTGCGGTGATTTCAATATTAACGGTGACTCAAGAAGTAAAATAAATGATCGGTTTCTGAATATTTTGACAAGGCACGGAGAAATTCGATTAATTAAAGGAGCAACTAGAGAAGAGGTAAGAGCAGGTATCGTTACCAAATCTTGTATAGATAATATCTTTATTAAATATTCATCAGATAAAGTAATGGCAGGTATTATAAAGACAAAAATTTCAGACCATTATATAGTTAGTGGCGCACTTTGCTTAGATAGGGACGAGGACATGACGAACGTTAATTCACGTGAAATTTGTTTGAATGAAAACTTGTTAAAAGATAAAATAAATACTTATAACTGGCAGGATCTGCTAGAGAAGAGAGGAGTTGAAGAAATGGTAACTAATCTAAAAGTAATATTTAATAAACTTTATGACGATTGAAAATTTACTAGACAGACAAAGAGGGAAAGGAGATACAATCCTATTGCAGCTTGGATGAACAGAAAAATATTGAACTTCATACATATTAGAGACCAATACTACAAAAGATGTAAAGGGAATAATACTAATAGGAGATATAGAGAACTATATAAGAAATACAGGAAATTAGTAAAGCAGGAAATAAGACAAGAAAAAGAAAAATATTACCAACAGGAATTACAAAAAGCGAATAATAACATTAAAAAAACCTGGAAGATAATAGATCAAATAGTGTGTAAAAAAAAACTGCAATCATAGATGAGGTTATAGGGGCGAACTTCGATGGGTACCGAAATGCGGCTAACAAATTTCAAAATTACTATGTGGAGGATATAAAAAAACAAAAACTGAAACATAATTGTGGTATTAGCTTTATTAAGACCGACTATATTAATACAACGATTACGTCATTTTACATTCCACAAGCTACGAATGATGCGATAGAAACCATAATTTAAAAAAAATGAATTCGAATAAAACTCAAGGGTACGATGGTATCCGAGTGAAAAATGTAATTTCACACGTAAAAAAGCTTGCTCCATTGTTAACAAAAATAATTAATGAGTCGGTAAAAGAAGGTAAATTTCCCAAGGAGTTAAAAATAGGGATAATAAGACCAATATACAAAAGCGGGGATAAAAAACTCTGTGAAAACTATAGACCAATTACATTAATTTCAATTATTGCGAAAGTGGTTGAGCATTTGTAGGTCATCACCTTAAAATGTACCTGGAAGAGAACAATCTAATATTTCATAACTAATTTGGGCTTAGAAAGGGGAAATCTACGATGACACTGCTCAGGACATTTACATCTGATATAAATAAAGGGTTAGCATCCGGAAAACAATTTTTGGTAGTTTTTTTAGATCTTATTAAAATTGGAATAACAGGGAAATTTCTCAATTGGTTTAGAGGTTATTTACATGAAAGGGCATGCCTAGTGAAAGTTGGGAATGAATATAGCGATATAGGGAAAACGAAATATGGAGTAGGACAGGAAACTATATTAGCCCCGTTACTGTTTCTAATTTACCTGAACTCCGTCCAAAACTGTGTTACGAATGCCAAAATTTACGCATATGCCGACGATATTGCTCTGGTAATGGAATACCGAGACGTAGAAATTGCGGAAAGGATGCTTCAAGAGGACTTGAATAAGGTCTGCAGATGGTTACACGACAAGCAATTAGTTAATAAATGCCAAGAAATCAAAATTTATGTATGTAAGAACACCAAGTAGATTTAGAAAGTTCATTCCCAAAATAGTATTGCATAATGTAGATTGCCTTCATGGAGCGGAAATTTGCTGTTGTGACCCGATAGAAACGGTTGATAATTTTAAGTATCTTGGAATTACATTTTTGATAAGGCGTTAACATGGAGAGGTCACATTGATAATATTGCGAGGAAAATCAGGCAGACTATACCGGCTTTATACAAATTAAAACAGTTTATGAATTACAAAACCACAAGATCATATTTTGACTCATTAATAATGTCTAGAATCAGATACGGAATTGAAATTTGGGGGGTGGGGGTAAAAAAAAAGGAATTAAGGAAAATTAGTAAGCTACAAAAAATATGTTTAAAAATAATTTTACCGAACTGGAGAAATACGAATCTCACAACGGATACTACTTGGTGGGATAATAATAAAGAAATGTCTCCAAAAATGTTTTTTTATTACAGTAAACTATTAAGATGTAAAACAGAAAAAAGAATATTACTGACAAGGGAAAAGGTTTATGAGACTAGAAACTATGACAAATTATCTATTAGAAGACCTAAAGGGGTTAACAATAAAATTGACAATGTTGAAGAGGAAATTTGGAGTCAGATTTTGGGTCACATACCAAAGGAAATTAAAGACGAAGACAATTTGAAAATATGAAAAGACAAAATTAAAATTTGGTTGATAGCGTGGTGCAAAGATTGAGAAAAGAATAGACGAAGGAAAGAAACAAAGAGAATAATTATAAATAAGGTACATAAAAAAAAAAAAAAAATGCACGGTAGCTCCTTTCTTCAGTTGCATACATTTTGGCTTACGAGTAAATATTGCTGTAGAATGTGTGTTGGGCATGAATGTATTTGTTTTAAAAATGAGATTTAATTCAGAGAAAATAAAAGCTAAAGTATAATTAAGTAATAGATATAAGATCAATATAATGTGTTAGCATTAAGATGTATTATATTTGTGAATAAACGATATAATTATGTTGGGAACCCACAGACGGGCATTTGCCTTGTGGGATCCGCAAATTATTTAAATAATAAAAAGAAAAAAAAGAAAAATAAAGCGCCATTAACATTCCAAAGTGCAATTCTTAATGAGGTAGCCATTACTTACTAGTGTTTTATTCACGACTGAGGATAATCAATTTAATAGCATAATGTTCTGATTTATTAACTGTTAAAACATGATTTTAAATTCGTTTAAAAATACATTTTATATTCCACCTATACCGGTAGGCGAGTTAGGTGCGAAGCGGTTATTACTTTCGTTACCACCACCATTTTGGAAACCAACACCGTTATAAACATTATCGCTAAGATTAAGCACTATAATGGCGCCGTTGGTCCCTAACGTAACTTTCGAATACAATAATTGAGGTTTATGCCCATTTTGAAGGATATCACGTGCAACATTACTGTAACTTGTGGGAAGATTCGGTTTGTCAGTAAGCGTCTGCTCTGCATTGTATAATTTACGATACAGCTCTTATAATTAGAAGGATGTTGCTGCGCGCATAAACTTCGGCGCTAAGTCCTTTTCTTTTTTACAATCAGCTGAATTATGATTATCCGCGCATTTGACGCATTTATTGGGCCGATTACAAAATTATCGTGTGTGTCCATACTTTTGACATCTAGTACATTGGGCTATGTCTCTTTTTACGTGAGGTGTTTCTACTCTAATTTTTGAATGTAATAATAAGTCGAGATCATATATACGTTTAACGTCATCGATCGGCTCCAACTCGATAAAATCTAGGGGGAGAGGTTCTTTAGATTTTTTATTTTTGATATTAAAGGCAGACCTGAGTTGAAACCTTTGTTCCTTCAGAGCCTGCGTAATGTTGTTGTCTGTAAAAGAGGGATGTAAACCCCGAATTACGACTTTATACGCTCTTTCGTGTTTTAGTTGGTAAGTGTGGTAGTTGATGTCTTCTTTTTTGAATGTTTGGATTATTTTTCTGTAATCGTCAGGAGAGTGTACGTTGATTTTGACAGCGTTATCTTTCAAGGATTTTGCTCTAAAGTCTTGTTTCCCTAATACTTCTGTAATTTTTTTCAACATTCCCGAATAATTAATTATATCGTGTACGAATATGGGTGGCGGAGAAGGTTCTTTTGTTACATTGTTAGCCGGCTGTGCAATTGAATTCCTATTTTGTGTAACTTCGTCTTCGACTTGCAAGTTTTGAAACCTATTCTGTTTCATACGTGACTTATTTACTTGTTGTTCGTCCAATGGTCTTTTTCTAGCCTTCTTTTTAGGAATCTGCCAGTCGTTCTCTATGTGTTTATCCACCTGCGACGATGTGCATAATACGTCTTCCGAGTAATTTGATAATATTGTATTGTTATCGTCGGTGGGGACCGCTCTATCGGGCGCGATCGATCGGGCGCGAAAAAGCGGGCGCGACTCTATCGGGCGCAGCGTCTTTCGGGCGCAGCCTCTTTCAGGCGCAGGCGAACTCGGACCTTTTACAGACCACCTACGGTGATTTTCAGGTATCATCCGTTAAACGTTGTCATCTGTGTTAGTGAGAAATACAAGTTACCAAGTACAGCTATCAGAAATTCCGTCTAAAAAATACCGTTCTTCGTTAGCGATTTAGTTTTTCCGCGCGTATAGCATGTTATATATACATATATAATCACAAAACACATATTTTACATGATTTTATTTGGTTATTCGCTTTTTTAAAAAAACTTCTATTTTTTTTTTTTTTTGAAATAACGACTTCAGCGTGAAATACTGATAAACAGACTTTCGCGATGTAAATTTAAGAGTTCTGTTAGCAATGGTGATACGAAACGGACGAAAATTATTAATATTAATAATCGGTCAAATGCATTCTTGGTTTTCTTCGTTTTTTTTTTTTTTGCTAACGTATAGTCAACCGTATTTAAAAAATTACAAACTATCAACTCTACGCCATTTAAAGTGTAACACCTCAGTCTTATTTATTTATTTGGGCACGTCAATCAAGGTCCTTTACCCGGTTTGCATTTCGATACTTATGATATGTTGTTGCAAATACTAAATTATCCGTACGCTTGCTTGTTTTCTTTTTGTATTTACTGAACAGAAAAGTCGCGTTGAGGCAAAATGTGATCAAACAATAAATGAGTAATTGTTAAAATGAGTACGATCGCCTATTTGTTTTTATATAGTTATTTCATTAATTTATTCAGAATGATTTGTCAGTTAGCCTTAGTATGTTTGCTTTTATTTGTGTTCGAATCCTTTAGGTTGCTTTTTCAGATTTAACCTTAGTTGGCCTAAAAGTAAAACGCACAGAAAGAAAAAAATATTTAATATTTATGAAAAAATGAACTTGCTCCTGCGTGCATGTTTTGTAGTAAACGAAAACATAAAATGTCGCATGAAGTAGGCATGAAAGAGAGAAGAGGATAAATTTTGAACATATTTATAAGAAAAATAATATTCTAGTCCGTCGTTTTTTTTGTTTCTTTTTTTCGCATACGGCTTAAACACAACTGTGCCGATATCATGCTGAGCCTGTTGAATTAGCTTACAACATACTACACAAATTACAATGTTTGGTCGTTCAGTAATAACTGAAATTTTCAAAAACCACAAAAATTGGAACAATATCCTCATTATTCTTCGATAAGGAATCAATCTTTCTTATATGAAATGGATACAGTTTTATTTAATAAATAGGTATTTTCTGTAACACGAATAAACAATATTTAGGTTACCAACAATTTGAAACCTATAGTATGTATTGCGATAAAACTGTCGCAAAAAAATTATCCCCCCTTTCCACAGGAATGATAATTTCTCAAACCATATATACATATATATATATTCAAGGTACAACCAGTGTTCATACAGCTAGTCGAATTAGAAATTATGTTTTTCCTCTTTCACGTTTTCCCAACAAAATAAGAGTTCGCAATTATAATATAATAATAAAAGCATTAATTACAAATATAGAAATAAACGATTTCGAAATCTTACATATAAGTAATAATAATAATACCTATAATACATGCAAACACTAAAGTTAACTAATTACATTACGTGCTACACCACGAAGATAATCTTCAAGCTAAAGCTGATTATAATTTGTTGCGACTTTCAACAAACGTTTGTCGCAATCGACATATTTCTTTTTTTTACTCGGTTACTTTTATCAATAAGACTATGTTTTCTTCATTTTGTTGATATTATATCACGTTCATAGACGAATGACAAAAACCATTATGTGTCAATATCCTTTGCGGCATTCTTTTTTTTTCGGAACAGAAAAGTAAAAATAACAATAATGGCAAGTTTTACACGCATTCATTGTACATTTTGTTATGTTCTTCTGTTAGGAAAATTGACCATTTTCTTAGAAATTAAAAGCTGAATAGCCAATCGTACAAGTTATGAACAAGCAGGTAAATAAATTTCACCTCTTATGAAGCTATTCAGGATTTGGTAAAATAAACGAACTAAAGCACTACACTTATTTACAGAAAACAGTTTCATTCGTTAATTCTCCGTACTATGGTCATTATTAAGAATAGCCTATTCGAAAAATATTCTAGTAATTCTTCTTCCGCCGAAATAATAACTGCTTTACAATAAACCTATGGTCAATTCCAAGAAAAAAATACGATTTTCTCCATGACGATTTTATCACTTTTGCTTCTTCTTTTATTCCTACGGATCCGCATATTGTAAAATATTCGAGGTCCTACTCACTACCTCTTTTCAGTCACTAGCAGGAAATATCCCAGGGTGAGAACCGAACAGACAAAAAAATATTGACGCTCGTTTGAAAAATATGAGCAGTTCACAATACATCCATAAAATTATTTTCCACATATATGCTTTTAGTGCTGTTGTATTTTTTAGGAATACTCACTGGCGATCAATATTTACTTATTTTCTAAAATAATTACATATAACGGTTATAAAACAAATATATGTATACTTTTAAGAATGTCAAATAGTTGTTTAAAAATCGGAAAATTTTTGTTACTTAATTATGTGAATTTTATTACTAAATGAGCTGCTTTATTGATGTTTTTGCATGGTTTAAAAGTGAATTCTGGTTTATGTAGGTCATATTTCACAGTGATAACAACAAATGATTCCAAGTAATTAATCCATGTTACATAACATGCAGAATTTAATATCTAGCTCTAAAATATTTATTTTGCAGGTAACTATATTTTAGAAAAAATTAATAAATAAAAAAAAAATATATATAATTTTATCGCAAATACAGCAAAGCAGTTGAGCACATTGTGTCAACCGCTAAGGATTTAATAAAATAGTTATGAATTACCGTAATTTCAATTTACATAATACTAAATTAAAAACAGGGCCAGTCGATTTGGCTCAAACGAATGGGTTCCGTTAAAAATAAACATAAAAATAGGAGAATAATTTCTTAAAAGTAATAAACAATTTTTTTTAGTAGTTTTTCATAATCATTAAAGTTAATTTTATTTTATTTTTTTGCGAATGTAAAAATTTATTATAAAGCACATGGATTTCCTTTGAAAGCAGAAAGTCTGTCACAGAGGGAAATTATTCCTATGATCTACTAATTCTTTCGGAAATCTTTTATTGAAATAACCCGCTAAACGAATACATAATCAGAACTTCAAGTCTTTATAACCGAAAATAATTCTTTTTGCGATATACGAATGCAAAAGAAGCATTGAAAACAGCTGGTTTATTTTCTAAACAAATTAATTACTAATTTCACGGATGTTTTTTTGATTCATTACGCCTTAAATATGATAATTATAGAAGAAAAAAAAAATAAAAACTCACTAAGGCTAAACTAGGTCTACTTGGAAAAAAGACGAAGTCAAAATGTAACGAGGCGAATCGTGTTGCGGCCAAAACGAAGCGACTCTCCAAGTAGGTATAAAGAGATTATAATACTCATACCTGTTAAATAAAGAACCTGCGCCCCGGTGCCAAACATGTGATTGTCAGCTGACCGTCGAACACCTACTGATTAAATGTCCAGTCTACGACCAGTGTCGGAAACAACATAGATTACCATGGAATTTAAAAGATTTGCTGTGCGACGAAGAAACCGTGCTTAACGAACTATTTCATTTTCTAAATTCTTCCGATTTGTTAAAGTTGTTATAAGTTTGTTAATACTTGTTAATTTCTCTTTATTTTCCTTTTTTCCTTCCTTTCAACTTTCATAATTTTGTAATTTCTTGCCGTGTCTCTAGCCTAAGTTGCTGTGTACGACACGTAAAATAAATAAATAAATAAAAGAGATTATAAAAAAATGTGATTACTCCTACACCCGGCATAAACATGTAGGTTACTAATTAAGACTTAGTAGCTGGAAAATAAAAAATAAAATCGCGATACTGCATTTTTAATTTTGTGAAAACTATCCGCCAAGGTACGCCAGTTTATTAATTAATAAATATTCTAAAAACTTTCAATTATTATATGTATAAAAATTTTCACTGACTGCTTTTACTCGGACTTGGGACGTTAATGTTCACCACACTAAGGTTAATGAATCATTATATAATTACTAAGTCATTAATATTTTTAAATGAATTCTAAAAACGGGGAATATGTCAATTTATATATTCTTACTTGTACGCAATTTCAGGTAAATACGAAAAGATTATAAAAACCGTGATTTTAATTCGTCATTTAATTTGATGAGTCCATGCTATTCAGTAGGAGCGTTATTCCGGGTTGATTAAATCATTTTGTAATGTAGATGTATCTCATATATTTACAGTTTGCCACTTCCGTCACGTGTATATAAATACTAGCGTTCCCCCAATGGTCCAAATTCGACCTTAATTGTCATTAAAAATTTTAGAAAAATATGTATGAATTTGTATATTTCCAAAATTTTTTTCCCACTCTTATACATTCGTTCATTATATATCTGAGAACATATACTTTTATATGTACTTTCAATACAAAAATTAAATGACACCTTAAGATTTAGTACACTTTAAAAAAGCCAATAATGATGATTATTAAGAAAAATTAAAACATTTCAATAAGAACAGATTTACTGGTTGCAGCGATTTCCTTCTTCAATTTTTGTATTACTTTTTATTTAAATACGAAACAAAAAGGATAACTGTTTCCAAAATTTGATGTACTGATAGCTCTAAAGATCATCAATAGTTACTAAATAGAAAAAAAAAAGCAAGAAAACCGGTTAATAAATAGTGGAGAAGGAGGTACTGAACCGTTTTGTCTTTGCCTATTTATATACAGAAGAAGATTATCCATTATTTTTAAAATAGAATTTCCCGCAGTGCATTTATCGGGAATATTTAAACAAATTCAAGGTTTGAAAGATTCTTCCTTATTGGCTTTATTAAAATTTTTACGAAAATAATATTAGTCCAGTGTTTTGAAGATAGGAAATTTTTCTAAACGAACTAAAAGAAAAAAAAAGAGGTTAGCCGGGCAGGATGTTTCATGTACTGAACATTCAGTGAGTTAATTTAAAGATTACCATAATTTACATTTACGTAATATTAAATTCAAAACAAAGATATTTAATTTTTAATTTGAAATATCGTATTCATTTCTCGCCCAGTATTAACATAAATGTGTTTATGTTTAAAAATTTTTGCGCCTTTGTTTGTCTTTTTCGATATTTTTTTGAAACCAGGGATGATTCGTCAAGGAATTAAATATATAATTAAAATCGTGGATAACAAAAAAAACTTCAATAAACGTATCCATACGTTAGCAAAAAAAAAAAAAATGAAGAAAACCGACAATTCATTTTACCGATTATTAATATTAATAATTTTCGTCCGTTTCATGTCACCATTGCTAACAGAACTGTTAAATTTACATCGCGAAAGTCTGTTTATGAGTATTTCACACTGAAGTCGTAATTTCAAAAAAAAAAAAAGTAGAAAATATTTTTAAAAAGCGAATAACCAAATAAAATCATGTAAAACATGTGTCTTGTGATTATATATATATTTATGCATATAAAAACATGCTATACGCGCGGAAAAACTAAATCGTTAACGAAGAACGGTATTTTTTGAACGGAATTTCTGATAGCTGTATTTGGTAACTCGCATTTCTCACTAACACAGATGACAACGTTTAACGGATGATACATGAAAATCACCGTAGGTGGTCTGTAAAAGGTCTGAGTTCGCCTGCGCCCGAAAGAGGCTGCGCCCGATAGAGTCGCGCCCGATAGAGCTGCGCCCGATAAATCGCGCCCGAAAGAGGGTGACCCATCGTCGGTTATGTCCTCATCTCTTATATGATTATTAGTAATTTGGGAAGGGTCACCCTCTTTAGGGCGCGATCATTCGGGCGCAATTTATCGGGCGCGACTCTATCGGGCGCGACTCTATCAGGCGCAGCCTCTTTCGGGCGCAGGCGAACGCAGACCTTTTTACAGACCACCTGCGGTGATTTTCAAGTATCGTCCGTTAAACGTTATCGTCTGTGTTAGTGAGAAATACGAGTTACCAAATACTGCTATCAGAAATTCCGTCCAAAAAATACCGTTCTTCGTTAACGATTTAGTTTTTTCGCGCGTATAGTATGTTATATGTATATGCATACACATATGTAATCACAAAACACATATTTTACATGATTTTATTTGGTTATTCACTTTTTTTGAAATAACGACTTCAGCGTGAAATACAGATAAACAGACTTTTGCGATGTAAATTTAAGAGTTCTGTTAGCAATAGTGATACGAAACGGACGAAAATTATTAATATTAATAATCGGCCAAATGCATTATCGGTTTTTTTCATTTTTTTTTTTTTTGCTAATGTATAGTCAACTGTATCTAAAAAATTACAAATTATCAACTCTACGTCATTTAAAGCGTAACATAACTGGATTGAATTTGCTTCTGATACATTTTCCTTATATTATCTTTCTTTTTTATTCGTATCTAGCAAGTTTATTTGAGGATACGTTTATTGAAGTTTTTTCTGTTATCTACGATTTTAATTATATATTTAATTCCTTGACGAATTAACCTTGGTTTCAAAGAAATATCGAAAAACACAAACAAAGGCGCAAAAATTTTTAAACATAAACACATTTAATTTAATACTGGGCGAGAAATATATACGATATTACAAATTAAAAATTAAATATCTTTGTTTTGAATTTAATATTACGTAAATGTAAATTATGGTAATCTTTAAATTAACTCACAGAATGGTCAGTACATGAAACATCCTGTCCCCGGCTAACCTCTTTTCTATTTTTTTAGTTCTTTTAGAAAAATTTTCTATCTTCAAAACACTGGACTAATATTATTTTTTTTAAAATTTTAATAAAGCCAATAGCTTTCAAAAACTTGCATTTGTTTCAATATTCCCGATATTTAAAAAAATAATGGATAATCTTCTTCTGTATATAAAATAGACAAAGACAAAATAGTTTAGTACCTTCTTTTCCACTGTTTAAACCGATTTTCTTGCTTTTTTTTTCTGTTTAGTAACTATTGATGATCTTTAGGGTTATCAGTACACAAAATTTTGGGAATAGTTATACTTTTTTTTTTCGTATTTAAATAAAAAGTGAAAAAAGAAATCGCTGCAGCCAGTAAATCTGTTCTTATTGAAATGTTTTAATTTTTCTTAATAATCATCATTATTGGCTTTTTTACAGTGTACTAAATCTTAAGGTATCATTTAATTTTTGTATTGAAAGTACATATAAAAGAATATGTTCTCAGATATATAATGAACGAATGCATAAGAGTGGGAAAAAATTTTTGGAAATATACAAATTCATATATATTTTTCTAAAATTTTTAATGATAATTAAGGTCGAATTTGGACCATTGGGGGAACGCTAGTATTTATATACACGTGACGGAAGTGGCAAACTGTAAATATATGAGATACATCTACATTGCAAAATTATTTAATCAACCCAGAATAACACTCCTACTGAATAGCACGGACTCATCAAATTAAATGACGAATTAAAATCACGGTTTTTATAATCTTTTCGTATTTACCTGAAATTGCGTACAAGTAAGAATATATAAATTGACATATTCCCCGTTTTTAGAATTCATTTAAAAATATTAATGACTTAGTAATTATATAATGATTCATTAACCTTAGTGTGGTGAACATTAACGTCCCAAGTCCGAGTAAAAGCAGTCAGTGAAAATTTTTATACATATAATAATTGAAAGTTTTTAGAATATTTATCAATTAATAAACTGGTTTCACAAAATTAAAAATGCAGTATCGCGATTTTCTTTTTTATTTTCCAGCTACTACGTCTTAATTAGTAACCTACATGTTTATGCCGGGCGTAGGAGTAATCACACTTTTTATAATCTTTTTATACCTACCTGGAAAGTCATTTCTTTTCGGCCGCAAAACGATGATTCGTCTCGTTACATTTCGAATTCGTCCTTTTTCCAAGTAGACCTAGTTTAGACTTAGTGAGTTTTTATTTATTTTTTCTTCTATAATTATCATATTTAAGGCGTAATGAATCAAAAAAACACCCGTGAAATTAGTAATTAATTTGTTTAGAAAATAAACCAGCTGTTTTCAGTGCTTCTTTTGCGTTCGTATATCGCAAAAATAATTATTTTCGGTTATAAAGACTTGAAGTGCTGATTATGTTTTCGTTTAGCGGGTTATTTCAATAAAAAATTTCCGAAAGAATTAGTAGATCGTAGGAATAATTTCCCTCTGTGACAGACTTTCTGCTTTCAAAGGAAATCCATGTGCTTTATAATAAATTTTTACATTCGCAAAAAAATAAAATAAAATTAACTTTAATGATTATGAAAAACTACTAAAAAAAATTGTTTATTACTTTTAAGAAATTATTCTCCTATTTTTATGTTTATTTTTAACGGAACCCATTCGTTTGAGCCAAATCGACTGGCCCTGTTTTTAATTTAGTATTATGTAAATTGAAATTACGGTAATTCATAACTATTTTATTAAATCCTTAGCGGTTGACACAATGTGCTCAACTGCTTTGCTGTATTTGCGATAAAATTATATATATTTTTTTTTTATTTATTAATTTTTTCTAAAATATAGTTACCTGCAAAATAAATATTTTAGAGCTAGATATTAAATTCTGCACGTTATGTAACATGGATTAATTACTTGGAATCATTTGTTGTTATCACTGTGAAATATGACCTACATAAACCAGAATTCACTTTTAAACCATGCAAAAACATCAATAAAGCAGCTCATTTAGTAATAAAATTCACATAATTAAGTAACAAAAATTTTCCGATTTTTAAACAACTATTTGACATTCTTAAAAGTATACATATATTTGTTTTATAACCGTTATATGTAATTATTTTAGAAAATAAGTAAATATTGATCGCCAGTGAGTATTCCTAAAAAATACAACAGCACTAAAAGCATATATGTGGAAAATAATTTTATGGATGTATTGTGAACTGCTCATATTTTTCAAACGAGCGTCAATATTTTTTTGTCTGTTCGGTTCTCACCCTGGGATATTTCCTGCTAGTGACTGAAAAGAGGTAGTGAGTAGGACCTCGAATATTTTACAATATGCGGATCCGTAGGAATAAAAGAAGAAGCAAAAGTGATAAAATCGTCATGGAGAAAATCGTATTTTTTTCTTGGAATTGACCATAGGTTTATTGTAAAGCAGTTATTATTTCGGCGGAAGAAGAATTACTAGAATATTTTTCGAATAGACTATTCTTAACAATGACCGTAATATGGAGAATTAACGAATGAAACTATTTTCTGTAAATAAGTGCAGTGCTTTAGTTTGTTTATTTTACCAAATCCTGAATAGCTTCATAAGAGGTGAAATTTATAAAACATAACAAAACGTGCAATGAATGCGTGTAAAACATACCATTATTGTTATTTTTACTTTTCTGTTCCAAAAAAAAAAGAAAGCCGCAAAGGATGTTGACACATAATGGTTTCTGTCATTTGTCTATGAACGTGATATAATATCAACAAAATAAAGAAAACATAGTCTTATTGATAAAAGTAACCCAGTAAAGAAAGAAATATGTCGATTGCGACAAACGTTTGTTGAAAGTCGCAACAAATTATAATCAGCTTTAGCTTGAAGATTATCTTCGTGGTGTAGCACATAATGTAATTAGTTAACTTTAGTGTTTGCATGTATTATGGGTATTATTATTATTACTTATATGTAAGATTTCGAAATCGTTTATTTTTATATTTGTAATTAATGTTATTATTATTATATTACAATTGCAAACTCTTATTTTGTTGGGAAAACGTGAAAGAGGAAAAACATAATTTCTAATTCGACTAGCTGTATGAATACTCGTTGTACCTAGTATGTATATATGGTTTGAGAAATTACCATTCCTGTGGAAAGGGGGGGGATACTTTTTTTGAGACAGTTTTATCACAATATGTACTATAGGTTTCAAATTTTTGGTAACTTAAATATTGTTTATGCGTGTTACAGAAAATACCTAGTTATTAAATAAAACTGTATCCATTTCATATAAGAAAGATTGATTCCTTATCGAAGATTAATGAGGATATTGTTCCAATTTTTGTGGTTTTTGAAAATTTCAGTTATTACTGAACGACCAAACATTGTAATTTGTGTAGTATGCTGTAAGCTAATTTAACAGGCTCAGCTTGATATCGGCACAGTTGTGTTTAAGCCGTATGCGAAAAAAAGAAACAAAAAAAAACGGCGGACTATAATATTATTTTTCTTATAAATATGTTCAAAATTTATCCTCTTAAAACATGCACGCAGGAGCAAGTTCATTTTTTTATAAATATTAAACATTTTTTTCTTTCTGTGCGTTTTACTTTTTGGCCAACTGAGGTTAAATCTGAAAAAGCAACCTAAAGGATTCGAACCAAAATAAATACAAGCATTCTAAGGCTAATTGACAAATCATTCTAAATAAATTAATGAAATAACTATATAAAAACAAATAGACGATCGTGCTCATTTTAACAATTACTCATTTATTGTTTGATCACATTTTGCCTAAACGGGACTTTTCTGTTCAGCAAATACAAAAATAAAACAAGCAAGCGTACGGATAATTTAGTATTTGCAACAACATATCATACATATCGAAATGCAAACCGGGTAAAGGACCTTGATTGACGTGCCCAAATAAATAAATAAGATTAAGGTCGAAAAAGGTAATTCTCATTTAGATTGGGCAATCATTACCAATAAGCAGGTATAGAGAACTAAATATAGCATCTTTCATATTATTCACTACCATCATTAAGAATTTTTTTTTTTCGAAATAAAACCAAAAAACTTTTAATAAAGAAAGCCGATATGATGAGAAACAGAAGACAAAAAAGTTACTATTATAAATATTTAATGTAAATTGATAGAACGATGATCCGAATAACGAATACCTGCAAATTAATCCTCTTAAAGCTTTGTGTTACTCAAATCCAACCTACCTGAACTGACAATATTTAGAAAGTATTATTGCAATTTAGTGTGATAAGTTAGCAAAAAAACGAAATTCTAGAGAAAAAAATTTGGTTAAAACGCGTTTTGTAACTAACAAACGTGTTGATTACAAAGTGGTTGTAGCCATTGACGGTTCTTTTCCTTTTTTTATTAAAAACTATTACACAGTAGAAAATTAATTAATCGCTTCTGTTTCTCAACTTACTACTTTACTTTTTCTTTTTCCCTACAAAACACGCATTAAGTATTGCCGAGTCGATTTTTCTAATTATTATAATTCTTTTATGAGCCGCTCGCTTCATTATTAGACAAAACAAGAAAAGCTTCTTCCTTATTGGCCTTATTAAAATTTTTAGAAAAATACTATTAGTCCAGTGTTTTGAAGATTGAAAATTTTTCTAAACGAACTAAAAAAAAAAAAGAAGTTAGTCGGGCAGGATGTTTTATGTACTAAACATTCTGTGAGTTAATTTAAAGATTACCATAATTTACATCTACATAATATTAAATTCAAAACAAAGATATTTGATTTTTAGTTTGTAATATCGTATATATTTCTCGCCCAGTATTAACATAAATGTGTTTATGTTTAAAAGTTCTTGCGCCTTTGTTTGTCTTTTTCGATATTTTTTTGAAACCAGGGTTGATTCGTTAAGGAATTAAATATTTAATTAAAATCATAGATCACAGAAAAAACTTCAATAAACGTATCCTCAAATAAACTTGCTAGATACGAATAAAAAAGAAAAATAATATAAGAAATATCTATCAGAAGCAAATTCAATCCAGTTATGTTACACTTTAAATGATGTAGAGTTGATAGTTTGTAATTTTTTAAATATGGCTGACTATACATTAGCAAAAAAAAAAAATTGAAAAGAACCAATAATGCATTTGACCGATTATTAATATTAATAATTTTCGTCCGTTTCGTATCACTATTGCTAACAGAACTCTTAAATTTACATCGCAAAAGTCTGTTTATCTGTATTTCACACTGAAGTCGTTATTTCAAAAAAAGTGAATAACCAAACAAAATCATGTAAAATATGTGTTTTGTGCTTATATATGCATATACATATAACATGCCATATGCGCCAGAAAACCAAACTGTTAATGAAGAACGGTATTTTTTGGACGGAATTTCTGAGAGCAGTATTTGGTAACTCGTGTTTCTCACTAACATAGATGACAACGTTTAACGGATGATACCTGAAAATACCGTAGGTGGTCTGTAAAAAGGTCTGAGTTCGCCTGCGCCCGAAAGAGGCTGCGCCCGATAGAGTCTGCGCCCGATAGAGTCGCGCCCGATCGATCGCGCCCGAAAGAGCGGTCCCCATTTGGGAACACGAAGCATTATTAGAAAAAGGAACAAAATGCATGTTCGGAGTTAAAGGGTAATGCGTTTGTGTAGGTACCTGATAGGGGGACCGCTCTTTCGGGCGCGATTTATCGGGCACAGCTCTATCGGGCGCGACTCTATCGGGCGCAGCCTCTTTCGGGCGCAGGCGAACTCAGACCTTCTTACAGACCACCTACGGTATTTTCAGGCATCATCCGTTAAACTTTGTCATCTGTATTAGTGAGAAACACGAGTTACCAAATACTGCTATCAGAAATTCCGTCCAAAAAATACCATTCTTCTTTAACGATTTAGTTTTTCCGCGCGTACAGCATGTTATATGTATATGCATATATAATCACAAAACGCATATTTTACATGATTTTATTTGGTTATTCGCTTTTGTAAAATATTTTCTATTTTTTTTTGAAATAACGACTTCAGCGTGAAATACTGATAAACAGACTTTCGCGATGTAAATTTAAGAGTTCTATTAGCAATAGCGATACGAAACGGACGAAAATTATTAATATTAATAATCGGTCAAATGCATTGTCGGTTTTCTTCATTTTATTTATTTTCTGGCTAACGTATAGTCAACTGTATTTAAAAAATTACAAACTATCAACTCTACGTCATTTAAAGTGTAACATAACTGAATTGAATTTGCTTCTGATACATATTCCCTATATTATCTTTCTTTTTTATTCGTATCTAGCAAATTTATTTGGGGAACGTTTATTGATTTTTTTTCTGTTATTTATAATTTTAATTATATGTTTAATTCCTATATCGAAAATGACAAACAAAGGCGCAAAAATGTTTAAACATAAACACATTTATGTTAATACTGGGCGAGAAATATATACGATATTACAAATTAAAAATTAAATATCTTTGTTTTTAATTTAATATTATGTAAATGTAAATTACAGTAATCATTAAATTTACTCACAGTATGTTCAGTACATGAAACCTCCTGCCCGGCTAACCTCTTTTTTTCTTTTAGTTCGTTTAGAAAAATTTCCTATCTTCAAAACACTGGACTAATATTATTTTCGTAAAAATTTTAATAAAGCCAATAAGGAAGAAGCTTTCAAACCTTGAATTTGTTTCAATATTCCCCATAAATGCACTGTGGGAAATTCTATTTTTAAAAAAATGGATAATCTTTTTCTGTATATATATATAGGCAAAGACAAAACAGTTCAGTACCTTCTTCACCAGGTAACTATTGATGATCTTTAGAGCTATCAGTACACAAAATTTTGGAAACAGTTATACTTTTTTTTTCGTATTTAAATAAAAAAGTAATACAAAAAGTGAAAAAGGAAATCGCTGCAGCCACTAAATCTGTTCTTATTGAAATGTTTTAATTTTTCTTAATAATTATCATTATTGGCTTTTTTATAGCGTACTAAATCTTAAGGTATCATTTAATTTTTGTATTGAAAGTACATATAAAAGTATATGTTCTCAAATATATAATGAACTAATGTATAAAAGTTTGAAATAAATTTTGGAAATATACAAATTTATATATATTTTTCTAAAATTTTTAATGATAATTATGGTCAAATTTGAACCATTGAGGGAACGCTAGTATTTATAAACACGTGAATGAAGTGGCAAACTGTAAATATATGAGATACTTCTACATTGCAAAATGATTTAATCAACCATTATGCTCAACCACTGTGCTGTATTTGCGATAAAATTATATTTTATTTATTTTTTATTCATTTATTTATTTTTTATTCATTTATTTATTTTTTATTCATTTATTTATTTTTTATTCATTTATTTATTTTTTCTAAAATCTAGTTACCTCAAAAATAAATATTTTAGAGCTAGATATTTAATCATGCACGTTATGTAACACGGATTAATTACTTGGAATCTGTTTTTCTTATTACTGTGATATATGACCTACATAAACCAGAATTCATTTTTAAAACATGCAAAAACATTAGTAATAAAATTAACATAACTAAGTAACAAAAATTTTCCGATTTTTAAACAACTATTTGACGTTCTTGAAAGTATATATTTGTTTTATAACCGTTATATATAATTATTTTAGAAAACAAGTAAATATCGATCGATAGTGAGTATTCCTAAAAAATACAACAGCACTAAAAGCATATATGCGGAAAATAATTTTATGGATGTATTGTAAACTGCTCATATTTCTCAAACAGGCGTCAATTTTTTTTGTCGGTTCGGTTCTCACCCTGGGATATTTCCTACGAGTGACTAAAAAGAGGTAGTGAGTAGGACCTCGAATATTTTACATTATGCGGATCCGTAGGAATAAAAGAAGAAGCAAAAGTGATAAAATCGTCTATTTTTCTTGGAATTGACCATAAGTTTATTGTAAAGCAGTTGTTATTATTTCGGCGGAAGAAGAATTACTAGAATATTTTTCGAATACGCTATTCTTAATAATGACCGTAGTACGGAGAATTAACGAATGAAACTGTTTTCTGTAAATAAGTGTAGTGCTTTAGTTCGTTTATTTTACCAAATCCTGAATAGCTTCATAAGAGGTGAAATTTATTTACCTGCTTGTTCATAACTTGTTATTCAGCTTTTAATTTTTAAGAAAATGGTTAATTTTCCTAACAGAAGAGTATAACAAAATGTACAATGAATGCGTGTGAAACTTGCCATTATTGTTATTTTTACTTTTCTGTTCCGAAAAAAAAAGAATGCCACAAAGGATGTTGACACATAATAGTTACTGTCTTCGTCTTTGAACGTGATATAATATCAACAAAATAAAGAAAACATAGTCTTATTGATAAAAGTAACCGAGTAAAAAAAAGAAATATGTCGATTGCGACAAACGTTTGTTGAAAGTCGCAACATATTATAATCAGCTTTAGCTTGAAGATTATCTTCGTGGTGTAGCACATAATGTAATTAGTTAACTTTAGTGTTTGCATGTATTATAGGTATTATTATTATTACTTATATGTAAGATTTCGAAATCGTTTATTTCTATATTTGTAATTAATGCTTTTATTATTATATTATAATTGCGAACTCTTATTTTGTTGGGAAAACGTGAAAGAGGAAAAACATAATTTCTAATTCGACTAGCTGTATGAACACTGGTTGTACCTTGTATATATATATGGTTTGAGAAATTATCATTCCTGTGGAAAGAGGGGATAATTTTTTTGCGACAGTTTTATCGCAATACATACTACAGGTTTCAAATTGTTGGTAACTTAAATATTGTTTATGCGTGTTACAGAAAATAGCTATTTATTAAATAAAACTATATCCATTTCATATAAGAAAGATTGATTCCTTATCGAAGATTAATGATATTGTTCCAATTTTTGAGGTTTTTGAAAATTTCAGTTATAACTAAACGATCAAACATTGTAATTTGTGTAGTATGCTGTAAGCTAATTTAACAGGCTCAGCTTGATATCGGCACAGTTGTGTTCAAGCCGCATGTGAAAAAAAGAAACAAAAAAAAACGACGGACCAGAGTATTATTTTTTTTATAAATACGTTCAAAATTTATCCTCTTCTCTCTTTCATGCCTACTTCATGCGACATTTTATGTTTTCGTTTACTACAAAACATGCACGCAGGAGCAAGTCCACTTTTTCATAAATATTAAACAGTTTTTTCTTTTTGTGCGTTTTACTTTTAGGTCAAATGAGGTTAAATCTGAAAAAGCAACTTAAAGGAATCGAACAAAAATAAAAACAAACATACTAAGACTAACTGACGAATCATTCTGAATAAATTAATGAAATAACTATATAAAAACAAATAGACGATCGTGCTCATTTTAACAATTACTCATTTATTGTTTTGATCACATTTTGCCTCAACGCGACTTTTCAGTTCAGCAAATACAAAAAGAAAACAAGCAAGCGTACAGATAATTTGGTATTTGCAACAACACATCAAAAGTACCGAAATGCAAACCGGGTAAAGGTCCTTGATTGACGTGCCCAAATAAATAAATAAGACTGACGTCGAAAAAGGTAATTCTCATTTAGGTTTTGTAGTCATTACCAATAAGCAGCTTCTTTCATATTATTCACTACCGTCACTAAAGAATTTTTTTTTTCCGAAATAAAACCAAAAAACCTTTAGTAAAGAAAGCCGATATGATGAGAAACAGAAGACAAAAAAGTTATTATTAAAAATATTCAATGTAAATTGATAGCACGATGATTCGAATAACGAATACCTGCAAATTATTCCTTTTAAAGCTTTGTGTTACTCAAATCCAACCCAGCTGAACTGACAATATTTAGAAAGTATTATTGCAATTTAGTGTGATAAGTTAGTAAAAAAACGAAATTCAAAAAAAAAAAATTCGGTTAAAACACGTTTTGTAACTAACAAACATGTTAATTACAAAGTGGCTATAGCCATTGACGGTTCTTTTCCTTTTTTTATTAAAAACTATTTCACAGTAAAAAATTAATTAATCGCTTCTGTTTCTCAACTTACTTCTTTACTTTTTCTTTTTCCCTACAAAATACGCGTCAAGTATTGCCTAGTCGATTTTTCTAATTATTATTATTTTTTTATGAGCCGCTCGCTTTATTATTAAACAAAACAAGAAAAGCTTCTTGCTTATTGGTTTTATTAAAATTTTTACGAAAATAATATTACTCCAGTGTTTTGAAGATTGAAAATTTTTCTAAACGAACTAAAAAAAAAATCCGACAGGATGTTTCATGTACTGAACATTCTGTGAGTTAATTTAAAGATTACCATAATTTACATTTACATAATATTAAATTAAAAACAAAGATATTTAATTTTTAATTTGAAATATCGTATATATTTCTCGCCCAGTATTAACATAAATGTGTTTATGTTTAAACATTTTTGCGCCTTTGTTTGTCATTTTCGATATAGGAATTAAACATATAATTAAAATTATAAATAACAGAAAAAAAATCAATAAACGTTCCCCAAATAAATTTGCTAGATACGAATAAAAAAGAAAGATAATATAGGGAATATGTATCAGAAGCAAATTCAATTCAGTTATGTTACACTTTAAATGACGTAGAGTTGATAGTTTGTAATTTTTTAAATACAGTTGACTATACGTTAGCCAGAAAATAAATAAAATGAAGAAAACCGACAATGCATTTGACCGATTATTAATATTAATAATTTTCGTCCGTTTCGTATCGCTATTGCTAATAGAACTCTTAAATTTACATCGCGAAAGTCTGTTTATCAGTATTTCACGCTGAAGTCGTTATTTCAAAAAAAAATAGAAAATATTTTACAAAAGCGAATAACCAAATAAAATCATGTAAAATATGCGTTTTGTGATTATATATGCATATACATATAACATGCTGTACGCGCGGAAAAACTAAATCGTTAAAGAAGAATGGTATTTTTTGGACGGAATTTCTGATAGCAGTATTTGGTAACTCGTGTTTCTCACTAATACAGATGACAAAGTTTAACGGATGATACCTGAAAATACCGTAGGTGGTCTGTAAGAAGGTCTGAGTTCGCCTGCGCCCGAAAGAGGCTGCGCCCGATAGAGTCGCGCCCGATAGAGCTGTGCCCGATAAATCGCGCCCGATCGATCGCGCCCGAAAGAGGGTGACCCCCTGATAGACAACGTTTTGATGCGGATATGAAACAATAGATGTAAATAAAGTAGTAGCCGTGTTGTTAATGTCGGGATGTACAAGATGGTTTTGCAGTAGTAATGGTGCAGTGACATTAGCAACATTTATATATAACGGCGATGATAACGACGACAGTGCATGATATGAAGATAGTTTTTGTGGGTTGGTGTAATTTCGATGGAGTTACAATCGCCGACTGCATGTCGGCAACAATAACATACGTGCATGTGTGTATGAGTAATTCAATAACTGTATATTGTATAATTTTATATGATAAATTGTTTTTATCTCACCGACAGAAATCCAGGTAAATGAATATAGGAAATTATGAACGATAACGATAAACGAGATAAGAAATGAACGCGCAGCATAGGTACCAGTCCGATAACGATTTACAATTATTTTTTCGATGTATTTACACCGAATCCTCAACCTGCTAACTCCACAGACACCCTCGGATACCTGTAAAAACCGCTGAAAATGAGTTTACCTATAACACCGGTTGTCCTTTGTGAGGTACAGCAACTCTTCAAAAATATGAAACGGAAATCAACGATAAAACCGGATATGCAGTAATCTTTGACACCAACACGCTGGCGGCCCGACGGACACATGACCACGACTCCGTCTTCATATGTGAAGCCAGGGCGATCCTCCACACTCTGGAATTAATAAGTAACTGACAAGATAACATGAACAGCACCATTTACTAAGACTCTATGTCCTGCCTAAATGCCATCGGAAACCGTTTCACTGCGAATCCTAGAACAGCTAAGGACCTTCAATAAAACCGTGAACTTCGTCTGGATACCAGTCCATATTGGTATCGAAGGAAACGAATTAGCTGACCAGGCGGCCAAATCTGCAACCACGGCCGAATTCTCGGCAGAAAATAGGCTAACACTTACTGAAGCTTCCAAGATGATCCGTAAGGCGTCAATCAGCTACTGGAACTTTATTTGGCTGCAAACTCCCAGTAAGCTTCACAACGTCAGAAATAGTGTATCTGACTCAGTACATCTGTCGCTCTACAGCAGGTGGGAACAACAAGTGATTACTCGAATACGTATTGGACATGCGCACCTCACTCACTCCTATCTAATCTCCAAAGAACCGCAAACTTTGTGCCAATGGTGTGACAACTCAATAACGATCAAACACCTCCTATTCGATTGTGACGCCTACTAGCCAGACAGAGCCCGAGCAGGACTCAGTAATATTCATCCAGGATTGACAATGGACTATAATGTGTGTAAAAAAGCAATAGATTTTCTAAAAAACGCTTCACTTTTTAAATTGATTTAAATGTTCATGTACAACTACGCTTGTCACACATCGCGTGACCCTTTTGTTTACTTTTTGTTCAGTATTAGCAAATACTGAAATCACTTTTGTAAATGTAAAGAATGTATTCGACGTAATCTTTAAGAACCGAGTGTAAATTTCGAGTTCGCTGAAGGCCAAGATGTCATATAGCCACCATAAATAAAATGTAATAAAAAAAAAAAAAGAAACGGAAAAGAGTCCCGAATTTGACTTAATCAGAGCGGAGCTTTTAAGAGAGTTACTACGTAAAAGTATTGTATTTATAACAGAAATATATAACACTGTACTTCGTAGTCAACATTTTCCATTGGCTTGGAAGTTTTTGCAGATAATCGTTATATCGAAGCCTGGCAAACCGTATTATCTACCAATACAATTATTCCCAATTTTCAATTTGGTTTTCGCAAGCACCACAACACTATAGAACAGGTTTCATGACTAACCAAAATTATTGAAAATAGATTGGAAAACAAGAATATTTGTACGGCCGCGTTTCTGGATGTCCAGCATGCTTCGATAGGGTATGGCATCAAGGATTATTGTATAAAATTAAACTTCTGCTTCCTCGCTCCTTCTATCTACTATTTAAATTGTACATACAAGAACGTTTTTTTTTGAGTGAAAATAGCCGAAAAACTAGAACCATGTCGTGGCTGTTTGCTAAGAGATCGGGCTTGTCGTTAGACAATAAAACTCTATTATATAAAATAGCTCTAAAACCGATCTGGCTGTACGGTATACAGCTGTGGAGCTGCGAAGAAACATCGAACTTACAGAAAATACAGCGATATCAAAATAGGGTACTGAGAACCATTACTACAACCCCTGGCACGTCTTAAGTTATACCCTCCATAATGACTTAAACGTCATGTTTGTGGAGGATGAAATCAAAAAAAGAAAAGCAAATAAACATGTCGCCCGACTTAGCATTCATATGAATCCACTTGCTACCACCGGTGAAATACACTGTCCAGCCATTATAAAGTTCAGGGAGTACTATTGAGTACTACCCCTCCACAAAACATTTTTTATCACATTAAATTAGTCGACAAATGACCACTAAAGTTGGTCAGTTGTGATATAGTAAAAAAAAAAAAAAAGAAAAAAATTGTTGAGAGAATAGAGAATTAGTTAATAATAAATAGGAAATTATAATTGGAACGAGGCAGTCTGAGCAAAAGGAAGAGCTTAATTTATAAACAGAAAACTGAATTGATATTAGTGTGGCCTAAGTATAGTCATGTGATGATGACGTTTTCTCTCCTATTAGAAGAAATAAATATAATTCACAGTTGCGGCGACTATCAGGTCGAACGAAGTTTGTTTAATAGTAGGATATTATCGTATAAACGTCTTCATATTAAAATTCGGGATTCAAATATCTGGAACTGGGAGAAGGATGTTGCCTAGAATACCCATATGGGAAGGAATCCGTACAGCAGCTGCATTTTAAACGAATTTACTATACGAATGATCTCTTTTGCCATAAGTTGTTGTTTTGGACCACAAAACAAGAGTAACCACAGCAGGACATTTGACGAAGGAAAGGAACTTGTTAAGGAGTATAGATCAACTGCTAATTTATTCATGAAAAGTTCTATAGATCAGATAGTGAACTGTAACGCAGAGAAAACTGGACAATATTTTTTTCAGCAGACACTATGCCACATCTAGCGAACATTTTACTATTTCAAAAATGCTTTCTCCGCAAGTTTAGTGAACCTCTCCTTTACCTCTCTCGATATGGCTCCCAAATGCTCCTGGAGAACGCTCGATAATACTTTAGGTAGTGATCATACTCCCATTCTCTTATCCCTCAATGACGTCTTTCCTACTATCCAATCCAGGCCACTTCATTCCCCCCGTTGGATCCTTTCTAGAACTGAATGAGCCAAATTTCGTTCATTGATGGACTCTTCTCTCCCTCCTATCATGGCGAATCCTGATCCTATAACCTAATACAATTTGTTTACACAATCCCTTCATTCGACCTTTTCTTCATCCGCTCTGCTCGTTCTCAAAAATCATCACCGAAAAGCCCCTCCCGCCTCTTCACTCTGGTGTAATGAAGAGTGTAAACAGGCTTTCAAATAAAGTACTGTCACATTCAAATCATTTTGTCCGCGGTCTTCAATGTCCAACTTTCTGGCACACAATGAAACCAATGCGAGGGCCCGGTTCGTTCTTAAAAATGATAAGAGAAATTCATAGAAACAATTTTGCTTCGCTTTTTCTAAAGATAGGCCCTTTTCTCAGATTTGGAAGATAGCTAGGACGTTTTCATCTCCCCTTTCTGAGCGCCCTGTATATTCTGCTCACCCACTGCAACAGCTTCTTTCCTTTCTAGATTCCATCATGCCCGCCTACGCTCCTTTACTTGAGGAAAGCTCACTTCGCGTTTTTCCACCCAACCCAGAATCGCACTTCTTATTTATTCCTTTCCGTTATGATGAGCTACTATCTACCCTTATCTCGAACTACTCACCAGGTTTAGATGTTATCTCGTTCCTTATACTTAAAAATCTCTCCGCGCTTTCATCGCATTCTCTTCTAAATATCTTTAACCCCTGCTTACTCTCCGGATCCATGGAATGACTTTATTATCATCCCTATTCCTAAAAGAAATCAATCCACATTTCATCCTATTTATTTAGCTTCCTGTCTTCGTCAACTCTTCGATGGTATGATCAACATTCGACTCGCCTGGTGGCTGGAACACAATGATCTAATACCTTCTAATATGTTTGGTTTTCGCTCGGGGTTGGGTCCGGTCCACTGCATCAGTCTTTTCCTATCAGACGTCTAAAAAGCTTTCCTAGAAAGGAAATTTATTTTTGCTACGTTGGTTGATGTCTCTTTTGTGTTTGACAATGTCCAGCCTCCTACTCTATACGCCAAGCTTCTTGAACCTAATATTCCATCTACTTTCGTCTTTCTTATTCTAAACCTGTTCCAAAATAGATCTTTTTTCCTCTCTACTTCCTCCGGTGACACTTCCAGGTGCATCTACCGTGGACTCCCTCATGTATCTTGTCTCAACCCCACACTTTTCAATATCCATCTTCTTAATATTGTTTCTCTCCCTATGATTTCCTCCTGATTCTTTTTCGCAGATGATATTCTTATCTACCCCAGCTGTAGTGATGTGGCCGTCGCCAATGAAGAGATCAATAACTCATTATCTATCCTTAGTATCTCTCTCTCTGTCTCCTTTAAAGTCTTCCTCTTTAGTGTTTTTTCTCCGCCCCTACAATCAAGTTTTGGTAAGTATTATTTCATCTAACATTCCGATTCTGCTCGTCAGCTCCTTCTGCTACCTTTATGTTATTCTAAACAGCCGACTCACTTTCCATGAACATATTAATTATCTCTACAGTTCCTCCCTTAAAAGATTCAATCCGCTGAGAGCCCTATCTTCATCCAAATGGGGTGGTGACCCTTCTTTTCTCCTAATCTTTTACAAAGCTATAATTCGTTCCAGGATTGATTACTGCCCCTTCATCTATGGAAATTCCGCTAAATCCCTCCTCGCCAAACTAGACAAAGTTCAATACTGCTGCCTTCAGCTGTGCATTGGAGCGTTAAAATCCTCTCCTATTTCTGATATCCTTTCTGAAAATCTTTCGCATCATCAGCCTTTTCTTACGCTGACAGAGCCGCAGCTCAGCCCAGGGATCCAGTCTCTTCATTAACAAATCCTTCATCTGAAAAAAATGTTTCCTCAGATGAGAGCACCAAGGCCAATAAAAGGCCAGTACTTTCACCGTCAATCTAATAAAAAACCGCAAACTAAAACTTCTCCTCAATTTCCGTCTCTACCGTCCAATCGCATACCTTCTCCATCTAATGGTTGGGCTTTGAAATCTAATGCCATTAAGTTGAATAACTCTGCTGATCTTGTTACTTCTGATGATTCTTTTAATGAGACGCCCTCGCAAATTTCCTCCCCAGTTGAGTCTTTCTCCTCTGCATTTATACAGCTCTTAGCTAGACATAACATTGCAGCTTCATCCGAACTTGAAAAATCTCTTCAATTTTTGCTCCAGAGCTTTATGCCTCATACCTTGTAATATATTAACATATACAACATTTAAAATTTTTTTATATTCTGAACTATATTTGTTTATTTGTTTTTGTTTTTTTATTCTCTCTTTTTCTTCTCTTTTACACTTTTTCATCCTTTATAAATTGTACATTTTTCCTTTCCATGTGTTCCATTCTCTTAATTTTTTTTTTTTTTTTTTTTTTATCCTGTTCCCCTACTGCCCTGGCATATTATTTTTATATTAACCCATTATACTTTTTTACCTACCCTCACTCTCATTATCATTTCTTCGCCTATCTTAATTTACTCCTGATCTATATTCATAATGGCTTACAAACTTAATATTCTGCAATGGAATTGTCGCAGTCTTAGAGTCAACAAGGATGCTTTGGAGGGCTTGCTGGACTTTCACAAAATCGGCGTGGCTTTGCTTTCTGAGATATGGTTAAAGGATTCTTCTGACATCAACTTTAAAGGTTTCACCTTAGTCAGTTCCTGTCGAAATGATGGCTATGGAGGAGCTGCTGTTTTGATTAGAAATGACATTCTTTTCTATTCTCACAATATTCGCTTATTCAGTTCATCCTCCTCCCTACTTCCTAATTTAGTTCATATTTCCATCCCTAATAACTCTGCTTGTCCTCTTAACTTTATCTCTGTCTACATTCCTCCTAATTTTGATTTTCGGAACTTTCCTTTTTCTGTTTTTTTTGATTCGCTTTCTTCCCCTTTTATTATAGGAGGAGACTGGAACGCTCGTTCTCCTTTTTGGGGTTGCTCCAATTATAATAGTAACGGTGTTATTCTTGAAGACATTTTTCTCCGTAATAATCTCTTTTTGCTGAATGATAATTCTCCTACCTTTTATAGGAATCCAACTACGTTTAGTTCAATTGACTTAACCTTTACATCTCCTAACCTTGGTTCGTGGAAAACCTTAAATGGCACGTTTGGAAGCGACCATGTTCCCATTATCATATCCCTTAACAACTTTTCTCCTCCTGTGCAGCCTGAACTCCTTCATACTCCTCAATGGTACCTTCCTAAAACCGATTGGTCGATGTTTCGCCGTGTTGTCGATTCATTTCTTCCTTTTATCAATGTTGATAGGAATCCTATATCCCAATATCAGTCATTCACTCAATCTATTTCCTTTGCTCTTTCCTTATCTGCTCCTCCATACCATTCTTCATCAAAAAATAGATCTATATATGCTTCATCCTTGCGGTGGAATAATGATTGCAAGTCTGCGTTCGATCTCTGTACTTCCACTTTTAGATCTTTTCGCTCCTGTCCTTCTTTTCCCAACTTCTTTGCACATAAAATAGCTAATGCTGAGGCTAGGTTCGTTCTTAAACGCTCAAAAAGAGCCGCTTGGATAAAGTTCTGTTCTTCTTTCTCCCGCTCTACTCCAATGACTCATGTCTGGAAAATGGCTAAAGCGTTTAGAACTCCTTTATCGGAACGACCTTCTTATCTTAATATCCCGAAAGATAGCCTCATTTCATTCATGGACTCCGTAGCTCCTTCCTATGTCCCTAGCCTCGAAGAGTTTCATTCTCCTTCTCCTTCTATTAATTCTACTTCTCACTTTTTATCTTCTAGCTTTAGTCTTAATGAACTTCGTGCTTCTTTAAGTAAGTCCTCCTCCAAATCCTCCCCTGGTATTGATGGTATATCTTTTCTCATTATAAAAAACCTCTCTATTCAATCTCTTGAGACTCTTCTTAGTATATATAATTCTTTTCTTCTTTCTTGTTCCACTCCTCCTTCTTGGAATGCCTTTATCGTTATACCCATACCAAAGAAAAACTCCTCTTCTTTTCGTTCTATCTCACTTGCTCCCTGTTTAAGGAAGCTCTTTGAGAGCATGTTAAATAAACGGCTTGTCTGGTTTCTCGAACACAATAACTTAATTCCTAATAATATGTTCGGTTTCCGTCCCTGTCTTGGTCCTCCTGATTGCATTAGTGTTTTCCTTTCTGACATTTATAATTCCTATATAAACAAAAATTTTACTATCGCAGCCTTTATTGATGTTTCCAGTGCATTTGACAATGTTCACCTGCCTACTCTCAGAAATATAATGCTGTCACTGCATCTTCCGGACTGTGTTGTTTCCCTTATTATTAATCTCTTCCAAAGCCGGAGTGTACATCTATCCACTTCTTGTTATTCCACTTCAAGAAAAGTTTTTTGTGGTCTTCCTCAGGGTTCCTGTCTTAGTCCTACTCTCTTCAACATCTATACTTCTCATATTGCTTCTCTTCCATTAAATTCATCGTCTCTATTCTATGCTGATGATATCCTTATTTACTCTTCTTCTCGCAACTTAACAGATGCTGTCTTAGAACTAAATAGGTCATTAGCCACTATAGAAAATGCTCTTTCCAATATTCATCTTTTTGTCTCTCCTCATAAATCCGTGGCCATGGTTTTTACTTTCCGTTCATATAATCCTTCCTCAATCAATCTAACCTTAAGTCATTATACTGTCCCTCTGGTGGAGAGTTTCTGTTATTTGGGTGTGCTTCTTAACGGCCGTCTTTCCTTTCACGAACATATTAGTCGCCTGTATACTTCTTGTCTTAAAAGGATTAATCTTTTAAAATCACTCTCATCGTACAGGTGGGGTGGTGATACTTACATTGTTTCCTTATTGTATAAGTCTCTTATTCTTTCTAAGTTGGACTACTGTTCCTATATATACGGCAACGCTTCTAAATCTCTACTGTTAAAGCTTGACCGCATTCTAAATTCCTGTCTTCGTCTTTGTCTGGGTGCACGTAAATCTACTCCTATTCCTGCCATCCTCTCTGAATCCAAATCACTCCCTTTGTTCATCCGCAGATCCTATCTAGGCTATCGTTTCCTAATCAAACGCCTCCCCTCCTTTTCCTCTAGAATTATAGCTGCCTATTGCTCTATTTTTCACAACTGGCGTTTTACTCCCAACAGAATTCCAATTTTATCTTTCATTTCTGTTCGTCTTGCCAATTTTTCTCCTTATATTTTCTCCTATGATAGATCTCCGTACTTTTCTCTTAATTATTTCAGTCTCTTACATCCTCCTCACGTATTTCATTTGTCAAGTTCCGCCAAATTCCTTCCTCACTCTATAGTTAGATCTGAATTTCACATTGTTTTAAGCTCTTTATATCCCAATCATTCCGTTATTTTTACTGATGGTTCTAAGAGTGCTGATGGGGTTGGTGCCGCCTTTGTTTTTCCTTCTCACAACTACTCCGAATCCTTTAAACTTCCTTCCTGCTGCTCTATATTTACTGCTGAATCTGCTGCCATGCTTCATGCAATTCTTTTTATCTCTTCCTCTTCTATCCTCTCGGATAAATTTCTCTTAATAGCTGACTCTGAAAGTGTCTTGAAGGCGGTCTCTTCTCCCTTACCGTTGCCCTCTTTTGATCCTTTCATTCTCCTTATTCGCAATCTAATTCACGAATTATTCCTGTTCCATTCGATCCAAATTGATTTATTGTGGATTCCTAGCCATGCTGGAATTGAGGGTAATGAGGTGGCTGATTCCTTGGCTCGCTCAGGAGCTTCCAATGGACATCCTCTTCATAAATTTTCCGCTCACAATATTAATCATATTTCCAAACAGTTTCACCTTAGATTATGGAAGGATATTTATTTTTCCCTTTTCTCAAATCCGAATTCCTTTTATCTTTCCGTTCAGCCCTTACCTTCTTTGACCAGATGGTTCGACATGTTTCCTTCCCTTTGTCGTCCCCTGATCACCGCTATATGCCGTCTTCGTTTCGGTCATACCTTTCTTCCTTCGTCACTTTATTGTTTTTCCCTCGTCTCTTCTCCGCGGTGCCCTCTTCACCCAGAGGACTCCTTTTTTCTGTGTGATATCAATCACGTCTTCTTCGAATGTTCCTCACTCTCTTCAGAACGTTCTCTCTTTTATTCTCGGCTTTTGGATCTTCGTCTTCCTACTCCATACAATGACTCTTATGTTCTCTCATTTCCTTCCTTGTCAGTTGTTCCTATTCTAGCTTCTTTTATTCATTCAATCTCGCACCAGATTGAAATCTAATATGTTATTCTCCTTTTGAACTATTACTTAGAATCCTTGGCTGATTGGGCTGTTGCTCTTCGTTGGCGTACCCATAAAAAAAAAAAAAAAAAAAAAAAAAATCCTTTCTGAAACTGCGATACAACCATTTTTTCTTCACAGATCGCAGCTTGGTTACAATTTTCTAATTAAACGTCTTCATCTAATCTCATCTCCTCCTATCTTGGTATTAAAAACCAGTGGCGTTTTGCTCCTTATAAAATCCCGATCCTTTCTCTTGTAGAAGCTCGAGCCTTCAATTTCTCGCCTCATGTATTTTCTTATTCCAAGCTTCCTTACTTTTTCCATGACTTTACCAGCATCTAGCAAACTAGTAATCTCTTCTCTCTCCCTCTCCAGACCAGCTCTATCATACATTTTACAACCAAAACCGAATTCCTCAACTTGCTTGATACATTTTTTTATTCTCATCTAACATTCTTTACTGACGATTCCAAAAATGAAAAAGGGGTGGGCGGCCCGTTTACCTTCCTCTCGCTGCATCGCTCTGAATCCTTCAAGCTCCCTTCTTTCTGTTTTATCTTCACAGCGGAGTCTATCTCCATTTTACGAGCAATCTCCTTCATTCCATTGATAAGAGGGATCAGTAAATGTCTTATTGTCTCCGATTTGAAAAGTGTTCTTCAAGCTATTTCTTTTCCTTCTTCTCATTCCCGCAACTCTATTATTCTCTCAATTCGTTCTCTCACCTACAATTTACTTTGATCCCGCTCTATTACTGTTGACCTTTTGTGGGTTCCTAGTCATTCTGGCATCGAGAGCAGCGAGTCAGCGGATTTTCTGGCCCGTTCGGTTACCCGCGATGGTCTTTTACTCTGAAATTTTCCTGCCTCGGACATCCTCTTTCTTTCCTCAGCCAATTCATTCCTGACTATGGTCGACCTTATTTATTTTCTAATCCCGCCTCTCATTATCTTTAAATACAGCCGGTCCCTGTCTTCTGTGGTGGTTTCAATCCTCTTCTTATTAACGCTCTGTGATCGTTTCCTTTATCAGACTGCGTTTTAATCACTCTCTTGTACCCTCTTCATGTTTTCGTTTTTCCCTGTAGTCCTTTCCCAATTTTCTCCTTCATAGTTCCATCTCTACTCCCATATGTGATGCAAACCACATCTCCTTTGAATACCCCGCTCTTGATTCTGAGCGCTCTGCTTTGTACTCAAAAATCTTAGCACTGGGTCTTCCTGTTCCTTATAATTCTTCCTTTATCCTTCCCTTCCAATCTCCAGCTATAATTCCTGTACTTCTATCTTTCTTAAGCTCTATTTGTAATTGTCTTTCTTTTTAATCCGTTCTATAACTCCTGTAGTTGTTGGATTAAAGCCGCTAGCACGCCCAAAAGAAAACACATAAAATAATATTATTATTATTTTATATTATTAAAAAAAAAAAAAAAAAAAAAAAAAAAGAAAAGATTCTGACTCATTTGTATAAATAATGTGGAACTGTGGGAAATGTGAAACAAATTTCTGATAAGCAGCGCGGAAAACAGAGGAGGACGTATACTAGATATGTATATTTTTTAAAATTTTGGCCTTTTAATTTTAAAATTTTTGGGGTTTCGCATTTTTTCTACATTCTAATAATAAAAAAATGCCGACTAAAAAGAATTGATTCCTAATCTATTACGGAATGGCCGGTGAACTTTCTTCACGTTTTTTTGTCCTTTTCGTTTTATAATCTAGATAGAAGTACAAGCATAAAATATTTTATTTAGAAGTAAAATCACTGATTCTAAAAGTTTATAATCAGTTAATAAATCTCTCAATTGTCTATTCTCTAATCTGTGTTATGTGGTATATATCTCTTTAAATATAAGCACAATAAAAATTAATCAGGGTACCTCTAACTTATTTTTATTCTTTTGTTAATACTCTGTTATTATATTAATTAATTTAATATTTATTTTAAGCAGGAATATACAATTTTTGAAACTAATTTTAAATATAGTTGAAAAGAAATTAAAATATTAAACTTGAAACAAAGTAGTAAATTAATATAATTTGGCAGGTTTTATGTCTCGTGTTCCCACATAATGACTATACACATACATATGTATATAAAAATATTTTTTTAATCCGTCGCCAAAATTTTAGTCTATATATGGGCCTGACCTGTTATTTTTAATTTCACCACTTTTTGTAAAAAAAAATGAAGAAAAAAGAAGAAAATATTCAAATTAGTTGTACTACCTGTTATGCAATCTTCAAATATTTTCTTCCCGACATGTGCATCAACAGCTGATAGTGGATCATCTAATAAATATATGTCAGCATCTTGGTAAATTGCCCTATAAATTTTTTCAATTAATGTTTTATTTCAAAATTTTGCAAATTTTATTATTAAATTTTATATCAAATTTAAATTATTTATTTTTAATCGTTATTTATTTAATAGCTGATAATTGTAACATTATTTTTGAAACTGATAAAAAGGAAAGAAAAATTATTCTGTTTTTACTTGTAAACATGTAAAAATTATAATGAGTGTGTTTGTGTTTTTGTGCAAAAAATAAAAAAAGTAAAGGTTGCTGCATACAGAGCCCAGTACTGTATTATACACCACAGCAAAAAAATTGTATTACAAAGTATTAAATAGTGGTAGAACAGTTTATCAAAATGCGATGAAATATAGTTATACAATTTTACATTTTTCAACATGGTACTAAGCCTGATTGAATTCAGAAGATTTAGAGCTCGAGCCAGGCTACTTATCAAAATGAGAAAACAGGAGTGCTGGACAGCATTTGTATCATCTATCTCAAAAGATATACCTGCGACGGTGGTTTGGAGAAGAATCAAGTCGTTGTGTGGTAATTATCGTCCTCCAACTACCCCTTCCTTACTCATTAACAATGTCCTGCTCACAGACACCAAAGAAGTGGCAGATGCCTTTGCGCAACATTTTGCTAAAGTATCTTCCTCAGCATCCTACACCGATTCCTTCCTAGAACACAAAGCGAGACTAGAGGAGCAAAAAATATCCTTTCCTCCAGATCAAAAAGAAAAATACAATGATCCTTTTTCAATGTCTGAACTAAATTACCAGCTCGATAAAAAGCTAAAAAACAGTGCACCTGGAGCCGACTCCATTCATCCATTCATGATCAGATACCTACCTAATCTAGCTAAACAACTACTCCTTGACGTATACAACAAAATTTGGACAACTTCCTCCATCCCAAAATCCTGGAAAGCAGCTTTAATTATTCCTATCCTCAAACCTAATAAAGAAACCTTCATTCCTCAAAATTACAGACCTATCTCCTTACTATCTTCACTCTCCAAAATCATGGAAAAAATGGTGAACAGACGACTATCCTCTTTCCTAGAATCTTCAAACGTTCTCTCCCCAATACAAATTGGAGGTCGCAAATCAAAATCCCCAATGTTACATCTCCTGAGCCTAAAAAGACAAATACTTGAAGCCCAAAAGAGGTCACAAGCTCTCTATACTGTCTTTTTTGACATAGAGAAAGCATTCGACCGGATATGGCGATATAAAGTGCTTACAAAGCTGAAGAACGCCAATATAAAAGGCAATATGGGCAACTATATAATGAATTATTTGTCAAACAGACACATTCAAGTAAAAATTGGCTCAACTGTATCCTCTCCTGTCCTAATAGAGAATGGTATTCCTCAAGGCTCTCCTCTAAGTGTAACACTCTTTATCCTATACATAAATGATGTGGCGGACTGCATACAGCCGCCGGTAACATCCCGATTGTTTATAGACGACCTCGATATATCCTTAGCATCAAACTTTCTTTCCAACGCCAAATCTATACTACAATCCACAATCAATAGGTTATATTCGTGGACCGAAAGTAACGGCCTTACTTTCTCCTTAAATAAAACTTCTTGTGTAAAATTCCAGAAAAGTCGTCGAGTAAACCCAAACCATGATTTTTCCCTTACCCTAAATGGACTTCCTCTTCTAGTCACATCCTCAGCTAAATTCTTGGGTCTAACATTTGACTCCCATCTGACATGGTCTCCTCATATTAAAGAACTCAAACGCAAATGTAATAAAATCATAGCTATCCTAAAATGTTTATCACATCATAAATATAACAATAATCCAAAACTACTTCTATCTGTATACAGATCACTTATTCTAAGCAGATTAACCTACGGCTGCCAGGTGTTCTATTCGGCTAGTAAGCAGCTCATAAAATCACTTGAATCAATCCATCACGCTGCCTTAAGGTCCATCCTTGGGGCGCATCGAACATCTCCCACGCAGGGTGTCTGTGTGCTATCAGGAATTCCGCCATTATCCTATATATTTGACTTCTACACCTCCCGTGATCATCTATACTGGTACCAACAATATCACTTCTCTTCGAGGAGCACTGTCATTCCTCCTCCAGCCTTTCAAAATGATCCAATACCTAATATTCTAAATTTTTTGACTGAGAAAAACATCAAATACAATCCGGATCTCCTCCTGTTCCCAAAAGAACCACCATGGGAATACCCCCCATTGATGGCAGACTTATCACTCTTTATCTACCGTACATCTAACGAGGACCAATATACAGCTCGCCAAAAAAGTATCGAAAAAATACAAACTTACACACATGATACACACGTTTATACAGATGGAGCTAAAGCAAATGTCGCTGGCACACTGTCCACTCCCACGGCATGTGCCTACCTAATCTCAGGTGAAGCCGAAGCAGTGAGGCTACATGATGACAGCTCCGCATTAGAAGCCGAGCTATACGGAATTCTCTTTGGATTGGAAGCATGTGCGTGTTGTAAATCTGAGAACAAACAATACATAATTATCACAGATTCACTGGCCTCCCTTCAAACTATTCAGTCACTTACTATAACCAGTTCATTAGTCTATAAAATAAGATCTACAGCACATCGCCTTACCCAAGAGGGGATACAAGTAGGCTTCTTGTGGGTGCCGGCACATGTTGGAATACCCTGAAACGAATGTGTAGACCGGGCCGCCAAGTCAATGTTGTCTGTCCCTATGCCACCCAATGTCCCACCACCAGAAATCACTCCCTTCTTCCACAAAAATATGAAAGAACATTGGATCTCATCCTGGTCCCAACATGCAACTTTCCTAAGGAATATTAAACCAAATGTTGATCCTTGGTGGCCACCGATCCAAATGTCCAAAAAAGAATTCTCTGCCCTTAATAGATTGAGACTGGGACACACATCGATATCTCACAACCATGTCCTCCAGGGAGCCCCTCCACCGATTTCCTGCCCATTCTGTAATGCAGCAGTGCTACCTTCGGTGGAACACATCCTGAAACAATGTCAAAACTTAACAATAATCAAGGACGAACCGACACCTTCTTTTAGATAACCGTCCAGAACAGGTTCAGACAATGCTAATCTTCCTTAACCGAAATAATTTAATAAACAAATTGTAATAAATCCAATACTCGTTGTGCCGTAATGACCCTGGCAGTTATACATGGCCAACGAGTAGATTACACAAAAAAAAAAAAAAAAAAAAAAAAAAACATGGTACTCTTATTACAAAGAAAAAAAACAATGTGAATTTGAGATTTTTATATTAGATATCTAAGAAATATTTTTAAATTTATTTAATCTATTGTTTTTTTTTGTTTTTTTTTCCTTTCCCTTTTTTAAATTGAGTATGCTGTTTGTAACTACTGTGGTCATTACAGCACACACAAGGGGAGGTTATTTAGATTTGTTGTGTTAGGCCACTCATTCTAACAAAAGCTTTAATTCGAGTGATGTTTATTGATTCGTTAGAGAGTATGCCCTCTATGTTTCCCAGCAAGTCCAGTTGTTTTCGTAATACCTTCATCTTTTGGCAGGTGAGCAGTATATGAGAGACTGTTGGTATGGTTATCTGGCCGCACAGGGGACACATAGTCGGAGGCGGGGTTTTATCGATTATGTGTTTGTGGGGAATAGCGATATGCCCGATTCGCAGTCGGCTGAGGATCTTAAAGTCGTTTCTGGATGTTCCTTTTGGTGGCCACCATGGTTCAACTGTGGGCTTTATGCTTCTTAAGAATGTTGTAGCAGCTGCCCATTCAGTTTTCCACTGTTTTTCGCACGCTCGTAATAATGTGTATTCCATTGATGTCAGTAGTTCCGCGTCTTTTGGCATTGGCGAGAGCAAGATACAAATAATCATTGTACTTTTTTAATTTTATGAAGAAGTTAAAAAGGTTGTATACAGTTTTTATTCCGAGTATTAATTTTTTACATAATATTACTTCAATATTTTATACAATTCTTTCAGTAGGAAACATTGGTTTAAAACAGAAACATTCTATTTTATTTGCAAATCTGAATTTTTTAAACAATTTTAAAAATTATGTACATATTGTATGTAATATAATAATAATAATAATAATAATAGTAAACCTTTATTGAGGAAATTCTTAAACTATAAAAAAACAAATTCCGAACAGGTTCAAAAGATTGATAAGATGACTGAAAAACTGTTGGAGAGATAAGACATTTCTACATGTCCCATCAGCACATCCCTGATCGTGTTGTTTAATGTGAAATTAAACACAGTTAGAGACGTATGTAAGCTTAATCATTCTTTATCCACTACCATCACAATTTATGAAGCATTACATTGTTTTATCACAATTATTTATGAAGCATTGTATTGTTTCATCACAGTTTTCATTATTCTGATTACTTCATCCGTACTTTTTTTTTTTTTTTTTTTGAAAAATATGTATTTGTTATTTTTTTACGTACAAATCTTTCGTCAAGCTAAAACGCTTGTCGACGAATTATCCTATGAGCACTTTACCATCTTAAATTAACTTATACATATACATAATCGTGTAATATTTACTAATTTTAATCTATCTTTTTACTTATCAATACTTAAGAATCTATTTCTATCTTTTATATTCGATGTTTTTTTTCTTCAGTTTTTTGTTGTGCCTTGTCATTTTATTTTATGTTTATTACTTTTTTTTTACATTTTCTTCTTCCTGAAGCCATTCCTTTATTTTCCTTTTCTTTCTTCTCTATTATTTCCTTGGGTATTTTATTCAACATCTGAGTTATAATATATTTGTCCGTTTGCTTCCCATCTTTGTTCTTGCTAACCGCAGTTGGTATAAAAGTTTTTCCCTCAACTTGTATTCTGTTTTTACTCTTTCTTCCAAATCAATTTTTTTTTCTGCTGATATGTACTCCCATATCTTCAGTAATAAGTACATTCCTCTTATGCTCATTACGTCTTCTTTTTTAATTATTTCACTATCGGTTTCTCCTTTATGATTTCCTATTAATTTCATGCATTTAATTCGCAGTTTATTTATTTGCCCCAAGTATAATTTTCTCGCTATTCCCCATGCCTGAATTTCATATCTGATCCTCGACTCTACTAGCGCATAATAAACTACTTTTAATGTTTCATTTGTTGCATATTTCTTTAATATATATAAAGCTGGTAAAACTGCTCTTATTTTCTTTGCAGTGTATTCCATATGTATGTCCCATCTTAAGTGTTGGTCCATCATTACTCCCAAATATTTATACCGCGTTACTATGTCTAACTTTTGACAGTTTTTCATTTCGCATTCGCGTCTTTCCCCCATCGAGTGTACACATTCGTCTGAGTGCGTTATTATATTTGAATAATAAAAATCGGAGCTGTCTCTTTTTTTCCGCAGTACCATTGCTTTAGTCTTTTTTATATTAATTCTTAGACTTTTATCGTGTGCCCATTTATTTATTATTATTAGATCTTTTTGCATCCTTATTTCTGCCTCTTTAACATCTTTATGTGACCTAACTATTGCTATATCATCCGCGAACGAGACTACCTCACTGTAATTTAATTCCTTTTATAGTCCATTTGTATATACAGTAACTACCTGGCTAATAACTAAAAAAATTGTGACAATTATTTACCTTGCTAGGTTAATACGTGCCTGTTGACCACCAGACAACAAAGTTCCTTTTGCTCCAACTAATGTTTGATCACCGAACGAAAACCGTTGTACATCATATACTAGAGAACATGCCTTGATAACATTATTATATTTTTCACTGTTATAATCTTGTCCAAACAATATATTTTGTCGGATGGAACCAGGGAATATCCAAGCTTCTTGACCAGCATAAGATATTGTTCCATTTACTGTTACCAAGCCAGATTGAAGGGGTAATTCACCAAGTAGAGTTTCCAACAGTGAAGTCTAAAATGAAAAAAAAAAAAAAAGAGTTACTATGGGAAAATGTTATTTAAATAAGTATTTAAAGTCTTTAAAAAGAAATACAACAATGTGAAAACAGGAAAGAGTTAAATTTATAAAGGTATTCATCATTAAATAAACATATTGTTTAATTCAAATAAAAATAACTGATATTTGTTAGAGATTAGTTCTGTAAAATAATGGTTGTGTATAAATTAAAAATGTATGATTTTTATTATAAAGTAATGTGTAAGACATATAAGGGCATTAATTATTGTGAACTGATTACTTACATTTAAGTTTTATAAAGATGTTAGTGCAAAATATTTTGATGCAAGTGATTATCTAAAGAGTCATACATTTTATTCTGAAGATAACAGAAAGCTCAAGCAGGGTTTTTAAGGATGAGCTAAAAGAAACACCAGTTAGTGAATTTGTTACATTTTCTAAAAATGCGCTCAATAGGAACTGTAGATAAGGAAAATGTAAAGACTTATGAAGTCATCTATAATTAAGAATAAGAAGAATCGTTTTAAGAGGTTTATTTTTAAGAGTATATTGAATTTATGAATTGGTAATGATTTTAACAGAATTCACCGGACCTGGGGTTATAATTCCGAAAATGCTACGGGACGACGTATTGTTAATACAGGGTGCGGCAGCATAACTTCCTTTTTAAAAATGCGTCACTCTTTTTCTACTAATTTTTTTAAAGAAATAATAACAGAAAATCGAAATAAAACTGCAAGGGAAGAAGCGTACATATTGCCTCAATGGGATCTAGAGTATGTATTTCGATTTTCTGTTATTATTTCTTTAAAAAATTTAGTATAAAAAAAGTGGCGCATTTTAAAAAAGGAAGGTATGCTGCCGCACCCTGTATAATTAACAACACTAATCTAGTTTTAGCCAATGACGGGTAGCACACCACTATCAGGACTCCTACTGTGCTATCAAATGCTTTGGATATTATCTTGGTCTCAGCCAATCTCATCACTAAAGCTAGGTGGGCAGTTTTTTAATTTACTTTGGGCAGCGATCATCTTTCCGTTAATATATTAATAGATAATCCCTTGCACGTGTGAAAATAAATTTGTGGATTTTTGGAAGATATCGGAGGAAGGGATAAGCAGGTTTATGTCTGAATTGGATTCGTTATTCAAAAACATGCTACTGTCTTCTATAGAAGAGCATTTATGCAAACTGTGCTTATCGAAGGAAACTCTATCTTGGTAAATGTCCCCCTGCTCCCTGGTGGAATTTGAATTGTGTTAAATTACCTAACAAGAAAAACCGATTGTATAGAGTATTCTGTAACAGTAAAAGTATCTTAGATTACTTGCCGCATTGAAATGCTCTGGGTCCCCAGTCATATGGGGATAGAGGGTAACGAAATGGCTGATTCTTTGGCTCAGATTGCTGTATCCTCCCGCTTTTTTTTCTCTAAAATTCCCGTTTCGAATTTACTCCCATTGTGCAAAAAGTTTCATGTTAGATTTTGGTCAGATTTTTACGTTTCCTCCTTTTCTAATCATTTTTCCTTTTATTTTTTCATCCAACCTAATCTTCCCACGCGGCCTTGGTTTTACGATTTTCCTTCGCTTCACCGCTCCGTTATTGTTCCTATTATCCGTTTACGTCTGAATCATACTCTTCTTCCTTTCTCACGCTTTCGTTTTCATCTCGCTCTTTCCCCTTATTGCCCTCTTCATCCTGACGACGTAGCCGTCTGTGATCCTGACCATATCCTCTTTGAATGTCCATCCCTCGTGAACGAACGTACCTCTTTGTATTCCAATCTGCTGTCACTCAAACTCCCTACTCCTTATTGTGCCTCGTATATCTTATCGTTTCCGTCGATCTCAGTTGTTCCTATCCTCAGTTCCTTTATCTTATCAATAGCTGACCGAATCTACATTTAACTGATCCTTCTCCTTCCTTTCGTTTCTGGGCGAAGATCCTTTGTTGATATGCCCAAAGGGGGGTAACAAAAAAAAAAAAAAAAATTATAAAAAACAGGAAGCGGTCACGCGGCGATATATATTGAAATGTAAGGTTTTGGTATGGAGAAAATTTATTGCTTCGCTAAATAGGAATAGTCCACTGAACACTGTTTAGTCAAAACTTAAAAGAAGTAGTCGGAGATTTATATAAAAGGAATAGTTTCTTCTTTTATCGTCGTAATATTTTCATTATTAATATTTGTTTAAATTCACACATTATTTTGATTTGTGGCTTACTTAAAACTGTTAAAGTTATTGTAACTCATGAATCACCTGTAGCCATAATGCTTAAAAGAGATTTTTTTAATTAGAAAAAAGATAAGAATGGTTTGAGAGAACGGTAATTTAATATGATTTTGATTAGATATTTCAGTTTAATATAAAGGGGAAAGGGGATAAAATATCATTGCAAAAGGGTCTATTTAAAGGTGAAGGAAAAATCATTATTTAGCTTTATATCCGCTATTGTGTAGAACAGTTCTTAGTCTACAATGGAAATTAAAAGAAAGAGTACCTCTCAGCATTACGATCGCCTTTCATGCTCGATAGAAAGTGAAAGAAGGATTTGTCACCTAGCACTATTGTACGTCTCTGTTAATTATGCCTACAATGGTGGTGGTGAGAAGGAGAAAAGGAAATTCATCCAAAATTATATTGCAATATAGAAAAATGCTAAAGACCATAAATTTTAAAATTGAAGAGTCCATATTTTGGAAAATATACAGTTTGCAATGTGCACATTTCAGTTGAAATACAAAAGTGAAATCAAATAAAATAAAAAATTTAAAAAACAGGAAAAAAAAATGGAACGCGTGGTGCGAGCAAAAATGTGCTCAAAAATTCGCCACTTAAAATGAAAGAACGGGCTAAGAAATCTGCCACCTTACTGCTCTCAATATCCAAATGACCAGAAATCCACAGAAGGTCGATCTCGATCGAATGAAAAAGAAAAATATCATGGATGAGGGAGTGAATGGGAAGTATTACAAAATCAGAAGAAGGAGCAGGAAGAGGAGATAAGATAGTTTGCAGAATATTTTTAGAATTCGAGATTATGAAAAACCAGTAACGAATAAACGAAAAGGACTATACATAGAATAGAAACAAATTTTGCATAGAAAATTGAGTAAAAGGAGAGAAGTTTAAAAGATTCAGAATAATTCAAGGCGGGACAAAAAAAGTAGAACCAACTCCATTTGTCCCTTTGGAACCGTCAATATAGAAGCATTGAAAAATTCAATTCTAGCGATATATTCAGAGACAGATTTAGAGCAGAGCGGTAAAAAAAGACATTTAACAGGATGAAGGAAACTAAAAAAAAACTGAATGAGAAATAAGGAAGTTTATCATGACTATAAAAATTGCTTAAAAATGAACGAAGTTCTGATAAAGTAAAAAAAGAGGTAAAAAACGTAAAGAAATAGGAGCAGAGGAGAAAGGGCAAGATTTTTCGAAGCTAGGGACAGCTAGGAGCTATAGCATCAATAAACTATTTTTACAAAAATTTTAGGAATGTTATCTGTTTTAGATCTATCTGTTTTTTAAATATTTTTTTGACCTTACTCCATTTTATATTCCACTTATGGTAAACAAATTCGCATTATCTCCATAATTAATTTAAAAAATATAAGTACATATTTTAGAATCAACAAATTTTTGTTCATCTGGTTCAATAGGAAACAATCTATGCTTTCTTTTAAAAAATAAGAATATGAGGACGCATTTCGGATTTTTTTTTTTTTCTTGTTTGGGTTTTTTCCTGGGCTTGTCAGCAACGGACGATTACCCATCAACACGTGTACATAGCAGCAATTAGGAGTAACAAGGAATGGAACCTGACAAAGAATGCTATACCAAGGATGGAGAAACAATAACAATCAACGTCGAAAAATGCCAAACGTATGCATCCTGAAAAGAAAATGAATGACATTGCCGAAGGTAAGAGCAAAATATAATTTGGTTTATTGGGTTCCATATTAAAGCATATAGTATTAACAAACGCTAATGTATAAATTCCAAAATTTAACCAATAAAATTATCAGCTTGATATACAAAATTGTACAGTTGTCCTAATACATTATCAAAAGATGGATTTTATTCAGAAGTCATAAATCTCCAATTTAAGCTGTCAACACACGACTCGAAGAACCATCAAAGTAGAAGGTTATCCAGTATAATTTCTTCAACCAAATTCGCTTATCTATTGGGTAAAATTTGTAAATGTTTTTTGATGTTTGAGGTAATGAATTATATATATCCATATTATTTACATTAACTGGATTGTACGAAGTATTATGCGAAATTACTCCAAGTATTTTATTAGTAACATTACCGGAAAAATAATCGCTTTTTAGCTGTATTTTAGTGATTTTGTTCAGGTATGTTTTTCAAATCATAAGTAATCTAATTTCATTATGATACATTTGTTTTTTTTTATTATTTATATATTTTTTTTTTTTTTTTGGCCCAAACAGAACAGTTCATTTGGTCAGCAAACTACGACACGATTAGATATTAAAAAATACTAATAATAGAAAATTCAGGAAGAGAAATTTCATTCTACAATATGGCCGCAACTGCTGGCAGTGCCCACAATGCTCAATAAAACAAAACAAACACAAACAAGATTTTTTCATTCTGGAAAAAGGAGCAAAAGAAAAAATAGATAAATAGATAAATATTTCTATCTCACATTAAGACCACAGTTGCCTGGCAATGTTCACAATGCATTATGAGAAAAAAGAGGTAGTCACAGCCACACTAGACAAAGAATACAATGTAAGAAAAAAATAAGTAAAATAATGGAGAAAAAAAAAATCAAACAACAATCCTGTTTCTTTCAATAAACTTAAAAAGGACAAATAAAATTTTATTACTGGAACAGAGAAGATGAAAAATACACAATGGAGGATAAACACCGCAGGACATGAGGTCTTTAGAAAACGCAAGTCTCGTGTTATCGAACTGGGCGCAATTAAATAACAAGTGGTTAATGTCTTCTCTAAAATTTTGTCGACAATAGATATTACAACCCGTGCAGTGCCCGGTGTTTGAAAAATTTAAACCCAATCGGCATTTAGTAACGAAGAATAACTCCATCGAGCGAGTTAATTTAGAACTCGGGAAATTACTGCGTACACTATGCCACCAGAGGCAAACAGACTGGACACGGCACATTGCCGGAATAGAAAACTTCATGAATCTCTTACCTAGTACGATTACGGGATATACTCCTGATGAATTGATACTTAAAGGGAAGTATTCGGACGTGGTCAGGAGATCAGTTGAATTCCCGATACCCACTTCTGAATACGATTATGAAAGACTCATGGATGAAGTGAGGAAAAAGATTCGTGATAATAATGAAAGAAGAAGAGGGGGTCAAATGACGTAGAATGCGTAACATATTGGAGTGCCATCATTCCAACTAGCCTCTTTACGTTAACACCTACCTCACCTGCTCATGGTGACCCCTGCACGCTTTGACTAGAGTGAACGTATCGGTGTTAATCCGATAGTAGTAACGCCTAGGAATTTCCACAAACGAGGAAGGTGGAAATGGGATTACAACCCCCATTTTGCCATAGCCCAAATTCAAGCTACAACCTACAGCAGTCAGCAATACATTAAATAAATATAAAATAACTTATATATAAAAGGCAGGATAATAAACAAAGAAAATGATGAAATAAAATACATAATCCCAACTCTAGAACTTACAATTCTAGTTTTAATCCTGGAACCGGTGTTAACCGCTTCCCCCCGAAAAATATATTAACAGCAAACTTTGGTTTGTAAAACATGATGGAAAGTCAGTCAAAGGGAACTAATACTCCAGGTGGTAATCAAAAAAGAGAATCCACCACTGATGGAAACATCAGTGCATTCAAGCATATCATTTCTGGAGAGCTTGAACCACCATGTAAAAAGCAACTGAAGTTAAAAGTGAAGACAAAATATAAAGAACTCAATGGCTTCAATAAAATCAAAAGGAAGAAAACAGGGCAGAAATGGACAGATGATCGGAAAAAAAAGCACAGTGAAATAATGAAAAAATACTGGGAAGAACGAAAAAAGAAAAGTTTGCTGTTTTCACGCGGTCCATAGATGGCCAAATTCGAAAAGAAGAAGAAGAAAGAAGAAGAAAAAACAACAGTGTAAAGAAATCGATCACTTATTCCGTTGGGGATGTTGTGTTTATCAAGAATCATGCTCTATCGTGTAGATCTAAAAAAAGAATGAAGAAACTTGAATTGTTATTCGAAGGCCCTTATAAGATTGGGAAAGTGGTAGGGAAAAATGCTTACTTAATCGCCAATTTAGAAAGCAATGTTTTTATAGGGATTCGGAATGCGGTGGACCTCCGACCCGGTTAGATCAGATCTAGATGTTATAAAATAAAGTTATTTTTCATTCTTATAATAATAATTAATTGTCTTTTTGTTTTGGATATATTGTTTTCAGCTCGCCACCGTTGTTGTCAGTGCGGTGCCGAGTCTCCATTGTGAGGAAATTAATGTTCAAAAAAAAAACTGAAAACACTTATAAGTAACATTATATCTTATTTATTTATTTATTTATTTTACGTGTCGTATACAGCAACTTAGGCTAGAGACACGGCAAGAAATTACAAAATTATGAAAGTTGAAAGGAAGGAAAAAAGGAAAATAAACAGAAATTAACAAGGGTTAGCAAAATTATAACAACTTTAACAAATAAGAAGAATTTAGAAACTGAAATAGTTGGTTAAGCACGGTTTCTTCGTCGCACAGCAAATCCTTTAAATTCGATATGGTATTCCATGTTGTTTCCGATAATATTCATAAACTGGACATTTAATCAGTAGGTGTTCGACGGTTAATTAGCAATCACATGTCTGACACCGGGGCGTAGGTTCTTTATATAACAGGTATGAGTGTGTAAGGCGAGTGTGCCCAAGTCGTAGTCTGCATAACGTTACCTCCTGTTTTCTGCTTTCTCGGCTTGAGGAAAGCCATGGTTTCGTGGACGATTTTATGGAGCGTAATTTATTTCCTGTTGGTAACTTTTGCCAATCGCTGTTCCAGATGTTGTTAAAATGGCATTTAAGCTGATGTTTAAAGTCGGTAAACGGTACCGTTACGTTTGAAGTTGACGCACGTTTGTTAATCATTTTAACGGAGCTTTCCGCATTTTCAAAGCTCTGTATGCCGCCCTGGGCTCGGTTGCACCCTGCGTGGTATAGGAGATATCGGGTCCCGGGCCAGTACTGGAATTTGGATGTTTAACTGATGTAGAATGGACATAACGTGATCAATTGTTGTTCCGTTCTGGTTCTCAGTGGTATCATCTGGAGAGTTTGGCTCTGTGCTCCTTATGATGCTGAAAGCCAGCACGGTTAGATAAGTTGGTCGCAAATCTAATGGCCACTCCGCTGAATCACATAGTAGACTCGGTATCGGGGAGGTTTGGAAAGCTCCAGTTGCCAACCTCAAAGCGGTATGATGGATAGTATCCAAGCATTTTAGGGTCGATATGTTAGCGGAAGCATAGGCTGGTGCATCATAATCCATTTTGGACCTTACAAAGGTACGATACAGCATTAATAGATTATGTCTGTTTGCGCCGTAGGTTGTATGCGATAGCTTCCGCAGTAGGTTTAGTTTTTTATCGCAGCTAGTTTTCAATGCGTTAATGTGTGCTTTCCAAGTGAGTTTGCTGTCAAATGTCATTCCTAAATATTTTACTTCGTTTGCGGATGCTATACGGTTGTTATTAACAGTTAAGTCTACTATGCGGTCGCACTTTTTCCGTCTACAGAAATGGGTTGCTATGGTTTTTGTTGTTGAAAAACAAAGGCCGTTATCTTCTGACCATTGTTGCAGTCTATCAATTGTGCTCTGCAGAACGCTTTCTCCTAAGTTGATATCAGTGCATGGAAGAAATATGCTTAAATCGTCTGCAAAAAGGAGTGATTTTACAGGTTTTTGCACTTGATTTACAATATCATTTATCGCGATATTAAACAGTGTTGGGCTGAGGACGGATCCCTGGGGAACTCCTGTTCGTACCGTATGCGGATCAGACAGAACGGATCCCAATCTTACTTGAAAGCGGCGATCAGAGAGGAAGTTTGCAATAAACATACAAAGGTGACCTTTGAAGTTCCAGGAGTGTAAGGTTAAAAGAATTTTGTATCTCCATATGTTGTCAAATGTTTTCTTGAAATCGAAAAAGACGGCTAATAAGTGGCGCTTGTTTGAGAAAGCTTTACTTATGGAGCGCTGTAACGCAAGGATCGGATCAATGGTAGATCGTCCTGACCGAAATCCATATTGAATATTTGTAAATAAATTTTTCCCATAGTAGTCTGCCATTGATAATTTTTTCTAACACTTTACATAGAACTGATGTAAGAGATATTGGTCTGAAACTATTGAGGAGTGTTGGATTCTTATTTGTCTTGAGTAGTGGGATTATAATGGCATTTTTCCATTGCAATGGGAGCTTACCTGAGAACCATATTCGATTGTAAATTACAAGCAGAGTTTTTAATATAAAGTCAGGTGCGTATTTTAAATGATAAATATGAAAATTATCCGAACCGACTAATTTTGGTTTAGTACGTTTAATGGCAATACGTAGTTCTTCCATCGTGATAGGTTACTTATATGGTTCTTGGTTGTTGCTGGTAAAGTTAAGACCAAAAGTAGAATTTTTACCAGTATTGGATAATTCTGTATTGTTTATAAACTGATTTTCATCTTTAGTTGACATTGTAAAAAATTATGCAAACGCGGCGTTTATTTTGTTAATATTAGTGCATATGTTACTACCGATTTTTATGCATGTCGGTGTAAAGTATGGCGTTAACTTTTCGATGGATTTAATTTTTTTCCATACAACTTTGGTCGGTGTACCAGGATTCAAGGTTGCTACATAGTTCTTCCAGCAGTTTAATTTTGCTTGTTTGAGAATATACCTGGCTTTTGTTCGTAGTCTTCTAAAATTTAGATGGTTTTCCATTTACAACATATCTATAATATTTATTTTTTTACATTTAATTATGAGCGTGTTAAGATTCATCGCAGCTAACCTTAAGATTGGAAAATAATACCACAGATGCCTGAATGCCCGGGAATCCAAAAAAAGTCAATCTGGGTAGACGTCAATGAGGATAGATCATGGAGAAGAGAACGAATAGAAAGGATGATAGCATCAGTGGAAGAAGAAAGGGAAGGTGGAAATAGCGCTAGAAGAACACTTAAAGAGGCAGAAACAATAAGGAATTTGGAATAAATTGCAGAAGCGGAAATATAAATAATGGCTTGTAAGATGGCAACAGATTCCGCAGTAAAGACAGAACAAAAGAACGGAAGTCTAAAGGTAAAGGACTGAGAATGACTGAACTGAGGGCATAAGAATGACGCCCAAACTCCGCTCGGGCTCTTCGATCCGTCAGTAAAAATTAAAGAATGATCGCGGAATAGAGAATTTATTATATTATCAAATTCCACACTGACGATATGAGAGGGAGAGGATTTAAGGAAGCATGGCATGAAGATGATATTGGAATAGACGTAAGAAAAGAATGGAATCTTGTGATGGGAAATGACAAAAGAGGAAAATTTAGAAAGGCGAATAGATATATGAGATAGTATAGGAATTCTATTTGGAGGAAAAACGCCAGTGACGAAGGATAAAAGAATAAGAGGTACTGATATTTGACGAGGAAGTGGAAAAACGTTTGATGAGAAAGCGATAACCCAAATAAGATTTTCGGATGAACAGAGGACAGATATTGGATTCAGATAGAATGGCTGGGATAGGAGATGACCTCAGAGCTCCGAGACAAAGCCGAAGGCAACTCTTTTGGAGGCGATCTAATTTATTGAGAACGGATTTGGAAGAGTTGCCATATAAGAAACTGCAATAATCCAATCTAGAGCGTATGAGAGATTTGTACAACATTATTAACACAGAAGGATCACCTCCCAATCTCGTAGGTGAGAGGGCTTTAAGAAGGTTTAAGACTTTAAGCGGGGAAGCATATAAATGGCTGATATGTTCATGGAAAGACAGACGAGGGGATAAAATGATACCCAGATAACGAAAAGAACTGACTATTGGAATAGAATGATTTTTTAGATTTATCTCAAATGAGCCCGGGTTGTAAGACCGAAGTGTGAAGACTACCGCTGCTGATTTAGAAGCGGAAATGAAGAGATGAATGTTAGAAAGGGCCTCTTCTAGAGTACTTAAGGAGCTGTTTAGTTCCTCATTGGCAACTAGAAGATTACGGGAAGATGAGTAAACAAGGATATCATCTGCAAAAAATAAAGATTTGGATTTGGAAACATATAGATTAAATAAAGTAGGACTAAGGCGAGAACCTTGCGGAAGGCCCTGGAAGCCTTTCCTTAGGCGGAAAAGGAAGGAGCAGAAAGAAGGAGAGTTCTACTGTGAAAAAGATTGATAATTAGGAAGGATATGGATGCAGGGATATTTAAAGAAATCATTAGGTTTTTGAGCGTGGGAAGATGGACGTTTTCGTATGCACTGGCTATATCAATAAAAGCTGCAATTCGAACTGTTGGGAAGTTGGAATCTAATCAATTAAAATATAATGTAAATTAACAAAGGCTAGACGCGGAGATACTGGCCGACTAAAACGACGTAATTTTAGCAAAACTATGCGTATGATAAGAATGATGTGTCGGTGCGACTGGTCGGGCAGTACCGATAGCTGATCGACTACCGAGTTTTTTGCGACTCTTTCGGTTGATCAGTGATTAAATCCGTTAAGAATCAGTTTGGCTACTGTCGAAGGGATTGCGTGATCGGCGGACTCTCATCAACTTTCAAATTAAATTCATTGTCCGTCGTCATAATAATTATTAGGCGTCGAAGAATTTTTTTTTAATATTTTTTATTTTTTTGCCGTTGTTTATTGGATGTCTCGATCAGCTGCTTTTTTGTTCCGAAGTACTCTAGTCACCAAGTAACTATACGTTGTCTAATTATGTTTGAATATATATTTTATTTTATTAACAACTTGAACTTATTCGCGTCTAGTACGCGACCCATAACGCGAGCTTTCAGGCGAAGTTGATAGTTGGGAGGACACGGTGGTCCGAGTCGCCGTGAGATAGCTAGATTTTAGCTTGAATGGTTTCTTATTCACGAGCTATTAAGATTGAGCACATGATAATTAATAAAAAAAAACAAATACATCATTTTGACTAAATTACAAATTTATATGTACGTTGCATTTAGAAAATATAAATGGCAAAACCTGTTAAATACCGATCTATATTAATTATCTTAATAATACGTATACAAATAAGAAATTTATAAAGAAAATAATTAAACGCAGAAATTAAAGTATCAGACTTTTTTTTTTTTTTTTTTTCATTGTACCGACAGCAGTCTGCCATAAACAATGGTGATATAAGAATATAAGGAAAGGGGGGAAATTGGGGAAAAGTGGAATGAATAGAAAAGGAAAAGGAAACGAATATTAACCTAACAGTTCCAACGAAATGCCCGATTCAGGTCTTAAGAAGAAAATGGTTTATTTATCCTTTTTTTATTTATTTATTTATTTTTTTTAAATTTTATTAATTTATTTATTTTCACACTACATAACGATTATGCGTAGTGTCTCCGAGAGCAATATAATAGCGCTTAAGTTATCGGAAGTGCATCCCGGCACCACTTTTTTCTTTTCAGTCGCCGGCTGGATCTGGCTGGAAGATCAATAGTGAACATTCGGTATATAAGTGGATTCGAGCTAAACTGAAGTTTCTCAAAGAACTTTTTGTACTGTTCCGCATAAACATCCTTCACGTATGGAACATTTAAGTCCGCATGCAATGTGTCGTTGGATACGAAATAAGGCGCAGATACCATTGTACGGAGAATCTTGGACTGCTGTTGCTGTATCCTAAGGAGGTTGCTTCGACATGTTGTTCCATATAGCTCTAATCCATATCTCCATATTGGAGCGATAACCGATAAATATACATTCCGCTTTACGGCCAGGTTTAGAACTGATTTTCGTCCTAGCAGCGGCCATAGCAACCTAGCCCTAATTATTATAGATTTTCTTGTATTTTCCACGTGATCACGCCACGTTAATCGTCTATCCATATTCATTCCAAGATAGCGCACGGAGTCTACTTTTGGAATTTGCGAGTTCTCAAATTTCAAGTGTGAACATCTTACTCGTCTGTTTGTGAATAAAATGTGACGACATTTAGTTGGGTTGAACGATATGCGCCAGAGGCATGCCCATTTCTCTAGCCTATTCAGATGATTTTGAACAGCAGCGTTTGCATACGTAACATTCGTATTAGATGCGAGTATCGCAATGTCATCAGCGAATGTAGCTAGTAACGTTAGATTAGAAATTGGTACGTCCGCGGTATAGATGGAATACAATAAAGGCCCTAGCAAACTGCCTTGAGGTACTGACGATCTGATTGAATGTATTTCCGAGAGTGAATCCTTTATTTTAACCACAAACGAGCGTTCGGACAAGTACGATTTGAGTAATAGATAAATATCCTCATTAAGAATTTGCCGCAATTTATACAGCAATCGTGGATGCCAGACCTTATCGAATACCTGCGTGACATCTAGAAACACCGCGGAACATACTTCGCGTTTCTCCAACGTTAACGAAATTGCGTCAACTAATCGGTGATACTGACGAATCATAGAGTGATCCGTGCGAAAACCAAATTGATGATTCGGTAGCACATCTCGGTTACTTATAACCGAATCAATACGATTTAAAATTAACTTCTCCAAAACCTTTGATAAAGAGGAGAGCAAGCTAATCGGTCGATATGATGAAAGCTCTGTCTGCGGTTTCCCCACTTTATGAACCATCATTATAACCGACTTCTTCCATATTTTAGGGAAGTACCGCATCCTTAGAACCGCATTAAAGATGTAACAAAGAAGAATAGCTGCTTTCCGCGGTAGTCGCGAGATTATTTCCCCGGTAATTCTATCGAAGCCAGGAGCCTTACGTAATGGTATATTCCGAAGGCATACGAGAACTTCTCTTGGCGAGAAGACCTTAGTAGCTTGTTCACACCGACGAGGTTTTTCCAATGCTCTTTGTATATAGTCAGAATGCTCCTTGTTGCGATCAGAGTGTGGTGTAAAGACCGTGTCAAGATGGTCCGCAAAAGCATTTGCCTTTTCCTTGTCTGTTTTAACCCAAGTGTTGTTCGATCTAATATTATATGGTTCTTCTGATTGACTTAACAGTTTTTTAACTGACGTCCATACAGGCTTTTCCCCATCGTTAATGGACTGCGTGTAATGATTAAAAGTTTTATTTTTATACTCCTTGATACTGATCTTTAGTTTGTTTTGCAACTCTTTGTATCTGTTGTATAAGGATGGGTAACGACCACGCTGCCATATCCTTCTTGCTGACCTGGTTTCTTTTATTAATTTTCTTATTTCTACGGGTATATACAGGTTTTGAAAAGATTTTTTTGATACGTAATTGGTAGAATTATTACACGCATATTCTATGAGATTAGAAAAGTTCTTGACGGCTATGTCAATGTCATTTGTGTTCTTTAGTTTGATCTTCAAGTCAATATTATTTTCAATTATACTTGAAAAGATATTCCAGTTAGTGGTATGATTTGTAAGTCTCTGCTGATTGAGTACGGTTTTAGGACTTATACCTAAGGTGGCAACCACTGGAACATGATCGGATGACAGATCGATGATTGTTCTGCATTCCCTGTCGTATCTTTGAAGGCCACGAATGATAAAGAAATCTAAGACGTCCGGAAGCATATTGAGATGCCGCGGCCAATATGTAGGAGTCATTGGAGATAAAACGACAAGTGCGTTGTTCTGTATTGATTTGTACAGTATCTTTCCGGCTGGGTTTGTTATTTTCGATCCCCACATACTGTTTTTGGAATTATAATCTCCACCGCATATGAATACATTTCCTAATTTGTTGAAAATTGTATTGTAGTCCATTTGTGGTATACAGAAACCTGGGTGACAGTAAATTGCGGCTACTGCTATATCCTTTCCAAGTGTTTCGACGTTTACCGCTACAATCTGGTATGCGAATGTGCTGTATGCAAAGTTTTTATATTGTTTGTATATATCTCTGACTAATACCATTGAACCCCCATGAGCTGTTCCATCCGGGTGGTGAGCCGAGTATGCTACATAACCACGAACTTTGAAACTCTTTTCATACGTGAGATGGGTTTCTGTGATTAGTGCAACATCAATTACATTTTGTTGAAGGAAAAGTTCAAATTCATTTCTTTTTTGAGTAATGCCATTCGCATTCCATAGTACTGTCACAAGTGAGTGTTGTGTGATTATATTAGTGTTGTTTAACATTATGGAAGTAATTTTTCAATAACTTTCGTCAAGAGTGATATTAATGGATTTATTGTAGATTTGAATTCGTTGAGGAACGTTGTCAACATTATTGAAATTTCATTAGGGTTATTGCTGTAGTTATTATTGGTATGCCCAGTGTACCTCTGACCTGTATCCGTTTGGTTCCCGGCGTAGTTTATACTTCCTGCTCGAATGGCGTTAGCGTATGATCCTCGATTCGCTGTGCTTAGCATTCCATTAGAATAACTATCTCTAGGAACATCGGGAACGTTGATATTTTCATGAGCCCGGGCATGAGACGAACGTATTCTATTGTAGAATTCAGTTTGCTGTTTGTATACAGAGCATCCCCTATAGCTTGACGGGTGGTTACCATCGCATAAGTCGCATTTTGCGGGTTCGGATGGGCTTCTATTACAAAGTTTAGTATCATGCATCCCAGCACATTTAACACAACGTATGGGTAGGTTACAGTAGTTAGCCGTGTGGCCGAATAATTGACATCTTTTGCATTGTTTAAGCCGTGAATCTTTTTTAGGTTCTTCAACCACTACCACTGTATTTAAGATGCGGTTGATTTCAAATATTTCAACATTTTTTTTCGATGGTTTCAAGTCTATAAAGAACATGGGGAGAGGTTGTTTGGTTTTGTAACGTAGAATATTAGTGATAGTTTTAACCTGAAATCCTCTGGACTCAATTTCTTTTGTAATGTCAGCTGTATCTGTAGAGTGGTGTAAATTCTTAATTACTACTGTGAACGGTTTGTCTTCTGGTAAAGAGTACGTATAAAAGAGATATTTATTTTCTCTTAAGGTTTTAATAATACAACGATAACAGGTCGGGTTCTTAGGCTTAATAGTAACCCCGGATAAGGTTGTTTTTAGTTCGAATTCTACCTCAGGTAATTCTAAAAGGAATTTTCTAAAGCTGTTGAAATTCGCGACGTTTTTAACCTTAATTGGTGGAGGTTTAATCGTCATTTCTTTACTCTGTTCACTACTAACATTTTTATCGTCCCTAGGATTTATTTCGTTACTTACTGGTTTCTTCGGATGACATTTCGTCATTATTATCCTCATTATTATCGTTGTTTGCAGTAGATAAAAATTCAAAGATGTTTCTTTTGGGCTTTAATGTGGCGTTACTGGCAGCAGATTTATTATCTGTAAGATACTTTACTGCTGCTGTACGTTTAGGCGTACGCCAATCGTCACTGTCACTGGTCGCTGTGTTTGAGTGTTGACGTTTAATAACGTAGCCTGTTTTGGATTTCTGCAACCGGAGTGGGCTAAACCTCTCATTGGAGGTAATGGCAACGACGGTTTTATTAACACTGGTAGGTACAGATGAGGACGAGAGCGACAGATGCCTTCGTCGGGCTGGTTTTTTGATTTTGATTTTGTATAAAACTATTAGGTGGATTTCTCGTATTCATAATCTCATTCGTAATTTTAAAATAAATGAATACGATAAATATGAGCGGTCTGGCAGAGCCAGCCGATAAAGGAAAGATCTCACCTGCGTTATCAGCGGTCGACTGTATGTTTCTGTTCGGTCGAGCGATAAGATAAGATACGACGCGAAAGCAATAATTACCGTTGCGCGAATATTATTAGAAGACCCGAAATATACTCGAGAACAATAGCGAAGAATTAACATGCACGAACGCGATAAATAAGACTTCATTCGAACACAGTTAAACTTATAAAAATTAAAGTATAACAGATATTTATTTATTACTTCATGCAAGCAAAATAATGCAAATATTCACAAATCATAGGACTGATGCTTAATTGAGCCAACAAATATTTATATGTTCATTAATCAGAAAACATAAAAACAAAATTTTAAAATTCAACTAAGGGAAATATTCTATATTTTATTTCTTTTATAAAAATGTGTTAAAAGGTTTCAGCTGATAGGGTACAATAAGAAAACAAAATAGTTTTACTATTTCATAGGTATTCCGATTTGAAAAATTTCCTTCATCGATACTAATCTTTCAAAATTTAATATTTTTGGGACATTTTAGTTTAAAAATTAAAATAAAGATTTAGGATGGAGTAAAATATCTTAAAAACTGAAATAACGGGATAAAATATTAAGGAAAATAAATGTTATGGAACGTCAACTACAATTATTGTTTTTGAACCTCTTACCGATAATAATTTAAGTAACTCACGTTTATTGCTTAGTTCATTTAGAAAAAATTGTGTGTGTGCTTAAGCGGAGGAGTGAATAAGTGCGTCTATTTGTAGACTTACTTTACCAGATCCAACTGGACCAAACAATCCGATAATTTCTCCACGAGAAATAGACATTGTGATATTTCTCAAAGTGTAGATTTCACTTTTCGGCGACCATTTTACAAAAGCATTTTCCAGCTTTATCATATATTCATAGGCATTTTTCTTTGATTTGACGACGCTATCAGGATTATACTCATTTAGCATAAGGAATCGCTAAATATGGTTAAAATTAAAATAAAAATATTATTAAATGACTATTTTTTTTTTTTTTAGTTTTTATAAAATACTGAGTTGTTAAGTTATGTTTTACAATAGTTTTTAACTGCCTGGATTATAGATGAAAAAAACATAATAATACATTCAATTATCTAAAGAATTTTCAATTATTTCAAAAATTAACTCTTTTTTTCTTGTTATGTTTTTAATTAAGTATGCACTGATGATTTTATTCTAGAACAAAATTTCAACCTTTAGGGAGGTTATAATTTTTCATTTTAATAACTTAACTTGAAACCTATTTTTATAAATTACATTTTTTTTATAAATTTGGTATTCATGTTACTAACAAATATTTGAAGAAAAATGGCACGTCTTAGTACACATTTTAGTGTAATTCCATAATATTTAAACATAGTAAAGTTAAATGCGTATTTTTGATATTCGAAATTGCCAATGTACACAAAAATTATCTTTTTTTGCTTATTATTCTGCATATATCTTTATTGATGAGAAATTAACAAAAGATGTGGATGTAAATTGCGCCGTGGAATCATGTTTAACCACCCATACCACCTTACTGTTCTACTAACTCACCTATGTCATACCTACACAACCTCACACATGATGCAATGACTATGCCATATTATTGCCTCAATGAGCCTATTCATACATGTTCATGTCACACAACACACCTATGCAGTAATAAAAGAAAGGAACTCCAATTCCTACCTATCCAGCAGGCAGAGCCCGATATCCAATTAACAGTACTGCTAAGTAATCCACCCCTTACTGCCGTTTTTACCACTAGAGCCATCTAGAGCTACCCATTACCTCTAACTTTTGCACTGCCATTTCTACGACTACATCCATGGAAATGTCACATTATGACACGAATGCTGTTCCATTAGCCTATTAAAATAAAATAAATATTGTAATAAAATAACTTATTATTAAATGTAAAATGAAATGACAAATTACATAATAACAACCGCGTTAATAACAGCCAATCCAATTTTCACCAAAGATAGAAATAGGTTTGTAATCATACTTCGTTCTATGCGAGTGACCTCTACAGTCTTATGTGTCCCAATGTTACCATCAGATATTCAATGTGCGTTATCACATATGAAGAATAGACTAATATAGGTATTAACTTAGGTCATAAATCCAGAACTAATAATTACTTGGATCCTTTTCAAAGCTTAATGATGATGGTTATACACCCTGTCAAGAAAGTATCGGGAATTGTCAATTTAAATCTCCCGGGTAATAGCTAGGCAGATAATTTTTTTTTTCCAGGTTGGTACAACTGTTTTGTATTATGATGCCTATTTTTAGCGCGATCTGTCAACCAGTGTGTTTACAGCAGCTGTTAAAATCAGTCGACCTTGAAGTGTTTTGTCGAAGTTTTACAATGAGTGAAAATATTGAACAACGTACTTGTGTTAAATTCTGTGTTTCGAACGAAATTTCTTGTGCCGATACACTGAAAATGTTACAGAAGGCTTTTGGTGAATCTGCTTTATCAAAAACGCGGGTTTACGAGTGGTACAGAGCGTTCAAGGATGGTCGGGAGACGGTCGAAGACATGCCTCGCTCTGGACGGCCTTCAACGAGTGTGACCGATGATAACGTCGATAAAATCAAGGAAATCGTTGCTGAAAATTGTCATGTGAGCTTGAGAGAGATGGCTCATGGATTGGGCATGTCACACGAGAGCGTACGTACGATTGTGCACGAAAAATTGGGTATGCAACGCGTTGCGGCTCGGCTTGTTCCGAAAGACCTGAATTTCTTTCAAAAAAAGTACCGAGAACAGGTAGCTGCAGACATGCTGGATCGAGCCAATTTGGATCCTACCTTCTTGGAAAAGATAATTACTGGTGACGAGACATGGGTGTACGAGTACGACACGCTTACGAACCAGCAATCGTCCGAATGGCGGCCAATTGGCGCGCCAAAGCCGAAAAAACCTCGCCAAAGCCGATCGAAAGGGAAGATCATGTTGATTGTTTTCTTCGATATTCGAGGCGTGGTACACTATGAATATGTACCAGCCGGACAGACAGTCACCAAAGAGTTTTACTTAAGTGTTTTGAGACGTTTGAGAGAGGCTATCCGTCGTAAACGTAACGATTTGTGGGTCGACAATTCTTGGATTCTCCATCACGATAATGCGCCGTCTCACAAAGCCATAATTGTGAATGAGTTTTTGGCCAAACACTCGGTAAATATCATCGAACAACCGCCGTATTCACCAGATTTAGCACCCTGCGACTTCTTCCTATTCTCAAAACTCAAATTTCCGCTACGGGGAATGCGCTTCGAATCGATTGATGACATCAAGACGAATGCGACGCGAGAGCTAAAGACCATCCCGGAAACCGCCTATCAGAAGTGCTTTGCCGAGTGGAAAAAGCGTTGGCATATGTGCATCGCTTCGAATGGATGTTATTTTGAAGGTGACAAAATAAATTTGAATGAAAATTAAAAATTGTTCGTTTTATTTAACAATTCCCGATACTTTCTTGACAGGGTGTATATCTACTTCCCTACTAATATACACTAATCTGCCATTCAAAGCTTACAGCGTTTCATACACTAGTTTCTCATAGATATCCAACTCTGTTTTCTTCTAATAGTGGAATCCATCTGCTCCTAAATGCTTCTGATTTCCATCCCTGAATCTATTTTTGCCCCAATGTTATACTCAAGTTTCTAGAAGTATTGTGTTTAGTTTTAACAATAGCTGATGAGGCTGCTTGCTTTAGTTCTTTGATTCCAGTGTCAGCCTCTAGGCATATTGATTATTCTCTAAATAAGTTTGCATTTGCTGCATATCTTCCACCACTTTCAGGTGTACATCAAACTTTGCATTTTTTCTGCATTTATATATTCGTCAAGGCTCTTTTTGATACCACCTATTAAAATATTATATCACAACTTTATAAAATTATCCCTCAGATCGAGTCCATTTAAGGAATTCAACGGTTGTTTATCTAGCATATTTACATAACTAGCTTTATGTTGATGCATTCGTTATGAGTAACTTTAACAATCTTAACATTAAATCCACATAGAAACCCTTCTTGCAACCGCTTTCCTGTTACATCATTATTCCATCCTCACACACCTTACATTTAAATTAACTTTACCAAACATGTTTTGTTTTTTTTCTTATTTTAATTGCTAGTTTATAATTAGTTAAATGACGAGGCTATCTAATTAATGTTCTCAGTAAATCGCAAGTAGAAAGTGTATCCATTGATGTTTTCCCCTCAAAGAAGATTATGAGATTAAGTTTTTTATTTTAATTACTTTAAGTAGTGATGTAGATGACGCATCCGTGTTTCTGCCGAATAATATCTGTATACCGTGTCGGTGTACGTCCTGGTGGTCGTTTACCGTTAATAATCCTCATGATCATCAGTCTTTCTATTCCTTCTTACTTCCGCATGATATGCCCAAAAAAGTTCATCATTCTTGTGACAACCACGGTTGACAGTCTCCGTGTGATGCCCATTTTTTTGTAGAACCGATTCATTCGCCTGTTTTGCTGTCCACGATATCTTAAAGAGCCGTCCCCAGCACCATAATTCAAACGCATCAATTCTTCTTCTATCTGATTTTTTCACAGTCCAGGTTTCTGCTGCATACAATTTAATGGAAAACACAAGTGTCTAGATCAACTTAATCTTTACATGTTTTCCAATAGAATAGTCCTTCAAAATCCTGCTTAGTTTTGTTATAGCATTTCCGGCAATTTCAATTCTACGCCTTATTTCATTTTTTGAACCCCCTTTCGCTTCCACAAGTGAACCTAGGTATAGAAAACTTTGAACAGTTTCATAACCGCTTTTTTATCAAATCCACAGTTTTATCGGATAGCCATGGTTTACGATTTTCACGTTCTTTTTCCTTTATTGATCTGTTTGCCGCCATCCGAATGTTGGAATTATAGTCGCGTTCACCAATCTGCTGACACTAGTCCCCTAACCCATCGTTGTGATTCCTAGACGGTTTTTGCAAAAATTTAACTGTTTCCAACCATTAATCTGTGATGACTTTTTGGTTTTAAAGGCACCTTCAGCCGTCCACCAAATTTTTACATGATGACTTCAACCGCTGCTGAATTAATAAGTAATCTATGTGATTTCTATATAGATCACCAGGAGATTTCTTTCTGGCGTGATGCTGAAATATTGTTTGCTATCATTAATTGATTGTGAATAGAAAAATTTAACAGTCGTTTTCCTTTTTCATGACACAGGTCTAGACCACATTTTCCCATCACTTCTTTTATATGATGGTTATCGTTACATCTTCCGATCTTCGCATTCATATCTCCTATTATGATGAACATTTCTTGACTGGTAATTTCATCTATTTCCTCTGGCAAGTCACCATAAAAAGCGTATATTTCTTCCTCCAGTGACCCGGCAGTTGTCGCGTATACTTGTATTAGGTTAATAGGTATCGGTTTAGTTCTCATTCCGACGTAGATTATTGGTACGTGGAATGTTAGAAGACTCCTGGAACCAGGCAAAATAACGACATGGCCTCCAAATAGATGGTATATGCGAAACGCATCACAGATAATCAGGTCACTTTTTCACCATCAACAGCGTGGTATATTATTCTAGTAATGAAAGTTGTAGCATAATTGGTGTAGAATAATCGTAAATAAAAGTTTAAATCACCTAGTTACCGATTACAAATCAAAAAGTGACATAATAATGACTCTTCCTACTAGAGGGTTGCAGTTGTTACAGAGCAATTTTACCAATCTAATCAATGATCAGCTTATTGGTATAAAATTGTGTTCATTCCTCATCATTGATTTAAATTATCCACAAAAGGGAGAAAAATCATTCTGTCAATAGTTTAATGTAGAATTTCAATGATAATTGAAAAATATCAATTTAGATAAAAATAAGAAAAGAAGGAACCCTATTTATCAATATGTTATTGGTTGCAAAATTACCTGTAATCGCTTGATGCTTGTGAGCAATTCTCCAACATCAATAAACGCTTTTAATATTGCTGATATTCCACTGTTTGCCATAATATATGTACATATTGAGGTGTTGAAGACCTGTACAGATTGAAAATAGATGTTTAACTTCATTATGCAAAAAAAAAAGTTAAACAATATGTAATATCTCCTACGGTACTTTTTAGTAAATCCAAATTATTACTATTTATATATATATATCAGGAATAGAAATGTGTACGATATTAGGCTGATTAGTACTAGAGGAGAAGCTAGAAGGAATACTGCGAGAGAAAAAGGGAATATCGTTCCTAAAGAGGATAGCAGTTCCACCATAACCATTACCAGGTTGAAATAAATTTGAGATTAATTCCAGCACGGAGCCAAGTTTCAGAGATAAAAGCAACACTTATTTCATGGAGATACAATAGACCCGCTAATGAATTATTATTAACACCGAGGCTGTGACAGTTCCATTGTAATATTTTAAAGGCGACGAACATATTTAAGACTAGAAAACAGTCTAGTTTATCTCGTTGCGATAAAGTCTACTCGCGTTGCGTTTAATTGTTTCGGAAGAACTCGGTGGGATCATTACATTTATTTATCTCGATTTATTTATCTCTTTTACTTATTTTTATTTCTCTAGTTTTATTATCTGATTTTTCGATTTACTGTATCTGTTTGTTAATTTATATTTATGCCGGATTCGTTTGACGGGGAAGGTAAACCTCCCCCTCATTCTCCTCGCACAGCTACCAAGAGTGTCAGTAATGCGGCTGCACCGGTTAAATCTACGACTAAAATAAATAAAACTGCCCAACAATTATCTGCTTCGTCCGCGTCTACTTCTTCTGCTACGAAAGGCAATAATGCTCCCGTTCAAAATATCAACGAGTCCGTCGACATGGATATTTAGGCCGGTTCCACTAATAATGTTATCATCAATCCTCCGGCTTTTCCTATCAAGTCTAGCCTTTCCTTTGTTACTTTCCCCGATCACTACGTTGGTCAAATCGTCGTCTTAGTCGAAAGCTTGGAAAAAGAAAATATTGCTTATTTACACCCCATGTCTCTAGCTAAAAAATTTCATAATAGAGTTAATGGTATTTCGCTAATCTCTCGTTCCGGTAAAAATTTAATTAAACTTAATTTTACATCAACCGAGGCAGCTAATAAATTTTTACTTTCCGACGACGTCCATAACGATCTCAATATTAGATCCTTCATCCCGCAATCCCTTTTATTCCGTTTTGGTGTAGTACGAGATATTCCTGTCGATCTTTCTGTGGAAGAACTTTATCGTTGCTGTTCTTCTGATATCCCGATCACTAGTATTTGCTGTCGGCACAAACCTTAATTCTTATTACTCAAAACTTACTCTAAACGATGGCACAAAAGGAGGCCGTTCCGTTATTCTTTCCCATCCTTCCAATTTTCCCATATGTCCATCTTCCTCTAATGCCGCAAATGCCGAGTCGGCTCCAGTTATTAATAACGTTTCTCCTAGTAACTCTTCCTTCCTATCATCTAATAATGTCTTATCCACAACTTTGCTAACCGCTCTCAGTAAATTTGATATTCTAGATTTGGAGAATAAAATATTATCCATCTGTCAAGTTTTGCAATCTTAGATATGGTGGATGTTACCTTTTTTTCTACTTCTAACTTCTACTTTGTTGTCTCTTTCCTTTTTTTCTCTTCTCTAACTGTTCTCTTTTCTTTACGTACTATTTCCTTCCATTACCGTAAAACCAACGCCATAGTTTTTCTCCTCAGTTTTTACTTTGGCGTAATGCTGCCGCTTTTACAATTTAAATGTCGCTCCTTCGGTGTTGCTTGCCTCCTTTAACTAGGTTGGTTGATAGCATACGGGGACCCAGACGTAATGAGTATTTTGAGCGATGGGAGCCACCTTTATGGAATTTTTCCATATTTATACCTTTTTTATTTTGTCTTTCTCATTGCCTTATTTCTTATTTCTGTACCATCCTCCTTACAGCACGTTGGTGTTGCTTGCTGCCTTTAACTAGGTTACTTGATAGCATACCACAACCCTCGCGCAATGATTTATCTGAGCGGAGGGTGCTTTATTGTTTTGTATTTTTCCTTACCTTGTTCTTTTTTATTTTTTCCTCTTTTCTCGAAATTTTAATTTCTATTTCGTTGGTCTATGGAAATGGAATAGTGGTTATTTTCTCTTCTTCCTTTTCACCTCCCTCCTTCTTTGGCCTATTTATTTTCACCTTCCCTTGTTCTACTTCTTCTTCCGACTACCGCCTATCTAAGTATTCATTGTGACTTGTCATCTTAAGGTTCTACAATGGAACTGTCGCAGCATTAAGGCCAACAGGAACTCGTTTGAACGGCTGTTGGATGAATATGACATTAACATCGCGCTGCTTTCTGAAACGTGTTTAACAAGCGCTTGTGACATCAGTTTTAATGGATTCTCTCTGATCTGTTCCAACCGCAGCGATGGCTACGATGGTTTAGCTATTTTAGTAAGGAATGATGTCCGGTTTTTAGCCCATGCTTCTCAACTCCTGTTTCCTCCTAATCCTCTTTATCCCAGTTTAGTGCACATCTCTATTCCTAACTATTCTTCCAGGCCCTTTCATCTCATTTCCGCCTACATTCCTCTGACTTTCAGTTTGCGTGATTTTCCGTTCCGATCTTTAATCAACTCAATTTCTTCTCCTTTCCTCATAGGTGGTGATTGGAACACCCACTCATCTTTGTGGGGTTAAAGAGCAAAGAGAGAAAAAGAAAGATAAGCTGTTGCGGCAAATCAATATAAGATGCAAATAACGTAGGGTAGGTAGAATCAGTAGGTGCAGGAAAGAGAAGAAGTAGGACAAACGAATTATTAATGGGAAGGAAGTAAATCGGGGCCAGCGGACAAAGGATAGAAACACAGAACAATAAAAAGCAGTATTTAATGTTAAGAAAATGAAGCATGAAGATAGATAAGTGAAAACTGTTCACACACTGGCACGTATGCTGCCAAAATAAGAGGAAGCTGTATTACAAGAAAAAAAAAACAATAGAGAAGATAGTTTAATGTCCATTAAGATTAAATAATGCCGCTGAAATTTGCAAATTATAAGTCGAGTGAGGTACAAGACAACAGACTTTTAGACTGAACAGTAAAAAGTAGTCCCGATGCATCGCATCCAAAGATGGCTCGCGGCATTTTAACATAAACATATCGGAGAATGGAAGGAATAAAATGAAAATAACCATGCTCGAAGGTGTATTTTTAATCACCTTAGCAATGGAATATTCACAAAGTAAAGAACGAGTGAAGAACTGTTTTAGATGTGCTCCTTCTTTCCTTTATACTCTCTATCTCCGATCGCCTCAGAATCTGAGTAGATGATCTAAGTCCATGTAGTTGGGTCAGTGTTGACACCGAGCCCATTAAAAAAAAAAAAAAAAAGTGAAGAAAAATAAAAATAAGAGAGAAAAACAAAAAGGAAAATATTAGGAAAAGAAAATAATAACATGAAAAATAAAAACAGCGCTTGGCTCGAACTTTTTTTTTTTAGCTTTTATTTCTGATTATAGCAGATATGATTAATTATTGGAGATGAACATCAACAGAGAGGAATGGTGGTAACGAGTCAACAAAGGAGGAGAGAGAAACAATGTTATTGGAAGTTAGAAACTCCACGGTAGTCGTCGAAATATTTTGAATTATGGGAGAAGAGACTACGGAAGGCGCAGTAGTGTTAGTCAAGGAGGTAGGATTAGCTTGAAAAGGAACTGGAAAAGAGTTATCATTTACAGCAGGGATATTTGAATATTCTTAAAATTCTATCCATTAGAGAGTAAGTAATGTAATTAGAAGGAAGGGAACTGAGGAGAAGGTACATAGGAGGATTCAGGATTACGAAATTTATGGAAGTTGAGAGATTTAGAACGAGGGGAAGAACTAAATCAAGGAAGGGAGAGGGTAGGTGCTTTAAGAAACAACTGAAATTAGAAAATAAAGATAAGAAAAGTAAAAACGAGCTCACCGAGGCGACTACTGTAGAGGATAATGCGATCGGAACACAATTGTTTGCTGATAAGGGAAAAACATGAACGAACAACCAAACGTAATATCAGAAAACTGCGAGGCGCCGTTATATGAAAACTTTTACAGTTACGCCGTTTGTCACGTTTTTTAATGTTTTTATTCTAGATATGATCGATTGTCTGAATTCGTGTATGTAAATTTTGTTTCTTCCGTCAATTTATAAATAATCGGTCATAGTTTAGAAAATATACGCGTCAATTACCTGCACTTTTTCCTAAATCTTTTAACTGAACACTCAATTCAGGACTGTGATGAGCTCTCCCCTCAGGGAAGAGGTGTTCCCACAGTGTGTGAAAGAAGACTTGCGGTTTTTATAATAAAATATGTCATCATCATTACCATCATTTAGTCAAGTTCTGCAAGTAATTTTTCAAAATGAATAAGAAAGATCTTAATTCTCTTACAACAAGATTTTTAAAGTTTGACATCACCCCCAACGTCGAAATGCATTTCTAATCACAGATTCCTTGCCATCGATTAGGACACTCCAGACACCAAAAACTTTACACACACTGTCTCGAGAAATAAAGCACATCATTAACATGCTTTTCCGAGCTGGCTCACAGGTAACATTCTTGTGGGTCCCGGGTCATACCGATGTGCCGGGGAATGAGCGTGTGAACTTGGCTGCTAAGGCAGCAGCATATAGTCCAATGCCCGAAGGTGCCCCTCTGCCTCAGCTGGGGCCACCCTTTTTTCAGCAACATAAGACAGAGACATGGGAAATTATGTGGTCGGCTCACACATCATGGCTGCGATCCATTAAGGTGAGCACTGAGCCTTGGTGGCCACCGATATCCATGTCCCGCAGAGAGTTTGCAGCATTAACTAGACTCCGCATAGGGCACACAGCAATATCCCTCAACTATATGCTGGAAGGAACATCTCCTCCCTCTGCCTGTTCCATATGCAATTCCCCAATTTCACCAACCGCTGAACACGTTCTGGAACATTGCCTGCCTGCAGGCACCTCCAACTTACCAGCGGTTGCGTTTTCAAACGAACCAAAACAGGTCCAGGATATGCTAAACCATATTAGAGCGGCTAACCTATTAAAACACTTCTGATCCTGCACTGATCCATGTGCTGTAATAATCCCGGCAATTACACATAGCACATGGACCATATAAATTTAGGGGGAAAAAAAAAGTTTGGCATCAAAAGAAAAAAACCGTTTAAAACTAATAGCAGAATAAGTGTCACTAGCACTCTTAATCAAGAAGCCAGAGAATTTATATCATTGGCTTACCGAAAAAGGTATCGGTTTCGGCTGAATCCGTATCAAGTGGTCCCAGAACAGAGACTCTAGAAATCGGAGAAATCGAAATTAGTATTTGGATATATATACATATATATTATTTCATGAAATATTAAATTAATACGTACCAAATATGAAGTAATATAACCGCCGAAAAATACATAGAGCGTTAAGGCGAAATAAAGGCATCCTCTACTGACCAGCGATAGTATTAGCAAATGGAGGCTGCGAATTATCACAGCTATTTTTATGTTTTTTATTTCTTTCCTGAAAAATGTCCAACCGCTTTTATTAAGGAGATTATTATCAAAAAAAAATTCAAATATATTTGAATATAGTTAAGATAGCGAAATAAACGTTATTGGAATTATTTTTACCTGTACAGATATTTAAAAATCTAACGTTTAACCAACTATCATGTAAGTTTATTATTTTTTTTATTTATTTTTTTTAAATTTTTGAATGAAGAGTTATCATTTTTTTTGCGTTCGCGTTTTTCAAATCAAGTAATATTAATATGGTGATAAGAACATCGTAGTACGATGAACCGCCCACCCTTCCGTAACCGGGAAGCCGGCTGGTAAGCTGAAAGCGCCTCTTCGTGCAATCCAATTCATATCCTCTACGAGTGGAGTTCACAAATTCCTGATTGTCTCTGATTCCAAAGGCGTTCTTCAAGCCATCTCCTCTCCTCCTTCTTATACTTCTGACGGTATCATCCTCTCTATCCGATCTCTTGTCTCCTCTTTGTTCTTGTTCCGCTCCATTTCCATAGATTTTCTATGGGTCCCTAATCATTCCAATATTGAGGGAAATGACTCAGCTGACTCTTTAGCTCGCTCAGCCGCCCGCACTGGTCCTTTCCTCGACTCTTTCCCTTCCTCAGACATTCTTTCTCTATCACGCTCTAATCATTCCAGACTTTGGTCTGACATGTATCCATCTATATTCTCAAATCGCTTTTCTCAGTACCGTCTTATTCAACCGGTTCCTAGTTTCCTGCCTTGGTTTCAATCTATTCCTATCTGTCGTCGTTACACTGTTGTTTCCTTAATTAGGCTTAGAATCAATCATTCTCTACTCCCCTCTTCTCGCTTTCGATTCGCTTTGTCCCCTTCTCCTTTCTGCTCTCTTCACGCTTCTGAGCCTTCTTGTATTTGTGATTCAAATCACATCCTATTCGAATGTTCAGCACTCTCTAACGAACGCTCTATTCTTTACACCCAACTTTTAGTTTTGGGTCTTCCTACTCCCTTTAACGCTACCTATATTCTTTCCTTCCCATTGCCTTCAGTTATCCCATTGCTACTGTCCTTTGTCCTCTCCATTTCTGACCGCCTGGTTATTTAGTTATAACTGTTAATTTTTCATGTTGTTGGGTCAAGGCCGCTGGCGCGCCCAGGGTAGGAAAAAAAAAAAAAAAGAAAAGCTGAAAGCGCCGTCTAAACCCGACGGGAACAACAGCGCAACCGCTAATAAGTCCACACCACACACAACAGGTATGCGACACACACACACGGATCACATCAACGCACGACACAAGCCTTATCAGTAACTCCGACAAAAACCAGTTCACCGCACAAACAAACCCGCAGCGTTCAGCCGATTTATGTCTCGCGATAAGCTCGCGCAGCCAGCCGTCTGCCGATTTTAACGCTGATAGCTCCACAGCGATCGCGGTAAATGACAAAATCCAAAACAGCCCCTCCGATGCAACTCTCTCGACCGCACCGAATGTACCAGCATCATTCTCCGAAAAATTAAAAACTATAAAGAAAATAGCCCCGCTAATCGACTTCAATTACCCAACAGAGGAACAGGGCGTAATATTCCCATACGTTCCGACAAGTAGCAACCGCGATTACTTCTTGGCATTAAAAGATTTAGTTGGCGGGCCATCTAACATAATAGCAGGCTCGAAAATCAGCAGAGACCGAGTGGCAATATTTTTTAAGTCGAAATCCAATGTCGAAAAGCTATTCGAACATGGAGGAAGAATTAAAATAGTCTTGCAAGTGATCACTGCCCGACGTTTAAAAAATCTATCTAATAAACTAATCATGTCAGATGTCTCTCCTACTATCTCGAACCAGCTCATACTCTCGCACCTTGCCTCAGCGTTTTCATTGTAATTAATCACCCCTATAGCCATCTTTCGGGTCAACCCAAACGACGCTGAATTCAGACATATTGTCAGCTGACGTAGACAAGTTTATATCGAGCAGGCCGATTGTTCTAACATCCCTGAGTCCTTTATACTAACCCACAATGAACACGAACACCGCATATTCCTCCACTTAGACGACCACTCATGCCACAGCTGTACAAATAAAAAAGGAAACACTAGTCAACCAACCACGCTACCTGCTCCCCCCACAGCATCTAGACATTGGCAGAGCAATGGAAGTCGATCAAATAATCCCAAATACGAAACGCTCCATCCAGCAACACTAGATTCTTTGCCCGACGATCCCACACTATCAGCGACATCTCAGCCTGCAACAAAGAAAATTAATATCCCGTTACCAGAGGACGACATCAGCCATACCGCAATACTGGAACAAACAGATAGCACCCCAATCCAGCCAGAGCTCAGACATACTTTGAAACCACAGCCAGAAGAGAAGGACTCTTTTTAGCAACAGGCACAACAGAAAACCGATTTCAAAACACCGCCAGACGCGCAGCACATCACTGACTCAGCTAATCGGAAGTCAAAACAAAAAAAAGTCATAAACATCGACGAAGCAGTTGAGAAGGTCAGACCGTTGTTTGATAACGATCAATCCAACTTTATCAACTTCAGTAGTTTCAAAACCTTCATGAAAAACATAACTTCTAAATCTGACTATATAACCTACGCGCACAACTTTACATAGGATAAAGACGGACTGATTCACCTAATTGCAGCAACTAAACCACATCTGTAGAACTCGAGCTTAAAAAATAGATGTACCCGCATACTAAAAAGACTGAACTGCCTATCCACAGATGGCAATACGTCAGAAGGGAGCTCTACCCACTAACACACGAACCCCACGTGAACCCCAACATTAAAGACCGACTAACAACAGTCACTGGTTTTACGAGACAACATAGAAACACCCAGTATGGCGAGCAACAGTATAATTATGCAGTGGAACTGCAGAGGTTTTATCAATTACCAAGCCGAACTGGAACACCTATTAGCCACATATTCTCCATCGATAGCCTGCTTGCAGGAGACGCACTTGCAGTCTAGAGACAAACCAAGAATAAAAGACTACGGCCTATTCCGATGTGATAATGTTGGTGGCAACCGCGCAAGCGGAGGAGTAGCAATCCTAGTACATATATCGGTCTCAGCTGTATCAGCCAGAATAGATACACCCCTTCAGCTGGTAGCGATATCTGTTTTCTTACACGGTGCTCCGAGACTTTCATTAACGATCTGCAACTGCTACTTTCCCCCCAACACTATGGTACATTCGGTAGACCTTCAAAACGCCACATCCCAAATAGTATGCCTAATGGTCATACTTGGAGATTTCAACGCTCACTCCCCACTATGGGGAGCGGCGTCAACCAACAGACATGGATCAATCATCACCAATATATTAACAGAGTACGATTTGTGTACCCTGGTCCCACCTGACCACACACATTTCAACCTCTCCCATAACACCTTCTCGACTATTGACTTAGCACTAGTATCCCCATTACTCCTCCCGAAACTTAAGTCTTTTGTCCATGACAACCTTTGCTCCAGTGATCATTTCCCTGCATTTCTACAGTTCGCGGGATACCATCCATCGCCGTTAATTCCAAGACCCCCGCGATTTTTGTTTCACAAGGCGGACTGGGCGGCATACACGGCCGGAATCAAAATCCCAGCTCCTAGCGAGTCCCTATCAGACTATTTAAGCACGTTTCTTAATGCCATACTAAACACCGCCTGCTTATCGATACCCATCTCTCACAATTCCCGAGCTAAGAGAGTACCATGGCGGTGCAAAGAGATTCATACCGCAATCCAACAGCGCAAACGAGCACTCCGAAAGTATAAAACGTCTTGGTCGCTACCTGACTTAATAGCCTTCAAAAAGTCAAGAGCTCTTGCTCGTGCTCTAATTCGCGGCAAAAAACAAGAATGCTGGGAACAGTTTATCTCATCGATCTCTTCGTCAACGTCAAACAGGACCATGTGGAACAAAATAAAATCCATCAGCGGAATCAACAATGCCCCAAAACGCGTTCAACTCAGAATCAATGGCAGCCAGATAACGGATGAAGCGGACGTCGCCAAAGCGTTTGCCAGATACTTTGCCGCAGCATCGTTGTCAGAAAAGTACCTTCCCGCCTTCCGCATCATGAAACACCAAGCAGAGCAGCAGCCAGTGCACTTCCCGTCCGAATCCAACGAAACATACAACAGTAACTTTACCATCTCAGAATTAAATTTCCAACTCAACTACCACACATCCCACATTGCTCCTGGCCCCGACTGTATCCATCTGTACATGCTAAAGTATCTCCCAATTTCCGGCAAATATTTTCTCCTACATATATTCAACCAAATCTGGAATTCAGGAAACATTCCGGCACAATGGAAGTCAGCCAATATCATTCCAATACTAAAGGAAAACAAAGATCCTACTCTTCCCGAAAGGTATCATCCTATTTCATTGCTTAGTGTCATTCCCAAAACGCTGGAGAAGATGGTTAATAGGCACCTCATGTTTTTCCTAGAACAAAAAAGTCTTCTATCTCCTAACCAAGCCGGCGGGCGAGAGGCAAGATCGACAGTCAGTCAGCTACTTAGACTGCAAAGGCAGATTTTATCGGCGTTTCATCGCCAACAGCACCTCTACGCAGTATTTTTCGATTTATAAAAAGCATTTGACCGCCCGTGGCGTCATGGCTTATTACTAAAACTGCGAACGATTGGTTAAATACCTACACAGCTTCTTAGACAATAGAACGATCCAAGTTACGACTGGTGCGTCAACGTCTGAACTGATGCTGTTGGAAAATGGTGTAACACAAGGCTCTGCTTTAAGCGCAACCTTGTTCATATATTATATCAATGACATAACTGATTGCCTTACTGCCCCTGTAACGTCCCGGCTTTACGTTGATGACCTGAATATACCCTTACCATTCAACCATCCTATAAAGGCTCAAAATATCCTCCAAAAATCCATCGAAAATTTACAGAAGTGGTCCAATGATAACGGTCTGACCTTCTCCTTAACAAAAACAATATGTGTTGATTTCCACAGGGGACGCCAAAACCCACTTCCCAGCGTATTCCTGAGTCTAAATGGTTTTCCTATCCAAAATCGTCCATCAGTCAAGTTTCTAGTCCTAATATTCGATTAAAAACTTTCCTGGAGCTCTCACATAGCTGGGCTCAAAACCAAATGCCTAAAATCCTTGTCTATCCTGAAATATCTATCAAATTACGAATACAATATAAACCCAAAATTACTTCTTACAATTTACAGATCGATTATCCTTTCACGAACCAATTACGGGTGCCAGGTGTACTCCTCAGCCGTTAAAAGTGTGCTAAGATCTTTAGATCCTATACATTCTGCGACCCTCCGGTCTGTACTTTCTGCTCATCCCTCTTCTCCGGTTGTAAGTTTGTATGCACTGGCAGGTTGTCCCCCGCTGTCCTACTATAGGAAGTACTATAACTTTAAAGAATTGAGCACTCTCCTCAGTAGTACCAAAACCCCCACACTCGAGCTGGCTACCATATCTCCTAATATGAGGTTTGGGAATGAGCCAGTGCCCGAACTTTTTTCGGTTATGGGTTGTTTCCAATCTCTTCAATCCCAAGAACTCTGCCAGACTTCGCAGCAACCGCACCACTTTGGAGTCAGCCAATCACAAACATCAACATATGGCTGACAAAATTTAACAAATCACAATACTCCCCAAACATAGCACAGATAGCAACAAATATCATAGCGAGCTACACAGACCATGCATGCCTCTACACAGATGGAGTGAAGGCAATAGGTTATCAGTCACCGGTGGCATGCACCTTCGAAGTCTCAGGGGGGCAGCAGAGTCAGTTAGACTGCACGATTGCTGTACAACACTGGACGCTGAAATATATATGCGAGGGTCTTTTGTATCCAACACTACACCGATAGCAGCCTCCAGTCCCAAAATGCCCTACTCATAACTGACTCTCTAAACTCCTTTCAACTTATCTCAGAGATTAAATCCAACAACCCTTTGATAAGGAAGGTCCATTACCTATTATACAGGTTATCACATTTAAACTCCGAAATGTCTTTCCTATGGGTGCTGCCTTATGTTGGGATTCCAGGCAATAAGCGTGTCAATCGAGCAGCTCAGGCGACATTGTTCTCTCCAATGCCACACAACCCCCCTCTTCACCCTAAATTGGCTCATTTATTTATGCAGCAAACTGGAGAAGAATGGCAACAGGAATGGAGATCTTCAAGTACGTTTCTCCGAAGCATAAAAACAACCACGGAGCCTTGGTGGCCCACAGACGAAGTTTCCCGCAGAGATTTTTCTGTCCTGAATCGTCTCCGAATAGGACATACAACCCTCTCGCACAGCTACATATTCACGAGCCAAGTACCCCCAAATGTCTGCCCCTCTTGTAGTCAATCGAGCGTCCCATCCACCTATCACCTACTTCTCGAATGTCCCTCATTTGCAGTACCGCGGTCCATTCACTTCACCAATTCCTCTAGTTCTAAGAAACTTGCGAAGCAGCGATCTGTACTATCGCGTTTAATCCCCTTAAGTAGGCTCCATGTGCTGTAATAGCCCCAGTAGTTAAACACGGCACATGGAAACCCTCATACACACCCTTATAGAAAAAAAAAAAATGTAAGTTTAGAAGGTCAGACAAAAAAAACTTTTTCTGTTTTTTTCTTACCAGTTATTTTTCTGTTGATTTATTTACTTTAAGTAAATAAATAAATATATATATATATAAATGAAAGATGTCCGAGAAGTCCCTAAATTCGGAACTAAATGTTATCAAATGTGAATTAAGATAACATCTCTTAACTTCTGAGACTTAATATTCCTGCTCCCTATAGTGCTGCATCTGTTCTTTCCTTTCCTTCGTTAACTGTTGTCGCTCCCCTTGTATCCTTCATTGATGAGATATCTGACCGCGTACGAATTTGAATGATTAATTCAGCAATACTTTCCTTTCTTGTCGAACATGGGTCAATGCTCTTTGTCAGCGAGTCGAGAAAAAAAAAAAAAAGATAACATCCTCCCGATTGCATTGGTGTTTTCCTTTCTGACATTTATAATTCCTATATAAATACAAATTTTACTATCCTAGCCTTTATTGATGTTTCTAGTACATTTGACAATGTTCATCTCCGTAGGCTCAGAAATATAATGCTGTCATTGCATCTTCCGGTCCATGTTGTTTTTCTTATTATTAGTCTTTTCCAAAACCGGACTGTACATCTATCCACTACTTGTTATTTCACTTCAAGAAAAGTTTTTCGTGGTCTTCCTCAGGGTTCCTGTCTGAGCCCTACTCTCTTCAACATCTACTCAAATTGCTATTAAATTCATCGTCTCTATTCTATGCTGGTGATATCCTTATTTATTCTTCTTCTCACAATGCAATAGATGCTGTTTTAGAACTAAATAGGTCATTAGCCACTATAGAAAATTCTCTTCCAAATATTCACCTTCTCGTCTCTCTTCTTAAATCTGTGGCTATGGTTTTTACTTTCCATTCATATAATCCTTCTTCAATCAATCTAACCTTAAGTCATTATCCTGTCCCTCTTGTGGAGTGCTTCTGTTACTTGGGTGTGCTCCTTAACGGCCGTCTGTCCTTTCAGGAGCATATTAGTCGCTTGTATACTTCTTGTCTTAAAAGGATTAATCTTTTAAAATCACCCCCATGGTACAGGTGGGGTGGTGACCCTTACATTCTTTCTTTATTGTACAAGTCCCTCATTCTTTCTAAGTTGGATTACTGTTCCTATATATATACGGCAACTCTTCTAAGTCTCTTCTGTTAAAGTTTGACCGCATTCTAAATTCCTGTCTTCGTCTCTGTCTGTGTGCTCGTAAATCTACTCTAATTCCTGCCACCCTCTCCGAATCAAAATCATTTCCTTTGTTCATCCGTAGATCCTATCTAGGCTACCGTTTCTTACTTAAACGCCTTCCCCCTTTTTCCTCTAGGATTATAATTGCTTACTGCTCTATTTTTCATAACTGGTGTTTTACTCCCAGCAGAGTTCCAATTTTATCTTTCATTTCTATTCGTCTTGCCAATTTTTCTCCCTATATTTTCTCCTATGATAAATCTCCGTACTTTTCTCTTAATTATTTCGGTATCTTACATCCTCCTCACGCATTACATTTGTCAAGTTATGTTAAATTCCTTCCTCACTCTATAGTTAGATCTGAATTTCACATGGTTTTAAGTTCTTTATATCCCAATCATTCCGTTATTTTTACTCGTCTAGGAGGGCTGGCCAGGTACCGCCTTTGTTTTTCCTTCTCATAACTACTCTAAATTCTGTAAACTTCCTTCCTGCTGTTTTACATTTACTGCTGAATCTGCTGTGATACTTCATGCAATTCTTTTTATCTCTTCCTCTTCTATTCTCTCGGATAAATTTCTTTTAATAGCTGACTCTGAAAGTGTCTTGCAGGCGATTTCTTCTCCCTTACCGTTGCCCCTTTATTCGCAATCTAATTCACGAATTATCCCTGTTCTGTTCGGTCCAAATTGATTTATTCTGGATTCCTAGCCATGCTGGAATTGAGGGTAATGAGGTGGCTGATTCTTTGGCTCGCTCAGTAGTTTCCAATGGACATCCTCTTCATAAATTTTCCGCTCACAATATTAATTATATTTCCAAACAGTTTCACCTTAGATTATGGAATGATATTTATTTTTCCCCGCTTTTCTAATCTGAATTCCTTTTATCTTTCCGTCCAGCCCTTACCTTCTCTGACCAAATGGTTTGACAAGTTTCCCTCCCTTTGTCGTTCCCTGATCACCGTCATATGCCGTCTTCGTGTTAGTCATGCCTTTCTCCCTTCGTCACTTTTTCGTTTTTCTCTCATCTCTTCTTCACGGTGTCCTCTTCACCCAAAAGATTACTTTTTTCTGTGTGGTGTCAATCATGTCTTCTTCGAATGTTTCTCACTTTCTTCAGAACGTTCCCTATCCTATTGTTAACTTTCGGATCTTGGTTTTTCTATTCTATACAATGACTCTTATGTTCTTTCTTTTCCTTCTTTGCCAGTTGTTCCTATTCTAGCTTTTTTCATTCATTCAATCTCACACCAGATTAAAATCTAGTATGTTATTCTTCTTTTGATCTATTACTTAGATTCCTTGGTTGATTGGGCTATTGCTGTTTGTTAGTGTACCCATAAAAAAAAAAAAAAGAAAAAAAGATAACAACATGTTATTTAACTTGAAAGTGATAAAAATAACGATTTATTAAATGTATGGCAGTTAAACATTAATTCTGATTACTTGAGGTAGAACTAACGGAATAAATCGGAAGAAATGATTCTGGTTTAAACTAGTTTTATGCGTAGACGGAATTGAAGGAATCACGTCGCATGGTTTTTTCCTATCGCCCTTACAACCATTCCGCAATCAGTAACTCGACACAAAATGTTTATCCTCTGATTAAAAGCTTCTGCTATTTGGGAATTATTCTTAATAATCGTCTAACATTTTCGGAACATATAAACTACTTACACGCATCTGCTTGTAAAAGAATAAACCTACTTAAAGCTCTCTCATCAACCAATTCGGGTGGTGATCCGGTCACGCTTATTATGCTTTACAAAGCAATTATAAGATCCAAACTTGACTACTGTGCTTTTCTATATGGAAGTGCTGCGAAATCTCGGCTTATCAGGCTAGATCGTGTGCAAAACTGTTGCCTAAGACTTTGTCTTGGTGCACTAAAATCCACTCCTATCGTTGCGATTTACGCTGAGTCTAATGTCCCACCCCTATCAATCCGAAGGTCATATCTTGGATATAGATTTGTAATAAAACGCTTGTCTGTATAACCTTACAAACTCATTAATTCTTATACCACTATAATTCATAATTGGCGATTTTCTTCTAGGAAGATCCCCATCCTATCACATATTTGTTGCAGAATGGAAAAGTTTAGAACCTACGTTATTTCTTACAATAAACTTCCTTATTTTTCTTTAGATTTCCATGATTTCTCCCAACCAGTCAAATTAACTTCTCTCCCTCCACACATAAAATATCTCTCACGAATTTTCGTTAATCACGAATTCATCAATATCATCAATAACTTATTTCCCCAACACATTCTTATCTACACGGATAGATCTAAGGGACCGCAGGGAGTCGGAGCTGCATTTTTCGTTCCTAGTAGACATTATGCTGAATCCTTTAAACTACCTGTCATATCTTCAATATACTATGCGGAGTCAGTTGCAATTCTGCAAGCATTGATGTATATATCCTCGAATCAAAATAATAGTAAATTTCTAATAGTTTCCGATTGCCTAAGTGTTCTGACAGCTATATCTTCCGCCTACTGCCCCACATATTTTGATTCCATAATTCTTCGCATTCGGTCTATGGTATCTAATCTAACTTTACGTACACCTTGTCAAATAGAATTTTTATGGATACCAGGGCATATTGGAATTGAGGGAAATGAAAGAGTCGACAAGTTAGCATACATAGCCAGCACGAATGGTAATTACGTCAATCTTTATCCAGCCAACAATATTCTTTCTTTCTCAAAAAAATTACACTCAAAATTTTGGTCCGACATGTATGCTCGATCGTTTTCCAATCCGCATTCCTTCTATCTTTCTATTCAACCTTCCATTCCTCGTAAACCATGGTTCCATAGCTGTCAAGTTCTTCAACGTAACTCCATTGTATCCATATGTCGTCTTCGATTTAACCATTCACTCCTTCCCCATTCACGACACCGGTTTTTTCCGTCTTTATCTCCTCTTTGTCCTCTTCACCTACCAGGGAATAATTACATCTGCGACGCTAATCATGTGTTTTTTGAGTGCTCGGCATTATTCAATGAACAATTTGTACTATACTCTAATTTACTACAACTCAATGCTCCCGCACCTTACAATATTTCGTCGATACTGTCGTTCCCAAACCAGGCCATTTTTCCAATAATTGCATCCTTCCTTTACTCAATAGCGAATAGCATTTAAATTTAAGTTATTTAAAAAAAAAAATAAAAAATATATACATATATATACATATATGTAGACATGGGTCTCTTGGTTAGCGAGCCCAAAAAAAAAAAAAAAAAAAAAAATTCATAAAAGCAAAGAGTGATATGTATACTGTTCTATTACTTATAATAAAAAATATATAAAAAGAAAAAAAAAGCGAAATAGTAATACAGTTCTTATTATGGTTTGTTGGAAGTAAAACTTAAACACGAAAAAAAGTTAACATACTTGCGAATTTCTGCCACCAGTGTTGTAAATGGTTTTTCCCAAGCGTACATTTTAATCACTTGGATGCCGTGAATTATTTCATTTATTAACCTTACTCTTTGATCAGTTTTCTGAGCTACTTCAAGGCGGACTATTTTCGATAGTTCGCAAATGCAATCTGTTGCAATATATATAAATATATTAAAAAAAGGAACAGTTGAATATGTTTTAGTAGAACTGAAATAAAGCAATGTGTAAAATAGACATATTAAATAAAAGTGTGAAAATATTTCGCTGATTCTTTTCTTTTCGACTGTACAAAGCTAGGTTGTTTATCTGAAGATATTTAAGCACAAATTTTAAAAAATCAAGTTGTTTTCGGAAATTTTCAGCTAAACCCGATTTCAGAACTTATACTAGTTTATTCTAAAGTGAAATAAAATTAAATGTAGGTGAATACATCCTGTTTGTTAAAATGGTATAATAAAATAAACTTTAATAACAAACAATATAGTTCAATAAATTAGATAAATACCTATTTAGAAACGTTTTCGGGCATAACCCATCATCAGCTAACACTAACTTAAAGGAAACTTAAAACATGTTTTAAGTTTCCTTTAAGTTAGTGTTAGCTGATGATGGGTTATGCCCGAAAACGTTTCTAAATAGGTATTTATCTAATTTATTGAACTATATTGTTTGTTATTAAAGTTTATTTTATTATATTATATGAAATAAAATTTTTCATTAACTTAGTTTCTGTGGCATTAATCCGTTCAACACATGTTTTAATGAAGAACAGCTTGATTAGATGATTCCATAGGTCAATACTTCTAGTAGGCGAATCTTATTTCAGATTAAAAAAGAAAAAAAGACTAATAAAATATATATATAAGTGGCGACCTTATTAATATGGAAATTGAACTTACAAGAGTAATGTAATATATAAAATAAAAGAATCATATTTGAAATATGAATTCGCAAATTTATGATGAAAAACAGAAACGTTGTGCACAGTTAGATATAAATTAAACGAATACTGCAGCATTGTGTTTAAAAAAGTAAGGGATTAACGCAAAGTTGTTGATTTCTGCAAACACACAAGTAAGAAAATTTGCACAACACAAAATAAAAAAAATTGATTTCAATTCCATTTAAAAATTAATCTCAAGGGATTCTAAATTTCTTTCTATTCTAAGCTGATTATTTGTAATTTGGGATTTGAGATAATATTTATGTTTGAAAAGTTTTGAAAACTCCTAATGACTTGTATGGTAGCTTTCTCCCTGCAAAATCTATTTTGCATAGGTTTATTTAAATTGACTATTTATTTATTAATTATATTATATCTTTGCTTTTTAATTTTAATATAATATTTGTCCGCTATATATTGTATACGTAATTACACTGGAGATTCTTTTAATTCTGCACCAATGCATTATGTGGGAGTGCTCATCATGGTTCTTAAACATATTTTTAATCCTCTGTTTTGAATTGTTTGCAATTTTTTCAAGCTAGTTTTATTGAGATTTATAAATGGGCTTACATAATCCATCTGCGATCTCATTTAAAGCCCTACATCTGGCCACATTTGAAAGAGGATACGCGCCCCATTTACAACCGGATATGGCATGAAACACGTTTAAACATTTTTCACATTTTAATAACAGATATTTAATCTCTTCCGTCCAACTCAATTCTTTAGCTCGCGTTGCTGCTTCTTCTACATTCCTCTTCAAAAAAATCCCATCCTCTAATCTCTTGCCTTTGTGTAAATATTTCCATCTCAGATTTTGGTCGGGTATGTACCCTTCCTCCTGTTCTAATTGTCGCTATTTTTATCTGTCCGTTCAGCCTAATCTTCCTTCAAATCCTTGGTTCCTTCTGTTTCCTTCACTTCCTCGTTCTGTTGTTGTCTCCATTGTGCGTTTGCGCTTTAACCATTCCTTGCTACCTTCCTCACGCTTTCGCCTCTCGTTAACCTCTTCCCCATTTTGTCCTCTCCATTTAAATGACGCGGTTGTTTGTGACGCCGATCACGTGTTCTTTGAGTACTCTGCTCTTTCGGTGGAGCGCTCGGCTCTGTATTCCTACTTGCTTGGAATGGGGCTTCCTGCTCCCTTTTTGTGCTCGTTATATCCTGTCTTCTCCTTCTATTGTTTCCTTCTTATTAACGATAGCTGATCGCCTCACTATATAACTTTCGTTTTCCCTTAATTGTTTCTGGGTAAAGGTACTCGGTTGACGAGCCCAATTAAAAGAAAGAAAAAAAAAACAATTTTGTACCAAAAATTACGCCTAGATACTTGCATGAGGAACTGAAATGTATAGATTTGTTGTTAATTTTCATTAATGGCGTGATTAAATTTCTTTTCCTTGTGACAACTAATCCCGTTGTCTTTGCGACATTTATTTCTAGTTTCAGTTTATTTAGATTTGTTTGTACTTGTTTTAGAATTTTTTGAGCTCTGTCTATAACGATATTTAAGTTCGCTGCAGAGGAATACACCACCAAATCATCGGCATATTTTACAATTCGCGTATACTTATTTTGCAAATTACTCAGTTCATATTTATATAACACAAACAATATTGGACTTAGTATGCTCCTTGCGGTCAATTTTTACCAGAGTATACAGAATGATACAATTTATGGTTATAGCAACCTGTGATTTTTCTGTTATGGTAATAATTATAAATCCATCTAATAATTTTATCCGTGATCTCTACTTTTTGTAGTTGGTGTACTAATATTGTTAAACCGATATTATCATATGCTCACTTAATATAAATAAAAATCGCGATCATGTACCAATTTCTAGTTAACATAGTTTGTAAATCTGATGTAAATTTGATTAACGCCTCCCTAGTTCCTGACTGTTTTCGATATCCATATTGTATTTTAGGGAATTTATTGTTTTTAAGAATCCACAATAGAATTCTGTCTTTCATAATGATCTCCAACGTTTTCCCGACATACGATAGTAAAGAAATGGACCTGTAGTACTGATAATTATTGGGATCTTTGCTTGATTTAAGAATTGGACATACCAGATGTTCTTTCTATTTACTAGGACTGAATGCACTTTCTAATGAGTAATTAGAAAATTGTAATAAATAGTCTTTTTTTACTTTTTGGTGGAAGACGTTTCATCGTCCCATCAGGAATGCCATCCATTCCCATACTAGTGTTCTTATTGTGACTAAGACTGCTGCTTAGTTCTTGTGTAGTTATAATGTTGTCCAGAATATTTTTGTAATTATTATTATTAGTACTAGTTGCGAAGTCAAGGTCATCCATCGGCCCGTCAAATTGTTCGATGAATTTTTTAATCCAGTCAGGATTTGTATTATATTTAATAACGCTCCTAGGGTTTTTATATCATTTGATTCTACGCCACATCAACTTTATGTTTAAAAAAATCAGTGTTCCTTCCGTCCTATCTCCCTAGCCTCATGTCTGCGCAAACTCTTTGAAGGTTTAATAAACAATCGTCTTGTTTGGTGGCTTGAGCATAATAATCTAGTTCCTTCTAATATGTTCGGTTTTCGCCCCGGGCTTGGCCCGGTAGATTGCATCAGTACCTTCCTTGCAGATATCTATAAATCATTCCTTTCTAAGAAATTTACTGTCGCTTCTTTTGTCGATGTCTGCTCTGCATTCGACAATGTGCATCTTCCTTCTCTGGGCTCCAAACTTCTCTCTCTTAATCTCCCTCCGGTTTTTATCTCTCTTATACTCAACCTCTTTCAACATAGAACTCTTTATCTATCTTCTCCTTCTCTTTCCACCTCTAGATGCGTCTATCGTGGGCTTCCCCAGGGATCCTGCCTTAGCCCCACTCTTTTTAATATTTACTCTTTCAATATTGCTTTGCTTCCTATTCCCTCTTTCTCTCTCCTTTTTGCTGATGACATTTTAGTTTATTCCACCTCAGATGATCTGTCCTCTGCCACCAACGAGTTAAACCATTCATTGTCCCATCTTAGCAATGCTCTATCTACACTCCACCTCTCTCTTTCCCCTTCCAAGTCTTCCTGTATAATTTTTGCTCTCCGCCCCTTTAATCGTGCTTTTATAAACATCAACGTATCTGGTACACCTATTCCCACTGTTAATTCCATATGTTATCTAGGTATTTTCTTAAATAGTCGCCTTACATTTCATGAACATATTAATTATATCTATAATTCCTCGATCAAAAGACTTAATCTCCTCAAATCTTTATCACCGCTCAGATGGGGTGGAGACCCGTGCATTCTATTAATTCTATATAAATCGATTATTCGGTCCAAACTCGACTATTGTTCCTTCATTTATGGCAGTGCCTCCAAGTCTCTCCTTTCGAAACTTGACGCAATTCAGAATTCCTGCCTTCGCCTATGCATTGGTGCTTTAAGATCTTCTCCTATTCCTGCGATTCTATCCGAATCTTCCACTCAACCTCTTTCCATTCGTCGTTCACTCCTCGGTTATCGATTTTTAATAAAACGCCTCCCCATTTTGTCATCCAATATTATCCCTTCCTATCTTTATATCAAAAATCACTGGCGCTTGGCGCCTCATAGAATTCCGATTTTATCGCATATAGCTGCTCGTGTTTCCAATTTTTCTCCCTACGTTTCCTCTTATAACAGTCTTCCTTACTTTTCTTTCGACTTTAATAGCATATGGCACCCCATCAATTTCTCCTCTCTTCCAGTCCGAGCTAATTGTTCCTCTCACAATGTAGTCAACTTCGAATTCTTTCAGCTGCTGAACTCTTCTTTTCCTTCCCATGCCTTAATCTTCTCGGATGGCTCCAAGAGTGATGGGGGCGTGGGTGGTGCGTATACGTCTCCTACGTTCCTACACTCTGAGTCCTTCAGACTTCCTTCCTTCTGCTCTATCTTCTCGGCCGAGTCGATCTCAATTCTTCGTGCAATTCATTTCATATCCTCTACGAGTGGAGTTCACAAATTCCTGAATGTCTCTGATTCCAAAGGCGTTCTTCAAGCCATCTCCTCTCCTCCTTCTTATACTTCTGACGGTATCATCCTCTCTATCCGTTCTCTTGTCTCCTCTTTGTTCTCGTTCCGCTCCATTTCCATAGACTTTCTATGGGTCCCTAGTCATTCCAATATTGAGGGAAATGACTCAGCTGACTCTTTAGCTCGCTCAGCCGCCCGCACTGGTCCTTTCCTCGACTCTTTCCCTTCCTCAGACATTCTTTCTCTATCACGCTCTAACCATTCCAGACTTTGGTCTGACATGTATCCATCTATATTCTCAAATCGCTTTTCTCAGTACCGTCTTATTCAACCGGTTCCTAGTTTCCTGCCTTGGTTTCAATCTATTCCTATCTGTCGTCGTTCCACTGTTGTTTCCTTAATTAGGCTTAGAATCAATCATTCTCTTCTCCCCTCTTCTCGCTTTCGATTCGCTTTGTCCCCTTCTCCTTTCTGCTCTCTTCACGCTTCTGAGCCTTCTTGTATTTGTGATTCAAATCACATCCTATTCGAATGTTCAGCACTCTCTAACGAACGCTCTATTCTTTACACCCAACTTCTAGTTTTGGGTCTTCCTACTCCCTTTAACGCTACCTATATTCTTTCCTTCCATTGCCTTCAGTTATCCCATTGCTACTGTCCTTTGTCCTCTCCATTTCTGACCGCCTGGTTATTTAGTTATAACTGTTAATTTTTCATGTTGTTGGGTCAAGGCCGCTGGCGCGCCCAGGGTAGGGAAAAAAAAAAAAAAAAAAAAAAAGATTCGGCCCAATACTGCTACAGTATTTTTGCCATTCGGCCTTTTCTCATTACAATACAATGAATTTAATGATTTGATTAATAATATAGCTACAAAACCAGACTTTATTAATTATGCTATAAAAGCAGCAACCGACAAGGAGGGACTCACGCTTTGGCAGCTCTTAAGCCTTTACTAACAGGTTAGAAGATTAAAAACCGCTATTCGCGAATTATCAAAAAATTAAGCACATTGGCACCAGAAGGTGAATACACATCAGAAGACGACTTCCAAAAACCAATAAACTAAACACTAGTAAAAATGCTAGAGGTCACAGGACTTCGCCTCCCATAACCAAAACAAATCAGATCATTATAGTCATTTAAACTTTAGTAATTGCCGTATGCCGTAATAGCCTATACAGTTACACAAGGAAAAAAAAAATTCACACACATGATTGAATAATTTTTAGAGTGTGACTTTTCTTTCCCACACGTTTTTTGGACACGGCTTAGCCAAAAAAAAAAAAAAACACCTTCGTGAGAACCATTCAAACGTAATTACTAATACAAACCCTTCTCGTCACAGTAATTTGCCATACCAGCTACTGATGGCCAATAGGCTAGGAATGGCTTCTAAAAAAAAAAAAAACATTTACTTTCATACAACTTCGATTATTGCTCCAAAATTGATTGAATTTATTCTTTTATGATGTAGTGACGGATATAACGATAGATAAAAGAACGATTTTTTATTAAAAATTCTCACTTTTTACAATACAATTTACCATTTTTATTTATTATTAATAATTTTTACGCGAAAACGTATATCTATTAAACTTTAAAGTCGGTATTTATTTTTATTTTATATTAATCCGCAATACCAAATATATTCCTTAGCCATGCCTGGGAGTCAATGAAATTAGCTAAATAATTTTTATATACTGTTTAATTCTTAGTATTATTCAAAATATTAGTAAACTTTCGAAAAAATTCATTTTAAATATTAAACTTTGTTTCTCCATTCCTTTCTTATTGTTTTTGGACATAAATAATATATTTTTATTCATTAGAAACATTTTTTTGCCTTACATAATACGTATCTAAATGAAGCTAAAGAGAAATTTGCAACATAAAACACATTTTTTATTATATATATGTATATATAAAGTTGTAATGATCAATTTTTGTAACAGGTAAACTCAAGATCTGCAAAACAAATTTTTATTAATTTTGTTTTATGTATACCTTATAATGTGCTTCTTCATGTAAATTATATTATATTGTAATATTTTATCTTAAATTTTATTAATTATTGCAACAAAAAATGGAATTGCAGCATCAGCAACAGTCATAAATTTACCTCGTTTCTTACAAACAATTTTTTTAAAAAAAATGAAAAATTCTCTTTGAATAATTTTGCTTTTTGATTTATTTTAAATTTACAGAATGCTTAAAATTAAGAAAGAAACGTACTCACATTCAACTGGTACTAATAATATTGCTCCTACTAGAATAATAATTGCTGGAATTCCAAGCATGTTATACATATATACAGTAGTTACAATGATTACAATTGGAGCCGTCAGAAAATTTGTTGATGTATCCATGGTTCCAGCGAAACGGTTTGTATCATTTGAGATCATATTTACTATTTGACCTGGAGACGCCTTGCTGAGTGAAGCTGAGTTTAATCTCAATGACTGTAATTTAGATAAATTTTGATTAATAAATAATTAACCTTGCAAATAGGAACTACATGATTTAATATTAACATGTTTTGTACCAAAAAATTAAATAATCATTACATTTCTTTTTGTATGGTTAATTAGAATTAACATATCACGAAATGGATTATTTGATTAATTGTTTTAACTTAAAAATGTGATTGAGTTATTATTATTTTCTTTTATAATGTATAACAGTAATAAAATTGAATTTGGAAGATTTTCAAAGAAAATTAGGACATTATAGCTTTATATACATTAAAAAAAGATGCAACACATGAAACATTAAATATGATTTATTATGGAATTCAGGTATGGAAAATGATGAGGAAAGTATATTTTGGGGAGATAAACAAACTGCATACAAAATGCTTGAAATTAATAGTAAATCACAAAAGAGAATCTGAAAGTGAAATAATTAAAAAAGAATATGTAATAAGCATGAAGGGAATGTTCTGATTAGTAAAGATATGGGAATACATAGCAATAATGAAGAAAATTGAATTGAAAAAAGAATAAAAACAGAATATGAGGCGAGGACAAAATGTGCATATCAAATGTCGTCAGCTAAACAATGATGGTGGTACAAAAAAACATAACTCAGATGTTGAATAAAATACCAAAAGATATAATAGAGGAGGAAAAAATAAGGGGCAAAAATGAAAAATAAAGGAATTACTTCAGGAAGAAGAGAATACAAGGGCCCAGGTGGGAAAATTGTTTGAGCGATGAGACCCACTTTTATAGAATATTTGGCTATATACACCTTTTTTCTTTATCATTGTCTTATTTCCAGTGTTTGTACTTTCCTTCTTAAAGCTTTCAATGTTGTTTGCCGCCTTTAACTAGGTCGGTTGACAGCTGAGCGGAGGGACTTATATTCTTTTGTCAAGTTCCTCAGTTGGCGCAGTTTTTTTTTGTCCTTCTTTAAATTACATCGAGTTCTTTAAACTTCTCTCTTTTTGCTCAATCTTTTGTGCCGAGTCTGCTGCTATTCTGCGTGTGCTTCATTTTATCAGACCCTCACTTGTCTTTTGCAATATCCTTATCCTGTCGGAAGTTCAAAGAGCGCTGCAGGCTATTGCATCTCCACTTCCTTCTCACCCAACCTACTACGTTATCGTTCTTATTCGCTCCTTGATTCATGATTACTTTTATTCTCGCTCATTACGAATTGATCCCTTTTGGATTTTTGGTCATGCTAATATCGAGGAAAATGAATTAGTTGATTCATTCGCTCGGTTACCTTCCCTTTTCTGCTAGATTTCTTCTCGTTTTCTGATCCTCCAATATTATACTCTTCTGTCTACAGCTACTCACTCCAAACTTTGGTTTAACTCTTACGCCCCCTCATTTTTTAACCCGGATTACTTCTTTTGCCTATTCAACCTTCCCCTCCTCACTTCTCCTTATTTCTTGATTTTCCTTTTATGCGCTGCTCTAATCTCTCTGCAATTTGTAGTCTGCTTCTTCACTTCTCCATTTTTCTCTCATGCCGCCTACTTCTTGTTTATTTCCCCCCTCCGACGCAACCACTTTATTTACCCCGATCATATAATGTTTGATTTAATATTTGATTTTTAACTGAATAAACTACCTTTTACTTCTTCCTTTTATCAAACGGTACTCCACTTCACACAGTGCTTCGTTCATTCTCTTCCTTCCTTCTCCTTGTGTTATCCAAGCTCTTGATTCTTTTTTGTTGGTTATCTCTAATTGGGTAAAGATCTGAGTCTCCTTCTCCTCTTTTCCTCTATTCTTGAGCTATTGCCCATGTTGACGAAATCATTAAGGGTGGGAGGGGGCATGGGGTAACCACTTTGAAAAATCTGTTTTTCTGAAAAATTTTCATATAAAAGTACAACTTCTTAGAAATATTTTCCCAAAACCTCAGGTCATTTGGAGTAAAACTCATTAAGATAGTAAGCTGTGTACTCTACCCCTTTTGAACCGGCCGAGAGCGGAAGGCAGATAACCAGAGCAGCTGCTTCCTTCTATTTCAAATGGGACTAGCCGGGGTGGATAGTGGTAGAAAGTTAAGGCAGTGCCATGTGCCTACGGCGTACGCGCAGTTGTACTGTATGCCGTGCAATCTTGAGTTGAGGGAAGATTATAAAAAATCCGGCTAAAATTAGGCAGGACAGCTAGTGCGGTGATCTACGCACAGGTGTTCTAGAACATTCTGGGTAGCTTGTTGTCATTTTGTTACAGACACACTGTTCTTGCAAAAAAACACAACAATAGAATACATAACTGTGTAACTGTAATCAAGGTTATTTATTAAAAACATTTTAAAAAGTAAAGACAGAAATAAAAACCGGAAAAAAGGCAGGACAAACCAGAAGAAGCAGAAGTCTCTCTGGAAAAGGAAAACTCACTGATAAAACAATTGATAAATTAACGGTGTATTATGGATTAACAATCAGAAGAAATTGCGATTCAGCGCAAAAAATGAAAGATGCGTTTTGGGCGACCTTTTCTATTATAAATCAATGAAGAAAAATCCACAGCATTATAAGTGTCGGGCTGGCGGTGACTCGTAGTGCGCTTATCAAAAAGCTTTGGTCACTACCGGAGTAGAAAATTTCCAGCGCGATTATGAACCTTTCCGGATGATGTAACAAAAGCAATCAAGCCAATTTATGAAGATTTAAGCAAGGACGAGATTTTAGAGTGTTGTGTTGGTGGATTTACCCAAAACAATAAGAGCCTAAATCAACTTATTCGGAAGATCATTCCAAAAAATTTATCCAGTAGCCCTATTCTAGTAGAAATTGCAGCAAATGTAGCTGGATGCATTTTCAATGAAGGCAATTTTGCATCATTGGACAATGCGAGTGCAGCGGCTACCTGTGCTGGTACTAACGATTCAGTATCAGTGTGAAAAAACATTTTTTTCTTCCAATTTTCATAGTTTAAAACTTTAAACGAGGTTTTCTCGAAACTACATTTTTGAAGTCGGTGGTCACGATATTTCAAAAATTTCTGTACCGATCCAATTCATGTTGAACATAGTTTTACAATACATATTTTACTAGGTCGCAACGTTCTTATTTTTTTGTTTTTCGCTTGAGACCGATTTTACAGCTTCAAAATGGAGCCATTTTTAGAGTAAATATCGTGGTTTTGACTTCAACCGATTGTCAAAAATTGAAAAAAAAATTAAAAAATAAAAGGACAACGTTGCGACCTAGATTTACTTCTAAATAAATAATTTTTTTCAACTATTTTTGTGTTTCGGGTGATTTTGTAACGAGTTATCGTGGATACCGCAAAATATATTTTTTTGAAATGGTTTCCGTCAATTCGCTCCCACTGGTTTGTTTATGAATATTTTTGGATGAAAAAATTACTAAATGTTCTTAGGAAAGGATAAAGGAAGCATTGAAAGGGGTAGGAGGATCCAACGCCAAAAGTTCGGCGTATAGATGAGAGCACTCAGGAGGTATAAATATAAGATAACTTGTCAATAAACGTTTAGCTTGACGAAAGAAATCGATGTAATAAAAAATAAATATATACATTGCAAAAAAAATATATATGTATATGAAAAAAATAGTATACTCGAAATTATCATGCCATTCCCACATGGCTAACTTGAGAAACGGTATGTTTGAAGTCAATGGTTATCTTAAAATACCTATCCAATAAAAAATACAATATCCGTCCGAAATTACTCCTTAGTATATACAAAGCTTTAATCTTATCCCGAATCAACTATGGGTGCCGGGTGTACTCATCTGGCAAACAAATCGTCCTAAATTCTTTAGATCCCATCCATCATACTGCCCTCAGAACAATTTTTGGTGTCCACAGGACTTCTCCTTCTCTTAGTATATGTGCCTTGTTTGGTGTCCCACCTCTTTTCTTCTACAGGAGTTACTATTTGCAGCTAGATGCCCTTACTTATCATATATGATATCGGTCCCACTCTTCTTCCAAAGATCCTCCTCCCTAGTGTTTCCCAAATGATCCAATACCAGGAGTCGTCGCTTTCTTATGCCAAAGTAATATAAAATTCCCCATGATGCACCCAGCTAATCTTTTAGCACCATGGAACCACCTAGAAGTAGACATAAATATATCCCTACTTACCTCTGCTCAAACAAACAACTCACAAGATACACTCGAAGAAATAATACAAACTATAGATAGATACATTGACTATATGCCAGTGTATACTGATGGTTCAAAGGCCGATGCAATATCACTCCAAGCGGCAGCAGCGTGTTCTTTTGAAGCGTTTGGCTCGGTCCAGTCATTTCGACTAGGTGATTGGTGCATAATACTCGACGCCGAGTTATACGATATCTTGTATTGTTTACAGCATATCTACCTAGCTAATCCCCGCCCACAGAAAGTCCTCGTAATTACAGATTCAATAGCATCTCTCTATTCTATACCCAGCTCGCAACCAAAAGACCCATTGGTTTGCCAAATACAACAGATCATGGTTGACTTCATGAAAGAAAATTGCAGGGTGTCATATTTATGGATTCCTGGTTATACTGGAGTGCCTGGAAATGAAAGGGTAGACGTGGCTGCACAGACAGTAACTTACTGTCCTGTGAGCCTAAATTTCGCCCAACCACCATCGATAAAGCGACTACTCCAACATAAGTCTAAGCAGGAATGGAGGTCACATGGGGCTTCTCAAAATATCTTTTCAAGATGAATAAAACCATCAACTAAGCTTTGGTGGTCACTAGAGGATATGTCCCGGCGCGACTTTATAATAATTAATCACTTAAGAATTGGGCACATTTCTTTGTCTCACGACTACGTGTTCCACAGGATTTCGTCTCCCACAACCTGTCCTTTCTGTTCTCCAACGCCTTATCCCTCAGTTCATCATATTCTTTCCACGTGTACTAAATTCACAACATGTCGCTCATCATTCAACCTAAATTTTTCTTTATAAAAGATCCTCGCCAATGCTCCTGCAAAGATCACCCAAAAACCTTGGCATATATTAAAATAAATCAGATCACTCCAGTCATTTAAACTTTAGTAATTGCCGTATACCATAATAACCTACACAGTTATGGTAAGGGGAAAAAAAATAATAATATAAAAAAATTAACTGCTGAACTTTTATCTAATTTTATAGCTATACAATTATTTTTAATTTTAATATTTATGTTCTGTACTATTTTATTATATTTAGTATGTAATGATGTTATTTGTTTATTTAATTTAAAATTATTTTGTTTAAGTTGTTTTATTTTGTACACAGTAATGTGTCTTAAATATTTTGGTTTTTCAATTTGTGTATTTTTTCACATTCAATGATTACATTTTAATTTTATTATTTTTGTTGTTATGTTTATTTATTTTTTCAAAACTGTAATATGATCACGTCAATTAATAATGATAACACTAGACTTATTAATGTAAATTATTAATTAAATAAGTGGGTGAACTTGATATGTATTTTAAGGAAAATCGACTGAAACCAAACTCATTAAAAACAGTTATTTGTGTATTTTATCTGAAAAATCGCAAAGCAAAGCGGCAACTACAAATTAAATGGGGAGATACTTACCTGAAGCACATAGATAACCCAAAATATGTGAGCGTTATACTCGGTAAATCACTTACATACAAACAGCACTGCGAATCAGTTAAAATGAAAATCATGGACAGAACAAACATAATATGTAAGCTGATAAACTTCAGCTGGAGAGCTAACGCGAACATCCACAGAATTTCTTCCTTGCCGCTCTATTATTATTGATGTGACTCTGAACGAGACATGCAAGCTGATAAGTGAATGTCTAAGATCAAGTTTTCTACCGAAACTTTACGAACTTAGCAGCATCGCCGCATCGCCCTTCCTGAAACTCGACGGGAAGAGGTTGTAAAAAATTATAGGTTTAAATTTGTTAATAACAATTGGCATGTATTATATGAATATGAAGGATTGGCTGAAAGCAGACTAAAGTACGGGCATAGTTTTCTGCAAAAGGTCCAAAAGCATAGACTAACTGCCTAAAGGTAATCACTTAACTTATCGTCTATAAAGAATCTTGAATAGACTAAAAAATGGAACTGCGCATACAAAATATAAATGGGGAATATTCGATAGCGATCGATGTGATTGCGGTGAAGTTCAGGATTACAGTCATCTATTTACATGCCTCCTCAACGGCAGATATGAACTTGGAAGCTTGTATGATGATGTTGATAATGGTTTAATATAATTTATAGAACATTTGACAAGCTGTCGTATGTAGTCGAGACCTGATACGCGATAATAATAATATCTGGCATGGTAGGCCGATGCCGATAGTTTTGTCAATTTTCCATATTTATTGTATTGTAGTTCCGTTTGCCGCCACCAAGTTGGAAGTTGGTACGTTATCTTGTACGTTGGCGAGGATTCCAGACATCATGGAGTACTTAACCCCCCGTATTTTTCAGGAATTGATGGCTGGAAATTCAGTCGATTAAATGTAGACTTCCGGTTCTGCGGTTGTTGTCAACGGTGGCTATTTTTGCTTGCCAATTATCCATACGTCTGATGGTACCATCAATGGACCATGTTGATTTCAGTTTTTTTCAACCGATTAACTCTTCAGTATTGTGCGGGCAGCTACCGTTGGTGGCCGAATTTGTTACCGGTAAATTTTTGCCTTATCAAGGGTGATTTCGGGATCGATTGTAGCCGCGTACGATGAGTTCCACTTTTAGTAGTCTATCGTTTTCGGCGTTTTTGGTTATGGGTGCCAAAAATTTTATTACAGAAGTTGTGGTCGGATTATTCGCTATTGGTGATTTTTGGCAAGCGCCAGAGTTGCGCGTATGTAATAAGGTAGTCGTTCAATCCATAATAAACGTATAACTTGGTCGTCAAATTTATTGGTCGACAATTCGTACATTTGCTGTTTTGTATTTATTTTCTGCGGGTGTTGTGAAGATCAAATCGCTGACTAAGCTAAAGACGTCCTCCTCTAATGCATTGATTATCTGACCGAATTTTATGTTGTTAATGGTTTCACTCTACCAATCATGAACTGCTATTCAGTCTTGCTGAACTACAATGTGGCATTATTTTGCTAAAATGGAAACAGATTGACAGGGATGTTTGGAGTACTCACCGTCGATGCAAACTAAACCGTGTTTCCAGCTTCCCTGCTCATTTCGCGAAGAACAAAAATTTGCGTAATTTTACTATACGATCAAAACGGTGCATATATTTTGAATGATACTAAATCAATTTTGATTAATGAGAGATTGGTGTTTACAGGTTTTATGTGTTTCATGGCTACCACGATTGTTTAGAGTTCTTTAAAATGTTACATTATTTTAGAAGAGGATATCTAAAAATAATGTTATGATTGTCTGTTAAGTCATAATCCAAAACCTCAGCGTATTATGGATCTGTAAACACTAATCCCTCATTAATAATAAAAATTGATTTAGTATCGATGTTAGAGGACTATAACATAAAACAATATTCTTGGATGATTGAAATTCTTAACATATTACAATGGACTAAAAAGAAAATTTTTTAAAAACTGGTAGTGAGTTACGTAAATATTAAAAGAAATAATTTATCAGATCAAGCGACAAAACACACCTTCCACCAGAATACAATACACTGATACCAGCTAGAAACGACAAATTGTTCATAATAGAAAATATTAAAAAAGTGGAGAAACATAAGGAACAAAATTCTATTAACAAATAAGTTGTGCAATAAAACTATCTAAAAAGGAGAAACTACAGTTTTTAAATTACAAACAGAACACATCTGATTATATATGAAATTTTTATAAAAAAAACTACACGGACGTCACGTGAAATACGTTATTCTCCATTTATAATTTAGCACATCCAACAAATATGTAAAAGTACGCATCAGACTGAGAAAATGTGTACCCTGCGTCCACTATTTGTGATATTTAACAACAATCAGAAAGCAGAACTACTTTGATCAAATTTATATGAGATACCACTTTAATGACCATCTTGTAACTTTAATTAAACAGGAATAAGTAACTAATGGTGTCTTTAATTATAAAGGTTCTACATGGCACATTAATATAAGAATACAAAAGTAAGCCGCATATCCTTGATAGGGTTTTTGGGGATTCTGAAGTTAAGATTCATGATGTACTAAGCCCAATGGAACTGATGATAATAAGGGGATCAGTTCTTTCCTCTTAGCAGCTTTTACGGTCCCGGATTTTTCTGATGCCAATTATTTCAAGCTAGGTAAAACTAGAAGTGCTTTGGATCAGGAACAAAACAATTCTCAAACCCGTGACCTCTGGTTTGGTAGCCAAGCACTTTAACTATTAGGCTATCGCGTTTCCTTATATAAAAAATTAAAGAAGTAAGAAGTAATTTTAAATACATTGTGCTATGTAACTCAATTAGTTGTTGAAGCGCAACAATTAGCTTTCATTGCTGTAAAATTAATGCAAACAATTTAAATTTTGCTAATGATGGAGTGTGTTTGCCGCTATAAGCGACATTAATGTAACATATGTCATGTTATATGTAACAGTTATTATTCTGTCGCATTTAATATTAAATTACAATTAAAGATAGATTCATTTTTAACGGATAAGATTGGTTTCTTCAATTAATTTTTAGCATTATATTTTCACTGTCTATGGTACTAGTTAATTTGTATCTAACTTCGATATATGCGAAACGTATTATTGAGAACAATTTTATCATTAATTATTACTAATAATAAAAATAATAATAATAATAATATAGGATACACATATAAAAATATTTAAGAATTATGTATTAAATGTAAATCACAAAAATGATGGTCTGAAAATATTTTTATATATTATTTACAATTACTGCATATTTAATAAATACAATTTTTAATGGACGGTTTTATTAATGTTTTTTAGTTAGCTAAGTAGATCAAGGATATTCAATGTGAAGTTTGAAAGGAAATTGGGCTGATTAGAAATCTTGGTAGGATGTATTTTCGTTTGGAGAATTAGTGTAAAAAATTACATTTTCACTATTATCCCCGATAGTTTGAATGGTTAATTTCTGAGTAGTAAACATTTGTAGTAAAAAGTCACTTGCATGAACTTGGCTTTAATCATGCTATTAAGGCGGGCTGTCAGTTTATTAGATGATTATAATAGATTGAATAATTTTATAAAGTACGCCAAATTTTTAGTAAATTACTGTATAATAGAAATCTTAATAAAAGTTACATTGTATATAGTGTTTGAAAGATCAAGTATTAACGTTAATATTGAAAGCTTGGTTTTTACTGAAAATGGAAATTAATTATTACTGGTAGTTTATGTGGTCATACAAATACAAAGCTATCTTTTAGAATCATATCTAATACTAACTTTATTATAAATTACAGCCATTATATCTCGTTGTATATTCAATCCAAGATGAAACGCCTCGGAAGATTTATGTCTGAAAATGATTATATACAGGCACATAGCTACTGTTAAGCCGATGATATTCCAGACTGTAGTGTACTGGTCGACCATACCATTAAAGTATAATAGAATATTTGCCAAGAAGTACGGCCTTATCAAGCTGCAGACATAATGGTAAATTTATTTTAGTACTAACGTTTTTATAAGAAAAAAAAAAACAAAAATAATCCTATACCAATAATTTAATTATCCTTAATAGCCGTTCGCCAATTTATTTCAGGAATCCATCTCTTTCTGGTTCTTTTGATCTGACCTTTGCTTTTCTCACTATTGGTCTTAATTAAAACCGGAGAACTTCTACGGGATCTTACGTCAGTGACCATGTTCCTATCCTAATAACTCTTGTTAACTTTTCTTCTTCGACTTACTTCAGGCCTCTCCACTCTCCTCGGTGGAATCTTTCCAAAACAAACTGGACTTTGTTTCGTTCTTGTGTTGATTCGTCACTCTCTAGTACTCAATTTGACTCCGATCCCATAAAAGTAAAGTGAAGTAAGTCTCATACCCTTTTAGCAGGCCGTCAGGGATTGTCAAGTTAAGGTTCACAGTGTACTAGTTCCAACGGCACTATTGAGAGTATGGGTGCCAGTTCCTTTCTCTCAGCCGCTTTTCCTTTCCCAGATTTATTTCTATGTAATTCCCTTTTAAGCTTCATTACGTCTGCTCTTTCCCTATCTTTTCCTACCCGTCATTAGTCATCTAATGACCATAATAAAGCCTTATCTCTTTGATGGAATGAAGAATGCAACCGCGCATTTGACCGTAGTCGTGCCACCTTTAGAGCTTTTTGTTTAAATCCCACAACTAAAAACTTTCTTAATCTTAAGTGAGCGAACGTAAGAGCTAGGTATGTATTTAAAGCCTCAAAGAGGTCCACCTGGAAGAATTTTTGTTTTTCATTCTCTAGAAATACCCCTCTTTCTCGTATTTGGAAAATGGCTAAAGCTTTCAAATCCCCATCGCCGAACGTCTCTCCAATTTAAACTTTCCTGAAGATAGCCTAATATCCTTTATCGATTCGGTTGCTCCTGCTAATGTTCCTAGCGTTGATGAACCGTATTTAACTCCACTTCTGCAAAATTCCCCTTCACACTTCCTAACTTCTGCTTTCCATATTTATGAATTAAAATTTGTTCTTTCCAAATTTTCTAGCCCTACTCCAGGTCTTGACGGTATACCTTTCCTTGTCCTCAAAAACCTGTTCGAACAATCTCTTCCTTTCTCCTTGATCTTTTCAATTGTTTTCTCTTCAAGAGTATAACTCCACATAATTCCACCCTCTCAAAATTCTTTTATCATCATTCCCATTCATAAAAAAAGTTCTTTTTTACATCTAATTTCCTTGACATTCTGCATCAGAAAACTGTTTGAAGGTATGTTAAACAAGTGCCTTGTTTAGTGGCTGGAGCATAATAGTGTATTTCCTAGCAATATGTTTGGCTGTCGACCTGGTATTAGTCTTCCCGACTGTATTAGTCTTTTTGTTTCCTATATACACAAATCTTTTATCCAAAAGCACTTTACTTTGGATTCCTTCATCGATGTATCCTGTGTTTTTGATAATGTTCACTTACTCACCGTAAAAGATAAGGTGACAGCAATTAATGCCCCAATTCAGTTTACTTCCCTTATTATCAATCTTATGTTGAATCGTTCTATCCACTTCCTCTCTCCATCTTTTCAAGTTTTAAGAATGATTTTTCGAAGTCTTCTCCAAGATTCCTCGCTCACTCCTACTCTGTTCAATTGGAGACATCCTACTCTTTGACCCATCCCATGATATTACATCAGCCAGTGAAGCACTTAATTCGTCTCTTAATGTGCTGGATGATTCCCTTTCCTCAATTAAACTTTTTATTTCTCCTACTAAATCTTGTTACGTCGTATTTACTCTACGACCTTATAATCCTATTTATGTCTATTAATTGTTTTTGTTATCTTCCTTGACAGTCGCTTATCTTCCTCCGAACACACCAGACACATAAATGGTTAGACCTGATGAAGGCTCTATCTCCAACTAAATGGCGTGACGATCCTTATTTCCTTATTTCTCTATATAAACTCATTATGCATTCCAAATTTGATTACTGTTCATTTCTGTATTGACTTTCTAAATTATATGTAATCCAAAATTATTGCTTTCGTCTATGCCTTGGTGCTTTTAAATCCTCTCTAATTCTAGCAGTTCTTGCTCTATCTAATACATCGCTCCTTTCTATTTGCAGATCCTATTTGGGCTATTGTTTTCTTTCTAAGCTTCTTCCATTCACGTCTTCTCCGTTTATCCATTCCAACCTTTCCATTTCTAGAAAATTGCATTTCGTCTCTAAGAAACCCCTATTTTATCCCTCAGCTCTCTTCGTCTTATTTCGTTTTGCCTTTACACAATTTCCTTTGCCAATATCCCTTATTTATCATTTAATTTCGCTAAAATCTGCATCCATTTAATGTGTTTACTATATCTATGCTCTCCAAATTTCTTCCATAGACCCTAATTAAACAGGAATTCCACAGTACTATCAATTTTCAATTTCCATTGCATGCTGCAGTGTTTGCAGTGGTTTGAAGAGACTGGGTAGTGTCGGCGTCTCTTCTATCCTTTCAAATTTTAACTTTTCAGAATCTTCTCGTCTGCCTTTTTTCTGTTTTATATCTATAGCCGAATTGATAGCTATCTTACGTTCAATTATTTCCATTTCCTCCAATCATCTATTCTCTAAATTTTTGATTGATCGCCTTTCAGGACATTTATTTTCTTTTATTTGATAATTCCTGTGATTTTATTGTTCTCCATATATGATCATTCATCCACGTTCTTTCTTCCCTCCATTCTATTCAAATTGATTTGTTCTGGATTTCTAACTGTTTGGGTATCTTTGATAATGAAGCGGCAGACTCTTTGGCTCGGATTACTGCTTCTTCTCACTTCTATTTAAAAAAAAATCCCATCGCCTAATCTTCTTCCGTTATGTAAAGGTTTTCATCATAGATCTGGCCGAATATGTTTACTTCCTCTTTTTCTACCAATTGTTTCTTTTATGTATTTGTTCAACCTAGCCTTCTTGCCAATTCGTGATTCTGCTTGTTTCCTTTATATCGTCGTTCTGTTTTTGTCTCCATTGTTCGTCTGCGCTTTAACCATTCTCTGTTGCCTTCCTCCCGTTTTCGTTTTTCATTGGTTTCTTCTCCATATTGTCCTCTCCACCCAAACAAAGAGCATGTTTGCGTTGCTCACCATGTATTCTTTAAGTGTTCATCTCTTTCAATCAAATGTTCTGCTTTCTATTCCAGTTTGCTGCGACTTGGTCTTCCTACTCCATATTCTACTTCTTATATTTTATCTTTTTCTTCTCCACGCATCGTTATTACTATTTTTTTCCTATCTGACCATATCAAGATATAATTGACTCCTTCCTTTTCTTACTGTTTCTGAGTAAAGGTCTCTGGTTGACAAGCCTAAAAAAAAAAATCACATTGTTAACAATTAATTTTAAAAAAATCGGCGTTGAGCGCCTCTCCGTTGGAGATCCCCAGACCACCTAATGCTCTCTGTTTAGAGCCTACGGTTAAAATTCAAAAAATATGAAATATGCTTTAGCCGTTTGGTGTCTGTTAATATCTGATACTTTCAACTGGTTCTGTATGATATGTTAAAATTGAAGATGCGATAATGAACCTCTTTAATGATTTTATTTAAATTTTTTTTTATTCTTGTGTCACATGATCTTTAGAAGTAATGGACAATATGGATTTATGACAGCTGAAATAACTTGTGTCATTTTTAGAATCAATTTTGTCGATGCGACGGGCGAAGATCAAATTGATATACTATCTTCCACCAGTAGTTGGTAGAGCTGGATTCGTTTTGAGTTGTAATCCGAAGGTTTCTTCATGAACCGAAATAATCGCCGATTTTCCTTGAGATCGATGTTGATATTTTCTGTTAGAAGTGTAGGTATTGTAATTTTTATTCGAAACTGTTTTTTCGAGTCATTTGCACAATTTCCATGATTTATTTTATTTCCATAGATTTGCGTAATTCAAATACTTTATTTCATTCCTTAAAAGTTTTTGTTTTCTTTTGTTCGTACATTTCATTAAAAGCCTATTTTTCAATATTTCTACATAATCATATTTCTTTTATTCATTCGACTACAGTTTTATATCTGTTTTTTTTAGGAGCACTACTATAATATATAGTACATTTACATATAGACGTCGGTGAACGGCAATCATTATCATGACAGAAAAACATCATCGGAGCGCGGTCCGAACACGACTGACCTTAAACAACTAGAAGAAAAGGCTGTATCCTTATTTACCTTCCGCGTAACGCGCTTGCGTTCCACTTCAGTGTGATGTCCTCCGCGTTCCACTTTAGTGTGACATTTTCTGCTAGTTAGGGCTGAAGCATGTTCCATGCTAACAGATTTTGGCTGCTCTTCACGCCATATATAACTAAAAACTGCTGGTGAAATTACGTAAGGTGTAGGAGTTGAGGTTGTTCAGGAAGAGGAAAAAGTTATTGATGTGAGTTGAGTCTTGAGAAAATTTTGGGAATAGAGGTAGACAGATTAAAGAAGGATTTTTGTGGTTGAAGCACAAGAACGATACTAGGTTGTGAGAGATGTTGAGAGCATAGATTTGGCAGAAAAGGAAAGTGGGATTTTCAAGTCATTGCAATGAGTGTAAATAAGTAAGGATGAAATGGGACATTCTGAGTCGGATTAGGATGACCTCCTTTTCTTTGGATCAGAATGGAATAGAAGTAGAAACTAAGGTATTAAGTTTAATTGATAAGAGTTAATTTGATGATTGGGATTACCAGAATTGTTGTCAAGATTAGGCAATTAGATGTTTGACATAGGATTTTATATTGAAAGAAGTGAACAGGGAAGTGATTTTAGGAAGGAGGAGGCGTGTCCAGTATCCTGTCCATGTAGCCAGGAATCCGATGAAACTAACTCGTATGTTGAAAATGTTGATAAAGTTGAGTAAGAGAAAAAAAGGCTAAGAAAGTTTAGTAAAGTTGGTGGAAAGAATTTCAAATGTTAAATTTGAGGCGATTGGGATATCTGAGAGGATTTCATAGAGAAGAAAGATTATTTTCAAATAGGAGCATGAACAAGGGGAGATAAAAAATGCACTAAGTAAAGGCATTGAATTAGGCAGACAACTCTTGTCTTCTACAGTGGGGAGGAAAACTGGATTTTTTATTGAGGTTAGAAGCATGGCTGGTATAAAAGATGCCAGTAGTGCAAGTAGCAATGCAGATGGCAGCGTTTTGGCTAATATATTTTCTTCTTCTTGCTTTCCTGACCGATCTTGGTCATGGGTGGCCATCTGGCTAAGTCTTGATGATATTCTACACCGTTCTCTGTCGTACGCGGAGTGTATCAATCATTCTGTACTTAATCTTGTCCATGGCTTGATATTACAGAACCAGGTACGTTTTCTAAGTCCAATTTTTCTTTTACCTTAAATTTCTCCCATGAAAATGGTTTATAGCGAGGTATATCTTATCCCACGGATCAAGTGTCCAAAATATTTCAATTTTCAAATTTTTATTAAATTAATCAATTTGTGATATTTTTTCATAACCCTGAGTATCTCCTGGTTAGTCTCCTTAGCTGTCCAGGGTACCCTCAAAATTCTTCGGTCACACCACAATTCAAAAGTTTGTAATCGATTCAGGCTTTTAAATTGTGGTGCCACCGAAGGATTTTGACGGTATCCTGGACAGCTAAAAAGACCAACCAGCAGATAATCAGGGTTATGAAAAATGACCGCGAGTTAATTAATTTATAAAGGATATAAAACGTTTTGGAAAACTTTAAATGTATATGTATGAGAGCTAACTAGTTTATAAGAGTGTGGCAATGAATTTCTTCGTTAGTGTTCATAGCCACTTGTTGAATATTTATGAGCTTTTTTAACTACGATGAAAGAAAATTTCATACAGCTGCCGCAAAAGCGTAGTTCTACCGCGGTAACAATCGTAGTGGAAATTTATCAGTCATATACCTTAAATGAAGTCTCTACGAGCAGTGAATGTTGCTAATGCTCATTGCAGAGTTACCAGCAAAATTTGATTTAAGCAACGCAATTAGCTCCCATGGGCCGTGTTGACTCATAATGTGTTTGGGTGCTGACGTCATCCTTCTTGACCCGAAATGCTGAACACTTTTTACCCCAATCCAATCTAGTTGTATCACGTCAAATCTAATCAAATCACATTAGTTAATGTTTTTAACGCTGAATGATTTTAGTTTGACATGACTGCGCTAAATAATTTGTGTTTAAAGTTTTACTAAAAACCCTGCAATTTGTTGTGAACATGAATGTAGTTTATTTTATAATTTTTTGTTATTTAGGATTCACTATATGGATATCCATCGGCCCATGAGTGGTTCCTGATTAGATACCACAGGCGTATTACTGTGTGCATATTCGCATGCATTTAGGTCACACAAGTCGCATAATCACGTGTTGGGGGTACCAATGGCTTACTTTTTTTTCGATTACCAGATGTCATGATCTACGAAGCATGTCTTTTTGTAATGCCACGTGTTTTTGTCCTTGCAAACTAAGTTTAGTTTTTCCAATTTACAAATGCACAACAGCACACTTGGGGGTCAACATTTCCATTCATAAAGGAAAGTGGCCTAAGGTCATTCTAAAATAAAAGTAGGCTTTTTTTTTTTTTAAATATAAAATAATAACAGTATTTTATATATTTTCTTTTGGGCGCGTCAGCGGCTTTGACCCAACAACTACAGAAATTACGGAAAAGGTTAAATAGAGAGACGATTAGAAATAGAGCTTAAGAAAGCTTGAAGTACATGTATTATATCTCGAGTTGGAAAGGAAAGGACAAAGGAAGAATTATAAGGAGCAGGAAGGCCCAGTGCCAAGATTTTAGAGTATAAAACAGAGCGCTCAGAATCAAGGGCAAGGCATTCAAAGAAGATGTTGTTTGCATCACGTATGAGAGGAGAGATGGAACTATGAAACTTGAGACCATAATAGTCTTAATATTTGCACTTGGTCTTTATGTTAAACAAACTTGATATTATCAACTTAAAAAAAAAAAAATTATAAACAGTTTTGCGATGAATGTAAGCAATTTTATATTGTTGTCAATGATTTATTCATAAAAATCAAAGAAAAAAGATTAATTTTTTATTTTACTAAATTTAAAATGAATAAATTTAAATCAAAAAATTGTCAAATTTTTAGATTTATTAAACAACCAATTAAAACTTTTAAGTTATTTCTGAAACAATATGAATATCTTTATAACATTAATAAATATTCGAAGTAAATTAAAAATAAAGCAAAATGCAAATTACTGTGAAAGTATTCAATTAGAAAATTATATATTTTTAAGATACATTTAAATAAATTATAAAAAACTATTTTTATTATTTTATATGCAAAAATTACACGATGTGTATTATGGGAAAACATGTTATCTGCAGCTCTTAATGGACAGTTTCATTTTTATGTGTATATGTTTTATGGCTGGTTACGAGAATTCCCGGCGAATCAGTGGGTAGGGCAAAGAAGAATAAAAAAAACGATGTTTTTTAAGGTAAATTATTTTCAGCGATTGATGTTTGCTCATTGTGTTTTCTTCTGCGTTCATACATTTCCCTTGGTAACTAATATTGATAATATTTTTGAGGTTATTTGGCTGTATTAAAGTAAGGAAAGGAGTAATAATGGATTTTTTTAGCCATCAACATGCATTATTCTTAGCGATTGGTTTATTGATTAGGTAGAAGTAAAATTTAACGAAATTAGTATAGGTTTGGCCCGTGTGGAGAAGGATGAATTCATTTGGTATAAATATTTCAAATATGAAATTTTCTATATATGTTTTATGGTTGAGGTTTTTGTCGATGTTTCTTACGCCACACCTTTTGCTTTGCATTTATGTGAAACAATATAAATTATGGGAAATTATATAAATTTAAAATTGGTTTGTTTAGTGAAATAAGAAATTCAACAAATAAAATGAATCAATAAAATTGTAAATAGCAGAGCAAAAAGTAATAATGCACGGAATTCTTTTAGATAACACAAAAAAGGGTGCACTATGTTTAATGAACGTTTGAAACATTTGCATCGGCGTAAACGTCAATAAAAAGTATTTCAAAAAATTTAGCGAATTTTGGATGAACATTATTTTCTTATTAACATCTATGATAAAAAATGCGTGTGTGTTAAAAAAAAAAGAAAAAGTGAAGATCAGAAAGGGCGTTAAAAGACGTAAGCAGTTTTATAAGAGAAGTTGAATATTGATTTTAAGGGATCTCCCTAGTGTGACACTTTCAGAAAATCGTTTTTTTTTTACACTTTTTGAAAGTTCATACTCCCTGAAATAACATACTAAAATTTTAATGTCGAATATCATATTTGGGTTGTAGCCTTTCAAAGAGCAGCTGCACATGTCAGAAACGTGCCTAACACGGGGAGAGAGAGCTCGTAAACAACTGTGTTAGTTTTTGAATTCAGTCGACATTGGAAACAATACGGAAGTAAGAGGGAGACTATTTTTGTCCGAAAAATTGATAAATATTGCTGAGGAAGCATTTCGAAACATTGTCGCATGTAAATCTGCTCTATGCAGTTATATTTGAGTAAGCTTTTTAATTCCGTTGTAATCGCACTACAGAGCATATCGTAGTATGTGTTCGGATAAAAATGAGCGAAGAACACCGTTGTTCGAATCAAAAAGGCAGCTATACAACATTTTATCAATTAACTGCAACTGATAAGAATCCGAATCATGTAAATGCCCAACAGGTGAGAACAGTTGGTGTGCATATTGTCGTGCGCAAGCTCAAGGATTAGACATCACTGAATTCAAGCACGACCATCTCCCCCTCGACCCACAGGTTGCAGAAGCCTTGAAACCTATATATACTGACTGAGTAAACGGGAATTACTAGAAAGATGAAAGGGGAGCAATACTCAAAATAATAATGAAAGCTATAATGGCTTACTTTGGCACTTTACTCCAAAACACCTTTTCACAGCGGCGAGAAAAACATTTGCTAATTTTATTGCTGTTGGAATTTTCAACGATGGTTTTCAACCTATTTTAAAAATATTTCAAATAATGGATGTCATCCTTGGGTCTGTTGCAAAAAATTACGTCGACGAGAGAGATGCCGATAGGAATCATGTAGCAGATATATGACATCAGGCGGCTTCAAATGAGGGTCGAACAGCTCGGAGGAAAGCTGCAGCTGCCCAACAAATGCTTTTTGAAGAAGAGGAAGGTCCATTGTATGGACCCGGAATAGCAGATTAACTGTAAGTATCATAAATTTTATTTTGTGACGACGAAATTAGGAGTTGAAACTTTAAATGCGTTTTTCTCGAAACATCATTTTTCAAATTTGCTGCATCTCTAACTAAAACAAAAATGAACGGATCGACTTGAAACTTTTTTTAATGTGTTCAGCATCTTTTTTGTCATACAATGACGTAGAACTTTTATGTTTGAATAAAAAATGGCAATTTGCAATACAAAAAGCGCCACTTTTTTATTCGAAATTTCATATTTTTTTTAAAAACTCCGCTATTTTGCCAAATTTTAATATTTTTCATAATCCTACGTCACTGTACAGCAAATGTCTTCAAGTTGACGGAAATTTTTTGTTTTTCTGTTCAGACACTCTGACGGCGGCAATCACTGCAGAAGTGAAACAGCTTCTTTTTTTAGGAAGTCTGGGAAAAATTACAAAAGACGCTTGTATTTCAATATTTTTATACAAAAAAAATGTTGTAATTACTTGAATCATATGTATATATATATTACCAAAGTTTGGAACTATTTTATGCAATTCTTCTTTTAAAAAAAATCCTGAAAATCACTTAATTTTTGGGCAGTCACACTAGGGAGACGCCTTAAAGAACTCAATGTTATTTCATACTTCTCATACCATAAATCCTTACCTGAGTATTACCAATGATGTAATTCTGTATTGACACCTGAAGGTAGGTTGGTATCGATACAATCTTTATTATAAATTTAAAAATATGAATTAGTAATACATATTATTGATTATGTTATTATCAACGGCCATAGTAAATGAAGCTATCCTTAAGTATGTTTAACCTCCTTTTTTTATTATATTAAGCATAACTTACTACACAGAATTTTCAGTATTAAACAAGTACATAATGTCTGGACATTTTGATAATGCTATTAAAAGTATAAAAGTGTGAAACTTGTTTTTAAGATATTCAAAATTTCTAATAAATTGTTCATTATTCAAGTGCGAAAAGGATTTTTACTTAATACGTAAATCCGCGGGATGTAACATGATCCAATCTTTTTCCAAAAGAAAAAAAATTTGACCATCTTTTTTGAAACATATCAACCAAGAGGAAAGAATCGTTTAAGTTGTTGATTCTTTCAGATATTAATATTAAGCAATCAATATAGTAGTGATGATGAACAGAGAAAGGATAGGCAGTATATAAGAGGTTCAATAAAGGGAAGGAAGTCTATGTTTCAATAAATAGGAATACTTATTTCAATGTTCACCAAAAAGGAATAAACATCAAAGAATGTATGTCCAGTGTCACAGAACTGCTCCATTGGAATAGAAAAGACAATACGTAGAGAACGCTTGGGAAAGAAAAAAACAGAGAATGTTAAAATGGAAGTAAATAATAGAAATGTCAGTAGAACAGGAAACAAAGAAAACTTGAGTAATTAGGAAATAGAAAGATTAGGTTGGGTGGACAGATAGTAATTTTTACGAAAGAAAAAAGGTCTGATTAAATTTAAGATGGAATTTTGTTTCCAAAAACATAAGGTTAGAAGATAATTTTTTTTAAAAAACGAAATTAGGGAAGAGGAAAAAATTTGAATACCATAAAGTGACCTCGAACCTTTGATAAAAATAGTTACATGAACGGAAAATTAGGAACTAATAGTGCTACGGAATTCCAAGTGAGAGTAGAAAATATTTTGGCAACAAAGGTTAACAAATCTGAAAGTAAAATAGAGAGAATTGTTGTCAGAAATTGCATGATGTGAAGATGAATTATGATGAAGAGAAACAAGTCAAGATAAGCATTTTCGCATGTGTGAAGGTTAGTTCTTAGACAAATCGAAAGAAAAGAATATATCTGAGTAAAGGACGTGAGTGGAAGACATGTAGGGAGATAATCAGGGATGATGCTATCATACATGTGACGATTAGATGCCTTATTGTTATATTAATTAGGATTTGTGGCATCATTCTTACCACTTTCCACACTGGCATTACTCTACCTGCCGTATTCAGACATACGTAATTATATTACTATTATCCATGAAAGTTTTGGTTTTATCAAGGGGTACGCAAAAACAGTAGTGACAAGTTATGAGCAAAAAGGTTTTTTGAAATTTTTTTTGCAAATAATAAAAGATGAATAACATGCCAATATCTTACGGTGTTATTTTTGAATATAAAAAAAAAATTATATTAGCAGGTACTTACTTTGGAACTTGGGCAGTAACGCTTTTTACAACAATAACCAAATATCTCACGCCATATACTTTTATTAACACTTTCAATAAATTAGGCTTCTTTTTCGATTTTGCTTTTTTCAACGCTTCTTCTTCCCATGTTCTTCATGTTAAGAACACATATGTTTATGTAGTTGAAAAAAATAAATATATAAAGACATTAAGTTTTTATTTTTGTTTATGATTATTTCTTATATAAATAAATTCTCTAAACAAACTTTAATACATTAATAATTTCTGTATTTTTGTAAAGTACATATAATATTATATTATATCTACAGCTGATATTTGGTAAAATAAAATAATAATATTACAAAACTTATAGCAAATTAAATGTTTTAAAGTAAATAACAAAAAGAAATTTCAGCCTGGTTTCATTCTAATAAGCTTTAATAAATTAGCTTAAAATAACAAGTTAATAAAATATTTAAAATTTTTCGACTTATATCATCATTCAATATGATGAGAGAGGAGGAGTTCAGTTAAATACTAATTCGTTTAGAATTTGCCAGAATAAAGAAATCAAGAACTGGGATAATCGACTGCGAGGAAGGTGACAGGATGCATGAGGAGCAGTAAAGATCAGGAAACCCAAGGGGATCAACATGGATAAATTGGAGAGCTAGAAGATTGGAGATAAGGGATTGAATAGGATGAATAACGAAATTGCAGGAGTGAGTGGAGAAATGAGGGGAAATAGCTTGGAGAGCACTGATGGAGTCAGAGATGATCAAGAAGTTGGAAAAAGAGCGATGAGCTGAGATATAGGCGATGAAACGTAAGATGGCGATAAGTTCGATGATAAAGATAGTTCAGAAGAAAGGAAAGTGAAAAGACTCAGAGTGCTGGTGTCTGTGAAAATAAAAGAGGCTCCAACTCGAGCAGGGTCCGTCAAACCATTTTGGTCTTGTGGGAAGGGTACTGTGGAAGTCCTGAATGAGCACAGATTTCGGAAGAGATTTAGCATAAAGAGGAAAGAAGATTACATTGACAGGATGGGAAACAACGGCGAAGTCAATCGAAATGCAAGAAAGATTATTATTTGAAATAGCATAAGATGGGAAAGAACTAAAATGCAAAAAAATATAAGCTGGGATAGGAATTTTCGTAGGAGTAAAGTACCAGTTTTGTAAAATGAAGAGGTAGAAAGGAATAAGTCGATAAGACATGAACAATAAACATTGAGAAATGAATCGGTAGACTAAGTAGGATCTGTGAATGACAAGGGAAGGGATTTTGGATTCAAAACGGACTGAAGGTATTGGGAAAGATTTAAGAAAACCAAAACAAGAATTTTGGATGGTATCCAATTTATAGAGAAGAGATTTAAAAGCACAGCTACAGTTAAAGGAGCAATAGTCCAGTTTAGAGCGAATTATGAATGTGTAAAGGGAAATAGGAACAAAAACGATCACCCCCCCCATTTAGTAAGGGAAAGGGCCTTTAATGAGTTCAGTCTCTTGAGAGTAGAGGGAAAAAGAAAATTAATATGCTCGTAGAAGTATAAACGACTATTTAGGAAAACACCGAGACAGCAGAAGCTATCTTTACAAAGGATGAGAATAAAGTTTAAAGATACAAAGATACTTGTTGGATTGTAAGGTTGAAAGGAAAAAGCAATGCAAAAAAACTTTGCAGGAATAATTGAAAGAAGTAACGAAGAACGAAATTGCTGCAACATAGCAAAAGATGAATTAACTTTCTTACTCGCATCTATGATAGCATAGAAATAGGTAAAGAGCAAAATTTCATCGGTAAAGAACAAAGAGCAAGAACCCATAGAAAGATAAGGAGCTGAGATAGTATAAATATTAAAAAGAGTCGAGCTAAGGCAGGAATCTTGCGGAAGACCCCCAGAGATAATTCTTGTCACCCGGGGAAAAGGAAGAATGAGAATGTTTTTTTTTTTTGAGTGCAGTGTGCAACTGTCGGGGCTATTATGACATTATCGCGGCGGGATCAATAAATGACGCAGGACAAACCAGTTGTATGGAGAAATTGGATAGTGTCTGCGATATTCAAGGACGAGTTAGCCAGAGATGACCGCAGAAACACTATGCGAAAATTGAAACGCGACAGGGCAAAAAAAGAGCACTCTGGGAGCAGGTATTTTATTGAGGCAGCAGGAGAGAGGGAACAAATGGGACATTCAAGAAGAGGCTTGCAGTTGAGTAGAAGATGATCGTGTGTCAGAGAAAGATGTCCAATGCGGAGCCTTGTCATCGCAACAAAATGGGTTCTAGGAATGTCAGAAGGATGAAACCAGGGGTCAATATCGTGTTTTATCTCTCTCAGGAAACAAGCTTGTTTGGAGAGCCAATCTTGCTTCCATCGGGATTGCACAAAAATTTTTATGGACTTTATTATGTCAGAGGGGAAAGGAGGAAAACAAGGCATAGGACACAACAGAGCTGATTTAGCAGCAGTGTCAGTTAACAAATTACCCGTGAGTCCAGTGTGACTCGGCATCCACAGGAAAGTATTTTGGTGGGAGGATGATATCAGTTTTAGGATTAGGGATTGAATTAAAGTAGTTATATACTTCAATAGGGTTTGATTGGGAATCCAAAGTTGCATTCAAATCAGATACAATCAAAATGCAATTGCTGAATGGAGATGAAATGAGAAAAATGATTTGCTTAGAAATTTTGCATGCTACCATACTATCTCGAAGAGTTGGAAGATGAACATTATCAAAGACACAGGGAACATCAATAAAAGTAGCAATGGTATACTGTTTATTGATAAAAGATTTATATATATGCGAGACAAAAAGATTGGCAAAATCAACTAGCCCTAAATCACCATGGTAACGAACATATTGGGAGGAAACACGTTATTACGCTTCAGCCATCAATGTAAAGCATATCTTCAAATAATAAGAAGCCAGGAAAACAGAATTTAAAAAGGATTTTTTCCTAATGACGGAAGCAATAATAAAATCGATTCAGGAAGGAGGTGTAACCTCTTTAGAAAGAAAGGAGTTCAGAATAAAATTCGTTAACATTAGGAATGTAAGCGGGAGCGACAGCTTCGATAAAAAATAGCAAGCTATCCACAGTGATGTTATAAATAGAAAGACGTTCAGAATATAGGAGTTCATATGCTTTGGCCGTTTTACAAATATGGGCCAGTACGGTATTCTTGAAAAGGAAGTGCAAAAGTTTTTCCAGCAAGACTTCTTGGATAATTTCAAAATATATCTAGCGCGCTAACATTGGCCTGTTTGTGAGCCAGAATGTTCTCGAGAGTAGGATTATAACGGAATTCTCTAAATGTAGCGTGGTTGTGATTGAATAAGTAATTATAGTCTTCGTTCCACCATAAAGGTGAAATTGTTCTATAACGATTGGATACCAGCGGATGGGAAGAGGGAAAGGAGAGTAAGAAGCATTAGTAATAGAATTTAGGAATAAGTTGTATTGAGGTATAGAGTCAGAAACATATAGACGAATAGGAAGCGCACAATGAAGTAAAGAACGGAAAGAGGCCCATTTTGTTTTAGATAAATTCTATCGGGCATGAAGGGGAGGTTTGAAATAAAAAGGAGAAGGAAAATTCTAAGAAGTGATTGGGATAGGAAGGAGCCCAAAGTTAAAACCGGTACAGGGAGATGAAAATATATAAGATTGAGGGAACTAAACCAAGAAAACCTCCTGTAATAGGTAGGAGAAAAATCACTGAGGAGGATTTTATGATGAGAAAGTATAAGATTTGCAAAAACGGGTCGTTGAAGTTATGGTTCGCGCAGCCCCATAGAGGGACCGAGCATTCATGAATGGATGGAGGGCAGAATTGAGAAATGAAGTGAAGCAGAAAATGACAAAAATCACAGCTGAGAGGAACATAGATGGAAATAATATAAAGTGGTCGAGCAGAATTCGAAGGAATAGAAACATGTACCATGTTAAGTTGATTAGGACTGGGTGGGGAATTAAGAGAGACCTCGTGGGGGTGAAAAGAAATACCGTTCTTAATTAGGATCGCAGACTCATCATAACCATCGCCGTAATCACATCGAATAAGCTTGTATCCTCTAATATTAATGATCATATCTGATTGTAGCCATGTTTCTCAGATAAGGGTAATATTGATATTTTGGATATCCAACAGATTGAAGTTAACTTATAAAAAAGAAGCAGAGAAAGAAGGATTGTGAGTAGTTAAGGAAGAAAGATTATAAGTGTTAAGTGTTGAGTCACTGCTGTTTATGAAAAAGGAGTTGTCAGAGGAGGAGAAAGTTCTACATGTATTAAGAGCTGATCCATTAGAAGGAGAAGGAAGATGGTTATAAGGGAGATTAGGAAATTGTGAAGAAGAATTGAATTTAGGATTAGAAAGTTTATGGAAAGCAGGCGATTTAGGCTGAAAAGAGGGTTTAGGAAGCGAAAGAGATGACGAAGGAGAGGATCTAGAGAATAAATTATACGACCTAGGATGGGAAACGGATTTTATGGGAAAAGAATTTAATCTCAACTAAACTTGTGGGACTGAGTTCTTTACCCCGTCCTTTTTTAAGATACCATAACCAAAGCCTATTCCTGCCGGCTCACACAATTTCACTAATTATATTGGTTTTGCGGAATAAAAATGTAAAATAAATATGTAGACTGGCGATATTTTCATGCCAGAGAGATCCTAACATAACCTGAATCGATTTTTTTTTTTTTTGTTTTTTTTTTGGGATCGCAAGTCAAGGGCATAACCCAGCATTAGGTTGTGTTAATGAGAGAGAGGGAAAAACGAATTAAAATTGAATATTACTAAGGACGCTATAATAGGAATGATTGCCGGGGATGGAAGTGAAAGAATAAAGGAAGCACTATATGGAGTAGGCAAATCGAGTTTCAGGAGTTTACTGTAAAATTAAGAGCGTTCTATAGATACAAACGCGCATTCAAAGAAGATGTAATTTGTGTCGCAGAGTAGATCAGAATCATTCGGATGGAAGGAACAAAAAGGAGAAGAGGACATAGAAAAGCGAAAAGAGGATGCCGGAAGACGACTATGATCTAGGCGAATCCTGCAAATGGAAGAGATAAGAAAGCGAGAGAGATGAGGGAAGTCATAGTACCAAGGGTACGGAGGAGGCTGGGTTTGGATACCAAGATAGGAGGATTCAGGATTCGAGAATAAAAGAGGATAAATATCGTGCCATCACCTACGATGGAAATTCCTGGAAAGAACGTTAAGATTGCAAGAAAAAAATTTGGATAGAGATTGACCAGTCTGAACGGCAGATCGAGCTAATGAATCAACCAATTCATTGCCCTCAATGCCAACATGACTGGGGGACCATAAGAAATCGATTTGAATGGAACGAACGCTATACAATCTAGTGACAAGAGAACGAATCAGGAGAATTATGAAATCTGGTGAATAACGAGGAAGGGGAGAGGTGATAGATAGTAGAACACCTTTTGCATCCGAGACTATCAAAAATTTATTGGAGCCGTTGTTGAAGAAACGTATTGGAATGCACGAAGGATTGCGTAGGACTGTGCGGTAAGTATAGAGCAGAAGGGTATTCCCGCTCCATACTGTGCTTCATTCATTCTTTCCCTTCCTTCTCTTTCGGTTATTCTAGCTCTTGATTCCTTTCTGTCGGCTATCTCTGATCGTGTAAGGATCTGAGTCTCTCTTTTCTCTCTGTTCCGCTGTTCTTGGGCCAATATCCATGTTGACGAACCCATTAAAAAAAACAAAAAAAAACAGGATATTTACCCAACGTAAAGGACTAACAAATAATGAAACGTAGGGGCTTGACAGTTATATCAGGAAGCGATTAGAAACAGAAGGAATGAAGGTAGCCAATACAGGAACAACAGAAGGAGAAGGAAGAGCAAAAATGTAGTGGGCACAGTAAGGGGTCGGGAGGCCGAGGCCAAGCAAATTAGAATAAAGGACTGCTCGTTCTGAGGAAATAGATGAGCATTCGAATTGAGCACAGTTAAACCGTTATTGTCAGTAATGTTATTGCTTTGGTTGGTATTAGAATCATGAGTACTATTACTAGAGTTAGTATTATCATTATCATTGTTGCTATTACTGTTATTATTATTTGTGTTTTTACTAGTGTTATTTTAAAAGATAAAATTAATTATTAACTAAAGCGGAACAGTCTCACCAAGCACGCTGATAAGACTGAATACAACCAGTTATAGATAACGCAGAAAAACAACTTACAAAATGAATTAGTTGCCCGCTCAATAAAATAAATATCCGCTCTCCGCCACTAACTTTGCTTTATTTGTGGACATGTCTAAAGGAAAATCTGCTCTGGAAATTCAATCAATTCTTGCAGACGAATTCATAAATTCCTAGCGACTTGATGATCAGGATGTTGACTGAACTTCACCTCTCCATAAAGGATAAATCCACAAAAGTCAGAACTCTAGTACCCCCACAACTGGAGCCCAGCCATCTCCTTAGTGAATATCTATTTTTTTCCAAATGTGAACGAGATATGGACGGACCTCAAATATATATCAGCTGAAACTGCAATGGTGTTTATAGGTATCTATAAGATCTCAAATTAATCCAGTCGATTTATGATCCAACTATAATATGTATGTCTGCAAGAAACACATCTTAAGTATAGCCAAATATTATATCTTCCGAACTACAATATCATATCTTCAAACAGCTCTTCGAACTGGCCATCTGGAGGAGTAAGGTTAGCCGTTAAAAACTTCTTCAATTTCAGTCAGCTTCAATTACAGACAATCATACAGGCTGTTGCAGTAACCATATATCTTTCATCACCACTTACTATCTATTCAATATATTTACCTCCAAGAGATAATATCACTCGAGAAGACATCAGTGAACTCATTTTGGCCCTTCCAAGTCCTTTTCTTATCTGCGGAGATTTAAATGCCCATTCCCCATTCTGGGGTGGATCATGCTACAACTCTAGAAGAAGAATCATTGAAGAACTCATTTCCCACTAGAATCTCGCTCTGCTACATCCCGAGGATCCGATGCACTATAATTTTTCTCACAAGACATGGTCAATGTTGGACTTAATTATTACCACCTCAGCCATTCTTAATGCTGTTAAAGTCTTCAATCATGATGATCTCGCTAGAAGCGATCATACTTCTGTAATCGTTCACCACAAGCATAGTATAACTATATCCCCATCTGAAGACATAAAATACAACTGCACAAAACAGAGTGGAAAATTTATGGTTCAACCTTTCCACCAGTTGCCAGCTTTAAAGTCAGTCAAACTTCAAACACCAAAAATCTCGTCCAATCGTTCACAAATATTATTGTAAACTATGCGAACGCCATGATTCCCCAAATTCTACATTTATGTAAAAACGCTGTCCCATGATGGACCTCAAACTGCTCCGCCGCTACACGTAATAGAAGAAAAGCACTGAAAAAATTAAAAGCCGCTCCATCTCTGGAAAATCGTGTTAATTACCAAAAGTTTCGCGCTAAAGCACGATACACTTTAAAATAGGCTAAAGGAATTTCGTGGCAGAAATTCGTACAAACCATAAACTGTTTCACCTCTACCACTACAGTCTGGAAAAAAATTCGAGCGCTTGATAGAAAAAATTTTTCACCAATTCCCACTAGTATTAAATTGGATAACTATATCATCACAGACTTAAACGAAATAGCTTCATTGTTCGCGAAATTTATAGCTTTTCAATCCAGAAATCTGAATTTCTTATCAAAAGCGCTTATTTACAAAAGAAATCTCGCCTCCGTAAGATTCGATTTCCATTCTGGCAATAAAGAACCTTATAACTGTCTTATTACGCTCGAAGAATTACAATGAGATATCAAACAATCGAAACCAACTTCAATCGGACCGGACAGCATTCATGCTTACATGCGCCAAAATGTCCCTGAGCCACCTATTCCCATCTTACTATCAATTGTTAATCATATCTGGACAACGAACACGTTCCTCATGGAAAACTACCGAAATCATTCCGATTCCAAAAAGATCTTCAACTCCAACAATTCTCAAAAAGTGAAACATGTCCGAGCATTTTACATTCCGCATATCAATACATGATCAGCAAATATAACAGTTGCAAAATAGTTTTTACTGACGGTTCCAAAACACCTCAAGCAACAGGTTGTGGAATAGCATCCGACAAAAAAAATTATTCTTCATTACTCTCTTCCGGCACTATTTACTATTATTTCGGCGGAACTATTTGCTATTATTTCGGCGGAACTATTTGCTATTATTTCGGCGGAACTATTTGCTATTATTTCGGCGGAACTATTTGCTATAAAACTTGCAATCTTTATAGTGCCATACTCAGCTTCTGAGCGTCGGCGACTACCTATTCGTACATCTCAGCAGTACTGGCATAGGTAGTGTACTAGGCAATTGTTATATGCAACGCAGGTGTACACACGCAAGACTACATTCGGGACTGATAGTAGCCGCTTGTTATCGCGCTACCAGTGCAGTCCCGTTTGGGTCTGCTGTGTACTGACCTAGCGTGCATATGATGTTGAACGTGGTGGTTTGCCATTGCCTTCCACGTGACTATTAGCGATTATTTTATTTATTTATTTATTCTTGTAATAAGTTTGTCGTCGCTCGGGATCGAACCCGCGATCTCCATAACGGAAGTCAAGCGCTCTAACAACTAGGCTATCGCGACGACTAAAACTTTGCAATAGAAAATGTAATAATCTCCGATCCTTACTCCTCACACCTCATATGTACAGACTTATTAAACGCGATCACATCAATTCAAAAATACAACTCTCCTCACCAACACCCAATAGCCAAGGAAATTATTCGCACTCTTTGTAGTACAAGTACTCGTGTTTCGTTCGCATGGATCCCATCATACGTTGGGATCCAGGGGAATTCATTCGCGGATACTGCGGCAAAAGAAGGCTCATTGTTCTTTCCGGTATCGGACATTGAAATTCTGTCAATGGATCGGAAAGATCATATAGTGCAAAAATCACTTCAAACATGGCAAAAACAGTGGATCAACATCCCCTCAAACTCCCTACCCCTTATTGTGCTTCGTATATCTTATCGTTTCCGTCGATGTACGTTGTTTCCATCGTCAGTTCTTTTATCTTATCAACATCTGACCGAATCTACATTTAACTGATCCTTCTCCTTCGTGTCGTTTCTTAGCGAAGATCCTTTGTTGACATGCCCAAAGGGATGGGGAGGGGGGTAAAGATCCCAAACACAAACAAGCTGCGCTCAATTCGAGATACTATTTAACCATGGAAAATCTCATTATTCACCAATCGAAGGAATGAAATCGTTTCCACAAAATTCCACCTAGGTCACTCTAAAAACACTCATAGTCACCTCCTGTCCAGACAACCTATTCCGCTGTGTTCCAATTGCAGTTCTTCTGTCACAATCCAACATTTACTCGTCAGCTGTCCCAGCTATAATTCATACCGAGCACAAATTCTCCAGTCGTCTAACCTTTCCGAAATCCTGTCTGATTGCCACAACAAAATTGAACGCCTCCTACGTTTTCTCAAGACCACTAACCTAGTCCACTCTATCTAACTCTTATCTTAACCGTGCCTCTGGCCTAGACGGCAGTACACAGTACGTTAATTAAAGATAAGGAAGAAGAATAATCTTAGATTTACGTAAAATTTCTTAAAATCACTCTTAGATTTTCAGTTTAAATCTCTGCATAGGAAGCTATTATGCTGTAATTCTTACGTTATATTTTAAACAGTTTACTGCTTTTCTTATAAACTCGATGGTAATCAAGTATTACTAATTTTTAATATGAACATTGCTTAAACTTCTTTTTTTTCATTTAATAATTTAATTAACATTGTGCATTATATGTTCACAGATATTTCAATTACTTACTTTTCTAAATTGTTGATATATTTGTCGGATTTATCAACTTCTGGCAATTCCCATAAATCGTCGACGCCAATATTTTTATGGTAACTTTCTTTAAGAATCTCAAAGGCCCAGCTGTGTTATTTGAAACAACCTTTGATTAATATTTTGCAAATAATTCAACCTCTAAAATAGTTTAATTTATATACAAGCAATTTAAAATTTTTGCATTGTATTTTGAAGTAAAAAAAAATTAAAACGTGCATTAAAATTATAATAACGTTTACTATTTTGAAAAAGTCTATTCTCACTCGGTTACGAGTATGGGATATCCTCTGATTCATCGGAAAATCAGAAGATAGATAGCAGCGCAATATTGAGAAGCATGTAAACCGCAGCACAACCTAGCTTCCGTGTTGCTGATCAACGTGAAAAGGGCTATCAGTGGCGATGCGAACCATGACAACTGGCTTACTTACGTTGATACGATTGTCTGCCGGCTGAATATTTATGCAACATTAACACGCGCAACTACGTTTAAAATCAGGGATGAATTCAGGGATCTGTTTCGGGAGGGGGGGGGGGGGGGGTGCAGACATTTTTTTATAAAGAGAAATTTTTTTTGGCATATTCCTGAATAAAACCAAATGTGTAAGACATGATTTATTACGTAATTTAAAATAATGAAAAAGCAAGTGTGAACGATAAATTTCGAAGTAAAATAACCGATTATAAACAACAATGTTTTCTCAATTGGTTTTAAAATTATTAATTCTAATCGTAGAATTAAAGAACACATATTGTATGAAAACATTTTGACAGGTTTATTATCTTTTTATAATGAACGAATACGCCATGGTGTTTCAGCTTTTTTTAAATGGGGACTTTTCTTGAAAATAAAAAACAAGAAAAAAAACAAGAGTGTTTTTAAAAAAAAAAGAATAAATGAAAACCGAAAAGAAACCTTTAAAAACATGATAAACGGATCGACGTGAAACGTAATAGTTGCCGTTTATGCTGACAAAAAATACGAACTGTGCAGCTAATATTTTTTTCAGCTCGTGAGTATTTTACATCTATCGCACATTTGCAATGAAAGCATATCAAATTTTTCGTAGAATAGCCGAAGTCAAATTTTAAAAGATCCTTTTTTTTTTTTATTCTTATTTTATGAAGTTTCATTTTTCCATCAAAAATAAATCTCGTAATTTTGAAATTTAAAAATATACGACTAATTGAACCATTTCAAAATATTTTTGCAGCAATTTTTGACGTAACTGTAAACAAAGCGAATAAAAAGAATTTTATTTCCTATTAAATTGTTGCATTCTTAAACAGCTTGTATTAAATTCTGGCGGGGCGATTCCTGCAAAACCCCCACTGGATTCATCCCTGTTTAAAATTGATCATAGTCGCTTGTAATCACGCTATAAATGCAGCCGAAATGCTTACTAACACGCATATTCTGTCATCGCCAGGGATCGAACCCAAATCTTCCAAAACGGAAGCTAAGCGCTCTAGCCTCTGGGCCATCGTGACGATGCCTGTAAATAGTAACATTAAATGGGAAAATAAATGTCGATTATACAGTAGGTCACTTACTATGTGACAAAATCTGTGTCGGAAAAAAAGAGAAATTAAGGATACTATTGACGCAATAAGTCAAAAATTCAAAAGACAATAAGGCTAGTGCATTTTTGATTACAACATATAGCAGTCCTATTAAAAATTCTTGTGTTTCAGTTTATTTGATGAATTAAGAAGACATTGTTCTATCAGCTTCTGTGACAAATAGAAAATAAGGGGTAGCACAATGTGGGTTGCCCTGTTTTGGGCATGATCTTTCGGGCGCGAATCTTTCGGGCGAAGACGAACTCAGATCTTTTTACAGACTACATGCGATGATTTTTAAGTATCATCCGTTAAACGTTATCATCTGTGTTAGTGAGAAACACGAGTTACCAAATACTGCTATCAGAAATTCCGTCCGAAAAATACCGTTCTTCGTTAACGATTTAGTTTTTCCGCGCATATAGCATGTTATATATATATATATATAACCACAAAACCTTATTTTATATAAATTTATTTGGTTATTCACTTTTGTAAAATATCTTCTATTTTTTTGAAATAACGACTTCAGAATGAAATACAGATAAACAGACTTTTGCGATGTTAATTTAAGAATTCTGTTAGCAATAGTGATACGAAATGAACGAAGATGATCAGTATTAATAATCGGTCAAACGCATTATCGGTTCTTTTCAATTTTTTTTTTTTTTTACTTTTATTTATTCACTTTTTTTATATTTTTTCTATTTATAAATACATTTATTTGTATTTCAATTTGTTTATTTATTTATAAAGTACTAGAACATAAGTGTAAGGTCAATAATTTACACCTGTGTTTGGGATAATTTAGTAAAGTTTTTACATCTGCCGGTAAAGAGTTATACATAACAGCTTAAGCATGTTGTATTTGAATTCTTGTATAAAATGAAGAAATAAGTTGAGTATCTAATTTAATGTATTCGTGTGTCCACAGATGATACGACTGCATACAGCGATCGATGTTAAAAGAAATATGCAGAACAACTTTCTGAAGTTGCTAAGTGGACAACATTAATAATACACAACCTGCGTCCTTAATGCATAGATTACGCTGTGATTATAGCTGAAATGTAAGAATAAGCAGAAACTAATTTAGAGCACTTAATAGGAAGACGTTTTATGAGGAAGCGATCTGCAAATGTGTAAAGGATGAATGTTGGCTTTTGAAAGTATTGCAGGAATGGGAGAGCATTTCAGAACACCAAGGCAAAGACGAACGCATGAATTCTGAACTCAATGGAGTTTAGAAAAAAGATGTTTAGGAGCATTTCCGTAAGTGAAGGAAAAATAATCAAGCTTGGAACGAATAATATATTTGTACAGAATAAGAAGAACATTGGGGTCGCCACCCCCTTTGTGTGAAGAAAGAGCCTTTAATAAAGACAGGAAGTATATAAATAAGAAATATGCTCGCTGAATGATAATCGGCTGTCTAGAATAGAAGCCTAGATAGCAAAAAAACTTTAATAATGGACTAGATGGATTGTTTAAAGAAATCTTAATTAATTAAGTATTATATGGGCGAAAGGAAAAAACCATACAAGCAGATTTAGAGGAACAAATTGTTAGATGGATGTTGGATAGAGCGGATTCAAGCATGTTCAACGAATTATTGAGTTCGTCACATTAGCAGAGATAACGGAAGTTGAGTATAATAAACAAAAATATCTTCCGCGAAAATAAGTGTGGAGGCTGAGACGGAAAGAGAAGCTAATTCAAGCGAGTAGATATTCAAAATAGTAGGACTTAAACATGGCCATTGAGGAAGACCAAAGAGTCAGAAAAAGAAGAAGCAGGAAGATGAATAGTTTTGCTTTGAAAGAGTCAAATTATTAGAGAGGAGAGTTGAACAGGAATGCCAGTTGAAATCATCTTACTTTTAAGGGATGGAAGATAAACATTATCAAAAACAGAGACTACATCGATAAATGTAGCGACCGTTTGTTTTCTTTCGAGAAAAGCTTTGTATATATCAGAAAGAAGGAGACTAATGCAGTCAAAAGGACTAAGACCAGGATGAAAAGCGAACATATTGTTGAAGACCAAATTATTATGCCCCAGCCACCAAACAAGGTGCCGGTTAACTCTCGAATAGTTTTCTTAAGCAAAGAGCTAAAGAAATCGGTCGAAAAAAATTTAGGATTTTTTTAGGAATGGGGGTAATTATAAATGACTTCCAAATAGGAGGCGTAAGTCCAGAGAGAAGAAAAGAATTGAAAATTTCGAGGGGAATTTTGAATGAGAAATTAGAAAGATTTTTAAGAACGAGGAAGGAAATCCCATTGACTCCTGGAGTTGAATTGGAGGATTTTTGCAATGAATAGAGGAGTTCATTAAAATGGAAATCCGAAGTGAGGAAGTGAGATGAAACTGCTTGAGAAAGAGAAGGATAACTTACTTCATTGAAGAAAGGAACATAACTAGGAGCCAGAGTGTCAATAAATTATTTAAGTATGTCAGAAGGCCTTTTGTCGTTTTCAAAACTGTACGCATTTTTAAAGTACTTTTTTGTCGATTTACAAAATGCAAAAACTTGAATTCTTAAACAATAGTATCCATTTCCTTTTGAAAACTCAGAATAAATGTATACATGTTTCCAGTATGTGCGATTTTGAAGTTTTGTAGGTAATAATGATTTTAATATAATTTTGTCATAGAAAATTTGGTTATCTACCCTGAAAAAATTTAGTTCCGTTAATTACAGCTATCACCAAGATGAAGGAGAGTATGGGTAAGCCGAATTGTCATTTCATACTCTGTTACATTCAGATTTTATTATTTACAATAACAGTGCTAGATTTAACTCGTTTGTATTTGTGTAAACTTTAATAAATTTTTTTATTTTTTTATTGCATATTATTCCCACCAGGATATGTAATGGATAGCATTTTTAGATGCATTAGAGAATTTAGTTAACCATAATTTTAGGTGGTGATTTTAATACTTTAAATGTTATCTGGAGTTGCAGTCAATAACAGCAGAACAGCTGTGTCAAATATTCTCTGTAGCTTGAATATATGAATTTAAAATGATGGCTCCACACATATTCTATAAATGTGGTTGATTTAACAATGATTTTTTCCGAATTTATTTTAATTGTGCTTGGACTCTATTAGTGCAAATTTACCATCTAACACTAATGGAAGCCATTTCATAGAGTTTGAAAAGGGTGATTGGACTAAGTTTAATAACCTAATAGAGTCCAGAAATTATTAAATTAAACACGATGATTTGACCATCATGAGTTCTAGTTCAGTGTTTTCCAATCTGTTTCACCGGTTAAGGTAAACATTATCATCACCATAGTGGAATAATGAGTGTCAGGGTGAAGTTAAAGAATGAAAAAATGCATGAAGGCTTTTCCGATTAAATAACACTATTGAATGTTACTTAAAATATAAAAAAAGTCTTACCAAAACTTGTGGCTTCTTGGAGGAAGTTTTGTCTGTGATTCAGTCGCAAAATATTTTGAAAAGGTATTTGTCATCTAATTGGTGTTTTAAATATAATATAAATTCCTCCCTTAATAAGGACAGTTGGTTCGATAAATTTATGAACTCAGTCTCTCCTTCCTATGTGCCACTTTAGGCAGAAACAGGGAAAAAAGATTATCAGAGTAATATATAGCAAACTTATTTGCAGCTAGTTTTATGCCGGTAGACGAATTGTTCTTACTTATGAAATCAAGAAAAGTGTTCTTTTTTGGGTCGTATTATATACGAGATTTTAAATAATTTAGTGATATTGTAAAGGGAACCTTCGTTAATATTTTTAACGAATTATTGATGGAATCTGTTGTGCCATTTGACTGGTCTCTTTTACTAGAATTAAAACTTGTTAAGTCATCGCCTTATCTTATAGACCTATTTTATTAATCTTATACCTTAGGAAGGTTTTTGAAATAGGAATTAGAAATAAACCTGTTTAGTAGGCAGAAAATTTAAATATTATGTCAAACTTTATATATCGTTTTAAGTCTGGATTAGGTATATCTTTGAGTGTATTGCCCGTTTGGTAAATAATATCAGCGATTATTTTTTAACTACTAAAGGAGTTTTCAATAACGTAGTAATCGGTATATTATGTCAACAATTAGTTATCAATGGAATTCCTATTCCGCTAGCGAAGTATATTTGTAATTTATATTTTAAATGAATTATTTAAACTATGTCTGGTTATTAGACAATTAGTGAACAAGACTGCCTTTAGGGATTTGGCTCAAGGATTGGTCCTAGGTCCTATTTTTTTAAATATTTATATCAATGATTTGATTAATATTCTATTACCAGGAAGTCGCAAATACCATCCTACAATGACGACTTCGTAAATCAAAAAAAAAAACAGTGCTTTCACATATAATAAATGAAATTCAATATTCAGTTAATCTATACAATATGGATATTTCATCCAAAAAGTATACTTGTGTTATCTAGGAAGTTGTGTTGAAGTAAATAATTTAGTCTTTCCTATCTCATTAAAGATGACTTATTTAGAGGACTATACTTGGATTACCGCCTTACTAACTCCTCATTGTCAAATTTTAAATATGCTCAATCCACTAAACGCATGAGGACATCCAATCTCGGATTTTAAATCTAGTTATTTCGAAATTATCATATAAAGTTGTAATACTTTCTGGACTGGATTATGTTTCCACGTTTTATGGTTCAGCCTTCGAAATTAATCTTAGCAAACTAGACAGTCTGAAAATCATAGGTCTAAGGCTCAAAACATGGAATATTAGGTCTGCACCTGTTCTTTGTCTTCAAGCTGGAGCTAATATTCCTTCTCCATCTATGATGTTTACTGGACAGTATAATGAAAATCTCTTATTTGTAATTACTTTAATGGGGAATTTAATTTCTTTTGACAGATTATTAATGAACTGAATCGAATTTTTTCGTAACCGTATACTCCATTATACTAAAACTGTCAAGTTACGTTTTAAAAACAATTAGATAGAAATAAAATAATTTTAATGAGTATTATGGAATCTCAGTATCCCCATTATATGCAGACCTTCACGGACGGTGCCAAATTTCCATGTACCAATCAAGATGTGGGCACCACGTTTCTCATCCCGAATAATTTTACGTAGAGGTTTAGATTGCCTCCCGAGATTTCGGTATTTACGGCGGAGTTCTTGGCTATTGAAAAGGTCTGTAAATATATTTAAATGTCCTGCATTCCAACGGGAATTTTGTTATATGTTCGAATAGACTTAGCTCCATTCTGACTATTAATAGCTGTCATTTTAATCATAAAATTCACCCTCTAGTATTGGAAATCAGCAATAAACGCTTGAGTATCGCACAGCTTGATGGAATTATCAAGTTTTTATGGTAGTCACCACGGTATTCTTCTTAATGATGGTGTCGATGCGGTAAAAGCGCTAGTATATCTGAAGATCGGTTCCCATATATCCCATCTACTGACTTAATGGAGAAAATTTAAAGAGATAATAGAGCTAACTGGCGAGCTTTTATAGATTTTTGCAAGGGCGTCGTCAGCCGGTGTGCTGCGGGGGGGGGCAAGATGATAGAAAGAGGATATGAGTTATAGGAAAAATAAAATTTATAAGTTGTAAAGGCTTAATATTTTATTAAACAAGAATAAAATCTTAATTAAAACATAATTTTCGTGGGTTTCTGGCAAATTGTTCTACTACTTTATTATAAAAGTCTTCCAAATTGCCCATGATTACGGGCCTATGAATACTCATCATGGCCATTTGATTAAAAAGTTTCAAGCCTCCAGGGGGGCAGCTGCCCCCCTGCCCTTCGCTGGCGACGCCTATAGGTTTTTGTCTCAATTTAGGTAGAACGTATAAGGTTATTCAACCATCTTTGCTCTCTTTGTCCTGGTTTGTCCACATCCCATCTTTGATTTCGCTTGGTACGGTTTGCAGATTTGTTACATTTATTCGCAGGCTGTGCTCGAGCTATTCTAGAGTGTCGGAAAAATAGTAGGTCTTCCATACCGAAATTGTAACAATCATACGAGTATCAGTTTTAGAGAGGACATTAATTATTTGTTTTTGTTGTGGTTGGTTTGAACATAGTAGAATCACTCTTACTGATGAATTAATGGCTATTAAAATATATTCGCCATACTGTATATATTCATTGCTATGCACTAATAATCGTACCTTAGTAATTTTATTGAAATTTGTAAATATGAACCGTATACTTATTTAGTTGATACGTACGTATTGAGCTTCTCGAAAACGGATTTGTTCCTCCGACTGAGTTCGAACAGTTGAATTGTTTCCTTTTATTTTCTTTCCTTTTTCTTTTCTCAGCTTTACTTACTTTTTTAACTTTCGCTGTTCAGTCGCACTGCAGTGTCTGCTGAACTTGAGATATGGTCAGTTTTTAATTTGCTACTCATTCTCTTTCAGCATTTGTGGACTGTGTTAAAGCATTGTGGCCATGTTCGTTAGAACTAGATTGTAAATACATAAAATTGCTTGATAGATCCGATTTTCCTTTTGTTATATATATATTATACAGCTTCTACTTATTTATAGAATTTTGTCAATGGCCAAATGGTTTCTCGTCAGGTCAAAAAAAAAAAAAAAAAGTAACGCGGCGTGAAACTATGAATTTAATAATTCACTTCGATTTTAAACTACATTTCAATGTGAAATGCGAAATTAGTTTAGAGCACAGAAAATATAAATTCGCTGTTAGAATTAGCGATAATATACCAACCTGCAAGTAAATTTCAGGAAGACATTGGCTCTATCTCGAGGATTTGTTCGATGACTTTTGAAAATGTGATCCATAATTCTCTAATCGGTCCTGTACATCTGCGGAAATTTTCGAAATTCAATTCGTATAACACGATGTGAACTTCTGAAAAACAGCAACTACACTATTCTGATAGAAACAATAGTTGAAAATAAGAATTTAACGTTATCACACAAAGTTACGCAATGAATTATTTTTTTCTTTAGTTATTACGTTTACGATGTATTCTTCCATTTCCGTTCAACTTACCGCCGCAATAAATTTTGTTAACAAGGTTATTACTAGGTACGTGCGCGCGCACATGTGTGTGTGTGGTATGCTCATATAGTTTTTGCTTTTTCCTTCTTAAATTTACTTGTATTGATAAAGAAACGACGCTAGCTGGACTAAAACTGAAGGCACGAATGCTTTTGAAAGTACTAAACAGTCTTGGAAGAATACTGTAAATTGAAGTGTTAAAAGATTACAAAACTCTATCGTGTTTAAATACTCCTTCAAATTTACCTAATGATGATCCAAACGCCAGAACATCTATACAAACCTAAAACCACAACCGTATTTACGGATCCAGCTATGATGTTAAGGGGGGGGGGGGGTCTTGGAGGTAAGAAAAGCGATTTTTTGATAATTTTTTTTAGAAAATATGGTGAATGCAAGTTCATTTACAGAATTAGTACATAATAAAGTAACATCTGAAGAATATTGTGTTAAATTTTCACTGAAAAATATGGCAGAAAATCTTTACAGGCGCCTTGAAAAAAGTTCTTTTTTTGGGCTCATCAACCAGAGACCTCACCCAGAAACAATAGGAAGAAAATTTAACTAATTAAAACTTGATTCGATCGGAAATAGCATAAATAAAGGAAGACGGAGTGGACAGGGTATAGGAAGCACAGTAGGGAGCAGGAAGCATTGACTTCAAAAGGAGTAAATAAAGGAAAGAGCGTTCCGGAGAAAGAGCAAAACACTCAAAGAAAATGTGATTAGCATCACAAACAACTACTTCATTAGGATGTAGGGGACAATAAGGAGAGGAAAAAGAAAGAGCAAACGTAATAAGAGTGAAGAAAATAATTATAGGATGATATGGGGTCGGAGGAAGGGTGATAATCAGGAAGCAAAGAGTCAACAATAGAACGGAAAAGAGTCCAGTTTGTTTTAGAATGATTCCATCGGAGAGAATATTAACAGGAATAGAAATATGAACGATATTAGGCTGATTAGTATTAGAAGAAAGGCTAGAAGGAACACTGTGGGAGAAAAAGGGGATATCGTTCCTAATGAGAATAGCAGCTCCACCATAGCCATCCTCACGATTGCATCGCACCAGGTTGAAACCTCTAAATTTTGGATTTGTATCAGCACGAAGCCAAGTTTCAGAAATAAGAACAACATTGATGTTCCGGAGATCCAATAGACCCTCTAATGAATTTTTATTGTCTATAAGGCTGTGACAATTACATTGTAATATTTTAAAGACGGCCAACAGGTTTAAAGCTAGGAAGAGTTAGGGCAAAGGAAAGTTATATTAGAGATAGAAAAGGAGAAAGAAAAGGGAGAGAGAGATAGACATTTATGGAAAAACAGTATATGATACAATGGCAATATTGTAAGGTAGGAAGAACTAGCAGGAGTAAGGATGAGGAAAACAAGTAAAGAGGAATTAAAAATAGGAACAAGGCAGAACAAGACCAGCGAGTTAAAACAGAGGATATGAAGACAGGAAAGATGAAAAACACTGTAACGGTAGACAAATTAGGCAAGAAAAAAGAAAAGTAAAAATCATCCGCTTGCTGACACATACGCTGCCGACACAAGAGGTTTTAGTATAGGACAAGGAAAAAGGCAACGAAGAAGATAGTTTAATGCCCATTAAAATTAGATATTTTCCCTGAAATCTGTGAATTATAAGTCAAGTGAGGTGCACGACAACAGACCTTTCGAGTGTTTGATGAGCACAAGAAACTGTGCAGCAGAAAGTAATTCCGATGTTTCGCAGTTCGTGGCATCTTAACATGAGCATATCGGAGAACAATAGGAACAAAATGAAAATAGCCGTGACCGAAGGTACCTTTAATCACCTCAGCAACGGAACATTCATAGAGTAGGGAACAAGAGAAGAGGAAATTATTTATTTGTTTTAACTATTTAATTGGCACGGATTAAACCGTTTAGCCAGTATAAGTTCATAAATGTACGCAACTGTCTGAGATGCCTTGTAATATAATGTGAAGGAAAAAAAGTAGAAAAAGAGGAGGAAAAAAAAGGAAAAAAAGAAAAAAAAGGAAAGAAAAGAAAAGAAAAGGGAATATACGAAAATGTGCTTTCATTTCATTTGTAGGAAATGTGGTTAATTATTGAAGATAAATATTGTCAGAAAGGAAAGATGATAACGAGTCAACAAAGGAGGAGGGAGGGGCAATGTTATTAGAAGTTAGGAACTCCACGATAGCTGCCGAAATATTCAGGAACAGTAGTGTTGGTTGAAGAGGTAGGATTAGGTTGAAGAGGAACTGAAAGGGAATTATCGTTTGTAGGCGGGATATTTGGATAAGGAATAGATTTCTTAAGAGCCTATTTATTAGAGGGGTGAGGAAAATAATTGGAAGGAAGAGGAGGAAATTGAGGAGAAGATACAGAAGGAGATTTGGGATTACAGGGTTTGTAGATGGTGGGAGATTTAGAAGGGGGTGAGGAGCTGATCCGAGGCAAGGAAACGTTGGACGCTTTAGGAGTTTTATGCGCCGAGGAGGGCACTGAAGCTCGATCCGCATAGGAAAATGCTTGGGATACAACGCGATTCTTGTTTAGAGTAAAAGCCTCCTGGAAAGAAATATTCTCAAAGGCCATTAGCCGCTTAATGTCTTTTTGTTTTACCCATTCCGGGCAAGATCGATCTTTGCAGTTGCGACAAAGCTGAAACGATCTGTTTACTTGATGGTCATAGCGCCGCTATGGAGGTATGGACTTGAGTTATACGGGAACTCTAGTAAAAGCAATCTCTTACAGATCCAAAGGCAACAGTCAATTATTCTCCGAACAATCACGTCAGCTCCAAAGTATGTCTCTAACTTAACCTTACATAATGATCTAGATATTCCATATATTAAAGCAGTGCATGTCGAACAGTATCAAAAATTCTTTGAAAAATTAAAATTAAATACTAACCCGTACATAAATAGAATGTATATTAATACTCTTCCGGATAATCCAAGACGAAGGCTTAAGAGGAGAAAATGGTGCCGTGATGCCTTTCCTATCACTTAATAGCATTTATCGCTTAAATCATTCCGTGATATAAAAACAATTAAACCGTTACCTGTATAAGGAACATACTTGCTGTATAATAGTTACACATTATGCTAATCCTTTACTCGGAATACCTTCTACCAGTACTCTACGGGTAATGCATAACCGTATCTGTCGCCATAATGTAGGCTATAAGCTTTATATATTCCTGGACTCCTACGGGCGGTGCTTGAGTGGCTAAACTCCTACAATTAAAAAATATTTTCAGACTTATTTATCAACAAAACCTAACCTAAAAATACATTTGAAAATTTCAAAACGCTATAAAAAAGATCTAAAACAAACATCTCGCTGGAAAAATTATATATCATGTATTTTATGCTAAATTACCCTCATGAATTTTTTCAGACTTTTTAAACGGATGGACGCACCTTAAAAATAAATAAAAACTGTTTTTTTTGCATTTTCGGTAAAATTTAGCAGCTATGAGCTGATAAAAATAGCCTCAGATTTATACAAAATGACATAATAAGTACTTTCTAGTCTTTTGGACACAAAGAATATGAAACGAAATAATCTCATTTTTCTGGTGGTTTTTTGGTTAGTTTTTCATTTTTATGGTTCACAAAACACTGAAATGATCCATACTCTCTAGATTTTCAACTACAATGACTTATAAATACGCTCCCATATATTAAAAACAAAATATTTTACGAAAAACTACTCAACTGAATTCATTCGAATTTTTAAAAACTGTGAACGCTCCTTAAAAACTAAAAAAAAACGTTGTTTTTGGATTTTTAGCCATATTTAGCTACCATGAGCTGGTAAAAAATTTGTTTTTGGCCTCAATTTTATACAAAATGGCATAATAAGTACTTTCCAGTATTTTAGAAACAAAGAATGGGGGGGGGTCTCATTTATCTGCTGGTTGTTTGGTAAGTTTTTCGGTTTTACGTCTCACAAGATACTGAAATAATTCATATTTGTCTACTTTGAATAATAACTGCAGAAGCCACTCTCGTCGGTTAACAATGGTCCGTTGGGCTATTGAAGCCATCCACGGTGCAGTAGGCCAAAAATGGAAATTGCTTCACGACCAGTTTAATAATAAGTTGCTGGAGGATGCTGGATTTGTACAATCATTTGTTTCTTGCACGATGAATTTGGTTCGTGATTTACTTCCCGTGTAGACACCAATGAAGTTTAATCTCAACTAATGAATCACGATAATACAGAAAATGGTCTATATTTAAAGGTGGTGATAGGGAAGTGGAGTCGCCGAAAAGTTCGTTTTCAAAAATTGACATCTACGAGCGTCATGGATTTTCCAGAATTGACAGAAAAATATTTGGAATTACTTTTTACTGGCACTCATCAATCACAGTTAGCAATTTCATATTTAGCTGAAATGATGGGCGATGGAAGGAATCACCAGAAATTATCAAAATTCAAGTACGATCTCGCCACCCACATAGAGTATATATCGAATAGTATTGAGCATAGTGGTATTACCCGATATTACTGTGAGTGTGCTAATAGTATGCGAACCATTGACTATTGTGCATATGTCGCTGCAGTAATATATTGCTTATCACATGCACGATATCTATCAAAGTTAATAAAACCTGCTGAACATCTTACAAAACTTTTCGATGCTGTACATCATATACTACTATACCAGTCATACAAGAAGACAACGATGCAGATGATCAGTTGTAACTGTATATTAAGATTGTTAGAACTACTTTTATATTCTACATATATATGTTTAAAATATATGGTAATATTGGAAGTGCCTTTCCAGATAAAAAAAAAAAAAAAAACAACAAAAAAACAATACAAATTCTATTGCTTATTTTTAATTTATTTTATTTTTTACATTATTGTAAGAATAAACCAATCTAAAAACAAGACAAAAATTAGTTTTTAAATATTTATTTTTATATTATTTATATTTTAAATATTGTAACGAACTGTTAGATCATTTAAACTAAAAATAAAAAATCTAAAAATCATAATATGTGAACAAAGTATCCGAAATAATTTATTCTTGATTTAACTGTTGATCTTATTTATTATTTTGTCGCATCAGTATTTTGTAAGATAATAAAATAAAAAATCCAGCCAAAAACATAGTAGAAAAGTAAATTAAAACGTTTTCATTACATATTCCTTGTGTCCAGAATACTGGAAAGTACTTATCAAATTTTTTACATAAACTTAAGACCAAAACAAAACTTTTTTCATTCTCTCATAGAAGCTAAATGTCACAAAGTGCCAAAAAAAACGTCAAAAGTATTATGCAGTGATGTTTAATATTGAAGTTATTTTATTTCTTACTGCAATTTGCCAGATATGTAAAATAACATGAACGTAGTTAAAGATAATAATTTTAATTTACTTTGAACCTTCAGGTCTATTTAAGAGATAAAATATATTTATTTATAACAAAATCCATGAACAGCTTTTTGAAGTATAAATTAAACTTTATTGTTACAACACATTTTTAATTAAAAGAATATTTTAGAATGCAGGTCGCTGACATGTTTAGCACATCAGTGTAAAATTAGTTAGGTAAAAATTAGTCTGCTTTATCTTGTTTCAGTAATAGTTTTCCTTCTTTTTTCTTTTCTTTTTTTTTTTTTTTTATATATGTATATTTTCATATCTTATTAAAGTTTATTTATTTTATTTGTCATAGGCTCTTAATAGAATTTTACATTTTGTTGCGAAATTGTTATGGAAAACACTTTGTCGTTCAGATAACGTAATTGTTTTTCTACGAAACTAACGCAAAAATGAAACATTTTGTTCTATTTAATATATACTAATAAACTTAGGTAGCAAAAATGGCTGACAGTGTGATTATGAAATATCTTTTTAGCATGTTCTTAAGTATGGGTTTTTCTTCATACCATTAGTTGATAAAGTTTATTGTAGTGCGTTCAATTATTCCTGAATTATCGGTGAGACTGTTTCTTTTAAATCATCCTTTATAATAATTCGGTAAATTCACTTTTACCATTGTATATTTCTATTACTCTTATCTTTACCGTTATCTTCATCATTATTTATACTACCGTCATAGTTCCATTTTTTTCGTTTTTTTTGTTTTTGTTTTTTGTTTTTTTTTAGGTTCGTTGACATGGACACTGGCGCAAGACCGGAGAGCGAAAGAGAAAGTGTAATTAGATTTTTACGCGATCAAAGATTGAAAAAAGAAAAGACGCAATAGCTGTTATACTAGAAGGGGAAGGAAGAGAGAGGGTGAACGAACAGTGACAAGTAGAAAAGGGAATGTATAGTAGTGATAGAAGCTCATTCAAAAAAGATATGATCAGCATCGCATATAAAAAGAGAAGTAAAAAAGTATGGGGTACAAAAAGGAGAAGATAAAAGTGAAAAACGAAAAAACCATGAAGGAAGCAAATTATGTCCAAAACGCAGACGAGAGATTGCCGAGGGAGGTAAACGCCGCAAAGAAGGAAAGTTGAGAAACCATTGATGAGGCGATATATTAGGTTGAATAGACAGGTAGAAGGAGTCAAGAGTAGAAAATAAATGAAGGGGAATAATAGTTACTTCATAATTTAAAATGAGTAGCTACAAAGAGAGAAATGAACTTTTTCTGGTCTTAAAAATACTAAGAAACTTTCCGGTAGAAAAGCTAAACAAGCTAGCTGAACTGCTAAGACATTGCCTTCGATTCGTGAGTGCCAAGGTATCTATAGAAAAGTAAATTTGGGCAGAATGACGAAGGAAAATATAATAATAATAATAAATAATAAATATATTTCATTTTCATTTTTTCATTAAATTAATTTACATAAACCGCAAATGCGCTTAGTTAGCGCGAGCAGCGGAACTATTGGTCATTATACCTGGACTATAAATATGTGCAATTATTATTGAGACAGAGAAACGACAATTTTGTAGTCCAGGTTTACATAGTAATAACGTACGGTTACAACAATTATTCTTCACTAAAAGTAAAATCTAACAATCATTAAAAATAAACAACTGTGAAGCTTACAAAGGCTAGTGTTTAGTATACGAATCAACACAACTTAACCAAATGATAAACAAGAAAATTAGAACAGGTGATATATACACGTTTCTACTAGCCCATGTTTACAAATATTCTTAAACGTTAATTTCAAACTAAGTAATACTTAAAATTTTAAAATTAAAAACTAAAAACTAGATCTACACTGAAACACACACACTCCCCGTTCCCTTGAAATTGATGGCAACCTCAAAAGTAATATGTGAACGAGAAACTATGTATATAACATTAAATAAAAACAATAAGCATAACTGGTGTATAAAAAGTAATAATAATGTAAGTATTATATTAACCATGACAGTAGCAATACCATATACAATAGTGAAATGAATCTATTGGTTACATTAATAATAGAATAATAAAAAGATTATAGCAGTAATATTATAATTAAATTATAGTAATAGTGATATAAAATATTCATTATAGTCATAAGATAACGCTAGTAGTAAAAATATCCTAATCGAAATGAACTACAAATGAAACTAATTAATGTATAGGTTTAAGTTAAATTAAATTAAATTTAGATACCGTTTAATTGCGAAGTAAATGAAGTGATATATTTCGAATAAGTCGATTTTATCGCACATAAATACTTGGAAAAACAGTTGCCCTAAAACCTACTGGTATATGATAGTTTTTCTGTAGAAAAATTGTAATGTAAATAAGGCGAAATCTAGATTCTAATTTTTTATAGTACCTAAACGCTTTAATGTATTTTTCATTGCGAATTTTTACTGCGGCAGATGATAACTTTGCAATTGTTCCAGGGGTGTAATGCCGTATTAGTGGATTAATATTTATTTTGAACATTTATTAATTAAGAAACTACTAAACTCTATTAATAGAAGTGTATCGGGTTGTATTATACATTAGTAATATATTTGATTTATATTTTTGTATATCGTGATAGTAGGAACAGACGTGTATTTATTTTGTTTCTATCATTAAGGTTTTTTGACTATGTGAGATACTGTAACAATTAATTTGTTAATATTAAGCTGTTGACATACGCTGTATATAATATTAGATATTCTTGAGGTAAGAGGTTATGTGTATACGAATGACCTATTTTTAAACTAAAATTGTACTTGTTCTCAAATCGACATTATAATATGAGAATTTCATTAAAATATCATACTATTTTTATTAGATTTAGTAGTGATATAATGTATTAAAATTTTTCGCTTATATTTGTAATTTTTAAGCTTATTTTTTAGCGTTTCTGGTAATGTATTAAAAAGCTTAGCCCCAATGTATCTCGCTTGCGTTTTACTGTGAAATTTAATGTAAAAAGGTAGTTCTGCTTTCTCTTGCTGTGATGCCCTAGTTATTCCGGACTTGAATTGTATATTGAACTTTTCTTTATTTTTTAGCACATACAATAATAAGTTCGTAATATAAAGATCCTCGACATTTACTAAACTGCTATTAGTGATGGAGTGTATTCCCGAACTAATCGTTTTACTTAGAGATTTTTGTAAAGAAATTATCGGCGTAAGATGATATTTAACCGCACCACCCCAATGTATAATACCGTAAGCTAATGTCGCTTGATAAAGTGCAAGATATATCGTACGGAGTTGTTTCTTACTGAAATGTTGTTTTAAATAATAAAATAGGTAGTTCAATTTCCTTAATTTTGCCGATAGGTAATATAGATGTCTATTCCATAATAATTTCACATCATACACTCGGTCTATAAAAATATTATCCTCCCATTCTATTTTTATTTGGTCCCATCTGTGCTGTGGAAGATTGCTGTATATTAAATATTTTGTTTTTTTAACATTTAACTGTAACTTATTGTTATATGTACATCCAATTACGTACTCTGCTTACATCGTTCTGAATTTGACATTGTAGTAAATTTACAAATCGTGAACTTGCAATCAAGACAGTATCATCCGCATAGGTGTATATTTTCCCTGATATATTTAAATTACATAAGTCATTTATATATATTAAAAATAAAGTGGGTCCCAAAATGTTACCCTGTGGTACGCCGTATTCTTGTATTAAACTATCGCTAAGAGTTTTATTTATTTTTGTGACAATTTTCCTATTTGTTAAGTAAGAATGGAACCAACTATACATAAAACCGCGGAAACCGCAAGCGTGTAATTTCTTTAAAAGTATATTGTGCTCAACTGTGTCGAACGCTTTGCATAAGTCTAAATATACTGCAGCAACGGAACACCCATACTCTAATTTTTCGGAAATTGTTGTTATGTGATTAAACAAGGCGTCGTAGGTGCATTTGTTTTGTAAGAAACCGTATTGATTTTCACTGAAATAATCTTGTTTATTTAGATATTCTAAAATCTTTATTTTTATGCACTTTTCGAAAATTTTTGAGAAAGGTGATAATAAACATATCGGTCTGTAATTAGCGATGTCAGTAACATTGCCGCTTTTAAATACCGGTGTTATTATTTCGATTTTTAAAATGTCAGGAAAAGTACCCATCATAATGGATTCATTAAATAAATACATTAAAGGTTTAATGAAGGAAAAGATTATAAAACTCTTAGCCCAGACAAGGCCTTCGAATGAAAAGAAGAGAAATGTGGGATTTCGCATGTAGAGCAAGAATTAGAATAAATTTTCGGACTTCTGTGTGTTTTGAATATGGCCGAGCTATAACAATTTCCATAAATAAAACAACAATAATCAAGAATAGAACGAACTAAAGATTTGTAAAACATGAGCGGAACTATGAGATCTGCTGCCCAATTAGTGGGGGGAAGGGATTTATGAAGTGAAAGATGACTATCCAAAAAGACAACCAAATAACTGAAAGAGGAAGTATGAGGAATTAGACTATTATTTAGCATAAAGTTATTAAAGACGGATTAAAAGGGCGCAGTGTAAAACAGGCAGTAGAAGATTTAGCAGAGGAAATAAAAAGATGCATATTGAATAAAGCGTCTTTCAATGATAATAAGGAAATTTGAAGTTTAATGTTGTTGGCAAGAAAAGGAGTACAGCAATTCAGAGACAAAGAATTAATTTTGATAAAGTAGTTGTTGGTTGGGCTAAGTCAGAAACCTTTCTGTAATCCACAAAAGATTAGTCTAGTAGTAGTACGAGGGTGGTTCAAATATAAACCGGAATTTTTAAATAAACGCGCGAAAAATTTATTGTGGAAAAAGTGGTTGCACTGGCAGTTAGACCGGTTTGTTACGAAGCGTGTAGAGCAATTAGAACCGCGTAACCTCACTTTTTAGTGTAGTTAGAGCCATGAGTGAAAAAGAAGTACCAGTGTCTGTTGCGCAACGCATCATTATTCGTTTTTTAGTCAAAGACGACGTAAAATCCGTGGAAATTTACCGAAAATTACGCGAACAGTTCGGGGATGAGTGTCTCTCCAGAACTCAAGTGTACGAGTGGTGTTCCGCGTTTCGAAAAGGACGTGAAGTGGTGTCAAACATAGCACATGCGCGGCGCCCAAAAACCAGCATTACAGATGAACACGTCAAAGCCATCGAACAACTCATTTTGGCTGACCGACGCGTCCGTGTACGCGATATGACCGACGAATTGGGCATCAGCATAGGTAGTATTGAGACAATAATTCATGATCGGCTAGGTTATCGCAAAATTTCAGCCAGATGGGTGCCAAGACTTCTGAATTTTGAACAGAAATTCACTCGTTGGGAAGTTTGTACGCGTCTCCTGCAGCGGTATGAAGAGGAAGGAGAGAATTTATTGCGGCGAATATTCACCACGGACGAAACTTGGGTACACTACTATACGCCGGAGAGTAAACGCTCGTCTATGGAGTGGCGGAAGAAAAAAGGGAGCGCCAGTCAAAGCGAAGGTTACACAGTCAGCTGGGAAGGTGTTGTGTACCGTGTTTTGGGACATGAAGGGAGTGATCGCAGTCGATTTCCTAACTGAACAACGTACTGTGACGGCGCAGTATTACAGTAACCTCCTAAAAAACACAGTCAAACCGGCCTATCGAACAAAAAGGCGCGAAATTCCGATCCGTAGTGCGATACTGCTTCAAGACAACGCCAGGCCACATACCGCTCGGCTCACGATGGAGACATTGGCCGAATTGGGCTGGGAAACACTTGAACATCCTCCTTACAGTCCAGATTTGTCGCCTTGTGATTATTATTTGTTTGGCCCGTTGAAAGAAGCACTTGGTGGACAACGTTTCGACAGCAACGATGAGGTGGAATCGTTCGTGCGCAAATGGCTATGTGACAAGCCGCGAGATTTTTACGAAAAAGGAATAAAAAAATTGCCGGAGAGGTGGAAAAAGTGCGTAACGTGCGAGGGGGGTTATCTCGAAAAATTGTAAAAAAATATGTGCACTGTAAGTATAAAATAAAAATTTTTATGACGAAATTCCGGTTTATATTTGAACCACCCTCGTATAAAGAGGAGAGAAAATAATGACTTCCATGCTGGAAAAGATTATTACTAAAAGAAGAAAAGAGAACTGGGATGTTAAAATAAAACATTATACCAAAAAGAGAAGAGAGGTAGACATTATCAAAGGCTGTAGAGGCACCAAGAAAGGAAGCATTCGAGAATGATAACATAATATACGCGCTAGGTAAGTACGCAGCAGACACACGCGGCAGACAGCATTCGTATAACGATGTAAATCAAACGATTACTAATCAGTTCCGAATGTAGTCTTACGTGTGTACAGCCGCGTTGCATATAATAATTGCCTAGTGCACAACCTCCAAATGAAATCGATAATATTAGAGTTTTTTATCACAAGCTAAGCAATATATTTTCTGACTGCGGACTTGAGTTTTCCGTAGAAAAGTTTGCCATGATGATAATGACTAATAAACCATGTACACATTTTAGGGCTAAACTGAAAGTTAATAAACTTCTTTACGATCAAACAATACCCATTGTTAAATATGTTAAATATCTCGGAATAATTATAGATAATAAACTTAAATTTAATCGTCATGTTAAATATCTGAATAACAAAATCAATAAAGTATTTTATATGCCACTAAAACTTCAACCAAATATTGGAGGTGTTAAATATAAGGGAAGAACTATAATGTATAACGGTATTGTGCAGTCTATCTATAATTACGGTGTAAGTACATACATATTAAAATTAAATAAATTAGCGTTCAAATCTATTTTAAGTAAACAGAGAAAAATACTACTCAACTTTGGCTTATTATATAGAACTGTGTCGACAGCGGCGGCTCCAGTGTTCACCGGTTTCTATGCTATAGATTTATGCTTGTTCAAGGCGGTGTTAACATCTGAATTTAGGATGTACAAGTCAGACCGAAGTAATAAAGCTCTAGTTACTGACCTTTTTGCTCAGTTCTATGAAACGAGCGTAACACATATGATGGTTTTGCAAATGTTACAAGTTTTAAAAACTATATTAACACATTGGTCAACAACATATGACAAGATCGTTGTAATAATCAAACTACTGGTAGGCAAACGTGCCTGTTTTTTCCTGATATAAAAGTAAGGCTCGGTTTAAAAAATTTAGACATTAACTACTTCATCAGTCAGACTCTTTCCAGTCATGGTAATTTTGGTCTCCATAAGAAAAGAATTGACATTGTCAGCGATGACAGTTGTGTATTTTGCGACATAAATGTTGCGGATTCGGTCTTCCATGCCTTGTTTCAGTGCACCTACTTTTAATTGATGTTTGTAAAAAATATGATATTCATGGTAGGAAAATTAATGGTGATTCTAGTATTAATAAGTCGAATTTTAAATCTGTAATGAAATTTTTTAAATCAGCCATGTTGTTTAGAAATAAAAACGGTCCTTAATTATTGCTAAGAATATTGCATATATCACGACTATGCCTTATCGGCATCCTGGTTGCAAAATAAATAAAAGAAAAAGTACGCAACCGATATTTGTACAACTAAAATGTACGAATAGGTTGCCCATCAATCGAATGGTTGAGGAGATAATGAATGAATGATTAAACATGTGTTTAGGGATTGGGATAACGGTGAAGGTATTTCAAGACAAAGTATTAGAACTAGAGAAAAATAGGCATTAAGAAAGTTTAAAAAGAATCGAAGAAAAAAATTAGATAGATTTTTTAGAATAGGAAAGGAAATCCTATCTATTTCAGGAACGGAATTAGAAAAGTTATGTAAGGATGTTTTCAACTTCATAAAGATAAAAGAGTGACCAAACAGCGAAAGAAGACGGAACACTACCGAATTCATTATAACTAGAAATCTAAAATGTGCAGTCGATAAAAGAGAATAATTTGTCAGGAGGGGGACTATGATTAATAGGATGCTAGAACGGTGAGGATTTAAAACCCTTGACCGTCCTCCAAATTTAAGAAATAAGAGTAGAGTGAGAGGAACAGAAAAAGATGCGCAGAGGCAAAAGATAGATCAATAGAACTAAGGGAGAAGGGACTTATGATACAAGCAGAAGAAAAATTGTTGAGCTAGAATAGATCATTCTAAAAGATAAAATCCTCTAAAATCGTTCCATCACTGTTGTAATTGTGACAACCCAAAAAAGGAGAGTAGGCCTTCTAATCACCACTTATGATGAAAGGAAAGGAAAAAGAGTTTATGAAAGTTTGGAAAGGAGAATTGTGAAAATCGTAATTTAGGGGAATATAAGCGAAAATAGAATTAAATGGTTTGTAGAAATGGTTAAAAATAAAGTTGTGAACTAAGTTGAGGTAATAAGGATTAGGAGAAAACGTGCGTTAAAAACTGGATATCGTTTCTTACTAAAATAGCTGCATTACCATAGTTATTGCTGCGGTTGGAACTGATACCAGCGAAGCTGATGTCAGGAAATCTTTTTAACCACGTTTCCGAAGGAAGCGTAATGTTTTTGTTGTCCTTGATGCTACGGCAGTTCCATTGTAGAATCTTAAGTTTACTGGATACAGTTAATTCACAGACAGATGGAAGAAGAGGTAGTGTGAAAAATTTTAAAAAACACGAATGTGAAATTTAAAACCATGCCCTTTTTATAGTTTTTTTTTTTTGAAAAATATGTATTTATTATTTTTTACATACAAAAATTTTCGTTAAGCTAAAACGCTTGTCGACGAGTTATCCTATTTGACATTTTACCATCTTAAATTAACTTATACATATACACATAGTTGTGTAATATTTATTAGTCTTAATCTATCTATTTTACTTATCAATAATTAATAATCTATTTCTATCTTCTATATTCAAAGTTTTTTTTTTCTAGTTTTTTCGTTGCGCTTTGTAATTTTATTTTATGTTTATTATTTTTTTTATATTTTGTTCTTACCGAAGCCATTCCTTTATTTTCCTTTTTCTTTCCCTTACTTTTTCTCTTTTCTATTATTTCTTTGGGTATTTTATTCAACATCTGAGTTATAATATATTTATCCGATTGCTCCCCCATCTTTGTTCTTGCTAACGGCAGTTGGAACGAAAGTTTTCCCCTCAACTCGTATTTTGTGTTTATTCTTTCCTCCAATTCAATTTTCTTTTCTGCTGATATGTACTCCCATATATTCAGTAATAAGTACATTCCTCTTATGTTCATTACGTTTTCTTTTTTAATTATGTCACTATCAGTTTCTCCCCTTAAGGATTTCCTATTAATTTCGAGCATTTAATTTGCAGTTTATTTATTTTCCCCAAGTATGCTTTTCTGGCCATTCCCCATGCCTGAATTTCATGATCCTTTTTTTTTTTTTTTTTTTTTGGGGCACGTCAACAGTGGAACTTACTTAACGCAAGGAAATGTACCTTATATAAGGAAAAGATTAGAAATTGAGGAAATAAACAAGGCCAACAAAGGAACTATATTGAGAGAGGGGAGTGCAAGAATGGAGTGGGTACTATAAGGAGTAGGAAGGCCAAGGCGCAGAAGACTAGAATACAGAGTAGAACGTTCGGAGGAAATAAAGGGGCATTCGAACGAAATGTGATTCGCATCACAGGTATAATTGAGCTCTGGAGGATCATAAGGACACAAAGGAGATTGAACAATAGAAAAACGGAAAAGAGAAGCCGGAAGCAAACTATGATTGAACCGCAGGCGAACTATAGAGGAAATAATCGAACGGCTAAGGTAGGGGAAAAGATTAATCCAAGGAAGAGAGGAAGGGAAGGGTTGAACAGCAAGGTAAAAAGATCGAGGATTGGTAAAGAATGAAGGATAGAATTCGGTCCAGAAATCGTGATGGGAACGATAAGAAAGACTGTAGAGAGTTTGAGCAGGAAATCTACTAATGAATAGACCAATCCTCGACTCTACTAGCGCATAATAAACTAGATTTAATGTTTCATTTGTTACATATTTCTTTAATGTATATAAAGCTGGTAAAACTGCTCTTATTTTCGTTGCAATGTATTCAAATCAAATCAATTTATTATTATTATCATTACAACATAATCCATCTATGCGCATATTTGCGTGAGCGATGGGTATTAAAGAAATAAAAATCTTTTTTGAAAAAATACTGAAATCCTTAAAATTACAATCAAAAACACTGCAATAAAAGAATAAAGTAGAAATATACCGTACACATTTTTTTTTTTTTTTTTTTTTAAATTTAAGAAGGGGTACTAAACCACTCGCTGCATGTAACTACCTCGGTTATCGCAGTGAGTGGACCCACGTTTAAAACATACTCCTTAGCTCGCTAGCCTGAACGAAAGTCATAAGATTGTTCAAAGCAGTAGGGGTATTTGAGAGGATGTCTTCAATCGATGTGATCTGGCCTCGCCGTAACCCATTTAGACGTGTGCATTTCAGCAAGATATGCGAAACTGACGGGTATTCATCGGTAGAACAAAGTGGGCAGGTACTTGGCTTTGGGGCTTGTTTGAGGATATAGTCGTGGGAAAAGGACGTATGTCCCGTTCTCAGGCGATTGATTGCCGAAAACACTTTGCGTTCTGTTCCGACTGGAGGTCACCATGGCTCCGTCGTAGGCTTCAGTTCCCTGAGGAAGGTCGACTGAGACATCCAGTCATGACTCCACTGTGCGAAGACCGTATCTGACAGGAAACCTCTCAGAGATAATGGACCAAAAGCAAATAACGGCATTGGGCACATCATGAATGACCGAGCGACCAGGTCAACCCGCTCATTCCCCGGAACACCGGCATGACTGGGGACCCATAAAAAAACAACTCGGCATCCCCTTCGGCTCAGCTGGTATAAGATAGCCAGGACTTCTAGGACCATCGGTGATTCCGGGTGATCTGACTGCAAAGCACGTATGGACTGCAAGGAATCAGTCACCAGTAAGATTCCGAGCGGTTGGGATCTCAGTTCTAAGTATGCCTGAAGACAAAACAACACAGCATACATTTCGACTTCCGCAATGGATACAACGTTGTTCAACCGCATGCCCTCTGCGATTCCGTCTATTTCGAAAGCGCATGCCGCTGGGGCAGCCTTGGACTCATTAGCTTTGGATCCATCAGTGTATGCTTTCGAGAACGTGGTATATTTATTAATAATATTTAGTGCCCTGTGCCCTCGCAGCGCCGGTGGGTGATTATTATCAGTGAGAGTTGTGATAGCTTCTACCTGAAAAGAAGCCCAGGGTGGGGGTAATTTTGAAAAGTCCGTTCTGGGTGTTAAGTTGGGCTTTATGTTATTTTGCAACAAGATTGCATTGACTTCAGGTAGGTTATCCTTGGGAAAATCAGGCTCCGTAGTTACGTCGCAATGATTCTCCGCAGCCCATGAAAGCATATCGCGATAAGTGAAGAACTTTCTGTTGTAAGACAACGGTGGTATACCAGCTAACGAACATAGGCTTTTAGCTGGAGATGTACGATGGGCGCCAAGTATCATGCGAATAGCGGCGTTATGGATTGGGTCCAGTGTTTTTAACAGGGAGCCACTGGCTGACGAGTACACCTGACTCCCATAATTGATTTTGCTGAGGACCAGTGCTTTATAAATATTTAAGAGAAACTTTGGCTGAACATTAAATTTGGGATTTGACAAGAACTTGATTACCCTTAAAGACTGAAGGGATTTAGTTTTTAAATCAGATATAAAGGGCTTCCACGTCAGGTTGGCGTCCATCAAGATGCCTAGGAAAGTTGCTGTTGTTTTATAAGGAATTGGACTATTGTTCACTTGTAGTGATGGCGGATTCTGAACAGGACGACCTCTATGGAACACAACGTATTGAGACTTCTGAGAGGAGAAATCCAGTCCATTCTTTCCTGACCATTGCTGCAATCTATTAATTGTATTTTGCAGGATAGACTGGGCCAAGGAAGGGATGTTAGATGCCACGGATATGTTTAGATCATCTATATATAGGCGAGCACTTACTGGAGGCCTGATGCAGTCAACAATATCGTTTATATAGAGGATAAACAGGGTAGCACTTAAGGCGGAACCTTGAGGTACCCCGTTCTCTATTGGAACTTTTCTCGATATCGAGGAGCCAATTCGGATTTGAATCCATCTATCGCTCAGATAGTTGTGAATGTATCGCCCCAGCTTACCGCCCACCCCGACCGCTTTTAATTTCCGAAGCAAGTGTTGCCTCGATACGCGGTCGAATGCCTTCTCCATATCGAAGAATACTGCATAAAGGTGGTGTCGACGATGAAAGGCAGATACAATTTGTCTTTGAAGGCTCAATAAATGATTAATGGTTGACTTTGATTTTCGGCCTCCAGCTTGAATTGGTGATAGGACAGCATTTGCTTCAAGGAAATGAAGAAGTCGCCTGTTTACCATCTTTTCCATCGTTTTAGACAGGACAGACAGCAATGATATTGGTCGGTAACTTTCAACTTGGAAAGGATTTTTATTCACCTTTGGGATAGGAATGACGGTCGCAACTTTCCATGCATTCGGAATAGCCCCAGCTGACCATATCTGATTATATATATTCAGTAGGAATTCCTTAACATGGTCCGGGAGATATTTCAACATGTAGGGGTGTATCGAATCTTCACCGGGTGCACTGTTCCTGGTGTGATACTTAAGTTGGAACTCTAGTTCAGCCATAGAAAAGGGGCAGTTATAAGGATCGTCAGCATTGGAATCGAAATTAATGGACTGTTGCTCATAAAGTGTTTTTTGCTGTCGGAAATTGCTGGAATACTTCAGTGCCGAGAATTCTGTGGAAAAATAATGTGCAAATGCTTCTGCAACATCTCTAGTCTCTGTTATGTGAACTCCATTGACTTTTAATGTTGGGTGCGTACGAGTACTATTGCTGTTACTAATAGTTCTGATTTTTTCCCACATTACGTGAGTATTAACTGTTTGAGGAATTGATGCTGCAAAAGAATTCCACGACTCCTGTTTTTTGCTGCGGATGAGGTCTCGGGCAGCTGCTCTACACTTCTTAAATGTGATTAGGTCCTCACCCTTTCCAGTTGACTTATATTTCCTGAGAGCCCGTTTTCGCTCTGTTATCGCTTTTTTAATGTCATCGCACCACCACGGAACTGGTCTGCTCCGCTTTCTTTGTGATACTTTTGGAATTGTTGCGTTGGCTGCCTCCGAAATCACATTTTTTACGACATTTATATTGATTTCTATTGACTCTGTTGGTTGAGGAAGAGTCGTCACTCTCTTCGAATATGCTTCCCAATCTGCTCTTTGAAAAATGAAACGCGGCATTAATCCATCAAGCTGGTTGGGTGTCACTGTACTTTTAAACTCTATTATTATAGGAAAGTGGTCGCTCGACCATAAGTCATCCATCATCCGTAGGGAAAATTTAGGGGCCAGCATGCTTGAGTACAGGGCTAGATCTATCGTTGAGAAAGTGTGATGCGTAAAATTAAAATGGGTGGGTGAAGTTGTAGTGAGTAACACCAGGTCGCTATTAATCACAATATCGGATAATACTCGTCCATGCTGATTTGAGGACAACGAGCCCCATAATGGCGAATGAGCATTAAAGTCTCCGAGGAGCATTGCATCACTTCCGAGCGCACTGATGAGGGAATCCATTTGGCTGCGGGTTACCTCGCTTCCAGGAGGTAGGTAGCAATTACAAATTTTTACTTCTGACGAGGAAAGAGAAGGGATGTTGACTCGTATAGTTACAGCTTGAAAAGTGGTTGTAATTGGTATCTGTTGCGCTGGTAGTGACGTGTGCACTAGCGTCGCCACACCACCACTCGCTCTCTCCTCGTTTGGATTATCATACCGGAAAATATTATAATTCTTAAGGGGAGGGAGGGGGGGTCTTGGGAGTAAAAAAAATGATTTTTTTTTATTTCATAAAATGAATGTACAACATCATAAGAATATTGCGTCAAAATTTCAAATAAATCGAAGTAAAACTAACAAAGATATGACATTATAACTGTGCGCCGCTCTAACTCTACTAAAAGAACGAAAACGACTATCTGGCCCTGACGCACAGCGGGATTAAAGAGCATATTTTTCTGTCCCTTTCGTATAATCCCTTAATCGATTTTTTCGAAAAAGATTTACGCAGGTAGGTAGATGTTTATAACCATACCTTGAGACAGATTCGGTATGCGTAATGCTATTTCTTGACGACGCGAGATTTCAGTTAGAAATTAGTCTTTATTCACGATCTCTCAAACGTCATTCTCGGTTGCATCGCTGCTTTGTCTTGTCAAAAATGCTTACTCGGCCAAAACCAAAAATCCCTGTGTTCTGTTGTAAGTCCGGTCGTTTGCACTGCTGCATCGGGGTAGAGACGTATTTGTGTCTGAGTGATAGTGGTCGAGGCACTGACTTGTACTTGCGGCGGAAAACGCAATACTATGTGTCAAGTAACGCTAAGCTGAGCGAAGATTTTGTATGTTAATCAACAAAAGGAATGTGTAGGACACGTCCAGAAGAGGATGGAGACCCGTTTGCGCGATTTAGTAAAAAAGAAGTGTAATAGATACTGAAACTAAGGCTGCAAAGAAAATACAAAGGAAAACACTTTCCGGTAAAGGCAAGCTCACTGCTAAATTGATTGGTAAACTAACGTTTCACTATGGTCGTGTCATCCGTTACAATTCTCATTCTGTAAAAGAAATGAAGAAGGCCATTTTAGGCGACTTATTATCACTACGCCTCAACTGACAAACACTCACAGCACCAAAACTGCCCGAGCGGCGAAAACTCATGGTGTGAATAGCAGAGAGCCGCAGCTGCAAACGAATTGCGTTTTTTCAAACACTCTTACTCTGCTCTACCAAGTGATGTTCTAGAGGGGATTAAACACCAATTTATGAATATCTGAGCAAAGATGCTCTCCTGGAGCGATGTATTGGCAGATTCTCTCAAAACAATAATGAGAGTATCAACCAACTTATTTGAAAGATTTCGCCAAAAACTGAGAGTGGTTCGACAATTATTGTTGAGTTTGGAGCTCATGTGGCTACCTCTACCTTCAATGAAGGCTGTGTTGCTTACCTGACCTTTCTGGAAGAGATGGGAATCAGTACAGGCCCAAGTTATCATGGATAGGCGCAATCAGTGGAAAATACACGAATGAGCAAAGCGGATGAGCGAGCGGCAGAACATACCAAAGAAGAGAGAATTCGTCGTAGGCAAGAGCAAAAAGATGCTTTGGACATTCTAAATCAAAGTTCTTCACTTTATGGGCCTGGCATTGATGATTCTGTGTGAGTATAGACAAAAATTACTACCTTATTAACGTTTAATTTGTGATTTTATACTATAAAAAACTTTAAACGCGTTTTTCTCGAAACAACGTTTTCAAAGCCGGTGCACTCTGTAACTCAAAATCTACTGCACCGATCGTTCTGAAATTTGGTAAACTATTTTTATAGACAATTTGCAAGGTAGCAACGTCGATTTTTTTTTTTTTTTTAATTATTATTATTTATTTTACAATAACAAATGGCTAATTTTTACTCAAAAATCGGTATTTTTACTTCCAAGTGTTACCAACGATTACAAAATTTAAAAAAATCAAAAAACTCAACGTTGCTACCTACAGAAACTCATTAACTAATGAAAAAACTTTAGTTTTTTCATTTCCGATAATCCAGTGTTGAGTTATGCGGTGCACCGCAAAACAACTTTTTTTCGAGGTGCGTACGAAAATTTGCTGCCATTGGCTTAATTCTTTATATTTTTCAATGAAAATTTAACACAATATTCTTCAGATGTTACTTTATCATGTACCAATTATGTAAATAAACTTGCATTAACCATATTCTCTAAAAAAATTATCAAAAAATCGTCTTTTTTTGACCTCCAAGACCCTACCCCTCCCTTAATGGACGTTCTGGCATCTGGCTTAAGTCTGGTTTCTTGCAGGCATACTATTAGTGGAGAAATCTCGGCTATTAGCTGTTCTAGTTCGGCCCTATTGCTTGCGAAACTTCGACAGTTCCACTGCATTATCACTCCTTTATTTTCCAAATCCATTTTTATTTTCATGAAAAAAAAAAAAAAAAATTTACTGTAATATTAAAGCTCTTACCGTGGGGCCGCTGAGAGTGTCTTATTTAGCAACGTTATGGTGAGGAGTCTTTATTATCTGCACGAAGTTCATCGTTATTTATCTTGTCTGGTGCGTTTTGCATTTTTGAAATTTTATTTAGTTCTTTTATTATACGAGTGCATCTATTTTTAGCGTTTGGAGCATTTAAAAATGGTTTCACCGTTGATAACATGTGTATGAGACCATCTTTGTCCTCGGTGTAATCATTGGCATAATTTATAAAATCGTGGTCTGAACATACATTTTTCATAAATAACTTGAACTCCTCATAGTTCATATATAAAGGGGAGTTTTTGCTGTTAAAGAGGTGTTTAGCCCCAGCAATTATTTTTTCTACTTCTACCGATTTATTGGGCTTTTGAGTAGGGTTGGTGGCCGCTGTGATCGATGTAGTCGACTGCGTCGAATCCATTTGTATCGGCATGGTCACAGTCTCCTGCATCTTTCCCTCCGAATCTTCATTTTCCATACTCTTCCGCTTGGTTTCTGGCTGGAAAGAAAAATTCGGCTGTAACTGATCTGCGACGGGGGGTGGCGGCGATATTGGATGGGGGCTTTTCTGAGCTGCGCTAGCTTGATCATGGGTACTTTCATCCACACTATGCCTCTGTTCGTCCTGTTGCATCGTTATGTGTTCTGGCTCGTTTACGGTATCTTCTTTAGTTTTGGTACGTTTACAATTTGTACAACCATGATCTTCGAGGTGGGTGAAAATGCGGTATTCGTGGTCATTGTGTTTAATTAGGAAAGATTCAGGAATGTGAAGGCAGTCGACGCTTTCAATGTAGACTTGTCGCCTCCAGCTAATTATGTGCCCGAATTCTGGATCGGAAGGATTAACCCGCAATATAGCTATCGGTGAGAGTTGTTTAACCCCCATGATAGACGACAAGTATTGTGCAATTATTTCGTTCGGTATGGTGGCTGAAACGTTAGACAGCACGAGTTTATTAGCCGGATTTCTCACCCTGCGTGCTTGGATTGTTTCTTCACCTATCGTTATTGTTCCGTTATTTTTGAAGAACGAGTCTGTTAGGTGGACGGATTTTAAGAAAATTATTATTCTATCCCCGCTGATACGAGAGCCGGCTGTGATATTATGAGCACCACCGACTTTGTCTTTCAGCGCTACGAAATAGTCGCGAATTGATAGAGGAGAGATGTACGGGAATATTATGCCCTGTTCGTCTTTAGGGTGTTCAAATTTCGTTAACGGAATAATTTTTTTCGTTGTTTTAATTTTTTCCGCGAAGGTTTGTTTGGATCGCGTATTTGAAAACTTAGCGGGCGCATTTATCGACAGTGGTAAAGCGGGGAAATCGTGATCAGATGTACGGCTCGGCAGTGCAGAGCTGTTCGTGTTATGTGTAATGGTTGTGTTATCAGTGAAAGAGTGTTGGTGTGTGTCTGTGTGGGGTTGTGTGTGAGTGGATGCGCGATCACTCGCATGTTTCGGTATCGAAAGAAATGAAACGGTATCACCTGATTGCTGTGGTTGTAGATTCGTTTGGTTTATCGGCGACTGAGCCGGATTCCCGGTCGATGATGAAGCGGGTAGCATCACTCCGTTCAATTATCACCGAACTGTATGCGACGTACAGATAATACGAGAAATCTAATTAATTATTACACTGAACGCGTTAAATACAACTTGTTAGAAACGATCTAAAATGGAAAAAGTACAGAACTTATATAAAATAATATAACTTACATTTAATCTATAATCTTTATTTATGTAATTCATTAACATTTACAATTAAAATAAAAGAAAATTTCTACATTTCCATGCAACCAACGTACTCTATATGAATATATATTACATCCCCATCCACAATCCTTTATCGATTATTTATAAGATTCCTCAGAAAGATTATGGAGTGGAAAAATTTCAGTAAACATTTACGTCTTTTTTTAAAGTTTTTTAAATCGTCTTTTAAAGCTAGTGGTAAATGGTTGTAAATGAGAGGCGCCATATAGAGGGCTTGGATTCTTGAATGGAATTTCATAAATTTAGGTAGCGCAGCTATTTCATTTCCACAGCTTCTAGTAATACCCTCCTTAATGTGAAAATTAAATTCTTTTTTTTTTTTTTTTTTGTATTCCATATGTATGTCCCATCTTAAGTGTTGATCCATCATTACTCCCAAATATTTATACTGCGTTACTATGTCTAACTTTTGACAGTTTTCCATGTCGCATTCGCGTCTTTCCCCCATTAAGTGTACACATTCATTTGAGTGCATTATTACATTTGGACAATACAAATCAGAGCTGTCTCTTTTTTTCCGCAGTACCATTAGTCTTTTTTACATTTATTCTTAGACTTTTATCGTGTGCCCATTTACATATTGTTATTAAATCTTTTTGCATCCTTATTTCTGCCTCTTTAACATCTTTATGTGACGTTTCTATTGCTATATCATTTGCGTACGAGACTACCTCACTGTAACTTAATTCCTTATATAGACCATTTGTATATATAATAAATAGTATTGGCGCTAAGTTGCTATCCTACGGTACTCCTACATCCATCTTCTCTTTTTCACTTTGCACATTTAAGATATTTACGTATGTTTTCCTTTGTGTTAAATAACTTTAAAACCATTTTTTTAAACTATTCGTTATTCCTATTTCCTTTAATGCATTTATGATTATTTTATGATCAACCGTTTCAAATGTTCTACTAAGATCTATAAACGTTATCGACACCTTCTTTCCAGCTATCTCTTATTTCTTCGGTAAGCTCACCGATTGCTTTCGATGTGGATTTTCCTTTTTGAAATCCGTATTGTGTTTTGTCAATTATCCTATTTTCTTGTAAGTACTTTGTTAGATTATTTGCTACGTACTTTTCTAATATTGTTGCAATTACATTGCTTACAGCAATCGGTCTATCTTCTTCTTCTTTACGCCATCTCCGGTCGAAGTTTGGCGATCAATGTGGCTAGCTTCACTTTATCGGCCGCTGCTTCGAGTAACTCCGATGATGTGCTTTTGCACTATCGCTGCATGTCATCCTCCCGCGATAATTTTCTTCTACCTCTGCTTCTTTTCCCAGCAATTCTAAGCACAGTTTGCAGGCTTCTATACTTTTCATTGGGATTAATGTGGCCGTAGTATTTGATTTTTCCTTCTTGCACAGTTAATAATAATTCTCTTTTCTTGGCCATTCTATTCAGTACTTCTTTGTTCGTTATCCGTTCTGTCCATGATATCTTTAACATACGTCGGTAAATGTACATTTCAAACGCTTGTAATCTTTTTTCAAGCTGTTTTGACAGCGTTCAACTCTCAGCACCATATAAAAGGACTGAGAAGACATAGCATCGGACTAATCGCATACGTAAATTTAAACTAATATCCTTTCTAGTTATCAGGCTCTTCATAGTATTAAATATACCTTTGGCTTTCTCAATCCTAGTTCTTATTTCAATGCTCCAATCTACTTCCTTATGAAGCCATGCACCAAGGTATAGAAACTTACTGACTCTTTCTACCTTCTCAACTCCAATGTAAATTTGACCAGCTGTTGCACTAGCATCAGTTATTTTCTTGTGCATAACCATCCACTTCGTTTTGGTGGCATTTATTTCTAATCCATTCTGGAGACTGATGTCACAAACACGGTTAACGATTTCTTGTAATCCAGTAATATTATCAGATATTAGAACTGTATCGTCCGCGTATCGTATATTGGAAATCCGGTTTTCCCCTACTTTTACTCCGTCAGTTTCCTTAATGGCTAATTTGAAAATGCTTTCTGCATATACGTTGAAGAGTATCGGTGACAATATGCACCCTTGTCTGACACCTCTTTTTATCGCTATATCTTCTGTTATTTTGTTCTCATAACGAACTACAGCCGTTTGGTTCCAGTATAGGTTGTATATTATTTTTATATCATTTTCATTTAGGTTGATAGCTCTCAAGATTTCTATTAGTTTGTCATGGTCAACACAATCAAAAGCTTTTCTATAATCAATAAAGCATAAATATAGTCTATGATTCATGTCTTTGCATTTCGAAGCAAGGACATTTATTAGACATAATGCTTCCCGGGTTCCATAGCCTTTCTTAAAACCGAACTGGCATTCTACAGAATTATTTTCGCATGTTTCATATATCCGTCGATTTATTATTTTCAAAAATATCTTCAGTATGTGTGACATAAGGCTTATTGTTCGGTAGTCGTTGCAATCTGACGCATTGAATTTCTTTGGCAGTGTTACGAACACTGATCTCAGCCAATCAGGCATGAGCCTTTCTGACTGATAGATTTCATTGAAGAAATCAGTAAAAAATATCATCATCTGCTCGTCTTCAATTAATATTTAGAGTACCGCACCGTGAATGCCATCAAGGCCTACTGTTTTTCCTACTTTCAGGTTTTTTATCGCTTCTATTACTTCTTCTTTTTTGATTTTAATTATGTCAGACACGACAGGACAGTTCTCTTCTGCCATAGATGATTCTGTTCTTCTATTCAGGAATAGTTCCTGTACATAATTCCTCCATGTTGTTAGTCTATCGTGGATATTGGCCAGAATATTACCATTTTTGTCCTTTAGTACGGCATACCTCTTCTTTCTCATAGTTCCAACAAATTCTTTGACTTTTTTATGGGTATTGAAAGAGTCGTGCTTTTCCTCTAACTGTTCAATTTCACATCGATATTTTTAATCCATTTGGTATTTTCCCTTCTTTAAACGTCTGATTAATTAGCTTAGTCATTTCCTTCACTATATATATTTTTACCGTTTTTATATCTTTTATTCTTATTCCATCGATTCCGGTGGGCTTTGTTTCCTTCAATCCATCGATTATTTTCCCCATCTGTTCTACGTTTGCTTTAGGTAAGTACATGTTTACTTTTACTTCATCTTCTTCTTATCTTTTTTCTAATAACACTTCATTACATTTGTGTTCTAGTTTTTTTCATGCCATTTTTGAATTCTTTACTGAATTTGTCTGCAATTTCTCTTGCTTCTTGTTCCTTACCAAAGCATTTATTTATGGTTTCATCTGCTCCTAGGCTCTTTTGTTTTCCTATAATCTTGTTTATATTTAACCAAGTTTTCCTGATATCCCCCTGTGCTACTTTAAAACTTTTCCCGACAAACATGTCTTTTTATCGTCTTATTTCTGCATTCATTTGGTTTCTGAATTTATTCTATTTTCTTCTTAACTCAATATTTTGATTATTCTTTTTTACTTTTTTGTACAATTTGTCTCTTTTTTTATCATTTCAATTATTTTTTGCGTCATTCACTTTTTTTTCCTTTGTATTTTTCCTTCTCCTGACGTATTTTTTGTTTGCCTACATTCTTTATATACTTTTTCAAATTTTTTTCTTAAATGCTTTCGTATAATTTTTCAGCGTCCAATTTATCTAATTTCCCTTTCCACTTTATGAGTCTTAGTTCGTTTTTCACTTTATTTTCCATTAAAAAAATTCTGTTTAATTCCATTTGTTTTCCTCCGGGTTTTCCCATCTTCATTTTTACTGTACACACTATCATGTTGTTATCTGCAATTTTAATATCTGTATTATAATATTCCAATGTAATATCAGACAAATTAATGAGCAAATGGAAAAAATACAAAGAAAATGGATCGGAAAACTAAACTAAAAGCTATCGAGCAACTTAGTTAAAGGCGGTAAGCGACTTCGTCATACTTTGAGAAGGAAAGCACAGAAACTGAAAATAAGATGTTGATAAAACGAAAGGAAAAGTGGTATAAAAAACCAAAAACTCCCTAAAAGTAGCTCTCATAGCTTAAAGCAATCATCGCGACGGTGCTCTCGTATGCTGTGAGGCAAGCAGCACCGAAAGATCGTATTATAAAATAATAAAAGCGGTATTATGATATCTATGTATGGTCTAAACAGACAAATAACATTATCACAATGAAAATGGAACAAAATGATACGTGAACGAACCAAAAACAATTAGAAGAAGAGGGCGATCGAAATAAAAATTTAGACTAGGAGAGACAATAACTTACACCATATCTAAAATTGTATAACTTGACGTATAGACGAGACTTTATTTTTAAAATTTGGGAGATACGGAATTTACTAAGAACAGATAGCAACGTAATGGTCAAGGTGTTTTTAGATGAAAGAGAAAAAGAGTTATCAAAGGAAACGTTATTCGTAGCTGAAGTAATAGTTCTTTTGAAAGAGAATTCTGCGAAACATGTATAATAAAATATATTTAATTTTTAACATTTTTTTATTTTTAAAAATTATTTGATCGATTAAAATTAATTAAGTATTGGCGCAATAGTAAAAAAGATCGATTTTCTTACAGGTGAGGCAGGATATCATTTTTGGAGATCTTTGAACTCAATTGAATTTTAATGCTTAGAAACCAAACTTTGAATGAAATGTTTTGTATCATGTTCTATTTTTACCCTTTATTTTTACATTTTTAAATTTTTGTCACACTAATATTTTCGAAATATATAAAACCATTTGTAAGTCGTCTTCATAATCGTAGAGAGACATGCAGGAGCGTATCAGTATCATATGAGTGCGTGTATGTGTATACTCATATAAATATACAAAGTGCTAATATGAAACAACCTTTAAATCCCAATAACTGGTATAGATCTGGGGTAGCATGTATATACTTTGTTATAACAGAATTTTACCGTAAGGCAGTAAAAAACATCAACTAATATCCATACTACAAAAAATTAGTTTAAAACTGTCAAAATGACATAGATAGATGCTAACATACAATTTACACGTTTGATACACGTGGAAAAATAGTTGACAGAGACCCTGATCAGCTAGCCTGGCAGCATGGACAAGTGAAATGCTGTAATAATCACCATTTAAATACAGTCTTTTAAATGCCACAATAGATAGCCAATTTATGCGACCAGTACGTCAAAATGAACGGTAACATGTCAAAACGTTCTTAATGAGATACCATAACAACTTTTATTAAAGGAATGTTGTAGATAATGATGATGATAGAATGGCGAAGTTGAAAGTACCGAATACTCGTGAATTTGAGCAGAACGATCACACTTGTAAGAGCAACGTAGGTATATTAAATATTGTTTTTGCTCAACCTCAGATTTTCAAAGTTTTTCATTACTTTTTTAATTTTTTATTTTCATCTGACATCATTTTTATTTTGATAAGTAGTATAGTGCATTTATTTACCTGTTTACTTATTTTTTTTATTTATTTCATTATAATTTGCATTTTTGCTGATAAATTTTTCGTAATTGTCATTTTTTCAAAATGTACCCTGATTTTTTCTTTTTCCTTTTCTTATGATATTTTATTATGCGTTGTGAAATTTTCATTTTTCTATTTCATAAATATTTCGAAGATTTCTCTCAAATTATATTATTTACTTTTTAATAGAGTAAGCTATCCAATTTTAAAAACTCCGAATGAAATTTTACTATAGCGATGTTGTACTTTTTCTTTTTTACTTTATTCGTTATTCATTCATTTCATTCGATACACATAAATTTATTTATCTTTTTTATTCATTTGTTTTTGCTCAATAATCCGCAGTTTCTTTTTCTCAGTTTCCTCATTATTAATATATTATTAATTTATTTGGGAAAAACAGAAGTTATAATTTTTTTCTTAATGCGTTTTCGCTTCAATCATTATTTATGGAAATATTTTCACAAATCGAAATCTCTATAATAAATATATATCTGAGAATTTTACAAAAAACGACTACCAACTTTATTATATACATATTACCATTATTCTTTTTATTCACAATATTTGATTGGTTTTATACAATGAAGTAAATTTTTCTTTCAAAGTACAAGAATGGAAGTATATTTGTCTAAATGTAAAAATTTTATTAAAAATTTCTTTACTTTTTATAATGTGCAATCTGGAGATTTATTTTTATACGTCATGTAATATCTTTCAAAAATGGATTAAGTATTTTTGATTTTATGAATTAGTAATGGATATCTTTGTATATAACAATAGAAAGTAAAACTTTTACTATTTTTCTAAATGCATATTGTGAAGATTTTTTCTACAATGTGTGTCTAATAATACAAAGAATTCCCTTTTTTTTTTCCTCTTTCCTAAAACTTTGGGCGAGGCCGTTTATTTTTAATAATATTACAATTTTTCTTATTACAATAATGTTCACAACAGGCCCCATCCTATTAAGTTTCTGGTTGCCTGTGATCCCATTTTACAATCATGTACTAATTAGTTCTTATTAAAAATACTTAATAAGGGAAACACAGTGAATACGAAAAATATAGGCCAATTGCTGTAAGCAATGTAATTGCAACAATATTAGAAAAGTACGTAGCAAATAATCTAACGAAGTACCTACAGGAAAATAGGATAATTGACAAAAAACACAATACGGATTTCAAAAAGGAAAATCCATATCGAAAGCAATCGGTGGGCTTACCGAAAAAATAAGAGATAGCTGGAAAGAAGGTGTCGATAACGTTTATAAATCTTAGTAGTGCATTTGAAACGGTTGATCATAAAATAATCATAAATGCATTAAAGGAAATAGGAATAACAAATAGTTTGAAAAAATGGTTTTAAAGTTATTTAACACAAGGGAAAACATGCGTAAATATCTTAAATGTGCAAAGTGAAAAAGCAACTTAGTGCCAATACTGTTTATTATATATACAAATGGTCTATATAAGGAATTAAGTTACAGTGAGGTAGTCTCGTACGCAAATGATATAGCAATAGAAACGTCACATAAAGATGTTAAAGAGGCAGAAATAAGGATGCAAAAAGATTTAATGACAATATGTAAATGGGCACACGATAAAAGTCTAAGAATAAATGTAAAAAAGACTAATGGTACTGCGGAAAAAAAGAGACAGCTCTGATTTGTATTGTCCAAATATAATAATGCACTCAAATTAATTTGCATACTTGATTAGGGAGAAAGAAATGAATGCGAAATGAAAAACTGTCAAAAGTTAGACATAGTAACTCAGTATAAATATTTTTGGAGAGTAATGATGGACCAACACTTAAGATTGGACATACATATGAAATACATTGCAAAGAAAATAAGAGCAGTTTTACCAGCTTTATATACATTAAAGAAATATGCAACAAATGAAACATTAAAAGTAGTTTATTATGCGCTAGTAGAGTCGAGGATCAGATATGGAATTCAAGCATAATGATGAGAAAAGTATACTCGGGGAAAATAAATAAACCGCAAATTAAATGCTTGAAACTAATAGGAAATCCTTAAAGGGAGAAACTGAAAGCGAAATAATTTTTAAAAAAAGACATAATGAGCATAAGAGGAATGTATTTATTACTGAATATATGGGAGTACATATCAGCAGAAAAGAAAATTGAATTGGAGGAAAGAATAAGCACAAAATACGAGTTGAGGGAAAAACTTTCGTTCCAATCGCCGTTAGCAAGAACAAAGATGGGATGGGGGAGCAATCGGATAAATATATTATAACTCAGATGTTGAATAAAATACCCAAAGAAATAATAGAGAAGGAAAAAATAGGGGAAAGAAAAAGGAAAATAAAGGAATGGCTTCAGTAAGAAGAAAATATAAAAAAAATAATAAACATAAAATAAAATTACAAAGCGCAACAAAAAAACTAGAAAAAAAAACTTTGAATATAGAAAATAGAAATAGATTAGTAATTATTGCAAAGTAAAATAGATAGATTAAGTAAATATTACACGATCATGTATATGTATAAGTTAATTTAAGATGGTAAAATGTCAAATAGGATAATTCGTCGACAAGCGTTTTAGCTTGACGAAAATTTTTGTATGTAAAAAATTATAAATATATATTTTTCAAAAAAAAAAAAAAAAATGCTAATTTATCAAATTTTGCTTACGATGCGTCATTTCTTCGACAGCGAATTTATTAAATTCGTTAAAAAGATTTGTAACTAAATCCGTTGAGTATAAATTATTAAATATCTTATTAGAATTGCTAGTCTTCACGCCAGGAAGCATGAGACCAAACTTTGCGGTTATCCAAACTCAATCGCAGCTGAACTCCTCAATACATAAGGAGATACTTATAGATTATAAGGCGGACCAAACCACATGAGCTACTATAACTTGTTAATTGGCCAGAGAAGAACGTCTACGTGTTCCCACGGCATGGAAACCAGTCATTCGGTTGACGAACTTGCATCTATAACAGCGTCCAGGTAGGTTTCATTTTTCTTTTCCATCTCTGGGTTACTTGGTTTTAATTTTGAGTGTCTTTTTAGGTACCCCGACGTCCGTTACCGCATTTCACTTCTTCTTGTTTTTTTTTGTTCCCACATCCCTCCGGTCCGAGTGGTTTCTTCTTTTGGTTGGATTTGCATTACTTTGCATCGTTTGGTTTGGTTTCCCTTAGTCTGGTGTCCGGGGCCTATGTCCTCTGGTGTATCCTCCGGATAGGTTTCGAGTGAGTCCTTAGGTGAGGTTTGCAGTCAACTTTCAGGCGGGGTTCCTGTCATTTTCACTCTTCGGGCTAGTTGTACAGTCATTCTCAGGTGAGGATTCCAATCAATTTTCAGGTAGGTTCCAGTCCATGTTCAGGTAAATTTGTTATAGGTTTCTTCAACTGCTTTTTGTTTCCCATTCGGGGGAATTTCGCGATGCTTATCGATCACGTTTTGTTCGATTGGTTGTTCTTCGCGTTTCCCTTGTGAAATTTTCGTTCTTTTATGTTTCAAAGTTTTTTTGTGGCGTTCTCTGCTAGCGCTTCTTTTTCGATTTTTTGGCGCTCTTTGTGTACGCTTCTGTATTTATTTTTTATTTTTATAAGTCGTTATCTGTTTTTATTTCTCCTTTGTCCCAATTGTGACCCGATGTGTGTTTTTTTTTTTTTTTTGTGTTCCTTTTATATTTTTATTTGCCTTTTTTCTCATATGTTTTTATATTATTTTATTTTTATCTATCTGTTGTTGTGCGTTTTGTCGGTTTTCCCCGTTTAGAGGTAGGTTTTCTGTTTTGATTTGGGTTTTTCATAATTTTCGATTCTTATTTTATTGTTACTGTCGATCGCAGTTTTCGTTCCGTTCTTCAGTTTGCTTCTGATGATGGCCAGTGTAAGCTGGTCGAAACGTGAAGTGAATAAATATCTTTTAAAACACAGTTATTTCCGAAAATTATTTTTCCGTGAGTCATGTTTCAGTTTTAGTGTAAACTTTGTATATTCTATTTTCCAACACTGTTTCATTTTTATCTGTAATGAGTATGGCAATGTCATCTACGAATGTTATTATTTTTATATCATTTGGTAACGTTAATGTGAAGAAATGATTTTCCAGAGGTATGGTCCAAACACTGATCTTTGGGGTAAACCCATAACGATTTTTTTTTTACTGTAAGAACTGTTTATCTGTATGATTGTATGTCTATTATCGAAGTACCGATTTATAATATTTAACAAGCCATTATCTAGTCCTAATTTCTTTATCAGTTTATTTAGGTCAAGGCTATTCGTAAGTAGACAGCATTTTAACGATTTATTTTTAAAACTCTTTATGCTTCGAATAATATTACGTATTGCTAATTCCGATGATCTACCTTGTAATGCACCAAATTGGTTTTTATTATATTTTGCAAATCTTGTAATTTGTTAAGTATACATTTTTCGTATTCGTATATTTTACTAAAGTTTGATATTAAGGAAATGACTCTATACGAGCTGGACGACTCTGGGTCCTTACTGATTTTAGGTAGAATAACCGTCCTCATTATTTTCCACCTTTCCGGAAAATAATTATAATAAAATAATAAATTAATTAACTTGGCTATTATATCAGGATATTTAATATTGAACTTCTTTAAGAATCCGTTTGAGATTTTATTTTTAAAGTTTTTAATTATAGTGCCGATTTCGTCTTTTTGAACACGGTTTTCAACATCATTATTTACTCTTTGAACTTTGAAAGGTTTAGATTCTAAATACATTTTAGAACTTAGTAATTTTACTTTATCATTGTCAGAGTAAGAATTCTTATCTAGTAGGGGTCATCTTTATTTTTACTCATAAATATTTTATACTTTAATCCAAGTACCGATTTGTCACTTATTAGTTTTCTCCAAGATTGCATTTTAGCTACTTTAATTTAATACTTAGATTTTTTAAATTTATTCTTGTACTTATCATAATGCACCGTTTTTAAATTTACGTTCTTACAGTTTCGATATTTCTTATATAATTTATTAACGTTATATTTTAGGTTTCATAGACTTTCATTCCATCAATAGACTGTTGTTTTTTTCTTAATTATGTATGAGTGCTGTAATACGATATTTACGTACCGCTGAAATTCCTCTAACCAATTATCTATAGCGCTTACCGAATTACATGAAACTTTTAAATCTATTTTATATGAAAATTTGGTTATATTTTTCTCTAATTTATGATAATTTATTGCTTTAACATATTCTTTATTACCCTTGTACATTGGTTGAAAATTAAAAAATATATAACTATGGTCACTGCGATTAATTTCATGAGATGCCTTCCAATTACTAATCAGATGTGCGATGTTTAAAGCGATCGTAATGTACTAAATTTTTCCGTTTAAACGTGTATTTATTTTTAATATTTAATACCTTTAAATCATGAATTTGTATTAAATTAAATAATTGTTTCCCTCTAGGGTTATTTACTATATCCCAAGATAAATGTCTTGAGTTTAGGTCACCGAGTAATATAAATTTAATAAAATTATTATTTCTAATATATACATCTAAGAATTGAAAGTATTGATATGACAAATTATTCGACGGTATATGTATATTAATATGAAATATACTTTATCTATTTGAATTACTAACACATTGTATTCATTATGTGTATATATACAGTTTATTGGGGTACCGACACGATAAATAATTTGTAATTTATTATGTATAATCTATAATTGACGGGCACATATTTGCTAGTGAATCTATCGCAAATAAACGAAATATCAATATCTTCCGTAATTATATTGCTTAATAAGATATCTCCTGCTAACTTACAGTGGTTTTTATTGTACTGTAATATTTTACCCATTCTAATTTTTAGACTTTTCTGAAATTATTTGTTTTAGCTATTATTTTCTCTTTTAATTTTATTATTTTAGTAATTTTTATTTTAATTGGTCTATCATTTATGCTTTCGTGTATATATTGCAATTGTGTGATAAGTGCTTCGCTGTTTATCTCTATCTGAAATAGGTCTTTAATGGTTTCAGTTACCTGTTCATTTTTATTTATATTTGTAATTAATAGTAATATTTGTTTATAATTAAAAATTACTTTTTTGTGTTTGAATTTATTCTCGATTGTTTCTCTTATCGTTATTAATGTCTTTTCGAGTAGGTTATCCTGCTCTGTTTTAGTTTTTTTTTGTACCTACTTTTTTTTGCCACTATTTAAAAAGTGCTATTTTCCAAATGTTTATGATCATAATTTGCATCTATTTTTATTTTTATTTTTCTGCTCATCTTGCGAAACAGCCTTTTGTACTTTTGGCTCCTTATCGGTCGCAGCTTCCTGCCTCACATAATCCGCGACTGCTGTGCTGTTCCTTTCGATTTTCTCGGCTGTCTCCCCTTTTTCTTCTGCAATTATTTTCCCCGTTTGTGCTATTAGCAGTTCTTGGTTTTCCATTTCCGTGTCATCAAGTCTGGTTAAACTCGACGCATTCTATAAACAAAAGTTCCCAATCAAATCACTATCATCGTTAGTTTCTGTTGTTGTCGAGTGTTGCCTTTTTCCTAATATGCTTACCTCTTCTAATTGGTTATCGCTATTCTCCTTTCCACGATCTGTACGATATGAGTTATCATCTAAGTTAATATAGATTCTTTTGTTCATCCGCAGATCCTATCTAGGCTATCGTTTCCTAATCAAACGCCTTCCCTCTTTTTCCTCTAGGATTAAAGCTACCTATTGCTCTATTTTTCACAACTGGCATTCCAATTTTATCTTTAATTTCTGTTCATCTTGCCAATTTCTCTCCCTATATTTTCTCCTATGATAAACCTCCGTACTTTTCTCTTAATTATTTCAGTCTCTTACATCCTCCTCATGTATTTCATTTGTCAAGTTCTGCTAAATTCTTTCCTCACTCTATAGTTAGATCTGAATTTCACATAGTTTTAAGCTTTTTGTATCCCAATCATTTCGTTATTTTTACTGATGGGTCTAAGAGGGCTGATGGGGTTGGTGTCGCCTTTGTTTTCCTTCTCACAACTTCTCTGATGCTCTATATTTACTGCTAAATCTGCTGTCATACTTCATGCAATTCTTTTTATCTCTTCCTCTTCTATCCTCTCGGATAAATTTCTTTTAACAGCTGACTCTGAAAGTGTCTTGCAGGCGATTTCTTCTCCCTTGCCGTCGCCCTTTTTTGAACCTTTCATTCTACTTATTCGCAATCTAATTCACGAATTATTCTTGTTCCGCTCGATCCAAATTGATTTATTGTGGATTCCTAGCCATTCTGGAATTGAAGGTAATGAGGTGTCTGATTCTTTGGCTCGCTCAGGAGCTTCCAATGGACATCCTCTTCATAAATTTTCCGCTCACAATATTAATCATATTTCCAAACAGTTTCACCTTAGATTATGGAAGGACATTTATTTTTCTCTTTTCTCAAACCCGAATTCTTTTTTCCGTTCAGCTCTTACTTTCTTTGACCAGATGGTTCGACATGTTTTCTTCCCTTTGTCGTCCCCTGATCACCGCTATATGTCGTCTTCGTTTCGGTCATACCTTTCTCCCTTCGTCACTTTATCGTTTTTCTCTCGTCTCTTCTCCGCGGTGCCCTCTTTACCCAGAGGAGTCCTTTTTTCTGTGTGATATCAATCACGTCTTCTTCGAATGTTACTCACTCTCTTCAGAACGTTCTCTCTTTTATTCTCGGCTTTTGGATCTCCGTCTTCCTACTCCATACAATGACTCTTATCTTCTCTCATTTCCTTCCTTGTCAGTTGTTCCTATTCTAGCTTCTTTCATTCATTCAATCTCGCACCAGATTGAAATCTAATATGTTATTCTCCCTTTGAGCTATTACTTATATTCCTTGGTTGATTGGGCTGTTGCTCTTCGTTGGCGTACCCATAAAAAGAAAAGAAAAAGATCCTCTAAATTTTTCACCTTCGTACGTAATATCGATATACTCTGGAGTTATCGTGCTTTCATTTAAACTATTTGGTTCTTATACTAAGACATATATCTGCCGTCTGAAACTTAATACATGTTTGTATTCATCCGAATGCAAACCTGCCCTAATAAAAGTTATTGTTAAAATAGTTTTTATGTTCAGTTTATTTAATTCGTTTTCTAACACCGAATTTGGTATATGTCTCATTTGATAAAACGATTCTTCTCGCTGGATTTATAAGTTTCCGTATTTGCATTTCAGTATTGCCGATTTCAATAGCTTACTGTGCTCCTTTCTTAATTTATCTACCAGTTCTTCATTTTTTAAATAAATACAGATTCTGTTATTAGATATTCTGGAAGCGAATAGAATTGTATTCGCTCCGACAAGTTGCCCAACTGTAATTATGTAATCTTTAATTTTTGTTTCGTTTATGGCATGAATTATAATAGCTTGCTTTCTGGTTGGAAATTTTTGATGTAAAATCTCACTATAATTAAAAGATTTTGTATGTTGTTGTGATGGCCCCTGCTGAGCCATCGTATGTTTCTATTACTTATAACTTCGTTATTCTACTCTTATCGATGTTGTAAGCGATTAAGAAAATAAATATATTCCTTATCTCACCCAATTTATCCATGTACCGCCGTGTCGGTATTATATCGCTGATAACCCTTTGATAAACTAAACGCGAACAAAACAACCGTTAAATCTACTATAACTTTTGCTTCTCATGTAAGTTTCTCAGTAATTTTCATAAATTTTATTTATTCTTCTCTTTTTTTTTCAATTTTTTTTTTTGGCACATCAACAGTGGAACTTACCCAACGCAGAGAATTGTACATTATATAAAGAAATGATTAGAAATTGAGGAGACAAAGAAGGCTAACAAATGAACTATATTGAGAGAAGCGAATGCAAGAATGGCGTGGACACTATAAGGAGTGAGGAGGCCAAGGCGAGGATTAGAATACAGGGTATCACGTTCAGAGGAAATAAAGGGGCATTCGAATAAGACAGATTCTCATTGCAGGTATAATTGAACTCTGAAGGGTCATTAGGACGCAAAGGTGATTGAACAAGAGAAAAACGGAAACGAGAAGCCGGAAGCATTCTATGATCGAACCGCAGGCGAACCATAGAGGAAATAATCGAACGGCTACGGTAAAAAGATTAAACCAGGGAAGAGAGGAAGGAAAGAGCTGTATAGAAAGGTAATTTGATTGAGAATTGAAAAAGAATGAAGGGTAGATTCGGCCCAGAAATTGTGATGGGAACGATAAGTGAGGTAGTAGAGAATTTGAGCAGGAAATCTACTAATGAATAAACCATTGATTGCCGCCGAACGTGCCAACGAGTCAACCAACTCGTTGCCAGGAATGCCGCAAAGACTAGGAATCCATAGTAGATCGATTACGATAGAACGGAATGCAAATAAATTAGAAATTAATGTCATTCTGCCCTTCAAATAGTATACTTGAGCTAAATTATGACTTCAATTTATTACTATTTTTATTACTTATTATTTAAATGCATTATTTGCTTTATTAGTTTGTTATACTGTGTACTTATATTTATATATGATGTAAAATCTGAATCTCTAAAAAGAAATTATTTCTACATGTATTATTGAAATTAACAAAAAGAGATTATTTTTACATGTTATGAAAAATTATTACCGCTCACATGCGGGATTATTTGGAAAGTAATAGAAATTTTTATTGATCCACAAACGCGTGGAACTATTTATTTTGAAACTAACTGAAATTTGTATTTACTGCTCACACACATTATTACAAGTATTTACCTTTGAAATAGCAGAAATTTTATACTTTTAATTTTTTCTAAAATATTTTCATTACATTATTTTCAATTTATAATTTGTTTCCTTTAACACGGGTACTTGGTTAAATATTGATTTCCCTTGAAGTGTCTTCAAGAAAAAATTATTTCATATTTGGCGATAAAGCCTGCAAGCAATGGGATATATTAAAATACTGCGAATCTGAACAGTAAGTTGCATCATAATATATTTTAGACAGCTCTCAAATGTTTCTAAAATATTTTTGTGTTGGTGAGTATTTAAAATCATTTCACTCGCGTTTAATATACAAATATTATATTTCAAGCTTATAAAATCAAATTTAATTTTTAAATTTATTACTATGTAAAACTTTTCATTCGCCATTTCATACATACAACAGTAACTTTACCATCTCAGAATTAAATTTCCAACTCAACTACCACACATCCAACATTGCTCCTGGCCCCGACTGTATCCACCCGTACATGCTAAAGTATCTCCCAATTTCCGGCAAACATTTTCTCCTACATATATTCAACCAAATCTGGAATTCCGGAAACATTCCGGCACAATGGAAATCAGCCAATATCATTCCAATACTAAAGGAAAATAAAGATCCTACTCTTCCCGAAAGTTACCGTCCTATTTCATTGCTTAGTGTCATTTCCAAAACGCTGGAGAAGATGGTTAATAGGCGCCTCATGTTTTTCCTAGAACAAAAATGTCTTCTATCTCCTAACCAAGCCGGCGGGCGAGAGGCAAGATCGACAGTCAGCCAGCTACTTAGCCTGCAAAGGCAGATTTTATCGGCGTTTCATCGCCAACAGCACCTCTACACAGTATTTTTCGATTTAGAAAAAGCATTTGACCGCCTGTGGCGTCATGGCTTATTACTAAAACAGCGAACGGCGGGAATCGCCGGAAAATTGGATAAATACCTACACAGCTTCTTAGACAATAGAACGATCCAAGTTACGACTGGTTCGTCAACGTCTGAACTGATGCTGTTGGAAAATGGTGTACCACAAGGCTCTGCTTTAAGCGCAACCTTGTTCATATATTATATCAATGACATAACTGACTGTCTTGCCACCCCAGTAACGTCCCGGCTCTACGTTGATGACCTGAATATATCCTTATCGTCCAACCATCCTATAAACGCTCAAAATATCCTCCAAAAATCCATCAAAAATTTACAGAAGTGGTCCAATGATAACGGTCTGACCTTTTCCTTAACAAAAACAATATGTGTTGATTTCCACAGGGGACGCCAAAACCCACTTCCCAGCGTATTCCTGAGTCTAAATGGTTTTCCTATCCCAAATCGCCCATCAGTCAAGTTTCTAGGCCTAATATTTGATAAAAAACTTTCCTGGCGCTCTCACATAGCTGAGCTCAAAACCAAATGCCTAAAATCCTTGTCTATCCTGAAATATCTATCAAATTACAAGTACAATATAAACCCAAAATTACTTCTTACAATTTACAGATCGATTATCCTTTCACGAATAAATTACGGGTGCCAGGTGTACTCCTCAGCCGCTAAAAGTGTGCTAAGATCCTTAGATCCTATACATTCTGCTGCCCTCCGATCTATCCTTTCTGCTCATTCCTCTTCTCCGGTTATAAGTTTGTATGCACTGGCAGGTTGTCCCCCGCTGACCTACTATAGGAAGTACTATAACTTTAAAGAATTGAGCACCCTCCTTAGTAGTACCAAAACCCCGACAATATCTCCTAATATGAGGTTTGGGAATGACCCAGTGCCCGAACTTTTTTCGGTTATGGGTCGTTTCCAAATCTTTTCAATCCCAAGAACTCTGCCAGACTTCGCAGCAACCGCACCACTTTGGAGTCAGCCAATCACAAACATCAACATATCGCTGACAAAATTTAACAAATCACAATACTCCCCAAACATAGCACAGATAGCAACAAATATCATAGCGAGCTACACAGACCATGCATGCCTCTACACAGATGGAGTGAAGGCAATAGGTTATCAGTCACCGGCGGCATGCTCCTTCGAAGTCTCCGGGGCAGCCGAGTCAGTTAGATTGTACGATTGCTGTACAGCACTGGACGCTGAAATATATATGCGAGGGTCTTTTGTATCCAACACTACACCGATAGCAGCCTCCAGTCCCAAAATGCCCTACTCATAACTGACTCTCTAAACTCCTTTCAACTTATCTCAGAGATTAAATCTAACAACCCTTTGATAAAGAAGGTCCATTACCTATTATACAGGTTATCACATTTAAACTCCGAAATGTCCTTCCTATGGGTGCCGGCTCATGTTGGGATTCCAGGCAATAAGCGTGTCAATCGAGCAGCTCAGGCGACATTGTTCTCTCCAATGCCATATAACCCCCTCTTCCCCGTACATTAGCTCATTTGTTTATGCAGCAAACTGGAGAAGAATGGCAACAGGAATGGAGATCTTCAAGTACGTTTCTCCGAAGCATAAAAACAACCACGGAGCCTTGGTGGCCCACAGACGAAGTTTCCCGCAGAGATTTTTCTGTCCTGAATCGTCTCCGAATAGGACATACAACCCTCTCGCACGGCTACATATTCACGAGCCAGGTACCCCCAAATGTCTGCCCCTTTTGTAGTCAACCGAGCGCCCCATCCACCTATCACCTACTTCTCGAATGTCCCTCTTTTGCAGTACCACGATCCATGCACTTCACCACTTCCTCTAGTTCTACGATACTGTCAAACGCTCCGCCCGCGGTCGCAGCTGTATTAGCTTACATGCGGAGCAGTGATCTGTACTATCGCGTTTAATCCCCTTAAGTAGGCTCCATGTGCTGTAATAGCCCCAGTAGTTAAACACGGCACATGGAAACCCTCATAACAATCTTATAAAAAAAAATTCGCCATTTCATAAATTTTTCTTCTTTACCTTTATATTACAAATCATTTTTATTATTGGATATCAATTTTAAACAAATTTTTAGTTGTAATATTAATATATATTGAATATTATATCTTGCAGACTCTACACGATTGATCACATTTTTCTTTTTTTACATTGTCTGATAATTTATTTTTTTATTTTTCATGCTATTCATATTTTCGAATTTTTTTACCGTTCTCTGCAAATTATCATTTTTCACACATTTTATTATTCCAATTTGCAGATGTGGTAAATTTTTATTTACTCATATTTTATTATGTATGTGTTTAAATAAATTAATATTATTGTGTTTGTGTACTTTTTTTCTTTACATATCTGTTCTATGAAACAAAATACTATTATAAAGTCTTTTTGAATTTTTATTTATTTACAAAATTTTTAAAATACATGATCGGTTACAACGAATTTTAAAAATCAATTTTTATATTTAGGTTATTTTTTGGCTATTTCATTTAACAAAACTATTTATTTATTTATTCAAAAATTAATATTTTGAAAAAAAGATTTATTAAAAAAAAAAAATCACTTTATCAAGGTGTTTGATAAATAGGGTTTTTCAAAAATTGATACAAATTGAAGGGAAGTATGTAATTCTGTACATGAAACTATATTTTGTTAGTGGACATATTATATATTCCTTATTATTTTATATTATTATATGCAATGATATACCACTTTATTTGTTTATTTAATATATACATATCATAACATGTACCTTAAATAAAATTATATTCTAATATATGCGAGCATATAAATAAAAATAAGTTGGTTGGGTTCTTAACAGTTTATAATGAGTTTACTTATTTCATAAATCAATTTTAAAGGGGGAGAATGAATAAAGTCCATTTCTTCATTATAGAAAAATAAATATTTTCATTTTCAATCAAATTATCCTTTAAAATTTAAATTTAAATAAATATAATTTCTTCATTTAAAATAGTATAAACGCTCCTTGCAGTATTGAATTTTCTTTAGGATAATAAAGTTTGTGTTACATTTGATTTAGTTTGTTGCTGATCCTAATCACATCATATTGACCTCATTTTCTTTCCCTGCGTCTGATTGCTCACTTAAAATTCGGTTCCGCACTAGATCTGTTTTCGAACAGTACAAAAAGAAACTCGGAATGTACTGGATTATAATCAATAACCAAAGAATATGCAATATTAGAAAGTTCTTCAAAAAGTGAAAGTTACAGTTATAAATTTGATTTCTGAAGAAATAAACAAAGGGGAAAAATGCAGTGTAATATTGCACTATATGTTTCATTGTGATACTGCAATTATCAGAAGTAAACTTCTATCTTCCATCCCTACAGAATTTCCTGGTTGAGGGTAATAATTTCAGTGGGTGGTTTGATAATTATGTATATGTAATAAACGAATGTGTTGATAAATTTGAACGTGCATGGTTCAGATTGGACTATTGATAAAATTATTTATTTCAAACTAAAATATTCCAATCTTATTTTACGATCGTCCTTTTCAAATATTTACTAGGAAAACGTGATAAACGTTAAAAACAAAGACGAATTTTGCTTCAAATATGCAATGCTTGTGAAATTTATAAAACAGAACCTTAAGCATGCATTTGAGTATGAAAACAAGTGCGAGCTTGACACAAAATACGATTGGTCGGATATTTCATTCTCAACCAGTCTCGATGACATCATGCAGTTTGAGAAAAACAATTACCACTTATCACTAAGCATTTACGCTTTCAACGATAACAACATTATGTAACCAGTTAGAATTGCAACGGAAGAACAGTTGGACCATACATATCTGGTGCTAATTCAAAATGAAGAGAAGCGACATTCTTGTTTCATCAAAGATCTTAAAATGGTCGTCTGGTCACAGATTACTAAGAATCATCAGTGTATATATATATGTGTAGATGATGATTGTGACATGTCACCTCTTCAGCAAAGGTTAAAGACCACAAAAAAATATTTTTTGTAAAATTCCTCCGTTGCTATTGAGATATTTAGATGTGGGGAAAGCAACTTTAAATTTGATAAATTCAGACAAGAGCAGAGGGTCATTCGTTACCTGTGCTAATTTTGAGTGTTTTATTCCGGTTGGAGATGATGATGATGATGACGCTAATAACAAAGATGAAGAAGAACAAGATACTGGTAAAGACGAGGGAAATGAAGAAAAACAAGTACATGCCAGGCAGATACAATTTGAACAATCATGTACATATAAAATTAAAACTTACAAGCACATGCCTATTATATCTTTCCTGCCAGAGCAATGACTCTATCATAGTCCTAAACGGCTAAAATTTTTATCGGTAATTTCTTTAAAGATGCGCAAGAGACATTTGATAATTATAAAATGAATACACCTATTCATTTATTGGATAGCAATAAGGTTGCGTTTGCAAATGCTGTGCAAAATATGTCAATGTTTATGATAAAGTGTGGGATCGCGATAATTTTTTAGGGAAATATCGCAGTGCCGCCCAAGAGCATATAGCAGCCAATACCCGTGACGCCAACTTATTCCCAATTTTCTGACAAAAAGAGTATTTCCCTTATAAGTATTGCGCTGATTCATTAAAACTTGAAGAGTAAGGATTACCTTCCTTATCAGCTTTCTACAGTTTTTTTGAAAAGTATGTATTTGTTTTTTATTACATACATTTCTTTTGTACCACTAAAACGCTTGTCAACGAATTATTCAAAACTTTACATACACATATACAACTTTGTGTAATACTTACTAACTACTACATCTTAATCTATCTTTTTACTTATCGATAATTAATAATCTATTTACTATTCTTTTATAATTGATGTATTTTTTCTTTACTTTTTTCATTGCACCTTGTCATTTATTTTATGTTTATTATTTTTTTTACATTTCCTTCTTCCTGAAGCCATTCCTTTATTTTTCTTTTTCTTTCCCTTACTTTTTCTCTTTTCTATTATTTCCTTGGGTATTTTATTTAACATCTGAGTTATAATATATTTATCCATTTGCTCCCCCATCTTTGTTCTTGCTAACGGCAGTTGGTACGTAAGTTTTTCCACAACTCGTATTCTGTTTTTATTTTTTCCTCCAATTCGATTTTCTTTTCTGTTGATAAGTATTCCCATATCTTCAGTAATAAGTGCTCATTATGTCTTTTTTTTTTTAATTATTTCACTTTCAGTTTCTCCTTTATGATTTTCTATTAATTTCAAGCATTTAATTTGCTGTTTATTTATTTTCCCCGAGTATACTTTTCTCATCATTATGCTTGAATTCCATATCTGATCCTCGACTCTACTAGCGCATAATAAACTGCTTTTAATGTTTCGTGTGTTGTATATTTCTTTAATGTATATAAAGCTGGTAAAACTGCTTTTATTTTCTTTACAATGTATTCCATACGTACGTCCCCCATCTTAAGTGTTGGTCCATCATTATTCCCAAATATTTGTACTGAGTTACTATCTCTAACTTCCGACAGTTTTTCATTTCACATTCGTGTCCCCATGGAGTATACACATTCACTTGAGTGCATTATTATGTTTGGACAATACAAATCGCAACTGTCTTTTTTTTCCATATAGTATCATTGCTTTAGTCTCTTTTACATTAATTCTTAGATTTTTATCGTGTATCCATTTACTTATTGTTATTAACTCTTTTTGTATCCTTATTTCTGCCTCTTTAAAATCTTTATGTGACGTAACTATTGCTACATAATCTGCAAACGAGACTACCTCACTGTAACTCAATTCCTTAGATAGACCATTTGTATATATAAATAAACAGTATTTGTGCCAAGTTTTTACCCTGCTGTACTCCTACATATTCATCTCCTCTTCACTTTACACATTTAAAATATTTACATTTGTTTTCCTCTTTTAAAACAATTTTTTTAAATTACTCGTTATTCATATTTCCTCTAATGGCGTTTATGAGTATTTTATGATCAACCATTTCAAAAACTCTAGTAAAATCTATAAACGTTATCAACACCTTCTTTCCCTTTTCAAAGTTATCTTTTATTTTTTTGGTAAGCTCACCGATTGCTTTCGATGTGGATTTTCCCTTTATTGCGTTTTGTAAATTTTCCTATTGTCTTGTAAATACTTCATTAAATCATTTGCTACATACTTCTTTAATATTGTTGCAATCACGTTGCTTACAACAACTGGCCTATAGTTTTCATATTCGCTATGTTTCCCTTTTTTACATATTGGTTTCGTTCTCAATTTTTTTCCATATTTTCCTTTAATTAGTTTAGTAGTTTCCTTCACTATATATATTTTTACTGTTTTTATATCTTTTATTTTTATTCCATCGATTCTGGTGGCTTTTGTTTCCTTTAGTACATCAATTATTTTCCTTTCCTGTTTTACATTTGTTTTAGACACCATACATGTTTACTTTTACTTCATCTTCTTCTCTTTTTTCTAATAGTACTTCATTACATTTGTGTTCTAGTTTTTTTATGCCATTTTTGAATTCTTCACTGAATTTGTCTGCAGTTTCTCTTGCTTCTTGTTCCTTACCAAAGCATTTATTTATGGTTTCATCTACTCCCAGGCTCTTTTGTTTTCCTATAATCTTGTTTAGATTTAACCAAGTTTTCCTGATATCCCCCTGTGCTACTTTAAAACTTTCCCTAAAAAACATATCTTTTTGCCGTCTTATTGCTGCATTCACTTGATATCTTAATTTATTGTATTTTCTTCTTAATTCAATATTTTGATTATTCTTTTTTACTTTTTGCTACAATTCGTTTCCTCTTTTTAATCATTATAATTATTTTTGGCGTCATCCATTCTTTCTTCCATTGTATTTTCCTTTCACGTAACGTATTTTTTGTTTGCTTACATTCTTTATATACTTTTTCAGATTTTTCTTTTATGTTTTCATATAAATTTTTCGGGTGCAAATTATCTAATTTTCCCTCCCACTTTGTGAGTTTTAATATGTTTTTTACTTTATTTTCTACAAAAAACATTGATAAAATCAACCTCGGGCAGGAAGCTTACCAGCACATTCAAAATGTGTAGAATACTGTAACAGTGAGAAATTTTGGAGGAATATTCTGGTGAATATTTATAGTCGGAGGTTTTACTATTAGCTTGCAAAATTTCAGGACGCAATGTGATAAAATATATATGGATTACACCCAGCATGACTGTATACTGTTCCTAGATACAGTTTTCAACACAATATTAAAAGTAATAGGAGTTAAGTTGGATCTGTTAATGAATTACGAAATGTGTAGCTTAAACAAAACGAAATAAAGGTGGTGTGTGCAGTAGTTCCCTGCAAGATGTACTTAGATTATTGGAAGGGGAGGAGATGAAGAACATAGCCCCGCCACCGACCGAGTTGTATGTGAAGTTGTCTGTAGTAACAATGAAGAAAGGATAAAAGGACGAGCTTATAAAAGCAGAAAAACGTAAATACTGTTCTATACAAATATGTTGTTAGATATAACTTAAAATAATACATGGTGTAAATTAAGCATGCCAAAAAGGCCACGCCGCTCAAGCAGATCGACATTATCGGGTTAACGGTTGAATTAGTGTGTGGAGAAGGCTACTGATTACATAAAGTAAATTTAAGGAGCGCAGCTCCTTTAAGATTACTCCAGGAAGACCGCATGGTTAATCAAGGGTAGGGGTTGTATAGAATGAAAACATATTATAAGCTTTACGAATGCTGGAGAAGGCAGGACATTCAAATCAAAAATATTTAACATCATCAGTAACACCCGATGAATACAGAATACAAGAAGGAGTATCAGCAAGCTTAAACCTAAATAAATAGGATTGGAACTTGCCATGCCCAGATAATACTTGCGAATTGAAAAAATTGATCTTCATATCTTTAATTTTTAGACGTAATGAAACATCTGGCAGAAACTCAAAAGTTTTTCTGTCAGTGGGTTGATATCCGATCGTCTTTGCCACTCGGAAATAATTAGTTCAACGACGAGTTTCTTAAAAAGTTTATTAGAAATGGGCTGCTGAATTCTTAGAAAATGGAAGTAATGTATTGGATAACACGAGGGATAGCTGTAGACTCCGCGGTGAATATGAAGCAGAAGGAAGACAGTTTATAAGATTCAAAATAGTTGAATGACGGACCAAAAAGGCATCTCCCGTAACGTTCAATATCCTAGAGCCATCAGTAAAGATAACAATGTGGAAAAGAAATAAGGGTTGAATGACTATATTCTTGTCCGACTACATGAGTCGGCAGGTTTTTGTGAAAAGCAGAAAGAGAGTATATCTTAGGAGGATGCAGAGAATTGGAATAATTAAACGTAAAGTAAAGGAGTTCGTTAAAAGAGAAAACGTAAGGAGCTTTAGATATATGAAAATAGCGGTCTAGTGGTGTACTGTGCACAGTTAACGTTCACACATATATTCAAGTTCAAGATATATGAAAAAGAATAGGTATTTTTCAAGGAGAGAAGCGCTAAATATGTGCTAATGGAAATATAAGAATTAATAAAAATCGACGAGGAAATAGGAAGTTGCTTTATCAAGAAACTATAGCCAAGATAAAATTAACGAATATATAGAGGAACCATATTGGTTTCTGAAATAACTGCAGGCGTGGGAAACGACTTAAAAGCTCCAAAGCACCGGCGCATACAAAGGTTCTGCACACGATCTAATTTTGGAAGAGCTGTGTTGGGAGCACTGCTGTACAAGAAGGTACAGTAATCTAACTTCGAACCGTATAATAGAAAACTATAGACCCAAAAAAATATTATTAAAGGAAATAGAAACTTCGGGTGATGAAAACGGTAATAATGACTATTAATATTAGTATAAAGAATCCTGAAGTTAAGAAAATTAATAATATTTAATAAAAAATAATGTTTTTAATTTTGCTTCATTAAGTAAAATTAATGCAAAAGAAAACTCTCAAGAAATTACGGTTAATATTTATAAAGAATCTATTTTAAGAAATATTTTATGAATAAACTAACAGCTCTAAGTCTTCGTTAGGCTGCTTCTCACCCATCAAGATATCTGAATAAGGTGTGAAGAATCCGGGGAGTCCCAAACTCGGAGGAACTTTATCAATATCGTTGCGTGGAACATCAGATTGTAAAATCGGAAAACTTGTAAGCATAATATCGGAAGCTAAAAGATTGAACATCGATGTACTAGGGATAAATAAAACTAGATAGACGAGAAATGGATGAATGAAAGCAGATAAAAATTAGGTAATAGTATATACCGGGAAAGACAGGAAAGAACACAGAGTAGAAGTGCTAATAAGCACCGAAATAAGAGATGAAATATGCGCAGTTATCTGAAAATCAGAGAGAATACTTTTTGCAAGATCCGAAACCAAGCCTAAACTAATTTTAATAATCCAAGTCAACGCGCTAACTGTAGAAATAAAATGGTTCAAAGACAAAATGGGAAAAATTCTAGCATAGATGGGATGCCGAATGTATGTGGACCATATGGAAGAATGCGGACATAAAAGCGATGAGAAACTCCATACTAACCAGAAATAAGAAAAATTAATACTATAAGCCATGGGTAACGCAAGGAATATTATATCTAACGCATGGAAAGAAAAATAAAGAGCAAATTCGGTTAAAAATCGTAAAAATTTAAATAAAAGTATAGTGAGAAAATGTATAGATGCGGAAAGCAAATGATGCGATAAAAAATGCGAAGAAAACAAAGGATTGAAAGCACTGAGAGCTACATAACAAAATCAGACAGACAATGGATATTCACAAGAAGAAAAGAAGCAGAATAGTACATATGGTAAGGATAGAAAATATTGTTTAAATAACAAAGAAACGCAAGAAGCGTGAATAAACTACACACAAGAACTTCACGGTAACGAATCACGGCCAGCTTTAGTAGACAGTATTACGTAAGAAGCAACACCAAAGATAGAAATGTGGAATCCAAGAAACGATATCGAGAAGCTCAGAAAATTTAAAGCCATGGGAGAAGACTCCATTTCTGTTGATTGGCTGAACATCTTACATCAAGTTATGAAAAAAAGATGCTGAAAATCATCTACTTATGAGATTACAGTGAGATTACATTAACTGAGGACTTTAAAGCTGTACATTTTGTACCAGTACCAAAGAAAAGAAACTCGTAAGCACACTTAGAATACAAAACCACTGTATTGATGAGTCATACGTTAGGCTATTACTACCGATAATGAACACTTAAAATCGAATGGAAAAAGAATTTAAGTTAGACTTAGTATGGTTTTGCAGTCAAAAAGAAAACCAGAGATGCGATTGCTCTGCTAAAAATTCTAATAAAGGAGAACCGTGAATGCACAAATAGAGAAACTGTTGCATACTTCACAGACTATAAAAAATCGTTTGATCGCGTAGAAATCCTGAAGAAGCACGTGTTTTGTTCTTTGAGGGTCGAGTTTATCTTATGTTATTTTATTTTGAGATACGTCCGTGAAATATTTCTATCGCCATACGTAAAGTCGAGCGATGCTTTCCGGTTCGGTTAAGGACTAGAGCTCACGTTAATTAAGTATTCGTAAGGTCGATACTCGGCCGAGGCCGGTTAGATTGATTCGTTTTCTCGACTAAACGTCATGTTCGTTTTTCTGAATTATAAGCCGCTGGGGCAACAAGTGTGAGCGTGTGTATGGTTTCTCGACACAGCATTTTCCATTTATTATTGCACTGTTACGTTCTTTCCTTGGTGTTAAAGAAAAAAAAACAAAAAACGTCATTACAGAGTCGGTAGATGCGTTTTGTGAACTCTTGCACCGCTGGACTCCTGATTGTTTTCGCTAGATTTTTGTTTCTATTATTTCAGACAGTTTCTCTTTCCTTTGGTATTGCTTATTCTTATTATTTCACTGTTGCCGGGTGGCATGCGCCCTTGGAAAACACGCAGGATAGTTTTGTCGCTTTCGAAGGACAGAAACCAGATTGGTTGATGGAGCGACTTGGATCTGTCGATGAACACCTGTGTGGTGTATTTTGCCTGTTTTTTTTTGTGGTCTGTTGGGTGGTTTGCGCCCTTGGAAGATACACAAGGTAGTTCTGGTACCTTAAAGGTTCAGGGACTGATGATTTTGTCGTTGGTACCAAGGGGTCCCTTCTCAGTTTTGCTTTTATATATATTTTTTTTTTTTTGAATCCAAGGGGCATCTGATAGGCCAATTTGGGGACCCGCAGTGCTACACTGAAGTCGCCACACCTCGAGGTAATAGCAGTGAACCCTCATGTAAACGAAGCCAGGGGATTCTTTTTTGGTTTTAAAGGGGGATTTCTTGTCTATTTTCTCTATCCAGTAGGCCAGTTGGGGTTCCTACGTGTCGTATATGTACTGAGCGCACCCCTTCCGGCCCAGGGTTATTTTATTGCTATATATTTCTATTTTTTATGGTGGCTCAATGATATACTGCCCGTGAATTGTTGTCAGGGGTGTGTCTGTGTTTTCTTATTTTATTTGGTTAATAGTTTTTCCTTCCATGTACCGTTCGTATTGTTTACAGATGTTAAATTGAAATTTCTTGGAATCTCCAGATTCTTTAATGAGCTATCAGGTGTTACACTGTTTTTCGACGTTTTATTTTTTATTTTTGGGAGATTAGTATGTGTGTGTGTGTTGTCCCAGTGCTGAGACGGAGTTAGGGAGCTCTGTGTGCGATATGAATAGATGGGATTAAGAAACGATGTCTAAGGCTCTGTGGTATGACAGTGGCAGTCCGAATTCATCAACTCTTGATTACTTAAGTTCTTATCTAAAACATTCATTTTGGATGAAAATAAGGGCGAGATAATTAATTCGAATTCGGTATTTACAGCGCTATCTCGCGATGATATCGAGCTAGAAACTGTTTTTCGGTTAAAATCATTTAATTTGCGATCTCTCGGCATCATCGTACTTTTCGTTGTCAGCGGAAAATACGGTCTGGGACGCTTACACATCAGTCGCCGACTATCGTCTATTGTGTTACCATTGTTATATGATCCACGCCGATGCGCATAAGGTATCTAGTCTGCGCTTGTCGATGTAAGCCGTTTGTTGGATTTTTATGTATTTTTTATTGTTCATCGTAAATTAGAACGCGAGTAATTTGCTCGCTAATTCGCGAATAAAATAAAAGTACAAAAAAGTTATATTATATTTCCGCTTGCGTTTAGTGTGGTAACACTCAGCCCGTGTCGAGGTGATACTCTTCTGACAGAAGTCTCGCGTCTACGTTTCCCTTACGGGTTATGTTTTTTAAGATATTATTAAGTTAAAAAAGCCTAATGCTCATCAGTTACTAATTCGTTGTTGATTTCGATCGCCCAAAAATACCGGGACTTCAAATTTTTGGGGTACCGGGTTAGGAACTTGAAGAAAACATCGCAAGAGAGAAACGAAAAATGTAAAAAATCCATTTCACTGGAGACGTAAAAAGGAAAATTCATTTTACTCGAAACCCGAATAGGATTGGAACTGGTTAATTTCACAATTTGTTTCACTATGTAACAAACAAAATGAAAGAAATAGTGGTATAAAACCAGCCCCCCACCCCGCATTACAAAACAGAATATAAAGAAAATTTTCAAAGTTAAGAAATCTTATTGCGTATTTATACAAAATGAGTATGAAATGAGAAATAAATGTAGAAGTATATTTAAATCAGTTAAATACACGTATGTAAAAGGGAAATTTAAAGGACAGCGAAATTTAAAGAAGAAAATAAGAGTATAGAGGAATACTCAGTCACGTTAAGACAGAAACTAAATGTAGATAGTGAACGGTATAGGATATGTAAAAACCTCTGAAAGAATAAATCAAAATAAGTTGCTTGAAAGAAATCAAAAAGAATTTGCTATAAATATATGTGAACAGCCAAACAATAAATTAGAACAATCTATTATAGGTGAAGTCAAAAGTAAGCGAAAGACAGCAGACGCATAATGAGAATGCAGAGGAAATACAAAAGAAAAAGGACTATCGGAAAAAATTAGACAAACGAGACTGATAACCCTAATCGAGGAAGTACAACGTTGAACAGGATCGGGCCAGATAGAGTTGCCCTAGCAGCCAAGTTAACACGCTCATTGTCGGGAACCGCAACATGGCCAAGGACCCATAAGAATGTGACATACACCCTCAGATCGTGAAAATTGGAATAGGAGGTTTTTTATTTTAATTAGTAGCGAGTCGCAACTGTCTGGGCTCCGGATGGCCTTGATAGATTGAAGTGAGTCGGTAATGGCTATTTTGAGACGCCGGGCTGGACGAATATATCTCAAGATAAAGCAGTATCCTAAACATTGTTACATGATTAAACCTGTTGTTAGACATATTTGTTTGCATAACATTATTAATTATTTCTTAAAAACCGAATGAACTAAAACTAATCAGTGGGAATTTTTTTTTGTCTTGATCGATGAAGTCGTGTGTTCTCGCGTTTATTTCACTGCTCATTTTGTGTATGTGTTAGCTTATATTTTATTTTTTTCATCTGTTAATTCTTAAAAACTACCTGCTATCAAATTCGGGTATTACTAATCTGTTAATTTTTTTTTTTTTTTTTTTTTTTTTCGTGTGTTTAAATGTTATCTTTGCACATTACGAGTTTTATGCTTGTAGATACGCAATCATAATTAAGTTCACTTTAGTTCGCTATATAAAACATTGACCGAACCAGTTGCTGACGTGTAAGTAAAATAATAATTTAATATAATTGTCGCGTACTTTTGCATTGGCCATGATCACAGCCAATTTCGCAATTCCAGATCAACGTTAGATCAAGTTCTCTCTTTATACAAAATTCAGCATTGGAGAGCTTTGCTAAAAAGCAACACCTTCTTGCTGTTTTTTTCGACTGCAAAAAATCTTTTGACACTACTTGGAAGCACAACATTTTAGTAACCCTGCTTGATTGGAAAATCAAAGGAACCATGGCCCACTTTGATACTGCCTTTGTATAGTCACAGCCCTATAAAATTCTTACGAAGTAATTCAATTCTCACCTTCAAAAACTACTGTGGAACTCGTCACTGTCAACACCAAATCTCTGTACACATAAATAACAATCCGATAATCTCAAGTAAATCAATTAAATATCTTGGTGTGGTATTTGACGAAACTCTCACTTGGAAGTCCCTGAAGCAAATTTGCACCAACAAATTAAACCTCATGAAGAAGTTACCTCTTACGACTTATGGCGCAGATAGATTATCACTCCTACATATCTACAGAGCTATCATCAGAGCAAAATTAGACTACGGAGCAGCAATCTATGGCACAGCATGATCCAGTATCACAAATTCACTGGACTCTCTCCATTACAATGCAATACGAATTGCCACTTTTCAAACAAGCTCAACAATCAGCCTCTTATGTGATGCAGAAGAATGGCCGCTAAACCGTAGGAGGCAATATTTAGCTATAACCACATTAGTGCACTTAAAAATTGGAAAAAACTTGCCAGTTAAAGCGCATACTGTCATACCAGTAGCTGCTCCACATGCTAATTAAGTCTTCCGTATCTTTACCCAAAACATCCTTGAATCCTTAAATCTTTCTCAATCGCTATCATTTTCCAGCAACCTCCCTCTTAACCTCTTGTGGATAGAATACATTGTTACCGGTATTCCATCAACGAATATATATAAGAAACGTATAAAAATGGCGCTTCGTCAGAAATGGTCTAAAATTTGGACAGATATACCACTCACAAACCAACTACGTCGTATCCGTGACTATACCATCCCCTGGCGTAAACACAGACGTGTGGAGGTGTTCCTAGCCAGAGTCAGAATTGGACATACGAAAGTTACACACGTCTTGAAAAACACAACCGCCGGAGTGCGAGGAATGCGGCTGCCGTCTGTCTATTGAACATCTCCTGCTCACTTGTAAATACAATGTAAATATACCCTATCGAGACCTTGCTGAAGCGCTAGCAGATGAAGAGGATTGTAGCCATCAAGTATGTAGGATTTTACAGAATATGCGACATGTATCATTTAATATAAATATAATAATGTACCTTATGTATCCGTAAAATAATATAGTTCCTAATTTTAGTGCGCTTTACAAATAAATAAATAAAAAAAAAAAAAAATCAGTGGAAGTTTTTCAATAATACAATTGTATGTAGCCCCAATTTCGAAAGTGTTATCATTTTAACAGCCTGAAACAACATTGGTATTTGTAGCAGGAATAAGATAAACGAGCCGGTATAGCCTTTACTTTAGACTAAAAAGCGCGACCGACCATTGCGTCTAGTTTCATTGTTAGTAAACGACAGCGTATCTAAAACGATCCAAAGAAAATGTACTGCAAATTCCGCACTATCCTATGCTCGTAAAATCGCGCTGTTGATCAGTGAACGTGACTGTAAAGCAATTTGACTCAGCGCTTCCAGACTGAACATGCGCGCGCATTTTTTCTTCACTCTCGATATATGTTGCTCTGAAATCGCACGGATAAAAATTCGCGAAAATGATGCGATCTTAGCCTGGCGTTTACAAATTGAATATGCGTGCGCAATCTTTTTCTACCATCGGTACGCAGCAGATCGTCGTTCAGAGACAACTGTAGGTAGTAGTAATGTGAAATAGTAAACGTGTATCTATTTATGTCGCTCATTTCTGTCATTCGCGCTTGCAGAAGCTCTTTGATTTAGTGCTTCTTTTTTCTAGTAATTTTTAATTTTGGCACTTAAATTCAACAAGTTACTTCCTTTTATTTTTGAGGCTCGCATTCTTTTCGCGGATATTCTAAAAAAACAATTTCGTATTAATTTGTTAAAGGAAGCGGCGTTTCCATCACTTCCATTGACGCTACGCCCCTGTTCTGAACATATATACTTTATAAGTGGTATACGTAATAATATAATATTCGCGTAATGTCAGAAATAAAACTCGCATTAAATAAAAAACAAGCATATAATTAAAAACAGTTGTTATTACTATTAACGTTTGCTTTCGACATGAAAACGTTCACCGTTTTGTTTGATCAGCCTCGGTAGTTCTGTAAATAAAAATAAGAACCACATATATCAATTAAATGCAGAAAAAATAAAAATTATTAGTTTACAGTTCAGGCATGTCTGCTCTGTTCGATTTTTACATCTGACATTTTTGATTTCCCTTATTTTCATGTCAGATAACACTGCTTAATGGAATGAGCGCAGTACGCAAATATCTTTTAATAATCCTCTTCAGTAGCTAAACCGCGTTAATTTTTAAGAATATTATTTATTTTCATTCTAGAACGATGTGATTTTTAAATCACATAATTATTGTGCATTGCATGACGTTTTTGGCCAATAAAATGTCATTTATTTGTTAAATGTTGTAATTGAGATATGTAATAAAATAAAAAATGCTGGATCCGAAGGTTACTCCGGTTTCAACAGCCGAATTACTTTAGGAACGCCCTTGTGTGTAATATTACACTGCACATACATGCAAATATATATGTAAGAAATATCCTTTTTTTTTTTTTTTTTTTTTTTTTTTTTTGGTAGTTTCTTAAGTATTTGCTCATCATAACCCGCTGCTTTATTTTTATTTAAATTTTTATTGATTTCATTGCTACTTCCGTACTTAAGAAATATTTAATGTTTACAGTTGTTTTTTTATGAATGAACAATTGATGCCTAAATCCGATATAATATTGTTTGATTGGAAAACTTGTTCAAAATGTTTGACAAAAACTTTAGTTTTTTCTTCACCACTCCATAGCCAGGTCTCATTAACTATCTCAATAGATGGAATATGTTCACGTGACCACTTCAGTCATCTTGTAGTTTTCTACAAAGAATAATTATCGACATCTGAAGCTGAAAGGTTGTTTGGATACGAATAGAAGGTTACGTTTTTAACCTCTTTAATTTTTTCACGGAGTATCAGATACTAATACGATTCCACTCCGATTTATCTGCTGAATGCCGTGTACTACGTGTACTATGCCGTAGTTACCTCGGTTTTCTTTTTTTCTGTGCTGGATTTCTGACTTCCATTGGGTATATATTCCTTCGATGTTCGAGTACGAGATATGGCTGTTTTTAATCGCAAATAATATCATTGGCCAGCTTTTATTCTATATCCGTTCCTACCTATAGTTTTTACCGAGTCGTCTAATGTATTTCTAACTGTACCCAGTTAAGTTTTTTTTTTACTTGTAAGGGTTAATTTTTCCAGTTTCATTATAACTGATGAGCACAGAGCGAGCATTATCCGGGTATGATCGATGTCAAAGTTGTAAGCCTTCCAATTTTCTTGTTATTGAAAGATATTCCTTCTACTACAAAAAAGTCAAATTGTTTTGAAATTTTCTTTGCATCAATATGTCAATATTGGTTTTCTCGAAGAGACAGCATCCGTACTAATATGTCTCGTATCGCTAGTAATAGAGCTCGACCGTTTAAGGTTAATTCATCTCAGTACCCAAAAAATGTATGCTCGACATTACAATATCCTTCAGCAATAAAACGATTAACTAGAGTAAGAAAATAGTTTGTAAATTTCTCTTCATCCACCTTAAACCCAGCTTGCAAAACAGTAATATTATTAATTACTGTCGTTAATTCGAATATTCGCTGTTCAAATGTATATTTTAATAACATTCCTCTGCTGCATAGTGTTTCATAGAATTTTTAATTGTTAATGCTACTTCTCCTTGGGTTTTATGGTTTCGGTGTTCAGCTGTGTTAATATCTATAAAATGTGTCTCAAAAATTAGGGCTATATTTATTTTCTCATCATGCAGAAGCTATTCTAGTTCATTCCCGTTGACGTTTCGCAACATTATCCTTAGTGTAGAAATCGTTTTGGTTTCTTTTGCACTTTATGTTCCGAATATGATCTGCTATTTTATAATCTATACAGTTTAGCAGTAATTTTGGCCAATGTTAAATTAAGTGCATCTCACACACATATGATAACTCAGACTTTTATTTATTTTTTTTTAAAATTTTAACTGAGCTTGTCAGTAAAGATATATTAGTGCAAGAAATAGGAAGGAGGAGCAATAAATTTATATTCTTATGCGTTTAAGGACAGAGGATAAGCATACTTCAAGGACTGAAATAACCGAAACAGAAGAAAATGAGAGAAAACAAGTAGCACTATAAGGAGTAGAGATCTCAAATTTTAATAGCGACGAATAGAAGGGCGATTGCTCAGCTGCACATTGAAATAAAATGTGATCAGCATCATAAAAAACACAGATGGAAAGGGGTGAAATGGACAAAATGGAATAGATGCAGATGAAAAACGAGAAAATGATACAAGAAGGAGACTATGGTTAAAGCGAAGGCGACAAATCATCTAACTGATTTGATTTAGTTTGTTTTATAGTTGAAGCAGTCATTGCTTGCGCGTATGTAACATCCTTTGTTACTTTGTTTGAAAGTTTCTGTAGTAACCTTTGAATTGTACTGATTTCTTTGCGGTGTAGTTTATCCGATGTTTTTATATAAACTAAGCATCCCTTTCAGTTAGCGGGATCTCTTCACCGTGCGTACTTTACTTTAGAAGCTTTTGATTTTAGATAGTTTTCGGAAATTTTCCCTATATTTTACACGCACAGGTACTTTGAAACAGTGGTTCTTTGTATATGTGAAGTTTGACAGTTTTTGCATTGTGGTATATCATTTTTGTGCCGTGACGGTTCGAACGTTATTACTTGGCATAAAAATTTCAGATCATGTATTACCTTATTTGTTGGCACTTGGTTTCAAAGCCGGGAAGAATAACTACTGTAGGCTTATGTAAATTAATTCGTTATTTTTATTTTCCGAACTTGTGCATTTGTAATTTTTACCACTTTGTTACCCTCCTCGGGTAACTTTTATTTAATCATATCTTGATCTACATCACGAAACATTTCTCATAGTGTCACCTGAAATGGTTTCTTGCTTTTTAGTTGATATCGATGATATTCAACCGTTGTTTCCATTTAATACTTTTATATTTTTTCGAAATTTTTGTTCGTCAGTTACCAGTATTTTTATTTTTTAATTTAAGTATGTTCTGAACTTCTGTTTCCCTTCTATAGATGTGCTTTCAATTTATCAAACTGCCCGGCGGTTTGTATATAATGTATTTTCAGTAATTTTAGTCAATACTTTTAACTCGTCGCTATAGGTGGATTTTGTATACGCAGCTGCTCTATCGGAAAAAGCTATTGCGTCAGGTTTAGACCCGCTCTGGTGTATTTTTTAATCTATCATTTTCTTACGTTAGTTTTTTTTTTTATCTCGTCTGATAATGAAGTACGTTCGATATTACTTTCTAATATTAAATAACAGCAGATTTTGTACATTTTTTTATTTTCATTCTGCAATTTTTAATTTTAATAAAGCATAACAGGTGTGGAACTTATCTCCACTGGTATTTAGAATAATTATAATGAAATATAAGAAAATTATTATTATTCGCAAAAATAAATAAAAAGATAATTCATGTTAACATTCTTTTCATTATTAATTAATTGTAATTAATTTTCTAAATATACATATTTGACATAGCTTTGTACTTACTCGCTTGGCGATATTCTTCAAATAATATGAAGTTATTGAGCCTGTTTGTTGTACTAGCTGACTTAGTTTAGTTTCTTCATTACACAATAATTTGTACGGAGAATCAAATTCCTGAAATTAAATATGAAACTTTAAGGGTATACATTTCATTTCCTCTATAGTAAATATCAGTATGTTTTAGATTGATAGGATCATAATGAAATGTGTACCAATTTAGTAGCTTATGAGCTATTATAACTAGTTAAAAACAAATAAAGAATAAAAAATTTAACACCTTTCAATAGAATATTATCATTTTGGATTACTATTTACGGATGAGGAGCTCAAAAAAAAAATGAAAAAATAACGAAAAAAAAAAAAAAAACAGAATAAAGAGAAAAGTAGAGATTTTATAAATTTATTAATATTTGTATACATGTATAGTAATAAATCGACTTTCAAGTGTCACCTGTTGATTAATTGTAACAACACATTGACAGTTTTTCTTTTTTAAAATAACAAATAGAATTGTTTTATTCATTATACACCCTGCTTTTAAGGCTGATCAGTGGATTTTACAGCTGTGTCTTGTTACATCATAACCAAGGAATAATGATCAGTATTTCTTAGATGTGTATTTTTCTTTGTGATGTATTTTAAATTATCCACCAATAAGCAACCGATTGTACATTTGTTACTAGTATTATTGTTTTATTATAAAAATATCAAAGTTAGTATACGCACCTGTTTCTCAGGCGACGGCCTAAGGCGCTCGTAATTGAGAGACGCCATCGACAGCCTGGCGGGCGAGTAGATTGTTAGCGACACGACGACGTAAATAATTTCAGAATTTTAAAATAATAATAATAATAATTTATAACTTCAATATTCATTTCAGAAATTCAATATAATAATAATATGAACTCAAATACTAGTTTAAGTGCTATGCGTATGATTTAAAATTAAGGAAAACTAAATCTGAATGTCAAGCAAGCTGAAATTCTGATATAAGTTTGTACATTTTCATTTAATGTGTCTCAGGTCTAAATAAACATATTTTCCAAGCTTAAATATCTAAATAAGAATTTTAATTTCGACTTGAGTGGACATTTTTGAAATAGATTTATGTAATTGTTTAAAGTGATATATTTCAGTAAAAACGTTTTTTCAGGTCCCGTTAACTCTTGAGTCATGGAAGATGACAGAAAAAATATTGTCGCAAGCACAACTCCATAAAAGAAAATTATAAAAACAATTATCGTCAGAAAAGCAAGCAGTCATTTAAGAAGTATCTTCGTCCAAATCTTCAAGAACCACACTCAGGCAAAAGTACAGATGATGATATGAAAGAAGAAACAAACAATTCCCGGACAGAAAGTTGTACGACAGAAAATTCTGCGTTATTTTTAGCAATAGAAAATATCCTACAACATAGTGAAAGAAGTAAGGATCAAGAAATCGAACAAGAGATCACAGAAAGTGTTTCTGGTCCTGTTTTAAATTTCAGTGGTTGTTTTTGTTCATTGCAGCAATTCATAGTACCCGATAAAAAAATAATTAATTCGTTGTTTCATGTTGAAAATAATATGTTAAACTTTAATTACATAAATAAAACCACAAAAAACATAAAAACATACACAAAAAATTATAGTTGACAACGATGTGTATGTATTACACGTTGCCATAATATGGATTAATCTAATGAAACGTATTTTTTTTACCTCTATCAAAGCTTCGATAAGTTTATGATCCGGATGTGTGAAAAATGGATCTAAATTTTTTCATACAGTTCCGGAAAATAATGTCGGATTTTGAGGTATAATAGAGATTTTACTACGAAGTATGCTAAGAGGGACAACAGACGTGTCTACTCCGTCAATTTTGATCGATCCTTGAACTAGTCCTAAACGAATGACTTAAAATCCGATGGAATGATATCGCGCGAGACGAGGCAGATGCCTGTAGTTTGACTATGTCCTTCGCAATGGGGTGTTATTTATCACTGAAAACATCGGATGTAGAATTTAAAGCCGCAACAGGGTCAGAACAGATTACTACTGAATTGTCTGTTTTCTGGTTCAAGGAGAACTGAAGTGCTAAGAATATTGCGTAAAGCTCGGCCGAAAGGACGGAAAAGAATTCAAGAAGTAGTTTAATTTAATAATTAGGGGTAAAATTCCTCGAATATAATAATAACGAAAGTGAAAATATTGGATACCCTCAGGTAATTACAGGGCTAATAAACAGGTAAAGGACAACTTTATTTATAACATGATTGATGTCACTGGCTTAGTATCCTATATTATGTACTGCGAACTCAGCCCATTGCTGAAGTTAAAGGATTAGCGTAATAAATTTTTGAAGGATCTTGCTAAAGACCTATGAAAGCCTTCAATTCAAACTCGCAGTACGAACCGCATGCTGATGAGGCGTCGATTTTTTCGGAGTGCTGTAGACATGGTACTTGAGCGAAGTATAGGTATAACAGCAGTTGATTCTCCTCAAGTACCTCATGGTAGTCGTGGACCAACTCCGATAGTCGGAAGTTGCTATGTTAGTCGTAATCAAAAGAAAGAACAGCGTAAGACAAGCCAAAAGTGTATAATATGTATAAATTCTGTGTGTGGTGAATATTCTGTATCTAAAATAACATGTATTTCTTGAAAATGTACAATAAAATTCGTTTTTTTATTGATAACCATTTTTTTAATACTATAATTGACTGTATACAATATACATAAAGTAAAATAACATTTGGAAAAAAATTATGTTGTTTTTTATATCATTTACATATAAAAAATATACAAGGTACAATTGTGCCTATGCCGACGTTTACGGGGATCAAAACAATTTAAGTCGACAGTTTAGAAATGGGTTAACACTTTTTTTTTATATTTGGCACACATAATCTACTGGATAAATGTAGAGATGTCACAAAAGTTCAAGTTTCTAAGTCTTATAATAAATAAATTACGGAAATTTAAAAACGCAAAGGTTACAATTGTACCTGTGCGGCCCGACGAAGGTTAAGGGGTCCCTGAGACGAGGGCCCTAAGCCCGGGTTTCGTCCGTTTATGGGTAAAGACGGAACTGAATAAGGGTATTGCTTACAATTTCTATGTCTGTGGCCAGTGGTAAGCGCAGTTTTTAAAACTAATTAAAACATACCTACGCTTTTCAATCTTGTAGGATTGTCAACGTTATCTGTATAACAAGAAATAGGTGAAACAATTGATTTAAATGAGATTATTTCGACTTTTGCTAAAATCAAAGCAAGAAAAATCAATCTTAAATAACTGTATACTCTATTTAGTATTCTTTTCAAAAATTTTCATATTTTATCTTTTATACAGCAAAAGAAGATGTACTATATATATATACTCTCCCTTATGTAATTAAATAATATCTGTACTATAATTATTTGATTAAAAATTACACACTTAATCTGTTTACATTAGTGTTTTATTTTGTCATGAATGTTCTTAAACAGGTGTCGTTCCAGTCTTTCGCCTAGGGTGCCAAGATTTCTCGGGCCGGCACTGCCGCCATTTAAGGTAAGACTAATCAAGGAAGGATTAAAAAGACGACGAGTAAAGATTTTTCATCATTTCCAGATTAGGAAATGGAATGTTGAATAATATACTCGTAATATGTTCAATTAAACATTTTTCATAAAAATCAAAATAATTTTGACTATATGATATAGATTAACTTACTACTACTTTTCCAGCATCCATCACTAAAATTTTATCAGAATCCATTACAGTGTGCAAGCGATGGGCTATCGTTAGAATAGTACAGTGCTTAAATTTTTCCTTTATAATATTCTGGATCTGGCAGTCAGTTCTAAAACGAAATATTTCCAACAAATTACACCTTTTTGTCATATTTAATAAAAAAAAATCGTAATCCTAAAGATATTAAAGCGTTTAATTAATTTTTTTTTTTTTTTATTGTAATCAAATAATGTATTACTCTTGTAATTAAATTGTACGGTATGTTTAGGAAAATGGAAGTTGGGTTAAAAATGATTTTTTGTTAAGGTGAATCACCGAGTCATAACTAATCATACCACATGTGACTGTGTTGGTTGGGGAGTTTAAACATTTCTATTAATGTACTTTAAAAATATTGTGCTGTACAGTGACAAAAAAATTATTTATCACGAACATTAACTTGAGGTTTTCCCGAATCAGTGTAAAATAAATATTTTTAAGTTAATACAAAAATCATATTAATAGTGAACTGGTTTTGATGATCATATCGGACTTTTGAATTTTGCGGACTACATCGGCAATTTTGTTTGGTGAAAGTTTAATAAAAGCTTGGTTGGTTTCATGTTTAAAATTTTTTTCAGTTTAACAAAATTTTAAATTTGAGCAGTGATACAATGCGAGCAAACAGAATAAGGCGAATGGCATATGACAATGAATAATGAATTTTAGCACTTTGAAAGTCTGAGATTTTATGATAATACCAAAAAGTTGTATATCTAACAGTTCAGTGCTTTGTACACGTATGGTAATAAAACTTGAACAGTTTCATATATCAGTACTTTAGATCTCATGACGAGGAGAGTCCTATAAACTTTCCCTAATAGTTCATCTACAATGCTAATGTAAATAGGTGAGTCGCTTCAGTTGACTATGTCATTCATAACTTATTTCAAACAGTCAGTAATTCCTTCTTTGTAATTTTATCGGAATCCTCTAAACTGAATACTAAACATATTTCACTTTAAAATTAAATTATTTATTGATGAAACGTTACACAAAAACATACAAAAGACTCAGAATATACGTATTGAAACGGAATTCTTCGTTAGTTAGGATCTCGCTTGCTTTCCTTTGAAGTGGCCATCAGTAGATCGCGCTCTTGTTTTATGCCTCTGCTCGGAAGACTTTTAATGTGAATTGGCTGATTTAAATCCACCGGGTTCTATCAGGGGAAATTTCGTTCTGCAATCTGGACCCAAATTCCCGGGAAATTTTGTGTTAAACAAGAAAAAAACAGTAAACAATGATCAAAATTTTAATTCAGGCACTAGGATTTCCTTTTTTTTTTAATTTTTGCTCATTGGAAACACTACGCACATGAATAGTAAGAATAACTAAGGTCTGCAAAATTAGCCGATCAAAAGCCGAGTACTTGGTCATATGTCCTCTTCTACACAACTAGTCAAGGATCATCGCTTCTTTATCATCAAACCTTCCAGTAAGAGTTCAACACTATACTGCCCTGTTCTACATCAACTACAATTCCTTATTTGTTGTGCAGATATGTCTTCTGTGTTATGAACCAAAATTCACTTGCCATTGCCTAAACAACTTAACATTTTTAGATTAAATATAAAAATACACTTTTTATAAGATAATATATTTAAATATTAACGTTGACGCGTTTCGAAGCCAATAGCTTCATGATTACATGATTCGTTATGACCATGAAACTATTGGCTTCGAAACGCGTCATCGTAAATATTTAAATATATTATTTTATAAAAAGTGTATGTTTATATTTAATCTAAAAATAATTTTGAAAAAATATGTGTGCAACAAACTTTAATAATAGCTCAAAATTTCTCTAACCCATACTAAAACCTTTGTTTATATGTGTATGTGCTTTTAAGGATGTGTTTTATTGTATCTGTAACTACCAAACGTTAATAACTGGCCGACCAAATATTGCCACGCTTCGCATGTTTGTGTGAAAAAATGTATTTCTAAGAATGGCTTTGATGTGATAATTAGCCCAAATTAGATTACATACTACGCTATGTTATTTTTGCCTGTTCAAGCATATGATTTAATGTATATCTCACCCATGTTTGAAGTACCTCTGTTGTGTTTATGTGATTTAAAAGATGCATCAATTCATATGTAATTAAAATGACTGTAGTACCAATGTATGTAAGAAGGGTTGTGTTAGACTTTTTAAACTTTTGTGAGGGCATTTTTAGTCAAAATAATCACAGTACCAACCTTTTGTGAGGTACTATGTTACAAATCATGAAGTTTGGAGGGTATTTCAAATACAGCTGGCCAAAATAGGTACAGTAACCTTTATTGGGGATTTACTTTCATTTCCACCAATAAGTTTTTAGTGTGTTGCTTTGTATACAGTTAAAACACCCTCCAAAATGCATGACCTCTAACATGGCACTTTACAAAAGGTTGTTACTGTAGTTGTTTTAGCTAGAAATGTCCTTACAAAAGTCTAGAAAGTTTAACACAGCCCTTCTCACGTACATTGGTACTACAGTTATTTTAATTACACATAAATCGATGCATCTTTTAAATCACATAAACACAACAGAGATCCTTCAAATATAGGTGAGATATATGTACATGAAATCATATGCTCGAACTAACAAAAATAACATAGCGCGTAGTGTGTAATCTAATTTGGGCTAATTATCACATCAAAGCCTTTCTCATAGATATATTTCCGACAGGACCGTATATAGACCAAAATTTCGGGAGGGGTTACGAAAATATTTTTATAAAATACACATGCGCGCGCGCGCGTACACACACACACACACACATATATATATATATTGAGCGCGCGCGCGAAAGTGTATTATCATGAAATATATTTATTTATAAATAGTACACTAAAGCCTTGTAGTCAATTATTGTATATGTAATATTTGTACACGTCTCATGTTTTTCCTAGAACAAAAAAGTCTTCTATCTCCTAACCAAGCTGGCGGGCGAGAGGCAAGATCGACAGTCAGCCAGCTACTTAGTTTGCAAAGGCAGATTTTATCGGCGTTTCATCGCCAACAGCACCTCTACACAGTATTTTTCGATTTAGAAAAAGCATTTGACCGCCTGTGGCGTCATGGCTTATTACTAAAACTGCGAATGGCGGGAATCGCCGGAAAATTGGGTAAATACCTACACAGTTTCTTAGACAATAGAACGATCCAAATTACGACTGGTTCGTCAACGTCTGAGCTGATGCTGTCGGAAAATGGTGTACCACAAGGCTCTGCTTTAAGCGCATATATCAATGACATAACTGATTGCCTTGCTGCCCCTGTAACGTCCCGGCTTTACGTTGATGACCTGAACATATCCTTATCATCCAACCATCCTATAAACGCTCAAAATATCCTCCAAAAATCCATCGAAAATTTACGAAGTGGTTCAATGATAACAGTCTGACCTTCTCCTTACCAAAAACAATATATATTGATTTCCATAGAGGACGCCAAAACCCACTTCCCAGCATATTCCTGAGTCTAAATGGTTTTCCTATCCCAAATCGCCCATCAGTCAAGTTTCTAGGCCTAATATTCGATAAAAAACTTTCCTGGCGCTCTCACATAGCTGAGCTCAAAACCAAATGCCTAAAATCCTTGTCTATCCTGAAATATCTATCAAATTACAAATACAATATAAACCCAAAATTACTTCTTACAATTTGCAGATCGATTATCCTTTCGCGAATCAATTACGGGTGCCAGGTGTACTCCTCAGCCGCTAAAAGTGTGCTAAGATCCTTGGATCCTATACATTCTGCGGCCCTCCGGTCTATCCTTTCTGATCATCTCTCTTCTCTGGTTGTAAGTTTGTATGCATTGGCAAGTTGTCCCCCGCTGACCTACTATAGGAAGTACTATAACTTTAAAGAATTGAGCACCCTCCTTAGTAGTACCAAAACCCCGACAATATCTCCTAATATGAGGTTTGGGAATGACCCAGTGCCCGAACTTTTTTCGGTTATGGGTCGTTTCCAAATCTTTTCAATCCCAAGAACTCTGCCAGACTTCGCAGCAACCGCACCACTTTGGAGTCAGCCAATCACAAACATCAACATATCGCTGACAAAATTTAACAAATCACAATACTCCCCAAACATAGCACAGATAGCAACAAATATCATAGCGAGCTACACAGACCATGTATGCCTCTACACAGATGGAGTGAAGGCAATAGGTTATCAGTCACCGGCGGCATGCTCCTTCGAAGTCTCAGGGGCAGCCGAGTCAGTTAGACTGTACGATTGCTGTACAGCACTGGACGCTGAAATATATATGCGAGGGTCTTTTGTATCCAACATTACACCGATAGCAGCCTCCAGTCCCAAAATTCCCTACTCATAACTGACTCTCTAAACTCCCTTCAACTCATCTCAGAGATTAAATCCAACAACCCTTTGATAAGGAACGTCCATTACCTATTATACAGGTTATCACATTTAAACTTTGAAATGTCTTTCCTATGGGTGCCGCCTTATGTTGGGATTCCAGGAAATGAGCGTGTCAATCGAGCAGCTCAGGCGACATTGTTCTCTCCAATGCCATATAACCCCCTCTTCCCCGTACATTAGCTCATTTGTTTATGCAGCAAACTGGAAAAGAATGGCAACAGGAATGGAGATCTTCAAGTACGTTTCTGCGAAGCATAAAAACAACCACGGAGCCTTGGTGGCCCACAGACGGAGTTTCCTGCAGAGATTGTTCTGTCCTGAATTGTCTCCGAATAGGACATACAACCCTCTCGCACAGCTACATATTCACGAGTCAGGTACCCCCAAATGTCTGCCTCTTTTGTAGTCAATCGAGCGCCCCATCCACCTATCACCTCTTCCTCGAATGTCCCTCATTCGCAGTACCGCGATCGATTCACTTCACCACTTCCTCTAATTCTAAGATACTGTCAAATGCTCCGCCTGTGATCGCAACTGTATTAGCTTTCATGCGGAGCAGCGATCTGTACTATCGCGTTTAATCTCCCTAAGTAGGCTCCATGAGCTGTAATAGCCCCCGTAGTTAAACACGGCACATGGAAACCCTCATACACACCGTTATAAAAAAAAAAACACTGCAATAAAAACAAATGAAAAATAGTCGTTTCCATAGAATTCATAAAAATTTAAATTTTCTTTTTTTTTGTCAAAAATTGAAAAGAAATAAATTTATTCTGAATTTTGGTCCATTTAATTCAAGCTGTTATTATTTCGCAAATATTTCGGGGGAGGCCCTAAAAAATCCCCTCAAATACGGCCCTGATTTCCGATATTGAAATGCAGAATGATAACCCTTTTGTGGATATACCCAGAGTATTAACTATATGCCGTTTTATTTCAACAAATATGAATATAACAGAGTAGCCTTTATGAATCATTTGATGTCCTGTAATGTGCATTGGCCTTATAATATTCAGTATTTACACTCCTCCGATGATAGAATTTTCGTTGCATTATTGTGCTCATTAAAATAACAAGCGGCTACAATCAGTTCCGAGTGTAATCTTGCACGTATACACTAGCGTTACATATTAGCAATTGCCAAGAACGCTACTTGTTCTGTACAGCTAAATTGTACGGTTAGGTAGTCTCGACGCTCGTAATCGAGCTAATGAACGAATAGAATAGAATAGAATAGAGTAGAATAGAATAGAATAGAATAGAAAACAATAGTACCATTTGCAATTTATAAGAGTGAGCGGTGGGATGGCCTAATGATTTTATATTAACTTTGTTTTTTTGTTTATTTATTTATTGGTGAATAATAACATAAATACATAGTAATTGAAACATAGCCATGAGTATCTCAGTTGAATGAACACCTCATGGATTGGAAACAATAAAAAGAAAATGAAAAAGACAAAAATTAACCGATATAAAAATTAAAATAAAATTATATATTAAATGAAAAATTTTCAAGATCCGAATATTTGGAAGCCATGATAAAATTCGCCGCGTGCAGGAATTTTGATAAATTATCGTTGTTTAATGGAAAACAATTTACGTCTTTAAACAAGAATTTCCATTTGGCGCACTCATTAACGATATGGGTGACAGTTTCAGGAGCATCTCCACAGGAACACAAATCGGTGTCTGCTAGATGGAAACGGTGCAGATAACTTTGAAATCTACCATGTCCAGTGAGAAATTGCGTCACATACGTATTAATATTATTAATTTTGATTGGATTGGTTTTAACCTCGGGTACAAAACTAAATGTTAATCTTCCAGTTGAGCTATTGTTCCAGCTATTTTGCATTTCAATAAATCTATTGTTTAGATCCAACTCCAAATTGAGATTATTTAACCCTTTGAAATACAAGATTTTATGCTGCAATACGGAATGCAGTGGCAATTGTCCTGCTATTGTTCGCAACGCATCACCGGAAGTAGTTCTATGCGCGCGGAGAATAAACAAAAGAAATTTCCTTTGGGATTTAACTAGTACTTCCTGAATGCTTTTACGCTTTAAAGCCTCTTCAAACATAAATACGCAGTACGTGAATAATGGAACAACTAGCATATTATAAATTATTAAACGGTGTTTAGTGCTCATCCCATACGTGCGTCCAGACACGGAGTGCAATTTATTTAGAACCGTTGTAGCTTTACTGGACAAATTTTTGAAATGTTGATTAAAACTGTAGCGACAGTCTAATGTAATACCAAGATATTTCAGTGATTCGACGATATTCATTTTAAAGTTCGGTATAGAGAGATGTAGCGAATTGTAGTAGTCCCGTTTTCGTTTCCTGTGCATGATTAATAAATTAGTCTTGTTTTCGTCCAACTGTAGAAGATGTTTTTCCATATAGGTTAAAATATTGTTGATTGTAATCTTGAAGTATTTACAAATGGAGGGACGATGGTTAGAAGTGACCGCGAATGCTAGATCATCTGCATAGAAATATCTGGTTACTGCCGACGGGAACTCCATCAACGATAAGTCTGAAATATACAAATTCCAAAAAATCGGGCCCAAAATCGATCCTTGCGGGTATCCGCGAGTAACATTTCGAAAATATGTTTGATGTTCGTAAATAAATTGAATAGTTCTGGAATCTAAGTATTGTCTTAAAATTGAGATTATTCTATAATCGAGCCTGAGTGCTCTAATTTTGTGGAATAAGACTGGCCACGAACAGTTATCAAAGGCGCCTTTAATATCCAACGTCAGCAGGCCGATCGCAGTCTCTTTACTTAACGCACGCTCAATTTGCTTAGATAATTCGCCAAAAAGCGTTACCGTGGAACGGGACTTAGTAAATCCAAATTGCCGGTCATCGTGAGGTAAAACCGGCAGTTACGATTCAACAAAACATATTCAAACACCTTGGCTAAAGCGCTTAACAAGACAATCGGTCTGTACGAAGATGGAAGACTAGGACTACGTCCGGGTTTTAGCACAAAAACTGTCCTTCCTGCTCGCCAGGCTTCCGGGAAGACTCCGAACCTCAACAGAGCGATGAATAAGCTCTGAAGTAAATTAGGATAGTGGAAATTCAAGATCTTCAAACATTTATTCGTCAGCTGGTCTAAGCCAAGAGCTTTATTTTTAGTCCGGCGAAGAATATCCTTAATTTCCGCTTTGGAAATAAATAGTTCGCTGTTAAAACTAAAGCCGCTAAGGTTAAATCTCTGGAATTCTTGCAACTTGTATGGGAAGGTTTCGTCCCCATTTGTGTTTGAGTTTACTTGATAAAAATGATCAAGAAGGGCCTTTATCTTTGAATCCTTATCGAAAATTTTTTGATTATTCTGGTCTAAAAAATACGAAGGAATCTGTAACTGGCGTTTATGTTTGAAAATAGTCTTGTAAGGAAGGCCCCATAGTTTCGAATCGGAACAAAATTTTTTCCAATTTTTGGTTTTCGCGTTTCGCATTTCTTTATTAAAAATTTTTCGTACCAAATTCATAACCAGGCGCGCATTGTGATCATTAACTCCCCGCTTGTGTGAGCGTTGAACCCGTTTGCGCAATTTCCTTAGAATTATTCGTAAAATCTCTAAATTAATATTCCACCACGAATTCCTATTTAATTGAATCGTTTCAGTGCTGCTACTAATAGTATCATGAAGTGTGTTACGGAAATTTTCTAACATTATTTTCAGTTGGTGGGAATCATTAGCAGTTTTAAAATCGTAGTTTAAGTGCGAATGTTCTACAACGATTTTATTGAATTTCTTATAATTTATAATGCGATGCGTTAAGCTATTAATAAAATTCATTTTTACTGATAATTTAAACTGAATCGGACTGTGGTCTGAATAAATTGCTTTATTATCTACCTTTCAGTCACTGATTACGTTAGGTCGACCGTGGATCAAAGTCAAGTCAATAACGCTGAAACCATTGGCGTTAGAAAAAGTAATTTCATCTCGTTCATTGGCGACAAAAAGATTATTACTAAGAATAAATTGTTCAAAAATGTTAGATCTTCTCGAGTGAAAAGCCCGACTGTCCCAGATCTTATTTCGGACATTAAAGTCACCGCATAAGATAATCGATTTCTTCTGGTGGAAAGTAATAAATTGCGATAACAAATCTAAGAAGTTAGTTAGATCTTGTGAAGGCAGAAAGTAACAGGAGATAATAAAAATTTCTTCCAATTGAACTGCCACGATATATTCGCAACGTTCGAAGAATTCTACCTCTTTAAATGGTAATGCTGAGTTAACTAAAATTGACACGAACTGCTTTGTAGTTTGAGTATAAGCATTGGTAATATCTGAGATTACCTTTTGAATAAGATACGGTTCTGAGATACACACAATATCTTTGTTATCCTTCAATAAATCGAAGTGTAGCAAATTATTACCAGCACGTGAATGATGTAGGTTTAATTGCATTACAGAGAGGAAATCGAAATTATTATTCTCCATAACAAGTGTTGTTATCTAAAATTGAATGAATTCTTTTCGCAGCTTCGCATTTGTAAAGCTGGTAATACTTATGGTCCAGACTGAAGTTCGTTTTTCTTTCTACATTTGAAAAGTGACAGTTTGGACAATGTCCACGATCAATGATTTCCTTAATTTTACCTCTTTCTTCATTATCCAGTTTGCAATGCCGAGCTCTATGCCCGAAGCCTCCACATGAATAACATTGGGTAATATCAATATGTTTGTAGACCCGACATAAGCGCCATTCTACAGGAACAAATCCATCTTTAATTAGATAATTGTATACATCCGGTGATACCTGAACAATCGCTTCCAAGTAAGTATTTTCTTTCCTTTGCTTCTTGATAATTTTGACGTAAGCGTTCCGATCAATTGAGAGGTTAGTATATTGGTGAATTGACGTAAGAATTTCGTTTTTGACTTGGTCAGAATCATAAGAACGAAAGGAAAAAGGTAACCCTGTTATTTTAATGTAAGGCATTCTTTTTGCCGGTTCTGAAAAGGTAAATGTATCTTTATCAGCAATATTATTCAAGCGGTTTATAATTGTTTCCTTGTCTTCGTTAGTGGTTTTTATCATCAAACTATCCTTTTTACGTGTGAAAATAGGCATGTCTTTAAGATCCTTAGGCTTGATAGCTTGTTTAAATACCTTTTCTACTAATTCGGAAGAGGTTTTACTACTCGGAGCGATATTATTCAGTTTATCTAATTTCTTAGAATCGTCGGAAATGGAGATTTTAATAGTTTTGTCCAGTTTCGATTTCCGAATTGAAGTAATATTTTTTTTTTGGTATCATTTTTAGTTATTTGCGAATAACTCGGTTTATTTTTTGTTTCGAATCTTTTTAAAACGGGATAAATTGTTTCATGAATTACTTTAGTAATTTCATTCATGTCTATGCTCGAACTAACTGGATTGACGTCTTCAGCTAACGCTGTGTTAATTTCTGACACAAGGTCCGTAATCGTTTTCTTAATTCCATCATATTTTGTGCCTTTAGCTCCAAGTTTAGGTCTTAAGTCTACCAAAAAAGGTAAAATAGTGGAACCTAATAACTGTCGGATAGCCATTGAAACCCGTATCCTAGCCAGTTACGATAGAAGTCCGAAAATTTAACATTTCCTAACCGGTAACACCGTTAAGTACGACAGCTAAGAATTCGATTCTATTCGGAGGTGATTAGTGTAACGTAAATCGAAGATAAATAAATAAGACAGACTAACCAGAGACAATTGTAATCGGATTCTTATCAGCGAGCGAGTGTTACTTTACTATTAGTTTGGAATGTCCACAGCACCGGCAGAACCGTTGTAGCGAATACGATACGAGACCGGATGCGATGCGAACCGACTATCTTAATAATTTTCGACCGGCTAGAATTTCGAGACGTGTGAAACGAACATCAAAAAACCGATATTGTTTTCTCATCACTTTATCGACGATGTTTATAGACGTACTTTTATTAACTGAACACTACAGACACAACTGAACACTATAAACACAACTTCCGACCTTCACTACATATATGTTAACCTTTATATTAACTTAAAAATATATATATATATTGTTCCTCGTTTTATTCAATTTAGCTAAATGTCTTCCGCGGTCTTGCCCAGCGATCCTGTTTAATGCCTACTCTTTTCAATATTTATAATCTCTTTATTGAATCCCTTCTGTTATTAATTGCTTCTTTGTTTGTTTGTTTTTTTTTTTTCATTCCCAACATCTTTTATAATTCTTATTGTATTCAATCGCAGTTCGAGAGAGTTACAGTGATAATGTATATCGTAAGATCGTATAGGCGTGTGCTGAAAATTCCGTGGATCTTAAAAGTTATTAATAAAGAAGTCCTCAAAAGAATCAATAAACGCCCGGAATTAGTACATTTGATTAAGGAAAGTAAACTACGTTATCTAGGCCACATCATGAGAGGCCAAAAATATGAGATTTTACGTCTCATTATGGAAGGAAAGCTTTTGGGCAAAAGATTAAAAGGGCGCCCACAAAATTTGTGGACAAATGATTTTCATCGTTGGTTCCGCGTTTCGCCCATTGAAATGTTCAGATCTGCCATGTCTAGAAAAGACATTGCCGTGTTGATCGCCAACCCTCGTAACGGAGACGGCGGATGAAGAAGAAAATTTTTCTGATTCATCATAAATAATTTTCGAGCACAACTGTGTTGATAAACATACATTTAATTTTGGCGTTTTAGAAGGATTATATCAACCATCATCATCATCGACCACAATTTTCTGATTATTTTTCTTCGTCATAGCCGAGCGGTGATTAATACATATTAATTAAAAACTTTCCTAAACTCCTTTTATTAGAGCCGAAACTTTTATATAGAAGTTGGCCGCTAAGTTTTATAGAATAAGCTAACATCTTACTTTGACTATTATAGAACGTGCTCATTTCATATTCTAAAAGATCTGCTTTCTAACAAGCAGGATGGTTAAAGTAAAATATTTCGTACGTTCTTTAAATTGATTATCTGTTCTAAATTTGACTATTGGCCTGTCTCTTTGTAAGCACAATTTATCATGTCGTTCTTTCTAAAGACCTAATTAAAAATGCAGCGTTATGCTTACATTACTGTGTTCCTTAATTTATTACCGTTTTTTCGATAATTTTTTCCGAATCCGTACTTTTCTTTGTTCGTATGTTGATTATTGCATATCTATTAATCATCCCTTTATATAATCTTTTTCATCTATAAAATTTTCGTATTTATAGGACTTGTATGTTTCTGCGCTACAATATAATCTGTTTTACAGCTAGACAGTCGTTCTTGGTATGAAATTTAGATTTTTTCAGTCTTTTTTAACAAATCGATCCAATTATTTTCTTTTATGTTTTTTAAATGACATACTGATGGTTGCTCATTGACTTTTCCTTTGCTTGACCTCTTACTTTAGTGTTGTGAAATATTGTCAAATATTGATTTCAATAAACGGGTGAACAACTTACAAAAACCTGTACTTCATTCGATTATTATTTTGATGGACAAATATTTTTTTTTTTTTTTCTTTTTCTTTTTTCCACTGTACCAGTCGAGGGACCACAAACAGCGCCAATAATAATTTTAATATATGTATTATGATGATAGAAATGTGACCAATCCAAATGGACAAATATTAAATATTAACATCGTTGCATATCGGGAAAACAAAAAGTCAATGATGGAAACTGAGCGATGAAGAATAATTAAGACACGTTAACACAACTGAAAAATCATTTTTTGACATTTAAAGGAAAAAACAAAAGTAACGCAATGATATAATATTTGGAACAATCACGTTGGTAAATTAATAATTCAAGGTACTTACTTGGAATCCATATTAGCAGTAGCTTCATCCATGATTAAAATTCGATTATTTTTAACCATCGCTCTTGCTAAGCAAATTAGCTGTTTCTCACCTACACTGAAGTTACTACCCTCTTCTTGTATCGCAGTATCTAACAAATTATTTTTCACTAATTTTTCGTAAATTCCAACCTGTTTTAAAATTATTTGTATTAATAAAAATTATTTGTTTATTTCCCTAATTATTATTAAATAATAAAGGAATGCGTCTGATTAGAAATGGCTAAACGTTATAAGCTTGACGTGGAAAGGACACTTATTCTTTTATTTCACTCGGTATACATTTAATCCAGTAGTCTAAAAATACCGGACCTGGACGGTGTGACGTCACAAACCCCAGAACTGTGTGCAGAGGGCAAAAAGTAACCCAATTTCTTGCACGGGCGCCGAAAATTCACCCAAGTTTTCCCCGATTTCCCCCAATTTTCCACAATTTTCTGCAAATTTTCCGCAAATTTCCCCCAATTTTCACTGTACAGGTTCCGCGCATTTCCGATAGTTCGAACCAATTATAAATCAACACATGTATATTATTTAAAACCTGAAACTAACCCAAGTCCCCGCCCACCCCTCCTGTCTACAGCGTTACCGTGATCTTTTTAATTAATTCAAAGTCTAAGTATATGTAATATAAAATTAGCCTAAGCATTTATTTTTAATGTGTAGAGAGTAGAAAGTAACCGATTAAAAATTAACCCAAGTATGTTATTTAACGTCTGAAACTAACCCAAGTCCCCGCCCACCCCTCCTGTCTACAACATTAGTAGTGAATAAATGGCTACTCTAGGAAGTCTGACGTCACAACCCCAATTCCTGTCCCGGAGGCGAAAAGTCACCTAAGTATTTTATTCGGGAGGCAAAAATTCACCCAATTTTTTATTCCGACGCTGAAAATTCACCCAAGTTTCCCCCGATTTCCCCCAATTTTCCCCAATTTTCCTCAAATTTTTCCAAATTTTTTGCAAATTTCCTCCAAATTTCACCCTACAGGTCCCGCTCGTTTCCGATAAACCGAACCGATTATAAATTAACCCAAGTATAATGTTTAAAGCCCGAAACTAACCCAAGTCCCCACTCTTCCCTCCCGCCCACAGCGATACCGCGATTTTTCAAAATTCTACGTGTAAGTATAAAAATTCCGAAATTAACCCAAGTGTAATATTTAAAGCTGAAAACTAACCAAACCCCTGCTCGCCCTCCTGGCATATCTCTAAAGCGCACGCGCCGTTCCCGCGCACGCGCCGTTCCTCCGCATTTCCGATAATTCGATACGTTTAAAAATTAACCTCAATATAATATTTAAAGCTGAAAACTAACCAAACCCCTGCTCGCCCTCCTGGCATATCTCTAAAGCGCACGCGCCGTTCCCCCGCATTTCCGATAATTCGATACGTTTAAAAATTAACCTCAATATAATATTTAAAGCAGGAAAGTAACCTAAGCCCCGCTCGCCCTCCTAGCATACTTAGAAGGCGCACGCGCCGTTCCCGCTCACTTGTCGATCGTTCGCGATACCGCGATTTTTCAAAATTCTACGTGTAAGTATAAAAATTCCGAATTTAACCAAAGTATAATATTTAAAGCCAGAAACTAACCTAAACCCCCCTTCTTCCTCTTTTTCCATTCGTACATATTTTTTTATTTTTCAGGGCGTAATTATTATAAAATTAGCCTAAGATTTTTTTTATTTTTTTATTTCAACACATTCGCTTCAACCATCACTATATGTGACGTTGCATGCAAACACTTTCAAAACCGTTGAAACAGGATCTTAATATTCTTATAATTTCTATTCCAGTCGATACATTATTATGGAACCACGCCCTACATGTACACACTAACGCTCTAAGTATATTTCTCATTTTCTACGGTTCCAAAAATTTTTTCTTTATTCTCCGATCGTTACAAAAGCGTACTGACTAGTGATGGGAAACTTCGAAATGTTTCATTCGAATTATTCGATTGTTCGATAACTTCGAATGCATTCGATTGTTCCACAGTTGCATTCGAAATGTTATTTCATTCGTATAATTCATTCGTATTCACATCAGTCATTCGAATTAAAATCATTCGAATCAAAATCATTCGAATTAAAATCATTCGAATCAAAAATCATTCGAATCAAAATCATTCGAATTAAAATCATTCGAATCAAAATCATTCGAATCAAAATCATTCAAATTAAAATCATTTGAATCAAAATCATTCGATTGTTTTTTTGTTTTTTTTTTTTTTTTTTTTGACGATTGTTGATTGTTTCGATTGTAAAAACATTTCGAAATCGCACATCACTAGCACTGACAGATCACACGCTTATATCTACCATAGTGTTAGCCACCACGAAAGCGAACCATTAGATCCCGTGCACACTCTGCTCTCGATAGTTTCCCTATCATTCATAATAATTTTTCAAAGCCTAAGTATCATAGAATTAGTGCAAGTATATTTATTATTTTTTCTCACTTACGATTATTTTTCCGTCCGTAAGTATTATAAAATTAGTCTAAGTATATTTCTCATTTTCTACGGTTCCAAAAATTTTTCCTTATTCTCCGATCGTTACAAAAGCGCACTGACTAGTGATGGGCAACTTCGAAATGATTCATTCGAATTATTCGATTGTTCGATAACTTCGAATACATTCGATTGTTCCACAGTTACATTCGAAATGTTATTTCATTCGAATAATTCATTTGTATTCACAACAATCATTCGAATTAAAATCATTCGAATCAAAATCATTCGAATCAAAATCATTTGAATTAAAATCATTCAAATTAAAATCATTCGAATCAAATCATTCGAATGAAAATCATTTGATTGTTTTTTTTTTTTGACGATTGTTGATTATTTCGATTGTAAAAACATTTCGACGCACATCACTAGCACTGGCAGATCACATGCTTATATCCACCATAGCGTTAGCCACCGCGAAAGCGAACCATTCGATCCCGTGCACACTCTACTCTCAATAGTTTCCCTATCGTTCATAATAATTTTTCCAAGCCAAGTATTATAGAATTAGTCTAAGTATATTTATTATTTTTTCTCACTTACTATTACTTTTCCATTCGTAAGTATTTATGTATGTTTTCCCCGGTTCTAAAAAATAAATCTATCGATTTCTCGCCCCTCAATGAATGCCCACGCATCATTCTCGCGCATGTGTCATTCATTAGTGTTACCACTTTTTTTTCAAAATTAGTCCAAGTATATTTTATTATTTTTCTCATTACGATTATTTTCAGTCCGTAAGTATTTCTGTATGTTTTCCGAGGTTTTAAAAATTAATCCGAACAGACATTCAGACTGTTGTGAAAGCATACTATCTATCAACCGCACAGATTCTACATTATACGTTACTCTATTACGAGTTCTTCAAAAAATTGATTCGAATGTGTTTTTCATTTTTTTTTTTTTCAATCCTAAAAATTCATTCTTTCTACCCCGCCCCCTCACATCTAAAATTGCTTATCTTTCGTAATCTTTATTTATTTTATCGATTCTAAAAATTAATCAATGGTTCACTCGAAAGCGTACCGCACATTCCCACACACTTATCTTCTATCACGAATTTCCCTATTGATCATGAACATTTTTTCAACGTTAGACACAATAGCATATCACATTGGTCTCGCATACACACCACATGCAGTTCTATATGTCTAATTTTTATTAACGATCTTTATTTTTTTTGTACTGGTATTACTTTTTCCTACACAGTCATGTCATCATATACACTTAACATTGTCAAAAATAATTTTAACCTTTCGAGAAAGAAAAATCTCCGATCAATAAAAAATATTTATTAACATCACAATTATTTTTAATATTATTCGCTTCGCTATAAACATAATTTTTTTATTTAATAAACTCATCCGCATCATCAATCGTTTCAAGACATTATTTTTTCGAACGTCAATACCTGTTTTCCAAGAATCGATAACCTCTGCAGGTATATATCTCGTCATCGCAACAACCTTTACCTGCATGACTCGCATACCTTCAAGACCACTTGTACATTGCTCGCACGCTATTTCCCATTATTCGGTACAAGAATATTTTTCACACTCCCTCACATATGCGTATACACTCAAAGTCCTCGATTACTTTGTTTGTATACAAATATATTCAGCTTTCTCCGACGGAACAACATTTTTCTGACGTAACATTTCCACTGCCACAACCGATTCAAAGGTAGCTAATGAGATAGACTATCGAACGGAATCATTCAAGCGGTCAGTATTAGTTTTATGATAAACATGTATATTTTGTCGAATCTGTGTTCACGCATTATTAAAAAATTTACGTCAACGTTAAAGAAAATAATTTCCTATGTTTTTTCTCTTTTTTTCTCTATCATTTATTTTTGTCTTTTATCTTTCCTTTTTCTCTTTCTTTTTCTCTGTATTTTTTTTAGTGAAAAGTTTGAAATACATATTATTCAATCATGAACGCTAATATAGTTAACATAAGCAGCAACTCAAAATCAATTAAGCACGCTGAATTTATTCAGAATTTATTTGCAAGTGATAGCGACTCGTATACGTCTTCGTCACTTCAATTACCACAATCAGATGATGGTTATTCTTCAACAGAATCAACATCTTTTGCACATAAAATCGTTGGTCCAGTATTATTGTCAGATCAGATGGATATAGCGGAATATTTTGTAGATTTCAGCTTCCATAAGGATTCTGATTATGGTTTTCTAGTAACCGAACTAGCGATGATTGAGATGTCTGGCGGGAGGTATTTACATACGCTATACAAGCCAAGCAGAGCATGGTCTGCATCAAAAATGCCTCATTTACAATGCTCTTCCGTGAGTCATTACTTGAAAAACCCCTCATTATTTCCCTGTCGGGAAGAAATATTCATGGCACGCGATATATTCACAATATTGTCCGAAAAACCGAAGGCTCGCGTATATATTTTAACCACTTATGCAAAACTTATATTATGGGAACTTAACGAAAAGTCTGAATTGTTGCGTGACTTGGACTACGAACTCGTTAATATGGAGAAAGTCTTTCGAGTACCTAGTATCGATGATTTATATCAAGAATACTCTGGTATAAGCAATTTGCTAACTTGTAAACACCATTATGAGAATGATATTTTTCATTGTGCGGTGAAAAATGTTATGGTGATGAGGACATGGCACGATCACGTTATCCGTCCGCTGAAGCTTATGAACAATCTCAATATAAATGATTTAAGCCAGTTATTCATTACAGCCACCAAAGAAATGATAATTACATTATTTCCAAGTTGCATCGGGGACATTTATATATTTTTACCGGACAGATTAAAACAGGATGATACGATAAAATCATTTCTACCATGCTACGATCACGAACATGATAAAGAATATTATATCGACGGTGATACATTACGCAGGAGTACTCGAAATTGTGTCAAAGTAAAAGATTGCGACGACTGTCAACATTCAATTCATACGGATTAAAAATTCAATAAAAGGCGCGGAATTTGAAAGATGGAGTTGTCTAGATCCTACGAAAGTTGAATATGAACATAACAATTACCTTTCAATGTACCAAAGTCAGCTTTCGCGCAGTATGTATAATATGTGAAATAAAACCATATTTTTTTCTTTTACTCGCATTTTTATTTTTATTATTTCAAAATCTTTTACATTGTTTCACATAAATTATAATGTATGTATGTATATATGTATGGAATTTTAATATGTAATAATATACATTTCCTACATTTTATTTTATTTCATGGTCATATAATTACTTTAAAATTATTTAGATACACCGCAGATATTATAGTACCGAACACATCATTTATTATTTCATTCTATTTCAATTAATATGTTGTATGGATGAAATCACATCAATTTATGTAACTGTTTATTTAAATTTAAATAATCTTTTTCTTTTTTTTTTTTTTATCTCTCAGCATATGCATGCGTGTATATGCTTACATATACAAGTATGAAAAAAATTATTTTTTTATTTTTTCCTCGATATGAATGGTAAATCTACGACTTTATTTGAAAAACGGTCAAAACCTAATACATAGATTTCAAACTTTGATGGAAATTTCCGTAAAACGTTCAATTTACACTTATTATCTTAAAAAAAAAAATTTTCATTATTATTATTCATATCATTTAAATAGACTGATACGACAGAGAGAGAAAATAAAAAGCTAAATTTTTACACGTGAGGGAGGGAGCTGATGAAAACGTACGAGTCTTATTATTTGGAATACAGATTATGAAGGAAATTTTTATTCAATGTTTCGTTCTAAGATTTTTCATTTTTTACATTTAAAATTTTTCAATACGAAAATATTTCGAAATCTACAGGAACGTCTATGAATAGTCTTCGTCATTACAGAACACCTACAGATCATGTATCGACACTGCATGCGCGTAAGGGTGAGTAAATATGTGTGAACATGTGTGTGTATGTATGCTTGAAATGTGCGAAATGGCTAATAAGAAACAACCGTTGAATCGCAACGACAGGTAGAGATCTGCTTATAGAATAAGAGAATGAGAGTGAGATAAATTATGTACCTTTATTATTGCAGAACTGCACTGCAGTGGCAGACATGAAATATCCGTTAGCATCCTTTTCGAGGCAGTTTTATAAAAAAGACCGAAAATTAGCTTTAAAACTGGATGAATGAGATAGTTGATAATAAACATACCATTAAGACCGGTATAAATGTATGTGGGCATGTGTGTGAGCACACGGTTAAATGAATGACAAAAGATTATTAACTGCATAGGCATTGTTAAATACAACTATACTGATTTATCCGTAAAACTAACAAATTTTACCGTTGTTTTCTTTCCTTTTTTTATTTCGCGTTTTACAAAAAATTCATGTTAGTTCTAAAAATATTGCTAAATTCAAATTAAATCGATCATGTTATTTTACTTTTTATTTTTGTTTCTTTAAACAATGTGTTACGATCGTATTTATCTTACTCAATCTTTTACCTAATATTCTAACGGTTTTAGACAACAGCAGAAATATGCAAGTTACCTTGGATGTATTATATTTTATTCGTGTATATGTGTATACACGCTTTCTATACAAGCACATGCAAACATCGGATGCCGGAAATGTATGATAATATAATTTTTTAAATCAATGATTAACGTATTATTAATTTTTTTTTTCACCCTATAATATACAAAATAACAACATACTTGCTTTTACAACAATATTTAAATTCTACAAAAAATAAATGTCCCCAGGGTGGGGAGTAAAATATCATGAAGAATCACTGTTTTTTGTTTTTTTTCTTTGATTCACGATCTTCTTTTTCTTTATATTATTTTTTATTTCAGAGATTTTTTAAATTAGTTTTCTTTTCACTGCAATATGGAATCTGTTAATTTATTGTACATGTCATATAATATGATAAATGCTAAAATTCGGAAAGTTTTTTTAAAGAAGTAATTGACAGAAGAGTATACTTTTGAAAACAAGAGAGTGAAGAGGCTATACATAAAAAGCAATATGGTGCATTAAACATAACGAAAAAAACAAAAAAAAAAACAGAAGAAACGTAAACACAAAGACTATTATGTTTTTTCATTAATCTATTCAATTACAACCTTTTTTTTTTTCATTCATCTATATTCTAAGTTCCATCATAAGTTTTAATTTTTTATATGATGCCTACTAATTTCTATGTTTACTTAATTTATTTACTTTTCCACGAATGTTTTTAGAATTAAATTTTGAAAAAATTAAACATATTTTCGCACCTGCGTCAACTATCACATTAAATACATGTAGAAATTTTCATTTCAAACGCCGCCGGAAAATAACATGGGTTTTTTTTTGATATTTTTTAAAAATTTATTCATACTCTCTCTAATTATAGCTATTTTTACTCATTTTTATATTCTACATACAATGCTTAAGGTATTAGATGATGCAAATTCTAAATACACCATATTGCTATCACTCTGTTTATTATTTTTTTATTTGTTACTCGTTTTTTTTTTATTATTTTCTTATGTATATGTATTAGAATTAGTGATGTGCGATTTCGAAATGTTTTCACAATCGAAACAACCGATAATCGTCAAAAAAAAAAAAACAATTGAATGATTTTTGTGAATACGAATGAATTATTCGAATAAAAACCGGAACCATCCGAACACAAACGAATGAAGTATTCGTTAAACATCGCCTAGATTCTTTCGAGAGAAATAACATTTCGAATGATTGTTGCAAATAGGAATGAATTATTCGAATAAAAACCGAAACTATCCGAACACAAACGAATGAAGTATTCGTTAAACATTGACTAGATTCTTCCGAGAGAAATAGCATTTCGAATGATTGTTGTGAATACGAATGAATTATTCGAATGAAATAACATTTCGAATGCAACCACGGAACAATCGAATGCATTCAAAGTCATCGAACAATCAAATAATTCGAATGAATCATTTCGAAGTTGCCCATCACTAATTAGAACCCATATGATTTTACAATAAAAAAAGTGTTTATACTCATTATTGAAGTTGAATATAGATAATATTTACATTTAAAGGAAAAAGAAAAAGTTATTTTTATTATTCCATTCGCACGCGAAAAAAATTATGAAATGTAAAATATATATATAATTCATGTAATATATTTACAAACGATTAACAAGAATAAAAGAAAATTAATTTAAAAAATAAATAAATATCACAAAAAATTTAAAGATGGAAAAATTACAAGATTATGATTCGTACAATGCTCGCAAATTGGCTCCTTTGATCGGGTTATGTTGGAATTCGAACAAACTTGCATGGTTGCATTGCGGACAATCTTTGATTAAGGTGGGATGTACTGCACTGAGTGGAAAAGAATCTGGAATATCATAGCTATGATGTTTAAAACACGGTAAGAAGCGTTTGATACGTCGATCATTCTTCAGTGCTACAGGTAATTTATTGTAAAAATCGCAAATTTTTTGAGGGCATACATTAATTAATATCTCTGCAGTAATATTTTGCATCAAGTCGCACGTAGAATATTTTACTAATGATAATATAGGTCTAACATTTACATCGTACCATTTCATCATCACATATACATTCTGCAATGAACACCTATGTATGTTTTTATCCGTGTGTGCATCACATTTTACAACTCTTGATATTCCTTTATACATATTATTTAATTTCCTTAAATTGGGTATACCGAATTCTTTTTCTAAATTAATAATCTTGAATCTTGAAAGTGATGTTTCAAATAGTTTTATCCATATAGTGGTAATTTTTTCATTTCCTTTAATGTAAATATTCAATGGTTCAAAATCTTCCAACACATTTTCTATATCACCAGCAATAGATTCGTAATTGTAATCTCCTGCATTCCACGGAATTGAATGACAGTTTTGAATTATCCTCATGTTTTCTTGTTTTTTATTATTGGATAATACATCCCATTCGAATGGAGGCTTGTAAATTCTATGAAATTGAATTTCACCATCGATACTTATTATTGAAAGTTCCTTAATGATGTACGTATCATTATCATATTTAAAACATTGAATATCGATAATTACCTCACGTGCTACTATCATTGTTACAGTTGTTATTAAAGAGAAAAGAAAAAAAACTAAAACTTTTAATAGTAACTAAAATTTAAACGTGTGAAGAACACTAATTCGTGAAACTAATAACAAGCGAGCGAATACAGTTATTCAGAGAGTTGACATAATGTCTACCTTTGAATTAGATGCATTCGATGAAATGTTGCATCAGAAAAATGCCCTTCAAACGGAGAAAGTTGATTGCATACATTGATGAATGAAGTTGTTAAGAACTTGTACATACATATACATTTTGTTTGTGGTAGTGTATGCATGTACACATGAGATCTTACATATAAGTAAGGGTCAAGATCCGGTTTTAACAGCTGTATCAGACGATCTTAACGTGCAGCTATGTACATGCAGGGATAGACTTTAATATAATCATTATCGATGGTAAACGAGAACATTAATTCATTTTTAAATTTTAATATATCGTCTTCCATCACTAATAAGATAACATAAAAAACTACTAACTTAACTGAATATATCCTTCTTCAACCAACTTTTCCTCAATCATTCGAATTTCATCATCTACACCAACATTTCACACTTTTTTAGATGTATGCGATAACAATAATCACTCAACCAATTCATTAGGATCGTCTGAATAATCGATCGGTGTATCTTCATGACATACTCCGCCATCAGCACAATGCTTAGTCTTTGCTCCATCATAGTAAATTTTTACACTTGATCCATTAGACTGAAACATCGGACGTATTATTTTTCTGTATTTAGGAAGTGTAGTACCCTTTAATACACCAGTAGCACGTAAATGAGCTCTAGTACACTCAAGTATTTATTTATATAGATCTAAATCATTATTTTGTATATTTATTCTCATCCATATGCGATACCATTAGTAAATGAAAGAGTCCGGGTGTGTAAGGAAATTTTATTTGCTTACTTCCTTTTCCTAAATAAATTTCACCATATTTGCAGTCCCAAGAAATCAATGTCGATCCTATCAGATACTCATCAATGTTTGTATCATAGTGTATTCCATATACTTGATCATTCGGAACAAGTTCATCAAAATCTGTATGAAATGAATCTACTTCACTTATGTTAAACGACTTAGCTTTGAGTTTGTTTTTAATATTTTCATCTTTAATTTCAGACTCAGCGTCACTTCTCTGTTTACTATTAGACAATCATGCGATAGTGATTCATTATTTAGAGGCTGTAGGATACACTCGAAATAATCAAATATAACAAATGATTTCAAATTCTTGCTGTTTATGTTGTTGAAATCTCGATATTTTATTCTCCTTTGTTGGCATAACAACTGTAGCAGGAGTATTGGGTTAGTTTTACTTTCAGTCCAGAAATTTGTCAGGCCAATGTTACGTTTAGAGAAAATCTGCTCTATCTATTTATATTGAATTTTAATAACTTATATATAACATGAAGTATATTTTAAGTATTTAAAATAATATGAAATTCACAGTGATTGATATATATGGTGAAATGTATGTATAAAGGAAGATTTACTCACAAGTTTTGATGAAATTCTAGTTATTTAAAATGTTGTTATCAAAGAGTAAATCATTGGTTAATACTGATAACAACAATAATGGAATGAATAAGGAAGCAAGACTGAAAAAATGAACTAGACAGGATATGTAGCGATATAATGTAAAAATATAACCTATTGAAGTCCGAGTGGAAACCAATTACAAGTACTTCAGCCGCCATATTGGAACCTATTATGAAACCATTATTGGAAATTCATGAAGCATTACAAAAATCTGAAAGATTAAAATGGATTCTTATGGAATAAATGATACATCAATGGTAAAAACGTCAAAAACGGTCTAATAGTAAACAGAGAAGTGACGCTGAGTCTGAAATTAAAGATGAAAATATTAAAAACAAACTCAAAGCTAAGTCGTTTAACATAAGTGAAGTAGATTCATTTCATACAGATTTTGATGAACTTGTTCCGAATGATCAAGTATATGGAATACACTATGATACAAACATTGATGAGTATCTGATAGGATCGACATTGATTTCTTGGGACTGCAAATATGGTGAAATTTATTTAGGAAAAGGAAGTAAGCAAATAAAATTTCCTTACACACCCGGACTCTTTCATTTACTAATGGTATCGCATATGGATGAGAATAAATATACAAAATAATGATTTAGATCTATATAAATAAATACTTGAGTGTACTAGAGCTCATTTACGTGCTACTGGTGTATTAAAGGGTACTACACTTCCTAAATACAGAAAAATAATACGTCCGATGTTTCAGTCTAATGGATCAAGTGTAAAAATTTACTATGATGGAGCAAAGACTAAGCATTGTGCTGATGGCGGAGTATGTCATGAAGATACACCGATCGATTATTCAGACGATCCTAATGAATTGGTTGAGTGATTATTGTTATCGCATACATCTAAAAAAGTGTGAAATGTTGGTGTAGATGATGAAATTCGAATGATTGAGGAAAAGTTGGTTGAAGAAGGATATATTCAGTTAAGTTAGTAGTTTTTTATGTTATCTTATTAGTGATGGAAGACGATATATTAAAATTTAAAAATGAATTAATGTTCTCGTTTACCATCGATAATGATTATATTAAAGTCTATCCCTGCATGTACATAGCTGCACGTTAAGATCGTCTGATACAGCTGTTAAAACCGGATCTTGACCCTTACTTATATGTAAGATCTCATGTGTACATGCATACACTACCACAAACAAAATGTATATGTATGTACAAGTTCTTAACAACTTCATTCATCAATGTATGCAATCAACTTTCTCCGTTTGAAGGGCATTTTTCTGATGCAACATTTCATCGAATGCATCTAATTCAAAGGTAGACATTATGTCAACTCTCTGAATAACTGTATTCGCTCGCTTGTTATTAGTTTCACGAATTAGTGTTCTTCACACGTTTAAATTTTAGTTACTATTAAAAGTTTTAGTTTTTTTTCTTTTCTCTTTAATAACAACTGTAACAATGATAGTAGCACGTGAGGTAATTATCGATATTCAATGTTTTAAATATGATAATGATACGTACATCATTAAGGAACTTTCAATAATAAGTATCGATGGTGAAATTCAATTTCATAGAATTTACAAGCCTCCATTCGAATGGGATGTATTATCCAATAATAAAAAACAAGAAAACATGAGGATAATTCAAAACTGTCATTCAATTCCGTGGAATGCAGGAGATTACAATTACGAATCTATTGCTGGTGATATAGAAAATGTGTTGGAAGATTTTGAACCATTGAATATTTACATTAAAGGAAATGAAAAAATTACCACTATATGGATAAAACTATTTGAAACATCACTTTCAAGATTCAAGATTATTAATTTAGAAAAAGAATTCGGTATACCCAATTTAAGGAAATTAAATAATATGTATAAAGGAATATCAAGAGTTGTAAAATGTGATGCACACACGGATAAAAACATACATAGGTGTTCATTGCAGAATGTATATGTGATGATGAAATGGTACGATGTAAATGTTAGACCTATATTATCATTAGTAAAATATTCTACGTGCGACTTGATGCAAAATATTACTGCAGAGATATTAATTAATGTATGCCCTCAAAAAATTTGCGATTTTTACAATAAATTACCTGTAGCACTGAAGAATGATCGACGTATCAAACGCTTCTTACCGTGTTTTAAACATCATAGCTATGATATTCCAGATTCTTTTCCACTCAGTGCAGTACATCCCACCTTAATCAAAGATTGTCCGCAATGCAACCATGCAAGTTTGTTCGAATTCCAACATAACCCGATCAAAGGAGCCAATTTGCGAGCATTGTACGAATCATAATCTTGTAATTTTTCCATCTTTAAATTTTTTGTGATATTTATTTATTTTTTAAATTAATTTTCTTTTATTCTTGTTAATCGTTTGTAAATATATTACATGAATTATATATATATTTTACATTTCATAATTTTTTTCGCGTGCGAATGGAATAATAAAAATAACTTTTTCTTTTTCCTTTAAATGTAAATATTATCTATATTCAACTTCAATAATGAGTATAAACACTTTTTTTATTGTAAAATCATATGGGTTCTAATTAGTGATGGGCAACTTCGAAATGATTCATTCGAATTATTTGATTGTTCGATGACTTTGAATGCATTCGATTGTTCCGTGGTTGCATTCGAAATGTTATTTCATTCGAATAATTCATTCGTATTCACAACAATCATTCGAAATGCTATTTCTCTCGGAAGAATCTAGTCAATGTTTAACGAATACTTCATTCGTTTGTGTTCGGATAGTTTCGGTTTTTATTCGAATAATTCATTCCTATTTGCAACAATCATTCGAAATGTTATTTCTCTCGAAAGAATCTAGGCGATGTTTAACGAATACTTCATTCGTTTGTGTTCGGATGGTTCCGGTTTTTATTCGAATAATTCATTCGTATTCACAAAAATCATTCAATTGTTTTTTTTTTTTTTGACGATTATCGGTTGTTTCGATTGTGAAAACATTTCGAAATCGCACATCACTAATTCTAATACATATACATAAGAAAATAATAAAAAAAAAAGGAGTAACAAATAAAAAAATAATAAACAGAGTGATAGCAATATGGTGTATTTAGAATTTGCATCATCTAATACCTCAAGCATTGTATGTAGAATATAAAAATGAGTAAAAATAGCTATAATTAGAGAGAGTATGAATAAATTTTTAAAAAATATCAAAAAAAAACCCATGTTATTTTCCGGCGGCGTTTGAAATGAAAATTTCTACATGTATTTAATGTGATAGTTGACGCAGGTGCGAAAATATGTTTAATTTTTTCAAAATTTAATTCTAAAAACATTCGTGGAAAAGTAAATAAATTAAGTAAACATAGAAATTAGTAGGCATCATATAAAAAATTAAAACTTATGATGGAACTTAGAATATAGATGAATGAAAAAAAAAAAGGTTGTAATTGAATAGATTAATGAAAAAACATAATAGTCTTTGTGTTTACGTTTCTTCTGTTTTTTTTTTTGTTTTTTTCGTTATGTTTAATGCACCATATTGCTTTTTATGTATAGCCTCTTCACTCTCTTGTTTTCAAAAGTATACTCTTCTGTCAATTACTTCTTTAAAAAAACTTTCCGAATTTTAGCATTTATCATATTATATGACATGTACAATAAATTAACAGATTCCATATTGCAGTGAAAAGAAAACTAATTTAAAAAATCTCTGAAATAAAAAATAATATAAAGAAAAAGAAGATCGTGAATCAAAGAAAAAAAACAAAAAACAGTGATTCTTCATGATATTTTACTCCCCACCCTGGGGACATTTATTTTTTGTAGAATTTAAATATTGTTGTAAAAGCAAGTATGTTGTTATTTTGTATATTATAGGGTGAAAAAAAAAATTAATAATACGTTAATCATTGATTTAAAAAATTATATTATCATACATTTCCGGCATCCGATGTTTGCATGTGCTTGTATAGAAAGCGTGTATACACATATACACGAATAAAATATAATACATCCAAGGTAACTTGCATATTTCTGCTGTTGTCTAAAACCGTTAGAATATTAGGTAAAAGATTGAGTAAGATAAATACGATCGTAACACATTGTTTAAAGAAACAAAAATAAAAAGTAAAATAACATGATCGATTTAATTTGAATTTAGCAATATTTTTAGAACTAACATGAATTTTTTGTAAAACGCGAAATAAAAAAAGGAAAGAAAACAACGGTAAAATTTGTTAGTTTTACGGATAAATCAGTATAGTTGTATTTAACAATGCCTATGCAGTTAATAATCTTTTGTCATTCATTTAACCGTGTGCTCACACACATGCCCACATACATTTATACCGGTCTTAATGGTATGTTTATTATCAACTATCTCATTCATCCAGTTTTAAAGCTAATTTTCGGTCTTTTTTATAAAACTGCCTCGAAAAGGATGCTAACGGATATTTCATGTCTGCCACTGCAGTGCAGTTCTGCAATAATAAAGGTACATAATTTATCTCACTCTCATTCTCTTATTCTATAAGCAGATCTCTACCTGTCGTTGCGATTCAACGGTTGTTTCTTATTAGCCATTTCGCACATTTCAAGCATACATACACACACATGTTCACACATATTTACTCACCCTTACGCGCATGCAGTGTCGATACATGATCTGTAGGTGTTCTGTAATGACGAAGACTATTCATAGACGTTCCTGTAGATTTCGAAATATTTTCGTATTGAAAAATTTTAAATGTAAAAAATGAAAAATCTTAGAACGAAACATTGAATAAAAATTTCCTTCATAATCTGTATTCCAAATAATAAGACTCGTACGTTTTCATCAGCTCCCTCCCTCACGTGTAAAAATTTAGCTTTTTATTTTCTCTCTCTGTCGTATCAGTCTATTTAAATGATATGAATAATAATAATGAAAATTTTTTTTTTTAAGATAATAAGTGTAAATTGAACGTTTTACGGAAATTTCCATCAAAGTTTGAAATCTATGTATTAGGTTTTGACCGTTTTTCAAATAAAGTCGTAGATTTACCATTCATATCGAGGAAAAAATAAAAAAATAATTTTTTTCATACTTGTATATGTAAGCATATACACGCATGCATATGCTGAGAGATAAAAAAAAAAAAAAGAAAAAGATTATTTAAATTTAAATAAACAGTTACATAAATTGATGTGATTTCATCCATACAACATATTAATTGAAATAGAATGAAATAATAAATGATGTGTTCGGTACTATAATATCTGCGGTGTATCTAAATAATTTTAAAGTAATTATATGACCATGAAATAAAATAAAATGTAGGAAATGTATATTATTACATATTAAAATTCCATACATATATACATACATACATTATAATTTATGTGAAACAATGTAAAAGATTTTGAAATAATAAAAATAAAAATGCGAGTAAAAGAAAAAAATATGGTTTTATTTCACATATTATACATACTGCGCGAAAGCTGACTTTGGTACATTGAAAGGTAATTGTTATGTTCATATTCAACTTTCGTAGGATCTAGACAACTCCATCTTTCAAATTCCGCGCCTTTTATTGAATTTTTAATCCGTATGAATTGAATGTTGACAGTCGTCGCAATCTTTTACTTTGACACAATTTCGAGTACTCCTGCGTAATGTATCACCGTCGATATAATATTCTTTATCATGTTCGTGATCGTAGCATGGTAGAAATGATTTTATCGTATCATCCTGTTTTAATCTGTCCGGTAAAAATATATAAATGTCCCCGATGCAACTTGGAAATAATGTAATTATCATTTCTTTGGTGGCTGTAATGAATAACTGGCTTAAATCATTTATATTGAGATTGTTCATAAGCTTCAGCGGACGGATAACGTGATCGTGCCATGTCCTCATCACCATAACATTTTTCACCGCACAATGAAAAATATCATTCTCATAATGGTGTTTACAAGTTAGCAAATTGCTTATACCAGAGTATTCTTGATATAAATCATCGATACTAGGTACTCGAAAGACTTTCTCCATATTAACGAGTTCGTAGTCCAAGTCACGCAACAATTCAGACTTTTCGTTAAGTTCCCATAATATAAGTTTTGCATAAGTGGTTAAAATATATACGCGAGCCTTCGGTTTTTCGGACAATATTGTGAATATATCGCGTGCCATGAATATTTCTTCCCGACAGGGAAATAATGAGGGGTTTTTCAAGTAATGACTCACGGAAGAGCATTGTAAATGAGGCATTTTTGATGCAGACCATGCTCTGCTTGGCTTGTATAGCGTATGTAAATACCTCCCGCCAGACATCTCAATCATCGCTAGTTCGGTTACTAGAAAACCATAATCAGAATCCTTATGGAAGCTGAAATCTACAAAATATTCCGCTATATCCATCTGATCTGACAATAATACTGGACCAACGATTTTATGTGCAAAAGATGTTGATTCTGTTGAAGAATAACCATCATCTGATTGTGGTAATTGAAGTGACGAAGACGTATACGAGTCGCTATCACTTGCAAATAAATTCTGAATAAATTCAGCGTGCTTAATTGATTTTGAGTTGCTGCTTATGTTAACTATATTAGCGTTCATGATTGAATAATATGTATTTCAAACTTTTCACTAAAAAAAATACAGAGAAAAAGAAAGAGAAAAAGGAAAGATAAAAGACAAAAATAAATGATAGAGAAAAAAAGAGAAAAAACATAGGAAATTATTTTCTTTAACGTTGACGTAAATTTTTTAATAATGCGTGAACACAGATTCGACAAAATATACATGTTTATCATAAAACTAATACTGACCGCTTGAATGATTCCGTTCGATAGTCTATCTCATTAGCTACCTTTGAATCGGTTGTGGCAGTGGAAATGTTACGTCAGAAAAATGTTGTTCCGTCGGAGAAAGCTGAATATATTTGTATACAAACAAAGTAATCGAGGACTTTGAGTGTATACGCATATGTGAGGGAGTGTGAAAAATATTCTTGTACCGAATAATGGGAAATAGCGTGCGAGCAATGTACAAGTGGTCTTGAAGGTATGCGAGTCATGCAGGTAAAGGTTGTTGCGATGACGAGATATATACCTGCAGAGGTTATCGATTCTTGGAAAACAGGTATTGACGTTCGAAAAAATAATGTCTTGAAACGATTGATGATGCGGATGAGTTTATTAAATAAAAAAATTATGTTTATAGCGAAGCGAATAATATTAAAAATAATTGTGATGTTAATAAATATTTTTTATTGATCGGAGATTTTTCTTTCTCGAAAGGTTAAAATTATTTTTGACAATGTTAAGTGTATATGATGACATGACTGTGTAGGAAAAAGTAATACCAGTACAAAAAAAATAAAGATCGTTAATAAAAATTAGACATATAGAACTGCATGTGGTGTGTATGCGAGACCAATGTGATATGCTATTGTGTCTAACGTTGAAAAAATGTTCATGATCAATAGGGAAATTCGTGATAGAAGATAAGTGTGTGGGAATGTGCGGTACGCTTTCGAGTGAACCATTGATTAATTTTTAGAATCGATAAAATAAATAAAGATTACGAAAGATAAGCAATTTTAGATGTGAGGGGGCGGGGTAGAAAGAATGAATTTTTAGGATTGAAAAAAAAAAAAATGAAAAACACATTCGAATCAATTTTTTGAAGAACTCGTAATAGAGTAACGTATAATGTAGAATCTGTGCGGTTGATAGATAGTATGCTTTCACAACAGTCTGAATGTCTGTTCGGATTAATTTTTAAAACCTCGGAAAACATACAGAAATACTTACGGACTGAAAATAATCGTAATGAGAAAAATAATAAAATATACTTGGACTAATTTTGAAAAAAAAGTGGTAACACTAATGAATGACACATGCGCGAGAATGATGCGTGGGCATTCATTGAGGGGCGAGAAATCGATAGATTTATTTTTTAGAACCGGGGAAAACATACATAAATACTTACGAATGGAAAAGTAATAGTAAGTGAGAAAAAATAATAAATATACTTAGACTAATTCTATAATACTTGGCTTGGAAAAATTATTATGAACGATAGGGAAACTATTGAGAGTAGAGTGTGCACGGGATCGAATGGTTCGCTTTCGCGGTGGCTAACGCTATGGTGGATATAAGCATGTGATCTGCCAGTGCTAGTGATGTGCGTCGAAATGTTTTTACAATCGAAATAATCAACAATCGTCAAAAAAAAAAAACAATCAAATGATTTTCATTCGAATGATTTGATTCGAATGATTTTAATTTGAATGATTTTAATTCAAATGATTTTGATTCGAATGATTTTGATTCGAATGATTTTAATTCGAATGATTGTTGTGAATACAAATGAATTATTCGAATGAAATAACATTTCGAATGTAACTGTGGAACAATCGAATGTATTCGAAGTTATCGAACAATCGAATAATTCGAATGAATCATTTCGAAGTTGCCCATCACTAGTCAGTGCGCTTTTGTAACGATCGGAGAATAAGGAAAAATTTTTGGAACCGTAGAAAATGAGAAATATACTTAGACTAATTTTATAATACTTACGGACGGAAAAATAATCGTAAGTGAGAAAAAATAATAAATATACTTGCACTAATTCTATGATACTTAGGCTTTGAAAAATTATTATGAATGATAGGGAAACTATCGAGAGCAGAGTGTGCACGGGATCTAATGGTTCGCTTTCGTGGTGGCTAACACTATGGTAGATATAAGCGTGTGATCTGTCAGTGCTAGTGATGTGCGATTTCGAAATGTTTTTACAATCGAAACAATCAACAATCGTCAAAAAAAAAAAAAAAAAAAACAAAAAAACAATCGAATGATTTTGATTCAAATGATTTTAATTTGAATGATTTTGATTCGAATGATTTTGATTCGAATGATTTTAATTCGAATGATTTTGATTCGAATGATTTTTGATTCGAATGATTTTAATTCGAATGATTTTGATTCGAATGATTTTAATTCGAATGACTGATGTGAATACGAATGAATTATACGAATGAAATAACATTTCGAATGCAACTGTGGAACAATCGAATGCATTCGAAGTTATCGAACAATCGAATAATTCGAATGAAACATTTCGAAGTTTCCCATCACTAGTCAGTACGCTTTTGTAACGATCGGAGAATAAAGAAAAAATTTTTGGAACCGTAGAAAATGAGAAATATACTTAGAGCGTTAGTGTGTACATGTAGGGCGTGGTTCCATAATAATGTATCGACTGGAATAGAAATTATAAGAATATTAAGATCCTGTTTCAACGGTTTTGAAAGTGTTTGCATGCAACGTCACATATAGTGATGGTTGAAGCGAATGTGTTGAAATAAAAAAATAAAAAAAATCTTAGGCTAATTTTATAATAATTACGCCCTGAAAAATAAAAAAATATGTACGAATGGAAAAAGAGGAAGAAGGGGGGTTTAGGTTAGTTTCTGGCTTTAAATATTATACTTTGGTTAAATTCGGAATTTTTATACTTACACGTAGAATTTTGAAAAATCGCGGTATCGCGAACGATCGACAAGTGAGCGGGAACGGCGCGTGCGCCTTCTAAGTATGCTAGGAGGGCGAGCGGGGCTTAGGTTACTTTCCTGCTTTAAATATTATATTGAGGTTAATTTTTAAACGTATCGAATTATCGGAAATGCGGGGGAACGGCGCGTGCGCTTTAGAGATATGCCAGGAGGGCGAGCAGGGGTTTGGTTAGTTTTCAGCTTTAAATATTATATTGAGGTTAATTTTTAAACGTATCGAATTATCGGAAATGCGGAGGAACGGCGCGTGCGCGGGAACGGCGCGTGCGCTTTAGAGATATGCCAGGAGGGCGAGCAGGGGTTTGGTTAGTTTTCAGCTTTAAATATTACACTTGGGTTAATTTCGGAATTTTTATACTTACACGTAGAATTTTGAAAAATCGCGGTATCGCTGTGGGCGGGAGGGAAGAGTGGGGACTTGGGTTAGTTTCGGGCTTTAAACATTATACTTGGGTTAATTTATAATCGGTTCGGTTTATCGGAAACGAGCGGGACCTGTAGGGTGAAATTTGGAGGAAATTTGCAAAAAATTTGGAAAAATTTGAGGAAAATTGGGGAAAATTGGGGGAAATCGGGGGAAACTTGGGTGAATTTTCAGCGTCGGAATAAAAAATTGGGTGAATTTTTGCCTCCCGAATAAAATACTTAGGTGACTTTTCGCCTCCGGGACAGGAATTGGGGTTGTGACGTCAGACTTCCTAGAGTCGCCATTTATTCACTACTAACATTACCGCAATTTTTCAAAATTTAGGGCCTAAGTATGGAAATTCCAAATTTAACCCAAGTATACTATTTAAAGCCTGAAACTAACCCAAGTCTCCGCTCGCTCTTTCCACGATCCCGCGCATATATCCAACAAAGCGTTAGTCACTGCGAAAGCATACGTACCGTTCCCGCGCACGCGTCGTCTGTTCCCGATACTGCGATCTTTTTTTTTTTTTTTTTTTAATATTTCGAAGCCTAAGTATAAAAAATTCCAAAATTATCCTAAATATATTTTTTTCATTATCACATTTCCCCGTTTGTACAGGTAAATGTGGAAACACACACGCCGTCCCCGCGCATATATCCATCATAACATTAACCACAGTGAAAGTGCACACCCATTCCCACACATCGCGCCCTCTACTATCATGTGTATGTATTACACATGCCTTTGCGTGTAATATATGTAGCATACTTTTTAATTTTCATTTTTCGAGGTTGGGAGGGGTAAAATTTTGCCGGAGTGATAAAAACGTTTGAATCTCAACACTTAGAACCCAAAATTTAAAGGAATTTTTCGAGTCGTGCTCCGTTCCGGCATTTTTTTTTTAAATTTTATTTTTAAAGAAAATATTTGAACGTTCCATCAGTCGAATGAAAGCGGGCGAGTGTGCTGCTACGAGATGTATTATGTAAGCGCGACCGCGGCTGTACTAGAAATATTTAAATGTTCCAGCAACTAGTTGAAACTGTCACCAGGTGAGGTGAATTCCAGTCGTTCGTTTTGAAATTAACCAGCCGATCATCTATGCACACTCTCACACGCCACCGTTAGAAACCTGTTCGCGATCGCTACAAGTTCATACACACGCACGTACACACCACCACTTGATAAATATTTTTTCGTCTTTTTCCGCTTCCGATCTTATTTGTAATCCGTTGATTCTTTTTTTTATTATTTTTCCGTATTCTCCGTTCATTGCAAAAGCACACCATCCATTCATGCACACATATCAAGCATTATGTTAACCTCTACAAAGCTACACTGTACTATTCCACACACGCTCCGGTCGCCGTCGAAATAAACGCCGCGATATCACTCCCACACACACACACATACACACAACCACTTCATATATATTTTATTTTCGAGTCAAATTATTATAGAATTAGCCTAAGTATAATTTTCTTTTACATTTCTGTTTACTTCTTCCGAAGTTCATAATTTTTATATTTTTTTTGTTTCTCCGATTCTAAAAATAAATCTGTCAATGTATTAGCCACTCTCTCCCGCGCACAGAATGTTCCCTCGCACTCATCTGCTACCTATCGTTCTTATTAATTTTTTTCAAGTCTAATATTATAGAATTAGCCTAATTATATTTTTTTTTCGCTTCCAATCATTTCCTCCGACCGTTGATAATTTTCTTATTTTATTTTTTCTCAGGTTCTAAAAATAAAATCCATTGTCATCTTCACTAGTATGATTGCGCACATATCTTCTGCCGGTATTTCTCATATTGTTCATAATAATTTTTCATGTCTATGTATTATGGAATTAGTCTAAAATATATTTTTTCCCCTCTAAAGACTTTTTCCAAACGTAAGTATTCAAACATTAATTCGAGTATATTTTTATTTAACGCTGTTTCATAATTTCCCTCTCCCTTATCCACCCTACACAAATTTCAATTATTTTCTATTATTTTTCATGAGTACATCCCCCTGAAACTACAGTGAAACCACACCAAACATTCCCACGCACCATATAGATTTTAACATCATTCGTAATAATTCTTTTCGAGTCTATTAGTTTAAGATTATTCTATTTTTTTCAAACTCTAAATATTTTTTTTTTTTCAATATCTTTCATATTATATTTTTTTTCCTCAATATGTCCGCGTACCCTCATAGTGCAAAGGTACTCTGCTTATTTCCATGCATGAATGTTGCTTTGTCGTTGATTTCGATCATGTGTCAAGGTCATCGAGTCTGCCCGAATCTTCCATGTCATATCTTTTGTAGAAAAACGGTTCATATGTTCACACCTACACACAAACACCCATAACCGAAAGAACACCTCTCAACTTCGTTCATCTGCGTATGTAACCAGCTTTCACCAAAGGAATGTGGTTTATCTGATACGACTCAACATCTTCAAAGACTTGCATCGAGCTAGAATCTCGAAAGGATCTGTTCAGGCAGTCAGTATTAGTGCTATGTCGAACGTGTAGAATTTGTTGAAGCAGTGTTCTTCACGCATTAATAAAAGTTTGCTCTAACGTTAAAAGTAATAATTTTCTACATTTTTTAGTAAAAAGTTAAAAATATTATTCAAACATGAATAACAACATTGTTTCGAAATTCGACGAATTTATTCAGAATTCATTTTCGAGTGATAGTGTCACGCATACAACTTCATCACCTCCATCACCGCAGTCAGATGATTGTTATACAGCAGAAGAATCAACATCTTTTGTACATAATATCATTGGTCCTGTATTATTAACAGAACAAGCAGATATAGCGGAATATTTTGTAGATATCAGCATCCATGTAGATTGTGATTATGGTTTTCGAGTAACTGAACTAGCAATGATTGATATGTCCGGTGGAAAGTGTTTGCATACGCTGTATAAGCCAAGCAGAGCATGGCATGCATCAAAAATGCCACATTTACAATGTCCTTCGATGAGTCATTACTTGAAAAATCCTTCATTATTTCCCTGTCGGGAAGAAATATTTATGGCACGCGATATATTCACGATATTATCTCAAAAACCGAGAGCTCGCATATATATTTTAACAGTATATGCTAAACTTACACTAATGGAACTTAACGAAAAGTCTGAATTGTTGAGTGATTTAGACTATGAAATCGTTAATATGGATCAAGTCTTTCGACTACATAGTATTGAGAATCTACATGAAGAGTATTTTGGTATAAGCAATTTGATAACCTGTAAACATCATAATGAGATTGATAGTTTTCATTGTGCAGCGAAAAACGTTATGGTGATGAAGGCCTGGTACGATCATGTTATCCATCCGCTGAAGCTTATGAATAATCTCAATATAAATGATTTAAGTCAGTTGTTCATTACAGCCACCAAAGAAATGATAATTACATTATTTCCAAGTTGTGTTGGTGACATTTATGCATTTCTACCAGATAGATTAAAACAGGATGATACGATAAAATCACTTCTACCATGTTACGAGCATGAGCATGATGAAGAATATTATATCGATGATGATATATTGCGACGGAGTACTCGAAATTGTATGAAAGTAAAAGATTGTATCGATTGTCAATGTAAAATTCGCACGGATTAACTATTCATTATTTCGATCGTTTATCAATTTTGTGTATATTTGTATATATTTTTGTATATTAATGTATATATTTTTTTCCCTAATCGACAGTCCGTTCGTTTTTTGTGTTTTGTTAATCATTTTGTAAATATATTTTTATACATATTTAAATTTTATTTCTATATATTTACATATATTTTTTCTTTGCCTTCAATTCCCTCCATATCTTTCATTCTATTGTATATATTTTTTCCTAATTAATTTTAATCTTTTTTCGCTCCTTTTCAATTCAGTTTATTTAACTATTTAACTATTTCTCTATTTCTTTTTCCTCCTCTTAACTTAAAGTACTGGTAATGATGAATATTACAAAAAATCTGAACCAGTTGTATAAAGTGTACGTGTAATTATTGTCTAATTTTCGAATATAATCCCGCATAATTTGTTCATATCTTTTTAGACTAAAACATTATATTTTTTATTCTTTCTTTAACGAATCTAACTGTTCAACTTTTTCATGTACATCACGTACATCAAGTATTTTCCGCAGCTGTGTGAGTTTTCATTAATTTGTAAGACACAACCTAAGACCCAGAGAGTTCTCTCTAATTGTTTAAAATCTTTCATAATCACACTTTTTTATTTTACATATATTTTTTGAGGTATATACGGGATCGTCTATGAGGTGTGTTGATCAATAGAGCAACAGGTAGAAAACCTACTAGCTTACGAGACACAGCATGTTTATAGAAAAAACGTGCTAGCATGAGCAGATCAGAGTTGCAATGTGCGAGTGAGAGACTGTATGCATGTATGTGTGCGAGAGCAACAGCTTGATTATAAAAAACGTCGAAGATACATGCATCTATCTGTGAACAATTATCACATCAAACATAAAAAGGCTGACTAAAAGATTATTATTTTCTTTTTTCATTCATTCTCGCCACTATTACCACTCGCGCCCCACTGTCAAGACCTCTGAACATACATTACTAACCTCACCGACACTATAATATTTTTTCTCTGTGTTATTAAATTAACCCAAGTATATTTTTATTCATTTGTTACGCAAACTTTTGTTCAAATCTTTCGTAATATGTCGTGCGCACATTTATAGCCCACAGACACTACTCGCTTCATTACCACGAATACATCTCTTTCATTGTTACTTATCATAACATAGTTTTTCCTGAAATTGTAGAAAAATTCTCTTCGCTCCATTCTTCCAAGGTGTTTTATTTCCTAATTTCAAATCATGCATAATAATTTTAAAATCAAATTAAGTATATTTTATCATTTCCAAAAAATCAATCATCTCTGTACAAGGCATTAACTCATTTTCACATCAAACATATTATTTTTTTTTAATCTATCGTACATATTATTTTTTATCATTTAAATTTTTTTCTCAATTCACAAATAGCTAACCTATAGAAAACATATTGTTGTAAACATACATGACAAAATTACTCCTCATAATTACATCATGAATTATTTTTTTCTTCATTTTTTTTTTTTTTTTTTTACCATCATGACAAAAGTAATAGAATTAAGGCATTTATGAATGTGTACACCATACGCTTCCAGTAACCTATCATACATTTTTTTAAATTAGTCCAAGCATACTATTTTTTCAATAATAAAGTCGATCATACATACTTTTTTCTTCTATATAATCACTAATCTATGAAAACACTTCGTTTGTTTTACCCATACCATAGCATTCACTCCTTTTCCCTCATGCTAACAAACTTCAAAATTTAATAATATAACACGAAGTTATTCTAAATACATGTTCATGCTATTAAAATTAATATATCAATTAATCTATATATTCCTTTTGCACATTTCTGAAAAAAATCCTACAACATGTTTTAAAATTAATCGAAGTATACTATTTTATTACCTAAAATCAATTATTCTCCCATACAGTTTTTTCCAATCATACATATTTTTTGTTTCCCATATTGTCATTATTGCAAAGTCATACAAAACAACAACATATTTTTAACCATAATGAATCCTTCATCCGTTCCATTCATGCTATATACCATTATCATTCATTTCAATGTTATGAAATTAGTCTAAATATACATTCATGCTAGCAAAGTTATTATCTCACCCTTTGCATTATTCCAAAAATGATTTATTTTACATTTTTTCTTTAAATTTCCCTTATACTATTATTTTTGAAATGCAGGATGATGACTATGATTAGAATTCATGATTACAAAGAGAGAGACGCATGCGGAAATTGTATTGTCATTATATACGAGATGATGTGTGATTGTTGGTGAGTATGCTTGCATGCATGTAAAATATATGAGTGTGTTAGTAGAAAACAACCGTTCAAACGTGAACACAGGTACAGATACAGTTATAGAATGAGAGAGATAAAAATATATATTTTGTTATGTTTGATATGTGTATGATAAAGAGGTTAACAAAGAATAATCACATTACCCTCACAACTTAGACATTGAGTTATACCTTTGTAATATTTTAGATGTAAAAGCAGTGGCATTGACATGTAGTAAACGTTTTCATCACTTTTGACTAATTATAAGCAATTTTCCAACATTTCTCTTTGTTTTCCTACATTTTAATACCTTTACACCATTTTAGTCAATTTTTTGATATTTAATGCCATTTTTCCAGTGTTTTTACCACCTTTCTCGCAATTTTCATCATTCTTTCATCATCTTTGTTAGGATCTTTTCTTACAACTCTTTACCATTTCGACCGTCGTTAGTGATATCCATCATTATTTATGCTTTCATTCCTTCTGCTTAATCTATGCACACATACAGCTTAGCAATCACTGCAGCTGTTGAACGTTGTAGGACCGCAATCGCGATCTCCATTTGATTATTAGGATTTAAAAGTCACATCTTTGAACGCTTGATCTAATGCATCAATATGATCTTTGTATTCGCCCACCCGCTGCTGAAGGTTCCACCTAATATCTTCAACAGACTATCATACAGTCGTTTAATAAGAGAATCCGTAAGACCCAAGACATTTACTTAACGTTTTCCCAACACATTCACAGACCTACCCTGTACACTAAGGAAATCTTTAAACATCTCTGTAACCATTCCTTTTAAGCTGGCGGGAGCAAGGAACTCCTATAAACGTTTCTCAATCAGCACTTCATCGTTCATCGCCCATGGTTTCACTCGCCATTGCACAGATATGTAATAAACATTTTCTTCTTTTACTATTTTGTTATGCTTTAACACTATTACATCATTTTTCCTCGCTTCTAACTAATTGTAACCAGTTTTCCATTATTTCTTAGCATGTTCTTCTGTTTTAGGACGTTTTTGCGCTATTTTTTTTTTCATCAATTTATGTTATTTCACATCGTTTTTCTGCTGATTTTAGTGCCTTTCACATAATTTTACTAATTATTTTCGACTATTTCTTAACATGTTCTTCCGTTTTAGGACCTTTTTGCACTATTTTTCATCAATTTATGTTATTTAACATCGTTTTTCTAGTGTTTTACTACCTTTCACACAATTTTACTCAATTTTTCCCACATCTTTGAAGATTTTTTTTCATTTATCTCATACATTATATGTCTGGATGTGTCGAATATACATCCTTTTAACTATATTTTATAATTTGATACGATTATAAATAATAATGAAAGATTTAATTCAATATTGTTTACAATTTATTCAATAATTTTTATGACATTCATCATAACCAATAAAAATAATCATTTGCTTTAATGCTTCGATGTTAAATTGTAATATATCATTATCAGCTATTAATAATTAACACCATAAAACGTTTAATTTAACTGAATATATCCTTCTTCAGCCAACTTTTCTTCAATCATCCGAATTTCAGTATCTAATCCATTATTTCCTGATTGTTTAGATGTGTGTAGTAACAATAATCGTTCAACCAATTCATTAGGATCGTCAGAATAATTGAAATGAGGGTCTTCGAGATATACTTTTCGAACAGTACTATATGCACGTTTCTTTTTCGTTTTATCTGGATAAACTTTTACATTCTGTATTGTAGATTGAAACAGAGGACGTATTATTTTTCTGTATTTAGGAAGTGGAGTACCCTTTAATACACCAGTAACACGTACATGAGCTCTGGTAAATTCCAGTATTTGTTTATACAAAGCTAAATCATTATTTGTATATTTATTCTCATCAACATTTGTTTCCATCAGTAAATGAATCAGTCCTGGTGTGTAAGGAAATTTAGTTAGTGTTCTTCCTTTTCCTAAATAAATTTCACCACATTTTCGATTCCACGAAACTGGTGTTGAACCCATCATATACTCATGAGTGTTAGCATTATATTGTATTCCATATACAGGATCATTTGGTACAGGTTCACCAACATCTATTTGAAATGGAGCCATTTCATGCATATTAATGGTCTTATATCCAGACTTATTATCACTATTTTCATATTCTTCTTCATTTTCAATATCAATCTCATAATCATGTTTCCTACTCTCATTAGAAAGTTTATGACGTTTTATTATTGATGTATCACTTATTCCATTAGATTCATTTTTCATCCTTTTAGGTATTTGTAGTGTTTCCCGATTATCCGATAACTGTTTTGTAACAGGTTCAAGCATGACAGATGAAATATTTGTAATAGATTTCCAGTTCTGTAACGCATTATACTTTTTCATTATATCGCTGCGTATCCTTTCCAGTTCACTTTTAAGATTTGCTCCTTTATTTATTCCATCATTACCAACATTAACCATCACTTTACTTGTTGACATCGTTATTACAGATAATTAAAAATTCAACAAACTTACATGTAAATTTTCTCTACATATATAAATCACAATCTATTTTGATCACAGAAAGTTAATGCTTATTTAACACAAATAATTTATAGAATGGTTTTAAAGGCTTAAAGAAACATACAGTGCTAACATGCTTATTATATACATACTGTAATTCAAACTGTTCCCTAAATACACTATTCATGAAAATAATTCTTTATAAATAAAAATAAACAACAAAACTGGGCAGAAATTTTAGAGGAATTTAAGAATCACATTATTTAATTTTCAATATACTAATATATCAAAATATGTGATAACGCCTAAACTTTTACCAACAACATTATACATATATATACACATATATATCACCATATATACATATATATCAACATATATACATATATATCTACATATATACATATATATCTAAATATATACATATATATCTAAATATATACATATATATCTATATATATACATATATATCTACATATATACATATATATCTACATATACATATATATATCTATATATCTACATATATACATATATATCTACATATATACATATATATCTACATATATACATATATATCTAAATATATACATATATATCTACATATATGCATATATATATAAATATATACATATAGATCTACATATATACATATATATCTAAATATATACATATATATATCTACATATATACATATATATCTAAATATATACATATATATCTACATATATGCATATATATATCTAAATATATACATATAGATCTACATATATACATATATATATCTATATATATGCATATATATCTAAATATATATATATATATATATACATATATATATATATATATATACATATATATATCTACATATATACATATATATATCTACATATATACATATATATATCTACATATATACATATATATATCTACATATATATATATGTGTATATATATGTATAATGTTGTTGGTAAAAGTTTAGGCGTTATCACATATTTTGATATATTAGTATATTGAAAATTAAATAATGTGATTCTTAAATTCCTCTAAAATTTCTGCCCAGTTTTGTTGTTTATTTTTATTTATAAAGAATTATTTTCATGAATAGTGTATTTAGGGAACAGTTTGAATTACAGTATGTATATAATAAGCATGTTAGCACTGTATGTTTCTTTAAGCCTTTAAAACCATTCTATAAATTATTTGTGTTAAATAAGCATTAACTTTCTGTGATCAAAATAGATTGTGATTTATATATGTAGAGAAAATTTACATGTAAGTTTGTTGAATTTTTAATTATCTGTAATAACGATGTCAACAAGTAAAGTGATGGTTAATGTTGGTAATGATGGAATAAATAAAGGAGCAAATCTTAAAAGTGAACTGGAAAGGATACGCAGCGATATAATGAAAAAGTATAATGCGTTACAGAACTGGAAATCTATTACAAATATTTCATCTGTCATGCTTGAACCTGTTACAAAACAGTTATCGGATAATCGGGAAACACTACAAATACCTAAAAGGATGAAAAATGAATCTAATGGAATAAGTGATACATCAATAATAAAACGTCATAAACTTTCTAATGAGAGTAGGAAACATGATTATGAGATTGATATTGAAAATGAAGAAGAATATGAAAATAGTGATAATAAGTCTGGATATAAGACCATTAATATGCATGAAATGGCTCCATTTCAAATAGATGTTGGTGAACCTGTACCAAATGATCCTGTATATGGAATACAATATAATGCTAACACTCATGAGTATATGATGGGTTCAACACCAGTTTCGTGGAATCGAAAATGTGGTGAAATTTATTTAGGAAAAGGAAGAACACTAACTAAATTTCCTTACACACCAGGACTGATTCATTTACTGATGGAAACAAATGTTGATGAGAATAAATATACAAATAATGATTTAGCTTTGTATAAACAAATACTGGAATTTACCAGAGCTCATGTACGTGTTACTGGTGTATTAAAGGGTACTCCACTTCCTAAATACAGAAAAATAATACGTCCTCTGTTTCAATCTACAATACAGAATGTAAAAGTTTATCCAGATAAAACGAAAAAGAAACGTGCATATAGTACTGTTCGAAAAGTATATCTCGAAGACCCTCATTTCAATTATTCTGACGATCCTAATGAATTGGTTGAACGATTATTGTTACTACACACATCTAAACAATCAGGAAATAATGGATTAGATACTGAAATTCGGATGATTGAAGAAAAGTTGGCTGAAGAAGGATATATTCAGTTAAATTAAACGTTTTATGGTGTTAATTATTAATAGCTGATAATGATATATTACAATTTAACATCGAAGCATTAAAGCAAATGATTATTTTTATTGGTTATGATGAATGTCATAAAAATTATTGAATAAATTGTAAACAATATTGAATTAAATCTTTCATTATTATTTATAATCGTATCAAATTATAAAATATAGTTAAAAGGATGTATATTCGACACATCCAGACATATAATGTATGAGATAAATGAAAAAAAATCTTCAAAGATGTGGGAAAAATTGAGTAAAATTGTGTGAAAGGTAGTAAAACACTAGAAAAACGATGTTAAATAACATAAATTGATGAAAAATAGTGCAAAAAGGTCCTAAAACGGAAGAACATGTTAAGAAATAGTCGAAAATAATTAGTAAAATTATGTGAAAGGCACTAAAATCAGCAGAAAAACGATGTGAAATAACATAAATTGATGAAAAAAAAAATAGCGCAAAAACGTCCTAAAACAGAAGAACATGCTAAGAAATAATGGAAAACTGGTTACAATTAGTTAGAAGCGAGGAAAAATGATGTAATAGTGTTAAAGCATAACAAAATAGTAAAAGAAGAAAATGTTTATTACATATCTGTGCAATGGCGAGTGAAACCATGGGCGATGAACGATGAAGTGCTGATTGAGAAACGTTTATAGGAGTTCCTTGCTCCCGCCAGCTTAAAAGGAATGGTTACAGAGATGTTTAAAGATTTCCTTAGTGTACAGGGTAGGTCTGTGAATGTGTTGGGAAAACGTTAAGTAAATGTCTTGGGTCTTACGGATTCTCTTATTAAACGACTGTATGATAGTCTGTTGAAGATATTAGGTGGAACCTTCAGCAGCGGGTGGGCGAATACAAAGATCATATTGATGCATTAGATCAAGCGTTCAAAGATGTGACTTTTAAATCCTAATAATCAAATGGAGATCGCGATTGCGGTCCTACAACGTTCAACAGCTGCAGTGATTGCTAAGCTGTATGTGTGCATAGATTAAGCAGAAGGAATGAAAGCATAAATAATGATGGATATCACTAACGACGGTCGAAATGGTAAAGAGTTGTAAGAAAAGATCCTAACAAAGATGATGAAAGAATGATGAAAATTGCGAGAAAGGTGGTAAAAACACTGGAAAAATGGCATTAAATATCAAAAAATTGACTAAAATGGTGTAAAGGTATTAAAATGTAGGAAAACAAAGAGAAATGTTGGAAAATTGCTTATAATTAGTCAAAAGTGATGAAAACGTTTACTACATGTCAATGCCACTGCTTTTACATCTAAAATATTACAAAGGTATAACTCAATGTCTAAGTTGTGAGGGTAATGTGATTATTCTTTGTTAACCTCTTTATCATACACATATCAAACATAACAAAATATATATTTTTATCTCTCTCATTCTATAACTGTATCTGTACCTGTGTTCACGTTTGAACGGTTGTTTTCTACTAACACACTCATATATTTTACATGCATGCAAGCATACTCACCAACAATCACACATCATCTCGTATATAATGACAATACAATTTCCGCATGCGTCTCTCTCTTTGTAATCATGAATTCTAATCATAGTCATCATCCTGCATTTCAAAAATAATAGTATAAGGGAAATTTAAAGAAAAAATGTAAAATAAATCATTTTTGGAATAATGCAAAGGGTGAGATAATAACTTTGCTAGCATGAATGTATATTTAGACTAATTTCATAACATTGAAATGAATGATAATGGTATATAGCATGAATGGAACGGATGAAGGATTCATTATGGTTAAAAATATGTTGTTGTTTTGTATGACTTTGCAATAATGACAATATGGGAAACAAAAAATATGTATGATTGGAAAAAACTGTATGGGAGAATAATTGATTTTAGGTAATAAAATAGTATACTTCGATTAATTTTAAAACATGTTGTAGGATTTTTTTCAGAAATGTGCAAAAGGAATATATAGATTAATTGATATATTAATTTTAATAGCATGAACATGTATTTAGAATAACTTCGTGTTATATTATTAAATTTTGAAGTTTGTTAGCATGAGGGAAAAGGAGTGAATGCTATGGTATGGGTAAAACAAACGAAGTGTTTTCATAGATTAGTGATTATATAGAAGAAAAAAGTATGTATGATCGACTTTATTATTGAAAAAATAGTATGCTTGGACTAATTTAAAAAAATGTATGATAGGTTACTGGAAGCGTATGGTGTACACATTCATAAATGCCTTAATTCTATTACTTTTGTCATGATGGTAAAAAAAAAAAAAAAAAAATGAAGAAAAAAATAATTCATGATGTAATTATGAGGAGTAATTTTGTCATGTATGTTTACAACAATATGTTTTCTATAGGTTAGCTATTTGTGAATTGAGAAAAAAATTTAAATGATAAAAAATAATATGTACGATAGATTAAAAAAAAATAATATGTTTGATGTGAAAATGAGTTAATGCCTTGTACAGAGATGATTGATTTTTTGGAAATGATAAAATATACTTAATTTGATTTTAAAATTATTATGCATGATTTGAAATTAGGAAATAAAACACCTTGGAAGAATGGAGCGAAGAGAATTTTTCTACAATTTCAGGAAAAACTATGTTATGATAAGTAACAATGAAAGAGATGTATTCGTGGTAATGAAGCGAGTAGTGTCTGTGGGCTATAAATGTGCGCACGACATATTACGAAAGATTTGAACAAAAGTTTGCGTAACAAATGAATAAAAATATACTTGGGTTAATTTAATAACACAGAGAAAAAATATTATAGTGTCGGTGAGGTTAGTAATGTATGTTCAGAGGTCTTGACAGTGGGGCGCGAGTGGTAATAGTGGCGAGAATGAATGAAAAAAGAAAATAATAATCTTTTAGTCAGCCTTTTTATGTTTGATGTGATAATTGTTCACAGATAGATGCATGTATCTTCGACGTTTTTTATAATCAAGCTGTTGCTCTCGCACACATACATGCATACAGTCTCTCACTCGCACATTGCAACTCTGATCTGCTCATGCTAGCACGTTTTTTCTATAAACATGCTGTGTCTCGTAAGCTAGTAGGTTTTCTACCTGTTGCTCTATTGATCAACACACCTCATAGACGATCCCGTATATACCTCAAAAAATATATGTAAAATAAAAAAGTGTGATTATGAAAGATTTTAAACAATTAGAGAGAACTCTCTGGGTCTTAGGTTGTGTCTTACAAATTAATGAAAACTCACACAGCTGCGGAAAATACTTGATGTACGTGATGTACATGAAAAAGTTGAACAGTTAGATTCGTTAAAGAAAGAATAAAAAATATAATGTTTTAGTCTAAAAAGATATGAACAAATTATGCGGGATTATATTCGAAAATTAGACAATAATTACACGTACACTTTATACAACTGGTTCAGATTTTTTGTAATATTCATCATTACCAGTACTTTAAGTTAAGAGGAGGAAAAAGAAATAGAGAAATAGTTAAATAGTTAAATAAACTGAATTGAAAAGGAGCGAAAAAAGATTAAAATTAATTAGGAAAAAATATATACAATAGAATGAAAGATATGGAGGGAATTGAAGGCAAAGAAAAAATATATGTAAATATATAGAAATAAAATTTAAATATGTATAAAAATATATTTACAAAATGATTAACAAAACACAAAAAACGAACGGACTGTCGATTAGGGAAAAAAATATATACATTAATATACAAAAATATATACAAATATACACAAAATTGATAAACGATCGAAATAATGAATAGTTAATCCGTGCGAATTTTACATTGACAATCGATACAATCTTTTACTTTCATACAATTTCGAGTACTCCGTCGCAATATATCATCATCGATATAATATTCTTCATCATGCTCATGCTCGTAACATGGTAGAAGTGATTTTATCGTATCATCCTGTTTTAATCTATCTGGTAGAAATGCATAAATGTCACCAACACAACTTGGAAATAATGTAATTATCATTTCTTTGGTGGCTGTAATGAACAACTGACTTAAATCATTTATATTGAGATTATTCATAAGCTTCAGCGGATGGATAACATGATCGTACCAGGCCTTCATCACCATAACGTTTTTCGCTGCACAATGAAAACTATCAATCTCATTATGATGTTTACAGGTTATCAAATTGCTTATACCAAAATACTCTTCATGTAGATTCTCAATACTATGTAGTCGAAAGACTTGATCCATATTAACGATTTCATAGTCTAAATCACTCAACAATTCAGACTTTTCGTTAAGTTCCATTAGTGTAAGTTTAGCATATACTGTTAAAATATATATGCGAGCTCTCGGTTTTTGAGATAATATCGTGAATATATCGCGTGCCATAAATATTTCTTCCCGACAGGGAAATAATGAAGGATTTTTCAAGTAATGACTCATCGAAGGACATTGTAAATGTGGCATTTTTGATGCATGCCATGCTCTGCTTGGCTTATACAGCGTATGCAAACACTTTCCACCGGACATATCAATCATTGCTAGTTCAGTTACTCGAAAACCATAATCACAATCTACATGGATGCTGATATCTACAAAATATTCCGCTATATCTGCTTGTTCTGTTAATAATACAGGACCAATGATATTATGTACAAAAGATGTTGATTCTTCTGCTGTATAACAATCATCTGACTGCGGTGATGGAGGTGATGAAGTTGTATGCGTGACACTATCACTCGAAAATGAATTCTGAATAAATTCGTCGAATTTCGAAACAATGTTGTTATTCATGTTTGAATAATATTTTTAACTTTTTACTAAAAAATGTAGAAAATTATTACTTTTAACGTTAGAGCAAACTTTTATTAATGCGTGAAGAACACTGCTTCAACAAATTCTACACGTTCGACATAGCACTAATACTGACTGCCTGAACAGATCCTTTCGAGATTCTAGCTCGATGCAAGTCTTTGAAGATGTTGAGTCGTATCAGATAAACCACATTCCTTTGGTGAAAGCTGGTTACATACGCAGATGAACGAAGTTGAGAGGTGTTCTTTCGGTTATGGGTGTTTGTGTGTAGGTGTGAACATATGAACCGTTTTTCTACAAAAGATATGACATGGAAGATTCGGGCAGACTCGATGACCTTGACACATGATCGAAATCAACGACAAAGCAACATTCATGCATGGAAATAAGCAGAGTACCTTTGCACTATGAGGGTACGCGGACATATTGAGGAAAAAAAATATAATATGAAAGATATTGAAAAAAAAAAAATATTTAGAGTTTGAAAAAAATAGAATAATCTTAAACTAATAGACTCGAAAAGAATTATTACGAATGATGTTAAAATCTATATGGTGCGTGGGAATGTTTGGTGTGGTTTCACTGTAGTTTCAGGGGGATGTACTCATGAAAAATAATAGAAAATAATTGAAATTTGTGTAGGGTGGATAAGGGAGAGGGAAATTATGAAACAGCGTTAAATAAAAATATACTCGAATTAATGTTTGAATACTTACGTTTGGAAAAAGTCTTTAGAGGGGAAAAAATATATTTTAGACTAATTCCATAATACATAGACATGAAAAATTATTATGAACAATATGAGAAATACCGGCAGAAGATATGTGCGCAATCATACTAGTGAAGATGACAATGGATTTTATTTTTAGAACCTGAGAAAAAATAAAATAAGAAAATTATCAACGGTCGGAGGAAATGATTGGAAGCGAAAAAAAAATATAATTAGGCTAATTCTATAATATTAGACTTGAAAAAAATTAATAAGAACGATAGGTAGCAGATGAGTGCGAGGGAACATTCTGTGCGCGGGAGAGAGTGGCTAATACATTGACAGATTTATTTTTAGAATCGGAGAAACAAAAAAAATATAAAAATTATGAACTTCGGAAGAAGTAAACAGAAATGTAAAAGAAAATTATACTTAGGCTAATTCTATAATAATTTGACTCGAAAATAAAATATATATGAAGTGGTTGTGTGTATGTGTGTGTGTGTGGGAGTGATATCGCGGCGTTTATTTCGACGGCGACCGGAGCGTGTGTGGAATAGTACAGTGTAGCTTTGTAGAGGTTAACATAATGCTTGATATGTGTGCATGAATGGATGGTGTGCTTTTGCAATGAACGGAGAATACGGAAAAATAATAAAAAAAAGAATCAACGGATTACAAATAAGATCGGAAGCGGAAAAAGACGAAAAAATATTTATCAAGTGGTGGTGTGTACGTGCGTGTGTATGAACTTGTAGCGATCGCGAACAGGTTTCTAACGGTGGCGTGTGAGAGTGTGCATAGATGATCGGCTGGTTAATTTCAAAACGAACGACTGGAATTCACCTCACCTGGTGACAGTTTCAACTAGTTGCTGGAACATTTAAATATTTCTAGTACAGCCGCGGTCGCGCTTACATAATACATCTCGTAGCAGCACACTCGCCCGCTTTCATTCGACTGATGGAACGTTCAAATATTTTCTTTAAAAATAAAATTTAAAAAAAAAATGCCGGAACGGAGCACGACTCGAAAAATTCCTTTAAATTTTGGGTTCTAAGTGTTGAGATTCAAACGTTTTTATCACTCCGGCAAAATTTTACCCCTCCCAACCTCGAAAAATGAAAATTAAAAAGTATGCTACATATATTACACGCAAAGGCATGTGTAATACATACACATGATAGTAGAGGGCGCGATGTGTGGGAATGGGTGTGCACTTTCACTGTGGTTAATGTTATGATGGATATATGCGCGGGGACGGCGTGTGTGTTTCCACATTTACCTGTACAAACGGGGAAATGTGATAATGAAAAAAATATATTTAGGATAATTTTGGAATTTTTTATACTTAGGCTTCGAAATATTAAAAAAAAAAAAAAAAAAAGATCGCAGTATCGGGAACAGACGACGCGTGCGCGGGAACGGTACGTATGCTTTCGCAGTGACTAACGCTTTGTTGGATATATGCGCGGGATCGTGGAAAGAGCGAGCGGAGACTTGGGTTAGTTTCAGGCTTTAAATAGTATACTTGGGTTAAATTTGGAATTTCCATACTTAGGCCCTAAATTTTGAAAAATTGCGGTAATGTTGTAGACAGGAGGGGTGGGCGGGGACTTGGGTTAGTTTCAGACGTTAAATAACATACTTGGGTTAATTTTTAATCGGTTACTTTCTACTCTCTACACATTAAAAATAAATGCTTAGGCTAATTTTATATTACATATACTTAGACTTTGAATTAATTAAAAAGATCACGGTAACGCTGTAGACAGGAGGGGTGGGCGGGGACTTGGGTTAGTTTCAGGTTTTAAATAATATACATGTGTTGATTTATAATTGGTTCGAACTATCGGAAATGCGCGGAACCTGTACAGTGAAAATTGGGGGAAATTTGCGGAAAATTTGCAGAAAATTGTGGAAAATTGGGGGAAATCGGGGAAAACTTGGGTGAATTTTCGGCGCCCGTGCAAGAAATTGGGTTACTTTTTGCCCTCTGCACACAGTTCTGGGGTTTGTGACGTCACACCGTCCAGGTCCGGTATTTTTAGACTACTTAATCCTCATATAAATCTATATGAAAATTTGAATTTACCCTAAACTGTGTATTTATATTATTATAATTTGTGTTTAAATTCTGGCCGTCTTCTATGACAGGCGACTTCCAATCTACCAGGTTCTGCGCAGCTCTTTTCATCTCCAAATATTTGTTAATTCCTACATTTTTTAATGACGTAGTTCCAACGTCTCTCTCGGTAGACCTTTACCTCCACTTTCCTGAATTTTTCTTTTTCATTATGTCCCGTAGTAATACAATGCGCTGTAGAACATGCTCAGTCAAAGTTAAATCGGTATTCCTACTCCACATAGTGTTATTCTCTCCTCCGTTATCCAAGCTCTTGATTCTTTTTTGTCGGCTATTTCTATTCGTGTAAAGATCAGAGTTCCTTGCGACCTTTTTCCTTTGTTTTTGGGCCAATTTCTTGTAGACGAACCCATAAAGAAAAAAAAAAAAATTTAAGTAAATTATTGCTTTCTTATCTGGTCTGATAGCATTAGCTTTCATGGACTCTATTTAGAACTTCTCATTTGTGACTTCTTAAGTCCAATTTATTTGATCTATTTTTCTCTATCTCTATCATCATAGCTTAAAGGCCTATAACTTTTAGACCTTCCGTTTATCTAAAATCCACTTTTCTGGATGGCCCCATACGTAACTTTTTAATATATGTTTATAGAAGTTCAGTGATATTGACTTTTGCCTAACTACGTTACGTTATCCTTCACGCGTTAATTCAACGTGTCCGATTATGACAGATATCAAGTTGTAATTTACCTGAGATATTTGAATTTTTGCATCTGCTCAATTTCTCCTCGGTTAATTTTTATGTGAAACCGATGAGGATGTTCATTATTCATCATTATTTGTGTTTTATTGACATTCACTTCTAAGACAAATTGTTTTTCAATGTTACTTAAAATCGGTACTCTTTTCTTGGGTATCCTAAGAGATATTATAATAATGGCTTGATTACCTGCGAAGTTTGTTTAAAGTGTTTTGCCTCCTATATTCCGTAAGTGGTGTCTGCTGAAGTTTCCTTAGATATACGTTTAATATATATATATATATATATATATATAATAAAAAGATATGGCGACAGAAAAAAATTGAGGGAGGCTTTCGTCCAACAGTGGACTGATAACGACTAGAGAAAAAGAAGAAGAAGAAGACGATAGCGAAATAGCTTTGCCATACGCCCGTGTTTATTTTTACAAATTTAAACACATCTATTCTAATAATAGATATTTTCTAACTCCAATTCGCAGTATTCATGTGACGGATCTGATAAGTCAAGTAACATCGTTGGGTGACGAAAAATGTAGAAAGAGGCAAGTGGATAATAATCCCATTTGTACCACCAATAATAAATTATAAATCGATTATTAAATCAATAAACTAAAGGTTAAGAAATATATAAAATTCAATTTTCAAAACTTATCTTTGTAATACAGTCTAAATATAACTGAGGCAATATCGAGAAAGAACCATTACAAGAAATTTTAAGAAATGATCAGCAATAATTTTCTAAATAAATAAACATCTTTAATATCATTTAAGGTACAGAAGAATGCATGCGGTTGTTTTTGCTCATTGCAGCAATTCATAGTACCCGACAATAAAAAAATGAATTCGTTGTTTCATGTTGAAAATAATATGTTAAACTTTAATTACATAAATAAAACCACAAAAAACATAAAAACATACACAAAAAATTATAGTTGACAACGATGTGTATATATTACACGTTGACATAATATGGATTAATCTAATGAAACGTATTTATTTTACCTCCATCAAAGCTTCGATAAGTTTATGATCCGGATGTGTGGAAAATGGATCTAAATTTTTTCGTACATTTCCGGAAAATAATGTCGGATTTTGAGGTATAATAGAGATTTTACTACGAAGTATGCTAAGAGGAACAACAGACGTGTCTACTCCGTCAATTTTGATCGATCCTTCAACTAGTCCTAAACGAAGTAAAGCATTTATCAGTGATGATTTTCCAGCTCCAGTTCTGCCGACTATACCAATCTGTCAACGCAAACAAAATAATTGTATTAAGTAAATTTTCAGACATTAAGGCAGTGTTAATAAAAGGGAAAATGTCATTCGCAGTAGATTGCTACGGGGACATCAAACAGTCAGTATTTCATTAGCTTAAAAATATATAAAACTCGTTCGATATTCTTTTTTCGTTATCTTATTACCGTTATTATTGATTAACTTACAGATGATTATCTTAAAGTAAATTACGATGTGATTAAGTAAAAAAAGGCAGGGATTGCAAAACTTTATATGTAATCATGGGCGTCGCCAGCGGGGGGCAGGGGGAGGCAGCTGCTCCTCCTGGAGCCTTGAAACTTTTTAATCAACTTGCCATAATGAGAATTCATAGGCGCGTAATCATGGACAATTTGCTAGAAACCCACGAAAATTATGTTTTAATTAAGATTTTATTCTTGTTTAATAAAATATTAAGCCTTTACAACTTATAAATTTTATTTTTCCTATAACTCACATTCTCTTTCTATCATCTCCCCCCCTCCATGGCGGCTGGCAACTCATTTTGCCTCCATTGGCTCATCGGCTGGCGACTCCCACATATGTAATTATATATATATATATATATATATTATTATTATTATTATTATTATTATTAGACAGACACTCGTATCCTAGTTGATGTTATGCATTTCTTAAATTTTACTACAAGTGTGTTCCCACGTGCAAAACCAGTCCTATTCTTGCTCTGCAGGCAAGCCCGCAAATGGAACATGTTGCTGGTGATTGTACCGATCTTAAACGTGAATTTTATCAAGCTTATCTGAACATAAATCTCTCCATTGTTTTCTTTCTGCAGCTATGGCTTCCCAATTGTTTCTAATCTGGGAAAATTTCATCAATTCTGTACATTCCAAGTAGCTGTTCGCATAAAGTGATGTTTAGATTTGGATTTAGATTTATTTTTTGTATTAAATCGACCGCTCTATGGGAGATTTCCAAGCGCGGTACCCTGGACAGGTTTGTTCAAGATAGACCATGTTTCAGCCACCTTTTCTAGGCTTTCCCCCTGACGTGGGGCAAGCAGGGCGAGATCCCCAAATAGGGACGCTTGGACACAGAAACTGCTGCCGGAAATACCTACCGTCTTTTATCTCCAGAACATTAACGACCAGAGGATTCTGCCGCCTGCATGTAGAACTACGACTAAGAACTTCCAGTGAATCCACACCTGTTCCCTACGCCGCGCTCTCTCGCTACAGGACTTTAATCACACAAAAGAAAGGATGACTATAGGAATGAAGGAAGAGGTAAATGAAGAGGGGAACATTTTAGGAAGGTTAGATGGGAAGGTTTTAGGATGATTTTAGGAATATTTTGATTGAAATGCATGGTCTGTGCGGGAATTTGATAATGTGTAAATTGGCGCATAACCATAACCACAGCCAGCACCATACACACCAGAATCCAATAGCATCCGTAAGGAAGACGACCGGTGGAAATGCATAGCTCACGCTGCTCGAGAGGAAGGAAAATGATTAAGCTTCAGAGGGGACAGTTATAGGAGATAGAAAATTTGGGAATTTTGGAAATGAAAGAAGGAAAACGGAAAGAGGAACTCCCCCGCATTTGCTCAAGATGCTAATGGGGGAGTCGTTTATTTTCGGAGTATCCATTCTCCTAGGACAGTTGCATACCAGTGCTAAAGAGTCTGTGTCCTACCCCTTGATATTAGGCTGATAGCGGGGCGAGACTTATGGCGGCCTCGGCTCACCACGACTAGATATATATACCTATACTTCTCATAAAATGTACTGTGTACACATAAAAGCGTAACATACTGCATTAGAAACTTACTTTTTCACGCGCTGAAATTCTCAACATGGTATCCTTTAAAACTGGTACTTCATCATCCCTGTATCGTAGAGTTACATTGCGGAACTCTATGTTTCCTTCCGATGCCCAATCATCAGCAAGAGGAACTGTGAACAGTTTTACAAAAATAAATATAGACGGCAAATTCTAATTCTTGTAGGAATTGTATTCAGAACGAGTGTTGCTGATTTTTATTTTGAACAAATAATTTTAAATTATTACGAAATAAATGCCTATAATCAAAAGTAAAATTCATATACTAGCCATTTACCGAAAATATTAATACAATATCGCTCGGCAATAATTTAGTAATTACAGGTTTTATGTTTCTACAGGAACAATAGGATCTGGAGCCATTGTTACAAGCGAATATTACATCGCAGTCTAGTGATTTTGCAATTGCTACTAGACAGTTGTTAAATGAAAATAACATCTGTACTAACATATTTTTTAGTAAGAATTCTCAATTCAATATGAACCTCTTACTACGAAACGTGTTGATACGATTTTTTTGTAATTAAATGATACATTTCTGGCTATTGCTATTTATTATATTTATTATGTATGGGCAGTTTTATCGCGTCTATCTTAAAGTTTACGTATCGCGTTTAAATATCGATATATCAGCTTTGTCAGAGAGAAGAACAGGACGGTGAGTTTGTTCTATGTTGTTTTTTTTTATCACTATAGTATAGTAACGTCTTTTTATACTACCTTACAAAAACATAAATATTGCTAGCGCTTTCCGCACGACGAAGGGGGACTTTATTATACCGGCAAAGGCCTCAATAATAGTAACAAAGATTTAAAAATGGAATTAGATAACGATAATAAAAATATTATTAAGAACGGAAATAATTATAAGTTAAATGTGAGCAATAACAGCATGAATAATTTTAATAATAGCAACAACCAAAACGTGTTAACCAAACATAGACCTATTCTAACTTATGAACAATGTATAGATTGTACATCCTTTAAAGAGTAATTGTTCAGTCATATAATTTCCAGACTAAAAATGAAAGTCTTCTAGTAGCAAATATTTAACCAAAATTGAACTAGATAATAGCTTAGAGATCAAAAAGGCAAGAAGAAGAACCGCTATTATTGAATATAAATACAAAGAAGTAGCTGATAGATTGGTCTTAGAAGATAGTCTGAACAAATTTAAAATTATTGCGTGTATTTCATTATTTTATTTAACATCAAAGATATTCATATAGACATCACGGACGAAGAAATTATGGAGGGAATTAACATTAAGTAGAAAAATACATTAGAAAGGGAAAGTAGTTTACATACCTTCAAAAACTATTCAGATATTTTTTTGCGGTCAAAGCATTTCTGTATATATATATATATATATATATATTCATATATAGGGTAAAGTTTGAGGTCGAACCTTATGTATAGCCGATTCGACACAATGCTTTCAAAGCTTTGGTTTCTTTCACTCTTCTACAAATTGTAAAGCTCCGAAAAAAAAAAAATATATTCAATGCTCCTCCGACGCTTGTTTTGAAACAAAACGTTCAGAAGAAAAATATTCTATAAATTGTCAGAATTGACAGTCTTCAGTACCGAAGGAGTGTCCCGAACGGATCCGATAAAAAGACATTAAAATATAAATGTATTTAAGAAATATAAACTTCTTCGAAAAATCGAAGGAAGTACCACCAATAGTGAAGTTAGTTTCAAAAATGATCTAACAAGGCTAAAAGTAAATGTACGTAATTTATCAAACCGTTTTTCGCTCTTGAAAAATGAAGAGGACTTTCCATCCTTTCCGAATCGAAATCTATACAAACAAATATCTGATCATGAAAATTTACCGAATCTAAGTATGGCTATCGGGTTAACAAAGAGAATAAATTTAATCAACAAAAATTTGCAAACGATCAATCAGCCATTCGAGAGGGTGGTAAAAAAGCACGAGAAGAACCGATCAGTCCCCCTATCCTCCTCTAGATCCTACCAAACGTTTCAATGCTCCTAAATGGTCTCTATCCAAAGTCGACTGGAATAAATTTCGGTCAATCATTGATTCATCTCTCTCTAACACTGAGTCTCTTCCCAATCCTGTGCATCAATACGATTCCTTCTACGACTTTATTTCTTTCGCGGTAACCGCCTCTTCTGCACCGGTTCGTCCCCTAAAGAGAATCGACACCTTCGTCCCTCCTAGCTTTGATCGAACAACGATTGTTAACTTTAGTCAATTCCTTCTCTTATCTCGGCATTATACTTAATAGCACCTTATCCTTTCGGGAGCATATCAGTTATCTGTGTACGTCCGCTCTTAAAAGGCTCTCAATATACTAAAAGCTCTTCTGCCCCGTAAATGAGGCGGTGATCCTTATATTTTATTTATGTTATATAGATCAATAATCCTTTCCAAATTTGACTATGGCGCACTTCTGTACGCTAGTGCTCCTAAACAATTTCTTCGTAAACTTGATCGCATCCAAAACTCATGTCTTCGTCTCTCTATCGGAATACTTAACTACTCTCCAATTCCAGCCATTTTGGCAGAGGCAGGATTCCTTCCTCTTTTTATTCGAAAACTCTTACTAGTTGAAAGATTTCTGATTAAACGCCTCCCCCTATTACTAATTCTAAACTCCTAAATTCCTATCAATTCATTTCCTATAACTGGCGCTTCTCTCCCCGCAAAATTCCTATATTATCCTCGATCTCTTCTCGGCTTATGCTCCTCTTGCCTTTTGTCCTCCCTTTCACCAAACCAACATAATTTTTTTTTGAATTCAAGCATTCTCCGAAGTTATTTGATCTCCCCTCGGACATTAAATCTCTTCCTCATCCTGCCATTCAAAACGAATTCAATCACGTGTTATTCTTATACTTTCCTTGCCATACAATTATCTACACGGATGCTTCGAACTCTCATGATGGCGTTGGGGTTGCGCTCATTATTCCCGCGCTTACCTATTCCTAATTCTTTCGGTTGCCCTCCTTTTCCTCTATTTTTCTTGCCGAATCCATGGCTATCCTGCAGGCAGTCCTTTTCATATGCTCGACAAATAACATCTCTAGATTCCTCCTATCCTCGGATTCAAAAAATGTTTTATTGGCTATCTCCTCTCGTTTTCCTACTCATGTCACTGATCCCATTATTCTCCAAATTCGCTTCTTAATTTCGAATTTATTTGCATCCCGTTCTGTTGTAATTGATCTATTATGGATTCCTGGTCATTGCGGCATTCCTGTCAACGAGTTAGTTGACTCGTTCGCACGTTCAGCGGCGACCAATGGTCTATTCATTAGTAGATTTCCTGCTCAAATTCTCTACTGTCTTTCTTATCGTTCCCATCACGATTTCTGGTCCGGATTCTATCCTTCATTCTTTACCAATCCTCGATCTTCTTAACCTTTCTGTACAGCCCTTTCCTTCTTCTCTTCCTCGGTTTAATCTATTTACCTTAGCCGTTCGATTATTTCCTCTATAGTTCGCTTGTGGTTCGATCATAGTTTGCTTCCGGCTTCTCTTTTCCGTTTTCTTATTGTTCAATCTCCTTTGTGTCCTTATGACCATCCGGAGCTCAATTATACCTGCGATACGAATCACATCTTGTTCGAATGACCCTTTATTTCCTCCGAACGTGCTACTCCGTATTCTAATCTTCTGCGCCTTGGCCTTCCTACTCCTTATAGTGTCCACTCCATTCTTGCATTCCCCTCTCTCAACATAGTTACTTTGTTGGCCTTCTTTATCTCCTCAATTTCTAATCTTTTTCTTATATAATGTACAATTCTCTGTGTTGTGTAAGTTCCACTGTTGACGTGCTCAAAAAAAACAAAAAAAAAACAACAAAAAAACCCCTATATATATATATATATATATATATATATATATATATATATATGTGTCAAAATTTAAAAGAGAATATACCAACCCATACCCCCCCTCAGATGAAGAGCAGGGACACAAATTAGAACGTTTAATAAAGGAAAACAAAATGATAAAGATAACAATGAAAATAGCCACTTTAATGGAGACAGCAGTAATAAAAATAATAAACGCAATAATAATATTTGCGGCGGTACTAATGATAAGATAGAAAATGCTACGATGGTAGGCGATAGTGAACAAAAAAGAATCAATTAAATTGCTGAAATAAACGGCAATCAATTTACAAAAAATAACGATTCAAATGATAATAATATATTAAAAGAGAAAAATAGTAATCCAGTAAACAGAGAAAACAGTCGAAAATCCTTATAGAAAACCGCCCCAAAAAATTAAACACGAGTGGAATAAATATAAAGTAAATAACTAAAAATAACTGTATTAATAAATTGAAACTTACATTTGCAAAAAAACCAGCGTAAGTTTCAATTTATTAATAAAGTAATCAGAATACAAAAACGGATAAAGATAACTTTAATTATAGGTAAAAATAAATTAGGTACTAATAAGTAAACCAAACAATAGATAACGTAAAATAATTTTTAAGTATAGCAATTAAATTAACTTATAACTAATAAGAATTTCCTCACCTAACTCTTATTCACTATGTAACAATGCCAGGTTATGCTGTGGAATTGCAGCAGCATTTATAGTAGCCAAGAAGAACTGAAAAAATACTCGATAAAAAACAAAATCACCATCTGTGGGATGTCTGATACGTGACTAACGGTACCATCGCTTTAATGTATATAACTACAACATAATAAGGGATGGCAGAATGGGCGAAAAGGTGAAAGAGTCGTGATTCTGATTAATGGCTCTATTACACATCAACAGAGAAATATTAACATAAACGGTACTGCGCAAGATCTTGCTCAAATTACTGCAATCACTTTAAAGTTACATAGTTTACATCTTATTGATCTGTTAATGATGTACGTTTCTCGCGGTCGTAGCATAACGTATAATCAATCGGCAGATGCAGTCTCCAAAATTAATCACTTTTTTATAATCACGGACGACTTCAACGCAATACACCCAGCTTGAACATACGCTAAATCAAACCTTGAAGGCACAGAACTATTAAAATTAATAAATCAACACTAAATGTTTACAGTCAATCAGGTATGTCCGCATTTGTGCGCTTTCGCTTTCAATTTGCGTCTTGCCTCTTGCCTCTTGACGCATGCCCGAAAGCCATGAAATTTCTGTCCGCACTTGTTCAACTGGTCTGTACGTCTCGTCAGTAGATCCGGTCGAGATGGAGTCAGACGCGCTGTCCCTATTTTTGCTAAGTTCTGCATTTTTAGTTTTGAAACATGGAAGAAAGAAGAAAATGGGAAGAAAAATTAAAAATCCCTGAGGGTTTCGGACTATTTGAAAACTCCAGATTAAAAGATCTGAAACAAGTGAATACAGTTGATTTATTGTTCAAAAACTTTACTCAAATGTCGATTGTTCGCTAAATCTAATTCGGAGAAAAGTGGAAAAAAAGAACACTCGTTTTCGTGAACCTATACCTCCGCAGTAAAGGCTTGCTACCACTCTAAGATTTTGGGCCACAGGTGACTCAATCAAATCTCTTTTTTATTTAGTCATAGTTTCCAAACAAACCATATCAGAAATTATACCCATCGTTTTGAAAGTCATAATTGAAGCACTGCAGGATTACATCAAGGTAAGTAGAAGTCACTTTTTTAATAACGTGTGTTTATTCTAATTGCTCAAAATAATTATCACAGCAAAAGTGATATATAGGAAAAAATGTGCATATAAATATAGCTACGTATATTTTTTGAGAAAAATCAAATAAGTAAAGGAAACTAGAGGAATTAGAGTGTCTGAAAAGTAAATTAGTTAGTAATTTTAGTGAACGTAATGTAATTCAGAAAGTACTTCATTCACAGAATGTACGTCAGTTGTTGCTGAACGTTAAAAAACGGTTTATATCAAAGTCATCGTTTTCAACGGTAACCACATCAGCATTTAATTTTGTTTTTTACTCCTTTGACGTCTAGGCTATACTTTTCCCCAAGTTGAGCCAATGCGTCGTTCCTAGTCTTCTTGTTGGTATAAGTTTTATCCCTGATATCCCACAACACCGATAGGCTTCGATAATCATCAATAATCATCGAATGTTTCTTTTCCTCCGTCGGACATGATGACAAAACAAACGAAAACAATCAGCAACACAAACGAGAAACATCACATGAACCGATGGTTTTCTTCGAGTGAAGAAGCGCGGAATGACGCACGGAAACCCATCACTTGCGCTCCAACGTTCAACACGTTCAACACTTCCGTTCTACTCAAATAACGCATGCCTCACGTGCCTCTCGCCTTGCGCTATGACGCATGTCTTTGACGCACGTAAAGTTGAACAAGTGCGGACATACCCCTATACAATCTATAAGACACGGGTAACTCGGCCGAATACCGAACAAAATAATCCGGATTTAGTTTTGTGTCATCCCATCTCGCCACTAGAGTAGAATATATAGCATCGCGACAGGCCATATGGGTAGTGATCATCTCTCAGTATTAATTAGCTTGTGTACAACGATCATTCATCACTTTTTTCATAATCTAGACCCTAAAAGAAGTAGACCCGTGGAAGATCTCCAGAGGGACGATTGGGAAAAATATCAATCGAACATAATATTAAACTTTAATGGCATTTATGAGGAGCAATTTAATGCCGCAGACACAGCTAATCCACGGAGGGGGGGGGGGGAGATCATCGCCACTCAAAGAAGTAAAGCCTCTATGAAAAAATTTGTTACAACAGAGAAAATTAATTTATACTATAAAAGATTTGTATGATTTTTACCTACGGATTGTAATAATTAATGTTTAATACTATTTTCTAGTAAAACTATTAATGTTCCTCTTTTATTCTATTTTAAACACAACTGTCTCGATCTTTTGCCATTTTTATTTATTTTTAATTTTTATTTTGTAATTTTAATTAAAAATAGCTTAATGAGAAATGTATATATATATATTTAGACTTGATCACGAACAAAGAATTCGGATCGGATTACTAAGATAAATAAAAAAGAAGTAAAGTGTCTAATAAAAATACTATCTTTCTTACTATTTCTAAATTACCGTATTTAAAGTATAATTTTATAATTTCGTTTTATTTTTCACCCCTAAATATAAAGCAAAAGTTAAATTAAAAATTGTAATAATTATGTATTTTTAAAACACATTTTTATGAATTTCTATAAAGGTCGCTATTTGATTTTCTTTATGAAACAACGGGTATTTCTCAAATCTACTGCCTACCGTAAAGAAATTTGCGTAATTATATAATACCCCTTCCCCAAATATCCTTCTAGATCCGCTCTTGGCTTATCAATACAATATTATTAGCGAAATAATTAACAAAGGCATTGACGATGTCAATAAACAAGGAAAGATTGTATAACACAAGTCTACCTTGATGGGTTGTGAACTGTAACAAATCAATAGCATTAAGACGTTTAGGTCTGAAAACTTTCAACAAGTACCCAAACGTGGGAAACTACTTACAATTCAAAGAAAAGCTCGCTAGAGTAAAAGATATCATTAAAGAAAGAAATAAATTCGCCTGAGGAGTTTATTTTTTAATTTAAAAAATTTTAAGTAGTCTCTAATAAGCTGCGTGTGCTAAATGACCATTACTGAATATCCGCGTGTACTTACTTTGTATTAAAGGATCAGGCTCAGGTTGTAGACTTTTATATTGCAGTAATCGCTCAAACGAAGTTATCTTGTACGTTAATTCGTTATAGTACTTCAAACTTAACTGAATCAAAGATATCACTCGCAGCAAGTTGGTGATAATTAATCCAATTCCGATTTCGGTAACTGTAATGAAAATTACCAATGTATATCAACATATATTTATTTTTACCCATACACAATCACGACAATGTGCAATATTAAAGAAAATAACCACGAATGCGCTATATTCCGCGAACAATGGCTTAATGAGAAAACTTAAAATAGCGCGTTGTAAAACGTTATGTAGAAAAATAAATTAAAACCTTCTATAGATATATAAACAAGGTCAATTAATAATGAAATAATGGCATATAGAACGAAGAAAATATAATAAACGTCAAAGTTCTGTAAACAAAACAACGTTAAATGAAAAAGAAATTTACAATTTTTTTTTTTTTTTTTTTGGGTGTAGACGCAATACCCTTTACCGAGTTAAACTGCTATGGCTATTACGAGGATACGCGGTTTGTTCTTTCCACTTCTTGTGTGTCTATACGAATGTTACTGTTTTTATCTATTACAAGTTCGTTGTATAAACATTTTTTTTTTTTTTTTTTTTTTTTTGTACATAGTGACATAATCATGGTATATTACAATTTGGCAAGTACTGAATCAACTATATAGTTGATTTATTTATTGTATAAATTCCTACTACATTCCTTTTATTATGAGTTGTTCTTAAAGTTTTGATATTTGGCGTTTGTCGGAGGTCTCCAGTTGATTTGATGTTTTCATCTTTCCGCGTTTCCGAATCAGTAGCACCATAACATTTTCTGATTCTTCTCAGCAGGGTTTTAATTTGTCATACAGGAATATTCCGATCATGTTAAAAATGACGCAAGTACTTTCGGAAATCACTACTTTATTGACACTTCAATTTTTAATAATCAGAGATATCTGGGATATTTATACGATTTTACTAGCTTCTACCCAAATTTGTCGAAAAGAGAAATTGCTTTGGGATATAGACTATGAATTATTCAAGTATTTCCATCAACATGAAAACCATGAGGTTTCTTCCGCTACACAGTTGTTGCAAAACTGGTACTTGTTCGAGGGAAGTAATATCCCTAGCTCCTTGTCCATTAAATTGTTTTTCCTATTTTTTAATATACTTTTCTTTCTACCACATTGCTTGCTGATGACTTTTTTTCTTACTTTTATTTTTTTATTTAAAAAAATTGATCATCAAATATGCGCTTATAGTTATGGGTGATAATAAAAGAACGCGAGTAAAAAACAATTTTTCAGAAGTATACTTACCACCGTCGAATAAGAAAATGATTACTAAAATAGAAACAAAATATAACGTCGTCAATATATCAATCAACCAGGCAAATCCTGACGAAGCTTGAATTATAATATATCGAACTGAAGTATTTGTATCCTATCAAGAAATAAAAAATTCGTAATTTTTATTCGCATCTCTAAGAAACCTTAAATCGTGTGCATTAATAATAATTAAAGAGACTTTTACTTAATAATGGAATACGTAATTAATAAATTTCAAACCGAACATTCTTATAATTTGTCAATAATTAAGTAATAAAATTGCTTTTCTAATAGATAGAAAAGAAAAATTGATGACAACGAAGACAATAAGCCGGGAAACGGTGAAGTATTTGATGAACAGAAAATTTCATATAAACAGTAATATTACGAAAGATGCATTACATAAATGACTATAAGTGTAATCATAACAACCGGATATTTTGCCAAAAATGTCAATAACGAAAAAGAAATCTAAACTTTAGCTAGGAACCATTTATTTTAGATATTTTCTCGTTTCATTTTCGGCGATGTCTAGTTCTCGCATTCGCTCAACGCTGGATTTTTAGGTTTATTGTAATCCTTCTGATGTGAACTTTCCTCTGACATAGGTCATATCAGGCGAAATCGTAAATTGCTTTTTGTGGTCATTTTTGTTATCTTACTTCATATCCTATTAGTGCACTGGAAGCTTTTTGTAACGGTACCAAAATCAGTGTCCTACTTAAACTTTCATATTAAATTAATTTAAAGTTCTACACAAATCTAATTCGTGAGTTTAGGTGCATGCGTCCACACTGGTACGGGGACATCACAAGCAAAATGCGTTCTGCCTAACAAATTTGTACAAACGTAATCTATCCATTATGTGCTTAACCATTTCCGACGCATTAGTAGCCTCGTAGATATCAGTTATAAAAATGTTCCACCGGGTACCATTAGCAAATAAATGTTTTTCACCTCAATGCGAGTCTTTTTCCTTTTTTTTCTTTTTTTGATATGTACAGTTAATAGTTGGGAATCCATACAATTTTGTCTCTTAGCGGTTTATTCTATAATATCAAGTTGAGATAGTTTGCCCTGCTATTTTATTTACTACTAGGTAGAGCCTCTAATGATAAGAGGCCAGGTCTATTGATTTAAATGAATCCGTGGCTAGTAGTATTTCTTGATACTAAAAAAATCAAAAATCAAAACTAGACTTTATTCCATACAGATTCGCGTACGGGGGTTAAATATAAAATCATCGTAATAGAAGCGTGTGTCGTCTTGAACCTCAATGAAAGCAACTGTTGAAAAAGGATTTGTTTCTTACTAGTCTTGGCACTGTCAGTGTATAATAAAAGATAATTACAATATTTTACAATAGGAAGATGCAGTTTTAATTTTATTGTGAGAATTGAGGTGTTAGGCTGGAATAGCAGTGATTTTATAAGTAAGGCACAAGATTCTGGAAAAAAATTATTTAAGAAATTTGGAATAAAATAGATCTCATTTATTTCTAAAGAGAAGAGATAGTTGGATGCATGATTAGGATATTCTCTGGCATATGTACCATTGTCTGAGATATGATAAGGAAGGAAATACGGTTGCGATAACGATGCATGTGCCAGGAGATAGTAAGCGGAGTAATTAATTTAACTGAAAGGTTTTAGGGTGGATAAACTCGAGTACCCCTCACAGTTATCGTTGATCATAGATCCGATATCAAATTTCCGTATGTCCCTTGGAGAAGTTCAGGAAAAAATTTAAAGCACGGTCCATTTCTGAAATAAATACAAGATATGCACATAATCAGAAATAAATGATTTATTATGTAAATTAATAAAAAAATGTGTATCTTGGATTTTATAAATATTATAATATCATCTGACTCGCAACTTGTTATGCGCTGTTAGTTAAGAAAAAGAAGGAAAGTTGTTGAATATTAAGAAGATACTCGAGCATAGACTTTTACATTTATTACAAAAATCAATATGGGCAGTTTTTGAAGAAGAGGCGAAATTACCTTGGTTATTAATAAAAGCAAAGTCTACTGACAAATTGTTAATACTCGCCTGGTCATTTGGGTATTGAGGGTAATGAAATGGTGAATTCCTTAGCCCATTCTTCCATTTCTAGGGGTACATTTTTGGGCATATTTTCAGCCCAAAATGTTGCTTCTCTTTCTTCAGTCGCCCATTCCCAGTTATGGCTCAACTCCTATTCTTTTTCATTTTCTAATCCTGCCTTCTTTTACCTCTCTCTATTCAGCCATCTCTTTCTCCTCGTCTGTGGTTCCTTGATTTCCACTCTTTTAAACGCTTTACAATCTTCGCTATTTGTCATCTTCACCTTAACCAGAGTCTTTTTTATGTATCTTTATTTTTTTTTGGTTTTTATCTGCATCTGCTCTATTTTGTTCTTTCCTCTTTTATATATTTTCCTTGTGCTGCTGATCACATTTTATTTGCACATACGGCGTTTTCTGCTGATCAGGCATCCTTCTATTCTTTGGTATTAAAACTTGGTATTTCTACTCCTTATAGTGCTGTTTCTATTCTCATTCCCTCTGCTTCTGTTATACCTGCTCTTGAATTATTCTTATCCTCTGTCCTTAACCGCGTAACAATATGAATATCAATTTATTTTATCTTCTTCCCCTTTTCTTGGGCTAATGTCCTCGCTGATAAACCCATTATAAAAAAAAAAAATATATATATATATATATGTAAAAAAACGTACTAATGAAATCGGGGGTCCGCGTCCTGGGTGGAAACTAAACATGTTACAGATAACAAATTGTTATGTTCGAGCTATCAAATGAGAAGTCTGCTTATTTTCTTCACACAGAGGGTACAAGGGATTGGATGAACTGTTGAAGAATTAGATCTAGGAATTGAAGTAAAGATAAAGGTATTCCAAAAAAGAGTAGAACAAGTGCAAAGAGAGGAGTTAAATAGGCTTCAAAGCACCCGAGGGGACAAGAATGGGAAGTCAATAGCTCACACTGGTTTTCAGAAAAATCATACTATCTGGCGGTATATATGAGTTTCATAAAGTTAACTTTAATTGCGTGACGGAGACTACTCCTGTACGAATTAAGGGAGTATTCAGTCAAGAAATATGAAAAAATCGAAATTTTTTTTTGCATATTCTGAAAGTTTAGACATTTAAGAATATGTCCCTAAAAAAATTTTTCAAAATTAAAATTATTTACGGAGTTATAGCTATTTTCGTGACGCAGCAAACTAAATCAGCTCAGTCGGAGCGGATCAAACAATAGACACGGTAGACGCTGTTCGACTATCTGAGGATAAATCAAACTCTTTTATACATTGTGTATTGCGACGTATTCGGTACGCGTAGCGCTGTCTCATGACGACATTTGAGTTAGAAATTTATCTCTGGTTGTTCAACAATCTACGATCTCTCGAACGTCGTTCTAGATAGCATCGCCGCTTTGTCGTGTCAAGGATGCTTACTCGGCTGAAACCAAAAATCCTCGTGTTCGGTAGTAAGTGCGGTCGCATAGGGGTAGAGACGCGTTAGTGTCTGAGTGGTAGTGGTCGAGGGCTGAGACAGTGATTTGTACTTGCGGCGAAAGCGCGGAATACTGTGTGTCGAGTAACGTTGAACCGCAGGCAGGCTGAAAAATTCTGCTAAAAATCAGGCAGTATGTGCGGTGATCTACGCGCAAGTGTTCGTCTAGAGAAAATCTCCCTCTGACTGACAAAGTATTGAAAGTAATAAAGCCAATCTATGAAAGTTTGTCTGCAGAAACCTTATTATAACGATGTTTGGGCTCAGAAACTCAGAATAACAATGCATCATTAAACTCATTGATATGGACTTTTGCACCAAAACATATGGCTGCGAACAATTGAAATTGCGAATTATCTAGCAGTTTACATTTTTAATGAAGGCTTCATACTCATTTTAAAAATGATGAACGATTACAATTGGTGCGGAAGCTTATGCGTACGCTGTCAGACGGGACGTAATTCGGATTGAACGCTCTAAAATCCCAGCTTCTGATGCTTCAAAGGAAGCTAGAACTGTTCGTCTAGTAGGAAGAATTTTAAAAAATGAACAATTAGAAGTAGAAGGGGGTCCATTGTATGAAGCAGGAATCCCGTTCTACGAATTAGACTGTCTGAAACTTTACTTCTCGGAACTGCTTTTTTCAACACGGTTGACATGAAATCTCAAGTTCTAATAAACCGATTTATTTTAAATTGGCTATAGATCATCTTTGTATATCCCGCTGTAGTTCCTACCAGAAAAAAGTCAAAATTTTGAATTTTACTATTTTTAAAGTCAAAAAACAGGTAAAAAATCGATGTTTTTTTTCAAACAGTCACCATTTTATGAGAATTTTTTTCCTTTTCTTCTCTGTGGTAGGGGCTATAACGACATCCTTACTAATTAAAAATCCTTTTTTTTTTGTTTGTTTCAGATGACTAGAAGGGTTGGGATCGTTTCAACCAGGAGACGCCTTTTTTTTACCCCTCCATTTCACCAGCCTGTAACTTTGTGAATTTTGAATTTTTTTTTTTTTTAATAATTTATTTGTGTATTCATAAAACATAAATAAATAAATGTTAAAAAATTAGATGGTAAACGTATATATTTTTATTTAGCTTGAAAAAACCTCCTAAATTCGTGCCTCTAGACTGGAATGCCCCTTAAGTCACAATTCGGAGACACAATCAGCGTACTTATTAGCAGAATCAGACTGCTTCTTCCTTCGAGTATAAAACTACTGGTTTAGTAATTTTCTGATATTTTTGATTATCGGTGAAGTTCTGATTGTTTTGTTTTTTTTTTTACTTTAAATACTTTAAACTTTTTTTCAACCGATTTTTATCACTGGAAAGGTATTACCGTTGTGAAAAGGAAATGCTTTTTATTACAATAAAAAAATATAAAATATCGCTTACAAGATGAGTTCGGAATTCTTCTTCTAATACACAATTTACGTTTGCACAGTGGATGGTCGATAAGCCTTGTAAAGTTGAACTCAAATAAGAGTAGACTGGACTTCGAGCTGTTACCAAAAATAAATATTAAATTATCAGTAAAAATATAATGCCAATTTAAACTTAAAAAGTCGCTTATGTAAAACTGAATGAGTTATATCTGAGATCAGGCCCGGATTAAGGATAGGCCCTGGGCGACGAAAATATTAGAGGCCCTTTTCGGAAGTGACAAAATTATCAGTTTTATAGAATAACTATATTTTCTTTAATTTAAATTAATTATATTATTTTGAATTCACGAATTAACATATAATTATTAATGTAAACAAAACTAAATATCATATAGACAATAGGTAGAATTTTCGATGCTAAAAAAAAGTACATATATATGATATGTATATAATTTTAAACAATGAATTTTTCAGAAAATTTTAACCAAAGACTTGCATAAAAGGATAGTGTGCGTGTGTTGCGCGTGTACACACGCCCACACATTCATACAGACATTTCCTAAAAACGTAGATTCCGACTAAATTTCTGGTACGTTTTTACGAAACTCGAAATTTTACTATTACGAAGTTTTCTCCCTTAGGAGGAAATAAAAATGGATACAAAATTATTAACAAATAAATGTATTAAAAAATGCACTTGTAAAGTTAATTCTATTTATTTAACAAAAAAGTTGATGTATATGACAAATGATAGATTAATTTTTCATTACATGCCGGAAGTGAGTGGTGTCCCCTTTATAAGGCGGGGACCGGGGCTGCAGATCCCCTAGACCCCCCCCCCCCCTAAATTCAGGCCTGTCTAAGACGTAATGTTTTATTCGCGGCAAAGAATTATTAGTTTCGAAAAGTTTTATTTGTGTAAAACTGAATTTAAGATTCGGAAAAAAAAAAAAAAAGAAGCGATTTCATCATACATAAAAAAGTGCATAAGAAATATTTGCGTACGACATTAACATCGCTTACGAAGTAATAAAATAAATTAACATTTGGGCAAAAAATACGATCGTTTAGAAAAGGTGTTCATCCAACCATGCGCCGTGTGGTTGGTTAATTAATTGTGTTTCGTTCCGATGGAACCTGACATCCCGTTGCCGCGCATTGACGTTTTAAAAAAGAAAGTTTCACTTACGCTGAGTTAATGTAGTTGACGTGGCCAAAATTGGTAAGAAAATAAATAGAAATGCAGCTGCGATTAGATCTTCCGGTAGTTTAAATTTAAGCGAGAAATTATTTCAATCGGTATTTGAATTATTTTCATTTCAACGTTTTTCAGTTTTCTGTAAAATTGAAAACATGTAATTGCATTAGTTCCGACAGTCGTACGATAACATTATCTAGATTCTAGAGAGCGACTTGAAAATTAGTTGGCATGTTTTGTCTTCAGCAGCTGGCTTTCGTTATAATTCTTCGAATTCTATATATGCAATCTGTCGAATCATAGCATCATCTATATTGAGAGCGCTCACATTGCGTACCGTATAATCTCCTATAAAATTTATTGATATCTAGAGTTCTTTCTCAAAATGGCTCTTGCAAATTTTCGCTCAATAGTTATTAAAAAAGAAACCGTATCTGGCGGATAGCGTGGTAGCCTAGTGGTTAAGTACCAAACCAGAGTTTTACGAGACTTGCCTCGTTCCGGATCCAAGTCGCTGTTCCAGTGGTGTATACCTAATCTTAAATTGAATATTGGTTAAACCAGAGAATTATCTGTGTGAAGTAAGGGCCGATCCCACGTATAGAAAGGAACTGGCTCCAGTATTCTCATTAGATCCATTAGAACCTTAAGTACATTATGAAAAGCTTAATTCCACAATCCATGATACGTACTTTACACTTAATTTAGTCGTTTGCCGTAGTTATGTCATTTTGTTTATTTATGAGGAAAGTCGTATTTTACTTTGAAAATTGGTCGCTATCGTCGCCGGAATTTCGAAAACTTCCGTTTAGAAGATAGCGTTGCAATACATGCGCACATATTATTCGGCAGATAAAATTACCCGGCGTACGATAAATTGCTTTTGGAACGAAGTTCTTACACGCGGCTTGATACTGGCAGAAAAGGCGAGGTAACGAAAATCGCGTTATACATCGTCCAAGTGAGCTTTACTCTGTCCCTTTTTATTATATACGTGTGTGTGTGTGTGTGTGTGTGTGCGAGCGAAAGAGTATCGAGAGATTCGAGCAGCGAGCATCGTACGCGGTCAGTTGTATATAAGCCCAATTCTAAATACGTGTACATTTTATTGAATTTGAAAATTGGCCGGTTTTTTTTGTGCGACGTTAGCACATTTCAACTAGTCTGATGATTTATTTATTGTTTTTGTTTTAATTAATTCATACGGGGGATTTATATATTGCGTGTCATTTTTTATCGTATACTTTATAAATGACTTTATACTTATATATCTACCAAAAAGTGAACGGAATTTCGTTCCTACCGGGTGTCTAGACACCACTTCTCTTTTTTTTTCCACAAAATTTCACATCTTTTATGAATTCATTGTGACGGCGGTACGAAATTGTAAAAATTTACTTTATCGGTAATAATAACGCGTGACATAGGGGATTAAGGGGGAAACTCTAACGAATCAAGTTAGTTCCGATCGATCAGAAATTCACTTCATTAACAGGCCATACATAAAGAAATGTTACATTGACCAATTATGTATTTTCTCAGTCTACGAGTCTAATACTTCCCTCCAGTATGTGCTTATAATAAAATATCACGTCTGTTGTTGAATCGAGCTTTCATCTGCTTCATAATTGTCACACGGAGTTCATATTTTACATATTTGAAGAGAACATAGCGGAGGACGAATGTGTCCTCAACACACGGCCTTACTAATTTGACTATTTACCGCCACTCTATTCCGATTTTTCCTTAGCGACCGCGGTATTATTACCGCTCACATTTCTTTCCTCGGGTGTATGTGATACCAGCACTTTCTCGATTATTCTAATTTTTCACAATACCTTCCTAACTAGTGGGGATCTAATAAAATGATAATATTACAAACATCTGTAACAAGCACTAGATAAACATAAATTAGTATAATAGAAGCGTTTTAAGGGAATTTCCTCTCTTCAGCTAGAAGCGAAAAGAAAATGTATTAATGAAGATAAATTTAATAATCAATATTCGGAATCTGTAAAAAACCTAAGTAATATTTATCTTTAGCTGGAATAGAAAAGCAAAGAATATTATTAACAATAGTTTTTTAAAAAAAAATGAATATCGAATTCAATATTTATTCTAAATATTTATAGTAAAATAAAAAGTAATAAAATGCTTTTTTACAAAAAATAAATACCGATCCTTTAAAAATTTATTATAAAAATTTAAAAATGCGCTAAAAAGTAAAAAATAATTACTCCCGATAAAAAATATATATCAGAGTGATATAACTTAAGGTGATATCGTAATTCTTATACAACATTAACTTTTTGGAGTTGGAACTAAATTCATGTTACAATATATAGGAACAATTTAATGAACATTTAATGCAGTTTTTAATTATTATTGTAATATGAATTTGATGCTAACTCTAATAAGTATTAAGGTTGTATAAGAATTACGATATCACCTTAAGTTATATCACTCTGATATATATTTTTTATCGGGAGTAATTATTTTTTACTTTTTAGTGCATTTTTAAATTTTTATAATAAATCTTCAAGTATCCGTATTTATTTTTGTAAAAAAGCATTTTATTTTTTACTTTTTAGCGCATTTTTATTCAATTAAATTAAAACATTTTAATGAGAACAGATATTTAAACGGCAAAAACATCAAAAGCTACATTTCCATGGTAATTTGGCAAATTTATAGTATTTTAAGTCAATAAATCTAACCCAACGGTAAAAACAATCATGAATGAAAAGCATCCGAAAAGCTTCAATCTCCCGCATTATTAAGGATAACTCAAAAACTACCAGTCAGATCCTGATCAAATTTTAATGGGACCACTCGAGAAACACCACCTTTCAAATAAAACAAGAATCATCAAAATCGGTTCATCTAGAAGAAAGTTCTGAGGTAACACACATAAAAAAATAAAATAAAAATACAGTCGAATACCTCCTCCTTTTTTGAAGTCGGTTAAAAAATAACTATTTAATCTCTAAAGAAGAAACTCCCTTTTTTAGATTTTTTCATGATTACCCTGCGTTGACCGATATTCATCTTTACTCGCATAGAACCGTCGTTGATCGGTGTACATGTTCGAATGATCAAAGAATAATTAAAATCGGTCACATGCGTGTAAAAGTTATACAGCAAACCTGAAGAAAATAAACAAAAAACATACGCGATTCCTTTCTTTTGAAATTAGTAAAAGTGAATCGAAATGTTTCGTTTTTAATTTTAAAAAAATTAAAAAATTAAAAAAGAAACATACGTGTATATATATATATATTGTAAAGAGTCACGATTTCCTCGCTTAATGATCAGAAAAAAATCCTTCGAGAAAAAAAATATAAAAAAAAAATCGCGAAAACAAATAAAAAAAATATTTACGGGCGCCAACGGTGAAATCTCGGTTCACCGCTACCGGAATAGCTCTGCCTAGCAGAGCTTAGGCCTTCCAAATGAAATAACAAACAAAAACAAAAAAAATATATATATATATAAGAAAAATATGTCTGAAAATCGACTAGATTAAAAATTTTGTTGACGAAGATTACTCGCACTGCGTGGCAAGTTTCACAACAACGAAACGCGGTTCAATCGACGTCTTCTTCTTCCGCTCCCCCGTAAACTTCACTGATCGACTAGCTATATTAGCATTCAAAAATGCAACAGAACACAGTCGACAATCCCACGGCGGGCTTTTACCGCGATATCGGCTAGTCGACATAAACGTCGATTCTTCTGAAGTAACAACTTATTACTATATACTTTTAAAGCGGCCACTACCCTGCCTTTACGGGATTTTATATATTCAGCCGCGACTCTCGTAGCTGTACTACACGCACACATACGCTTTCCCTCGACACATGCCGTATCTTCGCGATCTCGGCCAGGCTAGCTGGTCGTGAAAGCGTCTCTTATCGCCATGTACCGTTGTTGCCCGAGAAACCAGAACAATAAACAATAAAACAAAATAATTCCTACCTCGAGCAATATCATCGGAAAGCGTATACGACATAATTATTGCCGTAGCTGCCGAATCCGTCTCACTACCCCACCCTTATTTTCATCCAAAACAGAAGTTTTGGATCAAAATTCAGGTGTCAAAACACGAGAGGATTCGGACCAGCCGTTGCGGAGCTTTGGAGTCCTGAACAAATCTCCGCCGTCCTATCCCGCTCACGTACGCCACACATCGCGCCCTAGACTTATACATATAAACCACAAACACACACCACTGGGACTACCAGGTCAAATCAAAATTTAACTGAAACTTTAAGAGCAACTGAAGAACAATACGGAACCAACATAAACATGAGAGACCACTAGCATCCATTACGGACAATACGGGACGCAACCCGTCAAGAAGAACAATACGGGATACAACCCGCCTAAAAGCAATACTCAAACTACAACGTATCAGAAAAATATCGTAATATCGGCTTCCATGTTGGTTCAAAAAAAAAAATTCAATAACGTGTAAAAGAATCTCGTAAGGTCAACATTAGCCGAAAATATGTGGGAGCTGAAGTATAAATACAAAAAAACGAAAAAAAAAATTAAGCAGATGACTAAAAAAAAAATGAATCCCTAAACATTTTCTACCTCGCGAACTCATTGTCCTCTGAGAGATACGGGAACACGACAAAAAAGTTTTCCTAACAAAGAGAGAGGCCCAGCAGACACGACTGGTACCTCTTTTGGACAAGTAAAAAAAATAAAAAAAAGTTATTCCGAGACACCCCCTGACAACAATACGCAGAATACGTGCAACTGAGTCGCCCCGCTTACTTTGGCCTATTGCCCGGTCGGAGACGCTCAGCCACGTATTACACGCGGAACCCCCCATTGGCTTAAAAAGAGTGGACATGTAAACCCCCCAAACGACACCCTCTCGCATCGGCGCTGGAAAGACGCGCGGCCCGCATCCCCCCACCTGGCCTACCCAACCTGATAGTGGACATGACTGGGACCTCCCATAGACACCCCCTGAGAACGCTCACCATCTTATTTCATGGGGCGTCAAAATTTCCCCGCGGCGGTACGAACATCTACATCTTCTATCTTCGTCTTCATCATCGATCGGACCGCGCGGAGGACCTCAAATTGGCCTACCTAGTCGGACCCCTTTTTCACATCATAAAAAAAATAAAAAAACGGTGGGGCCCCCAAATTAACCATCTAAACTAATCGACAAATTATTTTTTTTTCATTATTTATTATTACGGGGACCTGGTGTCTAAAAAAAAATCAAAACCCGAAAAACATCCGGGCATCGAAAAATAATAACCATGCGATCGCACCCGGGGTCACACAATCACTCTCGCATATCGTCCCAGTGGTATTGAGATAACGACAACAAAATACACAGAAACAACAAAAAAAACGACACAAAATATCAAAAGAGTAGCCATTACAAAATATAACTATCGGACTGGGCAAAGGTTCTTTTGGATAGGAGGAAAAAAAAGAATCGAAAGAGAAATATTGTTCCACCACTGTGAGAACGGATCCCAGCGTATTCACCTAATTGCCATACCCCATAAAGATGGAGGCAGATATATACCGCTTCCGGGGCGGAAAGGAAAAACTAGCTCATAAACGGAAAGAAGAACAACGAAATGCATAAATTTACCGAATCACCATAAGATCAAAAAAAAATAAGATGGAGAGAAGAAGACAAAAAAATATACGTATATCATGAAATACTAAAAAAACGGACACGGGACTAAGCTCGGTCGTTGCTCCACCATTTTTTTTCTTCATTTTTTTTTTTTTAAATTTCCCCGGTACTCCGCGTGAAGGAATAAAAATAAAAACATAAAATGTAACCGGCTCCTTTATGCTTAATGCAGTTTTTTCTGTCGAGTACTTTGGTCGATGCTAGAGTCGTATGTTTATAGACCTAAACACAAAAAACAAAGATAAAATCTAACAAAGAAGAAGAGCTCAAACCCACTAACTTAGATTTGTTTTATTATCTCTGTCTATTAGTTTTTACTTGATCTTGTGACGTCGCACTCCGGGAAAGTCGGCTAGCTTTTTATTTATTAATTATTTTCGTCGGTACTTCCAACTCCAGGAGCCACGACGGGAGCAGCGCCACAACCGGCAAGGATTGGTCTTTACTTTAATATGCTTTACCTTTACGGGCATTAAATTATTAAATTTAGTTCCAGTTTCTTTTATCGGGTTAGTTTTATTTTTAGGTTTTATACTTTTCGGCTTAGTTCTTCTTTTCTTCTTATTCGTAATCGGACGTTTGGACCTAATTGATCTTGATGTTTTGTTTAATTTTACTCGATGTTTGTTTAGCTTGTCTTTTAATTTCTTCCTGCGACGTGCCCTAAGTTTATTTTTCACCTTTTTACCGTTTTTCGTCTTAGTTATACGTATAGAATCATCTTTATTCGTATTACTATCGTCATCATTATTATTATTATTAAAATCATTATCTTGACTATTCCTAACATTATTATTTGTATTGTTAATGTTAAGATCGTTGTAATTATTATTATTATCAATATTTATACAATCATTATTTACATTATCATTGTTATGCCCTTCTTCCTCTGTGTTTTCCTTTTGCTCGTCATCATTCTCCGCAGACATAGAGATGAGCTCTACTAACTCCTCATTCTCTACCTTCCTATCTTGCGTCGGCCCAACGGAGACCTCAATTTCATCCTTTACGTTATTTATTTTAAGGTCGTCTTCGATTTCTATTTTATATCCTAGTTCTACGTCTAATCCATTTCCGAACAGATCGATTTTTCTATTTAATATCGTGTTATTTTTATTTATCACCTCGTTCGTTTCCTCAAGTTTATCATGAAGGTATTTAATATTGCGATCCAATTTGTTGTTTAACTTCTCATTTCCTTCTTTTATGTTGCTATTTAACTTTTCATTTTCTTCTTTTATATCTTCTTTTAATTTTTTATTAAATTTTTCATTTAATTTATTATTGTTTCTATTTATATTTTCGGTTAAGCCGTCAAACAACCGCATCATTTTTTCTACTGTTAGGCTGGACGAGCCCATGAAAGATGGCCCAGGTTCTTCAAACGCGAGACGCGTGGGGCTAGGGGGTACGTAACCTTCTGGACCAGTCTTTGAAAGACGGTCCGAGGTATCGAGCGGTGTATCGTCACCCTCCTCGCTTAAATCATCCGGAATGGGTTGAACATCCCGGTAGTTTCCCCTTGTCACCACCACTCTGTTCAAGTCGCCACTCTCCATCTTTAGGCAGGGTAACGAGCCAAGCGTTTATTAACGGGCCTATCTACCGAAAGAATATAATAATAATAATAAAATATATAGAGAAATTTTAACCGACTTTAATGTCGTACAAAATGTGAAAATAGTAAAAAATATAAAAAATATAAAGCAGGCCGAGGGGAGACGTTAAAAATAAACACTTATCTGTTTGCTTGGCAGTTTCCCCTTCGTCCTCTGCTCCTTCCAGGTAACGTCCTTTTGACTATTCGATGTCCCTGTTCGTTCGGGCCGTCAGTGTAAAGAATCACGATTTCCTCGCTTAATGATCAGAAAAAAATCCTTCGAGAAAAAAAATATAAAAAAAAAATCGCGAAAACAAATAAAAAAAATATTTACGGGCGCCAACGGTGAAATCTCGGTTCACCGCTACCGGAATAGCTCTGCCTAGCAGAGCTTAGGCCTTCCAAATGAAATAACAAACAAAAACAAAAAAAATATATATATATAAGAAAAATATGTCTGAAAATCGACTAGATTAAAAATTTTGTTGACGAAGATTACTCGCACTGCGTGGCAAGTTTCACAACAACGAAACGCGGTTCAATCGACGTCTTCTTCTTCCGCTCCCCCGTAAACTTCACTGATCGACTAGCTATACTAGCATTCAAAAATGCAACAGAACACAGTCGACAATCCCACGGCGGGCTTTTACCGCGATATCGGCTAGTCGACATAAACGTCGATTCTTCTGAAGTAACAACTTTTTTTTTTTTTTTTTTTTTTTTTCTTTTTTGGGCGCGCCAGCGGCTTTGACCCAACAACAATAGAAATTAAGGAAGGGGTTAAATAAAAAGACGATTAGAAATAGAGCTTAGGAAAGATTGGAGTACAGGGATTATATCTGGGGATGGAAAGGAAAGAACAAAAGAAGAATTATACGGAGCAGGAAGACCCAGTGCCAAGATTTTCGAGTACAAAACAGAGCGCTCGGAATCAAGGGCAGGGCATTCAAAGAAGATGTGGTTTGCATCACATATGAGAGGAGAGATGTAATTATGAAGGGGACAATCGGGAGAAGGGAACAGGGAAAAACGAAAACGTGAAGAGGGTAGAAGTGAGTGATTAATACGCAGTCTGATTAAGGAAATGATCGCGGAGCGTTGATAAGAATAGGATTGAAACCACGGCTGGGAAGAGGGAACCGGTTGAATTTGAAGATAATGAGAGGCGGGATTAGAAAATAGGGAAGGATAGATGTCCGACCATAGTCGGGAATGATTAGCTGAGGAAAGAAGGAGGATGTCCGAGGTAGGAATTTTGCAGAATAAAGGACCATCGCGGGCGGCCGAACGGGCTAAAAAGTCAGCTAACTCGTTGCCCTCGATGCCAGAGTGACTAGGAACCCACAAAAGGTCAATAGTAATGGAACGGGATGAAAGTAAATTGGATATAAGAAAACGAATTAAAAGAATGATAGAATTGGAGGAATGAGAAGGAGGAGAAGAGATGGCTTGATGAACACTTTTGGAATCGGAGACAATCAGACATTTACTGATCTCTCTTATGGATGGAATGAACGAGACTGTGCGTAAAATGGCGATAGACTCCGCTGTGAAGATAGAACAGAAGAAAGGGAGCTTGAAGGACTCAGAGTGATTAAGTGAGAGGGAGGTAAACGCGCCGCCCACCCCATTTTCGTTTTTAGAACCGTCAGTGAAGAATGTTAGATGAGAAGGGAAAGATGTGTCCAGCATGTGGAGGAATTCGGCTTGGATTGAAGAATGTGCGGTGGAGCTGGTTTGGAGAGGGAGAGAGAAGAGATTAATAGTCTGCCAAATGCTGGAAAAGTCATGGGAAAAGTAAGAAAGCTTGGAATAAGAAAAGACATAAGGCGAAAAATTGGAGACTCGAGCTGCTACGAGAGAAAGGATTGGGATTTTGTGAGGAGCAAATCGCCATTGGTTTGTAATACTAAGATAGGAAGAGATAAGATTAGATGAGGACACAGAAAGCCGTTTAATTAGAAAATTATAACCAAGCTGCGATCTGCGGATAAACAGTGGTTGCATAGCAGATTCAGAGAGGATAGCAGGAATGGGAGAAGATTTTAGCGCTCCAATGCGCAACCGAAGGCAGCAGTTTTGAACTTTGTCCAGTTTGGTGAGGAGAGATTTAGAGGAGTTTCCATAGATGAAGGAGCAGTAATCGATTCTAGAACGAATTATAGCCTTGTAAAGGATTAGGAGAATGGAAGGGTCGCCACCCCATTTGGATGGCGAAAGGGCTTTCAGGAGATTGAGTCTTTTGAGGGAAGAATTGTAGAGATAGTTGATGTGTTCATAGAAAGTGAGTCGGCTGTTGAGAATAACACCAAGATAGCAGAAGGAGCTGACGAGCGGAATCGGAATGTTAGATGAAATAATATTTACCAAAGCTTGATTGTAGGGGCGGAGGGAGAACACCATAGAAGAGGACTTAGAAGGAGAGAGAGAGAGGTGAATTGAGGCGAGGGAGATACTAAGGATAGATAAAGAGTTATTGATCTCTTCGTTGGCGGCGGCCACATCATTACAACTGGAGTAGATGAGGATATCGTCTGCGAAAAGGAGAGGGGAGGAAATTGTAGGGAGGGAAGCAATATTAAGGAGATAGATATTGAAAAGAGTGGGGCTAAGACATGATCCCTGAGGAAGTCCCCGGTGGATGCATCTGGAAATGACACGGGAGGGAGTAGAGAGGAAGAGGGATCTATTTTGGAACAAATTTAGGATCAGAAAGATGAAATTAGATGGAAAAGTAACAACTTATTACTATATACTTTTAAAGCGGCCACTACCCTGCCTTTACGGGATTTTATATATTCAGCCGCGACTCTCGTAGCTGTACTACACGCACACATACGCTTTCCCTCGACACATGCCTTATCTTCGCGATCTCGGCCAGGCTAGCTGGTCGTGAAAGCGTCTCTTATCGCCATGTACCGTTGTTGCCCGAGAAACCAGAACAATAAACAATAAAACAAAATAATTCCTACCTCGAGCAATATCATCGGAAAGCGTATACGACATAATTATTGCCGTAGCTGCCGAATCCGTCTCAATATATAACCAGGGTGCGGCAGCATAACTTCCTTTTTTAAAATGCGACACTTTTTTTCTACTAAATTTTTTAAAGAAATAATAACAGAAAATCGAAATAAAACTGCAAGGGAAAAAGCATACATATTGCCAATTGGATCTAGAGTATGTTATTTCGATTTTCTGTTATTATTTCTTTAAAAAATTTAGTAGAAAAAAAGTGGCGCATTTTAAAAAAGGAAGTTATGTTACCGCATCCTGTATATATATATATATATATATATATATATATATATAACTCGGCCATTTTGACCTCGCAAGGGGCTGTGCCCCTTGACCCAACTTGCTTTCATTTCTGTCTCTTTCTCTTCTATAATTTGTATAAAATGCTCAAAATTTACAACGTAATTCTTACTGGCATCAACACAAAAAGAATAACATAATTATAAAAATCCTATCCTAACATTTAACTTTCATTATATAAAATTAAAACATTTTTTCGTTACATATTTTGTTGCATATTTCGTTACATAAAATTGTGACATTTTTTAAATAAAAATAACAAAAATCCTATAAAATATAACCAGACGTGACATAAAATTGGGACATTTTTTTCGAACATTTTTTTGTAATGGGGGGTAGCCGAAGAATTACGTGTAATTAATAAATATAAATACTAAAGGAGTAGACACTACTAGAAGATTCAACTGAATTAGTTTTATTAAATTACAATTTTTATGAAAAAATTCGTGAAAATTTGAAGTGAAGAAATACTTTTTGTACCGGATGAATGTTATATGAATTGTTTAAAACGAAACAGCTGTCTTTTCGCACAATGGTTCATTGTGTTTCGTAGCACCTGGTCAATTAAATAGTTTGTAGCGTTTTCTTGCATGTTTTGAACTTGGATACATTTGATAGCAGTTTAAATTTCTGCGACACTTTGAAATTACAGTACATCCAAAAACGTTCCAGCGAAAGCGGAGACTCATCTTTATCTAAGAAATGTTTCTTACAACGTATATCGCCTATATCACAACTAGAAAATTTTCCTTCTTTATGCAGTAATGAAAACACGTTGGTTGAGATAGATAATAGTGCACTACATTCGAATATGCTTTCTATTTATTTACTACCATTATCTTTCCATTAGTCGTGAAAATAAAACATACAGTTGGGGAAAACTTACATTAGCCATTTTTCTCAATACGAGAAAATGACATAAACATGATAAGCGGCTGACAAGTTTGTTGCAAGGCCATTTAAAGGTCTGTTTAAATAGATTATTACGGAAATGCCTAAAATAATTTAAAAACAGATTCAGCTGTTCTGGCTTTGAGCACAATGTTTTTCTTGTTGTGTGTTTTTTTTTTCACGCTGGTACACAGTCAAATGATTAGAAAAAAGTAAAAATCGTAATTTGAAAAATACTTTGTCATATTAAGATTTCGTAACCGTTATTGGAGAACCTCGTTGTACGTTTAATATATCCGAATTTTCGCGAATAATGGGCAGATTACAATTTCCTTAATTTCTAGCAAAAGCCTGCAGATTGTTGACAAAAATATTTTTTCGAAAAAATGTTGTCACATATGTATAACTTTCACAAAGGTCTAATTATGTTTACGTCATCTCAATTACTTTTAGCAATTTTGTATTTATATTGTCGTTACAGGTAGAATGGTCTTCTGGTTTTTAGTGCATCTACTGCTTCTTGAACTTCGCTTAGAAGTGTATCCGATTTTATTTCATATTTGCACATTAATCTGAATTCATTATCCCTTCTTATTTATCAAATGTATCTTCTTCAATCCAGGCTACTGCTGCATAGTTTTTTCCACTGCCTTGGCTCCCCTTATTTTAATTTGACTGGTTATTATACTTTTTATTCCCTTATACATTATGTGTGTTATCATTATTTTCATTTTTCCGAATTTCTTGGCATATCTAGTAGTATTCATGCTTACATTTCCAGAAATTGTTCCTAATTTCTTTGAATTAACTTCTACATTCATCAGCCTTCTCCTCTGTGTTTCAGTCATTTTCTCTCATCGATTTCAGAAATTGTCTCATCTGAAATTCGCGGCTTTTTGGGTGCATCCCTTTCAAATCTGAAAACTGCTTTAATTTGCTATCTCACTTTCTTATTATTTTATTTTTGATCCGGTGTGTAACGTTTTTCTGACCCTCGGTTTATATTGATTATAACGTTATTTCCTGATATTGCTTGGAATTCTGGTCGTCCAAAAAAATGTATAATTCAATTTTTGTTCATTTTTTGTATAAACAGTGTTTTTCCTTTTTTTGTATACGTTTAAGCCACGCTTATTTTTTTAAACCATTTACCGATTATGGTCCCTATTGATGACTGCCCCGGGTGCAACGCGTACTTCTCCATCTCTCTTGAATAATAGTATAACTGGCTTGATTCCTCGTTAGATCACGCAACAATTTCCATATGTGACGTTCGCTGAGAAAAGGTGCATAGTGTCAGAAAACAAGTTTTCGAGAAAAACGCGTTTAAAGTTTCGAAGTGTAATAAACTTTAAGCTAATTTTAAACGTACAATTACGATTTACGAATTTGTTTTCACCAGTTTGACCTTTTTTTACATTAAAGTTCAAGTGTCCGAAACCGTTTTTAAATCAAAAATTATTGATTTTTATTTGCTATTTTTGTTATTTGTGTACCATCTTATTAGGGATTCCGTACATTATTTGTATACGGAATCCTAATAAACCGCATTTTTGACACACTATGTACCTTTTCTCAGCGAACGTCAAATAAATGTAGTACTGCGTTTTCGTGGCTGGTACCGGGTGTTACCTATAACGAAATATTTGTTTTCATCACAGAATTGTAGCAATCAATTTCCATTATCAATTTCGACTACCAGTGATAAAATAACTCACTATCTTGAATTCTGCGGGCTCGCCTTAGCGTGTTGATATCTCCGTTTATGATAATATTTTTCAAATAAAGTCGTAGAGCACTTCAATTTCCCCCTTTTCTACATCTATCTAGGTCTGTTAACTCGCATTATATTCCAGTGCTTCGTTCATTCTCTCCCTTCCTTCTCCTTTTGTTGTCCAAGCTCTTGATTTATTTTTGTTGGCTGTCTCTGATCGTGTAAAGATCTGAGTCTCTTGCGTCCTTTTTCCTTTGTTTTTGATCCAATGTCCTTGTAGACGAGCCCCCCCCCCCAAAAAAAAAGTTCACCGGAAAAGCATGAAATTTTGTTATTCAAATTGAATTATATTTATATATATATATATATAACTCGGTCATTTTGGCCTCGCAAGGGGCTGTGCCTCTTGACCCCTCTTGCTTTCATTTCTGTCTCTTTCTCTTCTATACTTTGTATAAAATGATCAAAATTTACAACGCAATTCTTACTGGCATCAACACACACAAAAAATAACATAACTACAAAAATCCTATTCTAACATTTAACTTCCGTTATATAAAATTAAGACATTTTTTCGTTACATTTTTCGTTACATATTTCATTACGAGTCGTCGCGATAGCCTAGTTGCTAGAGCGCTTGACTTCCGATATGGCGGTCACGGGTTCGATCCCGAGCGACGACGAACTTATTACAAGAATTAAATAAATAAATAAATAAAATAATCGCTAGTAATCACGTGGAAGGCAATAGCAAACCACCACGTTCAACATCATACGCGCGCTAGGTCAGTACACAGCAGACCCACACGGGACTGCACTGGTAGCGCGATAACAAGCGGCTACTATCAGTTCCGAATGTAGTCTTGCGTGTGTACACCTGCGTTACATATATAATAATTGCTTAGTATACAACCTATATCTGTACACATCTAAAAAAATGTGAGAATAGGTTATCCACCAACCGAATGGTTGAGGATATAATGATGATGATGATGATGATGATATTTCATTACATAAAATTGTGACATTTTTTAAATAACAATAACAAAAATCCTACAAAATATAACAAACGTTACATAAAATTGGGACATTTTTCTGGGACATTTTTTTGGGACATTAGCGTTACATAAAAGTGGGACATTTTTGCGAATGGGGGTAGCCTAAGAATTACGTTGTAATTAATATATATATTAATTACAACGTAATTCCTAGGCTACCCCCCATTCGAAAAAATGTCCCAATTTTATGTAACGCTAAATGTCCCAAAAAATGTCCCAAAAAAATGCCCCAATTTTATGTAACCCTAAATGTCCCAAAAAAATGTCCCAGAAAAATGTCCCAATTTTATGTAACGTTTGTTATATTTTGTAGGATTTTTGTTATTGTTATTTAAAAAATGTCACAATTTTATGTAACGAAATATGTAACGATAAATGTAACGAAAAAATGTCTTAATTTTATATAACGGAAGTTAAATGTTAGAATAGTATTTTTGTGGTTATGTTATTTTTTGTGTGTGTTGATGCCAGTAAGAATTACGTTGTAAATTTTGGTCATTTTATACTAAGTATAGAAGAGAAAGAGACAGAAATGTAAGCAAGAGGGGTCAAGGGGCACAGCCCCTTGCAAGGCCAAAATGGCCGAGTTATATATATATATATATATATATATATATTCTATTCTATTTGGGAATATGCTACTGCCTTTTGCAAGATAAATCCAAAAAAAAAAAAACGTTTTTGGGTAAGGTATCATTAACCAGTTATAATGTAAGCTAGCCGACAGCTTACCTTTCACGTTCATTTCGTCCACAACGTTTGGCTCGCCTTCTTCGTTGATGTTTGGACAGCTCTTGCTAGTGTGCCCCTTTTCATTTCATAAGAAACATGTTACGATGTCTGTAGAGAACAAGATGCGATATATGGTGTCATCATACTGCAATAGAAGGGCATCAGGGATTTTAATTAGCTCCTCTGGTTCAACAATAAATTTACGTTTCGCATTTAGGAGATGGACGTAACTATTTGTGTCTCCCATGCCGCAGCGAATAAAAGAGATTTCTGAGCCGAGATTGATTTTGCGTTTGCTTTCATACCGCTAACGAGAAATAATAATTGCGATCTGATTTCAATAATAATTTGATGAATAGTTGAAAATATTATGTTTTACTTACGTTGGTTGTCTATTCTTATTTAGTAATAATAGTTTAAAAATTAAATGTCTGGGATTTCTGTTGTGTTCGATAATAATTAGTTTGTTGATTCAATGCATGCTTTTAGCCGCATTAATTGTTTTGCCCGCTAATGCACACAGATTTTTCTACATTCAAGTATACGAGTATATGCATATAACTAACCAAATGGGTTGATTCTTTTAATTTAAATGTTATATATAAAAAATATGTAAAAATAATAGCAACAATAGGAATAATAATAATAACTAACGAATTAATTCGAAGAGGAAAACGAAGAATTGTGAATAGTTTGCGTGTGTATTTTAAGTTAGGTTAGCGATGCACATGTGTACCGAGTTCGGAAATGTGGAATCTTTGTTACAACATAATCGCGGGTTGCATTAGAGAAATTTCAAGCAATCTGGCCAACTCGCTAAGACGTAAGCCGGTGTGTGTGTACCTGTGTTAGTAATAAAATCGAGTGTGAATGACGTCACGGTGTGTGTCGAGGCTTGCGATTAAATATCAGTAATGGTAACAAGGTATCGGACGTCGCAGCGGCCGAGCGATTGATGAGAAATTTCGCATTAGAAGCGATGCTTAGACAATTGCTGCATATAAATACACGCGTCTTTCGAAGCCGGGGGCTTCTTCTTCTTCCTCGTCATCCCATCGACGTCATGATCAATCGGTAATCGTTTGTCGCAAGTTGTATTTAGAAGAATATTATTAACTAGTCCAGTAGAATAACCGCGATACAGGAAATATATCACGTTTTTTTATTATTTTATTTAATTTCGTTTTTTTGTTTTTCCGGTTATTTTTTTTTTGATTTTTTTTTTTTGTAGTCCAATTCTCGTGATTGGCGCTCGTGTGGTAGGCGTTTTGAGCAAGGGACACACTATGGATTGCTCTGCAATGGGTAGGAAGGGCGTCCCTTTCCTCTTTTGTTATCGTGTTGTTTTTTTTCATTTTGAAGAATTTTTCTTCAATGGCGCCCGAACTAGTTTAAACTTTAATTAAAAAGAGCGAAACCGTAACAATATATAGAAAGTAATGAAGCGAAACACCAGTACGCAAACCTTTTCCGGTACTAACCTAGAGCCTCCACTCTCCGCAGATTCTTGAAAGCTAACGCATAGTACTTTTGCGCGTAATATACACCGATAATCAGAATTACAGTTGGAATTATCGACAAACAGCTGGTCAAAACAGTTAGAGTAAGTGAGCCAACTACTTCGATCGTTACCTAGAAAAGAAAGTTACGCTAATCGAATTTTTAATGAGCAAAATAATGTAAAGAAAAGATCAAAACAGTCAACAAAAAACGCGCAGTATCAATTAATTGTAAAACAGTGTGCAGTAGAATTGCAGCAATTACAACAAAAAACTGTACAGTATATAAAAGCTGACAAGTCAGAACATGACTGACTTTTAATGAACGTGTAAATATTCCGTGCCAGACTTTCGACGGATATCTGTGCCTCATCATTTTGCAACATAATTATTTTATGTCAAACAGCTACGTATTCTCTTTATTCTCGTTAATTTTCGACTATTCTTCTTTCCATAATATCTCTATATTTACTTTATTAGACTCGTTTAAACCGTTCGTTGAGGAAATTAATGGCTGAAATTTTTTCGGTGCGGGTAATAAGTAATCATATTAGTATTAATTTTAAAAAACACACCAATATAAAACAATTGATTTATATTTATTTTCCCGACGCGTTTCGAAGACAAAGCTTCATGATCACACGGGAGTTATTATAATATATAAATTTAACAACGACAAAGACCGAAACATAAATACCGAATTTAAGTCGATTATAAAAGTCGATTAAAAAAGTCGATTACTGCACGATTTAAAAGTGATATAAAAATTTCGAAAAATGACTTTTATAAATTCAGTAATGTTTGCAAAATTTTGTGAAATTGCAGTAATCGACTTTTATAATCGACTTAAATTCGTTATTTATGTTTCAGTCTTTGTCTTTATTAAATTTATATCTTACAGTGACTTCCGTGATCATGAAGCTTTGTCTTCGAAACACGTCGGGTAAATAAATATAAATTTTTTTTTCCCCATTAAATTACCGTTTTTAACTACTAAGGTGGTTATCACGGTGAGAACGGTCTAGGCCACCCAACCGTCTGCCATCTTGAATGTACTTCTTCAAAGTGTTATATTTGTTGTTCAATACTTCTGTTAACGTCGTGAAAGTGCTCGGGCGGACATTTAAAACTGCGCCATTCAATTATGACGTACCGACGGATATTCTAATTCAGCACAGTATGGACACGTGCTTAATGGGGAGTTATCCTTTGAATTATGTGGTCATGGTTTTTATATACCTTATTCTTAGCCGATTTATCGTTGTGTATTCGACACGCGGGCTATTAGTGGGCGGCCACCATGGTTGGATCATCGACTTTATTTGGCGTAAGAATGTATTTAATTGTTTTATATTGGTGTATTTTTTTTTCACAAAATAAAAACAATCAGTTATAAAAATTGGTATAACAATGGTAATTAATTTTATCATTTCACGAAAACGATGTATACGTATATAGCGGGAATGCGATTTTTTTTTAATTCAACCCTATTTTCGGTTTGATGACTTTTTTCTACAGGAGATTGGATTTAGGCGCGTGCATTAAACATAATCTTTGTAGAGGTTCATTACCGTAATAAATCTGCATTTACGTGTTTAGCTAAGTTCTGTAATTTAATCCAAATTACATATTCTTTTGCTTGTTTTAAATGTTTCATTTTTTTATCAGTTGTGTTTCGAAGGATTTTTTTTTTTTTTTTTTTTTTTTTTTTTTTTTTACTTACAATTGGTTGCAGAAACTGTTCATTTAAATCTAATTTGTTTTATTTGCGAAAAAAACGGGAATATTTTTGCATGTTATCATTTTAGCATGATGTAAAGATATTCTTTTACTATGTTCGAGCAAAGCAAAAAAACGAAAAATAAAATTTCTGACCTATTTATAATAACTGAAGGAAACATATATGAACTTGCATATTTAGAAAAAAATTGTTTTCCACTCTTATACATTCGTTCTATGTATATCTAAGAACATACACTTTTATATGTACTTACAATACAAAACAGTTTAGTACCTTTATAATTTAATAAAAAAATAAATTCAATAAAATAACAGTAAATCACAATTTAAAAATTCTCATTTACTGATATTAAATGGCACCTTAAAGATTTAGTACACTGTAAAAGAGCCAATAATGATGATTATTAAGAAAAATTAAAAAATTTTAATAAGAAAAAATGAACTGGCTACAGTGATTTCTTTTTCCATTTTTTGTATTAATTTTTTATTTAAATAAGAAAAAAAACAGTTTTCAAAATTTTTTTACTAATAACACTAAAGATTATCAATAGCTGCTAAACAAAAAAAATAAAATCGGTTAATAAACAGAGGAGAAAAAGGTACTGAAATGTTTTGTTTTTGCCTATTTATATATACAGATAGGATGATCTATAAATATAATAACGCATATTCCATCATGTACATGAATCACTTATAGATATTTCTTTTTTTTTTTAGCCCCCCTTTGGGTTTGTCAACAAAGGATCTTTGCTCAGAAACGAAACGAGGGAGAAGGATCAGTTAAATGTATAGTCGGTGTCAAATATTGATAAGATAAAAGAACTGAGGATAGGAACAACGGAGATCGACGGAAACGATAAGATATACGAGGCACAATAAGGAGTAGGGAGTTTGAGTGATAGCAGATTGGAGTACAAAGAAGTGCGTTCGTTCACGAGGAATGGACATTCAAAGAGGATCACAGACGGCTTCGTCGTCAGAATGAAGAGGATAATTAGGGGAAAGAGTGCGAAATGAAAACTATAGCGTGAAGAAGGAAGAAGAGTATAATTCAGACGTAAACGGATAATAGGGACAATAACGGAGCGGCGAAGGGAAGGAAAATCGTGAAACCAAGGCCGCGTGGGAAGATTAGGTTGGATGGAAAGATAAAAGGAAGGTTGATTAGAAATGGAAGAAACGTAAAAATTTGATCAAAATCGAACATGAAACTTTTTACGCAGTGGGAGTAAATTAGAAACGGGAATTTTAGAGAAAAAAAAGCGGGAGGATAGAGCAATCTGAGCCAAGGAATCTGCCATTTCGTTACCCTCTATCCCCATATGACTGGGGACCCAGAGCATTTCAATGCGGATAGCGTGAAGTGAGAAGAGAGTGTGAATGAGAGAGCGAATACGGAGGATAAAAAGGTCGGAGGAGTGAGACTGTAAATGAGAGGGAACAGCTTTAAGAGCACACATGGAGTCAGAGATAATTAAATATTTAGAAGAAGAACGATGTGAGGAAATATGGATTATGGAACGTAAAATGGCCATTTACTCAGCCGTAAAGATAGTACAAAAAGAAGGGAGACGAAAAGATTCAGAGAAATTAATGCTCGGAATGATGAAAGAAGCTCCAACTCCATAAGGCCCCTTCGAACCATCCGTAAAAATAGCCATATGGGAAGGAAAACGGGATTCGATGTAGCTATGGAATTCCTGTATAACTGTTGGATAGGAAAGGGATTTGGAGGAAAAAGAAAAGTAGAATACATTGGGAGGATTGGAGATATTTCTTCTCCGCTACCAGCACAAAATTCATGGGCATAAATTTAATTATTGTGTTTAATTCTAATAACTTATTTTAAGTTTCGTAAGATAGCAAAAAAAATATTTCTTCGTAATAATGATAATCTAAGGCTCTTATATGTCCACCTTTAGGTAAATTACCTGTTTATATGTCTAATTACGGCTGCACCCTTAATTCGGGTGTATGATTGACAATAAATCGTGTTAATTTTACATTATATAATTATGAGTATTTAAAATTACGATAATATTGAACAAAATATGTTAACTTTGCAGAAATCTAGAGAGATGAAACAAAGTGTCTTCATGTATTTCATTGGTTTTGAAATGGCGTTGGACAACATTCGGCACGATAAATTGATAGAAATCCTGCAAAAGGCGGAAATCGATAACAATACTGTAACCAGAGAATAAGACTAATATTAAATTGGAACGAGTCAAAAATAATTTTTGAAGTTAAACGTGGCGGTTCGATAAGGTTGTGTACTGTCTTCACTATTGTCTGAACAAGTTGTAAAACAAACCATAATGGAGATCGACTGTATGGAATTAGAATTAATATAGTGTAAAACTGACAATAATATTCTTTATGGAGATGACACAGTCATACCAGCAGATAACCGTCAAGACCAACAACAGCCGGTACAGAAATTTGATGAAATTTACAAGGTTTACGACCCGCACATAAATGTAAAAAAATCTAAACTGATGGTAATTAGTAAGTATCGATAACTATAAACAATGAAAATCATGAAACTATACATCTATAAAGCTATCTGAAAGAAAATAATTTAATATGTAATAAGTTCGGATTCCTACAGTATTGCTTAAAACGCTTGCCATACAATAATTTAAATACTTGGATTAAATAGTAGAGTTATACATATATTTAATATGTCTCGTATACGAAAAAACTTGAGCGTGGACTGGATATTTTTATTTCAAGATAAAGTAGTCGTCATTGGCAATCTTATTTTACGTTAAATGTATTGTAAAAAAAATATGAAGACCTTTGAACATTTTTGAGTAAAATAGAAAACGACGAGACATGCTATATGGATAGATCAACATGAAACAGTCACAACTTTCGGCTACAATGGCTTTTCAAATATTTTTAAATTTTAGAGATGTTTTTATCGAGTTATAACATTCTTTTGGAAAGAAACTCTTTGTAACAGAATATAATTTTTTATTATCAGCATGGTTTAGCGCAAAAATATCGCTATCTGCGATCCGATTGTTTTTAAAAACCTTCAAATTCGAAGAGCTATCAGTTTAATTTTTGCTAACACTCTATGCTTTAATTCAATACAAAAAATTTGAATTATTAGCACATTTCAGCACAAAGCGAGCACAGTTTTTTTTAGTTTTTGATACATGTATACAAATATTGTGTAATCAACGCATGCATTCAAAGAGAGAAATACCCAAAATGATAGAACGATTCGTAAAACATGCAAGTCATAGTTAACAAAACACGCGGGAGTTAATAGAATCGCTCACCACCCGACCACTACTAGGAGGGGGGGGGGGGTTAATATAACTGATAGGAATTCAAAAACATAATAATAATAAGAAAAGAAAACAACAAAATAAAGAAATAAATGTCAAAAAGCACGGTGCGGTCGTAAAGAAGATTGGAAAATTGTAAAAAAGACAGCTAGAAGTGGTAGAAGAATATTCGGGAGTGATTTAGACGGAATTTAGACGAAGTAAAATAAAAAAGGTATGTCACCTGTATAAAATCGATCATACTAATTGGTAATGCTGAATCGACGTCTCCGACATCATTTGATAATCTATTCATTATACGACCTGTTAAATTATATGAAAACAAAATTCATGTAACTGCGTTAATAATTTGAATGGAAATTGCGTTCAGAAATTGTAAATGAGAAAATAAACCCATACCAGATGAATTGTCGGTAAAAAACGAAAGAGAAGTATGAAGGATTCTTTGTAAAACTTGATCATGTATCTCTCTCGACGTGTTGATGGTCATTCGTGAAAACATCGGCATTCTCATAAGGACGATTACTATTAGCGCCATCATTAAACCGCTATAGACGTAAATGTACGGCAAATTCAGTTGGACGCTGCTCGATAACTTATCGCCAGTGTTCGAAGTGCTGAGCTGACTCATTTCCGAATCGTCTGTTTCGTGGGAAAGTGACCAAATATACTGTTGGTTTACCGTTATCCTAAAATGTTTATTTAGTTTTTTAGATTTTATTTTTAATTTTATTTGTTTACCAGTTATTCTACATAAGTTTAATTTTTAAGCTTCAGCCAAAGAAGGTTGGTAAACGTTTCAATTGCGTCCCTATATAGTCTACCGTCGGCTTTTGCATAATCGCAGAATTATACTTTTCAGGTGCACGCAAAAGTTTAACACATCGCCTCTATTTAACGTATATTCTTGCTTATTTCTCTATCCGCTATTTGGTTAAAATAGCCGTATGTATAAAAGTGAAGAACGTAAAACTATACGCAAAGATATAAAAGCTTCCCTTTTTTAGCCTACTTTGGCCATACTTTTATTTCCCTATAGACTATTAATTTTACGAGCTCCGACAACACCTATCTCTTTAAATACTCTTTTTCCGTTCTATCAATGTTATCCCCTTCTTCTCTGAATAACTCAAAAATTTCGGCCGCCCGATTTTTTTCGCTTTTCCGTATTTTCGTTTTCGATGGGTAAATCTGTAACGTTGACAACCCAAATAAAATAGAAAAAAAAAAAAAACTACAACCCACCTCATTCATCAAAACTGTGCCATTGTTCTTAACAACTTTAGCTAACATTCTGACAAAAATAAATGAATAAAAGGGAGGACTCTATTCGTAGATAGGGCCTCACAATTAAATAACAAAAGGTTGATATCCTCTTTTGAAAAACTGATGTCCCGTGGTTTATATCCCCTATTCTGCATTTTTCAACTACTTATTTCTGAGAAATGGAATTTTTATTTGAAAAACCTGATACCAATACCCAGATTAATGTTAATTTTTTTTAGAAACCAGAGACAATGAAGCAAACGTAGATTTCAAACCTCCACCATCAAAACTTAAAAAACAAAAATTGCCTACTGTTGAACTCCTAAAGCCCGCAGAAAGCAACATCAACAATAAAGACTATCCATTGTCTTTCACTGACTTCGTAACCTTAATGGATACGATTCAAGGACAACACGACCCGGCGAGTATAGTAGCCAACTTCACTGAAGACATAGATGGATTTATTCACATGCTCTCAGATAATTACTCCTTACTTCAAAACCGATCAATGAAGACACGTTTCACTAAGCTAATCAACAAACTTGCTAGACAGTCAGATTCAGATCAAACTGCAGACTAACCATATTCGAAAAGCTAATAGTGGTCATGGTTCGTAACATTATCCTGCAGTGGAACTGTCGAGGATTTTACCCTCAACTTGCTGAATTAAAACAACCTATTTCAAATCAATTTCCTGCTGTGGTATGTCTACAGGACACTCATTTGAAGCCCACAGATAACCCAGCCCTACAAAACTACTCCTTCTTTACTTTCAGCAATGATCAACGGTTTAGAGCAAACGGGTGGGTTACCATTATGGTCCACTCCTCTGTTCCAGCAACACAGTTGAATTTAAGTATCCCCTTACAAATGATAACAATCGACCTACAACTTGTTTCCACTTCCATCTTCCCTCACCTGAGCACTTTTGTGCTACAGGACTTATGCTCTAGCGACTATTTTCCTATACTCATATGCCCGTCCACAGCCCTCCCTACCCCCCCCCACCTAAGCCTCAATTTCTATTCCACAAGGCGGATTGGGATATGTTTTCAGTTAAAGTAAACGTTCCCAGTGAGCCATCCGAATCTTTATCAGAGAACATCAACTCCTTTATTGACGCTATTACGAATGCTGCTCTAGTATCCATTCCTAGGTCTGTCCCGACAAACAGATCCCGACGGGTCCCATGCTGGTGCCCTGAAATAAGAACAGCCATACGCCAACGTAAATATGCCCTTAGGAAGTTCAAATCAACAGGCCTATATCCTGATTTGATCGAATTTAAAAAACGCCGTGCAGCTGCGAGGAGCCTCATTAGATGCAAAAAACAGGAATCTTGGCAGCAATTTATGCATTCAATCTCCATAAATACCTCTAGTCACAATATTTGGCACAAAATTAAGGCACCGAACGGTATTAATCGTGCGACCCCTTCCTTTTCGATAAATCAGAATGATTCCACGTTATCTGACCCATTAGAGATCGCAAATGCTTTTGCGAATCATATTTCAACGGAGTCATCCTCATCGTCATATTCGTCTGCCTTCTCTTTAAAGAAATATTTCAGGGAACAACAACCAATAACCATCATCTCTGACTCTTCACTTCCCTACAATTTCGATTTTACCATATCTGAATTAAACTACCAACTTCAATACCATACTGCGAACAGCTCACCTGGGCCCGATTCTATCCATCCTTTTATGTTAAAATACTTACCTCCTTCAGCGAAAAACTTCCTCTTACATATCTATAACCAAATCTGGCCCTCCGGATCGATCCCTGAGCCATGGAAATTAGCAGTTGTTATTTCTATTCTGAAGCAAAATAAAGATCCTCTTTTTCCACAAAACTACAGGCCTACATCCTTCATAAGTGTCCTCGCTAAAACGCTGGAAAAAATGGTTAATCGGCGTCTCCTTTTCTTCCTTGAACAGAATAATCTCCTATCCTCGTCACAAGCTGGAGGGCGTAAGAAGCGTACTACAGTTAATCATCTGCTGAGCCTACAAAGGCAAATATTAAAAGCATTTCACAGACGCCAACATGTATGTGTATACTCCGTCTTATTCGATATAGAAAAAGCGTTCGACAGAGTATGTCGATACGGCCTCTTATCCAAGCTGACAACAGCTGGTATAATTGGAAACAAGAACAAGTATCTGAATAATTTTTTAACAAACAGAACGTTCCATGTTAAGATTGCTTCGTCAACATCGAGCACCATTCAGACTGAGAATGGCTTACCCCAAGGATCTGCCCTTAGTGCAACCTTGTTTATTTTTTATATCAGTGATATAAATGATTGTATTGCTCCGCCTGTAAACATCCGGCTCTACTTTGACGACTTGAACATTTCCCTGTCTTCCAGTTTTCCAGAAAATGCTCAAAAAAACCTACAAAAAACTATTTCAAAACTACAATCCTGGTGTAACAATAACGGTCTTGTGTTTTTTCCATCTAAGTCTATCTGTGTTGATTTCTATAGGGAACATCAAAACTCTTCCAGCATCCGCCTCAATCTAGAAAATTCCTCACTTCATTTCCACCCTACTACTACTTTCCATGGACTACTGTTCGATCATAAGCTAACTTGGCGATCTCACATATCCAATCTTAAAGTTAAATGTCATAAATTCCTATCTATTCTTAAATATGTATCAAACACACAGTATAATGTATCTCCGAAAACTCTCCTCTCCATATACAAATCCTTAGTCATTTCCAGAATAAACTACGGGTCCCAGGCGTATTCGTCAGCCAGTCCTTCTTTACTTAAATCCCTTGATTCAATACAATACTTGGCGCACATAGAACTTCCCCGTCTGCAAGTTTATGTGTCTTGTTAGGCACTCCCCACTAAAGTATTTCCGAACATTTTATTACCACTGTGAGACCCTCGCTCTTTTCTCTAGTAAACACAAATGACCTCCCCAACACCCCAGAGTTCCCTAATGACCTTTTCCCAGAAATCCTGGCCCTCCTATCGCAGCACAACGTGAGCGTAATCCCTTTCCTTAACCTAGCTCCTAACACCGTGATTCCGCCGTGGGCCCCTTTAAACATTGATGTTAATTTTTCCCTGACGAAGTATAATAAACCCTTGCACCCGAATATCGTTCAGTTGACAGCAGCAGTAATACAAAAATACCCCGTCCACCTCATTTTCTACACGGATGCTGCCAAGGCTAACCCAGAGGCTACTTCATCTCCAACCGCCTGTTCCTTTGAAGTCTGCGACGTGATTCGAAGCATTCGACTAAATGACAATTGCTCGGTACTGGACGTTGAAATATACGCAGTATTTTTCTGTTTGGAATATTTTCTTTCTACAGAGCCTACATCACAGAAAGCCCTGCTGGTATCTGATTCATCCGCGGCTTTATTGACAATCTCTAAACCCCTCACCAAACATCCTGTAGCAATTCGAACCCAGCAGGTATTACACGAACTTATTAAGAGACAGTGCTCCGTATCCTTTCTGTGGACTTCCAGCCATGCTGGGATTCCTGGAAATGACCGCATTGATACATCCGCTCGAGCAGAAATATATTGCCCCTTGCCTAGTGACAGCCCTCCTCCACCTTATCTCTCGAACATAATCTTCAATAATCTTACGTCCTCATGGAAAACCCATTGGTCCTCGTGTCAGACTTTCTCGAAGTTAATTAAACCCTCAACAGAACCATGGTGGCCAGAAAAAAGCATTTCCCCTAGAGATTTCTCTGCACTTAGCCGCTTGCGCACAGGCCACACGGCCATGTCGCCTAATTTTATTTTGCAAAGACCCCCCTCTCCTACAAATTGTCCTTTCTGTGGCCAAGATGTTGCTCCCTCAACTCCTCACATACTGTGCGACTATCCAGCACTATCACCCCACCGGCTCGCTTTAATTAATAACAAAACAGTCACCAACATTCTTGAGAATTCCCCCGGTGCAATTTTATCTGTAACACAATTTATCAGAACTAGCGGAATAAGCAGATATCTATAAAAACAAACTGCGCATCTTCGTACTGCAATAGCCACAGCAGTTAAACACCATACAGAATGTTGTTTTCGCAAGAAAGAAAAAAAAAAAAAAAAAATTATCGAGTTTATTTTGTCGAGCATTGTGGGCACTACTCTGCAGTTGCGGCCATAGTGTAGAATGCAGTTTTTTCCTTTATACTTACTATCTAGTAGTATAAGTAGCGCTTAAACAGTTGGACAAGAACAAGAGTGTTTTCTTGTTTTTTGTCTTTTTTTTTATTTCTATTGTCGCACGTTCAATCTTTTTTGAACGTGTTTTTCCCCTTCTTCGCGTCAACACAAGACATTTACCCAACACAAAGGACTAACAGAATGATGAAACGTAGGGATTCGTAAGTTATATCAGGAAACGATTAGAAACAGAAGAAATGAAGGTAGCCAATATACAGGAATAACAGAAGGAGAAGGAAGACCAAGAATGCAGTGGGCACAGTAAGGAGTCGGGAGGCCACGGCTAAGCAAATTAGAATAAAGGACTGCGCATTCCGAGGAGATAAAAGAGCATATTTACATCACAAGTCAAATTTAAGATAGGAGGATGGAAGGGACACAAAGAAGACTGAACAATATTAAAACGAAAGAGTGAGGCAGGAAGCAGACTATGATTAAAGCGGAGGCGAATTATAGAACAAATAACAGAACGGCTGATGTAAGGGAAATTATTAAACCAGGAAGAAGTGGGTAGAGAGGGTTGTATAGCAAGGTAAAATGAGTTGGGATTGGAGAAAAGGAACGGATAAAGATCAGTCCAAAAGTCATGCTGAAAACGATAAGAGAGACGACAGAGACATTGGGAGGGGAATCTGTCTATGAAACGGCCATTTACTGCAGCTAGACATGCCAACGAATCGGCAAGATCGTTACCAACGATACCGCACTGGCCCAGAATCCAGAACAGGTCAATTAGGATAGAACGGGATGTTAATAAATTATAAATTAAGGAACGAATATAAGGAATAATAGGATCTGACGATGGTTTAGGGAAGGGAGATGAGATGACTAATAAAACGCTTTTCGAATCAGAACATATGACAAATTTCGATAAATTGAATGTTGAGGTTTTGAACGTTAGCCTGCTGACCAAATGAACTATATATTGTTCAGGCAAAAAAAAAAAAAATATATAAACACCGCAAAACGTAATGCAACGAATAATTTAGTGATGCTAAATAAATGCGGAACATCTTCGAAAATCTGTAGATCCCGCTGCATATATTCTTTGGCTAGTGATGATCGAAAACTTCCTCGAAGCGAAGTATTGATTATATTTCCTAGTTGCCTATTATCAGGGCATAAATTACAGATTTGTTATCTTAATTAACCTTCTTTTCTACCGACGACGACTGGTCAGTTTCACTTATTTCATTTACCATTTTTCTCTTCAATTCACATTATCCGTAATGCTAAACCTTTCCATAATTCCTCTGCCAAATTTACCCCTCTACAGGCCAGTCGTTTCCCATCACCCTCTAAGGCTCTTAACAAATCCTTTTCTTCAAATAATTATCTTCCCTCAAATTCTGCTAGTGCTACTCCTGTCTCCTTGGTTATTCCTAATTCCTCTTCCGCAACTTCTTCACCCTTAATTAGGGATATTGCTGTGGCCATCATCGAGCTACTTTCTTCAAACAATATTGCTCCCTTTTCATCCTTTGTTGACTACCTAATATCCAGTTTAATTATATTCTCCTTCTTAAACTGTATGCAAAAGAATGGAAAAAAAAAAAGAGAAAAATCAGGACTCTATTTTCTTTATTATATTACCTTCTATCTCCTTTCTCCTCTTTTACTCTTCCGTTCCTTCCTTTTCATTTAATCTCCTTTCCACTATTCAATGCGGAGCATATTGACCAGTTGAACAACGATTTTATTTTAGTAATTTTTTTCCTTCTATGCTACCTTTTCCGTTCTTTTTTTTTGAACATATTGATGTTGAAGTGGCTTTAACCACTAATAGGAATTGGTGTATTTATTTTATTCTTCTTTTAGTCGAATAGGCTCACGTTGAGATGATTCACTCCATCTTTGAACTGAGTTGCATTCGTATTACTTTTTGTTCTCACCTTTGCTGTTTAAAATATACGGTGGTGAAATTGTCGCGGTTTTATAGCGTTGACTATCGCTTACATATGAATTATAACTTATATTCAACTGGATGCTTCGGCTCTACACGAATGTTGCTTACTCTCTTTCCTTTTATCAATAAATTATTCTATACCTCCTTCTGTATTATACACAAGCGTGTCCTAGCGTCCCCCCACCCTTTACTCTTTGTTTTCCCTTTTGACTTCACAGCCCCGACTTACTTCTTGTTTTTTTGATTGCTACGGTTTATTTTTCTTTTCTTCATTACCCACTCATCTCAGTTCTCTCTATACAAATGTCCTCCATTCTGTGCCAAATGTTGGCTCCTCTTATGGTCTTTTCCCTTCCTTCTTCCCTCTTCATTCATTCCTTATTCTTTTTCTGTTTTATTAATTGCCGACGATAGCCTTTTTCCTTTTGTTGATTCCGTCGCTCCGGCTTATGTTCCTTCTTTTGATGAATTGTACTCTCCATTTCCGCAAAATTCTCCTCCCCACTTCTTAACTTCGGCTTTCAATTTTAATGAATTAAAGTCTGTTCTTTCCAAATCGTCCAACCCTACGCCAGGACTTGACGATATCTCCTATCTTGCCCTTAAAAACCGTTCTGAACAATCCCAGTTTCCTTCTTAGTCTTTTCAATTCATTTCTTTCTCCTCCTGGAATTCGTTTATCGTCGTTCCCATTCCTGAAAAAAATTCTTCCCTACGTCCTATTTTCCTGGCATCTCGCATTAGAAAACTACTTGAGGGTTTGCTTAACAAGCGCATTGTTTGGTGGCTGGAGCATAATAATATTTCCTAACAATATGTTCCGCTTTCGACCTGGTATTGGCCCTTCTAATTGTGTTAGTCTTTTCGTTTCTCACTTATATAAGTCCTTTATCCAAAAACATCATTTCACCTTAGCTTCCTTTATCAAAGTCTCCTTTACTTTTGATAATGTTCATCTTCCTACTTTAAGAGATAAAATGACGGCAATTAACACCCCAGTCAGGTTCTCTTCCCTCATTATCAATTTCATGTCGAATCATTCTATCCATTTCACCTCTCCATTTCTCGATGCTCCAAGAAAGGTTTTCCGAGGCCTTCCACAGGGTCCCTCTCTGTCCTTTTTTTTAAACATCTTTACTATCAGTATAGCTTCTCTTCGTTTAAATTCCTTTCCTTTATTTTTTGCATATGACGTCCTGCTTTTTTCCTCGTCTAAAGATGTTTTAGTAGCCAATGAAGCACTCAATTCTCCGCTTACTGTGCTGGAATAGTCTCTTTCCTTAGTTAATCAAGTCTTCGTATACTATTTTTATTCTTCGACCTGCTTTGGTCAATCTATCCTTAAACAATATATCTCTTTCCCGTGTTAATTGTTGTTGTTATCTCAGTGTCTTTCTTGATAGTCATTTGTCCTTCTCTGAACATATCGGATATCTTTCTGCTTCTACTACTAGAAGGTTAAACTTGCTGAAAGCTCTGTCGCCAATTAAATGGAATGGCGATCCCTATATTCTTATTTCTCTTTACACATCTATTATCCGTTTCAAATTTGATTATTGTACTTTTATTTATGATTATGCGTCCAAGATCAGTCTCTCTAAACTAGATGTAATTAAAAACTCTTGCCTTCGTCTTTGTCTTGGCGAGCCCAAATCCTCTCCAATCCCTACTATTCTTGCTGAATCTAATTCGTCACTTCTGTCTATTCGTAGATTCTATCTAATATTGTTCTCTTGTTAAACGTCTTCCACTTGCGTCCTCTACTTTTGTTCAATCCTTCTTTTCGATTTATAATTCCTAGCAAAACCCTTATTCTAGCATATTTATTTCACATCGTCTTAGTTCATTTTAACTTTACACTATCTCCTTCAATAATTTTCCCTATTTTTCCTTTAACTATATTAATCTCTGTCATTCTCTTAAAGTATTTATTCTTCCCTTACTTTCTAAAAACCTCCCCAAGATGTAATTAAACAGGTATTCTACAGCACTATCAATTCCCTATTTTCTTCTCATGTTACCATTTACACGGACGGTTCGAGGGGGCCTAGTGGTGTTGGTGCTTGCTTCATCCTTCCTGATTTTAACCTATCACAATCATTTCATCTTTCTTTTTTCTGTTCCATATTCATAAACGAATTATTAACTATCCTACGTTCTATTATTTTCATTTCCTCGAATCACCTTTCCTCTAATTTTTTAATTATCTCAATTTCTTGAGCGCCCTTCAAGCTATATCCTCTCCCCTTTCTGATCATTCGTGTGACTTTGTTATCCTTCACTCATTCATAATCTTTCCTCTCTCCATTCAATTAACATTAATTTACTGTGGGTACCTAGCCACTCGGGCATATTTGGTAATGAAGCGGCTGATTCCTTGGCTCGGGCTGCTCCTTCTTCTTGCTCTTTTTTTTTTTTTTTAATTCTATCTGCTAACCTCCTATCGATATGTAAAAACTTTCATATCAGGTATTGGTCGGACACCTGCGGTTCCTCCTTTTCTAATAATTACTCATTTCATCTGTTTGTTCAGCCTATTCTTCCTCCCTATTCACGGTTTTTTTTGCCCTGTCTTCGACGTTCTAAAGTTGTTTTCATTGTTCGTATGCGTTTTGGCCATTCTTTGTTGCCTTCTTCCAGATTTTGCTTTTCCCTAATTTCCTCCCCACACTGTCCCCTCCATCCTGATGATGCAGTTATTTGCGACGCCGATCATGTGTTCTTCCAGTGTTCATCTCTTTCTGTGAAGCGTTCTGCTTGTTTAGGCTCGGGATTCCTGCTTGTTATTGTGTTTCCTATATCCTATCCTTTCCCTCCCCACTAGTTATTTCTGCTATTTGTTCCTGGGTAAAGGTACTTGGTTGACGAGCCCAAGAAAAAAAAAATAAATAAATAAAAATAAATTCTCTCTAATTTTATTTCTCCCGGGTAAGCGATGCATTGGGTCCGTTTGGCGAAAAAAAAAATTCCTAATTTTACTGCTAACTATACGTATGTAAGAATAGATGAGGTACAGTTACAGATCTTTTCACTTTTTAATAAACTGTCACGTGCTGGTGACATTATGCGATTCCGTTCATGTTTTTCGCTTAATCATCAAGTCTGTTGCAAATTGAATGACTCCATTTTTCGAGTTCGGCCCTTGCTTTCTCTCCATTTAGTCGTTCCATAGGAATTATATCTCGCCGAAATCTTTTATTTATTCTCAAACGCGTGGTTGATTGAACATTACGGAATTCGTTCTTCCGTTTATTCAGGCTATTCGCAGCATTTTCTTATGCAACCAGATTCCGAATATTTTACTGCTACGCGGACGATGTAATAATAATTGGACAAAAATAAATGGTTCGTTAGTTTTAGTCTCGTACGAAAGATCTGTGTTTTTCCGGATACTTCCGATTTTACTGCACCTTGTACTGTAGTCAATCTGCGTCTAATATTCAATGTAAAACATATGATAATATTTAAAATATTTTTAGTTTATTTCAGATGCGTTTGGCCGTTATAGCGCTGGGTTTAGCACGTAACGAATGCTCAACTTTTATCGACAACTTGTCCAAGTTACGGGAATCGCATCGCTTATTTCATAGTGTAACCAATGTGCTATATGTAAGATAAGGAGTTTTTTTCTGCTCCCATGTGTGAGCGAGGAACATATTACTATTAGCATGTAAATTTAGAACTACGCGTAACGTATAAAGTCTGTACAAACGAAAAGAGTTCTTTCAAATAAATAAATTTTGAACAAATTTGTGGAAAAATTCTTTCGCAATCGAAAAAAATATGACGAATATTTTTCATTCTAATTCATCATTCTTATTTTTTTCTTTCTTTTTAAGTAATTTTCGCACCATTATTAAAAAAATTTAAAGGTCGGTTTTTTAAAACGATAACTAATTACGACAAGAAAATCATTGTTAAGCCTTTGTTTTTAATTTTAATTTTCTTTTATTTTCGGCCTCATAAACCGGAGATCTCTTTACTCGAAAACAATTAAACGGGAGCAGAGTCAGCCAGAATAATCGGATTAGATATTATCAATAAGAAGGAACAAATAGCCTGGAATTGAGGAGGAAAATATACAAGGTGCACTAAGTGAATAATTTGAAATATCCCTCGTTCTGGATATGGACAAAAATAATGATCATTACATAGCCGCAGTAGGTTGAAATTGTATAACGCTTGAGAACTTACCAGTATGAGAGGAAGAATTCGGAACCGGTAGCCAAGAATTGAGAACAAACGTAAAGTAACGTTACGAAGACGATAAACGGAACTCCGGTCCCAGTCCTGGCGTAAGTCCAGAATATCGATTTTTGAGACATATATTCCCCGCTTTCTTTTATTTCTTCTTGCGTACCTTCTTTGGTCGGATCAAATTTTCCCGAACTGATCGATTTGTTTCTGGTCGCATTATTTAGCAACAAATCGTAGCCGTTAATTTCTGATTTGTTTATGTTCATTTCGCTCTGAAACAAATTGCCTGGTTAATTCCGGAAAAAGTTCATATTTTACAAGCATTAAATATAAAAAAGAAATCCGCGCTAAATTCTTGGACACCTGTTTTAAAAAATTTCAAATGCGCCGTAATCGCATTATCACTGGAATTAAAAAGATACTTGATGCACGGGAATATGGCTACTGCTCATAACAATTTTATATGCGACACGAGTTCAGTCGATGGTTCAAACTAACTGTAAATATTTGATTTTTTATACGGTTATACGAGTACAGTTCCGAGTTCTACATGCATGTATACCGATATCTATACGCGTGCGGCATTGTGTGACTGGTTTACATTCCACGCAGCTATTAAGGTTTTTCTTGTCGTTGGATTCATCGTCAGTGTGATGATCATTTGAGTGAACGTGCCGACGGCGCCAGCCCTCATCCGCAATTATGATTACTGTAATTTTCGATGAGACAAAAACCGCAGGGTTCTTCTCACTTTTATAATTTTTGTACAATTGTGTCGGTATAATTGGGCATGAGAATGATTGTGAATATTGCGCCGGCTAAAACGTATATGGGCTGATCCCGCGATGTCGAAGAATGTAAAAATAAAACTAGTGAATAGTCTGGTTTTCTCAGTATTTCTCTACGGTGCAAAAACATGCGCTCTACGTAAATCCGATCGACAACTGATGGATGCGTTAGAAATATGTATTGTTGGAAACGAATGCTGCGAAACTCGTGGACGGACAAAAGAACGAACAGCTTGGTATTGCAAGAAGTCGACGTATCGAAAAGAAGATTATCATGTCGGAAGTAATTCGAAATATACTGAAATATTTTGGTTATATAATAAGAGAAAGTGGATTTGAGACGAGAATTCCTAAAGGAAAAGTAAACGAAAAAAAAAAAGACGTGGCCGCGTTCCAACGAAATGGTTAGATATGATCCGGATAGCTGTAGGAAACAGTTTCGAAGAATGTGTTCGACTTGGCTCACAACAGAGATCAATGGCGACATCTTATACATCAGATGGACAGCTCATAATCACGACATCTCCACAAGAGCAATGATGATATCGCGTATTATGTAATTCTTATTGCATTTCTGGTTTTTCGTGTAGGTGAAATTTTGTTGTCGTTCAGTTATGAGGAAAATTTTTAATTTCTATAATAATAAAGTTTAATCGAAAGACAGACCTATTATTTGTGCGAGAAAGTGTGCAAGAGTCATCTAAGGACGAAGTGTTAACATCGTGAATGAATGCTAGCTACTATTATGGCTCTATAAGGCTAATAAACAATAAAATATTTTTTAAAAAAAATAAATAAAACAAAATAAAAAAAAATCTAAATAAATTAAAGCGCCCTCCAGAATCTTCTTTCTCCTTCTTGTTTCAAACCTCTCTATTACCTTAGATGGAACTTATCCAAAAAACTAATTAGGCTTTGTTCCATTTCCTAGTTGATTCTACGCTCCCTAACTTTCTAGACGGCTCTGATCCTGTACTCCACTACCATCTATTCCTACATTCTATTACAAATGCTCTTTCGTTGTCTTCTCCACTCCGTAATCCGTCATCGTTAAACCGTCATAGAACAGCTTCGTCCCTCTGGTAGAACGAAGAACGCAATGCCGATTTCGATCATAGTCGCGCTACATTTAGAATTTCTCGGTCCAATCCTACACGCGAAAACTTTCTTGCCCACAAAAGGACCAATGCAAGATCTAGGTTTATACTAAAGTCTTCTAAGAAATCCTCTTAGGAAAACTTCTGTTCATCTTTTTCGAGAATTATTCCTCTTCATCATATTTGGAAAATGGCCAGAGCTTTCAAATTCCCTTCTTCCGAACGTCCTTCTATCCACACGATTTCCTCCGATAGTTTGTCTTCTTTTATTGATGCTGTTGCTCCTGCTTATGTTCCCAACATTGATCAATCTTGTCCGTTTCCATTTACAGAAGACTCTAACTGTCATTTCCTTTCCTTTTCTGCCCTTAAAAGACTGAATCTACTGAAAGTTCTTACCCCAACAAAATAGGGAGGCGATCCTTTTTTCCTCATTTCTTTATACAAATCGATTACCCGTTCTAAACTCGATTATCGTTCCTTTATCTACGGCCGTGCATTAAAATCACTTCTTTCCAGACTAGATTAATCTAAAATTCTTATCCTAGATCTTCTCCAATACCAGCAATTTTCGCTGAGTCAAAATCGCCTCCCCTTTTCATCCGTAGATCCTATTTAGGATATCGTTCCGTACATAAATTTCTCCGAATCTTTCCGTCTCCCTTCTTTTTGTTCTATCTTTACGGCCGAGCTAATGGCCATTCTACGTTCGATAATTTATATTTTCTCCCATCGATCTTCTTCTAAATATTTTAAAACTATTTTCTTATATTTCCCCTCTCACTCCTCTGATTTTTTTATGCTCCGTATTCGCTCTTTCATTTACATTCTTTTTTCATTTCGTGCTCTGGGTCTCCAGTCATATGGGGATAGAGGGTAACCAAAAGGCAGATTCCTTGGCTCAGATTGCTGTATCTTCCCGCTTTTTTTCTCTAAAATTCCCGTTTCTAATTTACTCCCATTGTGTAGAAAGTTTCATGTTAGATTTTGGTCAGATTTTTACGTTTCTTCCTTTTCTAATCAACCTTCCTTTTATTTTTCCATCTAACCCAATCTTCCTTCACGATTTTACAATTTTCCTTTGCTTCGCCGCTCCATTATTGTCTCTATTATCCGTTTACGTCTCAATCATCCTCTTCTTCCTTCCTCAAGTTTTCGTTTTCGTCTCGCACTATCCCCTAGTTGCCCTCTTCATCCTGACGACGAAGGGCATGCCCAAAGCGGAGGATAAAAAAAAAAAAGAACAGGCCAAAGGACGTTGGATTAATAATATCAAATCGTTTTGAAGATAAAATAAAGGAAATACAGGGAATTTCGAACTGAATTTTTACGCTCACTCTTGAAACTTTTTATGGTCTGAGAATGACAGTGATACCGATATATGCCCCAACTTCTGATTCGACTGAAGAAGAATGTGAGGGTTTCTCCAGCAACTTCAGTGTGCAATAGAAAAAATTAAAAGGTAATGCTCCGGGAAAAATACTAATATTAGGGGATTTCAACAGTAAAGTTGGGTTTAGGCAGAAGGGAGAAGAATAGACACTTAGAGGTATGGAAAACGTAATTCAATAGGTTCAAAATTATTTGAATTTTGCCAAAGCAAAAATTTCAAAATATTTAATTCGTATTTTAAAAACGAGCAGGAAAAAAGTGGACTTGGGTATCGTCGAATGGAGAATATAAAAATGAAATTGATTTCGTTCTAACAAAGGATATTAGAGACTCACAAAACAGTTTTTGGTCTTCCTACTCCCTTTAACGCTACCTATATTCTTTTCCATTTCTAATCGCCTGGCTATTTAGTTATATCTCTTAATTTTTCATGTTGTTGGGCCAGGCCGCTGGCGCGCCCAGGTTAGAAAAAAAAATTACTCTTTCCGGTTGAAAAAATAAAATATATATTCACTTTTTCGCAATAAGAAGATGAGAAATGATGACTGTTAAAAAACGTATGGCACTAAGGGGTTTCTGCGTGATGACAAGAAAACTATTTCATAAGTTTAAAAAAAAAAAATCATGAGTCACAAGGTGAATGAGATATAGAATAAAAAACGTTTAACCATTATAAATTAACAAGTAGCAATGTTCATAAAAGAATTTTTACATGATAGATCATTCTGAGTGAGATTAAATAGTACTATTTCTGAGACGAAAATATTAGAAAATGGAACTCCCCAAGGATCTGTAATTAGTCCAACACTGTTCATTATCGGAATTAACGAACTCTCAAAAGTTATTAAAGAACCTGTTCAGTATAGCTTATTCGCGGATGATCTGATCATTTACCTACCCGGCACGAATATCAAAAATATCCAAACAACACTACAGCATACAGTCAATAAAGTTGTCAAATGGACTGGAGAACAAGTCCTAACCTTCTCGACAACAAAAACGGTATGTATCACATTTGGTATACAACGGCCTCTTCCACCTACATGCAATATTTCGCTATACAATGAACGTGTGAAGACGTCAACGTCATTGAAGATACTAGGAATAACATTCGATAGAAAATTGTCGTGGGTAGATCACATCCAAGCTTTACAGATCAAGTGCCACAAAGCGCTAAACGTCCTAAAGATGGTAGCGCACACAAATTGGGGCACAGACAGGAAATCCCTACTACTTCTTTATAAAACGCTGGTACTTTCAAAAGCGGACTACGGATGCATATTACGAGTATATAATAGTGCAAATCCCAACGCGCTCAAAAAGCTGGACTTAATTCAAAACATCGCGATGCAACTCGTCACAGGAGCTTTAAGAACCAGCTTCACAGTTAGCCTACTAGTGGAAACGAACTTATTCCGACTCAGCGATCGGAGAAATTTACTTTCACTGAAGTACTTTTATAAAATCTGGCATCTTCCTCACAATCCTGTCTACGGTAAAATTATACATTCAACAACTTATAGGACACAGTCGGTTAACGCACGCTTATATCTTTGAAAAAGACGAACCACCAGTATGTACTGTTTGCCAGTGTCAGCTATCCATAACCCACATATTGTCCGAATGCGCGAGGTATACTACACAGCGACAAACATGCTTTGGAAATGCAACTTCGGACATTATCTTAAGTAACGATATCAATAATATTAATAATTTATTTTCCTTTTTAAAATTAACAAATCTTTATAATACTTTATAATAATTAGTATGTGTAATTACATAAAAGATGCAAATGACTATGCAGTCGAGCATCTTTCAAATAAATAAATAAATAACTCTATAGGCTATAATAAAGTAATTCATGACAAAATAAAATGTTTGCTTATAATTTTTTACACAGTAAAAATCAGCGTACCTCGCTCATAATACTATCATTTATCGCTTGCTCTACTTCTGTTTCTTCGTCGCTGGTTCCACCGATAAGGTTCATATAATTATTGTTGCTGCTATACAATTCGTTCGCTGTGCCAAAAAATTGTATCTTACCCTAAAACAATTTTATTAACTTTTTTACAATAAATTCTATTTTCATTCTACGAACTATAATGATATAGAGGCTCGTTAAGTACAGCGTTTCCCGCACTGACAATTCCGTGTGTTTAACTAACAAGTATGATTCTTCTTCTTCACGCACACGCAAGACTACATTCGGAACTAATTAGTAATCGTTTAATTTACGTCGTTTTACAAAATTGCAGTTCCGTGTGTGTCTGCTGCTGTGTACTGACCTAGCGCGCATATGATGTTGTACGTGTTGGTTTGCCATTGCCTTCCGCGTGATTATTAGCGATTATTTTTAATTTAATTTAATCGTAATAACTTCCGCCGTTTCCCGGGATCGAACCCGAGACTTCCGTAACAGAAGTCAATCGCTTTAGCAACTAGGCTATCGCGACGACGATAGAGTGCTTTGAATACGGTTGAAACATTTATTATTTCATTTTTCCGGAATTTTTTCAAACTTTGTAAGCTTCATTAAGAAATCCAAAAATACATTTCATTTTTGCTAAATAGTGATTTTTCCATCGAGATATACGGCATGCTCAAAAGAAAATAAAAAAAAAAGAAAAATATTCTTTCTCAAAACATATGTGATTGGAGACATCCGGATCCAATATCGATTACATTTTTCTTGCAATAGTTCATTATATACATCAATACGAATGTGTTAATATGTCTGTGTTTTGACAACTTTCAGTCGGATTCTACTTAGCACAGTTTACTTGGAACTTCTGTACGATCGATAGCTGTCTCGTTTCTGAAAGTCCGGGCGCCAAAGATAATGTTCAATTATATTCTCTTTTAAAATCTGACGGCTGATTTACTTGCTTTTACTATGAACGATTTCTTATATTCGCCGATTTCTTTTGATTCACCCTGTGATGGTAGTACACAAAATTAGATACTTTTATACAAAAAGTTTTATTAACTTAGCCAGAGTAATATAAAATGTGTAAAGATATATCGATATAATCGAATGTGTTTCGTACGAAGAAGCAAGCAGTGTACCACGAATAATACGTTGCATTACATTATATCTTGAACCCCAACGACTAGAACTCGAAAATAAAAATTTAATATGGTACGAAAAGTAATGCGTATCTCTTATCAACATTCGTCCGCTCGCCATCTCTCATCGACGTTGTTCGATCGAAAAACGATAAGCCGACTTCGTGCCTTTATACTCGCATATTTAGCGTGTACTATATGCGATAGCCTAGTTGCTAGAGCGCTTGACTTCCGATATGGAGGTCACGGGTTCGATCCCGAGCAACGACGAACTTATTACAAGAATTAAATAAAATAAATAATCGCTAATAGTCACGTGGAAGGCAATGGCAAACCACCACGTACAACATCATATGTGCGCTAGGCTAGTACACAGCTGACCCACACGGGACTGCACTTGTAGCGCGATTACAAGCGGCTACTATCAGTTCCGAGTGTAGTCTTGCGTGTGTACACCTGCGTTGCATATAATAATTGCCTAGTAAACTACCTATATCTGTACAGTTGAGATGTACGAATAGGTAGTCGCCGACGCTCAGAAGCTGAGTATGGCACTATAAAGAGAAGAAGATATGCGTACGTTTCTAGTACGCAGCGCATAGTCCATTTACCGAAGAGTACATGTAATATGATCTTTTCCGATTTAGAAAAAGCATTCGTTGGCATAGGGCGGCATGGTTTATTACCGAAGCTCAAAGCTACCAGAATAAATGACCGAATAGGTAAATAATCACCGGCTTTTTAAGCAACCGAACGATCCAAGTTAAGATCGGTACATCATTATTAGCACCCATTCCAACTGGGAATGGCGTGGTACAAGGCTCCCCGCCTTTAGTACAATCTTATTTATAATTTATGTAATGACGTTGCCGATTGCATCTCGCCGCCCGTAACCGCCCGGTTGTTTATCGATGATCTTCTTATCGTCCAATTTTCCTCCTATCGGTGTCGAAAAATACTTCAGAAAACTACTAATAGAATACAGAGTTGGTCCGTAAACAACGGGCACTAGCCATCTCGGCGAGTAAATCTGTATATGTTGGTTTTTGCAGAGGGCGCTATTACTTTTGCTAATTTGTCCCTAAATCTAAGCAACCTTCCCCTTCCTCAAAAAGTCACTGTCAAATTCCTTGAGTTATTCTTTGGTTCCCGGCTTACTTGGAAGCCTCATATTGCTGACTTACAACTAAGTTGCACCAAATCTATCCCCATTTCAAAGTATCTGGCTAGTTTCAGATGTAACATAAACCCTAAATTCTTCTTTAATATCTACAGATCGTTGATCTTATCGAAAATCAACTATGTATGCCAGCTGTACTCCTCGGCCGGTAAATCACATTTGAAATTCCTTGATTCCGTGCATCATTCTGCATTAAGAACAATTTTGGGGCGCATCGAACCTTTCCAGCTGCCAGCATGTGCGCTCTATCCGATTGCCCTCCGTTTTCTTACTTCTGAAAATACTGCGAACTATTATCACTTCAGCTGTGTACAAAACTTCCCTCTACAGTTTTCTCACTATCCTCTTGAACCAACCTTTTTAGGCGATCACCGCCAGAATTACTGATCGCCCTGCGAATATTTGACATTACGCCAGTCCTACTTGGATTACTTTCAAGGTAAAGAAAGACTTACCGCGAAAACAAACTTCAAACACAATATATCCCTTCTATAAAGCGGAGATGGCAATGATTGCAATTAACAAAAAGATTCGGACCATTTAATTTACTACAATGATGGAGCTAATGCAAGTGGCGAGGCGAAACCACTGCCGGCAGCCCGCGCGCATTCGAAGATCAGGGCGTTTCAGACAAAGTCAGACTCAATGACCCCTGTTCCGCATCGGATGTAGAACTGTACGGAATTTCACGCTGCCTCCATCACCTCGTCATAACTCGCAATAAAACCAATAATTTCCTCCTAGTTCCTGATTCTATACAATCTTTAAACATGATTAAAAACTGAAAATACAACAACCTGATAATATAGCGCTCTTTGTTTTGTTCTCGCCGATGCTAGAGACGCGAACCTACCGTCATCAATGACATATGCATTTTTAAAGATATTTAAAAACCAGTAAAAAACTGAATAGTCAGAAAAATCATCAAGCACACAGTTGAACTATGGCGGCAATGAAAAAGAAAATACCGTTATGACTTTAACGTCCTCAACCGGCTGCGAATTGACCACATCGCTATCTCCCACAAACATATAATCGGCAAAACACCACCTTCAGCTATATGTCCCTTGTGTGGTCATACGGGTATCTCGACAGTTCTGCGCATACTTTTCATTTGTACACAGTTCACTGTCTTGCAAAAACAACCGGCCTAGCGAGGAACGTGTAGGAGATCCTTTCAAATGCTGCAACTTCCATCACCAGGGTTATAGTCTCCATTAGAAAGAGCGGTTTAACCCAGCATATTCCTCCGTGCATGTGTTGTAATGACCATAGCAGTTATACACGGCATATACAATGGGAAAAACATACTGATAAAGCATGAACAACTGAACTAGTCTGTAAAGTGATAGCGGGGTGGGCGGTGATTTTACGGCCCCCTCGCTTAATCACTCGGAATCCTTTAAACTTCCTTCCTTTTGTTCCATTTTTTTTGCTGAAGCAATCTACATTCTCCGTGCTGTCTCTTTTATTTCCTCTTCAAGAGGGATCTGCAAATTTCTCATTATTACTGATTCCAAATCTGTGCTGCAAGCTATCTCTTCTCCTCCTTCCCACTCGACTAATGATATCATTCTTTCTGTTCGTGCCTCTATCTCCAACTTGCGCTTAGCACGTTCTATTCTTATTGACTTTTTATGGGTTCCTGGCCACTCTGGCATTGAGGGCAACGAAGCGGCTGACTTCCTAGCTCGCTCGGCGTCTCTCAATGATCCATTCCTTCCGCATTTTCCTGCCTCAGATATCCTTTTCCTCTCCGTAAGTCTCCATACCAGACTATGGGTTGCATTTACCCTTCCTTTTTTGCCAACCGCTCCTCCTTCTACCTCCTCCTACAGCCTACTCCCAATTCACAGCCTTGGTACCAATTTCTTCCCTTTTCTCGGTGCTTGGCTATTGTTTCTTTAATCAGACTGAGACGTGGTCATTCCCTCCTTCCTTTTTCTCGTTTTTCTTTTTCTCTTTCACCTTCTCCCTTTTGCCCTCTCCACTCTACTGATCCTCCCTTGCGGAATTATTCTAAGTAAAAAGGAAGAATGAAATACAAAAACATAAACACTGCTGGATTAATGTGTTGCTTTGTTATTACACCGCCTACATGATATATATATGATATACATATATATTATTACGAATCCGCCCTTTCTTTGGTGCGTCGCCGATTAAGGGAAAACGGAACGGAAAAGGGGAATAACAGATGAAAAAAAAAGAGTAGATGACGAAACAAAAAAATAAAACAAAATAAATATATCGCGGCCAACTTGCGACTTCTAGATGACGGCGAGCATTAGTCTTTTTATATTTATATATAGTATATGTATGTTCGAAAAATTAAAGTAATTTGTGTAAACGGGCCGAAAATGATTAACGCGCTCAACTAATTGTTTAATTTCGGTCGGCCGTACCACGCTCCAACTTCTCACTCGCTTAAAAGTCAAAAGATAACAATGCAGCGTTCTTATCGCATTCGATCTACCTGAGCCGGCATCTCTTATCACCGCTCGATGCAGTACGATATTTCGGCATATGCCACAGTCCGCGCGCATACGCGGATGCTACCGGCCCGTACATAAAGACACCGACCAAAATAACTCTAGAACTTTGAAGCTGTTTAATATATTGATACGAATCAGGGTTGATAGCGTGATCTTTCGACGACGATCTAATAAATGCACAGTTCTGTTTTCAATTATTTTGATTTTCGAACATCGTCGAAAGATCGCGCTATCAACCCTGATTCGTATCAATATATTAAACGGCATTAAAGTTCTAGAGTTATTTCTATATATGCTTCTATTCTAACTGTTTAACACATTAAGTTGACAATAACAATAACAAGATTTAAAAAAAATATATGTATTAAATATTTGTTATTAATAAAACGATAACTAAAGATTACAAGAAAAAGTAATCAAAATATTACCTCATTCATAATGATAATTTTATCCACTGCATTTAAATATTGCAATTGATGAGTAATAATTATCCGGGTCTTGTTTTTTAAATATCCTGCAAAATAAAAAAATTGAATTAAGTTGATTGAGTAGTATTCATCAAGAAGCAGATGATCCTTTTGGTGCTGTTCACGTTCACATTTGTCCGAAGTGTTAGAAAGCTTTTTTACCACATTAAATATAAATCTTTCAATTGCTTCCAACATTTTTTAAGAATATAATACATATTTTCATAATTTCAGTGTTAAACGCACTACGACGAATAATTTATTTAAGTGAACTTTTTCGCCTGCAGATCACCAGATAATGACTATTTTATTACTACATGCGCATATTATGGCACAGAAGAATTTCACATTATTGCGTGAAAATAAAACTTTTTACCACTATGTATACTTCTGATCCTAATCTATTATTATTAGTGTGTAGTCTGTAGAGCACAAGCGAGACAGTGCTGAGTGATGTGCATTTTATTGTACCATCAGAGTTTTAAAAGTTGTATTGCAATTAAATATGAAAAAACGTGCAGAATATTTTTTATGCCCATTCGGTGTACTAAAATCAATTCAAAAACCTTCTAATATTAAGTCTCTTCCTCGTCCTGCCATTCACGAAGAATTCAATCACACTCTTTCCTCTCTATTTCCTGCTCACATCACGATTTTTACGGATGGCTCGAAATCTGCTTCGGGGGTCGGTGCCGCTTTTATTCTTCCTGCTCTCAACTATTCTGAATCATTTCAACTTCCCTCCTTCTCTTCTGTCTTCCTAGCCGAATCCACGGCTATTTTGCGTGCGGTCCTCTTTATATCTTCAACTTCTAATTTAGTGAATTTCCTTCTATGCTCCGACTCGAAGAGTGTTTTAGTAGCTATCGCGTCTCCCCTTCCTGAACCCTCTTCCTGTCCTATTATTCTTTATATACGCTCCTTGATTTTCAATTTATTAGCCTCCCGTTCTATCCATATTGACCTGCTTTGGATTCCTGGCCACTGTGGTGGTATAGCTGGTAACGATCTTGCTGACTCGTTAGCTTGCTCGGCCGCAGTAAATGGTCGTTTCATAGGCAGATTTCCTTCCCAACGTCTTTACTCTCTCTCCTTTCGTTCTCACCGTGACTTTTGGACTGATCTCTATCCGTCCTGTTTCTCCAACCCTGACTCCTTTTACCTTGCTTTACAGCCTTCTCCATCCGTTTCTCCCTGGTTTAATAATTTTCCCAGTATCAGCCGTTCTGTCATTTATTCTATAGTTCGCCTTCGTTTTAATCACAGTCTGCTCCCGGCTTCTCGTTTCCGCTTTGCTCTGGTTCAATCTCCTTTGTGTCCCTTTCATCCTCCTACCTTCAATGGCACGTGTGATGCAAACCACGTACTATTTGAATGTTCCTTTATTTCTACTGAACGCGCGATCCTTTATTCCAATTTGCTTAGCCTCGGCCTCCCTACACCTTACAGTGCCCTCTATATTCTCACTTTTCCATCTCCTTCTGTTGTTCTCTTGTTATCCGCATTCATTTCCTCTGTCTCTAATCGTTTCTTGATATAACTTGTCGCTCCATATGTCCTTCTATTCTTTTAATCTTTTGTGCTGGGTAAATGTCCTGTGCTGGTGTGCCCATTTAAATATAATAATAAAAAAAAAAAAAAAATACAACTGAATTATTTATAGCTTGTAAACATTTTACAAGTCAATTTTGTATGTAGCCCGGTTCCACATTAGCCTTCAGACTTTAATTTTACAGAACACAGTTAAGAAAGGTTTTTAAAAAAATTCACAAATATTGTTAAAAATAATTGGACACATTGATGATCCTTATTTTTTTAAATATATTTTTATATTACGATAAAAACACAAATTCTTTTGGATCAATGAATCTTCATCCTCGCTATTTATTTGTTTCACTATTATATTTAGTTATAAAAAAAAAAAGTAGGGAAAAAATGATTACATTGATTACTGGAATGAGTGTCTACATTTTCAAGGTAAACGATTAATATAATATACACTAGCTCATTGAAAGAACATCATAAAACTCAAAATATAAAGTGAAACATTATTCCCACGTATTAAAGTTATAGAATAGAAGTACTTAATATGTTCTCTACTAAATTCACGGAAGAATCTATCAAGGAAGTGATGATTCGAATATCAGGTAACAATGCGTAACATAAAATAAACATTTAAAACTTACATGATGCATATAATTAGGAAAACAATTGACGGTAGACAAAATGTTTAAAAAATTATTCTTAAAACTTAAAATTTAGTCTTAAAAACTTAACGCTTTGGAAAACTTACACTTATCATCATCAGAAACAGTTTAAGATTGAATTTTAAGTTTTAAGATAAATTTTTTAAACATGGTGTCTACCGTAAATTGTTTTCTAATAAAACATTATTGTTTTAGGGATAATTTTGAGTATTGTTTTTTTTTTGTAACCAAGAAGAAGCAGAGTTAGAGATTGAACCAATCAGAAAGTCGTATACATTTATGAATCACAATTCACCTGAAATGATTTATTTAAATTGTTACTTGGTGCTTTGGATAAAACGTATGAAAATAATGCAAAATTAAATATTAAAACCAAAGTAAGTGAATAAACACTGAATATCATTGAAAACTGTAAAGCACATAAATATTAAATACGAATGTGAAATAAAATCTCTCATGTTAAATATATCGATTTTTAAAGAATAATTTCATACTGAGATCTTAATTTCATTTACAAATCCAATATTGAATTTTTTTTGAAAGATTTGGTTAATGAATTGTGATTCGCAAGTGTGTGCGACTTTCTGATTGGTTCAATTTCTACCTCTGCTTTATTTTGGTTAGAAAAAAACGCATAATTTTTCACGATAATATATGCACGGCCATATCTGAGGGGGGGTTTTCCGGGTTCAACCCCTCCCCCCAGAAATGTCTTATATTTATATTGATTGTACATCATCAACCAGTGATTTTCTGAATTTTATCAAAATAATAATTGGCAATGATGATAGTAACTGCTGAAGCCAAGAAAGTTATAAATTACAGTTAAATAAATTTTCCGACAATGTTATTCATCTGTGCCAATTCAGGCAATACGTGAGTAGACTACTGAGACCAGTGAAAATATGTTTGTAGGAAAAAACAGAAAATTAATGAATTAGGCAATATTGAAGAACTTAGGAAATAAAGAATATCTGGTGACCTAGTAGAGGTCTTTGTTGTTAATTTTTTCATAGAGATGATGAAACGCCTGTACTGTAATAAACTGAAAATAAAAAAAAAGAAAAAAAAACTACAAGATTTAACTTAAAACATCGAATATGACTGAAAATGTTGAAGATTAGGAAGAAAATCGAGTAGGTTAAATACTTTCCTTAAAGTTAACCAAAGGATTCAATTAAATGAAATTTAAAAATTAGTGTAATTTCTTTAGTTTAACTGAATACTATTTAAATACCTTTAATACAATTTTGGAATATTTTTCTGCCAATCTGCGCGTCTAATGCTGATAATGGATCATCTAACAAGTAAATATCAGCCTCTTTGTAAATTGCTCTAAGTGAATTTATAAAATCATATGGAAAATAGTATATTAAAAAATAGTATACATATATACATATATATTTGCAAACAAGGAATAACACACTTCATATAAATTCAATTTAGAAATTTATATTTCTTATCTAGTTAAATCACTTCATATTCGTCATAATGTATTTTATCAAGGTGAAAAGTATGGATTTGAATATGTATTTACGCTGACTGTAATCAATTAACTGAGCTTACAGGCATTCGTAGATATGCAGTTTTTAAATATTTTTATTACTTGACACGTTATTGGTTGTCATTATGCTAAGTACCGTTTTAAAAGGAACTTTGAATTAGGGAAAAATCTATTATTCAGAATAGCATTCTTTCAAATCTGTTTCTGTTTATGCCCGTTGAAATTTTTCTATTTTTTGAGTTGCGCTGTAATATTTGAATTTCTGCATTACTCTAATATTAATCACATAATCTGTACTTCTTAAGAAATGGGTACATATTGTTTCAAGGCTGGAATTTTCCAGCACTTTTGAATTAATTTGAAAACAATTATTTAAAATCAGATTAGTAAGTTTTTCTAATTATACTTTTACCAAATAATATTTTCGGAGCTTTATTTTTACTGAAATAGTTTAATAGCCAATTAAAATAAAAAAGAGAGTGACTAAAATTCTTTGGAACCGAAATTTTTCTAAAGAAAACATATTGAACATAAATTTTTTTCAAAGAACATTTGCTGTTTTTATTCATTTTAAAGTTTACAAAAAAATACATGCATCTATATATTGTACATATATGTATATACAAGAGATACTAATAACTAAATTTTTTAAACTCTTATGATTCAGTGTTAACAGGAATTTAAAAATATGGACAATTAAATATGTTTCGTCCAACGAATTTTGTCTTGATTAGATGAACCACATTTACCGAAACGAAAATACGAATAAGTCTGAATAATTCTAAATATGAAAAACAAACAAAAAATGGTTGATGCACTTATTGTAATGTTCGCAATCGCCTTTTGATTTCCTGACGGTCGCTAATTTTTTGGATCAAGAACTTTCAACTGTTATAAATATCTCATTGTTGGGACAATCTTTTTGTACTCCTCAAATTTCTTTCTCGACTTGATTGCCAAGTCGTGTGAATGTTTCACTTTTCTTATAGTTCTCGCGGTACTTGTGAAGTCGGGTCGTTTATTATTTTCTTTTCTGTTTCTCGATTTAGACCGGTTTGTACCGTACTTGCTAAACAATCATCGTCTACATTGTTCTCCTACATCTTTTAATTATACATTTAGTTTAGTGTTCGACCATTTAACTACAGTAAATGTAGTCCGCTACGATTCACAAATGTTAAAATGATCTTTTACTTATACCGTTATACTTGTTTTCTTTACTGGTGTATGGTGGAGATTTTATTTTTATTATTTTTTTTTTTTTTTTGCCAATTGTGGTTCGTTACAACGGTAAATTAAATATGATAAACTGATCATCGCTAGTTAGAGATAATTATCTCCCTCGGAAATCGTAATCAGTACCACAAACGAATTTTATCTGTAACCTTTTGTTTTTACTCATTTTCAGCTATCGGGACATTAATCTAGCGCACACTATCGTTTTTGTTTACACTTTTCCATTAACTGCAACAGCATTCGGACTATTGAATGAAACATCATTGCCTAATCGAATCACGCGTAGTGTTATCTAGTTATAAGTACTCGGCGCACCGAGCAGTTGCTCGGTTCAAAAAATCATGCCGTGTCCTCAAAAATTAACTTATACGATTCGCCTTTTTTTTTCTCTTTTGAATATTTTATAAAAACATAACCATACGTTGCGAAAATACTAAACACACATTAAACCATGAATACGAACGGAGTTTCAGAGTATATCGAGGACATACAGAACGACGGACAGACGTACATTCATTTTTGTATACACAGATTAAAGAAGCCCGCCAAAACCCGGCAAATGACAGAATTCACGACCGCGATCAATCACTGAAGAGCACAATGAAGGATACCGCGTTTTCCATGTTTATTTACATCATAGCTGCATAAATAACGCATATCGGAATAATTTCTTTATTGTGGCGCCATCTGTTGGTAATGTTGTTAATTCATGTTTTGGCTAGAGTACACTCTTCGACGCAAGTGGCCACACTTTCGATCAATTTTTATTTATTTTGTATTTTGTATTTTTTTTTTTTTTTTTTTTTTTTTGACTTTTAAATAGCATATATTGTTCCTCATGGCCCCATAAATAAATTGTCCAAATTTCATAAAAATCGGATGGATAGTTTTGGAGTCTACCGAGGATATATAGAGCGACATATATTAATTTTTATATACATATATAGATCAATAAATTTCATATACTTATATGAAGCTGACTGTATTGTCAAACTTATCATTGCGAACTGGAATAATTCATTACAGTATGTATATATTCAAAAATATTAAAATAGATTTATCGCGAGCAAATATCAACAGGAATCAGAAGATTAAAAAGAAAGAAACCGTTCGACTTAGTTCAATTCAGGAAACTGGTTTATTGATAAATTTAAAAATACCTCGCAGAATAAAAATATTAATTTATGTTTTTAAATTTATTTACTTATTATGATTATTTTTCCCCCCCATAAATATCCTTTTGATAATAAAACTGATATAATTCTACTGGCTTAACAAAGTGTATAAAAAGTAGCAGTTGATCCTCTGAAATAATGTTTATATAATAAAATTTGAACGCTTTGAAAGGTATGCATATACACAGTGCCGTCTTTAAGAGTCAGGCGGCCGCAAGCCTCGCTGGTTGGGGGCCCACTTAAAGAAAACGACTTTATACAAAAATACAAATTCCAGCACGACGACCGACATGCATTACCACCGAAACAAAAAGGAAGTCACGTGATGTTTCATTGGCCCGAGTTGCCAACCCGCTAACTTCGCAAAGGGCATATTCTTGTTTTCGGCAGACGAAAGGCATTCTCCCGAAGACAAAAGCATACCTTCTGTTTGTCAGCAGAGACTAGATTTTTTTAAATTTTGAATTTCGCTCCTTGGTTCCGCCGTCTTTTAACATAGTGATGCTTTAGTCTGTTTAAAAAACAAGTGTGAACTTGTTCGATTCTCTGGAAAAATATCGTCATAATCTGAGGAACAATTTTGATGATTATATGAGCGAAACAAAAACATTTATTAAACAAAAATTAAATAACAATTAGTGAAAAAAACGATAGACTGAAAGCACGAAATGTTAGATTAACGGGATTCGAGGGAAAAATCGATGATACCGCTTTTAATGAAATAGCTAAACTTAAAATCGAAATTTTTTATCCCGTTGTTGATTCTCTTTGCGTTAATATTAAAAAACGAAAGCTAGAAAATGATAACATACATGAAAATTTTAGTTTTTTTTTTTTGCATTTACACGATGTGGCAAATGAAACAATAGAGAAAAATTATGCGAAATTTTCTGAAAAATATGTTATTGATATAGATGCGGAATCTTTAACATCTGAATGTATTCACTTTAAATTTTACTTAGAATCATCAGAAAAGAAAAGCAACTTATCTATAATGGACTTGTACACCTGAATAAAAAAAGAATTTATAGTTTTTACTTTTCCTAATATAGAAATATGCTTTCGAATATTTTTAAGTATGATGGTCAGAAATTGTACTGGGGAAAGAAGTTTTTGAGCACTCAGGTTTCTAAAAAATCATCATACAAGCACAAAGCTCGATAAAAGATGAAATAGTTTAGCAATAATATGTTTATTGGATCAGATATTTTGGAAAAGATAAATTTTGAAAACATCATCTCTGAATTTGCACTAAAAAATGCATTGTATACGTTTTAATAAGGTTTGCCTATAGTAAAGCATTAACTTACAACTGTATAAGAGAAATTAAAGAACGGAATCTAAGATTTTAACTAGAAAAAAACAGAAATCAACGAAGCAAATGAAAGATTATGTAGTATGAACAATGGTAAGATTCAAACTGAGAAGCCGACTTAGCGTCCAGAAAGAATGAGGTAATATTTGAAGAAAATGAGGTCAGCGTCACATATGTAATAAGAATTTATAAGATATCAAAAAAACCAGATGGGTAAGAAGTGCAATTGAATCTTTTCTTTTTTTTTTTTGGCCCCTGTATTACTGATTTACCCAGTTTTCCTAATCGAAGTATAATATGTTTGTATCTTAAACTTAAATTTATATCAACAAGATTGTTTATTTTAAAAATTGGTATAATTCCACAACTGTTTTTGATGTTGGTTCGTTGAATATTTGATTAATACGAGTTGGCAGCACATTATATGTTCAGACGATTTCTTTAAAAAATTCTTCTCTTCCTTTGTTTTTCAATGAGCAATCCCAGATGTTCAATTGATCCTTTTTGTTTCCCACATTCACATACATCTGAGTTAATTATATTTATAATTTTTGGGAGTTAACATATGTCCTGTCTTTAATCATACCATAGTTTTAATAGAATCTCTTTCTAAGCTTCCGGCGAACCAGGTATAATTTAATATATTACTTTGGATGTTATAGTAATATTTTCCGCACTTTATAATAACGTTTTTTTATATATGTTTCTAATCTATTAAACGTTTACACTTCAGTCTGGTTTCCAACTCTTCCCATGGATATTTTATGTTTAGTTATTGTTGATTAACTAGTATATGCTCTTCGTAAGTCGGTCAACAATATTATTTCCTTGTATGCCACTATGGCCTGGAATCCATTTAAACACTACTCTACTATTATTCATATTCCACGATCTTCCGTAAAATATTATCCTGTTTGTCTGCTCTGTTATTAATTTTGTGGATTGCTGTTAACGAATCTGTTAGGATTAATATTTTTGTATTTTATGCTACACGACGAACTAAGAACAAAATAATGAAACAAGTAACATTTTCTCCCACTGAAAAAGAAGCATTTTCAATTATTTATTTATACTAATTATGAAAGTTCAGAAAGTATCGATTTTTTCGTTTTTAGTGACTTTTTGTTTTAAAAGAAAGTAAACCTTTTTTTTTTTTTACTATTGATCATCGTGTTACGTATTATTAGAATTAATTGTTATTTTTTTTAAAAAACTCATATGTTGAAATCGGATAGCGTGAAAACCGCATTACAATAGAGCCTTTTGTTTGATAAAGAGATTTTTCGGAAGTATTTTATGAAGTAACGTGTTATGTTTTATATTAATTGATAGAATTTCCAAATAAAGGAGGCTTTTTCGCCAGTGTAATATTAATAATGAAAACACATACCTGGCCAAGTTGACGCGAGCTTTTTGCCCACCTGAAAGCATTACTCCTCTTTCTCCAACTAAGGTTTGATCATTGTGCGTAAAATTTTCAACGTCATACTTCAGGCAACATGCCTTTATGACTGCACTATATCTGAGAGGATCGTAGTTTTGTCCGAAGATTACGTTTTGTCTCACTGATGCTGGAAATATCCATGATTCTTGACTTGCGTAGGACAGTTTTCCATTGACTACGACTGAACCAGATTCGGTGGGTAATTCATTGAGCATTATTTGGAAAATAGAACTCTGTATAAATAAATCCGAAAAATAATACTAAAATACCGAATTTTTACAAATTGCTATTTGCGATTACATTTTATAAATTAGTACTCAGGTAACAGTATAGAAAAACGCCTATAATTAAGCGTTGGATAACAGTAAAGGTCAGCTTTATTCGAAGGCTTTACCTGGATGAAAGTTTCCTAATAAAACGGCTTTATATCATTAATCTGAGTGTTTATGAATATATTCATTTTTTCACTTCCAGAGTTCCAATCTTATTTTTGATATTTTCTGAACTTGTACTATTTTCTCTTTTCGTCATCTCTTACAGTAAATCTCCTTACCTCACTTATAGTTTTTCAGAAATCAGACATTTTTCTAATTTATTTTTTCTCTCTTCTAACATCAAATCTCTCCCCTATCCTGCAATGGATAATGAATTCAGTTTCATATTATATTTCTTTAGCGTAAATTAATTCTCACTGACGATTTGAAATCTGCTTCTAATGTTGATGCTATTTTTACACATCCTAAGCTGGAAAGAACCATTTTGTTTCAATATATATATTAAATATTTGAATTTAATTAAAATTCCTTTATATGCGCAATATTAAAGATCAGATATTGCAACTATAATACTGTTGTATGATATATATATTTTTTTTTCTTTCCATTTTATCTGCATACAATCTGTTCATTTGAACAATAAGTAGCAATGTTATTCTATGTAAATCTTAGTAGAACGCTTCCCCCAGTGGTGTTCGCTATTCCCCTTATTTGTATGTACGTTATTTATTTTGGACTATGTTGAGCTATACAAATTAATGACTGCAGATGAAATTCCAGTTCAACTAATGTGTCGTTTCAATCGTCTGAATCGTACGCTATTCTGCGAAAGATCAGCTGCTAGCGGATTCACATGTGAATGATAGAGATATAATGCCGGCTAATATGCAAACAGAAATATTCCATGGGCCCTCAAAGTTGTGTAAATTTGAATTTAATGAAAACATTTTAGGGACGTTTTTTTGTCTGGGGAATGAATTGGTAATTGAAATTAAGATAATTTACAAATAATTCAGTAATAATGAGTACATGTAAAAAGATATAAACTCAAGTACCCGTATCATCTTAGAATACTTTACCAGGTGTGTACCCATAATTGTAATTCGCCAACGACGAACGGAATCAAATCGGCAGCATAATAAATTTGGGATGCTCAAAAAAAAATAAAACAAGTAACAGAAATAATTTCCAAATTCACACGGTTCCACTAAAGAAGTTAGAATATCAAGCTCAAAAAAGATTTCAGTTTACTGCATTCTTCGTTGTTTTTTACGAATTAATATCAAACGCGAGTGTATTTGCAGTAGGTATATTGGCTAGTGAAGTGAGAAGTGGTACATCGGTGAAATTAGGAACATTATTATCCATCGGTTTCTCTACAAACAAAGTTCTCTCGGCAATCACTTATATCCATTGCTTATTTTATACTTTACTCTTCTTTTTCTATCATCGTATCGATTGTCTGTAACAATTTTTGTTCTTCTCCGTTTACTCATCATTTGATTGCATTTTGACTTTACTAAAAAGCTACACATGCGTGGTATTATGTAATGCTGTTATTTCTTTAATTTATTACTACGTGAACAACCTATGCAGTTCGAGTTTCATGTAGTAAGGTGGGAATTCATTGCACCACTACACCAGTAGACTGTATCAGCAAAACCAGTATACCGTGTTTAAATCTATACAAGTTCAAATGATATTTATCTAGACTTCAATTGTGGAATTTACGATCCAGTACAGGATTCGGATCCAGAGAAATAATAGATTTAACCATCATTACAATGCGCTATTTAATAACATTAGAAAATTATTAAATTTTTTATTCAAACAATGCTTTTTATTAATTTCTGTATTACACTTTTAATTGCTGATGGTATTTTTAATTGTTTCTTTACTCAGCACGCTGTACTATTTACTGTTTTTGTACGTATTCTGGTGCATATAGGTAAAACAAAAATTATTTGATAAACTTTCCCCAGTTTAAACTATACTACTGAAAAAAATGTCTGTAATGCTGGAGACGTCATAAGTAGTATATTTTATAAATAAATAAGATCAATTTCGTTTAAAAAAATTTAATGTTATTTATTTTAAAAATTCGTTTGATACTAACATAAAATAATAAATCCGCCGTCATTGATACTGCGTATTTTTCCCGTGATTATACAAAAAATTTTAATTACTATTGGTCCCAAAATCTTTCAAATAAATAAGGTGTATTTCTGAAATTGCGTACAATTTGGAACAATTAAAAACTTTTAATACATTTTATAGTAAGCGTATTTACAATTATTATATATAATTAATTCCAATTCATTTTCAGAAACTACATTTTTTCTTTTTTCCACATCCCAGCTCGCAATCTTTAAGCATTTTCTCCGGTTTCCATTAGCCCCCCCCCCCCCGCATATACATATATATACACGCCCACCCACTCACACACCCACACACACATATATTCATGAATCTGTTCCATAAACACATTTTAAGGATAGAATGATCTCAAGATGCACAGTTATGCTGTGATTGCTACGTTCGCCGGAGTTATTTCTATTCGACTTTTTCCCGTAGAAGCACCACAAATCTTCTGAATGTACTTTGAAAAACAGTCAGCCAACACAACGTCCTCCCCAATGTTGAATACAATGTTTACAGATTTCGTCAATTGTCCAAAGCAACATGAAAATTTTGATGGCCACAATATAAGCTCCGTCATTTTTTCCTAACCGATTATTTTAATTAAAAAAAAAAAAAGAAAACTGGGATAGAATTTACAACGTATTAAATCCAATACCGCCATTACTTCTGTCTCTGTTTCTCCAGTATCAAGTTTGATTTTAGGCTGAGTAGTTTAACCTGCGTCTAGAACTGGATGAATTTTGAATTAGTTACCACTGATTTAGTAGCCAAATAACTAAACTACCACTTATTACGCTACCTACAAAGAAATACAAGCAACTATTTTCAGTTGACAAATTGGAAACCATCAAAAGTACCGTTAATGAAAAAATGAAAACCTTCATTGGGAAAAATTTTTCTCTAAATTCTAAATTAATTCTGGGAATGCTAAATAATTAATCTATCTGCTTACATAAATTCACAAATCAATTATTAAACCTTAATAAAATCTGACGGCCCGAAATGCTTAATTTGCCACGTGAATTATTCCGCGTAATCGGCTTATGCAGTTGTAAAGGATTATGAATAATTTTAATGTTTAATGGGAATTCGTCACCAAAATATATAAGTTACTGTTTTTTATTATTTTTTTGTAGTTTCTTCATACGATTTGGTGCCTATATTAACAGCTCCGATTTGATAAACTCTCTACTTATTGTTAGTATGCTGACAGCGACGGCGTACCTTAACCACAAAAAAGATCGGTCGGGGTCCAATTATCCGGAGAAATGAATAATAATATTAGCTTCCTAATTTCCAGAATAATTAGAAAATAAAACAAAATGTGTTATTATCTTGGTAATTATTACAACCGCAATTAAAGCAAACATTTATCTATAAGAAATTTTAAATTTACAAAACAATATTTTTTTTTCTCTAGAAAAATATCTATCACTTCTTCAGGAGATACCGCTATCTCCCTGTGGATGTTTAAATACAATATTGTTTCTCAAGTAGTTTTTTTAATCGTTTTAACGTAAAAAAGAGCGTTCCACTCATGCAACAAGCAGAAACAGGCCGGCCTTGATATCAAATCTCTCCAAAATTTCGGAGGGGGTTCGAACCTCCCCAAAAATGTCAAAACAGTTTCTTTTTCGTTTTTTATCAAGATCTGATTTTTTCTTATTTTATCCTTTTGTATATTAGGTTCTTCGGTTAATACGAATCGTCTTAAAACGGACTCATATAGATATCTGTATATAGATTGAAACAAATTCGATATTCGTAGCGCCATCTTTTGGCGGTATCCAAGTTAGAAAAAAATATTCTTTGATAAGTCGTCAGACAAACGTTTTAATTTGTCATTCTGGCTGTAGGTATCGAAGATGCATTATCGACTAAAATTCCTGCGCACAATCAGACGGACGAATGTGTCGGGGTTGAGACTGTATGTGTATCATCTTGTTGATGACAGTCGATAGCGGAGATAACTACCTGAGTCCGGGGCGAATTGGCCTCATTCGAAAACTATGCCGAGCAGCATTGAGTTGAGCAAAGATTGTATAAATCTCGTAAAAACCAGGCGGTCCGGCTAGTACTATTCGAAGATATTCTAGAAACGTCGATGTACAATTATTATCTTAATTCATTGCTTAAACAGTTAGTCAGTTGGTCGGTTGGCCAATCGAAAACCGCCAACGCCGTATTATCTAGTTGCAGTATCGGTGCGTTATGTACGAATTTCCATCGTTGCGCCATTTTTTCATGCCTTTTCTTACGGTTTCCAGTTATTTTTTTAATTTTTGGCCACAGTTGATCATTCGAATAAGTGAATTAAGTGCTGTTTTTTTACGTCGATTTATATATATATATATATATATATATATATAGATAATTTGAGGGAAGAATTGTAGAGATAGTTGATGTGTTCATAGAAAGTGAGTCGGCTGTTGAGAATAACACCAAGATAGCAGAAGGAGCTGACGAGCGGAATCGGAACGTTAGATGAAATAATATTTACTAAAGCTTAGACTCAATCTCCTGAAAGCCCTATCGCCATCCAAATGGGGCGGTGACCCTTCCATTCTCCTAATCCTTTACAAAGCTATAATTCGTTCCAGGATCGATTACTGCTCCTTCTCATCTATGGAAACTCCTCTAAATCTCTCCTCGCCAAACTGGACAAAGTTCAAAACTGCTGCCTTCGGTTGTGCATTGGAGCGCTAAAATCTTTTCCCATTCCTGCTATCCTCTCTGAATATGCTATGCAACCACTGTTTATCAGCAGATCGCAGCTTGGTTATAATTTTCTAATTAAACGGCTTTCTGTGTCCTCATCTAATCTTATCTCTTCCTATCTTAGTATTAAAAACTAATGGCGTTTTGCTCCTCACAAAATCCCAATCCTTTCTCTCGTAGCAGCTCGGGTCTCCAATTTTTCGCCTTATGTCTTTTCTTATTCCAAGCTTCCTTACTTTTCCCATGACTTTTCCAGCATTTGGCAGACTATTAATCTCTTCTCTCTCCCTCGCCAAACCAGCTCCATCGCACATTCTTCAATCCAAGCCGAATTCCTCCACATGCTGGACACATCTTTTCCTTCTCATCTAACATTCTTCACTGACGGTTCTAAAAACGAAAATGGGGTGGGCGGCGCGTTTACCTCCCTCTCACTTAATTTGAGTCCTTCAAGCTCCCTTCCTTCTGTTCAATCTTCACAGCGGAGTCTAACTCCATTTTACGCGCAGTCTCGTTCATTCCGTCCATAAGAGAGATCAGTAAATGTCTGATTGTCTCCGATTCCAAAAGTGTTCTTCAAGCCATCTCTTCTCCTCCTTCTCATTCCTCCAATTCTATCATTCTTTTAATTCGTTTTCTCATATCCAATCTACTTTCATCCCGTTCCATTACTATTGACCTTTTGTGGGTTCCTAATCACTCTGACATCGAGGGCAACGGGTTACCGGGACTTTTTAGCCCGTTCAGCCGCCCGCGATGGTCCTTTATTCTGCAACATTCCTACCTCGGACATCCTCCTTCTTTCCTCAGCTAATCATTCCCGACTATGGTCGGACATCTATCCTTCTCTATTTTCTAATCCCGCCTCTCATTATCTTCAAATTCAACCGGTTCCCTCTTCTCAGCCGTGGTTTCAATCCTATTCTTATTCAACGCTCCGCGATCATTTCCTTAATCAGACTGCGCATCAATCACTCACTTCTACCCTCTTCACGTTTTCGTTTTTCCCTGTTCCCTTCTCCCGATTGTCCCCTTCATAATTCCATCTCTCCTCTCATATGTGATGCAAACCACATCTTCTTTGAATGTCCTGCCCTTGATTCCGGGCGCTTTGTTTTGTACTCGAAAATCTTGGCACTCGGTCTTCCTGCTGCGTATAATTCTTCCTTTGTCCTTTCCTTTTCATCTCCGCATATAATAATTCCTGCACTCCAATCTTTCCTAAGCTCTATTTCTAATCGTCTCTTTATTTAACCCCTTCCTTAATTTCTGTTGTTGTTGGGTCAATGCCGCTGGCGCGCCCAAAAAAATATAAAAAAAAACAAAAAAAAAACATATATATATATATATATATATATATATATAATTTAACCTAACTCGGAAAATATAAGCGTTTTTATTTGCATCAATTTTTTTTAAGCCGCTTAATTAAACACGTGGTTGAGAATCGTAGTAAGTTCTTTCGCCCGTAGAAAGGTACACTTCTGCGACGTGGAAGAAGATTCACAGTTGTGTTTTATAAAAAAAAAAAAAAGAAATAATTAAAATGATCGCCGGCTAGTTGTGGTTTAAAACGTTTACATCAAAATCTAAACTGAAGAAAAGCTTAGTGTTTTGCCGCGGAAAGTTGTTCAAAGAGTGGCATAATGAATGGCGTCGATTTTGCGAGAGAAAAAAATCAAAAAGGAAAAAATTCGTATCAGACCCCGAAATTGATATTCGTAATATTGGCTTCGCGAAAAACAAACAGAAATCGAATTTCGTTCGAGTGGCGTCTACGAATCGAGACTTTGAATTTCACATCAACATTCAGTCTAGCTTTAATACGTAGACTTAAAAGTTTTTAAATAATGAAAATTTACAAAAAATTAATCGTACTCACTTTACCACTTCCAACTGGTCCGAATATTCCGATCAGTTCGCCTTGTTTTATGGAAAATGATATAAAATTTAAGGTAACATCAAGACGGTTTATCGGCCATCGAGCTAATACATGCTTGAAAACCACACTTTCGTCCTTATCGGATGACTGAATTACTTGGATGCTATACTCTTCGAGCAATAAAAATTCCTAAAATGATATTAGAAAAACAAAAAAAGGTAGAGTAAAGCACACATTCAATCAATTGTCAAGTACAAAAGTAAGTTCAGGAATAAATCGTTTAAAAAAAATTAAATTTGTAGAATTGAAAATTGTTTTTACAATTAAACACGTAATGCAATTATAGAATGAACGTGGTTTTCAAAGTTAGATGGCATTATTGCACTAATTCAAAGGTGGTTCGTGATATATGGCTTAAATTTATTTATTCTAAATCGGTTATTTACGATGAACGTATACATTACATATAGTTATAACAAAACAAACAAACAATGTAAAAATTGTAAAATAAATTAAAGAATTAAATAATTAAATATAATTATAACGTGTTGAGAGAGCGAATGTATGAGTACATGAGAGACGGTTGCTGGCTGGAGGTTGTCGCATCGAGATTGATACCGTTTCTTAACGGATGAGCGCAGCGGTGATCGATCGGCAAAGGAATGGGGGGATCTTCTTCGGCGGTGGTTCGAAGGAAAAACGAAAAAAAAACAGAAATATCCGGAAGGTATTCATTCAGTATTTAGTCAGTCTTCGTTAAGTGTTGGTCAACTCCTCGTCAATTAACTATTTGTCCATTCGCGAAACGGACCAACTGTTTTAGAAAAGAATCAGTCCGTTCGGTAACCGAAACAATTTCGATCCAAGAAGGATTTCACTGTCGATTGTCGCGTCCCCTTCCGGCATTTAACAGGAATCCAGACTGCACCACCAACGTCCGTCCGTCTGCCAGCAAAGGATCAATGACCCTTCGGTAACCGCAGTATAGTGATACGTACAATTTTTATCGTTAATCGTCGTCGCTATTTTCATATACATATTTTAATAAGTGGTCGCGATAGCCTAGTTGCTAGAGCGCGCTTGACTACCGTTACGGGGGTCACGGGTTCGATGCCGGGCGACCACAGAACTTATTATTACAAAGAATTAAATTAAAATACTCGCTAATAATCACGTGGAAGGCAATGGCAAACCACCACGTACAACATCATATGCGCGCTAGTTTAGTACACACACGGGATTGCACCTGTAGCGCGATTACAAGCGACTACGATCAGTTCCAGGTGTGGTCTTGCATGTGTATACACTCACGTTGCGTATAGCAATTGCCATGAGCGCTGCCTATTCCGTACAATTAGAATATACAAATAGGTAGTCATGGCGCTCAGAATCGAGCGATACGACTAAAAAGAAAAGAAGATATTTTCATAATTATGTTTTCAGCGGTCGGCCGTTTACGAAACATGGGTGTAAGCATTTAATCGAAATATATCGTTTAAAAAAAAAAAAACCCTTAAATTTTAATTTAATAATAATAAATTAAAAATAAAATAAATTAAGATCCACGAGTTCCGAAGAATCTCGTGATTGGCATCCGTGAGGGGTTTTTTAAATCAAGTATATGTAACGTTACAATGAAAAATTTACACGTTTATACTGAAAGTCACTTTTTAACGACCTTCTCTGTAATTCGATTAATTCGCTGGTTTACATTATTCCGAAAGAACACCGATACTTCCAAGCAGTCTGAAGATTTTCGTGCGGTGTTGCTATTATTATCGGTAGAAACTGTTAAAAATCAAATCATACATGGTTGTGTTTCATCTCAGTCCCGTTCGAAGACTTTTCTAATTAAACTAGGGAAGGAGAAAGCACAAACGAAATGTTTTTGATAGTACAAACGAATAATTCTGCAATATGTTGTACTGCTACATTGATATAATGGATTCTGAACGCGAATAAACTATACGGTGCTGCATTGTTGTTAACAATTATTTTTGCACTATGATATTCTGCCTATTCTGTACTGCTAGTGTACAAATAGGCAGTCACAATGCTCCAAATCAAGCGATACGACTCAGATGATGATGATGATTATTATTATTATTTCTGCTATAGAATTACCTTTTGTTTTTTGGTTAGGTTATGTTTTTTCCTCTATTCGATATAAATCATAATAAAAACGATGTTTTGGCTTACGTTAACATAAAAATATTCGTTAATCGATTTATATAAAAGTCGTTTGGTTTTTGTTAAAATAAAATATTCGTTAATTCATTTCGTTTATTCCGTACACAACGCAGATTCCTTGTAAATTAACGCAGCTTGCACAAGAATAGAGCTTACAGATACATCGAAAATTAAATAAAAGAAAGTCGAGAATGATTTGCTTACCCGAATTCTTTTAATACTAGTAATTAGTTCTCCTAAATCAATGTAGCCTCTGATTGTTTGTCCAACTCCAGAGTGAGTTATTATGTAGGAATACAGCGAAATTGCGAATACCTACAAATGATATCTGTTTATTACCGTTTAAAATACAAGTACGTTTTTTCTGCAATGATTTTTTTTTTTTTTTTTTTGAAATTACGTTAGCGGATCGCGTTATTTAAAATTCGGTTTTGTTTCTAACAACAAATGCTTGAAAATGAAGCTTGTGTATACATCTTTACACGTTTCGTACAAGATGAAATTTTTATTTGTTTATTACGAAAGTTTGTTGCACACATTATTTCAAAATTATTTTTAGATTAAATATAAACATACACCTTTTATAAAATAATATATTTAAATATTTATACTGACGCGTTTCGAAGCCAATAGCTTCACGATCATAACAAATTGTTTTTTTTTTTTTTTCATTTCGCTAACATTTTGGTTAAAAAGAAATTTGAATTTGTTTTCCTTTTTTGTTGACTGACCGTATTGGAAGTGACGTAATGTCCGAGCAGCACGTGTAGAATCAAAAGTAGGTACAGGTATATCCTTCCTGGCGTACTCACGAGTAAATAGAATATTCCACGAGCGAACATTGCTTTACCGGTTAATTTTAACTCTTGCCTGAAATAAACAAAACGAAAATTCCGGACAATAATCCATTATTAAATATTTAGAATAATTAATTTAGTTCTTTTTAAATTTTTTAAACATCCACTTTTTTTTTTATATGAGAAACTTATCGATTTTATTTATTTATTTATTTTTTGCGTTTGTTTAGTAGTTTACTTTATGTTATTAAATGTTAACAAAAAGCTACGATTATGGATATCCCGAACTAGTCGGCTATTTTTATAATTCTTATAGTTTTATTATAATTTTAACTGTGAACGTATATTTTCCGTTTAAAAGTGTAATTTTCAATTTATTTATACAGCAATCAGGGCATGCAAATGGATGAAGATAACTTTAATTACTGAAATTGTTTTACTTTTTTTTCTCTTTTTTTTTATCAACTACAGTCGGTCCTGTGATGGTAAGATATTTCGGCTTATACACCTCTATTTACATCTTAACCATTAAAAAGTCAGAAAAATGAAAGGTTAGAACCAACTCGCAGTGCTAATGAATGCTGTAAAAGATACAAACATGGTGGTTTCCCTTCATACCACTTAAATGAAACCGTCCTTATTCAGTCGCTGGAACCGAGGTCAGTAAGCTCACAAGTGCTCATTGGAAAATGTAGATATTCCTGCTCTTTCCCAGTTATGTTCTCATCGCTTTCAATAGCCTATTTCAAAGAAACGATCCAACTTTTCCAGCTTACTTAATGTTTTCAAACAAATTGCTTATTATGATTTATAAAAGATGGGGTAACGTACACAATTTACAAAAAACCAGAATTTGCGATACTCCGTAGAAAAATGAATAGTTTATATGCGCGTAGTATATATCAGCTACTCCTTCCTACTATTATGCACATTGTAAGTGACTACGGTCAAGTCTTTTCAATAGTACTGATAAACTGATATGGCAGATAAAGGAATTTTTGTAATATCAGAAAAATTGCGGGAAACGCGTTAGTTTTTTTTTTCCTTCTGGTCTACTAGGGGTGGTGGTGGCGACGATGCTAATAGGTCAAGGTATTCTTGTATAATTATTTCTGCGATCTATTACAGCAAATACGATAAAACTGTTTACATATGAAAACTGTGGCACAAAAAAAAAAAAAACAAGACAAAAAAACCTTGATGTTATCGCCGTAAATATACATAGGTGTATGAAAGTAATTGCGTTGTGTGAACTTTCTGTATAAGTAGTGTATGCAAACATGGAAAGATTGCAATTGTATATAGTTTTATGTCGATAAGCATACACCCGTAGAAAGAAACTAAGTTCTATAGTAATTTATTACAAATACAAATATAACAAACAAATTTAAGAATAAAATGAAGGCTTAATTAGAAACGTTTTCGGGTATAACCCATTATCAGCTAAGAACACAACTCACACTATGTGTGATTAGAAACAAATTCTAAATCACATGAAAACGTTTCTAAGTAAACCTTCATTTTATTTTTAAATTTGTTTGTTATACTCGTATTTGTAATAAATTACTATATTTTATTAATGAACAAACAGGATGTTGAAAGATTCTTTATTAAACTAAGTTCTCTCTTTACATAACTTAATAACTCATTATGGACTGTGAAATTAGTAGCTCATTATGGGCACCGTATTCAATGAAATCGCTGTTTTTCACCATTCACTATAATTAGGTCTGATTTAAGAATTATTTTTTTTTTTTTTTTTTGCCACTCGCTAAAGATCTAAAGAAAGTAATAAGAAGAATGCGAAAGTATTTCTCTATCCACAACTGATTTTTTTAGTTTACTTATCGTTGGAATTGTTAGTTTTCATTTTACAGATAAATACGAGTACTATTTCATACGAAACTACATTGTTACATTAATAAAAAGTAATGAAAGTAAAAACTTTAACAAATTCAAAAAATTTTAAAAACCATCAAAATTTCCGATGGTTAGTATTTCGTTATTTTTATTAATTTACTTATTAAGTTTACAAAATGCACGTATACAGAAATAAACACATTTGTCTTCGGAAAATACAACATCTAGTATTGGAACAACGTAATCGGGACAGTAATAAATTCCGTCGGAAGCGTAGAAGAATTTTAAGGTAGTGTTGGTAGACAAGGGGATCGCCAGCCGGCGAGCCGGGGGGTGGGGGGGAAATGATAGAAAGAGATATGGGTTATAGGAAAAATAAAATGTATAAGTTGTAAAGGCTTAATATTTTATTAAACAAGAATAAAATCTAAATTAAAACATAATTTCCGTGGGTTTCTGATAAAAATCTTTCAAATTGTCCATGACTTGGCAGTTGATTAAAAAATTTAAAGGCTCCAGGGAGGGGGGCAGGGGGCAGCTGCCCCCCGCTGGCGACGTCCATGTTGGTAAATTATTAAAAAAATTGTAATTTTTCGTTTGTTTTACTTTTCCTTTATTTAATGTTTCTTTTTTATGTGTGTGATTATATCTGTTAACTTTTTTGACTGCAGTAAATAAACTTTGAAGAGCAACATATAGTTACCGTCGTATTTGATCGATCAGTTGGTGAAATGATGACTCCCAGGCGTACATTTTTATCGTTTCAATACCGCGCACGGCTTCGCTGGTCAGTTCGACGCGCTTTTCAGTTTCATTTCCGATTTTAAAATGATAATTCTTCATCATACTACATATCCAGTCTAGAATAACAGTTAAACACGGAATTCTGTTTTATTATTTCTCTCCTTCGCAATTTTAGTTAAATATACGGAAATATCATATATTGCGAGATTCGATTATGTCGGTTAAAGTGCTCGGACAAATACGGGGATGCAAGTGAGAATAATGTCGTTTCACTGATGACGATTTATATCGATCTATTTTACTTTTATTTCGATTTTTCAGAAAAACCGAATTCTTTGAAAACGCACGTGCAAACAAAAAAATGTTGAAGCGCATCACTTTGAAAGCTAAATATAAAGAATTCGCTGAAAATTATAAATATGTCCGACTAGTCTCAGAAGATGTGTCGGTGTCCGATAAAATGTGTTACAGACGATTCAATTTCACGTTAACATTAAAATTTTCCAACGGGTAAACGATTTTTCTTTTTGTTAATAAATAAATAAATAAATAAATATATATTAATATATATATATATATAACACAGATATGAAGTAATACTAACGCTGTGCCGGGATAAGAAAAATTAACGAAATGAGACCGACTAAAGCTGGCAGACCGACCATACTGTAGAGAGCAGCGGTTATAGTGAGAATAACGAACGGCGATGTAAACAGGCATGGAGTGCTATTAATAATTCGTTCGAAGCGGTTGATGTTAACGGACACCATGCTCATTATTTGGCCCGGTGTTGTCTTGCCTAGCGTTGCAGCATTCAGTTTTAAACACTGAAACGAAAATGAGTTAATTAGTTTTTCCAGAAAAAATTTTCGAAAAAATCAACAATATTCCCTATAAACATTGTCCGATGATAGAGGAAACGAAAGGTGTGTTGCATTTTTATGCGATTGCGTTTGTCGTTCAGTTTTGCCCGGATGCGAAATAAAAATGAAGAATAATAATATTATTTTCTGTGATAAAAGTGACTTTTTTATATATAATATTTTGCAAATAATAACAGAAAATGGACACTTATAATTTAAATATAAACAAGTATGTATACAAATTTTATAATTTAAAGTTAAAATTATATAAAACGATCGCAAATATTTATTATGAGATGACAAACACCATATCGTTTTAACTTTTAACTTTATTTATTAATGCCATGATTATATGGAGTACGTGACTCCGAAACATGTCGGCAATTTGTAATTTTTAATATTTTAAATATATTTTCTGTGATAAAAGTGACTTTTTTATATATAATATTTTGAAAAGAAATTTAAAGTTTCGAATAGAAAAATAACTATTTTTCTTTTTTAAAGTTCTCGAGTTCATGTAGTTTTCGAAATTTAAACTTTTAATTCATCCGTGTTTGACACTTTTTTTTGAAATTACTACAAAAAACTTCTTGACTAAATTCGCTTAAAATCTGGTGGTCTCTATTTTTGTCTTTTATGATAAAAAGGGCGAACTTGTAAGGGAATAACGAAAACGGATATATTCAACCGAAAACCATTAAAAATAACTGAATAAGAATACGAAAAAAAAAAAAAGGGAATCGTTAACAAGTATAAAAACCCTTCAAATGTGGAACTATATTTGATTTTAATTCAAAGAAAATTGTTGATACTAATTCTACGAGTAAGCGACACTTACGTCTTAATAGTAGAGCTGCTCCACTACATTCCGAATTGCTATATCATATCTATTTAAGCAGACATTTAAAACTACATTTGAAAATTCCGAGCACTTAAACAACAAAATAATTAAAATGCAGAACAATCGAAAGTCGAGCAAAACTGGTAGATTAAGATGCTATTTCATTTCGGACATACGAATAACTCAAATAATTCGTGTACAGTTTAATTTCTCGCTCTACCTGGAAGATATTAAAATTAGTTGTATCAATTATTGGACACTGCGATCTGTTTTGAAAATGCGTCAGAAACAGTCGCCCCCATATCGTTATAGACTATAATATTAAATATGGTTTACTGTTTCAAAATATTACCCGTTTTCCTTTGAATTATGGAAATTTACCTGCGTCTCTGCCGTAATGGCTTCATTCAGGTTCGGGAGATTAATTTTATTTTTAGAAGTTTATTTATTTTTTCTTTTATTTCATTCGAATCTGTTTTAGGCCCCGATGTAGCATGAGGGTGGCTTATTTGACTTCGTATGTTGAGGAAAAATAAAAATCTTGTTGTTTAATAAATAACGTGGAAAATTGAGGGGAATAAAATGATTCGAACCAGATGGGAGAGGTTACAAAATGAGTTACGGATATGAAAAAAGGAAGTCGACACGATAATCATACGAGAACGGAGCGTCGTAAATTCAACAGACTCATTTGTAGATCAAACGATATTTCATTTAGAAAAAGGCGTTGTAAAAAAACGACCAAGCTGTCGAATGAATAATACACTAATATACGGCGACACTCGAATTACGCACCGTTGTTTACCTGGCCGACGCTGTTAAAAAAAATGTAGTGATCTAAACACTCGAATTGTGCACCGGAAGTTTGCTGGTATGAAATATAAAAAAAAAAAAAAAAACGAACGAAAACGGCACCGGGACCATGATATTTATTGGACTTAGTGGTAAACTGATGGCCGCTTTATAACATTTGAATGTTCAATGGCTTTCAACATTTTTACGCGTCGTACACTTAAAGAATAGCCTATTTTTCGCAAACCCTGAAGGAGGTTTTTTCTAAGCAAACGTAGCCCATCGAGATAAAGACATTTTGGAAGTCACTGAAAGAACGACACTTTTACTGATTTTATTCCTTCGTCGATTTTATAAAATCCGGAGTTTCTTTTTTAAAGCGACGAGCAATTCGAGTTCTCAGCAGGCGGGCTATTTCGGGTCGGTGCGCAATTCGAGTCCGACTTGCCACTGTGTGAAGTGATGATGCGCAATTCGGGTGTCCCCTAATGTGCCTATATTTTGTTTACATCAAAATTTTTATTTTCTCTTTATATAGCTACTAATATATAAACACGGATGATTATTATTTTTCTCGAGAATTATAAAAAATGTATTCGAACGTAAAATTATTTATATTTTAAATCGTAGAAAGAGCAAATGTGTTTCGGCGTTTCGAAAAAATAAAGTTTAACGTGTAAATGATGCAATAAATTAGTCGAAATGGGAAATGTGGAATTTGGAAATTAATTAATATCGAAGTAATGAAAAAAAATCTAGTGATGAAGATGAAATTAAAGTCGTTGACAATATATGTCTACGGTAATAGTAAAAAATAACGTAGAAATTACATTGTTGGTTTGAACTGAAGTTTATAAATAAATTCATTAGTAGACGGTAATTAGATTATATTAAGGCATTTTTTAATAGTACGTATCGTTAAATGACATTTCAGTGCAAAACTGATATGGGAAATTTCGTACAGAGGTCGCTGATTTTAACAGTGATCGGAAGTGTTCATATGTGAATATTTTGTTAACACAATTTAAGTTGTTCAAGTTGTTCGCGGATGTATATTATTTTTTTTTAAATTTTACACGAGCTCGAAAATGATTCAATCAAGCGTGAGAATTTATAAACATTTTCGGATTTCATTAAATTTGGAAAATAATTTATTTTAAAATGTATTATTATTATTATTATTATTATTATTATTTTATTTATTTTTTTTCGGTGCACGATTATATCGTCGGAAAATTCATTATTTAAGTAGAATAATTTTTAATTAAAAAACTGTATGAAATCTTAAAAATTTGCATTAATCAAAGAGAAGTGCAATGTGTCATATATTTTTTCGCCCCAGCCACGGGGAGGATTGAACGAATTAAAGAAGGAGAAATATTAAAAAAGAATCGCTTAACTTATAAATCTAATTCTCTTTTCTTTTGAACGTAAATTCATCTTTGCAACAGTAATCTACCGAAATATTACATCGAGTAATCTTTCGATTCGAAAGGACATATTAGCAGAAATAAAACTGCCCACTCGAAATGTTTATTTTATCAACATATCTGAAGCATTCTAAAATCACTGTAATTGCAGTTTAATAAAAGAAAACTGTACCATTAAAATTGTCATTTTACTCTTACAAAGCATTTTCGAATTGGCTGTGATGTTTTTAATTGTACGTTTACGTTGTAGGTAGTAATATTAATTGAAAGTACGTTAGTATGCTTGGAATCAGTTGTATGGTTTTCGAAATATGTATTTCGAATTAGCGACGTTATTTCTGTTTTGTAATATTTCTTTTTGATTATAAAAACGTGTAATCATTCTTATACTGAAAAAGTAGGAATCACGAGTAATACACGTAAAAATACTTTGACGTTTATTCATCGTAATATTGCACTGAATTAGAAAAAAATTGCGGATGACTCTGTGTTTCAAAGGATTGAATGTTAGATTTATACGTTTAACTGGGTTTTATTACATTATTTTCTCTTTCACGAATAAATCTACTGACTCTTACTCATCTCTTCCATCCTTACGATACTGCTGAATATTAACCGGAATGGTAATTTCAACGTAGTAAATTAATCGGTACAGGAAAAGCCTTTTTTCTTTTTTTCTTTTTTAAATTGGGCTCGTCAGACCTTCACCGAGAAACAATTAAAGGAAAACGAAAGTTATATAGTGAGACGATCAGGTATCGATAATAAGAAGGAAACATCCTATTTCCCTTTCCTCTGTTATCCACTATAAAAGAGATAAATAAGCTGTCGCCGCTAAATCATTTAAATAGAATTGCACGTAAAAATAAGCAACTATCGCATCTTAAGAGAGAGGTGATAGAAAAAATAACTTCTGTTACTAGTTTTATATTTGACATAATCGACTTTTAAAATGTCGACAAGTTAATCAATTTACACGAGAACTTAAACTTAATTTTTTCTCACCTTCTTGTAGATTAGAGTGGTGAGTGCGCTTTGAATCTTCGCACCCAAATGCAGTCCTTTCGTTACCTTGTGTCGATCGATAAATGCGTACAAAATCATCAGAACAATTAAACATCCAACATAAATTGTCACTTCTTCTGTTGTTAGCAATCCCGTGAAATACAGTAAGATTTTTACGACACAATACGGTCTGGATAAACTGAAAAATAACACAATCTTGTTCTCACTTGTATGTTTTTCATTTAATAATAACCGTACGTATTGTTATTATTTTCGGATAAATTAGCAATTAAAATACCAATTAGAATACTTTTTCGCGTTCGGTATCCGGGGCTTATTTTTAACGTTAAACTAGCAACGGTTATAAATAATCGAATTAAATTAATGTTCCATAAATTTCGGCTAGTACTAGAGATGTGAGATAAGTTCACGGATTGAAATTATATTTTTAGCAATCGATTAAAACATTCAGTCATTAAGCAACCATTTTTATTCCGGTCGTTGCTGTTCGAAGTTTTTTTTTACTTATTTAATTTTTTTATTCCGATAGACGCGCGTGAACGGTCATTTCGTTTTGTATAAATTTTAATTTCTTGGATTACCAATTTTTTAATATTTGCGACATGTAGTAGGTATTTAATAAATTTTGCGAGAGATATTAAGGCTCGCGCATCTATGATATTTAATAAAAATATAACTTGGAAATTTATTTCATCGAGTATGCTATTGGTAGAAGAACATAAAAGCCGAATACGAAAAAAATAAACAAACTATTTCGAAGGAGAATACACTATAGTAAAATGATCTTAAAATAAAGACGTAGAAATTATGAAAAAAGTAAATTAAAAACAAAAACTTCAAAACTATTTAGATTCGTATCAGTGTATTTTTTTTTTTTTTTTGGCCCAGTTCATGCCATTTGACCATTTTTCCTCTAACTACCTTAAAATTCTATTTTCGCGGCCTTAATAAATTTATATAAGACTCAAAATGTCATTACGCGTTTGTAGAAAAAGAATACGGATCACATGTGTGATTCATGAAGATCTTACTTACAAGCAGTAATTGGGCGAGGCCTATAAATGCAGTATAAAAGATAATTCTGTATATATATATATATATATACAAAAAAAAAAGGAAAAAATTTCTCAATGAAAAAAAGTGTACCAAGCTATCGATAAAAAAAGGAGCACGAAAAATTAATTTTAGTAATTACGTTTAAAGTAGGTGAAAATGTTGTACGTACGTTATAATTTCCGATGTCAAATGTATACACATTATGGTGAAATACTTTTTTCCAAATACCCTTATCAGTATCTTCGTTAAACTGGGTTTGTAGGATGCGCATTTTTTCTGCATTTCTAATTCGTCGGCCCAAGCCCTTTAAATTAGTATATATGAAAATACGAGTAAGAGCTATTTATACATAATGAATATCATTAAGAGGTATAATATTTCTGAATAAATTTTAATAAATATTGGACACCCCCGCACATGTGGCGCCCGAAACTTAGTGTATTAAAAAAGGGAAAAAAAACATTTATTCGTACATGTCTCTATGCTATTAGAGTAAGACTTATAAATGTACCGATATTTTCAATGGTGTTTTATACATTTTTGGAACTTAGGCAGAATTACTTATGAACGGTCTTTGAACCGAGGTGTTCAAATTGTAATGCCATTCAAAAATGGAACCTCTTATCAACACGGCTGTCTTAGATGAAAACGGGGGGGGGGGGGGGGGGATTTTACATACTTATTCACCTATACTCTATTTCGTGATAATACAAAACGACTGAATCGTACGCTACATATATAAGTAAATGTATATTGTTTATTTTACGGTTGAGAAAATTTTCGGATCTAGGCGTTTCGGACGTCATAGATGCAGAAAAATTGATTTTCATTAAAAAATGTACTTACACCCGATTCGGGTGCAAGTGTGTCAAAACTGGGTCCGTCTGCGACAAAAATTGTACCATTTGGGTTCGTATAAGTCAATTTACAAATATGTATATACATATACAGTGAAACTTCTACTAACGGACACTTCTAAATAGCGAGCATTTCCTAATATCGGACATTTCCTAATAGCGGACAATTTTAAAATCTTCAGCATTTTCGCATAAGACACAATATAAAAATACTTTCCAATAACGGACCTTCCCAATTACGGACACGGACACTTTAATAAGTATGATTTTGGAAATTCGATTTCTGTTAAACGGACAAAGTTTGTCAAAAAAAGTTCAATTAGTGGCCCGGATTATTGTTTAATGAACGAGAGATTGCTTATGGAAGGTCCATGTACCGACATAAATGAATCAACGGCTGAATTCATGCAACAATAAAATCCATCCGATGATGCAGTAGACTGTGATGACAGTAATGTTTATGATGGCCAAGAAGACACAACTACTGAAGTTGTCTGTGAAACTTTAAATAATGTTGCCTCGTTAGTTGTTATTGGAAAACTAAAAAAATTGTATTTCATTCATAAAGCTGATGCTGAAAGTTTAAAAATGATATCCGAACTGCGAGTGCATGTCGAATCGCGGATTTTAAGTGAAAGAAACAAACAAAGTAAAATTACCAATTTTTTCATACGAAACTGAAAAATGTTCGATACGCTAGGATTTACAGTATGTGTTACAGAAAAAAAAATATTTTGATTAAAATTATAGATTATCTTGGCGTTCCTAAAAACAAAAAGTGATTTATACTCTATTGCCTAACGTGTTCATCAACTAATCCTGGAATACAAACATAAAATACTGTAGTAGTACTGTACATACATACATATATTTTTATATTATATAAACATTTTTTTTTTATATATTTTAGACGCATGTATGTCTTAAGTAAATATGTACTGTATTTTTTTATATTACGTACTATATTTAATATTCTGGTTAAATACGTTACAATACAGAGTAATGTAAATTTCAGTAAACTATACATACATTATTATTTCTCATTAGCTCACACTTCTTAATACCGGACAAATTTTTTGGTCCCGTCACTGTCCGTTATTCAGAAGTTTTATTGTATAAGTATACTCTCTCTCTGTTTTATTACTTTACTGAATATTTTATTATGTGTTCCGCAAATTTTAATACAATAACAATAAAATTCTTACAGAATTTAACTTAGTTTTTTTAAAATATATAAACATGCTCCTTAAATTTATACAGTTTTTCTACGATTATTTCGGTTTTATATGGATGTGTCTATGCGTGTATTCTTTGAGATTCACAATAGTTCACGTCTGTTTTATAAAATGTAATTTTTCATACAATTTTTTTCTGATCATAATTTTTTCTTTGTACGCTTATTTCAAATCATTATTCCTGTAAACGAAGTATCTACAACCACAGTCCACATTTTTAACTGTGAGGTTGATCTCCTCAATATATGTATCTTTTTTCACATCACTAAATAATGTTAAGTTAGCCCTATCGTATACTTTAATCGGTGTAAGTTACACGATCCCCACTTTCACCATAATTTGTATTTTAGGCCGAAATGCTGCGTTGACAATAATCGTTCGATTAAAATTGTCGTTAAAATAATATTTTTTTTAATAAAGTATAAAATAATAATTTACGCATATATATGTATATATATATATATATATCAGTGGCGTAGCGTCAAAGGAAGCGATGGAATAGCCGCTTCCTCTGACAAATTAGTACGAAATTGTTTTTTAGTATTTGCGAAAAGGGGAATACGAGCCTCGGAAAGAAAATGAATTAACTTGTTGAATTTAAGTGCCAAAATTAAAAATTACTAGAAATAAAGGAGCGCTAGGTGAAAGAGCTTCTGAAAGCGCAAGTGACAAAAAGAAATACACACTTATTATTTCACGATACTGGAGTTGTCTCTGAACGAAGATCGGCTGCGTACCGATGAAAGGAAAAGGTTGCGCACGCATATTCAATTTGGAAGCGTCAGGCTGTGTCGCTTCAAGATCACATCATTTACGTAAATTTTGATCCGTGCGATTCCAGATAGGGATGTTCATTGTTCATATTACAAAAATATCGATATTTTCTTCGATATGATTTATCGAAACGTTGTATCGATATTTTGCGTTATATCGATCAAATATATCGATGTTTTCGATGTATCGCAAGTAATCTGTATTTAACTAGTCTCACAAAAATGTAAGGGAACAGTTTTCATATGAATAAATAAGTAAAAACGACCAGCGTTAAGAAACGAATCGACTTTATTTTCAATTAAATTTATGGCACATTTAGTACGTTAAACTTTTTCTTATAAATTTAAATAGAAAAAAGTCAAAGAACTTGGACGGGAACCCGTGATCTTTCGCTTACAGGGTGAATGCTTTGACCACTGAGCCACCAAGCTGCCAATTTTGTTTAATTATTTAAATCCTAATATTTCTTATTTAAACCTTGCAAAACAAAATTTTATTTACTCTTTTGGCTTGCAGTCTGCTTCTCTGTTGGATTACCGCCTGTGTGGCTTTTGAGAAAAGTCTCTCGGACAGAACAGAGCTAGCCACACCATGGTTAAATATTTTTGTATGCTATAATGCACAATTTCGGGAACTGTATTTTGTAATCTACTCATACTTCTAAAGAATTTTCGTTAAATCTATTAACTGGAGCCCTCAAATAAAGAGATAATTCGTCTGAAAGATTTTCGCCATTTGTTTTCGAACAGAAAATAAATTCAGAGTAAAAATGGTGAGCTTTCAATTTTGTACTATATTTCTCATATCGGATGCAATATATCGATATAAGATGATTTGATCATATCGGGTTAATTCGATATATCGAGTGTGCATATCGATTTTTTATGTAATACCGATTCATATCTAGCACTGCTAATTGCAGGTGAAATGAGAGTGAAGAAAAAATGCGCGCGCATGTTCAGTCTGGAAGCGCTGAGTCAAATTACTTTACAGTCACCTACGCCGATCAACAGCGCGATTTTTATACATGTCAGTGTGTGTATATGTACGATCATTGTGTAGTGCGGTATTTGCGCTACATTTTCTTTGGATCGTTTCTTACATGCTGTCGTTTACTAACAGCGGAACTGGAAGCTATGATCGGTCGCGCTTTTCAGTCTGCAGCAGACCCGTGCCCAGAATTTTGGAAGGGAGGGGGGGTGAACATTTTCTTCGCATATTTATTTTATAAATAAAAATACATTTTTCCCTAATATTCATGCTATTAATAATTTCCATCATTTTTGGATTTATATGTATTAATAACTTAAATAAATGAATTACCCCGTATATGAACATTAATAAAAATTACACATATGTTATTAATTATACTCGTAACAAAAAAATTTGCATAAAATATTAATAAAGTACCTAAGCTATTTCAGTTATCATGGGGGGGGGTTAACCCCCCAAAACCTACCCCGTGGACACGGCCTTGGTCTGCAGTAGAAGCTATATACACACTGGCTTGTTTATCTTATTCCTGACATAAATACCAATGTTTCAGAATGTTAAAATGTAAAAACCCGTTGGAAATTGGGGCTACATACAATTGTATTATTGAAAAACATTCACTGATTAGTTTTAGTTCATTCAGTTTTGAAGAAAAAATTAATATTATTCAAAATGATAAACCAACGCGCCTAGTTTAGAAAATTCGATTACAAAATCAAAAGGTATGTAAAATATTCTCTTTTATAATTTATCAAACTTCTTTATGTATGCAATATATTTAACCGACATTTTCAAACAAATTTATACACAACAATGCCACGATTATTCGGTTGTGAGAAAGATAAAAAATTGTTCTGTTGGGCTTGCCTTTTATTTAAGTAAGAAAAAAAGCGTATAGAATGCAAATGGCTTCGATTTGATCGTTTTTGGGCAAGACAGAAAGCTATGATGGAAAAAGATATTTTTAAAAATTATCGATGTTATACAAACAAATATGTCTCGTAATAGAGGTGTTTAATAATGTAACAAAATTAAAATTTTTAAATCTCTTGAATACAAAAAATGTTTTAAACTCTCAATAAAATTTTCTGGAAAAAAACTTTTTAAATTTAAAACAGAATTACGGAAACTTTTTCTATCGTGCAAGTTTGAAAAGTGTATTTTCAAGATTCTAACGCAGATAAAGACACACTGTGGTGCATCTTATACTTGACCGCTTCAGATCTGATAGATGTTTTTCCGGAGGTGTGTACAAGCTTTCTCATTTAATAACCACAATTCTGGCTATCACAACGTCCATAGAAAAATCATTTTCAGCAGTGAAACAAATAAAACATATTTAAGACATATACATGGTCGGGAGTGACTATCTTCATTAGCTTTTTTTAATATTGAAAAAGAATTATGATCAAACACATTAGGGGAAACGACCATCTTTTCGTGATGATGTAATAAACACTTTCGTAAACAAAAACTGGAAAATCAAATTAATTTACAAAAAAATGAGACATTTCGTTCATCTTAACTAATTTTCATTTCTGTTCTGCATTTAAATGAATTTTACATATGTTTATTTTTATTTTAAAAAAATATTTGATTGTAGCGCTTCCTCAGTTCTGAAATTCACGCTACGCTACTGATATATTTATTTGTTAAAAATGAACATTTTGTACAATATTCATACTTTATACACAACATTTGATTAAAATACCTTCGCAAAAGTGGTACCAACAACACTTTTATAAATATTTCTTTCCATATATGTATGTATTAAGTACGATTAGATTATATGTTTTTATCAGTCACGTTTTTTTCGAGGACATCTACTTACGCATGTACTGAAAGTCATGTTTTTGCCTCTTTTAATTTTATTTATGTAATCATGTTTTCAAGGGAAAACTTATTAACTAAATTATACTTTATTCTTATTTATAAAATACAAAGCCGACGATACATGAGAAGTTAACTCTAGTGAACATACTTTGACATTTTTTTATCAAGTTCTTCCGCTTTATCTTCCTTCGGTGGTTCCCACAGATCATCGACTTCAAGTATATGGTTGTAGCTTTCTTTCAAAATTTTACACGTCCATCTAAAAATTTAAATAAATTTGATTTTCTCATTTTTAAAAATACGATAAAATTCTTATAAGAGGTTCAGTCTGTGTGATAAATAGTAAAAATGATAGTTTTCTTATCGTTCCAATAATTACGTCACATTCATTTGAACGTAATCAGCAATTTAATATGCGCGTTCAGAAGTAGGGAAAGCGCAAAATGAAATATGTTGTTTTTTGCACAGAAAAAAACTGAACAAAAAAATTGATTAGATAAATAGAGAAATTTAAAATTAAAAAAATCGCTAATAAATTAAACGTAAATAGCTAATGCAAGTAAACATATCGATGCGTGGGGTTTCAGGTGTAATGGGTAGATTAAATTTTACCCTACCACTTTTACTATGTAACGATAAAGGGAAACACGTGTTGGGAACAGAGCGTGAAATATTTTAATTGAGACAAGATGCAAAACTACAAAAATCCATTCTACGAATGAGACTAAAATTTTTGATCTGCCAAAACACATGCACATGTTGTGCATACGATATTGGTTTGAGTTTCCCGAGATAGAATTAGCTTGCATAGCTTATCTTCATTTGACACGCACAATTTCCACTTCCATGCAGCGCATTGTGCTGTTTCCGGCGTTTTATCTGATAGGTTTTCGTTCTCTTCGTTTTTTCTTTTCATTTATTCACGTTTTGCTTTAGTTCTTAACTTTATCTCCTAAACAAAACTTGACATAAACGACACTTACAGAATAGCTAGATTATACACTCGCGTTCATTCGAAGCTGGTGTCACATGACCAGACATTAAGGTAAAGGAGAATTTCTCCTGAAAAATTTGTATAAATAACGCCAAACTTCTACCGCTGAAGATGTGAAAAGCAAGGAGGTAAGCTTTGATATCGATAATGTTTGCTAAAAAAGAAAGTATCGAAAACATGAAAAAATTCCACAGATTTCAGCGCCTATGGCTTCAACATGATCTGTCTTATATTACGAATCGGTAGTTCGGGATGATCTAATGACTGATTTAAATTTTTGCTTCATCTCTTTAAAAGACAAGGTGCTTAGAATATTTCTGAATTGCGAGAGCAGCGCTGACTAAAAGAAATTGGTAAAGATGTACCACCGGTTTAATGTGATTTATTAAAGAGATATCAATGTTAACGCAGAGAATTTGGAAAAGTTCAGAGGTTGAAGTGTAGGGTTGAAGCAACGTTTATGTTGTGACGAGGTAATGTTTCCGGTGGTTAATCACTTAGGAATGCTGGAAAATATCATCTAGATAAATTAGAAAAGTGAGAAGATAAATAATTGTTGTTGTTACAGCTAGAGGTTCTTATAGTACATTAGGAGAGAAATAGTAGAACTAAACGCTGAAGATATTCAATGGACACTTTGAAGCTATCAGGGTACGAACCGTTATACTAAATCGATTAATCCGAGTAAAACTTAGTCGCAGACGAGTAGGTTTAATATTGAATTAAACTGTTTTAAAAACGAGTCTAGTAATTCAAAATACGGCTAATCCACATTTGAAACATCAAAGTAATTAGTTTTCACCATTTTTCCATGAGTACGTTCGAATTCAACAAAATGGAAACCAATTTAATAATATTGCAGATTTTTTTCGATACTGTCATTTCTATTAGTTTGTGTTATATACTGTTGTAAAGCACTAATAGATTGAGGTTATCCAATTTAAAATTTCTAAATTGTAGTGAACAGTTTTTATTTCTATTTTATACATTTTTTTTTCTTCCATTTCACGCTATTATCAGTGTAGAAAAAATAAAAACAAATGCGTGTTTATCATATACTAAGTACGATTGGGTAATAAAGCGTGAGTTTACAAAATAAAAAATATGGAAAGTATGAAGAAAAAAAAAAAAACAACCAAGTAATAATTTTATGAGGCAATAAAAAAATTGTAAAACAGTAATCAACATTTGTTTATTTCAATAGCAATGGAAGTAAACTGGGTGTATATCACAATTGATTGACTTTTTTAAAAAAAAAAAAACCTTAATGTACTCACAACCAATGACTAACATATTTAAAAAATAGTCAACTTCAAATAGCTATTGTAGTATTTTATGGGAGGTGAAGGTTAATTGTGTATGAACATATAATAATGGGTTGTTCCTTGTTAAAACCAGTATTCTTTAGTAATTACATAATTGTCTTATTCGATCAGCTTAAAGACAGAAAGAAATGAATAAATTTTTACAAAACAACAAAAAAAAGGCGTCTCTTCCATTATAAAAATGGTAAATTTTTAAATAATTTGTTAGAATTTGTACTGGACTTCTTCTTCTTCTTAAGGTGCCGTACGCTACATAGCGCGTTGGCGCAACCTATTCGTACATTTTTAGCTGTACCGATATAGGTAGTGTACTAGGCAATTATTATATGCAGCGCAGGTGTACACACGCAAGATTACATTCGGAACTGATTGTAGCCGCTCGGTAGTTTCGGGCGCTTGATCGAGTAATAAACGAGCGAGTACGGCCCTGAAGTAGTTTTTACCTTTACAACCGCTGCTGATAAGAATACTATTTTGTGAGTTGCATCGACAGCACACATCGTAGTTTTAACTATAATTGAGTTCGGATTAGCGGTTGATAGTTGAGGCTCCGGATTCGAAGCTTGTTTCGGAATTGTAATTGGCTCTGACGATAAATTATCCCGATGCAGCATGGAATGATGATTGCCATTGCAGTACCGACAATTTGAGCGATTGCACTCCGCCACGACGTGAAACCAATTAAAACATTTTACGCGCAATTTTTTTGTTTTGCACAATTTGGAAACGATCATTTACGTTTTTAGACACGAACAATTTGCACTGGTTCAAGAAATGGCCTTCTTAGCACACGACACATTTTAATTTGCTCGAATTTGCGGCGAATGTTTTTCTGTCAGCCATTTTGAACACCGGCTTCGAGTTTTTGCTAGGTTTCGACGAATTAGATACTTCCACCAAACGATCGTCGACATTGAAAGACCGAATTTGCAAAAAATTCCGCAGTTTGTCGAAATTTGGGTACGAATCGGTCGAAGTCGCGGAATTATCCCAGTCCCGGTTAGTTTTGGGATCAAGTTTACTGGACGCGATATACGATCGAAAACGTTTCATCGATAATTTCACCTAAATCTTTAAAAGCCCGAATTATTATTTCGACTTTATCTGAAAGGCTACGAATTTGACTTTTGTTTTTAATCGGCTCTAAATTGTGTAGATTACGGAAAAGAACCTTGACCACACCGCGCGTTTATTGTCAAAACGAGAAAAAGCAGATGTGACCAAGCTTCCGAGTAAGCTCTTTCATCAAGTTTAAAATCACGAATAAAATCCTTAGCATTGCCGATTAATGCTTGCTTAAGGTAATAAAGTTTTTACACATTAAAAAGTTTATCGTTTTTATGAATTCGATTTTCGAACAAACCTTTAAAATTTTGAAAGTTCAATATATTGCCATCGAACGAAGACACGGATATTCTTTGCAACTTCGGTTGAGTTGATCAGTTACGACAAGACGTGTTAAGTTCAGGGTTCGGCGGAATACCCAGTCATACAGAACTTAAGTAATTACGCTAAAATTACACTATTAAATATATATATATATAACAGTTTATTGGCCTCTGGTTTGATCCCTTCTGACTGGACGCGTTTTCTAATCATTCCGATTTCCAAACCTGGTAAATTTCTCAACCAGGCGTCATATCATTTCGACCAATTTCCTTGGCCTCCTGCTTTAGGAAAGTTTTCGAGCTTATCTTAAGCCAGCTATACAAAAGCTTCATTAGATCGAAATTGGGTTATAGAGCGATTTTTTATGGATCAGCCTCGAAGTCCCAGCTCAGGAAGTTAGATTCATTACTGAATCTTGACTTAAGATTAATCACGGGAAACGTCAGGTCATCCCCTACCATCGGTCTCCAAATGTAGACCAAAATTACTCCTCTGCACATTAGAAGAACTTATTTAACCGATAAATTTGTACTTAAGTATCGTAATTATAAATATCCGCAGTTCGTAAGAAAGATAATGCAGTTAAGTAGTGATTGGAGATTTGTTCCACAGAAAATGCAGCTCTTGCTCCAAAGAACTAGAATAAATCATAGTTACAGTCCGGCTCTTATGCCATCTTCTCCGTCCAACTATTTTAATTTAAGCTATGACCTTAACTTATCAAATTATACATTAATATTAACACCTTTAAAAGCCAGAATTTGCATCTACTACCTGGTAACATTGCGAACTCCGTTTTTTTTTTAGGTATCGTGAAAGAATTATACCCCGGTTATCAGTTGATCTTTGCCGATGATGCAAATTCCGTAGGTTTAATGAAAGCGTAGAAGCAGGGTTTATTATAGAAGATATCACTGAGCAGAAATTTAAATTACCTCCGGAGGCTTCGATTTTTACGACCGAGCTTCTCGCAACTGAAGAAGCATTAGAGTTTGTGAAAAATGTGTTGCAATCCAAGGGAGAGTTTGTGGTATTTTCGGACAGCCTTAGTTCTCGCTTGTCCCTTCAGAGCAGTAACTTTGAATATAATTGCCATCCACTTATTTATGGAATTAAGGAAAAGTATTTTAATATTTCAGAACTCAGAAATTAACTAACCTTTTTTTTCATTATCTCATCAACATGTATAAAAACAGGGGTAAACATAATTCATTTTCTTATTAACTCTGACAATAAAAATTACATGGTATGATACTGTAAGGCGGTGTGGAGGTGTAGGCGCGTGCATGTATGTACATACGTATATATATAGTATCACATATCCCGCTTGTTGTATTTTTGCAATTTTATTAACTATAGACCGTCTAAAAAGGTACCGCGTTAAAAAGTTAAACTGAAAGAAATTTGCAAACGAGTGTAATTTCCGTTTTTTTCAACTGCTGCATAGAAGGGTGTTAGTAAATTACATCAAACTGTGTACGGATATTAACACGTTTTACTTACAATTAGTGTACTTTTATGTAGGGAATTTCTGTACTCTTTGAATATGGAATTGATGTAATACAAATGAAATCCATTAAAGAACTTAAAAAATTCTTGTAGGTTTACTTACAAGAAAGTTGCTTTCGAAATAAACCCGGACGAATTTCTCGGATTCAATCGATATGTTTTATGTATCTGATCCATTTTACCGACACGTACGTATAAATATCCTAATACAAAAAATAAAAATACAAATTTAATTACACATGAAGTTTTATTAACTCTTATATATTTATTGGATCGAAAAGATCCAAAAGGGCGCATAAATTAAAACGGAAAATGAATGCAGTAAATTTTGTGACTATCGTTCCCTACCGTTAGTTGAATGCATTATCGTAATATCGACGGTGTACTTTTGAATTTATTTCACGCTGTATATTTCATGTCAATTGTTCTATTTCGTGTTGTAATTTTGATTAAATAAGGTGCTGCTACCTCTTTATGGAAAAATTTGTAACTTCCTATTTCGTTAATGTATTTTAATTTTTGTGATATTTTGATAAAATTTAAATGTTTTTTAAGGCATATAAAATATTTGAATTACTTAATCAAATAATTAGTAAATGTAAGTGAAGTATATATTAGGTCAGAAACGATCCAATTACAATATAATTTTATTTTTCCTAGGTCTCATAAAACATCAACCGCGAATTTAATGCTGGATGTTCTATACGAGTAAGAAGCAGATGATGATAATTTTGATCTTTTTAATATTCATGTAAACCCGCGCCTTCTAATGAACCATTCGGGGGCTGACCACCGTTTTATTCGTCAGTTGCTTCTTGCTACTGACGAGTTAGTTTTACCCACTCAGAGAATAGTGAAGAACAACCTGTAAACAACATTAGTTTACCTCCATCTTTTACATCTTTAGCATCGGACGCTTCATCATTAGTGCGAATTAAACAGTCTTAAATGAAATCATCCGAGTGGATAAAAAAGGATTTACTAATAGGAAAAAAAAATTGGAAATCAGCTATCCTCGTTCTGTAGTGACGGTTGTTGATAAAACATTAGTTCCACTTCAGCATTTTGAACTTTCATTTAATTTTGACGATGTTAAAACTATCGTTAAGCAAATAATGATATACTAGTGCAATCAAAAAATAAGGTGAATTTGTTTATTTTAATAAGGAATCATTATTTATTCTTCAAAATCAATTTCATCATCTTCAAAATACTTCCCACCCCCGACACAACGCACTTATGCCAACCTTTTTCCAATTCTCGAAATAATCGGAGAAGGCTTTTCCCGGCATAGCCGTCAATACTTTTTCTTCGATTCGGTTTCTATCTTCTTAATCGAGTCGAAACGGTGTCCCCGGAGCGGTCTTTTGAGTTTGTTAAATAGTCAGAAGTTTGCGCGGTACTAAAAATCAGGTGAATAAAGTGGTTGTGCACCGACATGGATCTCGAGATTTTGGCAAAATGTTCCTTAAGAACCAATATAGGGTGGAACGGTGCATTATGGCGGTGTAAATACCAAGAATTATTTGCCTATAATCCTATCCTCTTGAGGCGAACAGCTTCACGCAAAAGGCGTATAACACTCAAATAATATTTTTTGTTAACAGTTTAGCCTGGTGGGGGAAATTCATAATGCACGGCACCGCGATAATCGAAGAAAACTATCAACATGACCTCGATTTTTAAGCAACTTTGGCGCAATTTGTTCGGTCTTGATATTCACCTATTACACGATATTCTCTCGATGGTCAGTTGTTTCCCGGTTGTATGCATTGATTCAAGTGTCTACCGCAGTGATACGTTTCATGACTTCCTAGTAGTCAGAAATCATTGTTCTACGGGTGTTAAGGTGATCTTTTATTTTTTTTAAAAAAAGATTTAGCGCCTTTTTTTAGAACTAATCAAGATTTAACGCGTTTGAGGCACAAAGCATCTCTTAAAATGTTTTTTTTGGGTCAATCTTAATGAAACATCTACAGCATCGGCGAGGTCTCTAATTGTCAATCAACAATTTTCGAACATCAAATCTTCGATTTCCTTGACGCAGATTTCGTCGGTAGATGTTAATGGTCGTTTTGGACTGCTGCTCACCTTGAACTAGTTCTCGGCCTTCTAAGAAGTTCTTGTACCACTTGTTTACATTGTTTCGCGATAGAGCCTCATCACCAAAGGCCTTCTGCGACATCCTCAACATTTCCGCGGCAGAATTGTAGCAAGACAGATACTCGCTCCATGAGTAATAAAAATTTTTAACAATTTTTTATAATGAAAATAAAAGTTTGATAATATATACATATATATATATATATATATATATATATATATATATATATATATATATTTAAAAAAATAATTATAATAATAAATAAAAAATAAATAAATAAATATATATATTAAATAATTAGTCTATGTCAATCACATAATCATCATTGTTTCCTCCGAGACAATGATGATCGAAAATGCGGTTTTAGAAGTAGAAGATAAGAATTTGGAAAAACGTTAAATGAAGAAGTTGTTGAATATGAATTGTGCTGAATTTAATAATATTTTGTTTTTTGTAAAAGTAATAAAAATTATGTGTAACTAAAACACATAAAGTGTGGTTGGATGTACCGAGGATGTTTCGAAGGAATTTAAAATTTAATTAATGGCGTGCAGAGCAAAGCACAATATATTAATATGATAAGGTAATCATAAATTTTATAAATTAGAAGAATATATTTTCGGTTATTTTTATATTTCTTTTATTTATTCACTGTTATGTTAGTGTAGATATATTGTTTTAATTAATCGTTCGGCAACGAATGTATGCCGGATGTCAAATTATGTAAAGTATATGCGTTATAAAAACATAAATTGATAGCAGAGCGTGGTTACGGTCATAAACATCCACGGACATATATACGAAAAAATATAAATATATAAATTTTATTTAAGTGTTAACATGTTTAAATGGTTAACGATGTAATTACAATTGGATTGGATAATTTTATTTTTTTTTATTTAAAATTTTACAAAACTTCTAATTATCGATCTATACGCGACTTGATGCTGTGCATTTAATTTCTTTAAATTAATTTGTATATATTCGGTTTTTGGTTATTAATTACACGGTGATGTCGTATCATATTTTTTGTCCTGTTAAAAAAGGATTTGATCATAATATGATGTAATGTGTTACATCTAACAATTTAAAACGCCTATATAGTTACGTTTTCTGGCGTTAATTGTTATTAATGCAACAATACCAAATATTTAAAAACGTTTTATGTTTTTTTTTTGTTTTTACTAAGTTTTGGTATTTATAAAATATTCGATCAATCTATTTTATAAAAGTCTTTCGTTTTAGACGTAATTTTCATTTCACATTGTAAAATGAAATTATATTATGTGTTACATAAACGCAAACTCCTAAACAAATTTAATTCGTTATAAATAGTGTTTATAATTTTACTATATTAATCGAATGTTTCAAAATTTAAATATCGAAATTGATTATAAGTATTATTGATATGATACTGGAATTATTTCGAAATTTGAAAATGTAAAATATACATTGTTAACAAAAAGAACATCGATGTTAAACGGCATTTTATTTTTATAGATTTTAGCGTAAACGCAACTATTAAATAGATCTAGTATTATAAATCATAGATGTAAAACTATATAGATATATATATATATATATATTCCAATAAAGATTACGTTAATTCATTTTCCTCCGTCTAGTTCTTTACACTAGTTCGTCCGGTGAGCTTATAGGTACTTTAATTCGAAATGTAAATTTTTTAAAATTATTTATTGAAGAATGTTTCGTAACATCAGTTACTTATTTATATTTAATTTTTTTTTATTAATTTGTATAACAACTTACATTAAATCATATGAAACTGAAAATACTCGCATAAAGGGAACTAACAGGATGAACTATAAATTCTTTGTTTCTATTTGTGTTTATTGATAAATTTAAAAACAACTAAAGCGTCTAGCATTTAAACTAGATATGGTTTGAATATTAATAGACTTGAATCTAAACTATATTAAAACTATTGTAAATATAATTATATTATCGGATCTATGCAAAAGAAATTTAGAATTATTTTTTTGGCAACAACGTTAGAATTAAAAAATTTACACATACATTTTAAGAGTTCTTTTAAAAGTAACAGTAACTTTACGATACATGGGAAGTCTTATTGGAAGTTTTTTTTGATTTTATTATGTTTTAATTTTGTTTTATTTTTTATATATAAATGATGTAAAAACAAAATGCGCCAAAATAAAATTTAATATGCTCTCCCTATATACATGCATGCATTATACATATATAGTCTTATTCTAAATGTTATAGTTTACCATAATTTGTGTTTTGCCTTGCCAGTCATGGGTAAATGTCTTATATTTTGAAAATTATCCATATGGGGAGGGGAACTCCCCTTATTTGAAGATTTTATTTTTTTTTGTTATTCAAAATTTTTCTTCCTTCGAATATCCAACATACATCCAACCACACTCCTCAATAAAAAGTAATATAAAATTTAGTTAGTGCATTAATAGTAAAAATTTGTCAATCATGGAAACACAGATGACCACAGGTAAAAAGCCAAAGGAGTCAGATTCAAAAGATTTCGATGAGGGACGAAACGAAATGCAACAGTTAAAAGAGATAGTTCGAAACCTCGCTGAGCAGGCTTTACAACTTACTATGATATTAATGGAACGGACAAAAGAAAAAATACCAAACGATGAAGAAGTAACAAGGAAAGAGGGATTATGTACAGCCGGAACCACCAGCCCCAGACAGAAAATGAATTCAAAAGGCAGTTTAAGTGGAAAGGATCCGATTTAGCAGCATATACTTCCTCAGACTTGGGTGATATATCATATAATATTGCTGAACCACAATGCGAAATGTCCAGTAAACCGTGTGACATGCATACTAGTAAATGCGTCGAACAAAAATTTTGCATTTCAACTGGTCCTGGAAAGAATATGTTTGAAACCACTCCAATTGTAGGCGAAAAATTGGAGAAAAATGCAAAGGAGCTTTGGAAATCAAACGATTCTATAGAAGTGAAGAGTAATGTTTTGTCTGTTGATCAATTCATTCATATGCCTTCAACAAAAGCTAAATATGGCGATCCGGTGACTAAAAAGAAATCAACTGTTCACGATTGTCTTCCAGCAATGGATCATAGCCTTGCAGCAGGAACCACAGATGGGTTTCGCCCATTTTCCTTCAAGCAGAATGAAACAATGCATAATAATCCACTCTGGGACGTGCTTACTAAAGCCTTGCCCACGCCATCAGTTGAACAAATATCTTGTCACAGAATTAAACCGATCCTATTGACAACTGATGAGATGAAATTTCCATTTCAATGGTAACTAACGATAGTTCTTACTCTGCTAACTAGAATTGGACCAAACGCTATAGCCTGCATGCTAGGTGAAGTTACCACAATGTCTAGACGAAGACCAAGGTGCATGTTAAAGCGCCGGTTGGTCCCAAAGAATGAAAGGGACGTCATCATAGCTGGCCTGTGCAATATGTACACTAATTACATCGCTATGCCCCAAGAATACTCTGTGCAAAGATATGAATTAGCATCAACAACTTACAACCTACATATACATACACTCTACCTCAACAGTATTCCACAGTACCAGTTGCAAATGTATCAATCCTACTGGCCTGCACTAAGAAAACTAGAATAGTGGAAAAACAGATTTTGTTAGAAATTAAATTTAACAATAATAATTATAATATCATATTTTTAATTGTAAGGTATTTGTCTGTAGATATAATTTTAGGTGGACTTTATGTATTAACAGGGTATTCAAATCTTTTATATGAATGTAAAATATAATTGTAAAATATTCTTATGTGGCCTGTAGCACGCAATTAATTAAGTAGTCTTGGATCATGCCCAAATTAAAATTGTAAGATATGATCCAAGGGGATGTAGCGAGACAGATATTCACTACACGAGTAATAAAAATTTGATAATATATACATAATAATAATAATAAATAAAAAATAAATAAATATATATATATTAAATAATTAGTCTATGTCAATCACATAATCATCATTGTTTCCTCTGAGACAATGATGATCGAAAATGTGGTTTTAGAAGTAGAAGATAAGAATTTGGAAAAATGTTGAATAAAGAAGTTGTTGAATGTGAATTGTGCTGAATTTAATAATATTTTGTTTTCTGTAAAAGTAATGAAAATTATGTGTAACTAAAACACATAAAGTGTGGTTGGATGTACCAAGGATGTTTCGAAAGAATTTATGGCGTGCAGGGCAAAGCAAAATATATTTTTTATAAATTAGAAGAATATATTTTCGGTTATTTTTATATTTCTTTTATTTATTCACTGTTATGTTAGTGTAGATATATTGTTTTAATTAATCGTTCGGCAACGAATGTGTGTCGGATATCAAATTATGTAATATATATGCGTTATAAAAACATAAATTGGTAGCAGAGTGTGGTTATAAAAAATTTAGAGCGCTTATACATTACAGAATATTCATTCCGCAAACAAAATTTAATGCAAGTTCTTCACTCAACAAAATCAAAAAATTCGCTTTTGAACGTTTACAAAAACACACGTCACTCTTTCTGCACAAACTTGAAATACAGTATTGCCAACCCCCCCAAAAAAAAAAAAAAAAAAAATGTGATTGTATAGTACTAAATGAAAATTTACCTTATGTTTTGACCACAACAGGATGCGCCACAGAAAAACAACACGGACTTTACATTCTATTGATGTAAAATAGACTTTGTTATTGGAATACTGATTTTGAGCAAATACGTATTTTTGTCAACACATAGAATGTATTAGTAAAATAATGAAAATACTCGTAGGGTTCTAATTTAAAAATCAAAATGTCGAAATTATTTTAAAGAAATATTACGATACCTTTACATAGCTGATGACGATATTCTTAAAAGTAACAAAATAGTCAAAGCTGGACCATATTTTATGTTCTGAATCAGAAATTTTTGTAATATTTGATATTAGAAAAGACCATAAGCATCGATTAGTCAGGATAATATATACTATGGTCGACATGAATGTACTTGTCTGAGAAAAATCAATGAAATTTGGTTTTAAAGTGAAGTTGGTTGCTGCAACAAGGCCAGTTGTCTACAGGTTGATCTTTATCGAAAACGAAGCGATTAGACGGAAACGGGGTTATGTGAACGCGTCGTTACAAAATTAGTTTATTGTATACCTATCTTCGGTTTTTTCTTAAACAAACGTTATTCGTTATTTCGTCTAACTGAATTCGCGACCTACTTAACCAATTATTCGCTTATGCTGTGTATTCACTATTTCTCCGTTTATCGCAAGTTACGTTGCGAATGACGCAACTATTTGTCACATTGTAGTTCGCCGGATTTTAATGTATAAGGTTTGATCTTTTTTTGGAGAAGGGTTCGGATAGTATTTTCGGTAATACCCGGAATAACCGATTCGGTAGCCAGCCTGTCCGATTAGCTTTCAGCATTGCATTGCTCTAATCGTGCTGCTATAGACTTACGATAGGCTCTACCGGTTATTTTCACGTGACCGCGATCGGTATTATTGTCGTGTCAAATAAACGCAATACTAAGAGCTTCGTCTTGGTTTATTTAGATTATTCCATCCGGGAATACAAGTTTAAACAATTAGAAATTGTTATAAAAAATATTAGTTGTCAGAAAATTGTGATTGAAAAATCATAATACTTGTATTATTGGAATGTTGAGAAACAATCGGATCGAAAATTGCTCTTTGGCAAAAGTAAGCCAATTTAAAAAAAAAAAACACGGGCTTCACACGATTATAGTTTGCATAATAATCGTGAAATTCGTTGCCATGACAACAATGTTGTCATATGGGCTATATTCTCTGAAGAAAGCTACTCAGCAAACTCAAAAAGCTCGAATTGAAATCAGTCAGCCAAATATGATTTTTCAGTATAATAAATTCGCGGGTGGTGTGGATCGGCCCGATTTAAATTCTTCTTGTTACCGATTATACATGCTAATTATATTTTAGCCAATTGATGTTGTAATAAATAACCCAGCTGTTTTAGCCAAGAAATCTTAACATCAACGTGGATAGTTTGGAATTTAGACGGTCTGTAGAAAAGTCGTTTTTGGAAAAAACAGAATAATTAGTGTGGCCATTCTACTTAGGTATCAGGCTTATTTCGAAAACACAATATTAATCATATCGTTGTATCCGCAGCGAAACAGTAGCGATGTGCTGGTCTTTAAAAATAAACTAGTAAACGCTTTCTGAAAATTTATTATTAGTTTACATTAAAAATGTTTCTTCAAGTTCCGCTTGCAATTTATAAGTTCAACTGTATAAAATATTTGTATGTGTATACACCTATTATCATTGTTATTATTATTATTCCATGAAAATTTAATTGTAATTAACTGATTTACAGTTTGTTTTAAAATAACTTCAGTTTTATTAACAAAAAAAAAATCAAAAAATAAATCATATTATGGATTTGTCTTAATATATAGTACTTTAAATTTGAATTATAAATGTTCGTATCCATTTTCTTGGTTTTGTCACTTTATTAAATATATATATATATATATATATATATATAAATTTATAACTGTAATTTTCTGCAATACATTTATATATATATATATTTAATATATAGTACATAAATAATTACAGATTAGAATAAATTATTTATTTTTAAATATATCCAATGGGTCGTTTTGTATCTATTCGAAAAAATAACTTTACCGGTTAGATACATATAAATGGAGTTAATTAGAGCTAATTACTGACTGTTAGTAATAGTGTAACCGAGAAGTAGAGGAATTGTTAAAAAAAGACCAATGCGTATATGGGTTGTTAATCATTTAATTTTGGTAGCGTGCTTAAACAGGGTACGAGTAGTCTAAAGTAAGGCATGTAGTGGGTTACCGGAGTGAGTAGTTTTCTACTCTCATACGGGTATGACGCCAGATGTGGTGTCACTCACCATTTGCACTGCCTAACTCTTATTCGCAACCCTCTCGTGGCGGACATGTTAAGTCAAGGAATACAGTTGGACGACGACAGATTGCGGAAGGAGGCAAGTGAATAGTAACCCCCACTTGTGCAGACAACAACATTCAAGATACTAACTATTAAATCATCGAATAAATAAATAAACAACGATGTGGATGAAATATATACGCTGCCACATTTAAAAAATTAACTTTATCATGCGGTCCGAATTCACCTGTCCTTCTGCCCAGTTGTATTACGATTGCTCCGATTGTTGTGCTCCGGCATTGTAACGGGCATCGTTTAATACTCGCAGACCCGATTGTGGATGTGCAACCGCTTTCTCGATAATTTCGCGCCGAACTGCAAGGTGCACATCTTAAGTCCTGCGGCGATGGAAAAACGGTGACGGAAGCAGGTCTGGTTAGCTAGAAGCCTGCACGCAAGCCGGCGTGTGACTTTGGTCGCTTGTCAACATAGTCGTACTGACGCTCGGTAGCATCATGCGCGGCGTAGCAGCCTCTTCAGAAACGCACTACTTTCCCTACATCAAGGGAATGGCTTAAAAAAGGTAGCCTAAATAAAACCCACTATCACTACCTGCCTGGAATACCGCGTCCAGGAGGCGCCCAGCTCGAACGGTCGAAATTTTCTGGGATTGGAATTATAAGCCATCTTCGCACCCACCCTCAGCAGTAGCTATGAGTGCGCAACCAGTTCACTCGGATACGAGTTTCAGCAGAAAAAGTCAAAATCATAAAACATAAACATGCTTATGTAATTGCTTTATTGCAAGAACTTTAATGCAAGTGACAATATGTTTTATAATTTTTCTTCTTTTTTTTTTGATGTTTGGAAGTTTTCCCAACAAATGAATTCAAACTACAATCGAATCAAGTAAAAATGGCACAATGAATAGCTCAAGTACACAAGAGTACAGTAAATATATATAATTTATATTGCACTGCAAAATTGTATGCAATAAAAATTTAATATACAAAATTAGAATTCGATTTGAAAGATTTTTTCCAAAATTTACCTAATAAATATTTTCATTTTACATCATCGCCGTGGATATTTGAAAAAGCAATCCGCTTAATCGATCCGCACTTGTAGAATTCTTCGGCTTAATTTCCACTTTAGCTTTGGAAAATCCGACTCCAAACTTGGAACCGATAAACCTCTTCACCAATCTTAGTTAATGCATTACAGCACATCACATTATACATATGTTAAACATTTTTAGAAAGTGTTGATTACTAATAAGGAATATTTAGCTTGATTTTTTAATAGTTATTAAATCATGAAGACGTTTATGGTTCACTAAAATAGAAATATGAACTCTTTTTGCAAATGTAATTAATGAAATGAATAGCAAGTCACTGCCTGGACTTAAAGTTGAAAATAGTTGTGAAAACAAAATAAAGAATGAATTATAGGAAACGATAAGGGAAACTTGACAGTAAAAAAATATTGGAACAAGCGATTAAAGAAGGTTAGAGAGCGTGCTGCAAAGGACTGATAATGGTTTAAGTCATAACAAATTATGTAATGTTAAGAGGCATCGCAGTATAGGTAAAAGTAATTATGCAATGTAAAAACTGAATATTTCTATCTCAATAATTATACGCAAAAATGAACAGATAAATAAAATGAAATTTAAAAAATGGAAATTGTACATTTAAGATTTTTAATTAATTTTTAAAATTGCTCATTTCTCCATGCACGGATAATGTGAGCGGTGAGAATTATTAAAAAAATTCCTTATTCCGGATGCAACATTAAAACAAACTTTAGTATGTTTTCCTTTTCCACTTGCACTCAAATGCCGAAAATAAATTAATGACAATACTAATGAAAAAAGAAACCCGGTTGAACGAGTACCATTCATCACGTTTGTTGACGTTTTAACGATAAAATACCATTTACTAACGGTTAAATAATTCAGAATGATCTGAAAATGTATGAATTTTGTCAAAATTTACACTGCAGAAAATAATGTGTCAAGCGATCGGCTAGTTTACGACGAAGCCATGGTGGCCTCCAGTCGGAACGGAACCCAGAGTGTTCTCGGCAGTCAATCGCCCAAGAACGGGACATACGTCTTTATTCCACGAGGCCGGATTACATCACATGCAGACATCCTCTGAAATAGCACTACCGCTATGAACAACCTCATGACTTTCGTTCAGTCTAACGAGCTGAGTAGTCTGAATTAAAACGTGGGTCCACGTACTGCGATAACCTAGGTAGTTACATGCATTGCGTGGATTAGTACCCCCCTCCTTAAATGAAAAAAAAAAGTAATTAAAAGAAATAAAAAGATAGAAAATAGTTGTTTTTCATGTAACGAGACCACTAGCCCCAATCAAGGGAACCGATAGATAAAATAATAAGATAGTGCGAGTGGGGTATAATTTCGTTCTTGCAGTTGCAGATAAAATACATCAACAACAGGATATATTAGTGATTAGGCTTTATGTTATGACTATATTGTTCTCATAACATTAATATACAGTCTAATCGCCCTGTGTTGACGGGTAAAAAGAAAAAAAAGTTACTCTTGCTATCTTAATTTCAATCAGCTAGCTGGAAAATATATCGAATTTCTAAATTCTTGAATACTTGGAATTTATGAAGCAACTGCTAAAAGTTTCAAAAAATATTTTCGCACAACCTCGCGTTGTTAGCGATGAAGACGTAGTTAAGAAAATAAGACTCGACGAACATACATTATTAAGGTCAGAAAACTCGATACAATTCCTTGAAAAGTAACCTCATCGTATAGAAACCTTTTTCATATGGTCACATATTAGTATAGCATATGTACAAACATCTCTGAAGTATTAGTCTGTCTTTTGCAGATGTCATGAAGAATTGGTTGCAAAGGAGATAATCGCTACATAAATCTGAATATGCGCGGAAAATCTTATTCAAAAAATAATATTTTACAATTAGCGTGCACTAAAGAAAGCAGCCAGTTGTCGATAAAAGACCAGTAGTCGTAATTTCCAATTTTCCTCGTTTAACGGGAAACCCAATCAAAGCAGTACACCTGCGTTGCATATAATAATTACCTAGTACACTACCAATATCGGTACAGCTGAGATGTACGAATAGGTAGTCGCCGACGCTCAGGAATTAAGTATGGCACTATAAAGAAGAAGATCGGCATAATACTGCGGATTTATTACTTTGTGAAATATATTTTTAATATTTACTCACTGTAGAAACATTAATGTGGACTAGTGTGACTGTAACAATGTATACAAACGATTTAGTAGCGCTACATTGATCGACACACAAAGATCGATCGATGTCAACAATAACTATTATGAAACAAATGTATCCATATTTCAGAAATAGGATAAAGAAGACAGATGAGTGTTGAGAACGTGACCAACTTTATGTTTCTTTAGTTTCTTTTATGGTAGCCTAGTGGTTGAGGTGCTTGGCTTCCAAATCAGAGGTCACAACTTCGAGACTTGTCTCGTTCCTGATTCAAGTCGTTTCCAAGTTTACCCAGCCTGAAATAATTAGGTACTAGAGAAACCTGGGAAAGTAAGAAAGGAACTGGCCTCTCTACTATCAGTAGTGCCAATGGCTTAGTATATTATGAACCTTAACTTCACAATCCCCAACACCTTGTCAAGGGTATGAGACTTACTTTATTAGTTTCTTTCAAAGATTTGATATAACATTTTCTATAGCCTTATATTTCACCAGAAAACTGATAATTTCGCATTTTCGCTTAGTATTATAAGCGAAGAATGGTAGTTGCGATAATAGAAAAAACAAACCGTAGATGAGTGTCTGGCAATTTTTTTTTCTTCAGACCTTTACCCAGAAACAATTAGAAAAGGAAAAAGTCAATTAATCTCGATACGGTCATATATTGTTAGAATGAAGGAACATATAGTACGAAGGATGTGTGGAGAAAGAAAAGGCAGGATATAAGAGGCATAATATGAAGTAGGAATGCCAATTGGCAGCAAATTGGAATAGAAAGTAGAACGCTTAATAGAAAGAGATAAACACTTAATAAACACACGATCAACATCGCAAACATGATCTTCATTTGAGTGGAGAAGAGTAGTCAGTAAACAGGCATTCTGGCGGGTCTGACGTCACAACCCCAAAACCGCGTGCAGAGGGCAAAAAGTAACCTAAGTATTTGATTCAGAGGCAAAAATTCACCCAAGTTCCCCCAAGTTTCCCCAAGTTTCCCCCAATTTTATGCAAATTTTTTGCAAATTTCCCCCAAATTCCTCCGTACAGGTTCCGCACATTTCTGATAGTTCGAACCGATTAAATATTAACCCAAGTATATTATTTAACGTCTGAAACTAACCCAAGTCCCCGCCCACCCCTCCTGTCTACAGTGTTACCGCGATCTTTTTAATTAATTCAAAGTCTAAGTATATGTAATATAAAATTAACCCAAGTATATTATTTAAAGCCCGAAACTAACCAAAGTCCCCGCTCACCCCTCCTGCCCACTGCACTACTGCGATTTTTCAAAATTCAAGGCCTAAGTATGAAAATTCCCTATTTAACCCAAGAATACTATTTAAAACCCTGTATTTAACCCAAGTCTCCGCTCGCCCTTCCCACGATCCCGCGCATATATCCAACATAGCATTAGCCGCCGCGAAAGTATACGTACCATTCCCGCGCACGCGTCGTCCGTTCCCGATACCGCGATCTTTTTTTTTTTTTTTAAAATATTTCGAAGCCTAAGTACAAAAAATTCTAAAATTAGCCTAAATATATTTTTTCATTTTCGCGATTCCCCGTTTGTACAGGTAAATGTGGAAACACACACGCCGTTCCCGCGCATATATCCATCATAACGTTAACCACAGTGAAAGTGCACACCCATTCCCACACATCGCGCCCTCTACTATCATGTGTATTGCCTTTGCGTGTAATATATGTAGCATACTTTTTAATTTTAATTTTTCGAGGTTGGGAGGGGTAAAATTTTGCCGGAGTGATAAAAACGTATGAATCTCAACACTTAGAACCCAAATTTTAAAGGAATTTTCCGAGACGCGCTCCGTTCCGGCATTTTTTTTTTTTAATTTTTATTTTTAAAGAAAATATTTGAACGTTACATCAGTCGAATGAGAGCGGGCGAGTGTACTGCTACGAGATGTATTATGTAAGCGCGACCGCGGCTGTAATGGAAATATTTAAATGTTCCAGCAACTAGTTGAAACTGTCACCAGGTGAGGTGAATTCCAGTCGTTCGTTTTGAAATTAACCAGCCGATCATCTATGCACACTCTCATACGCCATCGATAGAAACCTGTTCACGATCGCTACACGGTCACATACGCACACATACATACCGCCACCTGATATATATTTTTCGTCTTTTTCCGCTTCCGACCTTATATTCAATCCGTTGATTTTTATTTTTTTATTTTTCCGTATTCTCCGTTCGTTGCAAAAGCACACCGTCCATTCCTGCACACATATCAAGCATTGAGTTAACCTCTACAAAGGTACACTGTACTATTCCATACACGCTCCAGTCGCCACCGAAATAAACGCCGCGATATCACTCCCACACACACACACATACACACCACCACTTCGTACATATTTTATTTTCGAGTCAAAATATTATAGAGTTAGCCTAAGCATATTTTTTCTTTTACGCTTCTGTTTATTTCTCCCGAATGTTCATAATTTTTATATTTTTTTTTTGTTTCTCCGATTCTAAAAATTAATCTGACAATGTATTAGCCACTCTCTCACTCGCACAGAATGTTCCCTCGCACTCATCTGCTACAGGTAGTTCTCTGATCGTTCATAATAACTTTTCTCAAGTCTAATATTATAGAATCAGCCTAATTAATATTTTTTTTCGCTTCCAATTATTTCCTCCGATCGTTGATAATTTTCTTATTTTATTTTTTCTCAGGTTCTAAAAATAAATCCATTGATATCTTCACTAGTATGACTGCGCACACATTTTCTGCCGGTATTTCTCATATTGTTCATATTAATTTTTCATGTCTATGTATTTTGGAATTAGTCTAAAATATATTTTTTCCCCTCTAAAGACTTTTTCCAAATGTAAGTATTCAAAAATTAATTCGAGTATATTTTTATTTAACGCGGTTTCATAATTTCCCTCTCCCCTATCCACCCTATACAAATTTCAATTCTTTCCTATTATTTTTCATGAGTACATCCCCCCCTGAAACTACAGTGAAACCACACCAACCATTCCCACGCACCCATCGGCTAACAATGATTTTCACATCATTCATAATAATTTTTTTTTCGAGTCTGTTAGTTTAAGATTATTTCATTTTTTTCAAACTCTAAATATTTTATTTTTTTTTCAATATCTTTCATATTATATTTTTCCCCCAATATGTCCGCATATGCTCATAATGTAAAGGTACTCTGCTTATTTCCATGCATGAATGTTGCTATGCCGTTGATTTCGATCATGTGTCAAGGTCATCGAGTCTGCCCAGATCTTCCCTGTCGTATCTTTTGTAGAAAACCGGTTCATATGTACACACCTACACACAAACACCCATAACCCAAAGAACACCTCTCAACTTCGTTCATCTGCATATGTAACCAACTATCACCAAAGGAATGTGGTTTTTCTGGTACAACCCGCCCTCTTCAAAGACTTGCAACGAGCTAGAATCTCGAAAGGATCTGTTCAGGCAGTCAGTATTAGTGCTATGTTGAACGTGTAGAATTTGTTGAAAACTGTGTTCTTCACGTGTTATTAAAAAAGTCTCAAGAACGTTAAAAGTAATCATTTTCTATATTTTTTAGTAAAAAGTTAAAAATATTATTCAAACATGAATAACAATACCGATTCGATTGATTAAAGTCGACGAATTTATTCAGAATTCATTTTCGAGTGATAGTGTCCCGCATACAACTTCATCACCTCCATCACAGCAATCAGATGATGGTTATACAGCAGAAGGATCAAAATCTTCTGTACATAATAGCATTGGTCCTGTATTATTATCAGAACAAGCAGATATAGCGGAATATTTTGTAGATATCAGCATCCATATAGATTGTGATTATGGTTTTCGAGTAATTGAACTAGCAATGATTGATATGTCTGGCGGAAAGTGTTTGCATACACTGTATAAGACAAGCAGAGCATGGCATGCATCAAAAATGCCGCATTTACAATGTTCTTCTGTGAGTCATTACTTGAAAAATCCTTCATTATTTCCATGTCGGGAAGAAATATTTATGGCACGCGATATATTCACGATATTATCTCAAAAACCGAGAACTCGCATATATATTTTAACGGTATATGCTAAACTTACACTAATGGAAATTAACGAAAAGTCTGAATTGTTGCGTGATTTAGACTATGAAATCGTTAATATGGATCAAGTCTTTCGACTACATAGTATTGAGAATCTGCATGAAGAGTATTTTGGTATAAGCAATTTGATAACCTGTAAACATCATAATGAGAATGATAGTTTTCATTGTGCAGCGAAAAACGTTATGGTGATGAAGGCCTGGTACGATCATGTTATCCATCCGCTGAAGCTTATGAATAATCTCAATATAAATAGTTTAAGTCAGTTGTTCATTACAGCCACCAAAGAAATGATAATTACATTATTTCCAAGTTGTGTTGGAGACATTTATGCATTTCTACCCGATAGATTAAAACAGGATGATACGATAAAATCACTTCTACCATGTTACGAGCATGAGCATGATGAAGAATATTATATCGATGATGATACACTGCGACGGAGTACTCGAAATTGTATGAAAGTAAAAGATTGTATCGATTGTCAATGTAAAATTCGCACGGATTAACTATTCATTATTTCGATCGTTTATCAATTTTGTGTATATTTGTATATATTTTTGTATATTAATGTATATATTTTTTTCCCTAATCGACAGTCCGTTCGTTTTTTGTGTTTTGTTAATCATTTTGTAAATATATTTTTATACATATTTAAATTTTGTTTGTATATATTTGCATATATTTTTTCTTTTTCCTTCAATATCCCTCCATATCTTTCATTCTATTGTATATATTTTTTTCCTAATTAATTTTAATCTTTTTTCGCTCCTTTTCAATTCCGTTTATTTAACTATTTAACTATTTCTCTATTTCTCTTTCCTCCTCTTAACTTAAAGTACTGGTAATGATGAATATTACAAAAATCTGAACCAGTTGTATAAAGTGTATGTGTAATTATTGTCTAATTTTCGAATATAATCCCCCATAATTTGTTCATATCTTTTTAGACTAAAACATTATATTTTTTATTCTTTCTTTATCGAATCTAACTGTTCAACTTTTTCATGTACAACACGTACATCAAGTATTTTCCACAGCTGTGTGAGTTTTCATTAATTTGTAAGACACAACCTAAGAATCGGAGAGTTCTCTCTAATTGTTTAAAATCTTTCATAATCACATTTTTTTTATTTCACATATATTTTTTGAGGTATATACGGGATCGTCTATGAGGTGTGTTGATCAATAGAGCAACAGGTAGAAAACCTACTAGCTTACGAGACACAGCATGTTTATAGAAAAAACGTGCCAGCATGAGCAGATCAGAGTTGCAGTGTGCGAGTGAGAGACTGTATGCATGTATGTGTGCGAGAGCAACAGCTTGATTATAAAAAACGTCGAAGATACATACATCTATCTGTGAACAATTATCACATCAAACATAAAAAGGCTGACTAAAAGATTATTATTTTCTTTTTTCATTCATTCTCGCCACTATTACCACTCGCGCCCCACTGTCAAGACCTCTGAACATACATTACTAACCTCACCGACACTATAATATTTTTTCTCTGTGTTATTAAATTAACCCAAGTATATTTTTATTCATTTGTTACACAAACTTTTGTTCAAATCTTTCGTAATATGTCGTGCACACATTTATAGCCCGCAGACACTACTCACTTCATTACCACGAATACATCTCTCTCATTGTTACTTATCATAACATAGTTTTTCCTGAAATTGTAGAAAAATTCTCTTCGCTCCATTCTTCCAAGGTGATTTATTTCCAAATTTCAAATCATGCATAATTATTTTAAAATAAAATTAAGTATATTTTATCATTTCCAAAAAATCAATCATCTCTGTACAAGGCATTAACTCATTTTCACATCAAACATATTACTTTTTTTTTAATCTATCGTACATATTATTTTTTATCATTTAAATTTTTTTTCTCAATTCACAAACAGCTAACCTATAGAAAACATATTGTTGTAAACATACATGACGAAGTCACTCCTCATAATTACATCATGAATTATTTTTTTCTTCATCTTTTTTTACCATCATGACAAAGCAATAAAATCACGGCATTTATGAATGTGTACACCATACGCTTCCAATAACCTATCATACATTTTTTTTAATTAGTCCAAGCATACTATTTTTTCAATAACAAAGTCGGTCATACATACTTTTTTCCTCTATATAATCACTAATCTTTGAAAACACTTCGTTTGTTTCACTCATACCATAGCATTCACTCCTTTTCCCTCATGCTAACAAACTTCAAAATTTAATAATATAACACGAAATTATTCTAAATACATGTTCATGCTATTAAAATTAATATATCAATTAATCTATATATTCCTTTTTGTACATTTCTGAAAAAAATCCTACAACATGTTTTAAAATTAATCGAAGTATACTATTTTATTACCTAAAATCAATTATTCTCCCATACAGTTTTTTCCAATCATACATAATTTTTGTTTCCCATATTGTCATTATTGCAGTCATACAAAACAACAACATATTTTTAATCATAATGAATCCTTCATCCTGTTCCGTTCATGCTATATACCATTATCATTCAATTCAATGTTATGAAATTAGACTAAATATACATTCATGCTAGCAAAGTTATTATCTCACCCTTTGCATTGTTCCAAAATGATTTATTTTACATTTTTTTCTTTAAATTTCCCTCATACTATTATTTTTGAAATGCAGGATGATGACTATGATTAGAATTCATGATTATGAAGAGAGAGACGCATGCTGAAATTTTATTGTCATTATATGCGAGATGATGTGTGATTGTGGGTGAGTATGCATGTATGCATGTAAAATATATGAGTGTGTTAGTAGAAAACAACCGTTCAAGCGTGAACACAGGTCCAGATATAGTTATAGAATGAGAGAGATAAAAATATATATTTTGTTATGTTTGATATGTGTATGATAAAGAGGTTAACAAAAAATAATCACATTACCCTCACAACTTAGACATTGAGTTATACCTTTGTAATATTTTAGATGTAAAAGCAGAGGCATTGTCATGTAGTAAACGTTTTCATCACTTTTTACTAATTATAAGCAATTTTCCAACATTTCTCTTTGTTTTCCTACATTTTAATACCTTTACACCATTTTAGTCAATTTTTTGCTATTTAATGCCATTTTTCCAGTGTTTTTACCACCTTTCTCACAATTTTCATCATTCTTTCATCATCTTTGTTAGGTTTTTTTCTTACAACTCTTTACCATTTCGACCGTCGTTAGTGATATCCATCATTATTTATGCTTTCATTCCTTCTGCTTAATCTATGCACACATACAGCTTAGCAATCGCCGCAGCCGTTGAACATTGTAGGACTGCAATCGTGATCTCCATTTGATTATTGGGATTTAAAAGTCACATCTTTGAATGCTTGATCTAATGCATCAACATGATCTTTGTATTCGCCCACCCGCTGCTGGAGGTTCCACCTAATATCTTCAACAGACTAGCATACAGTCGTTTAATAAGAGAATCCGTAAGACCCAAGACATTTACTTAACGTTTTCCCAACACATTCACAGACCTACCCTGTACACTAAGGAAATCTTTAAACATCTCTGTAACTATTCCTTTTAAGCTAGTGGGAGCAAGGAATTCCTATAAACGTTTGTCAATCAGCACTTCATCGTTCATCGCCCTGGATTCACTCGCCGTTGCACAGACATGTAATAAACATTTTCTTCTTTTACAATTTTCTTATGCTTTAACACTATTACATCATTTTCCTCATTTCTAACTAATTGTAACCAGTTTTCCACTATTTCTTAGCATGTTCTTCTGTTTTAGGATCTTTTTGTGCTATTTTTTCATCAATTTATGTTATTTCACATAGTTTTTCTGGTGCTTTTAGTGCCTTTCACACAATTTTACTAATTATTTTCCATTATTTCTTAACATGTTCTTATGTTTTAGGGTCTTTTTGCGCTATTTTTTTAACAATTTATGCTATTTCTCATTTTCTTGCGTTTTAGTATCTTTCACAAAATTTTACTAAATTTTTCATAATCTTTGTCAGTTTTTTCATTTATCTCAAACATTATATGTCTGGATGTGTCGAATATACATCCTTTTAACTATATTTTATAATTTGATACGATTATAAATAATAATGAAAGATTTAATTCAATATTGTTTACAATTTATTCAATAATTTTTATGACATTCATCATAACCAATAAAAATAATCGTTTGCTTTAATGCTTCAATGTTAAATTACACATTCATAAATGCCGTGATTCTATTGCTTTGTCATGATGGTAAAAAAAGATGAAGAAAAAAATAATTCATGATGTAATTATGAGGAGTGACTTCGTCATGTATGTTTACAACAATATGTTTTCTATAGGTTAGCTGTTTGTGAATTGAGAAAAAAAATTTAAATGATAAAAAATAATATGTACGATAGATTAAAAAAAAAGTAATATGTTTGATGTGAAAATGAGTTAATGCCTTGTACAGAGATGATTGATTTTTTGGAAATGATAAAATATACTTAATTTTATTTTAAAATAATTATGCATGATTTGAAATTTGGAAATAAATCACCTTGGAAGAATGGAGCGAAGAGAATTTTTCTACAATTTCAGGAAAAACTATGTTATGATAAGTAACAATGAGAGAGATGTATTCGTGGTAATGAAGTGAGTAGTGTCTGCGGGCTATAAATGTGTGCACGACATATTACGAAAGATTTGAACAAAAGTTTGTGTAACAAATGAATAAAAATATACTTGGGTTAATTTAATAACACAGAGAAAAAATATTATAGTGTCGGTGAGGTTAGTAATGTATGTTCAGAGGTCTTGACAGTGGGGCGCGAGTGGTAATAGTGGCGAGAATGAATGAAAAAAGAAAATAATAATCTTTTAGTCAGCCTTTTTATGTTTGATGTGATAATTGTTCACAGATAGATGTATGTATCTTCGACGTTTTTTATAATCAAGCTGTTGCTCTCGCACACATACATGCATACAGTCTCTCACTCGCACACTGCAACTCTGATCTGCTCATGCTGGCACGTTTTTTCTATAAACATGCTGTGTCTCGTAAGCTAGTAGGTTTTCTACCTGTTGCTCTATTGATCAACACACCTCATAGACGATCCCGTATATACCTCAAAAAATATATGTGAAATAAAAAAAATGTGATTATGAAAGATTTTAAACAATTAGAGAGAACTCTCCGATTCTTAGGTTGTGTCTTACAAATTAATGAAAACTCACACAGCTGTGGAAAATACTTGATGTACGTGTTGTACATGAAAAAGTTGAACAGTTAGATTCGATAAAGAAAGAATAAAAAATATAATGTTTTAGTCTAAAAAGATATGAACAAATTATGGGGGATTATATTCGAAAATTAGACAATAATTACACATACACTTTATACAACTGGTTCAGATTTTTGTAATATTCATCATTACCAGTACTTTAAGTTAAGAGGAGGAAAGAGAAATAGAGAAATAGTTAAATAGTTAAATAAACGGAATTGAAAAGGAGCGAAAAAAGATTAAAATTAATTAGGAAAAAAATATATACAATAGAATGAAAGATATGGAGGGATATTGAAGGAAAAAGAAAAAATATATGCAAATATATACAAACAAAATTTAAATATGTATAAAAATATATTTACAAAATGATTAACAAAACACAAAAAACGAACGGACTGTCGATTAGGGAAAAAAATATATACATTAATATACAAAAATATATACAAATATACACAAAATTGATAAACGATCGAAATAATGAATAGTTAATCCGTGCGAATTTTACATTGACAATCGATACAATCTTTTACTTTCATACAATTTCGAGTACTCCGTCGCAGTGTATCATCATCGATATAATATTCTTCATCATGCTCATGCTCGTAACATGGTAGAAGTGATTTTATCGTATCATCCTGTTTTAATCTATCGGGTAGAAATGCATAAATGTCTCCAACACAACTTGGAAATAATGTAATTATCATTTCTTTGGTGGCTGTAATGAACAACTGACTTAAACCATTTATATTGAGATTATTCATAAGCTTCAGCGGATGGATAACATGATCGTACCAGGCCTTCATCACCATAACGTTTTTCGCTGCACAATGAAAACTATCATTCTCATTATGATGTTTACAGGTTATCAAATTGCTTATACCAAAATACTCTTCATGCAGATTCTCAATACTATGTAGTCGAAAGACTTGATCCATATTAACGATTTCATAGTCTAAATCACGCAACAATTCAGACTTTTCGTTAATTTCCATTAGTGTAAGTTTAGCATATACCGTTAAAATATATATGCGAGTTCTCGGTTTTTGAGATAATATCGTGAATATATCGCGTGCCATAAATATTTCTTCCCGACATGGAAATAATGAAGGATTTTTCAAGTAATGACTCACAGAAGAACATTGTAAATGCGGCATTTTTGATGCATGCCATGCTCTGCTTGTCTTATACAGTGTATGCAAACACTTTCCGCCAGACATATCAATCATTGCTAGTTCAATTACTCGAAAACCATAATCACAATCTATATGGATGCTGATATCTACAAAATATTCCGCTATATCTGCTTGTTCTGATAATAATACAGGACCAATGCTATTATGTACAGAAGATTTTGATCCTTCTGCTGTATAACCATCATCTGATTGCTGTGATGGAGGTGATGAAGTTGTATGCGGGACACTATCACTCGAAAATGAATTCTGAATAAATTCGTCGACTTTAATCAATCGAATCGGTATTGTTATTCATGTTTGAATAATATTTTTAACTTTTTACTAAAAAATATAGAAAATGATTACTTTTAACGTTCTTGAGACTTTTTTAATAACACGTGAAGAACACAGTTTTCAACAAATTCTACACGTTCAACATAGCACTAATACTGACTGCCTGAACAGATCCTTTCGAGATTCTAGCTCGTTGCAAGTCTTTGAAGAGGGCGGGTTGTACCAGAAAAACCACATTCCTTTGGTGATAGTTGGTTACATATGCAGATGAACGAAGTTGAGAGGTGTTCTTTGGGTTATGGGTGTTTGTGTGTAGGTGTGTACATATGAACCGGTTTTCTACAAAAGATACGACAGGGAAGATCTGGGCAGACTCGATGACCTTGACACATGATCGAAATCAACGGCATAGCAACATTCATGCATGGAAATAAGCAGAGTACCTTTACATTATGAGCATATGCGGACATATTGGGGGAAAAATATAATATGAAAGATATTGAAAAAAAAATAAAATATTTAGAGTTTGAAAAAAATGAAATAATCTTAAACTAACAGACTCGAAAAAAAAATTATTATGAATGATGTGAAAATCATTGTTAGCCGATGGGTGCGTGGGAATGGTTGGTGTGGTTTCACTGTAGTTTCAGGGGGGGATGTACTCATGAAAAATAATAGGAAAGAATTGAAATTTGTATAGGGTGGATAGGGGAGAGGGAAATTATGAAACCGCGTTAAATAAAAATATACTCGAATTAATTTTTGAATACTTACATTTGGAAAAAGTCTTTAGAGGGGAAAAAATATATTTTAGACTAATTCCAAAATACATAGACATGAAAAATTAATATGAACAATATGAGAAATACCGGCAGAAAATGTGTGCGCAGTCATACTAGTGAAGATATCAATGGATTTATTTTTAGAACCTGAGAAAAAATAAAATAAGAAAATTATCAACGATCGGAGGAAATAATTGGAAGCGAAAAAAAATATTAATTAGGCTGATTCTATAATATTAGACTTGAGAAAAGTTATTATGAACGATCAGAGAACTACCTGTAGCAGATGAGTGCGAGGGAACATTCTGTGCGAGTGAGAGAGTGGCTAATACATTGTCAGATTAATTTTTAGAATCGGAGAAACAAAAAAAAAATATAAAAATTATGAACATTCGGGAGAAATAAACAGAAGCGTAAAAGAAAAAATATGCTTAGGCTAACTCTATAATATTTTGACTCGAAAATAAAATATGTACGAAGTGGTGGTGTGTATGTGTGTGTGTGTGGGAGTGATATCGCGGCGTTTATTTCGGTGGCGACTGGAGCGTGTATGGAATAGTACAGTGTACCTTTGTAGAGGTTAACTCAATGCTTGATATGTGTGCAGGAATGGACGGTGTGCTTTTGCAACGAACGGAGAATACGGAAAAATAAAAAAATAAAAATCAACGGATTGAATATAAGGTCGGAAGCGGAAAAAGACGAAAAATATATATCAGGTGGCGGTATGTATGTGTGCGTATGTGACCGTGTAGCGATCGTGAACAGGTTTCTATCGATGGCGTATGAGAGTGTGCATAGATGATCGGCTGGTTAATTTCAAAACGAACGACTGGAATTCACCTCACCTGGTGACAGTTTCAACTAGTTGCTGGAACATTTAAATATTTCCATTACAGCCGCGGTCGCGCTTACATAATACATCTCGTAGCAGTACACTCGCCCGCTCTCATTCGACTGATGTAACGTTCAAATATTTTCTTTAAAAATAAAAATTAAAAAAAAAAAATGCCGGAACGGAGCGCGTCTCGGGAAAATTCCTTTAAAATTTGGGTTCTAAGTGTTGAGATTCATACGTTTTTATCACTCCGGCAAAATTTTACCCCTCCCAACCTCGAAAAATTAAAATTAAAAAGTATGCTACATATATTACACGCAAAGGCAATACACATGATAGTAGAGGGCGCGATGTGTGGGAATGGGTGTGCACTTTCACTGTGGTTAACATTATGATGGATATATGCGCGGGAACGGCGTGTGTGTTTCCACATTTACCTGTACAAACGGGGAATCGCGAAAATGAAAAAATATACTTAGGCTAATTTTAGAATTTTTTGTACTTAGGCTTCGAAATATTTTAAAAAAAAAAAAAAAGATCGCGGTATCGGGAACGGACGACGCGTGCGCGGGAATGGTACGAATACTTTCGCGGCGGCTAACGCTATGTTGGATATATGCGCGGGATCGTGGGAAGGGCGAGCGGAGACTTGGGTTAAATACAGGGTTTTAAATAGTATTCTTGGGTTAAATAGGGAATTTTCATACTTAGGCCTTGAATTTTGAAAAATCGCAGTAGTGCAGTGGGCAGGAGGGGTGAGCGGGGACTTTGGTTAGTTTCGGGCTTTAAATAATATACTTGGGTTAATTTTATATTACATATACTTAGACTTTGAATTAATTAAAAAGATCGCAGTAACGCTGTAGACAGGAGGGGTGGGCGGGGACTTGGGTTAGTTTCAGACGTTAAATAATATACTTGGGTTAATATTTAATCGGTTCGAACTATCAGAAATGTTCGGAACCTGTACGGAGGAATTTGGGGGAAATTTGCAAAAAATTTGCATAAAATTGGGGGAAACTTGGGTGAATTTTTGCCTCCGAATCAAATACTTAGGTTACTTTTTGCCCTCTGCACGCGGTTTGGGGTTGTGACGTCAGACCCGCCAGAATGCCTGTTTATTGACTACTGAGAAGACCGTGACTTTTGGACTGATCTCTATCCATCCTTTTTCTCCAATCCTGTCTTCTTTTACCTTGTCTTACAGCATTCCCCGTCTTCTTCTCCTTAGTTTAATAATTTTTCCAGCATCAGCCGTTCTATCACTTCTTCCATAGTCTGCTTTCATTTTAATCATAGTTTGCTGCCGGCTTCTCGTTTACGCTTAGCTCTTGTTCAATCTCCTTTGTGTCCCTTCTACCTTAAATGTTACCTGTGACGCAAACCACGTACTATTCGAATGTTCATTTCCACAGAACGCGCGATCTTTTATTACAATTTTCTTAGCCTTGGCGTCCCTACTCCTTACAGTGCCTCTATATTCCCGCTTTTCCATTTCCTTCTGTTGTTCCTTTTTTTAGGCGCCTTCATTTCTTCCGTCTCTAATCGTTTCTTGATATAACCCGTCGCTCCATATGTATTTCTATTCTTCTAATCTTATGTGTTGGGTGAAAGTCCTGTGCTGACGTGCGCATAAAAAAAAAAAAAAAATACCAAGAAGCAACCAATGAAAAACGGAAACAAGAGGATAGAGTACGACTGAAGAACCTAGACGAATAATGGAGACAACAACAGAGCGACAAAGTAAGGTAAACAAAGAGAACCATGGACTGGCAGAAAGACTGGGTTTTGTAACCACATATATTTTTTTCTTTTTTTTTCTTGTTTGGGTTTTTCCCTGGTCTTGTGTAACGGCATATAATCCCCTGTTATGTATTAATAAGAAGTTTTATAAATGAACGCATAGCAACGGAAAAAGACAAAAAACTGAAGAATTGAGAAGTCTGTAAACGATATAATAGTACACATATCAAAGACTTGTCCACGGTCTTGATCGATGAAGTCGTGCGTTCTCGCGTTTATTTCATCACTTATTTTGTGCATGTGTTAGTTTTTATTTTATATTTTTATCCGTTCATTCTTAAAAACTACCTGCTATCAAATTCGGGTATTGCTTAAATCATTTTTTTTTTTTTTTTCGTGCGTTTAAGTGTTATCTTTGCACATTACAAGTTTTATGTTTTGTGTAGATAAGCAATCATAAACAAGTTCACTTTAGTTCGCTTTATAAAATATTGACCGAACCAGTTATTGACGTGTAAGTAAAATAATAATTTAATACAATTGTCGCGTATTTTTGTATTGTCCAGATTATGGCCAATACTAATGATCACGTCGTACTTACTGCAGACGATATTGATAAAGTTTCACCCGTACAATTATTCTCAAATGTTCCTCAAACTACTTCTTTTCCAAAAAGGACGCAAGGAATTGTTTTATCCGCAATTGGTGATGTCCCATTAAAACATTATATTTTGGTAGTTGGCTCTAAGATTGGACCACAACACATCTGTTACACTTCAAAAATGTCCCATAATCGAATTGGTTTATTCCTCGCTACAGAAGAAATGGTTGACCAGTTCTTATCTGTAACACGAATTTCCTAATGCATGACGTAAAGCAATAGTCATCCCTTTCCTCAAACCAAATAAAAATCCGATACTAACTGACAGTTACAGACCAATATCGCTGACTTCAGTTTTATGCAAGCTTCTAGAAAAAATCATTAACGGCAGAGTAATGTGGACTTTCGAGGAAGAGAGCCTGCTCACCAATACTCAATGTGGCTTTCGCAATTCCAGATCAAAGTTAGATCAAGTTCTCTCTTTATACAAAATTCAGCATTGGAGAGCTTTGCTAAAAAGCAACACCTTCTTGCTGTTTTTTTCGACTGCAAAAAATCTTTTGACACTACTTGGAAGCACAACATTTTAGTAACCCTGCTTGACTGGAAAATCAAAGGAAATATGGCCCACTTTGTTGCTGCTTTTTTATCAAACCGCCAATTCCAAGTTCGTATGGTCACAGCCTTATCAAATTCTTACGAACTAATTAATGGAGTCCCACAAAGCTCTGTAATCAGCCCAACCCTATTCAATATCGCAATAAATTACATTGTAACAGCAGTTCACCCTCCAGTAAGACCGGCACTCTTTCCGAACAATTTCACAATCCTTCTCAACTGTACCAACCTCCAAATTGGGCAAGAAATATCACAAAATACTGTAAACACAATTCATTGTTGGTTGCTCAAAAACGGATTTCAATTCTCACCTTCAGAAACTACTGCTGTGCACTTCTGTAAAACTCATCACTGTCAACACCAAATCTCTGTACACATAAATAACAATCCAATAATCTCAAGTAAATCAATCAAATATCTTGGTATGATATTTGACGAAACTATCACTTGGGAACCCCATATACAATAGCTGAAACAAATTTGAACCAACAAATTAAACCTCATGAAGAAGTTACCTCATACGACTTATGGCGCAGATAGATTATCACTCCTACATATCTACAGAGCTATCATCAGAGCAAAATTAGACTACGGAGCAGCAATCTATGGCACAACACGACCCAGTATCACAAATTCACTGCACGCTCTCCACCACAATGCAATACGAATTGCCACTTTTCGAACAAGCCCAACAATCAGCCTCTTATGTGATGCAGAAGAATGGCCGCTAAACCGTAGGAGGCAATATTTAGCTATAACCACATTAGTGCACTTAAAAATTGGAAAAAAACTTGCCAGTTAAAGCGCATACTGTCATACCAGTAGCTGCTCCACATGCTAATTAAGTCTTCCGTATCTTTACCCAAAACATCCTTGAATCCTTAAATCTTACTCAACCGCCATCATTCTCCAGCAGCCTCTCTCTTAACTCCCCCTGGATAGAAAAAGCTGTTACCGGTACTCCACGAACGAGTACAGTAAGTCCCATAAATATTCGTACACTGACGAGAAAAATGGAAAAGCGTCTGTAAAACAACGGAAAACAACTTTAATGACGAAAAATACATTGAACTGATAGGTATGACTCTTCCTGTGTAACATAATGAAAGACAAAAAGTAAAAAAAAAGTCATACATCATACTTGAAAATGGAAAAAAAAGGAAGAAGTTGAATAGAGCACGTCACAAAAATATTCGTACAACACCAAAAAAATGTTCTCAATATTTCGTTTGAAGACCTCGAGCCTTAGCCACTGCTTTCAACCGATGTGGCATGGACGACATCAATTTTTAGCAATATTCCACGGGAATTTTCTTCTATTCGGTTAAGAGACGTTCTTTCAATGTTCTGAATTGGTGATTCACGAAGTTTCTTGTCAAGGTAATCCCACACATGTTCGATGGGGTTACAGTCTGGGGACTGATAAGGGTAGGCATCACATGGGGGCAATTATAAAGCATCCATTCACGGGTATAAAGTGCGGTATGCTTTTTGGATCGTTATCCTGGTAAAAATAAAATGAGTTCGCAATTCGAAATTTTTCGGCACTTGGGCGTAAATTATTACGTAAAATGTCCACATACATTTACTTATTCATCCGGCCATCAATAAAAACGAGTGAACCTACCCCATATGATGAGAAATAGCCCCAAACCATTACTCCTCAGCCTCCATGTTTCGCAGTTGCTATAAGGTTCTTCGGATTTAATTCCATCTTCAATTTGCCCCATATTTTCTGTCGTCCACCTCCACCAAAAAAGTTAAATTTAGACTCATCGCTGAAATAACGTTTTTCCAGAAACTGTCGGGGACTGTCTGATACTTCATCACAAACTGATACCGCTTTTTCTTATTCTGTTCACTTATGAACGGTTTCCTTCTGACGGTTCTCCCATGATACCCATATTTCCTTAACGATCTACGAATCGTTTCGGTAGAAATTGTTTTATTCCACATAATTTACTTCTGTCGCGAGTTTTGGAGCACTCCATTGTCGATTTCAACCAACCTTACCGACGATATACCGTTCGTGACGCACGGAAAGCTTCCTTGGTTTGCCCTTTTTGTCGAATTGACTCATTGCGATTCTCATGTACATATCGATGGATAATGTATTGGCAAGTACTGCGAGGTAGTTCAAGTAGCTGAGCTATTGCATTTAATGATTTATCTTTTGTATAATGATGAATGGCCAGTTTTCGCATCTCCAAAGACGAATTTCGACACTTTCGCGGCATTTTTACTCTCACTTGATGCACTGCACTCGTACTCGCACACGGTATGTTCGCTTGTCGTAAAATTACACTTCTGCACGTAAACACACACGTGAGGAGGTGCCAGAGTCAGAATTGGACATACCAAAGTTACACACGCCTACCTTCTTGAAAAAACACAACCACCGGAGTATGAAGAATGCGGATGCCGTCTGCCTGTTGAACATCTCCTACTCACTTGTCGTAAGTACATACAATGTAAATAAACCCTATCATGACCTTGCCGAAATGCTAGCAGATGAAGAGGATTGTAGCCAACAAGTATGTAGGATTTTACAGAATATGAACATTTAAATAATTTAATATAAATATAATAATGTAACTTATGTATCTGTAAAATAATATAGTTCCTAATTCTAGCGCGCTTTAGCGCATACGTTAGTACACGCGCGCTTTACAAATAAATAAATTAATTAATCAATTAAAGAAGCCGAAAATTGTTATCAACCTGAACATCGCTAAAGGCTTCGATGCTTTATCCTGCTTGTCATCAATTTTTGATACATCCTATATCATTAAGTATTTCTTTCAATTCGTTTTTATTTTTTATTATTATTATTTTTGGACTCGCCAACTATGGACATTAACCCAGCGCAAGAAGTTCTATGTCTAGCATCTAAGCAACTGCGCTACAGTAACCGGCTATATCGTTATGCTATCGATCGCGTTTTAAACTAATTTTAAATTATAATTGTAAACTTGCTGATTATAAATCAATGAACTGCATTAAACGTAAGCAAGCTTTATTTACTTGGTTTGGAATACAACGAACAACAATATCCATCTGTCATTCTCTATAGATTGTATATAGCTACAATAAGTAAATTTACGCTATATGAACCAATTTTTACACAAAAAGAGAAAGTGACAGTTACCGTTGCTACTTAACTACGGTAGAAATCAACATTTATAAGAAAGAGTTGGACATAAATAAGGAATCAAACTGTTAAAACGCTTAAAAAAATCCGTAACCAACGGAAATTAATTCGAATTAAACAATAAAACCATTAAGAATAATTTAGTCTGTTAATAGATGTTGAAAATTGCAAAAAAACAAAAAGCCAAATACAAATAGGAATTTGATATTTTAACGTTTTCCATACACATGCAAGTTGTAACAAATTTCGCAATTAATTATAATAAAGTATCATCATTACCACAGAAGCACTTCGAATTTTGCTAGCAGTATGAAAACTTTTATTAAAGAGTTCGCAGATAAATCTTTTTAGTTTAAGTGGTTCTCCAAATGGCTAGTTTCTCTCAGTTTTACTAAAACTAATTTAAGATTTGTTTCTGATGGTCCAAATAATTGTGAGATACAATCAGAAATGAATGTGAAACGTTAAAGAACCAAAAATCTAATCCACGTATAATAAACTATTTGAAATCTAAGAATACATCGTCCACAGTTAAATGGGTTTTGCAAAAATGTTATAGATAATTTTTGGAAAGATTCAGAGTTTCTACAATTATCGCACTGAATGCCAATAAAATTAATATACCGAAAAAAAATGCAAGCAATTTCAGAAGAGAAAGGATGAAAAATATTTCATATTACATTACCGAAAATTAGCAACTGTGTGTATCGTTGCAGATAAATCGTTAATGCAAAGCACTTTTTCAATCTATTCTCATGTTCAGACAATAACACTTCAGTAACCGTAAATCAGATAATCTAAATAATCGTTTCATTTGGATTTTTTAGTTTTTAAATCAGGAACTCTCTACAATGAAGTAACAGCCTCGAAATAAAGCGAGTCCTACGCTTCTGACAAGGCGTCGGTGATTGTGAAGTTAAGGTTCATAATGGACTAAGCCAACTGACACTAACCAGAGTAATATGGTTAGTTTTTTCCTTCCGTCCACCATTCGTTCTTCATATGTCTCTGTTAGATCTCCTAATTTAAATTAAGTAAATCTGACAGTGATTTCTAGAACGAAACAAAATATTGAACTTATGACCTATAATTTACATAAGTATAATTACCAAATATACAGCTGCATGTGACCAGAGACAACCTTTATATCTATCACTGGCGACATGCTTCAATTAAAATTGTTTACACTTTATTATATTCACTTTCAACAACATTTGGGAAACTGGCTACAGTTGATGCACGCATACAGTTACCGACCTGATTCTTTAATCGTTTGTACGGTAGAATTGTAAAAGACTTTATACTAGATTACACAAATTTATTCTGCAATGAAGATCTCGCAAAACGTCATCAATTTTTCACAAAGATCACTTATTGGTGGTGTTCTTTAAATATTCAGAATCCGTTTAAGAAGGCATTTTAAAATAATTCTAAAGGCATTTCGTAAGTTCGAGAATATTAGTCGTTATCATAAATATATCTATAACTTCTTGTTTCTCCCTTTTAGTTCCGTGTTTAGAGCCTTTGTCGATATTTCTCATTTCTGTTAGAATGCTTCAAACCTTTAACATATATCAACGAATTTACCTGCAATCCACTGATTATTTCACCAAAGACCCATCGTTTATTTCTTCCTTTCTCTTACTTTGCGAACCACCAAACTTCCAAGTTTTGATTTTACTTCACATAATATCATATACAAGATTACAGTACTGTAAACGAGAATTGTTGCTGAAGGTAGGAAATTTTACCTCCTTCTCACAGCATAAATAAAGAAAACAGCGCCTATAGTATTGTTTAAAAAATAAGTGGTAAAATTGAAAAGCGCAAACTTACTTGAAAAATTTTACAGTTAATTAAACGTATTGAATTTTATTCAACTAAATTTCAATTTTTGTAATACAGTACAATATATGTACAATACAATAAACACTAGTATCGATTGTGTCAATAATCTTATAACAGAATAAACACGTGTGAACATACCGTGAAATCAATTTAGTTTTTATTATTATCTTTTTGTTGTTTGTTTGTTTTCTCTTTGTTTTTGCATAGCGTTAAATATTAAACCTGCGACCACTAATCAAGTTTTTAAGCTACTAGGCTAATGCGTCGGCTATTAAATTATCGCAATTCACATATCTAATTTGCATTTTTTCCATACGTATTTTAACGCTGAAAAATGTAAAAAGCAGATATTTGTAGGCAATTAACCTGAGAGGTTTGTTAAAAGTTGTTACATTTAGATTTTTAAATTGAAATATATATATTCAGATTCAAAAGCAAACAAAATTCAATACAAAATAAATGGAAATAACGCCAATTTCCCGAGTTCTGCTGATAACAGATATTCAAATTGCTTTTAGTTTTCATGAAAGGTTTGAAAATTATAAAAAAACATCATTTTTTTTACTCTAGTAGTAGATCTTGGACGATAAATTATGTCTCATCTTCGTTAACAAAAAAAGTATTTTACAGAAACATTCGTAAAATAATAAAGAACTTAATATTAATATAAACGCATAATAACGAAAATAATGGCGAATGATAGTTATTTACAAACGCCGGAAAATATAAATTATTTTAGTAATACCTTCTCATTTAATCAAAAGACTCGCATCTCGTTTTAGGTCGGCAACTTCGGAATATTCACTTGCCCAGTTTTAAGTGGAATGAGAATTATTTCTGCGTTCGCTGTCAATACTTTTTTATAACAGTAATGTATTGCGAAATTCCTACGCATATAATTTACGTTTCGAGAGTTATTTTCTAAATGTTGTAAACATGATAAATTCCTGTAAACTATCAAAAAGGAGACCATTTAAAAGAAGCGTTATCAGCGTTCAAATTCTAATAACCCTGAGGATAATTTTCAACCATAAATTTATATGAATTACTTTTTATTTTCATTCTTATTGTTATCATTACTACTATTATTAATTATCTGTTATTAGTTTACAAATATTTAAAGAGTTATGCGTATATATATATATATATATATATATATATATATATATATATATATATATATATCTTTGTACATTTATAGCTTCAAACATTTTCGTTAATAGATCCTAAATTACATAACGCGAATGAATAAAGCTACGGACTTACGTAGTCGATTGTAAACAGATAAAACGAAAACAAGTTCAGTCAAGCAATTATTTATGATGAATAACGATCACTGTGGAAGTTTTAAACATTTAATGAATAACTGAGATTGTTTCATTTTCTATTATAATCGATTTTAACGTTCTTTCGCGTAATCTCGATTTCTATTATTATCTGTTTTTGTGTACTAGATCTAATTGCAGTTTAGGTAATTTCGAATTATATTTCTCTCCGTTGCTGCGGTTGTATTTAATCTTTCGTATAAGTTACATTTCTTTTTTTATTTTCTAGGAGAATAGAAAGGTCACCACCTCATTTGGATGAAGATAGGGCTTTCAGGAGATTGAGTCTTTCGAGTGAGGAATTGTAGAGATAGTTAATGTGTTCATGGAAAGTGAGTCGGCGGCGTTGAGAGTAACACCAAGATAGCAGAAGGAGCTGACGAGCAGAATCGGAATGTTAGATGAAATAATACTTACCAAAGCTTGATTTCTGGGACGGAGGGAAAACATCCTGGAGGAAGACTTTAAAGGAGTGAGAGATAGGGGAATTGAGGAGAGGGAGATACTAAGGATAGATAAAGAGTTATTGATCTATTCGTTGGCGGCGGCCACATAACTAAAACTGGAGTAGATAAGAATATCATCTGCGAAAATGTGGAAGGAGGAAATCATAGGGAAAGAAGCAATATTAAGAAGATCTATTGCAAAGTGTGGGGCTAAGACAAGATCCCTGAGGGAGTCCACGATAGATGCATTTAGAAATTAACCTAAAGGATATGGACTCCTCCAACAAACGGAAGCCCGGAAGTCCAGTGTCACCAAAAGCAGACCTAGCGGCTAAGGAGCTTAGGCTCTCGCAGGCCGACCTTCGTTCATCTAATAATTCCGAATTTATAAGTAAATTTCAGTATAAAAAATATTGATCAAAATAATTCAAATGTTACTAAAACTGTACATAACACTGCCTAGTGTAACTAATAATAGCAACAAGAACGACTGCAGTAGCAATAGCAATTATAACAATGCTAATATCACCACTGACAACAATGATGACTATTTGAAACGAAATAGTGCTACAGCAAACACCACTAGTTCAACCGAACGAGACACCGATCTTTTCCCTGCTAATCTCAATGGTTCCGTTCAGATTACAATCTTTTTCGGATAAAAATATCGGCAGTCTTCATCCGTTTGCTACTGCGAAATTCCTATTCAGCAAAACCGCAACGATTAGGGAAATTGTGCAAGCCGGTAGGAATAGGCTCCGATTATTTTTTAATGACATTTTCTCGGCAAAGGAATTTCTATTAGATAGTAACTTCTTAGAACAGCATAAACTTAAAGCCTTCTTAACGAGCTCCCTTTTACTTTCGTTTGACATTGTAAGGGATATTCTGACAGAGTCTCGAAAGAAGAACTTTGCAAAGATATATAACATCGTTAGTCCTAGTTGTATCTATTCGACGTCTTAAAAAGCGACAAGGCGAAGAGCGTCGACCTATTCCCTTAGTCGAGATTAAATTTCTTTCGCACAAAATTCTCGAGTTTGTCCATTTCTTTCAGCTCCGATGTCCAGTGGAACTTAGTGTAAAACCTCCTATTCATTGTCGGGCCTGCTTCCGTTTTGGTCACACGGAAAAAATGTGTCGCAGTAAACTTCGCTGCTACAAATGTGGCGAATCGCATCGAGCTAATGAGTGCTCCAAGCCTCTCACGCAACCTATTGCGAAGGTCAGCATGAAACTAGTAATCGTCAATGCTCCGTCTTCCAAGAACAGCTCGAGTTAAGAAAAATAATGGCTTTTGAGAACGTTTCCTTCAGCGAAGCCTGCCGGTTTAAAAAAGAGAACTGCTCATCGTCCGCATTTTCTTTTACGGATATATCCCGTAAAGGAAATCTGATTACTTCCCGTCCTTCACTCTAATTTCACATTATAAAACTTTTTCATCATCTCAATCTCACTCTCCTCTTCCCTCTAATAACCGTAATTATCTTGACGGTCTTTTCTTTTCAAGCCATACTGCGGTCAACAAATCTAGTCTCATTACTAAAAGCTCCGATGTACCAAATGGTGTTCCGGCTAATCTTAATCTTTCCTTACCTGTATCAGCTCCCGAGGCAGCTGACAGGATGAATTTCATTTTAAACCTCCAAGAAATCTCTCCACAACTACGCAATAATTCCGAATTTCAAAAGTTGGCATATAAATTTTTCCACCTAATCCATTCATATTCTTCAGTAGAGAATCAAACGAATTAGCATTTTCTTCCTTTCTGTCTCCGCTTTTTTTCCCCTTCTTTTACTTTTCTTTCTCCTTCTTCTGCCTTTCTCTCTTTCTTCTTTTTTTTTCCGCATAGTACACTCTCTTGGCAATTCCTCAAATGAGTACACAGAGTTTAAAGTCGACTGTTTGAAATCAGTCTCCTTCTTATATCTGAACTCGTTTACTTCTGCTCATTAGTTTAAACTTTTAGAGGGACTAGCGCTCTTTCTCGATAACTTAGCTTTACCTATTACATATCTCTTCATTTTTTTTTAGTATCCTTTGTATGCTCTTTTGCCGCACTTGAACTATTGCTGGTTGGCCTTGGTCAATTTGAGTTTTAGCTTCATCTGCTTTTATTCTTTCTCTTACAAATATGTGTTCTAATTAAAATTTTTTACAATGGAGTTACCGAAGTCTTAGATCAAATAGAGGATCCTTAGAGGCTTTGCTCAGCCGAAATGAGATTAAAATAGCCTGGCTTTCGGAAACATGGCTTAAACAGAATACTAATTTCACCGGTAAAAACTATTATGCGATCAAATCTGCTCGGGATGATGGATACTGTGGCGCCGCAATTATTATTAAAAAAAACATTCAATTTACTGAACACAATGTTCGACTTCTTCTCTCTTCTAGCTTCTAGGACTCTTCTTTATCACTCTTCCTTAATTCAATTCCTCTCATACCCTTATCGTTGGAGGTGATTTGAACGCTCGCTCGCCGCTCTGGGACTGCTCACTCTACAACCGAAATGGTGTGATTCTAGACTTTTTCCTTAACAATAATTTAGTTTTACTTAATTATTTTCCGCCTACTTTTTTTTAGAAACGCTTCAGTTACTAGTTCTTTTGATCCTACCTTCTGTTCTTCTGCCATCAGTTTGCAACTTGGTTGGAGAACTTTGGATGGCACCTTTGGAAGTGATCACGTCCCTATTCTTATTTCCTTTTCTGATTTCTCTTATCTTACTGAGTGGAATCTATCCCGGGCCGACCGGACTAAGTTCAGCTCACTGGTTTCTTTTTCCTCTATCAATCTCTCTGTCTCTTCTTCCAAATCCTCCTGCGTTGTATTCTCTCTCCGACCTTACAATTTAGCCAATGTTTCTCTGAATAATCTTCCTACTTCGCTAGTCAACTGTTTCTGCTATCTTGGAGTGTTTCTAAATAGCCGCTTGTTCTTCTTTGAGCACATTAATTTCCTTAATATTTCATGCCGCAAACGGCTAAATCATACGAGATGGCACGGTGATCCTCAAATCTTAATCCTGCTGTTCAAGTCAATCGTATTATCTAAAATAGATTACTGTTCTTTCATATATATGGCAATGCCTCCAAATCTGTCCTCTCCAAACTGGATTTAACACAAAATTTGGTTCTTCCTTTTTTTCTTAAGGGCGCTCAATTTCACTCCTATTCCAGTTATTCTTGCGGAATCGAATGTAAAGCCGCTGTTCATTCGACGATCACATTTAGGATACAGTTTCCTCGTAAAAAGACTTTCCATCTCGTTTTCTAAGATTCGTCTCTCATACCTTTCTATCTTTCATAAATGGCGTTTCTCTCCTGAAAATCTCCTATCTTAGCTTTTGTTTCTCATCGTTTAGACAAATTTTCCTTCTATACTATTTCCCATAGTAGACTTTCTTATATTATGTTTAACTTCTTCCGGGGTTTTCACCCTCTAAAACTCTCTTCTCTCCCTTCGTCCATCTAAAACCTCTGGCTCCGCAGCTGCCAATCAAGAATTTAATTTTCTTATTAATTCTTCATTTCCTTTTCATTACTTAATATTTACTGATGGTTCCAAGAGTTCAGCGGGAGTAGCTGCTTTGTTTTTCTCTCCAGCTAGTAATTGCGCTCAATCCTTCAGGCTGCCGGCTTTTTGCTTCATCTTGTGCGCGGAACTTTATGCCATTCTTCGAACCGTTATATTTATTTCCTCAACTCGATCCTCTGATAGATACCTGATCATTTCGGACTCCAAAAATGCTCTTCAAACTATATCCTCTCCCTTTCCCATTCTATTTCCATCGACCTTCTTTGGGTTCCAAGTCATGCGGGTATTGATGGTAACGAGACGGTGGATTTCTTAGCACGCTCAGCGTTACACTCTCCACATTTTGTTGATTACTGGACAAAAAATTCAATGCATGTCAGACTTTGGTCGGGTGTGTATCCTCGCTCCTTCTCCAATCCTAACTCATTTTACCTTTCTATTCAGCCTAGACCCCCTTTCTGTTCTTGGTTCTAGCATTTTCCTAGTCTTCATTATTGCAATTTGCTGTCTGCGGTTCAATCATTCTTTGCTCCCATCCTCATAGTATCGTTTTGCTCTTTCTCCGTCCCCTTACTGTTCTTTGTACTCTGGCGACTGTTTTTTCGTTTGTGACCCTGACCACGTGCTGTTTGAATGTTCCAGTCTTTCCTCCGAACGTTATATCCTGTACGTTCAGCTATTAAAGCTGATTTTCCTACTCCATATAATGCTTTCTATATCTTAGCTTTGTCGCCTTTAAAGTTAGTTCCTGTTCTTGTCTCTTTTCTTTCATCGATCTCTGACCAGATTAAAATTTACTCTGTAATATAGTCCAGTTGTCTATTGGGTAGCTGCCCTTGGTTGGCCCCCCCCCCAAAAAAAAACCCTATAATTTAGCGATATTATGCTTGCTGAGGTAACTGAAATGTTATAAAAAAAAAAGTCGTTACTCAAAGAATAAAAAAAAAAAAAAAATTTTAAGTCGTTAACTTTTACCTGAATTACATTGTAATTGTTATAAATTAAATTGCGCTAAAACATTATTTAATTTGTCAGATAGAATTTACTAAAGATCAAAAAAGTTAAGAAAATATTTCACTCTAACAGTCATCGCTATTGTGCTATTGTGCAAGTAATTGTCGTTCAACTTGTTTTTTTTTATTTTTATCAGTAACTGTAGAAGGTTAAATTTACTAAGCTTAATTGGAAGTGTATTATGTTTTATCTGTCCATAAGTGTTTTACATGTTTATGTAAAAAGCATTATTTTAAATAAAACTTTAGATTTTGTATCTTCGAATGTAACAATATTTTAATGCAGTTCAATGTCCTAAAACTACATTAATTTTTTTTCAACTAGCAGTGCCTTAAATTAATCCATGGCGAAATTACCTGCCAAAACATACTTTTCATTTTACTCTTTTTTTTTAAATTTTCAATAACGGTACTAAGGCAACTTCCATGGAAAACCCTATTAGCAGTACAGGAGTAAAATGAGCAAACGTAAACTTTATTTAAAATTAATCCTTGAACAATCGAGTCTTCATACAACTGCACACACCAGAATTAACCTAACTTTTTATAGGTCATAGATTTGTCCGCAAAAGTGTATTTGTTTTGAAATGATTCATTGAGAAATATTAAAAAAAAGTTTGTTTAGTGATTTTTAAAAGTAACGAGAATTATGTATACTACAAGAGCAGAACAATAAATGCGACAAAAAAGTATTCAGAAATTGACAATGCTTCTCAGGCACGAGCAGCTCTGACGTTTATAAGCAATAGTAATATGTTTTTGCAATCGAATTTTCTCCTATAGCTGTAAATTTCGTTTTTTTTTTTTTTTTTATTATTTTTGCTTTTTTAAAACTACAACAGTCTTTGATTTTCTTTCCATTAAGGTACTCTTTCTAATTTTTCTTTCTACCGCGTCAATCGGGGTACCTAAATTTACGAGTTGGAGATTTTAACTGTTCCAGTCAAATGAAGATTTATCTGATTTGAAACTCAGTTTTACAAAAACGAAAAAAAATCTTCAAAGTGAAAATTGTTATATAAAAAATTCAAAGATCAGTGCTGGTTATAACCCAAGCTGACGCCTAACTATAATATCACAGTACATCGAGTGATAAAATTTCCTCCCATCTATATCTCCAGACGTATGGAAGACAGTATTGCGTGGAATACAGCAAAAGTATGTGGTAAATCTACACCTCAGTCAATTAAATGAACTCGCTTTATAGTTGGCTATGTTGTTAAAATTCCCTAACCACTACAATACCTAACAGGAGTCCAAATATCGCAAAGAGGTCAATGTGAAAATGAAATAAAAAGAAGAATAGGGATGGCTAAGAGTGTTCTAGCTAATTTAGAAAAGTTATGGAAGGATCATGGAATAAGTAAACATACGAAACTGCATTTGATCCGGACGCTGGTATTTCCAGTCGCTGCCTACGGATCCGAGTCAGCTACCAACGTGCGCTACGGATACCATGGACAGCGAAGAGAATCAACATATCTGTATTAAATGAATTTGATATTAGAGAACAGGAACGCTTATTTCCTTCAATCCGTAAACAGGTGGCACAGTTCTTCGGACATGTGATCAAAAGAGACTTTATAGAAAAATTGATTATACAAGGAAAAGTGAACCGGAAAAGGAGAAGAGGACGTGCTCCAAACCGATATGTGGACCAGATGAAGAAATGGACGGGCTTATCAATCGAGGATTTGATGCGAGCGACGGAAAATCGAGAAGCCTGAAGACTAATACATAACATTAGATGATAGATCTCGACGCTCGGAACCGAGCAACGACGACGACGAAGAAGAAGAAGATGTTGCTCTCATCAGTAAAATGAAGACATTACTGAGGAAAGGTATACTGTTAATTAAAGCGAGGAGTTATTTACTATGAATGGCGCGTATCCCATATTTTCGATGGCATACACGTTAAAGAATCAGTGTCGCAGCCCATTGATTGGTGCGGTTTATAAGGAAGAATTATAAAAACCTCATACCTGGACATAATCAAACGCATCATTCAACACATAAAGAAACAAAGTCTTTAGTCAAGTGCCTCGGTTTTCCCAGTTCAAAGAACTTTTGGTACGGCAACATAAACCTGGCAAATCTTTAGCATGCATGTGTGCATACGCGTGCTTGCCATTTCGTTATATGGAAGTGGAAAGTCGTCTGACAGGAGAGAGTGATATAGATATTATAGAGACAATTACAATCTATGGTTGTTTTAAATTGCAATATTGATTTGGATGGAAATTTTAATTTCCAAGAGAAACGATTATGACACCTCAGTACATCGGCGAGTACTGCTGCTGCTATGGGTTAGGAAAAAAATGATGATGAACCGTTGATGGAAAAACATTTAGAAGAAGTGTTGACTCCGACGAATTTGAAAGAACGTGTTCAAGACGCTCTTGTTGATCATGTTAACGTATAGACTGGTTACGTCTGATTGCTAGTAAACTTCTAGTAAATGTAAATGGTAAGCGCAATCTAAAGATGTTATAAGAGGACAAATCGATTTTGTAGCACCTGGTGTGAAAAAAGACCTGAAAAAATATGTCCATGTTGAAAGTCAAAGCTGGATACATGTTTGAAATGGAGAAAGATATGTGCGAATACTCATTATGCCTGAGTGGATGTTGTAATCAGAAAAATAAAACGAGCGAGTTTGTCAATTATCTCTATGTACGTCGCCTATTATTCAGCATATCTGGCCAACTGCTAATTTGTAGAAGAAATTGATTAAGGATTTTGAAAAAAAAAATATGCAATGCTGAAGATGGTCACCATGAAGAATATAATATTGTCTTGCAAAATATACTCCAGAGATGTTGTCATTAAGAGAATTTAAACTCGATATTGCCACACGCCTGATTATAACGGTGCAAACAGAAATGGATTTTGTGTAGAAGTTTTGGACAGCAAATATGACCGATATCCAGAATATTGTAGGTAATGAATGATGTACGTGTGTATATTGGTCATGATTATTAAACGCTGAAAAGGTTGATAAAACCTGCCTATTATTATTATTATTTTTTTTATTTAATAAATAAGTTGTGGATTTCGCTGGGCAAGTATGCCCGTTGTGTGAGTATCCAACACTCTTATTATCGTTTATTCTAGTAAACAAAATTACAGTTAATCATTTTTACTATCTAAATCGAACGTATTTAACCAAACAAAATAAAAATAAAATATATCAATCAACGCAAATATATATATATGAATAGGCACAATAATACACCCATACACAGGAGCCGCTTACACATTAGACGTCACATACATTAATGTACAGGAAAGAAAAAGAAAGGAAACTGATAAATAGATGGTCTAAAAGAGCTCTAAAAAATGCAGCAATAATAATAAAGAGAAAAGAGGATGCAGCAAAATTTCTTAATCTTTGCACCATTCTTTCACTTCCTCACTTCCCTCTTCCATACACACCAATATTTTTTTCGTTTATTATATGACTTGGCATAGTGCTCATTAGTTTAATTAGAACCGAATTATCTGTATTGTCGATTTGCAGATTTAACCCTCTAGGATGAATGTAACAGGTATCACTTTGATTCCTTGTTAGTCGAGTTTTTGGTCTGGAAGGTAACTTTACGTTATTGCATTTAAATTCAAGTAGTCTGTAATAATAATAATGCATTTTGGGAGACATTTCATTATTTTCCTTCCACCATGATGATGTAGTATCACTCCGCTTCCAATGGGGTAGTATAAGTTTCAAACACCTTTTCTGAATTTTACCTATTTTATTAGTCTCACCCCATATTTGGATCCCATATACAATTCTAGACATTATTAATGCATTAAAGTATATCCGTAATGTCCCACATGAAAGAACAGTCTTCAGTTTATATAACGCTAGAATTGACCATCTTATTTTCGAATTCAAGTTTTGTATGTGATTTCTCCAGTTCAATGATTTATCGATATATATTCCTAGATATTTAAAATCTGTTACATTCACTAGAGGTGGACATGAACATGGGTGAGTGATTTTATTCCCGTAGCGTTCATGTAAGCATTCATTATTATGTATGCTGATTCGCGACTCATATGTTTAGAGATATTACGAATATGGAGTAGTTTTGATTTATTTACATTTATACATAACCTTCTGTCATGCGCCCATTTACTGAGATTATCGACATCCTGTTGCAGTAATTTTTCCGCCATCTCTAGATTTTTATGTTCCATTAATAATGCGATATCATCGGCAGCCTACTGCTGTTCATTTTTTGCATGTATGAGTTTGTGTGTGCATGTGTACCTGCGTCGGTGCACACCACGTGGATGACTGTTTATGTATCACCGTGTGATACCCAAATAATTATGTGAAGATAACACGTGAAGGTCTACATGGCGAAATATGATCGCACGGGAAGGGGTCACATCATAGAAGGTGTCATTGTGATAGGCACTTAAAAGGTATTTGTAATAATCGTCCATGGGCACAGAGGCTGGTGGTATGGCATGGTGTTAAAGTAGAAGTCACTTAGTAACACCGATCTTCATAGTCGTTTGCGCAGTAGCTGCTCATCATGACCTCTATTTTAATCTACCAAGTACTAGTTGTCTCCAGCGACTTCTGTTCTGGCTGCTTCTCATTGCCGTGGTTCACGTTTGATCGCTTAGTGCTGTTATTGTGTCTATCCATCGTGGAGGTGGTCTTCCACGAGGTCTTGCTCCTTCTATTGGACCCACTATAATAAATTTTTCAAGCATATCTCTTTCTCTTCTCATAATATGACCGTAGTATCCCTCCTAATGCATTTTTATGTAATGTGAGTTATGGTGCAATGCTACAGTTGCGAGTTGTTAGATTGTTGTCTTGGAGGGTATTGAGAGGATAGTTCTATTAGTGAGCTAGGTCTGATAGTTGAGGGAAAATTAAATAAATAGGAGATATTCATTGAAATTATAGTGGTAAAGAGTGGTATGGAATAAAGCCTACTTCAAAGATTTTACACTGTTGTATAGTGTCATGAAGGAGTGGAGAGAGGCTGATTTGCTGGTGTGAACAATGTTGATGCGATAGAATTAGCGTCATGTAAACAAAGAGTTGTTGGTGCAGTTGATATTTTGTGTATCGTTTCAGTATAGCGCTGGTTACATTTGTCTTTTATTAACTAATTCGATGTTCTTACAATTTCAAATGAACTTGACTGGTATGATTATAGTTCAAAAAAGACTATACGAGTGTTTACATTTGTTGTTTCTAAAACAATAGCACTAAGTACAAGTTGGTGCGGCACTAGTTGCGTTTAGAACTAACTTATCAAGGAAAGGAAAAATGATGTATAAAGACAATAAACGTTAATTAAAAATAGCGGGCTCAAGATGGCGCCGCTTAATTGAACTCGTTAACCGAAATTGTTGCGAGAATTATATTAAATGAAAAAAATAAAAGAACGAATGAATCCATAAATGATTTATTATAAAAATTTGGCAAAATATAAAAAGACAAAATTACACCCATTGATATTTGTTCGCATCAAGATTCACCTCATACCGCATAACAACGAGATATGACATAAATGCTACGGGGGACATACGATAGTGTAACGAATTCAAGGTGGGGGCTGCATCAGAAATCTAAAAATTCAATTGAAAACAAAAAAGTTACATATAGTTAATATAACAAAAATAAAATGAAGTTGATCGTTCATTGAATTAAACAAAAAAATTGAAAAATGTACAATACGCAGAATGCGATATTAAAAATAGCTCTATTAATTAATACTGGCGAAGTATGTTTAATTTTCTATGTTTTAATTGTTTACGCTTTAACTATAGATGTAAGGTCATAAGAATTAATTTCTGTAATAAACGTACATTCTCGACCGCAACTTAAAAATCAAAAATGGCCGAATGAACTTCCGTTATTCAACAGCAAAAGAAAATGCCTACGCTATTTGTAAGTTTATTTTCTGAAATTCATTACTGCTTTTTGATGTAGGTAATAAAGTTTCTTAAAATTGTATAGGGAATTTTGAAAATTAGCACTTCCTGACTATTATTGTGATTTTTCACTTTCGTTGGCTCACACTAACTACGACATTATGAAAATATTAATAATTTCGATTACGTTAGAAAAGCGATAAAAAAGACAACGCAATTGAAATTTACGATTTTTCGAATAAGAAATAATTTGTTTAATTTACCGGCTTCATTTGAGATGAAACATTTTAGTTTTTAAATAACATTTTCATTACTTTGTATTCTACTGAACGTACACAGCGCCTTTAAATACAATTTTTATTTCAGAAGAAAAAAAGTTAAGGTTAACGGTCTTGTAAAAAAAAGTTTCTGATAACATTACCGATGAAAAAAAAAAAAAAACTTAAAATATCGATCGAAATGCCGCTGATACTGTCTGGCTAATGGAAACGTTTGGAGAAAAAAATATACGACATTACACTTAAGTAACAAATTCGATTAAATGACATTATTATTTTGTTTATGTATTTTATTAAGAATTATCTGAAGCAAAAGTTCAAAGTTTTATGCTTTTTTCGGTTTCATTCTTTCCCGTAAAGTATTTTCGATCGTACGCCTGAAATAAAATTTAAAAATAAAAGATCATTAAAAAATCTTATCAAAGTATCGGTATGTAAAATCTAACGAAACTATCGTAATTAAATAATTATATACACAGTACGGCTATAAGTTCTATCAGTAAAATTTGAATGCGTGAAAAAAAGAGAAGTTTTGAGTGTAGAGGAATGGTAACACTGCCTAAATGAAGTGTATACGATTAGTATTCAGTAACCACGGCAAAGGGGTCGGCAGACTGCTTGTATGAAGCGAGTGAGTATGCCGCAGTGAGGCATTTATGAACGAACTAAACAAGCGGTGAATACTTTTTGTGCAAGAATAATGCTCAATCTTGTGCGGTAGCAAACAATCCTATCTCGAGAGATGAATCTCGCTCCTCATACCGTCTGGCGCATTCCGAACGAAGATTTAGGTCTTTGCGCATAGAAACGTTACGCTCGGCACCTGTTGACGGCGAAATTAAAAGAAATTAGGCGCTTTCGAGCTTGGAATTTGTTGTGCTTGTACGGCAGCGGCACTTATCGCGATATTCTGTTCATAGATGAAAAAATATTTACTGTAGAAGAGTTGTTTAATAAACAAAGTGACACCGTACAGATGTTAAGTCTTCTATCGAAGCACTGGATAAAGTACCATGCGTTCAACGCGGGTATCATCCGGCTCAAGTCATGGTATGGTTGGGTGTCAATTTGGAAAAAAGGTTTCACAAACGTTCACTTTTACGAGGCTGGCGTCAAAACCTCTGCGCTTGTGTACCAAAAAATGTTGAACGCGGTGGTTAAACCTTTGAATAAGGAGATGTTTGAGGGATGCCGCTGGATTTTTCAGCAAGATTCTACGCCATCCCACAAATTGAAGACGACCCAAACCTGGCTTCAGCACAATCTTCCCGATTTTATCAGAGCAGAAGACTGGCCAAGTGGTAGCCTCGACTTAAATCCGTTAGATTACTCTCTCTGGCAAAAGATAGAAGCGGTAGCATGCGCGAAAAGTCATCGAAATGTCGACGCACTCGAGAAATCTATCAGGAAAACTGTAACGGATTTTCCATTAGACACGATTCGTAATTCCATAGACGACGAATGGCCACGACGTCTTTGTAAATGTGTCACTGCTGAAGGCGGACATTTTGAATAATTTGTATGTATACGTACTTCTTTAAATTTGAGTTGTAAATAATATTGTCCATTTTCTGTTATTACTTTATTAAAAATATTATAAAAAACGGGTACTAAAGAAATTATATTTTAAAAATATTTAAAATAGCCGACATGTTTCGGAGTGACGTACTCCTTGTATGTAGTTTTGTGGCTTTTTTCATCTACTTTTCGAAAATATAATTTTTATTGGGTTTCCGTTACTCTGTTATGTCGTAATTCGCCTTTAAAGTACTGACAGAACTTCTGGCCGTACTATGTAATAGTAAAATGCATAAGTAATTATATAACATTCTCAAAAACAATATTATTTAAAGTAAGATAAATGGCTAATAATAAAAAAAAAAAATAATCTCGATGAATGAGTTCGATGAGCGATATTATCGACATATATATATGTGTATACTCATATATATTTTTTGAAGAGCAGAAAATGGTCTGTTTGTTTCGAGAAGTATTCTCTTTTATATATAATGAACACTTCAGCAAATTTCCAAACATAAACTCTTTCCGCGTTCTTATACTTCTCTCAAAACAGTGCTGACCAATTCGCACAATTAGATTTCGAATAAATAGTATTTTAAGTGTGAAATGTAGGATATTTGGTTTTTAAGTCAAGAATCAAATTTATTCAAATTAAAAACATATATTATGTGTTATTTCTTCCTGTAATCGTTTGTCTCAATAATATGATAAGTTATATACATATTTTAAAACCTTAATTTACGTTACAAAAGTTATAGTTTTATATATTACACGGACACAGAGTACCTTTCAATTCATTAAAACATATAACATTTATTTATATTGTAATATATAAAACTATAACTTTTGTAACGTAAATTAAGGTTTTGAAATATATAACTTATCATATTATTAAAAACATATACCCTAAGACTCGTTACGAACAGCAAAAAAAAAAAAAAAACGCGCGAGTTTAAACAACTTTGAAATTTGTTCGTAATATAAATGCTGATTTATTCAATTGCTTTGTTTTTGATCACTTTTAGTTAAACGAAAGGTGTAATTAATATCTCAAAATTTTTATCCATATATTAAATAGAAAAACTGAAGGTGTTCAGTATATAATAATCCAATTATAAATTAAGCTGATAATCGGCCAGGGATTGAGCTATGGATTAGCTAGCAGCAGGTACTTTGTTTTGGTACAAAATAAAATTCAAATTACGAGATTGACGTTGTTGTCTATTTGGATAGTTCTTCAGTTGTGGAATTGCAAAAAGGCGGCGGTTATCGCTGAACGTTTTTGCACTTGTTAAATCCTAAGCGAATATACTTGAATGAAAACCGTTACAATTTCCTAAACTATACTCTAATTTAATTATAAAAATATTTCATTATTATTATTTCTATTATGACTACCGGAGAAAAAATTTCCAACACAAAAAATAATTAATTTTTTGATAAGCTTCATTACTACCAAGTTAGAAAGCGTTCTTAATACACCATTTTTCTACTTATTGTTTGCATTAATCCATGATTCATTGTTGAAGCAAGTTTTTAAAATTTCATTTCTTGCAGTTATGTTCATAAATTTAGAGTAGTTTGACAGAAATATTTGAAAAATATATTTAAAATTTACCATGCACTATGAAAGGTTTTGAAAAAAAAAAATTAAAGACGATTAAAATAATAACTTTAAAAATTTTTAACTAAACAATTACATAAATTCATTATCACTTTTATCGGTGATTATTGCAATTTACACGCTGTTTTTAATAACCTTCGATGATTCAATTAAATCTTTAAATCCACGATCAGATAAATCGATTATATGGTTGTAATCAGTATCAATGGTCTGTCTACGGTAACTTTTTTCAATACAGAGTTATTTACCGTACTGTTTATTAAATATGAATATAGTAATTCGGAATACAAATATAACTAATTTAAAAGTGTAATCTCAAAAAAGTTTCCTGGCAATGCCCGTTTTCAGCTGGAAAAATGGAATTTACAACATATACACACTGAAACCGAATAAATGTTGCGAATAAGTTGAAAAAATGTGAAACACAAATATGAAATCGAGTGTCGCAAAGGAAACACGAAAGCGGACTAAAAAAAAAACTCTGTTTCCTTGCTGTATTAAAAATGTAAAATTAAGAAAAGTAAACGACTTTTATTAATCTTTCATTACGAAATATATTATTGCATGATGATGAAAAAAGAATTTGGTCAATTAATCAAATTCTACGAAATACCTGAAACGATTCGGTATGCCGGGGTAATTAATGTCATCGAATATTTTTAATCATCTAATGAACTTGGAAGCAGTAAAATATTTTGTGTTTCTCGGTGATTTTGACATAAATAATAATTTTCCAAAATTCTCCTTATGATACACTTAGAATGTGATGAGGTGAACCTGCAATAAGTAAACAGTAGGAAATGCTGCACATTATGCGCAGCACGTTTGTGTTATGAGAAGGTCCACAACAGTTTTGGATTTTATCTAAATCAAGGCGCTCCAGATAGCCTACGTTTGATTCTTTTACCACACTGATGATCAGTTTAATTGGAAATTGTTTCTGTTGCACTATGCGATTGGCGCGATTAGGTAGACCATAAATTGGCACTCTGGTTTTAATTTACTTAACGCGTGTTTTTGTGTTTGTGTACCGTTAGATTTTGGATTGTTCGTAAATGTTTACCTGTTTTGCTATTTCTACGAGATACTGACAAGTTGAGGAACCCGTTTGATTAACTAGCTTCCTTAGTTCGCTGTCCGGCTTGCACAACAATGTATAGGGATGATCAAATTCCTAATGTGAAAAAGAAAATAATCATCAATTATTAATAATACTCTGTGGACAATAATTTTCATTTGCAAAGTTTCTTCAAATTGTTTAAGGGATTTTCGTCTTAATATTTTATATCAAGTTTGAGCTACCACCCGTGTATAAACTCAAATTTCGTTCCACCATTAGGGGAGACTACGAGTGAAGGTCTATTTAAAAAAAAAAAAAAGTGTCAAAATTCGTTCTAACCTAATTAGATGCGTCATTTTATTAAATAAAAAAGAATGTTTTTTTTTTTTTTTTTTTTTTAGTTTACGCTCGTCAGAGGTGCAAGAACAGTGTTGTTACCGTAAATTGGTACGACTTTTGAAAGCTATTTTTCACACATTAAAAAGAACGCGAAAAATAATAATAATAAATGCGCGCGACTTTCATTCTCCCAAAGAAAGACAATCGGAATAAAGGAACGAATTTCCGCGAACGTATTTAAAGTTCATAGACACGATGAGTCAAATTTGTGTTTAAAGCCCCCCCCCCACCCAGAAAAAAAAAGAAGTTCACAGGCACGAAGCATTTTAAATACTTTAAACGCCTCGATGTAGCCGAAATAAAAAGCTTATCTGACAGGTGTTTTATTAAATTTTATAATGTTAATACTATTCTATATATGAAATAACCAATCAGCGCGACTACGTATGAGTATTATGGAGAGAATATTTTTGTCTGCATTTTGTGTATTTTAGATCATTCATACCAGATACCAACATGTTTACACAATCAATGTATAATTTTTGTTTCCCTACTCCCGTTCAGCCGATTCGCGTTTATTTATAATTTTCTATGTTTTTAATTTGACCGCGGGACAATATTTTTCATTCCATAAATTCGCGTTATATACTGACGTTATAGTTTTATTTACAAGACAATACATTTATACCGGTGTTATTAATAAATTAAGGAACATCACTGGACATTATTTAACATTTATAAAATTGACGATGAATAAAATATGCCGTTTAATAGTAACAATTTTTAGAATATCTCGTATAATTCGCAGTGTCAATATTTTTACAATGATTTTAAACATATATTGAAAATTAAAACATTTTTTCATCTACGCTGACATTTTTGTATACTTCAACACATATTCTAATCAACAGAGCAAACTAAATAATGAATTTTTTGTTACTTGTGTCAAATTAATTTAAGTTTTGGAAAATTTCGTTCTGCTGAGATGATAACGTCTAGAAACGTGAAAGCTATTTGAAGAGCCACATACAAGTTTGAAAAGTTTTAAATTATAGAAGAGGATGTTAAGTACTCTATACTACATTTTCATTGGCCGCCTAAAAAGTCTTTTTATAAAATGTGTACCTTTTTCTTCTTCTTCGCCGTTATTATTAATGTAAGTCTTCCTTAATTTTCTCCTGCCTTCTCTGTTTTGTGTCTTTCGAAGTCTCACTATTCTACTGTTTTGACAATATCATCTCGGTTCATCTTGTGTATATATGGTCTTTTTTGATTTTGTTTTTCACCATACGGTACCTATTCTACTAGTTCTTTTATCCCCATCTTCCACCCAATTTTTGTCCAATATGTCATCATATAACTGATTATTTATATGTATATTTTTTCTTTTCTTCTGTGATCTTTTTCAATTCATACCTACAGAAAAAAGTTAAATTTTTCTTTCGGTTTTTCTCATTTATTAAATTTTACGTCTTTTGTGAGTGGCCAAGTTTCTGCAGCGTATCCCATTGCTCGTATTACGCATTGGTGGAGAATCATTTCTCTCTGTTTTCTTTATTAATTGTATTTCTGAGCTTCCATTTTACTCTGTGATAAACGCTCTCTATCCGTTCATTTATATTAAATAATAAACGAAATCATTTTCATAGGTGTGCGGCATAAATTTTCTGACATAATTAAACTTTTTGATTTAAATTTCACGACTGATTGACGTGATTAACACCTCTAAAAGCTTTTTCACAAAATTGTTGATTTTTACTCACCACTGGCCTTCCGGAGTCCATTACTAGAATCTTATCCGAGTCCATTACGGTATGCAAACGATGTGCAATTGTTAAAACGGTGCAAGATCGGAAATGTTTTCTGATCACTTGCTGAATTTGTTGATCGGTTCTAAAAAAATATAACATTATATAAGACGATATAGTCCTGGTTCTTTTTCTGTTTTTACGATACAGGCAAATTTTTCATGGTCAACTCGATGTGTAAGATATGCGTGTATAAATTTATTTAAACTTAATTGCTGCTAAATAATATTCCAAATTTTAGGCGACAGACGCGATTTAACTTCTTTTCGGCCGAATAAATTAATTTCCCTTTCACTATCAAAAATGTAATTAAAATCACTTGAAAGAGCAAATTACTGCTCCGTACAATTTTGTAGTCAACCATTAATGCGTGTAAAAGACAATAAAATAATTAACTCCGGTAATTTAGCTAATGAGGTAGAAAAATTTAGTTTTCATGAAAAATGTAAATCATTATTTGAAACTGATTAGCATGAAAATATAAGATGCACAATAAGGAGTAGGTAGTTTGAGTTTCAGTAAACAAGAATATAGAATACAACGTTCGACAGAAAGGAATGAACATTCAAAAAAGATGTGATTGGCGTCACAAACCACCACTTCGTTATGGCGGAGAGGACAATTTGGAGAGGAGACAAGGGAATAGCGAAAACGAGAGGAAGGGAGAGCAGAATGGCCAAAACGCAAGCGAATCATAGAAGTGATAACATGACGGGGAAGTGAAGGAAACTCAAAGAACCAAGAATTAGAAGGAAGACTAGGTTGTACAGACAGATAAAAGGATTGATCGTTACGAAAGGAGCAGGGAAGTTTTGTTGATGAAAACCTTAACTTTGTAATTGTGCGTTGATTATACATCTATTTATCTACATTGTATTCTTTCATACCTAACAGACAGAAAACTATCCGTTTGTATGACACAAAAATGTGTTAAACAATTATGTAATACGCTCGGGGGAGTTATAAAAGATATTGTTATACTTCACTTTAAGAAGCAATGAATCCTTTCGTACAGATTAGTTTAAATTTATTTCATAGTAGTCACAAGCACAAAAAAAAAAATGTTGAATAACGCAATGAATTTGTGAAAAATAAAGTTAATGTAGCATTGTAACTTATTAAAAATACATTTGAATTTGAATTTGAATTTTTAGAGCGGAAAAAAAAAAAACAAAAACAATTTAACTAGATTGAATTATTTTATAGGCATACTCCGCAGCATATTGCTTCCTCTTTTGCAACTCATTTTTCGTCTATTTACTTCCGCCCAGAGAAATTAAGTTCTCATTTGAACTTTTTTGACTCCCCCCCCACGCCAATTACGGAAGGGGAGGTTCATGGGGCGTTAAAGAAACTAAAATCTAAACGTACTGTAGGTCCGGACAATGTACCCCCCCCCGTATGTATTTAAATCTTGTCGGGATTTATTCGTTAAACCTCTTACATACCTCTTCAATTGTGTGATAGGTACTGGAACGTTTCCCCGAATTTGAAAGGTGTTTAGAATAACACCCATTCCTAACGATCGTCATACTTTTGATATTACTGAGTACAGACCAATATCTCTTCTACCCCAAATTGCTAAAATTTTTGAATTACTTCTCTATAAAAGAATCTATGAATCACCAAAGAATTACATTTCAATTGATCAACATGGCTTTGTCGAAGATAGATCAGTAACGACTAACCTAATGGCGTTTATTGAGAACGTTTCTGCTGCGCTTGACAAGTCTTCCCAGGTAGATGTTATATACACAGACTTCCAAAAAGCCTTCAATAAAGTTGATCACTCAATTCTGTTACGAAAATTTAATAATTTTAGTTTCTCTGACAGATTATTAACACTATGTAAGAACTACCTGCAGCAGGTGGATCGGAGGCAATATGTTCAAATTTATAATTGCAAATCCTCTTCTTTTCCTTGCCCCTCAGATGTGCCTCAGGATTCCGTTTTAGGGCTTTTTCTTTTTTTTTTATTATATATTAATGGCTTACCGAATTCAATATTCTAAAGATATTATTGTACGCCGATGATGCGAAATTATTTAAAGAAATAAAAAGTATTAAGGATGCTCTCATACTACAATGAGTTGTATATTAATTTATAGCTTGGAGTGTGGCTAATAATTTACCTTACACGGAAACGTCTCCTATTACAGCGTTGTACCACATAGAAGGTGTTCCCTTGATAAGGAACACTTGCATGAGGGATCTTGGTGTTTTACCAGATGCAAAATTTATATTCAAGACTCACGTGTAATGCACACGATATTCGTAAAGCGAACAAAATGTTAGGTTAAGTTTTGCAGAGTAGTGCAAACTTCAGACAACTTGAGGCACATTTAATTTTATTCGCTCTATTAGTCCGCTCACAGTTAGAATTCGGTGCGCTAATTTGGAAAGCTGTATTTAGTGACTTGGTAAATAGGATTGAAAATGCGCAGAAAACGAGTTTCTAAAGTACTCGCATTATAAATTTATTGGCTCCGCTAATGTGCGTTTCAAATACAAAGAGACATACTTCGGCAGTTATGCACAGCTTCGATGGACGAAGAAAGGAATTAGCACTTTGTTTTCTGGGCAACTTAATACACGCTAAGATTGATTGTCCCACTCTTTTCTTTTTTGGAGAAAGTTCGTATCAGAGTTCCGATTTTGCCCGCTCAACCCGTACACTGGCTGTTCCGTTTGCGAACACTCAGCAGTACGCTTGTTCCATTCTCCGCTCTTTATTCATATTGTATAATACCTTGGAGAAAGATCATCGCGAACTAGACATTTTTAATGGTTACGGTGGTGAATTCTTAAAAGCTGTTCGGAATTTAACCATGTGAGGCTGTGTTGTACTGACTTCCCTAAGTGTTTCTCTGCGTGAACATAATGCGTATGTGTGAGAGACGTATGTGTACGCGTGCATGTTACGGGTGTGAGCTGCATTGGCGTGAGTGTGTGAATGGGACAGAAGTAAAATAAGTAATGTTAGATAAAATCGTTGCGTACGTACGGATATGATTTATACATTGCGTAATTTCGTAACTTTTCTTTTATATTGTTTGATTGTACCTGTACTTGTATATTTTACTGAATTGTTTTATTATATTGTGCTGTGTGGTAATTGGCGTAAGCTGTTGCATTGGCGGATTGTATAAATAAATAAATATAGAAAATACATAACTTATTCAGCAGATTACTGAACAGAGTCAAATCGAAATAAGAACTGAAATTATTTCAGTTGTGATTTAATCGCGTTTTTTTGCGCATTGCTCGACACATTATGATTAAGGCTACGCTCATGTTTACGATTGACTTACGACAAAATCGTGACTTTGTTGTAGCTACAAAGCAACGATACGACAAAGTTACTGAAAATTGATTTTTCATTTTTATAAATAGGTTGCCATACACCGTGTTCATGTAAGCAATTATAAAACTTGACAGACCGAATAAAAAATGTTTTTACATTTTGTGTTTACAATATTTCGTATTACCATTTTAATTGTATAGACGAATTATTTTTGTTTTTATTCAATTTAATTTTTTCCATTAATACATGTTTAATCCATGTAAGTTTATTGTTGCAGCTGGGAACAGAAAAGCTTCAGTGAATTTACCAATACAAAATATTTCAGCTTTCTGGAAAAGTAAACATATAATTAAATAATAGGTTAATCAACATAAAGTAAACTTACAAAACCAGCGTATAGAACGTGTTTGTATAAGAATTTATAAAAGGAGTAATTATTTAAGTAACACATGATAAACAAAATTAATTTTTTCAGCTTGTGCTTATTCTATTTATTTTGGAAGCAATTGCTTTCAGACACCATTAAAACGTAAAATTTCCCAATACAGACGATAAAATTCACACTATTTAAAATCAAATATAATAATAACCGAAAGTTTAAAACTTTTTCCCCGAAGAATCCAATCGTCAAGAAAATCAGAGAATAATCAGATTAATGGAAAGAAATAAGCATGCTGTTGTTGAAATAATTTTAGAGAAAATAACATTAACGGGAACTAATTTATTCACTTACATTCGGAAAAGTAGAAATTAGCAATCTGAACGATATTTAGTAAAAGGTTTTTTTAAAAACAAGTAAGCATTTAGCCTGATGAAAAATTATTAACTTTTGGGGCATCTTATGCGAAATACTTTGAAAATGGGATTCGTGGTAAATAATCTTTGGAAACCTTTATCAAAGACTTTTCGTAAAAGTTATATTTACTCAAAGCTAAACTTGATTATCGTAATCAAAAATCTGAAAAAAAATAAAATTAGGAATTGTTCTCTACTTATGTTGTTTTCTTCTTCCAATAAAAATATACTATTCGTTGATAACATAGATCTAGTTTTGTTTTGTTAAGGATCAATACAAGAATAAGCGGAAATAAAAATACTTAAATAAGATGAAATAAGTTTGGACTTAAGTGAACACTTCCGGTATTGAAAACTGAAATACGCACCAAAAAAAAAAAAAAAAAAAAAAAAAAAAAATTGCTCGAGTTCTGAGCGCACATACCCTTCTACCTGAGGGTGGAAAACAAAAAGACAGGTCAATGTAGTCAACCATTTGATTAGCCTAGGTAATAGACATTATTAACCCGATTATGACTTCCATTAAATCGACTTTTGGCCAGCTTTTTGGTCAATCTGCCCCATAGCGCAACGCGTAAATATTAGAATTGAATACGGTGGAGAAAAGCCATTAGGAAGTTTAGAAGTTGAATTGAAAGGTGAACAGAATGATTTTTGGAAAAAGAAAAAAATGTTAAAACAGATGTTGCAACACGGTCTCGCGTTAGTAACGATTAAATAATAAAAAGCGTTCTTATATTACTTTGTGTCAATATTGGCCGTTGCTTCATCCATAACCAATATGTGATTTTTACGTATTAAAGCTCTGGCCAGGCAAATCAGCTGTCGCTCTCCTATGCTGAAATTATTACCTTCCTCAGCGATCGTAGTTTGTAATTTATGATGTTGCACTTTTTCATAAAAGCCAACCTATAGCGAATAAAACGATTTATTCATTCATTAACTAAAAAATTAAAAAAATACTAGAAGAATAAATTCTATTTACTAATTCCGATCTAATAGTAAAATCAAGGGAAAAAAATAAAATGATACACGCTTCCTCATTAATTTAGTTTGATTTACAAAGACGACCGCTTGTTCAAGTAGGAATTTTGCGCTTTTGCTTCGACGTAAATGTTCACGTAGAACAATCTGAAATGATCGCGGATAAAACGAGGGAATGTTTAATAGTTCACTTTTTGATATTTACAAAAAAATGTCGCGTCTTTGTTTTTGTTCGTTTAGTATTGTTATTTCGAATTAATTCTTTTCTAACAGTTTTCTGTCTTAGAGAAGTACTGAAGGAAAAATTAAGATTCGTCACTGGTTACTTAAAAAAAAAAAAGAGAGAATTCTTGTTAGTTTGTCCATTATACAAATTTTTATTCCTCAATCAGTCTAGACCAAAGTTTGTATAGGAATTTCTTATACTCTCGAATAAAAATCTGCAAAACAAGAGTCGGTCTAACTTTAAAGTGTATATGTATTAGATGAGACATCATAAGGAAAAAAGTCTTTTAAAAAAGGAAAAAAAAACCTAGATCACTTCATACTAGAGCCAATTGAAAGTGACGTTTTCCGGTAAGCGAATTTCTTTAATACATAAAATGAAGTTTATATTTCTGGTCATGCAAATCACTATAGTTAATATTAAAACCGAAATTCGTTCAGCTAGGACTTTCGCTTTCTTCTTCTTCGCTAACTTTTTTGTTTTTATTGCTTTGATGAAACTTAATCTTAATGAATCCTTGAAAATATTAATCACCTCAACTTTGTTTATCCGTTTGGACGCATTTTCGGTAAATCTATGTTAATGATTTTTCAGAACTGTGCGATTCTGTGCACCTCTTTCTGTAGTACAAATGTGTGGGATTCCATCTTTGACGCGGTTTGTATTTCGAAATTGTATTTTAAAACGGATTACTAAGTACAAAGGGTGAGCCGAAACAACTGCAACTACATTCGTTTCCAAGTATGGGCGTAATCTAGCGGTCAAAAAACGAATGAAGCGTGAAGTTCATTCCTTTTCCGATAGCAAAACAAGCGTAGAGAGAACGCGCTTATAGCAACTGTGTGAACAAAGTGTAGTTAGAGTTCGCGTACAGACTATAACATACGTGTATTGCGCGCTTGCTTATCAGTTGATAACATTCCTGGAAACAGAGTTTGTTGCCATGATTCAGCATCCCCCCTACAGCCCGGACCTCGTACCATGCGATTTTTGGCTCTTCCCGACCCTAAAACGTATGCTGCGCGAGGCCGTAGATTTCAGACACAGCCGGAGATCGTGAGAGCTGCCGAGGACACTTTGTTGAAGGCCATTCCAGCTGAGGAATTCCGGAAAACGATTTTCAAAAAGTGGCCCCTAAAGGATGCGCAAGTGTAATACGAAGAACGGCTGATATCTTGAGAAGGAGCCTGAAGACGACGAATCAGATAATAGACGATTTTTCGTACGAAATTTCTTAGTCTGCATGCGGATTTTAACTACATTTCGTTTACTCAGCTGTATGTTCGTATTGCTATATAATGGCGCTCGTTATTTGTTCTGCTGTCGGAAAAAGAATGAACTTCACGTTTCAGTAGTTTTTTGTGTGCTAGATAACTCCGTACAGAGAGTAGTTGCAGTTGTATTGGCCTGCCGATTGTATTATGGTCGAAATGCGATATGCATGACTTAAAATTATTATCCTTAAATTTTGACATTATAGTTAGTCTCCGTCAGTTCACTTATTACGCGCGTTAGAATGCCTGATTCGGTGAATGTAAGCATATCCAGCATACTTGCGTGTATGCACAACAATATGTATTCACGAGAAAACTACTTAAGTGAGAAATTACGAAACTACGTTAGCTGCAACTAGCGTAAAAGTATTTCATAGAAAAGAAATAAAATGTGCATATTCCTCGTCACATTTTTCGATAATTTTTACGACATTTTATCGGTTACTATACGGAAAATAAGGCAAATTCTATGACACGAGTTACCTCGATGAGAGCATTGATGAGTGTATAATCAGGATACTGGGAAAACGGGTCTAAATTTTCTCTTAAAGTACCGGAGAAAAGTGTTGGATTTTGCGGGATATTTGAAATACGGCTACGTAACGTACTTAATCGCAGTTTTGACGTATCTACTCCGTCTAATTCAATACTACCTTCCACCAGTGCCAGACGAAACAAAGCATTTACCAACGATGACTTCCCAGCACCGGTTCTACCGACAACACCAACCTATAAAAAGATTAATATGTAAAAACAACAAATTTTTGATGATTACAATATGTGTTTTTATTTGTTTTTTTATTATTTTTTATCTTTTTTTAAATTATTTTATTTTTAGGCTCACCAACTATGTCCAATTTATCTATATTTTCAATGCGCGACAGTGATATTCCAAACTGTCAAACCAACTATACGCCACGTGGTAGTTGAATAGTTACAACGGTGTTTAAAATCTACCTTTATATTTACAAATAAAATGGTAAAATTTTCCTTCTTGATTTCAGCTCCCCCTTGATCTTACCAATAAAAAGCCATGTTTGACAAAAGAGAAAAAAAAACCTAAATTACTTATTTAAATTTGTATTTGATCATCTGTAGCGACAATAAAGAAGTAAAGAGGAGAAGAAGAAGAGGCGACAATGAAAATGAAAGAACTGATGCAACACACTATATAAGCAATAGGAATACTAAGTTTAAACAATTGGGCGTAACGAGATGTTCAGCCGAAAAAACAGAACATTCGAAAAGGATATAATAAGAATTTCCAATTATCACTAGGAGAACGCAAAAGATCCTAACGAGAGTCTCTATAAGTGAAAAGTGATAACGAGATGAAGGAAGAAGGCTGTGATAAGAATGAAATCGCAATATAAAAAGGAAATATAATCTAGCGCCACAAAAACGGAAAGTTATGAAACTAAAAATAAGATTGAAAAAAAAAAGGGTTAAACAGAAATAAGAAAGTTGATTTGAAAACTTAAAATAGTACTTCTTAGATACTAGAAGCGTATTTTTGGTCGTGAATTTGTCAACGGAGAGTCCGTTAACGGTTGCATCACGAAAAAAACAGATCAACCCTTTCGGTTCCCTTCATATCGGCATAGCGCTTGGAATCGAAAGAAAAATTAAATGTAGTGGGTTTGGAAAAAGTTATAAATAACTGAATGAATTCAGTGAAATCGCAGGAATGATGAGAAAATGAAGCTTGCAAAGTACTTTTAACATCACCAGTGATGATTAGAAAAATTGATTATAAAGGATGGCTTTTAATATCGCAATAATAGGCTTCGTAAAGAAACTGGTACGTGAGAAACTCCAAAACTTTCAAAGTTATGGTGAGCACAGGATATACATAAAAAACCATTCTCCAACGCCACGAATTTGATCGGTGAGTAAAAAACAGAGAATGAGAAGGAAAGAAAGAATTAATAAATATTAAAGAATTCTTAATTAATAAAATCTTGCGGAAGTGTTTTAGAGTGAGGAGACAACGAAAATAAACAAAGAGGAAACAACCGGAACCCTATAAAATTTAAAGTAAAGTAAGGAAGTTTATTGTAAGTAATAATTTGGTCGAAGAAATTTGGCAAATCGACTTGAAATAGTAAATTATCAATTCTGAAATATGGATAAGAAGGAATAAGTTTTGAGGAAGAAATTGGAAGACGTTTTATAAGAAAACAAAAACTTACATGAGATCTACGTAAAGGAGAAACATTTGATTCAGTATGAATTGCAGGTAAGTTGATTTGACGGCTCCTAGTCACAAACGAAGGCAGAAATTCCGAGCACGATCCAGCCTATAAAGAAGAAATCTGAAGCAGCTACCATAGATAAAGAAACTATAATCCGGTTTAAAAAAGAATTATAGATCTGTAAATGGTCGATGAAATAGATTTAAAGAGATTTAATCTTTTAAGAACCGACGCATAAAGATAATTAATATGTTCGGAAAAGGAGTTGTGACTATTTGGAAAGAAACCAGGACAAACCAAAATGATTAACTACGGGAATAGAAATATTAAAGTTAGCTATACTAAGGAAGATTTAAAAAGACGACAAGTATAATCAGTACAGCCGGATTTAGATGTCGAGATAAAAAGGTACAAATCAGAGAGTGAGTTTTTTAATACCGATAAGGAATTTTTAAGTTTTTCGTTTGCCGAAGTGGGAATATCGAAAGATATCATCAACAAAAAAAAATTCGAAGATGACCCTATTAGAAGAATAGCTGTATTAAGAATATGTATATTAAAACGTATAGAACGTAAACAGGAGTTCTACGGAAGACTACAGTACACGGTTCTTCTATTATAGAAGAAGAATAAAAGGAGTAAAAATGTGAACTACTTTTTGAAATGGAGTGGGAGGTTGATAACATTGTATTTTGTAAAGGAACGTATTGAAATATCAAGAAACATTGTTACGGTATAGTTTTATATACGGAGTAGAAATACCAATTCGCAGCAAATTGGAATAGAAAGCAGAACGCTTAACAGAAAGAGATAAACACACGCTCAACATCGCAAACATGCTTTTCGTTTAGTTGGCGAGGACAATATGGAGAGGCAACCAATGAAAAACGTAAGCGAGAGAAAGATTATTAATCGAGTACGGCTCAAGAACGTAAACGAATAATGGAGACAATAACAGAACGACAAAGTAAAGGAAACAAAGAGAAGATTGGTAGAAAGACTAGGTTTAGATAGAAAGAACAATTGCTAAAAAAAGAGGAAATCCGACTAAAACCTAAGATGAAAACTTTTTCTCGGTGGAAGGAGATTAGGGGATGGGATTTTTCTTAAGAAAAGAAATCGGGAGAATTAACAACCTGATTACCAAAGAATCGACCTCATTACCGAAAATGACTGAATGGCTAGGAACCAACAGCAAATCAATTTAACGTCTCATCGTCAATTTTTAAAATTTCCTTCATTGCGACTTTCAGTTCCCTTTGTAACTCCTATCGTTTGTATTAGTTTACTTTTCTCATCGCTTTTTTGCTTCTCACTTTTATCTTCTTCATTCTAGCTTTCTCGACTTAATTTGTATGTGACACTTCTTCCGTCGCTGCGGAACGTTCCACTTTTTATTCCTCACTGTTGCTAATAGATCTCTCTACTTCCTACGACGCGTTTTTTCATCCTCTCGTTTTCTTCTTTTCCTGATGTAGCGGCCCTTGAATTCATTCCATCAGCTCTACATTTTGACCTTGTACAGATCTGATTCTACTTTTCTTCCTTTTCCTAATTCTCAGACTAATATCTTAATAAGCCCCCTAAGAAGAACAATAAAAATTCTATGCAATACCCGTTAATGAATTCATATACAAAACACACGTAACACTTTTTTTTACCGCTTAGATAACGCAATAATACCTTTTCCATAGGTGAAATAGTCAGCGTGATATTTTTCAATATGAATGGTTCCTCATCTTTATATCGTAAATAAACATTCTTAAAGCTAATTCTTCCTTCGGATGGCCAATTTGCAGGAACATGAAGAATATCTAGAAAAGGTAAATAATAAAAATAGTACGTTTGCAGTAATATTTCGTAATATTGATTATATAGGTGCTAAACGGAATTACCGGAATTTTTACAACGGCAGAGATTGGATATTAGTATTAATACGGTAGATTAAGATGTTAAATTTATATTAAGGAAACCTTTTATGTTTGAAATAATGCCAGATGAAAAATAAAAACTTAAATTAGAGTGATTTGATTTATGATACTCGTACTTTTTCTAATTAAAAATTTCAACTTTCAGCTACATTTTATAGATACATTCAAAAATATTGCAGAAATTGTAATAATATTGATGGAAACAATTTTTTTAATATGAGTTTGCTTTTGATATTGCAGTAAAAATCTCGTAACGCATTTCATTTTTCATTTAGTACTACAATTATTTTATAGTTTACATATGTGAATAACAACGATTGCATTTTTCTTTAATTTGCCGCAGAATAAATCAACAGCAAGTTTTTCGGTGGTGTAAAGAGAAAAGATAAATGTAAAAGAAATCAAAAAAATTGTTGCGGATTAAAATTACAAAAGAAAACACCTTCTTCTTTAAAATAACATAAATTCTCCACTTTTTATCGTTTTCATACATTTTTGAGAAATGTCTTGTTCATCGATAGTGGGGTTACCGGGAAAGACACTTCAACACTGCGCTTAGTCTTCGCACGTGGGTAGAATTATCGGGAAGCGCGATGGCGTGATTGTCACTAATAGATATACTCCGAGTCCGATTAGTTGAGGATTTCCAAATTTGTTTTCTTTGAAATGTTTTTTTAATTTTTCCAGTGAAATTGTCCAAAAAAGTCACTGGAAAATAGCGAAAAAGATCGAAAAAAGAAAAAATGATTAACAAACAATTAAACAACAGTAAAATAAAACTTTACAAAAACTTGGACAAACGATTACAAATATTTGATAAAAATTTAGATACCTTTAAAATTAACACTTAATACGTAGCTAAAATACGGATAACTGGAAAAGCTAAGATTTTGATAAAACAGTTTTCTCACTTATCCCGATCGATATTACCCAATCGCAAACCCATTTTCAATCATCCGTTTGATATTGACATAGTCGTACAGTGATAAACACCATTTGTTGTAACCTTGGCACCTTGCATGTATGACGCAGTCACCATTTGTGTAACATTAGAGCCTTTCGAATAGTAGACCTTTCTGACACATTCGCTATTTATTATATACATATTTAAGTTGGTTTTTACGATATCGTCGCTATTAGTAACATCAATAGGTAGACTGCTATCACATGACTTATTGATGAATTCAACATATCTGAAGCCGATAAGTAAAAGTATATCCTGGTGATCAACACCGGTCGGGTAAAACCGAAGAATAGGTGAGATATTCAAGCGCACTATTATCAGTTTAACTAATTGAATCACGGAATAACAGAACTGGCGAAAACGGGAGCTCATAAGTAACATCGACCATTCTGAGTGTTTTAAAGCAAAATCGACGAATGTTCATCAAAGTTTAGATCTAATTTTGAAAACCAATATCTACGGATAAATTCAATAATTGTTTTTCTTAATTACTGCCCTGTTGTCTTGGCGTTTTATCGAATCTAAAATTGATTGAAAATCATGACCTATTATGATTATCGAAGAGCTCCGGAGGATTGCAATTGAGCTCCGAAGATTTCATGCGGAACACATTGCAACTGATTCTAAAACACAGACCCAGAAAAACTAAAAGAAAACGACAAAAAATGTTCGATTCTTACTACCCGACATTAATTTCTGAGAATGTAAGTGTATTAACCTTTCGGAGACGGTTCTATTTCTTGATCCAGCACGGTGTACTGTTGAAGTCGTTCGAACGACGTTGACCAATGCGATAAGTCGATAAATTGCTTGATATTGTATTGAATCAGCGACGTAAATCTGATTAGAGTCGTTATGAGTAAGCCGGCGCTGATACCGTTATCTGAAACAAATAAGAAAAAAAATAAAAGATAATAAATTTTGATACTCCCTTTGAGTAAAATCGATTGTGTAAAATTACGTAACGTGTGGATACAAACAATTTATATTGAAGTAATTAGTAAATGTATTTTAATATTGCCGCTGAAGAGAACCTTTTGAGAAAGTTATAAACGGAAAGTAAAAAGGAAAACCAAGTAAGATAAACGAGAATATAAATAAACCGAAAAAGTATAAAAATACCTTTGGGGAGGGATAACAGGAAAGAACAGTGATTTAAAACGGCTTTTTACAAACAAAATTTCAACTAATAATGAATGGCTATTAACATTGTTATACAGAGATTTGTAACTCATTGTTTTTTAACATATAATAAGTATACTTTATGGAAGGCCTGGGTCACCTCCAAAAATACTCCACAACAACATTTCTTCTCTACTAAAGCATGCCATTTGTGAGACTCTATGCAGCTGATCTATGGTCAAATGTTTTTTGCGAAAGCCAAACTGGTAAACTGGAATTAACCTTTCTTCTTCTATAACTGGGGTAAGTCGTTTCAAATTAAGCTTTCCAAATAGTTTAGACATGCTTGGAAGTAACGATATAGGTGTGGCGATGCTTCATTAGAAGGTTTTCCTGGTTTCAAGAGCATTATTACATCTGCTCGTTCCCATCACTTTGGAAAATATTTTTCACGTAATGAAGCATTAAATAAGTATGTTAACAATATGGAAGCTTTCCTATTGAGCTCTTTTAGTGTACGCAGACTAATTCCATCATGTCCCGCTGCCTTTTTGTGATTTAAATTGTTATTCTCTCGCCACATCCGTAGGTGTGAAATGTTTTAAGTTTCCATCTGTTTTATTGAAAGAGCGGCTTAAGTCGAGATCCGAATTCATTTTGTTTGTTTGGAAACCTGTTCTAAGTGTTTAGCGAACTCCTCGGCCCTTTATCTTCCCTGCTGCGTGCCCAGGTACCATTATTTTTACGAATAGATGCCACTTGTTCACGGGGCTTCTTCATTAGTTTTGTGGCTTTCCGTAACGAATAACCCGTTTTATCAAGGACTGAAAGATTATTTAAGTATGATTAGAAAGTAATATTTTTAACTTCTTTAATTTTTTCATGAAGTATGTCGGCAATACGGTTGCATTTTGTCTTGTCCACCGGATGTCGCGACGTATGCCACTGTTTCCTCGCTTTTCTTTTTTGCGATACAAGATCCCTTATTTCCAAAGGGTAAGTTATTGTCCGATGTTTGGTCATCTGATCATGAGGTGTTGCAATTTTTACAGCATGGGTAATATTATTAGTTAGCTTTTCTACTGCTACTTCCGTATCTGTTGCTGATTTTAGTTTAACAGGCAGATTTGTTACATCTTCTAAGTTAGTTCTAAACAATTCCCAATTAGTTCGTTTATTCGTAAAGAAAGTTTTCTACTGTTTTAATATAACTGTTGCACTTATCGTAAGCAATACGGAGGTATTAGTTCTATAAATTCTTCGATGGCCATGTAGATAAAGGTTACTCCCTTGGACGTAAAAAAATCGATTAAGTCTGCCGTTTTCGCTAAATCGGCTGGCCAGTACGTTGATTTTCCTGTAAAAACGGGATCTGCCTTAATAGATTTTATAACAACTCTTAGCAGCGCTCGACCTCTGCGGATAATCAGCCTTGAGCCAGAGTAAGTATGTTTCGCCGTATCGTCTCCGCCGGTAATGAATCTATTTCCCAGTGAACAAAAGTAATTACCGAACATGTTATCATCTGCTTTAGATTCAGGTGGATAGTATGTAGCAGAAATTATTATTCGCATCGTTAATCTGAATACTAGTTGCTTGTAGATATTTGGTATTTTTTTATTTGGTAACGTTTAATTGTATCCTTTATTATTATTATGGCTGTTCCTCCTTGCGCTTTATTACTTGGATGTTCAGTAGAGTAAATATAATAAGCCTTGTATTTGAATATGTGTCCAAGGTGTAAAATGCGTTTCGGCAACAAGCACTATGTCTATTTTCTTACTATGCAATACATATTCTAGTTCATTTTTATGTTGAACCAATTCATTCGCGTTCCATATAATTATTCTTAGAGTGCACTTCATTTTGATTTATTTAATAGACTCGGACTAGCTATTTTCCAATCTATCTAATCCTGCAGTAATTTTATTCAAGGACCGACTCACACTAGCCGGTGTTTCTATTACATCCAGCAAGGCTGAGTCGCGGCCTACATCTTGATTTTTTTTACTTGCGTGACTTGTGCGTACGCTATGTCTCGCTGTAGTAGCTGATTTCTGTTGCTGTATCCTTTGGACTGCAGTAATTTTTTTACGAACGCCTTCTCTAATGTTTTTCTATAGGGTACGCATTCTTTCCAATTCACTGTATGTCCCTCACCACAATTTGCGCATCTTGCCTTGACTGTTTTTAATTTTTGCATCATTCAGTTTTATGATTTTCGTCGCATTTCACACAAATAGCTATTTGAAAGCAACAGTTTCTGATGTGCCCAAAGGTTTGGCAATTGTTGTACTGAGGTATTTCATTTTTTTACGCAGGGGTTCCACCTTTATTACTTGGCGTCGTAATAGTTTTAAGTCGATACCTCCTTATTATTATCACTTGTTTCAGGTCCAGAAAGAATAGCGTTAATTTCACTTTTGCCCACTCATTATTTACATCATCACTTCTCTTTCTAATTTGGGTATTTGTTATCTTCATCACTTTGTGCCTAATTTAATGTAATTGCTGTTTGGTTATTTCGGTATCTGGTTCGTGATGCATTTCGCGGAGCACAACTTGAAATGGTTTTTCGCTTTTTAACTGATAACGATGAAATTTAATCTTATTTTTAATTAATATATTTATAGTTTTCCGGAATTGTTACTCGTCCATTTGTTAAAATTTGAATTTCTTCATTGGGGAATGTTTTGAATTTCTGCTGGTTCGTCTTGTATTAAGCGTGATTTTAATTGATTAAATTCTTTAACACACTTAATGGTTACCGGGAGTGGTTTATAAATCTTTTCTATACTTTTATTGCGACTCTCGCTACTTTTGATCCATCCTTTCTGTTGGGTAGGTTTTTGCCTGCAGTTTCTCAAGCTGATTTTGACTGTTTTGGCGATTTTTTTAGTAAGCACGTTCGTCAATTCTTTCATTATAAATAGTATTAATAACAGAAAATTGCTTTTCGACGGCAGATAATATAGCCATAGTTAATTTTCTTATGTTTTCTTTCGTTTCTATTTTATTTTGAGTTAAAATACATAATAGCTAGCTTGTCAATTTCTTTAATAATGTCTTTTATTTCGTTAACAATTGGTTCTACTTGAAGTGTCGTCATTAATGATGATAATATTTTTGCTTTGTATCTGGCTGCACTGCCGATAAAATTCGACAGCCTGCCGGTACGAAAGCCACTGATCGCCCGCGAAGCGAGGACTATCCACAAAAATGCGCTGGACTATCGCAATCCTCGTGATAAACGGTGTCATTTGTATAAAAGTCTCAATTTTAAACACCAACCAAAAACGTAAAAATTGCCTATTGGTTTAGAATGCGCAAAGAACACTACGAGCACAACTGATGCACACAAATTACGAGAAAATAAAATTGTCTAGTTTGACATTGTACACCATGAGATTATTAACTAATCGTTAATTTTTATTTTTCAATAATTACTTGAATCAATTTTTTCAATGCTCTTTTTTTTAGCGAATCCAAAAAAAAAAAACCTTTTGGAGCTCGAAATCACCACCGCTATATAAATAGTCCAGCGTTCACGCCACTAGGCTATCACGACGGTTGAACCACTCATTTATATCTAATAAACGTGCTTTTAAACATTTGGCTACATTTTGAAAGCTTGTATTAAATTCCTGTTTTGTCGCGTAGTTAACATGTTTATTCAATTTAAACTCATTATCCGGAAGAATTCCTAGCCATGTTTGAAAGTATAATCTAGGGGGTTTGTCAATAACTTGAATCCGCTAAAATTCATTGATTAATATCGTATTTTAAATTTTTATATACTGAAAGTATTACTCTGTTTAGTTTAAATGTTTTAATTCAACTTTGTTACTAGTTGCGCAAAGAAAAATTTTGGGGAATTATCATTCCGACCTCAAAAATTGTAATGAATAAACAAATTACTATCTATGAAGAAATAAAGAATTTCTATAGAAAAAAAATGTATTTAATTATTAACAATAAAATCATTTTTAACTATCCTGTATGGGACGTACTGATGACAAAATTTTCGGTGTATTCTCCCTTTCATTTTCCTTAGTAGGTTATTACGCTGTTACCGATCAAATATCTTACTAAAAAATGTTTGTAACCGCATTGTTATTTTCAATATTTCACGTTTCTGACAATCAGATAAATAAGTTTACGGACTGTCATTCTGTTTATTTTTATTTTTTTAAACTTCTTGCGATTAGTAAGTGCCAATTGAGTACTTTTTTCTTTCACTTACCTATATTTTATTACTTACCTTTTCACTGCAAAAGCGGGAAGTATAGGTATAAAAGATTGCACTTAAATCGACGCTATTTCGAAGGATAGGTTATTAGACGTTGTCATTGTATACGCCCTTCTTAAAATGTTGATATTTTATATAACACGCATGTGAAACTAAAACATAATCTAATTGAAATCGATCGTAAATAAAATATTGCGCCGGGGATATTTTTGTCTCTGTCCTCGAAGTAATAATGCCTACTTCGCCAGATGATAAATAATGAAAATTTAATAACTGTTTATCAGAAACTGAAGAAGGAAAAAACAAATGATATATAACTGAAACATGGTGATTATATTTTTGATTTTTCCGATCATGGTATTGCGTTACTTTTAAAAATTCTTTAAATATTCATAGTTAGGTATTCTCAGCAGTTTTTGAACATACTGCATTTTATTGAAACGTACAGTGTATTAAAGCGCTAAAAGCCTAAGTTACTATGCCACGCACAGAAAATATTATAACAGTTTTCCCGAATTTATGCCAAAAGTTAGGCAGTCCAAAGTAACAGTAATAAAGAAGAAATCGGTGTGATAAAAGTGATTAAAGCTTACCGTGATCTGTGATAAAGAACAAAACCAAAACACCAATGAAGTATACTGCCGTTATTTCATTTATTAATAGTCCCATCGCGGAAGACGCTTCGATAATTAAATATCTCGAAGATGTATTCAAATCCTGTTATTGTTACAAAAATTTTAAAAATCTTCATTATACACAATATTGTATATGTATATATGACGCACGCACGCATATACACCACGTGTATAAGTCCGTGCCCAGAATTTTGGAAAGGGGGGGTTTTGAAAATTTTCTTCGCATATTTATTTTATAAATAAAAATACATTTTTCACTAATGTTCATCTTATTAATAATTTCCATCATTTTGATTTATATATTAATAATTTAAATAAACGAATTACTGTATAAACAATAAAAATTACATATGTTATTGATTATACTCGTAACAAAAAATTTCGCTTAAGATATTAATGAAGTACCTAAGCTATTTCAATTCTCATGGGGGGAGGGGGGAGGGGGGTAATCCCCAAAACCCACCCCGTGGAAACGGCCTTGCACGTGTATATATACATAAACTGGAAGCTAGATGTAACCTATTATTTTTATGACCGAAGCTGACGAAAATCATCTTAGTGGTTTTACTTTTTCAACTCAAACATACCTCAAATAAATCACAACCAATGAAAAGCTGTCTTTTTTTTCCTTTTTGTCCTGCGAGAGACGCCAGCTCATCTACATCATTATATACGTTGAAATTAGTTCAGTGTATCCCAAATTACATAAAACATCTTTCCAAACTGGAATGAAAAGAATAATAAAAAAAAGAAGCATGTCGCTCAGCAAAGGATAAAGACTGTTCAAAAGGAGAGAAAGTAAAAACAAAAACATACACGGCCATTAAATTAAAACAGTCTTACTAATACACCGAAACTTAAATAGCGCTACCGATGCTTGATTACCAGTGAAGAGATATATAGTAGGGCGGAATTGTATTGTCAGCTATTAGTTGTTCATCCACGAGAGCATGTATTGTCGAATTGATGACAATTAAATATTAAATGGTTCTATTAAATTATTATTATAGAAGTGATAGCATATTGAGCGAAAAAAGTTAACATCAAGGAAGTTGAGCCCTAACCTAGAATCCTTCATAAATGATCGTCACAAAAGAGCGTGCTCGATTGACAATGTAGGAGGAATAGAATAACCAGGAGGAAGAAGGTAGGACAGGTTGTACATAGTAGTACGATCTACCACTGTCAAAACTTCCGAGGACAACGATGCAGTAAAGAATTAAAATTGTTATTTTCTATAACTGATAATAATGAAAAACTATCGACTTAATACCTTTTTCTCAATTTTTTCCCCGTTTTTCATATATATTTCTTTAGCATTAATATTCTTCATTAATTTCAATAGCCTGCCGATGATAATAGATTTCGCTGAAGTCTAATATTTTTGACTTCAATAAGAGCTGAACCTCAGTATAGTGAAATATCCGAGTAATCAGTTCATGGATCGGAATTACCATTCATCGGTGGGATCAGCTGCACTACCGAAATAAGTTTACCGAAAAAGTCGTACGCTGAATAAATAATAATTAGTTGCAATATTTCGAACGGAAGATATATATAACAATATACCTTGCGTAACTGTATTCGAGAGTAAATAAACTAAAATCGTTAGAATTTACTTTGATGGTAATTAATAAAAATCAAGAGTGCACACGCTAATGAAGGCAAGAATCGGAGATTTCCCTGTGATTAGCCATTTTTTTCTTTTCATATTATTCAGTTGACAAAAGTAACCTGTGTTGCGACATTTAACACACACTATCATAGAGTAAAGTATTAATAGAAAGCGAAATAGCGAAATAGCGAAAAAAACAAAAAAGAAAGAATTAACTCGTAGGCGTTTATTTAAATATGAAAATAGAACACTGACTAGTTTCAGATCGACACGATTTATATTCATGTACTGCGAGACGCGGTCTTCATTGAAAACAATATACAATCATTAATTGCTTCAAAAAAGTCGCGAAACTTAAACATTTATTTTTAAATCGCTACGAATTAATTACATTTTTTTTCGTTTTGTATTATTCTCATGGAATGATATGGAAAATTTATGATGAAGCGTTAAGCTGATCATTTTATAAATCGGAACAAAAACGAGAACATTTCAATTACTAGCATTTACTCGTACGTAACCATTAAAACAACGTTTTCTGATAATATGTAATCGCGACAAACGTGTTTCAACCTACCAGGTGACCGTTGAATTCTTTCTTCAGCGTATCGTCAATTTTGGCGCAATGTATCGTTGACAGTCCTTGCAGAGTCGAATTTAAGTAACTGAATACCGGGCTGCGTGCTGTGTGCGTAAAATTATAAAAAACTTAAGTAAGTAAATAAATCGCAATGATACGAAAAAGTGTAGCAACAATGTGTAACTTCTACGTCTGTCGAGTGAACACGCAAATCGAAAAAGAGGAGAATAAACGATTTTACGTATGTAAACCGATAATTTAGAGAGAACGCACTCTTCTAAATGAGAATAAATTGTACCGATCTGTGTAAAAAGTGTATGACATTTGGAAGAACAATCTTATTTCGCCAAAGTGCACAATGACAATAATAACGATAGGAAATGGTCTTATAAATGGACGGCCTTTTAACAGAAAACGCCGTTACCGAGTTAGCATCAAATTGTACCGTTTCATAGTCGTCGCATTAATGAAATAAAAATTTTGAGAAATTCACGTACGAAAAGAGCTGGTAAGAGAGTGCAAGTTTTAAGCATGAATAATCGGCTTAAACAGCAAAAATTCTGAATCGAAAATAAATAAATAAATAAATACTTTGTTTTTAACTTGCCCTAACCCACACTGTTCGGCGACATTCGATACATAGTATAGATATTTTTTTTTATAGATATGTGAGTTATCGAACAAGTAAAAACCAGTTTTGCAATTTCACTCAATTCAGTAAAAACTAATCAACATTCGAGCAGAGAATAGGTGACATTGTCATGCGTGCACACTAGTCACACGAGACTGACACACACTGTTTCATAATAAATACAAATCCTTCATATGATTCATCTGAAAAATATCTAGATTATACCATGTTCTCCTTTCTTCTTCTTTTGGTGTCTTACTCTTCGCAGAGCGTTGACGATCACAAATGTCAGCATCAAAAAAACTTCTATTTCTGGCATTTTGCATGAGTCTTCCTATCGACCAAGTTCTCGTCCATTCCTTGATGTTGATCTAGCCAAGTCGTTTTCCGTCTTCCCTGGGCCTCTCTTTCCGTCTATTTTTCCCTGAAGGGGATTAGTTGTAGGAGTTGATATTTCTCTCCTCTGATTATATGACCGAAATATTTTTTATCTTTCTGTGTATGATAGATTTTATTAATATCCTTTCTGTTTTGGCCATCTCTAGAACCTTTTGATTCGACCTTCTACTTATCCATGGTATTTTCAACATCCTTCTATGGATGATCCGCATTTCTACAGCTTTTAATCGATTTACCTGTCTTTTATTAAGTGTTGTTGCCTCAATTCCATACAATAAGATAGAATAAATATAACATTGCACCATGTTTTGCCGTATATCTAGACGTAAGCATCGTATCATCACAAAGCAGAGATTTCTCATGCTGGTGAAAGCACTCCGAACATAACTACATCTCATTTTTATTTCTGTATCTGGGTCCAAGTTCTCCTCAGTAATATAACAGCCCAAGTATTTGAATTTTTCAACTCGTTCAATCTTCTCATTGTTTAGCATAACAGAGATTTGATTAAAGTTGTTTTCCTTTGCTGACCACCATCCATTTCGTTTTCTTCACGTTTATAGTCAAATTATATGATTTTCCAACTGCATTGAGTTCATTGAGGAGATGTTGAAGATCTCTTCCATTCTCTGCAATAATAGCAGTATCGTCTGCGTAGCGAATGTTATTAATAATCCTTCCATTAATCCGAACGCCCAAGGATAGGTGTTCGAGATAGCTAATCTAAAAATCTGTTCAGCATACAAATTGAACAGTAGGGGTGAAAGGATACATCCTTGTCGCACTCCACGTTGGACTTTAAAGTCAATCTTTTCTCCGTTCCCTAGAATGAGATTAGCTGTCTGGTTCCAATATAGATTCTTGATTATCCTTAGATCGTATTCATCAATTCCCGTAGTTTTAAGAATATCCATTAGTTTATATGATGTTGGACGTTATCAAATGCTTTCTCATAGTCAAGAAAGCAAATAAATGTGTCTCTATTCAAAATATGTTCTCCTTTATTGTCCTAAATAAAATACTGTTCTTAACTTTTCAATCACGATTAATCATTTATCTAGTAATATTAATCGAAAAAATCTCCTAACTTCTGTCAACGAATCAAAACTTCTATCACTGTTGTACTAGTTTTAATATAATCTGTGTTCAAACGATTACCATTGAGTTCGTTTAAATGTTATACTACGATTGTAATAGATTAAACTGCGTTTCGGCCACACATTAATAATAAAGTTATACAGAAAACAAAAAAAAACAAGAAAGTTACGATATCAATGGAAACTTTTAAATGTTTCTGTGAACTGACACTGGTAACTTCGATCACTAAACATAGACGAAATTTTAGCGTTTTTTAATTCCATACGTGCGTTGATTTCCAAGCCAAGTGTTTAAATACCATTAACTGGATATGAATCTTATTACGAATTCTAGAATTAAATAGTATGTAATTTGTTTTTGATATGTTAATTTTTAGTCCATATTCATTTAGAAATTTTTCAAAAGTACTGTATATATATTATATATTTTATTGCTTAGAGTATATTCAGACTTATCTCCTATAACAACTGCAATATCATCCACGAAAGTTATTAGTTTACAGTGTCGAGGTAAGATGATAAAGTCTAGAAAAAAGCTATATTCCACAAATACGGTTCCAGTACAGTTCCTTGTAACACTCCCGTCACAATAGGATATTTCTGGGTACACGATCCGACATTAATAAAAGTAAATCTATTATGAAAGTAGTGATTTCATATATTTAATAAGTTACCATCTAAGCCCGAGTCGGATAGCAATACAATTAATTTATTTAAATTTATACTGTCAAAAGCTTTAGTAATGTCTAAAGTTATTATACGTTGTACGATTTTTGTTTATAACATTTAATAGTTTGTAAAACATTGAAGATAGCTGACTCCACCGACTTGTTTTCAAGAGTTCCATATTGATCGTTATTAATTACGTTATTTCTGCGACTGAATTCTTTTAATTTATTTAATATACATTGCTCATAGATCTTGCTAAAATTTGAGAGCAGAGATATTATGCGAAGGAGAATCAGTTGGCGGTTTATTTATTTTCAGGTAATATTACAGTCTTCGATATTTCCCAGTGATCCGGAAAATAGTTATGCTTAAACAACAGGTTAATGAATGTCGGTATAACATGAAGGAACCGATCGTTAAAAAGTTTTAAAAATCCGTTGGAAATATCATCTAAACCTGTTGAAATTTTATTTTTAAGGTTTTTAATAATAAAGGATATTTCAGTGTTAGTCGCTGTTACGTTATCTGAGATACTGGTACTTGTATAAGTTGGTGTAAAAGGGTTTTTACTTTAAATACAATTTACTATTCAACAAATTAACATTTTTTTTTCATCAGAATAAGCGCATTCATCTAATGTAGGTATTTGAATTGGCTTATTTTTATTTAATAAAATCTTATACTTTAACTCGAACTATACTAAATTTTTCCAGGCTTGTAGTTTCGCCTGTTTGACTTGTATTCCTTAAAAATTTCTTTATAAGTCGTATAATACTTTACTTTTAATACAGAATTTTTACAATTTCGAAATTTCTTATAATATTTACTGACTAATTATTTCTTGTATTGCAAGTCTCACTAGTGTCCACTAATAAATTGTTGTTTTTCTTTTAATGGTTTTAGAATGTGCTATTACTGTAGAAACGTAAATTTCAAATTGTGATAACCAGTTATCAATATCAGTTATTGAAGTGCATTGCACAGTTAAAAGAGAGGCAAAGTTAGTGATGTTTAAGTTTAATTTATTATAATTTATTGTGGTAATCATATCTGTTGTAGAGTATTCTTTTCAAGGTTTAACGTAAAATAAATGTTAATTCTCTACTAACTATCCAATTTAATATTTAATAGGAAATCAAATACGTTATTTGTTACTAAAGTTAAGTCGATTTTTATATAGAAGTTATTAACTTTTTTCTGAAATGCTTTCCAAACTTTACATCTCGTACCATTTGAAATCGGTTAAGAAAAATACGAGATTGTAGAAAGTAAAGTATTGCAGTATTAATAGTATGCAGTTTTATTTATTGACTTTAATTTCGTTTCAAACTACTTACATAACCCCTCGGATCGTCGTAAATTGTTAAAAGATAGCGAATAATATTTCTGAACGAGATATAATATAACCAATACTATAACGACCAGGACAACTGTGGTGGCGTCCATCAATACGGTCAATATTATCGCGCCAATTACTTCGAACGCCATCTACGTAAAAACAACGTTCAACGAAATTTAAACGATGCAAAAATTAATGTAACAACTACAATGCCATACATTCATAATAAAGTATATATATATATATATATATATTCTTTTTTCTTTTTTTTTATTAAAAATATTCAATTTTGGTCATATATTTATTTTAAGTTTTTTTTTTTTTTTTTTTGATTTCAATTACGATAATCGACTAAAAATTTGCAATCAATACCGAAAACGCTGCAAGGTATTTGCAAAACAAATTTATTAAAAATACCTGCAGAAAGTCCATCGTAGCATATGGTAAAAGATCATCCACATCTCCAACATCATTTGAAAATCTATTCAGTATGCGCCCTGAATTTCAAAAAATAAGTATCTTATTTTCGTCATCTTATTTTCGTCGCATTATGTGTTTTGGTTGTGTATATTTCCACACACACACATACGCGTAATCATACACACATGCACTCCCGCATAAATATATATGAAAACTCTTCAAAAAGAAAACCCCCCCTAATTTATTGGTTAGCTTAAAAGTGATTAGGAAATATCTACATTACCGGATGTATTGTCGCTGAAGAATATTAACGGAGCTGAAAAGACATTCCTTAACACTTTATCGTGGAGTGTTGTGGAACGAATTTTATTTGCTAGCGCCATAGCTGGTGTTCTGGTCAACAAGGTTATTAACATAACCACCATTATCGCTGTGTAAATGTACACGTATCTTAAGTTAAATTCGAACAGACCATCAACTCCGATACTACCATCGCCAATAAACTGCTTTACGTGTGGTGCTTCCATACCATTTGTTTCATTTATTCTGTCATATTGATAGTAAAAAGAAACGAACTGTTTTTCCTTAATTAACCTGTAAGTAAGAACAAATTTATATCAAATGAAACTGCATCCTCTAAATTGATAATTTGGTCAATTTTAACATATAATAGATTTCCCGATAGGCGAAGCATTGCAGCCGTGACCGATTCTATACCTTGGTGTTTAGCCGCAAAAGCAAAAATGTACTGGCTACAGATTCGATTTTAGCCAACAAATTAACTGTTGGCCATAAATCCCAAATATTAATATCTGATATTACATAATTAGAAAATAGAATTTTTTGAACTCAGTTATTGATGGTACAGGAAATAGCGTGAAATTTATTCGCATTAAAAAAACTTTTATTTTTAATTTTTTTGATTTACGTTTTTATTTTTTGCTTATTTCATTTAATTTTTTTGTTAAAATTTAAAAACCAATGAGAATGAGAAAAATGGTCCCTAGTTTCAGGCCCGTGCCCAGAATTTTGAAAAGGTAAGGGTTTTGAAAATTTTCTTCACATATTTTATAAATAACAATACATTTTTCACTAATGTTCATACTATTAATAATTTCCATAATTTTTCTTTATGTATTAATAATTTATATAAATGAATTACCCCGTATATGAACATTAATAAAAATTACGTATGTTATTAATTATTGCAAAAAATATTAATGAAGTGCCTAAAAATATGGAGCATATTTTTTCTTTTTTCTTTTGAAGGTAAGAACACCCTAAAAAATTATCAATATTTATTTTTAATTTTTAATTTTTTTCACTATTTTGCGTATTTATAATAACTATTTCAGGTTAACCCCCCCCCCCCCCCCCCACACACACACACACCCTGTGGATACGGTTTTGCCTAGTTGATAGACCGTCTATTAAAAAAATAATAAATCAGAAAAGCAAACAAAAACGATATTTTTTCAGTCGGAAAAAGTTTCGACGATATTTCCGTCTTCTGTTTCTGTAACTGTCAATTTTGGATAAAAATGTAAGTTACGCGACACGAGTAGTTCGCTCACACTTGTACGTTACAGGAAAACTCGCTCTTACAATTTTATCAGTGCTACATACTCGGTAGTTTTTCATGTTTTTCTAAATTACGACATAGACTCTGTTGTAACAAAATAGAAAACATTTCTTTCTCAGCTGACTCTGGAAATAGAGCAAAATAAAACAAAAAGAAATCAGTCCAATGAACTTTTTTAGAACATAAAAAATGTGTAAAGTCTAAATTGGGTCAGACTGGTTTGGCAGAAAATAAAACGAATATCGAAACTTCAGTAAGCATCGCATGCCAGCGTAATTTGAACAAATAAGAAGCAAACTGACTTTGAGACAAAAACCCGCTACAGAATTACAATGAGTAGGAGTTGAACGCAGTGCCATTCCATGTGTATAGGTGAACCATCAAACTTGTATTTCTCGCCCTTCTTTTTTAATCAGCTCATCCTTCCAATTTATTCTTGGTTTTACAATTTCCTTCAAATTGACAATGATATGTTTTTCTGCAGCCTGTTGAACTTTAACTGTAACCCCTAACTTGCGCTCGGTCACACGCTAGTAGAGTAGGGGTGTTTGTTCTGACGCACTCGTCAAATTTTCACCACTGTGGAAGCGTTGATACTACATCCCAAAAAAAAACATATAGCTCCGGGGAGTAATTGAAATTTGCATTATCAATATTGAAAATTAATATAAATTTTTCACTCAACCGCGAAATAAATCCCAATATAACTCACCGTCCCCGGATGCGAGTTCAAAATTCCCATAGCCGTTTCCAAACTTGACTTAAGCATATTATTCTGGTGGTTAAAATTGAACTAAACTACTCTTTCCTTTTCTCCAGGGCAATGAGTTATAAGGGAGTAGAGGGAAAGCTGTAGGAGCTAACCATAAAACTCTACAAAGTCCCAAGGATTAACTCACCCTCGGCGAGTTGAGACCGCCGTAAAGGTCTCTGGCTACTTACCTAGTAGCAGACTGGTGGAGGGCAGCAGTAGTAACCATCAGTACCAACGGCGGGCGGAAACCATACGGGTTAGAACGGCTGTCGATTGGATTATTGTATGCAAGTAGGAGAATCTACAGAAGGATACAATACTGCGATACGGGAGAAACCACCGTATTAATACTCTCAGGTAAACCTATCATGACAAGTCCAATACAAAATATGTTAACCGGGAGGCAGGGGCAGCGGAAGAAAGCAGAGGGCTTCCGAGGTCTACAGTATGCGAAACCCCTCACTTAGGATAGGCACATGGAATGTTCGAATAGGTCACGTATTAAGACATAATAGCCTACTGAAAGACATCATAGAAGGAAAAATACCGATGCGCAGACCGAGAGGAAGACCAAGGCAGACGCTGATAGATACAATCAAGAAGGAAACAAACATTAAGACATACGCAGAATTGAAAAGGCGAACAGCGGATAGGAATAGGTGGAGGACTTGGACGATAGGGGCAAACCAGTCAAACGACTGAAATACCAATTGATGATGATATATATATACGTATGAAAATTCAACGGTACGTGTTCAAATTCCAGCATGAATTTTCTGCTTGGACAACAAAAATAATTCTTTACCCTCCAATCAATACAACCACTATTAAACGGAGCCCATTCCGTCCTAAACTGATTTTTTTTTAAAGAACTACGTAATGATTTACATTAAAGCAAAGAAGAGCCGAGAGAAAGAGAGAGAGAGTTCTTCTTCGGAAAATAAGATACCGTATTAATAACTGGAACAAAGTTTATTATTTTGTTGAAAGGAGAACAACGTTACTCATTTATACTGAAGGATAAGTATAAAAGATGCGGATCTCAAGTCGAAGGAAGGCGTGATCTCTCAACTTCCATTACGGAAAGAACATGCAAAGAAGCAAATGAGTCAACAAAGGAAGTTAACTTATTAGCTGAGAGGTATCTTAGTATACAACGTTTAGATAAAGGATACATAAAGGATTTAGCCATGCCTCAAGTACGCGACGGAGGCGTCGATTGGGGAAAAAAAAAGTAAAACATTATCTAGGATTGTTTCTTTGAAGGCTTAAGGATAAATCTGGTCTTATCGTAGGTTTATTTGTGAGATGTACGATTCGTCATAGAATTATTAGCACAAAAACCTCTGAAAGTGAAAATGCTATTTTAAAAACCATTACTTCAATTTACACTACACCATAGCACCATAAAGGAGACGCATTCCACTTACTTCGCCAAGGGGGTTTTATAGAAAGGTGAAGTTAGAAGTCAAATGAAGTGATGATATTAAGAAAAAAGATCTAATTTTTAATTGATCCGAAGGATTAAGGAATCAAGAACTGAACGGAATTTATTCCAATCAGTTCTAAAAGTATCTCCGTGTGCATCTTAAACTTCTATTAAAAGAGAAATCAGGATCTATTGTACTAAAAGTGCATGGATTGCGGAGTGATCATTAAGGAATGTCCCGCAAAGCTGAGCCATTTTTTCCCCTTTTGGAGCAACTCCAGAAAAGAGAACAAGTATTCCAATCGCCGTCAACTGGATAAGGTGAAGACTAAAGTCTTTAAGATTATAACTTATAAGAATGTAAAAGAGAGTCTATTATTATTATTAATTGGGGAATAAAAATGTAAATAAAGTTGTAATTAGTTGAATTTTGTAATGAAGAAAAGGTTACATGTAAAATGAATATTAATCCGAAGAAGAATAGCAGCGGCCCCATCACAGCCATCTGCTCAATCTGATTGAAATATACTACACCTTCAAATTGAGAAATTACTAGAAGTTGATAACCAGATTTCTGAAAGGAGGGCTATATTTTTATATTTATATTATCGATATTCAGCAAGTTCGTTAAAGTTTGCCTATTCACTCGAGTGCTACGGCAATTCCGTTACGGAGGACGTTATAGGTAGATCAAATTTTATGGGGAAAAAAGAGGAAAACCAGATTAATGAAAAATGTTAGAGCGTAAAAAAGGACAGAGATACGAAATCGGAGAAAAAACGAAAGCGAAAGAAAAAAGAATAACGGTTTTAAGTATTTTTTTCTTAACAGTATTAAAACGAATTAAATATCATTTATTGGAAGGAGAAAAACTGTCAGAGGAGATATTTATGGATAAGAATGCAGGGGTGACAGGCTGAATACTTGCGCGATCCATACATGAAAAGACTGATGCAGTTAAGGCGTTTACATCCACTTTGGTGGCTTCGGCAAATGGGATATTTTCATAAGTCATTATCATTTTGATCTCTTTTTAGCGAACTCATTCGGGACCATTACCAGCCTGTTGAACAGTGACCCCCCGTACAGTTAAGGCAGATAGATGGGAAGACTGATGACGATTACATTTGGAGATGCTTCTGCAAATAGTGAAAACAGTTCTGATGAGAACTTTCACAGTGTCTATAAAGCATGTTTAATGTACCGAATGTTGATCTAATACTGAGGGAAATCGGAAAATTTAGTTCGAAATAGGTACTTTCTTCGGAAGCAAAGGGTTCTTGAAACAAATTTCAACGTATTTTACAGAGTACTTAGTTTCAAAAGATCCTCCTCGCGGAAACTACCAGGACAGAAAAAAAAATTCCCTCCATATGTAAGGTGATCGTCTGAAATAATACCATACCAGTACGAGGCAAAGTTAGGTTTAATGCTTTTAAAATGTTATTTTCAAAAAATTATTTTAAATTAAGAAAATAATTAATCAAAAAGCTGCGGAAGGGGAAGAAGCGGCAATTCTATTTCTACCGAACGATTTAAAAGAAATAGTAAGATTAAACGGAGAAATTCCAAGTTTTTCCCTATTATTTACTTTTCCGGGTTATTACATAGTTCTGCTCGATTGATGAGGAATAAAAATTATCAATCAGCTTTTTTAAACGGGCTGCTTAAAATTGGTGACATTTTTCTCTTGCCAAGATGTTCCGACGTTCCTATGTTCTGATGATGGAAAAAGAACAATTACACAGAAGAAGAAGAGTTGGAACGTGTATTAGGTTGCTTAAAATTCTCGTTAGATATACCTCGCCTTAGAGATTATCTGCTATTACTGTCAAAATTTCTAGAGAAGGAGGGAAATATTAAAATGAAGCAAGAAAGTAATAAACTAAATAGAGTAAACCTAAGCGTGCAAAAACATCGATACTCTTTAAATCGGTGAAACTAACGATGTTTATTTAATTTTTAAGATTAACGGAGAAGCAAGAGTACATGTACGTACCAATAATACACAAAGTAATCCGCTCCGGATACGAGTAGCTGAGAGGCAGCAAACAGCAGAAATAGGACCATTACAAAGCAAAAGTGATTGGCGTATAGAAAAAAGGAGAAAAAGATGGACGCGTGATTTGGATAGTCCTGTTTCTCGTCTATCGCTTCTTGTATGCTGTAAGTCTCTTCGCCGTAATCTGGAATACTCGAGCGCGATATTATCGAATCGCGTCTTCTTATTCGAATTCCATTATCGGTGACTGAGCGTTTGCGTTCCTTGCTTGCGACGGTAGCCTGTATAAACATATCATCTACTATTATTATATCGTTAAATAAAATGCACACTTATCTTTACAAGTGGAAATTAAACTTAAATGGCAAATTGATTAACTCGTTCGAATTGACAGATGAGGAAAGTGACTAGCTAGTTATCAAACTCACTCACTATCAAATGCGGAAGGAGTCGAAGATTTGAGAGAGAAACATGGGCAAGAGTGTTTCTCTATCTTCAATTTTTAAATTACTTCCGCTTGCTAGAATTAAACGGGAATTCCGTGGCACCATCAATTTACTATTTCCCTGGTATGTAACTACTTGCATGGATGGCTCAAAAGTGTCTGCTGTTTTTTTGTTGTTTTTTTTACAGCTATTAAATCGGAATTTCTCTTTTCTTTTTTTCAATCAATTAGCTGCTAAAATTTTAGTTCAATAAATAAAATTAGTTAAATAATATTACGATTCGATATGTCTCAGTGCGCTAGCGTTCTGAGATTTTTTTCATCCACATTAAAAGTAAATGCGGTTTTTAGCAATACATCTTCGTAATTCAAAGTTCCAGGTATCCAAGCGACATCTCTGAACAAAGCACGCGGAAATTTTGAGATAGAGTTTAATCTTTTTAATGACACCGAAAAAAAAAAAAAAAAAAAAAAAAAAAAAACAAAAAAAAACGATGGAGTACTGAGTTATTTCCCCGTTTTCGCACTTCTACTTTAAATATCGTATTTTAATATAAGTACCTAAAGAAATTAGAAAAGAGAAATTAAGAATCACGGTACATTTGAAAATATAGAGTTACGAGATCGATAAAATGAAAAAAACTACAAAAAAAAAAGGAAAATGAGAGAATATAAGTGTTATTATTCGAAGTGGAAAGAATTAAATTAAAGATACAGTAATAAATAAAAGTTTTGAAAAAAAAATTGGGAAAATTGAATCTACGGGATATCAAGAACTTACTGTAATTGCGCACGCTCTCTAAATTGTTTGTATATATTATTTGAAAAGAAAAAAAAAAAAAAAAATGGAAATCGCAAGGCTCGATATAAATCATAATTAAACGTAAGGCGAATTCGGTTGAAAATAATGAAACGATGCAGATTAAGGGAAAAAAATGTAATCAGGTGTAGGTGAAATGGGTTGGAAATAAAACGAAAGAAAAGTGAGAAAACATGAAAGCACGAAAAACGGTAAAAAGCACCGCGGATGATTGTTAGCAATTATTTTTATTGTTTTCGGCCAATAACTAAATTATCTCTTAGCTTCACGAATGTTCCCTTCGAGCGATCTCAACGCTTTTTCTATTCACTGCAACGATTTCATTATTCTTCATGTACGCCCTGTAATCCATTTTCTTTCTTCCGACCTTTTCATCCGTGTTTTCCTCATCGTACCATTATGAAGGAATAATGAAGCCGTGCATTGTGCACCTCGAGTTATTGCTTCTGCTGAATCCTTCTTTTTTTCTCTGAGAAAACGCATATATTTTAATCTCCTGGAGAAAATTCCATTCTAGATTTCGGTTATTTTACTCTCATAACAATCGTTCGTTTTTTCAGCTTGTCTAATCCAATCGGTCTAACTTCTCTGGTTTCTTTTCCGTTCTGCTTTCTGCTGTAGTTTCCGTTATTCATTTACGTTTTAATTACCCTTTTTTTCTTCGTAGCTTCCTCCTCTCGTCGCCATCGTATGATGAAAATCGCACCTTCTTTCAATGTTTCCCTCTCTCCTTCGAAATGTTCCATATTTTCATTCCCTAAAACATAAGCTTCCTCTACTCTTTATTATACCTCTTATAGTGCGCCTATGCTGATAACCGGTTCCTTTACATTATTAATATCCGCCGAAATAACGTTTATTTCCACTCTTTTTCTTTTTGAGTGTAGGTTTCTGGTTTAAAGTTAAAAAATAAAAAACAAAATACCAAACGCTGCTATTAACGACGATTTGTAAATGAGCGTTGAATAGTTTCCGATGTATAATGCGAAAAAAAAAAAAAAAAGTGAATTAGGGAATATTTGTTTACCACAAGATGTGGAATGCCTTGTTTATAGATATGCGCGCGTAATTTAATTGCATCTCGAGTAGTAGCCAATAGATAACGAGTAAATAAAATTTTGGTTAGTTTACAAGTGAGAAAAATACACCATTAGGACTCACATTGAAGGTATTATTAAAAAAACCAAAAATCATTCATTCCTCACGCATCTCTCTTTTCATGCGCCGTATAAAATCTCTCTACGAATTCCGTATTACGCCGAAATTCCGAGAAACGGAAAGAAAAAAATTAATTAATCGATTCAATATTACTCCAAAATCTATAAAATTGAAAGCGGTTTTGCTAGTGTTATAACTATTTGAAATTTATTTGGTTTTAGATTACTTAAAAAATCATTTTTTGCTATCGAAGCGTCTTTTTAAAAAGGTTTCTTTTGGAATTATCTTACCCGGAGTATAATTATTACGAAATACAATTAATACATTCGTCAATTTCTGAGTTACGTGAATAACCGAAGAACGATTTAAATCTCATTTAAAAATGACTTAATTTGGGATAATTTTTTTTCTTTTCTTGTTTTTTCATATTTGCATGTTTCGGCGAAATTTTAGAAAAATCTAAAATTTAAATAATCCAAAAGATATTGGATAAATTCATTGCTGACAAATTTTTGCAGTCGGCACATACCCAAGCTAAAATAAAAAAAAAAATAAAAAAAAAAAAGGTGAATGAAAATGTTAACTTATCTTACTTTTTCATTTACAAGCATTATGCAATAGTGTGCAATAATGTGTATTAATAACTTTGTCTTACAGACTCGATATTATCATTAACCAACTTTTGACCAGTAGCGCAAAATAAGTTATCCGATATATAAAACAGAATGGAGAATTTTGAGACTGAAGTAGAGTACTCACTCTGTTGTGTATGACAGAAAATATCCCGGTAGACTGGAAATCAGAGCTATAGTGTTATTGCGATGCATCAGGGGAGGTGAAAAGTTCCTTTAGGATTTATTTGTCACATGCGGATTAAAAATCCGAAAGGTAAAATTAATAACATTAAAAGATTTTCATTAGAATTCTTTAAAATAAATAATTCTAATAGAAATGTTTTTAAGCAATAATCCTATCTGCAGCTTATTGCCTGAAAGCATATTTTTGCTATTACTTATTTCAAAAAATTTCGCTGTAGATTTTTCGATATTATTAATTTTCTTTATTCTATCTCATCTTTAGTCCGCCGTATTTACAGTTCTAAGTTTCCTGTCACAGATATTTCTCAAAACAACTTGCGTCATCTTTTTAATATTACGCGAACATGTTCATCTTCCTTCTCGATTTCACGTTGTTATTCAGTTTCTTGCATGTCCGTAGGTTATAATTTTTTTTACACGTTTTATTGTGTCTATTGTTACAGTCATTTGTTTCGCTAGCGTTAGTCTATAAAACACTGATTCGCTACTTCTCCTTTCGGTTTTATTATCCGAGCCGATGTTTTGGTAAGTGCATATTCCGCAGTGTCGGAGACACGCGGTTTGCAATAAACTATTCTCAAAAACTTTTTAAGTTACGTATTTATTAATGTTATGAAAATAGTTTGTTTTATTGAATTCTATAAACGATCTATATTAATTTCCAAATTTACTAGCGAAAAATTATTAAAGCAGTGTGTAATACTACTTAAGGCAATCTGTAAATCTCGATTCCTCCTTTTTTTTTTTTTTTTTTTAAATGTATTCTTAAAAAATAGATTAAACAACTTCGTTGTAATTCAGTTGAAAAATTTTATCTTGAAAGACAGTACCAAAACGAAATTTTATCGAGTTGTTCATTTTGTTCCAATTATTTCACTACAGCGTACGCAATAGATTAATTAGTGAAATACTACCGACTTCATTGACAAGTTTTCATATTTAATTATTTCAAAAAAAAAAAAGTAATATAAATAATTTAACATTACTTTTTCTGGTTCTTGGTGATCTATTTCCGATTCAACCGCGTCGTTACTGATGTGCGGATTTATAATCAACCTACGATAGTCAACACCACAACTTTCTAATTCGCTCGGTGTACCGTGAAATTCTATTTGGCCCTGAAATGATTAATTTTTTATCATCAGATTTCGTTTTTTGATGTGCATTGATATTTTTTGATTTAATTATGTAGCAAAAAGGCAATTTACCAGCGAGAAACAAACGTAATTTAATAAAGAATCTTTCAACATCCTGTTTGTTAATTATAGTAGAATATACAGTAATTTATTACAACTATCAAAATATAACAAACAAATTTAAGAATAAAATGAAGGCTTACTTAGAAACGTTTTCGGGTATAACCCATCATCAGCTAAGAACACAACTCATTATGATTTGAAACAAATTCTAAATCATTTTTACTATGTACGCGCTGGCCACTCTCGAATGGCACACGATCATTTCATGGCAATATTCTTCAATCGGCAATTCTTATAACGCACCCATTATAACACCCACTTCCTTCAAAACTGTTCTTTATATAACTATCTGCGTACGAGATGCATCTTGATACACTTGTTTAGTACCATTTAAGAAAACAGAACTTCCTCTTCCCGGCAAAATCTTTTTTACAAAAATTTTAAAATAGTGAAGATATCCGTGTTTTTCACCATAGTCGCAGAGCATCTATACGATGATATTATAACCTTAGTAAATAATTAAGCCAGTCGATCGACCAGTGTTTAAATATTGTTTAATTCGACGCATTATTTTTTCGAATATTACTCTTACATTACACCAAAACATGTGCAAGGCTTTCAGTAAATTGATTGTTTTTTTGTTTTTTATTCGATAAAGAATGTGTCATGCGTAAATGAAAAAAAAAATACGTATGTTTACTAACATTATTCATAATAATTATTTTCTGCATAAGATTCACAAACTGCAACTGGTGAGTCACTACGATCCGCGTTTTATTTTCAAGGTGACCTGAAAAAAGTTTAAATTTTAATTATAAATTATCCGAGCGTATAATAAGGTAATTTGTGTTTTTCCGTGTGCACGTATTTATAAATTCACAATCCCGTTCACTGAGACAATGTGTTGTTAATTAAATAACTATTTTGCTAAATGCCAGTTTATTTTTTACTGACCTGTATGAAATTAGAAAAATAGAAAAACCTTAATTTTGAATGATATTTTCTAATATACTAGTATGATCAAACTCCGAAACATGTGTCGGTTGTTTAAATATTTATTATTCAATATATTTCATGTTAATTACTAGTGTCGTTCGGGTTATTCAATAGAATGACACAAAGGACATGCGATATTAATATCAATTTAAAACAGATTCTTTTCTGAATAATTTATTGCAAAAGAAATTAAATTATATCTATGTCATAGCTATTTCCGTTATGACGAAATATTCTCACTGAAGATGAGAATAACAATCACTAAAATATGTTTTAATTTTTAAAGATACATGAAAAGTTTTTAACATAAACGTAATAGCCGAAAGATAATTTCGGTTTTAATATTGATCAATCTTTTTCATATTATTAAGTTAAAACAATTCAAATTGTTGTACACGTTCGTTGTAATTCCGATTAGTAAATAAACGCATAAACAGAAAATATGTAATAAAACACCAACGTGTTGTTAATGCAGTCAGCACGAATATGTAATACGTTGCTACAAAACATATTGGTGTTTTACTTATTAATCACAATTTTCTGTATTTACCTTTTATAAATGATACAAGTTTACTACCTTGCAGAATGTTTTTCAAAATGTAGGGAAAAAATGGTTACGTCATTATGTTCAAGGGGTACTTTTAATTAAGTCGAACGAGTTGAAATGAAAGAAGTGAACGACACAAATGTTAATCAGTGAATTGATTTTGAAAATATTACAGTGATGGTTAAGTGGATCCCATGTCGTTTTGATAACAGAAAAATGTATCGAATTAATTAAAATGTTTAATTTAGTGATCAAAATAATAAATAACGATATACCAAGTAGTCCCCAAACACATGCTGTTTGATTAAAAAAAAAGAAAGGGCATAAACTTCGAACATTATTTCAATATTAGACTGGCCAAATAGTTCAGTCAGTATCAAAAGAAGAAAAGAAAAATGTACTACAGTGCCTGCGATAACTACATTGCGAATGACTATATCAAACAAAATTTTAAAATAAAAAACCGAACCATATTTAAAGCTCGTTTCAGTTGATTCGTTCGGTAATTAACAAAGTTGGGCATGTTTTAATTACAATTACAAGATTATATGTAATAATATATTCTTAATAAGGATTTGGTGTAATCAATTACTTTTTCGGTAATTAATAATTGCAAGTATGATACTATTTAGTAATCGATTATACTTCTTTAATCTTAGTTAATAATAATTGTAAGGGCTCTATTAATCGAGTATTTGTCAACGGAATCGAATTAAGTCTTATTCAAATGTTTAATCAGTACATACGATTGCATAAATTTCAATAAATTTAATATTTAAACTACGGAATAATAGTTTTAATTTTTCAGTAGTATGTGAATATGGGCACACAAAAATACGTTTGCATGAGAAAATTTCAAAAAAAAGTAAATATACAATTCGTTGATATTCGTACTCTGCTGAAAAATCTAGATACACTTAAATGTTAAAAGCAGTTATTGTAATTATGTCCGACCGATTATTCTTAATGACGAATCGATTCCTTTGGCAAATTCTCGATTATTGCTACTTCGTAATTTTTAATTAACTTTACAACGCTCATTTTAAATTCAAAGTTTAAAATCAACTTTTGTAATTTGGAGCGACTAAGTAAAATCATAAAAGATACTTCTCTATTTAAACAATTAATAAATTGATAAGAATCAATTAAAATGTAATATTTTTTTTTGTTAATTGTTTTTTATTTTTTTTTAAATAATTTGTAGATCTCACAAGGTAAATATGCCCGTTGTATGAGTTCCCGACACTCTTATTAATGTTTATTTCAAATAATACAAAAATTACAAACTATCTTAACTTATTCCATAAATCGTAATATTCGTAAACCTAGCGTTATATCTAAGTGTATAAGTATATATATATATATATATATATATATATATATATATATATATATATATATATATATATATATATATATATACGTATAGAAATACGTAAACATGCATCGTAATTCGCATATGTATAACTGGTACATGTAGGCAGCTTAATACTTTAAAATCGAAAAATATGATCTTCTTTGAGAACTTAATATCAGGGAAGAAAAACACACGAGAAAGTCAAAACAATATACATAAAGAAAGAAGCATCATAAGGTAAAGAGATTGAGGACGTAACTTGTTCTTCAATCTTTATTCCTTCAGCCATTTTTCCACCTCTTTCTTCCACACACCAATTTTTGTTTCCTTTAATATATGGTTAGGGATTGTGTACTTATTTAAATTAATTAAAACTGAGTCATCAGTGTTATCAATTTGTAGATTTACGCCGCGGAGGATAGATGTAATATGTATTACTTTGATTTCTTGTCAATTGAATTTTTTCCCTGGATGGTAATTTTATATTATTGATAATTCTAATAATTTATAATAAAAATAGTACATCTTGGGGATACTTCGTGGTTTGCCTTCCATACATAATTGATACAAAGTCGTTTTATTTCCAGTAGGAGAGTATATGTTTCAAGCACCTCTTCTGTATTTTGCTTATTTTATTTATTTCCGTTTTCTTAGCCTCACATAATATATTTGAATTCCACATAATATTCTAGACATTATTATTGAATTAAAGTATATAAACGTAGTGTTCGATGTAATAGTACTTACTTTATTTTATATAAATTTGGAATTGTCTGTTTTATACATTCTAATAGTTCCCTAGCTTACAATAAAACGCACTCGATAGGATTAAATAATTGGAATATAGAACGTTATAATTACCTAGAATACAATTGTGTAATATGTCTTTTCCCACCTTCGCATCAACAGCTGATAAAGTGTCGTCCAACAGGTATATATCAGCATTTCTGTATACAGCTCTAAAAATATTTAACAAACATTGTTATGCAGGTGAAATAAATGGAAACCGTTCTGTATGCTTATAGTTCTGCGCTGTTATTTCTTAATCGACGTACACTGGTTTCGAATCAAACAGTATCGAGGATATCGCTTGATTAAAAGAATTCAGAATTTTTTTCGCTTCATTATTTCGTGTAATATTATTAACCCACACTGGGAAAATATTTAATATTTTTATTATTACGACGGAGGTTGTTTATAGTATTTTTTTCATGTTTCATTTATTTCACTTGCTGGTACTACTCGTAAATTTAATTTTTCTTAAAAAACCTTTTTATGTTACACTTCGCGGTAGTGTACGATAATTAGACTACTAGGACCTAAGAGTCAATTTTAGATTACAGGATAGATCTTAAACCGTTGTGCTTTATAAACTGGAATATTGAGTATAGGTTCTTTTTTTGAGAGGGTAAAGTGCAAATGAAAAAATATGAACTTCAATTACGAAGGCGGGAATCTAGGGTACTGAAAGAAGGTATGCTCATTTTAAGCGGTGTAATTTAAACACAGCAAAACATACGAGCGGTTGAGAGATCACTGCTTTCCAACAGGTTACTGCGGATCAACCATATGTGCCCTAGACTAAGCAGCCAATAGTCTTACTTCGAGGTTTCAGCAAGAGATAGTTTAATCAGCTTCTTTATGGTTTGGTCAAAGAAAAGAGTCAAAAAGTATCCTTAGCTCCACTGATGCTTCTAGTATTTAAGAAGGGCCGGGAGAGTTCTACAGATTGAAATCTATGACAGTTGTTTTTATGTCATATATTTTCCAAGCTGAAGATTATTGTGTACGATTTAGTGTTAAACTAGAACAGTAATTGTTACAAATAGTTCCATTCTCAATCTGCGCGTGTTGTGCGTAAACCACAGAGGAAGTGGTTCACTTTAAAATTCACACTTATTGCGAATCGATGTCCAATTTTATCAAAGATTTTCATATATTCGTGCGACTTAATGAAACCTTTATGGTAGTCTGCTATCAGACTGAAACCAGCCCTAATGGTAATTTTTTTTTAATTTGGGCTTGTCAACAATAAACGTTAAAAACCGAGGCAATGATAATCTTCCGTACTATTCAATTTGCAAATCCGAAGCAAGCTCTAGAACAAAACACCGGCGCCTAAAAGTCTACGGTAGCGGATTGCAACGATATTGAACACATTCATTTTTTACCTGTGTTACTGCTTCCACTTCCATTGAGATTGTTCTCGGTCGCTCTACGAAGCGGCCAAGGGGAAAGCCCCCTAGTATACTATATCGTCATACGCGTATTGCTTATAGTATACAGAAAAACGCACTTGGGACTCTCTCTCTGAGTCGTATCGCTCGATTCCGAGCGTCGTGACTACCTATTGGTACATTCTAGTTGTACAGAATAGGCAGAGTACATTTGTATAAATGCAACATATAATATCAGTTCAAAGTGTAAGTCTTGCCGCTACATTAACGTTGCATATTAACAACTGTCATAAATACTACATACACCTAGAACATACAAATAGGTAGTCACGACGCTTGGTACTTGGTATTGAGCGATATGGAAAAAAAGAAAGAAAAAGATTCTATTTTCCCCATTACATCAAATGATATACGTTTTAAATATTTTTCAGTTTTTACAAACATATTATACGACGGAGCCAGAGAAACTAATATAAATATCTTGAACGTGATTCATATGAATGCTAGAAGTCTTAGACGGAATTGAGATGAGATATGAACATAAATCCACAAACAACCTATTAGTGTGTTAATACTAACTGAAATAAATGTGAAGCAAGAAGAGGTAGAATTATATGAGATTAAGGGATACGAAAAGCACGCGTTAGGGAAATCTAAGTCTAATGGCGGAATAATGGTTTGGGTGGCAAATTAATGGAATTCTAAAGTTGTGTATAGTGGAAATAACGCTACGGATCGTATTTCTGTGGAAATAAATTAAGCGAAAAAAAAAAAGAATTAACTTAATTGCAATATATAGGTCACCGAGTAAGTGCGTTGGGAATTTCTGAAAAGAAATTGATGCGGTACCGAAAAGTATAGATCGCAACATGGATTTTATAGTATGCGCGGAGAGTTTAATATTAATTTTGATTTAAAAATTCGGCGGCGGAAAATTTTTGGAATATTATGGGGAAATATGGGGAGATTAGATGGATCGAGGAAAAAACTCGAGAAGAAGTAAGAGGAGAAAGAAATCGTGCATTGATAATATTTTTACAAGGAAATTGTCACATCATTCTATATTCCAAAAACCACGGATGGAATAGTTGAGGCGATAATTAAAAAACTCAATTTACACAAAGCCCGAGGTTATGATGAGATAAGGGTGAAGGATCTGCATTTGCAACCACGAATATTGCTACCAAAAACGATAAACTTCTCTGTAAATAAAGGCGTATTTCCTAAAGTGGGAATAATACGACCAATTTGCAAGGGTGGGGATAAGAAACAGTGCTGTAATTATAGGCCATTTACACTAATCTCAGATTGAACAGAAGTTATTGAGACTTATGTAGGTACGTAGGTACATACTTGAAAAACTATCTGGAAGATAACCATTTGTTAAATGAGTATCAATTCGGTTTCAGAGAGATGAAATCTACTATAGTGCTGCTGAGGTCCTTGTCCGAGATGTTAATAGAAGACTTGCAACGGGTAAGCAGTTCCTGTTAGTTTTTTTTTTAGATCTCACAAAAGCTTCTGATTTAGTGGACCGAAATTTACTAATGCAAGAAATGGACAATATAGGAATAAAAGAAAAATATTTGAATTGGTTTAGGAGTTATCTAAGTGAAAGGGAATTACTAGTAAAGGTTGGAAATGTTCACAGTAATAAGAGGACGATGAATTATAGGGTGGGACAAGGAATGATCTTAGCTCCGTTACTGTTTTTGATATACACAAACACGCTACACCGATACGAACTCCAGACTGTATGTTTATGCAGGTGATATTACATTAGTGGTAGAAAATGTCAATGTGGAGCTTGCAGAAAGTTTGCCGCAAGAAGATCTGAATAATGTGTGCAAATGGACACATGATAGGAAATTGTTGATTAACGCTAGAAAAACTAAAGTAATGTATAACATGAATCTCGAGTCAGTTCAGAACGCTTATGTCTAGTATTGCTTTACATAGCGCGTTTCGCCTACATGAGGAGGTGGTGTGTTGTGATTACTGAGAAACTGTCGACGAATTTAAAAATCTTGGTTTAACTTTTGATAAGGATTTAACATGGGGAATTAATAATACTGCTGGGAAAATCAGGCAATTTATACCGGCGCTATTCAAATTAAAACAGGTGATGACGCGCAAGACATTAAAACTATATTTTGAATCTTTGATAATGTCTAGAATTAAGTATGGAATAGAAATTTGGGGGAAGCAAAAACAACTGAAATGGGGAAAATTAGCAGGATGCAGAAAACCTGTTTGAAAATAATTCTACCAAATGGGTTTAAAGCGCGTGAGTGAACAAATGTCACATGGTGGAATGGGAACAAAGAAGTGTCACCGAAAATGATTTACTTTTACAATAAGTTGCTAACACAACATATTGCTTTGACTACAAGAGAAAGGGTCTACCGGACCGGGAATTACGATAAAATATGTTATACACGGACAAGAGGAGTTAATAGTAAAATAGACAGTGTGGAAGAAGAGGTATAAAATTAATGGGGAACATATACCGAAGGAAATCTAAGAAAAAGAGCATATATGAACAGATGGAAGAATAAAATAAGAAGTATATGAATAATTGCCTGGTGTAAAGAATAGGAACAATATGAATTTCAGAAATGAGAGTAGATGGTGGTGCTGTTTCTCGGGTGTGCTGGGTTAACGGATCTGAGATCTCATTTGGGTTGCTGCATACACGTGACCTTGCTGGATAGAATTTTCCGTAATTTTCTGGTTAATTTGAGATTTAGGTGGTTGGGAATGTCGGTGTTTTTTTTGTAAGTAGATATATAAATAATGTATTACAATACTAGCTTCAAATAAGTTTTAAAGTATTTAGTGTAGTATTAGACGTAGTTTGAATAAAGATGATGTAAACCTTTATAAATAAACGATTGAGACTCACAAATTATTTAAAAAAAAAAAAGATGAAAATATTGTTCTCTCTTATTAGCATAAATAAATAACCTCGCTAGAATTTAACACTTTAACAAATATTTAAGTTTTTTACTTTCTTAAGATACAATGTAAACTGTTTGACAGGCATATATAGTTGTCTGGCCAGTACGGTTTCACAAAGATATCATTGCCGCTATCGCCAGTAACTGACTGAATTTTAAACTGTTACATTTCTTGAACTACTTACGGGACGAATGCGAAACAAAGCTCACTATGTTGATATAATATTTTTTGTTATAAACACCACTTTTATAAAAGATCTTCATGCAAAATTACAATTTGGTAAACCTATTTGTACTAAAATTATCACATTTTAGGTACCTTTTTGGGAAACAGTTTTTAAGCCATTTTTAGTTCGAATTTTCAAAAAAAGCGTTTTTATTTAATATCATCGGTACGTGAATAATATTCATATGGAATTTCAATTATCTGGTGTAAATTATTTTGGCTACAGAGTGATTATCTAAAGCGCTTTTTGAACTTCTTCACTCCTAGAAAATCTAATTTTTTAATATATTTTTGCATGACGTAAGTAAATTATGTCGTTATAATACGTATGAATTTCAGCTTCATAGTCATGGTAGTTTCAGCAGTATGTAATAATTGTTGAACTACTCAAATATTTCCGGATGGATTTTTTCTTTTACACACACACACGCACACATAAATACACACACATATGTATATATAGATTGTATTGGCATAGAAAAATTTAGTATACGGAAGTTTTAATTTCGCACCAGCATATAGTCAATTTTGAATTTATTTTTAAATACCTCTAATATGCATAGTTCGAGTTAAAATTAAATCACATTAATCGAAGAAAACTAAAAATAATTATAATCCTATAATTTACTGAAACAACTCAGATTTAAATGATTTATACATACCTGGCCAGATTTACCCGAGCTTTTTGACCTCCTGATAATGTAGTGCCCCTTTCACCGACTAAAGTTTGGTCTCCGTACGGCATCGCTTGAATGTCATGTTTCAAACAGCAAACGCTAATCACATTGTTGTACCTCATCGGATCGTAATGCTGGCCGAATACTATATTTTGTCTTATCGATGCTGAAAAAATCCACGGTTCCTGGGAAGCATATGATGTCTCTCCTTGCAAATACACTTCACCGGAATACATTCGAAGTTCGTTTAAAAGTAACTGTAACAATGTACTCTGCAACAATAGGACGTGTTTTATTAAAACGTATGTACAACAAAAAAAGTAATATCAATAAAAATCCTTATGAAGTAATATACTAAAATCCATAAGGTAGGGATTTTATTTTCAATAATTAGCAGCAGCACATAAATTGTTCACCATCGTTATCGATTTAAGTGTGCCTTACGAAAGCTTACAGGAAACAAAATGAACCAGCCTCCTTGCTGTTTGCATTTCTGTTTTACATGTTGGCCGATGTAATATCATTCTTTTTTTTTTCTATCTAATATTCTTTGTATCGTTCACTTTCCATTTTTCTGTTTCTTTTTCTTTCCTTTTTCATTCCTATTTTGTACTTACAGGCCTTGGGGAAAATGCGATAAATACATACCGCTTACAAATATGTAGGATATTCTGACTGATTCTTGAAAAGCTGCAAAATCGTTAAACAAAATAATTATTATTATCACTTTTTGTTCTTCTCTTTTTAACACTGTCGTGTTGTTACATGGACTATTATTCTCAGTTCGCGCATCCCCTTTACAAAAAAAAAAAATCCAACAAAAAAACAAAAATATGTATGTCCAATATAAAATATATAAATAATTTGGCTTTACTCCCCAACGCTGAAATGTAATTAAAATAAATAAATATATTATAATTGACATCGATATCATATTAAGTAATTATAATTAACGTATAAAATTCATCCCGTTAACAACTTACTATAAAAATAAATTACAACAAAGTAAACCTTACAACAAATATCAAACAAATTCGAAAGGGACATTTTCAGGCAGATTGACGGTATAAAATAACAAAACACACTGCAGGTTAGAAAATATGAACATAGGTACATTTACTAAAATATTTTAAAAGAATAGCGGCAGTAGAGGCGACAAAATGATATACTTCTATTTATATTTTCTAACCCGTAGTGTGGTTTTGTTATTTTACATCGTTAAGCTGAAGATGGACTATGCCTGAATCCTTTCGAATTTCTTTGATATTTGTTATTAAGTTTACCTTGTTATAATTTATTTTTCTTTTCGCGAATTATGATGCTATTATAATGTAACTGCTTTTAACATTTTTGTTGCGAATTTTATGCTAAAAATTTTTTAAAAATGTATCCCAAATTTAATTTCCCGGTTATAATATAGTTGTGAAGTGTTTTTCTATGGTCAAAATATCCTTTTCATTCCCGTTTCCTTGAAGAAGAATGGAAAACATTTGGAAACTGAGATTAAAAAACATATTTTAAGAGGACAGTAGAAATCGGCGCACAGTTCGGAAAAATATATGTGGGATTATTACGGAAGAATGCGCAATATCCAAATTAACTAGTACGAAGGAAAATAAGAGCAAGGACACGGACTTTCTTCTAGTGTAAAACTCTAGTTCTCCGAAATGAAAAACTAGAAATGGATGAAAGCGGAGGACGTGTTTGGAAAACGTTTACTGGGAATAGGTAAAATTCGCAGATAGATAGGGGTGGCATATTGGATTTAACATGAATTGTTAGAATTGACGAAAACTGCGAAATAACAAAACATCGCTGTCTAGTTTTAATTGGATAGAACTACGTTATTACGAAGATTCAAAAGAGGTTTGAATGTTCATTCAGAAAAGGAAAGCCAAGAAGAATGAGATTGGAAGATTTTAAAAAGACCGATTTTAATTCGTTAATATTAAGGAAAAAGTTAGACAGTGAGGAAAACAATTTTGTGAAAAGGGGGAACGCAATTCGTAAAAGCTAAGGAGAAACAGAATCAATAAATGGTGAAAGGCCGGAAAGGATGTTAGGCGGTTGGGAATTTATTCACTCGAATTCCAGATATATGAAACGAGAATAGTTACAGAGGAAGAAGAGAACATTTTTTTCTAAGAGGCCCTCTTCGAAGTCTTTAATTAAACGCCTAGCTTCCGAGTTAGCTAGGTTATGAGCAAGATCATTTTCAGCCTATAAAGATTGAAGGTAAGATTCTAAAGGAATTACGACTGTGATCAATCCTTTTTTTTTAGTCCATCAAGAGGTTGAAAATGTACCATAAATGATAGATTTCAGAAAAAAATTGGAACCAAATCCACGATCATATTGAATGTCAAAAAATAAACGGGAACAGAGCCCAATTTGCTTTAGATAGATTCCAACAAGAAGAATAAACAAAACTAACAGAGATGCGAACAATGTTAGACTGATTTTAACGAGAGGAACGATTTATCGTATAACATCGTGGGCTTGAAACAATTTTTTTTTTTTTCTAACAAAGATTACAGTACTACCCTAAACGTCATCGCGTTCGCATCACATTAGTCTGAAGTTTCTAACATTAATGTTCACTTCTGATTAAACTCAAATTTCTGAGATTATAGCAACGATATTCAATATACCTTTTAATGAATTTATACCGACTCTGAAGCTACGACAATTGTAACATACTGAATACATCAAACACAATGGTACATATATGGAAACCATTAAAGCAAATAAAAGTGAAATAAAGACGGAAGAAGTGATAAACCCTCAAAGGTGAAAAGTTGAGAGAAATTAAGTTGTAATGAAGAGTGATAATATTATAAATAGATCCGAATACGTAATGAGAATAGAAAAAATTTAAATAAAAATTTAAGTTTAAAAATTGAAAATTACACAATGGAAAGTCCCCTGACTAATGTGTAAGGGAAAAAAGCCAGGAAGAAATTGGAGTAATTGCCTGTAAAAGAAAAAAAGTTTTAAAAGCCAAAAAAAACATCGAATTTTAACAATTAAAATCCGATCTGATATATGGTTAGTGAAGCAAACCTCATCAAACCTCATGACAATGAGTGAAGCAAAAATAGTGAAATAAATAATGAACATAAATACAGCTCAGTTTAGTGGTGAAGTATACAATACACATTTGGAAAAAAGTATGAACCGTAATAATGTTTTGGAATATCGCTAAAGACAAAACCAAAAAACCAAAAAAAAAAAATGTACCTTGAAAATGAAATTTATATTTAACGCGTTAAAAAAAGTACAATTTACTAGAAGCGATGGGTCTAAAAGAAATAAAGATAACTAAGGGGAATAAATGTACAAAACATTATACCGACGGACTGTCGTAAAACAGTTTACGATACAAAATGATATTCATAAATAGGTTCTTATTTTTTTTTTGACAATTCATTTTTTTTCTACTGGCTACGGTATTATCAGTTTGACAGAGTTTTCCTACTGCGAATATTATCATTCAGTTCAGATGATAACGGTTTAAGCCATCATAAACACAATTATCGCACAGTGTAATTTTTTATTCCCTACCCTGGCCGCGCTAGCGGCCTTGACCCAACTACATGACAAATCAAGAGATAGAACTAAATAGCCAGGCGATCAGAAATGGAATTCACAAAGGACAGCAACAGCGGAACTACTGAAGGCAATGGGATGGAAAGGATATAGGTAGCGTTAAGGGAAGTAGGAATACCCAAAGCTAAAAGTTGGGCGTAAAGAAGGGAGCGTTCGTTAAGGAGTGTAGAACATTCGAAAAGGATATAATTTGGGACACAAATACAAGGAGGTTCAGAAGCGTGAAGAAAGCAGAAAGGAGAAGGGAACAAAGCGTATCGAAAGCGAGAAATGATTGATTCTGAGTCTAATTAAGGAAATAATAGTGGAACGACGACAGATGGGAATAGAATGAAACCAAGGCAGAAAACGAGGAACCGGTTGAATAAGACAGTAGTATGAATAATGATTAGAGAATAAAGATGGATACTGTTCAACTAAAGTTTAGAATGATTAGAGCGTGATAGAAAAAGAATGTCTGAAGAAGGGAAAGAGTCGAATAAAGAGCCCAGTGTAATTCTATCGCTTCCAATGAAATCACTGAATAACTGAGCAATCATTATTTTTCGGTAAAAAGAACATAAAGTTCTGTTGGTTCCCGGAAACTCCCTTCAGAGTCGTAACTGCGCTAATAATTTTTTAAGATAAATGATATAGCTGGGTAAGTGTGTAAAATCAGCCCTCCTCGTTGATTTGGCTGAAATTTGGCTCATATATTTGCCTTGCCAAAAAAAAAACTACGATCCCGAAAATTTGGAGCCTTGGAGCTCAAATTTTGGCCTCTAATCTCAAAAAATGTATTTTTCAGTTTTTTAACTATTTCTTTGCGATTTATGAACAGATTCGGCAAAAACTCAAGTCGAAGTTGAAAAGAATTACGAGGCGCGCATAACCTAGTCATTTATGGAGCATCGCGAGGCAAAAACATAATCTAAAAAGCCAAATAAAAATTTCAAACTTGCTTAAATATTAACGCTGTGACAGAATTTGATATTAAAGCTTATCAAAACAATTAATGGGATAGAAATGAATACTTGTAATTTTTTTCAGATCTTTTGGAGGGGTGGAAAGTGGTTAAAATTACAAAAAAAACTGAAATTTTCAGCGATTTTTAGCGTTTTAAGAACTTTAATGTAAACCAAACGGAATTTTGGTTTCAAAAATGAGTTCAGGGACCTAAAAAACCCTCTAGTACACATACTTCGTTCAGTTTGTCATAGTAAAGATGTGCAAAGCAACTCCGCTAGAAGAGCTGGATATACATATGTGTCCTTTCTGATTGTGGATGTATATCCCCGTTTCTCAACTCCAACTCTGGCGGAACTAGGTATCTCATATTATCTAGTGTACATATAATCACATTCTTTACTACAGTTCAACTCCAACTCCGTGTAGTGCTCGGAAACGCACAAAGCAACGGAACGTCCTTGAACATGCTGCACATTTTCTTCGTGAAATTCCGATTAACCAGCACTTGTTTTGATAAAATAGCTAGTTTGCATCGCGTTAAATAATACATAGCATTAAATTCACGGATCACATTATTCATTCAGATTTGAAAATGTTAAATCACACCGTGACTATTATCTCTCTATACTGCAATCTATGAACACAATTTAATTTTGTGAAACAATAATGATGATAAGGCAAATTTTGACAGTTGTACGCCCAGCTGACACCTTTCAGAGTGGAGATATATCAAATCACTCCGCCAGAGGTGAATTCAACTGTATCTGGAATGGCATTTGTTCGTTGCGCGTTGTCTTTCGGAGTTGAGATATATTAAATCATGTTGTCCGAGATATATTCGACTGTGTCCGACCGTGGATATATAATTTCGAGGATATAACTGTGTCCGGAGTTACCCACAGCATATAGCTCGAAAACATTAACACCAAATGGACGAGTTTAACGGCCTGAAGAAATCCAGAATTTTATTTTTGATGCATTTCACACAATTTTTTGAACTCAATTGTGATACTACCCTAAAAATCTTTTGTTGACAGGCCTAAAATAAATATTTACGTAAAGCTACTCTCATCCTCTACTTTAGTTTGCGCAATATATATATATAGAGTTGAAAGTAACCTTAAAATATTTGACGGTAAAATAACTTGCAGATACTAAATTTGGTTAGTTTAGCAACACCATAACAACAATGCAGAGACTTGTACAAAATAAACTTATCTAAATATTTTATAAAATAAAAGACTGTGTTTTTTCAAAAATTACATCGTTAGAAAGCTAAAATTATTTTATTATACAAAATTTTATTATTCAAAATATCTGTTTAACAGTTATTATTGGTTAATGTTTACAAAGATTTAAATCAAATTAAAATTCATGTAAAAATGAACACTTATTTTTATCATCATATAATAGTTTGTTTACAATTATTTTAACTATCTTCATCAATCGCACCTACTGTTTTTTTAACATGAGAAAACTTTGTATTTACGTCACTAGTAAATTAGTAATAATGAATACCAAAGAAAATTATATTCTGGTCAAAAAGAAGTACCCACTATGTACATCTTTTACCATCCGTGCAACCGATAGTTATATAATCGATGTACCTAATTTATTTGAAGATAATGTTAATGATACTAAAATTTTTGCAATTTTACAATATTCTATGTATCTAGGAAAACGTTTTCAAATAGCTTAGGTTCATCGACTACATAACTATCGGATGCACGGATGGTAAACTATCAAACAGGTTATTTTTAGGTTAATTTTGTGTTTTTGAGCCACATATGGTGGCAAACTGAACTAAGTGTGTGTACTAAAGGGTTTTTTAAGTCCCTGAACTCACTTTTGAAACCAAAATTCCGTTTGGTTTACATTAAAGTTCTTAAAACGCTAAAAATCGCTGAAAATTTCAGTTTTTTTTGTAATTTTAACCACTTTCCACCCCTCCAAAAGATTTGAAAAAAATTACAAGTATTCATTTCTATCCCATTAATTGTTTTGATAAGCTTTAATATCAAATTCTGTCACAGCGTTAATATTTAAGCAAGTTTGAAATTTTTATTTGGCTTTTTAGATTATGTTTTTGCCTCGCGATGCTCCATAAATGACTAGGTTATGCGCGCCTCGTAATTCTTTTCAACTTCGACTTGAGTTTTTGCCGAATCTGTTCATAAATCGCAAAGAAATAGTTAAAAAACTGAAAAATACATTTTTTGAGATTAGAGGCCAAAATTTGAGCTCCAAGGCTCCAAATTTTCGGGATCGCAGTTTTTTTTTTGGCAAGGCAAATATATGAGCCAAATTTCAGCCAAATCGACGAGGAGGGCCGATTTTACACACTTACCCACCTTAATTAATCGCGTTAGATCATTTTGGGAACTGGTGCTAGTGGAAAATATCTTTTTCTTTTTTTTTTTTTTAAATCTTACCATTAGTATTAAATTATTCCGCGATATATCATTGAAAAACACTTTCCGAATTCTGTTTAGGTTTAAAACACGCTTTTCAATTCGCAATTAATTCCGAATATTTACCGAGCGTTTGAAATAGATTATTGTCAAGCCAGCAGTAACCTAATTTTTTCCGATACTTATAATTAGAATTAAATCTCTCCGGAGATAATAGATTAGAACTAATTCTAAAATGTTACGAAAACAACGAATACTGTTTTTTCATTTCCTACCTTACCAGCACCGACTGAACCAAATATGCCGACCAGTTCCCCTTTTTGTACAGAAAAGTTTAGATTCCGCAAGGTTAATCTGTCGTCTTTCGGATCCCACTTAACGCTAGCATTGTCCAATTGAACTACCACATCTGCATTTTGTTTTGCTTTCGGTTTGCATTTTAGTTCGCTGAATTCGGGAAGCAACAGGAAGTCCTACAACATTGTTACAATTTACATTTCGGCCTGTTAAAAAATATCTATGTTGAAATTTTACAGTTAAAAAGGAATAATAAAATATTTAAGATCGACGAAGTAACTCTAATTCATTTTTTCCTTTCTTTTATTATTTTTATCGATCCAGTTCATTTTTAAGTACACTTTTTTTTCTTCATATATACATATATATATATATATATATATATATTCAGCATACCGTCAAAATGCTGTTTTCAGCTGCCAAGGCTATTAAAGCATGCAGATGTGCGGTCAATCTATTTAATGGTAATTAATTAACTTGGTTGCCTTAATAAACTGAAGGACAGATGTCGTTGCCGTCGATGAATTAGCAAGGATGCTAGTGACATTATCATTGCTGTTCCATGGGACTTGGTGATCTGAAAAGACTGGGCACGGTAGTGTAGGAAGGCTGCTTTGTAGGCAGAAAGGGCAGAAAGTAGGAGACGGAGCTCCTCGGAATGTATAGTCGTGGGACAGAGCTATCTGCATGCTGTAATATTCTTGGCAGTTAAAAACAGCACTTTGGATGGTACGCTAAATAAATATCAAAATATCTGAAAGTTATTTCGTCACCCAATGACGTTTGCAATAAAAATGCTAACATTATTATCATTACTCACGAAGGTCGCCGTAGGCACGCTTTTTTATTTATTGTCATTTTTTTTGTTTTGTGACTGCACGAAACATGTTTGAAATTTATGTATTTTCCGAGTGTGCAGTAATGCACTTTTAGTTTTTGAATCTTGTTCAATTTCACTGGGGTGTCTTTTTTCTTTTAGATGTTATAAATATTAACAAACAGGTTATGGATTTAAATATGTTCTTTTAGAAGTTCTTTGAACTCCCGTAGCTGCTGCTTTCGTTGCTATTACAAGCGTTAACGGTACAAAAAAGAACAGTAATCTATTGCTTATAATTGCTGGACTTAATTTTGATGGTCCTTATAACTCTCGTTCTAACGGGCAAATTATTATCAGATAATTATTAACCAATTACAACAACAGCCACAAAAGTCAAAATACGCGTATCGGTTTCCGTAAAACTTCATTACAAAATCTGATCCCAACTGTCACGCATTGGTACTAGCATCGAAATTTTTGAATATAAATATTGATAAAAAATAAGTTAACACGTCCTACCAGAATAAAAATTAATAATAGTCTTCCGTTCGTTCCTGTAAGTCTAAGATATAATAATACATGAAATATACGACTGTAGGATACAGAAACTGGTTGGGAACAGATGTAAACGTTAGAGCTGTGATCATTCGCCTTCACAAACAACCTATTTAAAAAGTATAATACGATCTATTGATCGGCGCTGGTTTCCGAAAGTATCCATCGCAGAGATTTCTCTGTATTAAATTGTTTTCGTATACGTACACCGTCATGTGCAATAATTGCATTTAGTTAAAAAATAAACAACGTTGCCCTATAAATTCATCAGCAAAAGATGAATACGAGATCTGGGGATTTGAGAACTGTAAAATTTTTATATGTTAAATTTTTCATGGAACTTCACCAACCTTTAAAGAACAAACAAAAGGTTTACACTGAATTTAATTTTTGCCGGGAAAAATGTATAATTACTAGTTTCGTTAAAAAAATCTAATATCATCTTTCGCTGCAGAAGTTAGGTAAAGAATTAGCATTATTGCTTTGTTGCGAATTATTAACTCTGTTTAATTTGTTTTTTTTATTATCATTACATGAAGAAGCTATGTGCTACATCTTTCGTTGTTTAGTGTAGTGCGATAATTAACTGCAACGTCTATGTTATCGGTGCATGTAGTAATAAAACCTGCTGACGTTTAACAGGCAAGAGAGGAAATAATAGTAGACAAAAAAAGAAATGAAGGAATGAAAGAAAAGAGAAAACGTGAAAAGTCCAACTGTTAGCAAATGAGGGCGAAAATTAAAATGTTTTAACTAAAATACAATAAGAAGTAACCGGTATAAACCAAACATCGTAGGCGAAAGTAATGAAAGTGTAAAATGTAGCGTGTAATAAACGTGAATCTGAGCCACAAAAGAGGAGGCAGCAACGAATCGAAAATATCGAACATTTAACAGTTAAACAACAAATTAACTTATTCGAACATAAACGGTTTGTCGTGAAAAAATAAATCTAAATTTCAACTTTAAGTACTTGTACAGATATTTTTAATTTTTCTTTTTGCAAACCTAAATACCACTTTAATTTCACCGTTGTTAGATTTTAGAAAAATAAAATTCAACATTCTGCGGTATCGTTTAATTTTTCATAATTAAAAAAAAAGAAAGAAAAAAAAACAGTAATCGATTCGTTAACCGTTACATGAACAGTTTCACCAGTAACGGTTAGTGTATGAAAAAAAAAACAGTGTTTACAACGGACGCAATTATTTTCTTGAAGTAAATTTTTTAAGTGACAATGTTAACAACGAATAATTTTCATTGGGCTCAATTGCCTGTTACAATAAGTAATAGTCTTAATTAAAATTCCATTTAAGTGAAAACAATACTGTAATCTAAGAAAAGTATTTTCTTACTTGCACCCTCTTCACACACATTTTGAGTTCTCCGAATTCCAAAAACCCTCGAAATGGAAATGATAATCCTATGTGTGTCGCTAAAAACGCATATATACAAACTGAAAACGCCTATAAAAGAGTAATTCGTAATCGACAGTTAAAGCATCAATTTTATACATTATATACATACGCACATAAGTAAGAACATAAACTAACACACACTCACCCTCACACATACATAAATTTATATATACATATATATATATATATATATATATATATATATATATATATACATAAGAAAATCCTGTAACATTTTATAAAAGGATGTTCTACTGTAGCGGCGAAAACTGGTAATTTGCAACAAAAATAATATATTTGTGGAAAAAGTAATTTTATTTACGGATGATTCTTTCCTTTTTTTTTTTTTATTGTCTGAAAAGCTGATTACTTATCGAAACAAAATCTCTTCCGCAGAGCAAATGCACCAAACCGCAAAGAGAGAGAAAAATCGGGATATAGACAAAACATCGATGAAGCGCAGTCGAGATGATAAAGAAGGATTTAAAAATCTTCGATGGAATTAATGAGAGATGCACGCATGTAAATCGCATGTGGTACAAGTAGAAACAAGAAATTGGTTGAAACATTTTAAAATGAATTTCTACGCCGAGAACATGGCTTCTACTTGCGATGTATGCAACTGCATCCGGTAAATAAATGATACAATTAATAATTTTGGTTACCGATAGATATCTCGAGAAGGATTATTATAGGATTTGTGAAACTTGCAATGCAGCGCTCGTCCCTTATCAGATAATTAAACAAAGGTTTTAGATTTTTTCGATATTTAGAAATGCTGTTTTATGGAAATTGGTGAATAATGGAATCTGTAAGTTGTTGCTTAAACCGTCTCTACAATTAGAAATTGCTACGCGCTGAAGAAAAAGTGACATCTACAAATAAAACAGAATCTTTTACAAAAATTCTAATTACCTTCGACAGTTTTCGTCATATATCTACAAGGTTCTTTTTATTAACTTCTTATTCATATAAGTCAATGTGATAAGCCTAGAATAATTTATTGTAAATTTTCATTAAAAACATAAGCTTGAAAATCACGACATCCCCTCTACGATCAACTTTATGTTTAAAAAAACAAATTTTGAAGAAATAGGTACGGTTAATACATCATTTTAAAGAGCATCAAATTTATTACCTTTTCAGCTACTTTATTATTTAAAATATTTTGACCCAAACTCAATTTTTTTAATAATCATAAGCACGATGTGGCACTGCAGTACACTTTTATTTTAAAAACTACTCGCCAGAATATTATAGGTGTGTTTCGATTACCTATAGTCGGTTTGGTACATAAAATAAAATATCTGTTGGTTTTTTTTTATCTTTTTATTCGACTCACTTTTTTTTTTTTTTCGTTTATTTAGACCGGTATACTAGAGTTTTGAGTAGATAATGTGTACACTCGCGTATGGGATATTGTGGTATTTTACGAGTGCCAGTCAATAAGGAATTCTGTAATTTCCCGCAATACTGGCAATCGATATTATTTTGGGTAATTGTGTAAAAATCAAAGTTCTTTTGCTGAATTTAACTGATTCTAATGATCGTTTATACAAGTCGTTTCTGACCCGTCGCCGAGTTGAAATATTCGTTTTCAAGCAGCCGTTATCGTTTTTCCTATTAGAGTTATCAAAATTTTTATGTTACATTTTGTCCTTTGTTTAATTCTAGCTGTTAAAATACACGAAATTTTCTGTAGACCACGTAAACAAGCTTGATATTTTCGTTTATTCCGCTACGTTTCCTAATGCCATACCGCGATATACTGCGATATCGTGACAAGCTGTGAACTATTTTTCATGCAAGTGTTCGCCGTCGAGGTGAAGTGTATAATTCGTTTTAAAGTTATCGTAATTTCTAAAAAAAAAAAAAAAAAACAATGCTCGTAATCTGAAAAAAAACAACAAATTTTTGATTTAGTTTCCGGCGGAAGAGACACAGTTGGAGAAAGATATTTCTAAAAATCGTAACAACATGGAAACCCACGAATACGGGAAACATAGAAAATTCAAACAATACATATATATGTGCATTAACACGGATTCAGTGTTTATGTCATCATCTGGTGATAATGTCGAGCTAAAAATTTTTTCTATGTTTTCATGTCGTCTAGTCGGTTTGTGCGTCGTTTGTTTTCTACCATCGAAGAGAAATTATAATTAACGCGGAGAAGAAAATATACGTGTTTAATTAAGAATTTCGCTATTGACAAAATTTTCCAATTAATTAGTTCATTTATTCAGTCGAAAGGAGTTAAAAACATTCGAACACAAGTTCATGGCGACATTGCCTGACGGGAATTTAGTTATTTCGGTTTTTTTTTGTAACATTCCGTCTATCGTGCGTGCATGTTTATCTTTTGAAATAAAGTTAAAAGACTAATAATCGCTGGACTTTGCAAGTGGCTAATAAAATATTGTAGAGGCAGAGGTTTCCGAGGACCGCGAGTTTTCGGGATATCGAATTAAGGATCTAAATCAACAGAAGTCGCACTGAGGAGCTTGCAGTGAGGAAAACAGAACGAATTTTCTTTTCTTTTATTATGACGAAATTATGAGATGCTTCCATGTTTTTGTAAAGAGACGAAATTACTTAGACGTATAAACTTGGAGCTCAAAACCAATAATATCAGAATACCATCAAGACCTAAAATTAGAGTTACGAGAGATCGAAATACAACATACTTTATTCAACCAAGGGGGACCAATTTAAGGATTGATAATACACAGCAGACACTGACTAATTAAATTACTGCGGGAAATTCCAAGTAATATATTAAAGGAGAAAAGATTAAGTGTGTGGAAGGAAGACGTAAAAAAATGGCTGACAGATTGGTGTGCAGATTAAGAAACTATCGAGGATTCTTCTATTTGTACTACCTTATCGGTGACTTCTTTATTTCGTAAATTAGGTTCCTAAATTTCTCTTTGCTCAGCACAGGAACTACAACAGGTGCATGTAGATGATTTTCAATAATGTAGCGGAAAAGATCTTCTTTCTTTTAAATTAGTGGGAATGATTATTCTGAGTGTGACTGGTTGGTGATGTATAGGTGCTAAGTGTGTAGTCATAAGAAGTTACTGTACTAAATTAATTAAATTACTATAGTGATAAGAAATATTATTTTAGATGTATTGAAATGTTATTAGTAAATTGTAAATTTATGTCAAATAAACGATAATGAGGGTGACGGGAACGGGCAAAATTGCCTTGTGAGACCCACAACTTTCTTATTTAAAAATAAAAAAACTGAACGATTGAGATATATAAATAAATACTTAATTTTTGGGCAGAGATCACTATAAATTCACGGAAAGAAACGATCTTGCATATATTCGGGAATGAGCTTCCTTAAACTGACCTCGGAAACCATCCGGGATTAGATGGTATATTTAATTGCATTTTCAATATCCAATGATATTTTATGTCTACTTAGAATATTATTATTCAAATGACAACTAAAACTATGCTATTATCAGGTTACTGGAACTAAGTTTCTACTTTTAATTGCATAGCATTCTTCGTTTTAGACGTTAGTATTGTTTTTATTCGTCAGACCCAGTAGTTTTATGGCATATATAAAGAAATTGTGATTAATTATTGCTTGCTAGGGTTTTTTTTTTTTGGCCTGAACAATATAGTTCATTTGGCCAACAGGCTAACGTTCAAATTAAATTAAATGTACGGAAAACAAAAAAAAAACAAAAGAAAACACTTTCTTGTTCTTGTCAAACTGTTTAAGCACTACTTATAATGCTAGATAGTAAGTATAAAGGATGAAACTCCATCCTGTAATATAGCCGCACTACGTTAACTGGTAAATAAATTCGGAGTACCGGGCATATTTTAAAAATATTCATATTTTTATCTTTTCGTTTCTTTTACCTCCTGTTTAATTAAAAAGAGCACAGGTTGCTTCAAATGCGAACAAAACGATTTACGATTAAGTTGCTCGTGGAATACGTTAGAAAAAATATCGATTTCAGTGATGAAAACACTAACAGCGAAAGAGAACGATGATAAACCATCGGTAATTATGTACTGATAGCAGATTCCTGTTTATCTCACTTATTGTTAAATACTTTCAAAATAGAACTGTCCATCTATTTACCCCTGTTTACTCCACTTCAAGGAAAATATGTCAGAGTCTGCCGCAGGACTCCTGCCTTAGCCCTACCATTTTTAATTTTTTTTTTTTTTTGTTATAAAATAATAACAATATTATTTTATATTTTTTTGGGCGCGCCAGAGGCTTTGACCCAACAACTATAAAAATTACAGAGCATCGTTCATTCTCTCCTTCCTTATCTTTCTGTTATCCAAGCTCTTTATTCTTTTTTGTCGGCTATCTCTAATCGTGTAAAGATCTGAGCCTCTTGCGAATTTTTTCCTTTGTTCTTCGGCTAATGTCCTTGTAGACGAATCCATATTAAATCGAGAGACGATCAGAGATACAGCTTAGCGAAGATTGAAGTACAGGTATTATAGCTGGATATGGGAAACAAAGGATAACGTAAGAACTAAAAGGAGCAGGAAGGCCCAATGCTACGATTCTAGAGTATAAAGCAGAGCGTGTCCACTACATTCTTGCTCTTCCTTCTCTTTCTGTTGTTCCTATATTGGCTACCTTCATTTCTTCGGTTTCTAATCGCTTCCTGATTTAACTTTCAAGTCCCTACGTTTCATTATTTGTTAGTCCTTTGTGTTGGGTAAATGTCCTGAGTTGACGCGTCCAAAGAAGGAAAAAAAAAATCGTGAGAGGATGACTGGGAAAAACGAAAACGTGTAGAGGGGAGAAGAGAGTGTTTAAATTGCAGTCTGATTAAAGAAACAATCGCGGAGCGCCGATAAGAATAGGATTGAAACCATGGCTGACGACAGGGGACCGGTTTTATTTGAAGATAATGAGAAGCAGGATTAGATAATAAAGAAGGATAAATGTCCGACCATAGTCAGGAATGAGTGGCTGAGAAATGAAAAAGGATGTCCGAGACAGAAGAATTGCAGAGTAAAGAACCATCGCGGGCGGCAAAACGCTAGATAATCCGCTGACTCGTTGCCCGTGATGCCAGAATAACTGGGAACGCACCAGAAGTCAAAAGTAATAGAGCGGGATGAGATTAGATTGGAGATGAGAGAACGAATTGAGAGAATAATAGAGTTGAAGGAATGAGAAGGAGAAGAAGAAATAGCTTGAAGAACATTTTTGGAATGAAAGACAATGGGACATTTACTGATTCCTCTTATGGATGGAATAAAGCAGATTGCGTGTAAAATGGAGACAGACACCGCTGTGAAGATAGAACAAAAGGAAGGGAGCTTGAAGGATTCAAAGAGGTGCAGTGAGAGAGAGATAAACGCGCCGGGTCATTCCCATTTTTAGAATAAGAAAAGACATGAGGCGAAAAATTGAAGATTCGAGCTGCTACATGAGAAAGGATCGGGATTTTATAAGGGGCAAAACGCCACTGGATTTTAATATAAACATAGGAGAGGATAAGATGAGATGAGGATACGGGAAGATGTTTAATTAGAAAAATATACCCAAGTTGCGATCTGCGAATAAAACGAAATTGTATCGCAGATTCAAAAAGGATAGCAGGAGTAGGAGAGGATTTTAACGCTCCAATGCACAGTCGAAGGCAGCAATATTGAACTATGTCCAGTCTGGCGAGGGAAGATTTTGCGGAATTTCCATAGATGAAGGAGCAGTAATCCTGGAACGAATTATAGCTGTATAAAGGATTAGGAGAATAGAAGGGTCACTCCCATTTAGATGAAGGTAAGGCTTTCAAGAGATTGAGAATTTTAAGGGAGGAATTGTAGGGATAGTTAATTTCTTCATGGTGAGTCGGCTGTTCAGAATAACACCAAGGTAGCAGAGGAAGCTGACGGGCGAAATAGAAATGTTAGGTAAAATGATACAAAGCTTGATTGTAGGGGCGATGGGAAAATACTATAGAGGAAGACTTTGAAGGATACTGGGGATAGATAAAGAGTTATTGATCTCTTCGTTGCCGGCAGTCAGATCACTGCAGCTGGAGTAGATAAGGATATCATCTGCGAATAAGAGAGAGGAGACCCTCGTAGGCTACATCAATTCCACTGTATAATGTTTAAGAAGGAGAGCTGCGACATATTATCATAGTGATAGAAGTGGAAAGAGACACGCGGGCAGCAGAATAGGATATAATAAGCGGAGTAACGCCCGGAATTATTACATTTAATTAAGGAAAGTAAACTACGTTATCTAGGCCACATCATGAGAGGTAAAAAATATGAGATTTTACGTCTCATTATGGAAGGAAAGCTTTTGGGCAAAAGATCAAAAGGGCGCCCACAAAATTCGTGGACAAATGATTTTCATCGTTGGTTCCGCTGTTCACCCATTGAAATGTTCAGATCTGCAATGTCCAGAAAAGACATTGCCGTGTTGATCGCCAACCTTCGTAACGGAGACGACGGATGAAGAAGAAGAAGAAGAAAATGTCCCAGAAGAAAGGCCGCGTGGGTACACTTAGAAGGTAGAGGAAAGGACCGTGAAGATTGGTAAACATAAAGGTGAGAAAGCCTACTCAAAATATGATATAATACCTTTTTATTGATGAAAGAATCAGTTTTAATTCTGAAGAATGCCTACACGAACTTGGTTTTGTGCAAGTTTATAGGTTTCCTACTATGTAAATAGCGTACTGTACTCGTGTATGTAGGTTGCAACTTTACACTTGACCTGATGCAACAAGAGACAAAAGAGCGACTGAGATGAAGAAAAGATGGAAATTGGACACTAGTTGAACTGAACATTATTAGCTAGGAAAGATGAAAGGTTGTCCCCGAATGAGGGGAAGGAGGCTATGTTATAGGATGAAAGGAGTTGAATGGTGGCAGTGGATAAATTACGGATATTAGAAGAGGTGTGTATGTGGTGGGTGGAGTACTAATTTGTATAAAAGAGAGATGATATTTAGGTGGAGACGAGTTGAAGAGAAGTCCACTGTATTTAAAGCTCATCCGGCTGATGGCGAAGAAGGGATCAGATCGAGTAAGATCTTCGGCAATGTCGCGCAATATGCCCAAATATTAAAATGAAGAAACGTTTTTTTTTATGAAGTGTTATGAAGAGACGTTTTTTTGGGGGTGAGGGGAAGTTTTTGATCGTTAAAATGAATCGAAATATTTCGCTACTGTACTCAAATGACATGAAAAACACCAGCAGTAAAACAAATATGTGACGTCCGCTGAGAAAAGGGACTTGCGAAGAGTAGTTTTTGAGAAAAACGCGTTTAAAGTTTGAGCGAAGTAAATATACTACTGTACCGCGCATGCCTGTATGTAAGTGCTGCCAACTCAATAAAGCATAGTTGCCAAATTTTGTTGACTGCTACGAAGATTTTGAAAAAATTGTTAATTGATCTAACCATAAAACATTTAATGTTGCTGTGAATGCAAGCAAAATCGAATAGTGAATGTAGGACACAAAATTTCAAGATTTTTGTCAACAATTACCAGAGGTGCATTGTCGTGATTAAGAATTTTCATTTCTCAATTTTTAGGTTATCAGTCACCGGCGGCATGCTCCTTCGAAGTCTTAGGGGGGCAGCAGAGTCAGTTAGACTGTACGATTGCTGTACAGCACTGGACGCTGAAATATATATGCGAGGGTCTTTTGCATCCAACACTATACCGATAGCAACCCCCAGTCCCAAAAGGCCCTACTCATAACTGACTCTCTAAACTCCCTTCAACTCATCTCGGGGATTAAATCCAACAACCCTTTGGTAAGGAAGGTACATTACCTATTATACAGGTTATCACATTTAAACTCCGAAATGTCCTTCCTATGGGTGCCGGATCATGTTGGGATTCCAGGCAATGAGCGTGTCAATCGAGCAGCTCAGGCGTCATTGTTCTCTCCAATGCCACACAACCCCCCTCTTCCCCCTACATTGGCTCATTTATTTATGCAGCAAACCGGAGAAGAATGGCAACAGGAATGGAGATCTTCAAGTACATTTCTCCGAAGCATAAAAACAACCACGGAGCCTTGGTGGCCCACAGACGGAGTTTCCCGCAGAGATTTTTCTGTCCTGAATCGTCTCCGAATAGGACATACAACCCTCTCGCACGGCTACATATTCACGAGCCAGGAACCCCCAAATGTCTGCCTCTTTTATAGTCAACCGAGCGCCCCATCCACCAATCACCTACTTCTCGAATGTCCCTCTTTTGCAGTACCACGATCCATGCACTTCACCACTTCCTCTACTTCTACGATACTGTCAAATGCTCCGCCCGCGGTCGCAGCTGTATTAGCTTACATGCGGAGCAGCGATCTGTACTATCGCGTTTAATCCCCTTAAGTAGGCTCCATGTGCTGTAATAGCCCCAGTAGTTAAACACGGCACATGGAAACCCTCATATACAATCTTAGGGGAAAAAAAAAAAAAAAAAAAATTTCTCAATTTTAATTTTATCACATTTGTTTTTGTTTTTGTTTTTTTTTTTTTCTTTTGGCGCGGCATCTAAACCATTTGACCACTTTCAAAACTAATTTGGTATTGTTTTCATAGTAGATATTATAAAGTATTATCATTTCCAGTTTTAAGAAAATTATATTACCTGCAAAAAATTTGTCGACACAGAAGAGGAAAAATTTCACCTACGTGTACAACGAAACGTACCACCAGAAAACAATCTAGCCCCTCCCCTTGATCGCACCTAGTGGTGTATTACGAGTATAAGAAAGGAAATGGTACCTGTACGGTAATATTTCTTCTTTACGTAAAAAAAGCGAAACTGAAACTACAATCAAAAGAAAAGAAAAAAATAGCCGAAGAAAATAAAAAATTATTAAAAAATGTCAAAAAAACAAAAAAAACTAACAACTTGGAAGGGAAAATTGTTTAATGTCGTTTTAAAAGTTTTTAATGTTTTTTTTTTCAATCACCTTCAGTCGGTTTTGTTGTAAAGCATTAAATAGACGTTTGCGAAAAAAACTACATATTTCATCTCATTCTACACACTTTCAATGTTTAACTCAAAACCCCCATATTTTCGCACCATAAAGATTACCTTTTTCGGCGAACGTCACATATACTAAATAATAAAGCCACCGACATGTTTTGGAGCAAAAACTCCATATTCATGGTGTGTTCCGCTACTACTACACATATGTTAAATAATATACCGCTAAATGTTATTGCTTTTAAAGTAATATATGAAAGTCGTTTACTTTTATTATCGTTTTCAGTGCGAGAAATAAAAATACGCGGAAACAATTTCGTCTTATCGTCGTACTCGCTTGCTTAGTGTGATAATAAACCATTTGACCTATATCAAGCGTACTGATCAAAAATGAACTGTCCAGCAAGTCAAAAAAAAAATACATCTACCAATAGAACACGGTGGGAAATTACTTTAATACGCCTGTAATCCCAAGTAAACTGTTTAACAGTTACGAAATTTGAAGAGAATCGATTTTAGCCGTGCTATTTTTGCTTGTCAATTCTACCTCGATAACGTACTAAACGAAAACGTTACTTTGAAAAGAACTTTTAATTACGCTTTATCAGAAAGATGTATTTAAAAAAAACGTGGTATATTACAATTTTTTTTTTTTTAAATTTGTAATATACCACGATTATAGAATTCCCGAAACATTTCGATATTTATACAAATATTTTTTCAATATATTTTTCTGATAGTTCTTTTCAAATTCGAATCATCAGGAGAAGTATCGAATGTCTACACAAAACGTTAACGGAAACGATGAGCAAGGCAATCGATTTTTATTCTTCTCTGTTATATAATAGATAATATCTTGTTCTCCATTCCGAAAAATCCCTCTGATCTTCTCTTCGGTTCCTCTTAACCTCGTTTAATTCCGTTCTTCTATACTGCTCTGTCCCTTTCGCTTGCAATACTTTCGCCGCTAGATTCCTAAACCTAACTCTCGTTCACTTCGTTACATCTCTCTTGTCCCTTCTGTAGCTGAAAACTTGTCGCAAGTTTAATTAGCAGACGTCCCCGTCTGATGATTCAAGAATAACAACCTGAGTAACGTTTAACGCTTTTGTCCCGGATGTAGTCCTCCCAAACTGTGCCGGTATATTTCTGTCAAATTTCTCTACGGTATTTGTTTGAAAAAAATAAAATCCCAATGTATTGTGAACATTAGTGATGAAAATCATCGAATTGTCATCACTCGTTCGAACCGACGATGAAAAAATTTCAATAAAACGGTAAATACGCGAAGATTGCCAAATACTTTTAATTCGTGATCTGCGATATAACGAATAAAAAATAGAAATAGTGCTCACCAAATCAGGCGACAAATAATTTCCGGAAAGTGCGTACAGCACCAGTAGCAGAAACAGAAATATTCTGGATGCCGATATCAACATGCCGAACAATGCACCTCTTAAATAGAAAACGCGTCGCATCGATTTTATCTCTTTCCTAAATTAAGGTACATTTTTATGCATCAGTTATCGCCTATAACGTTACATTATTATCCGAATGTTTTAGCTTAACCTTCGAGTATACGCGCTCGAACTTCAACTACGAGTACTCGCTGCGGACTCCACATAGTATTCGACATACAATTAGGAACGCTCACTGCGGATTCCCTGTCCGCCATTGTTTTGTCTGTTCGAAAGACGATATATAATATATTTTTAAATATATGTATATATTTTTTTTTATTACATGAAATAACACATATTTTAATAAATTTTAATGCTTGGTATGTACATAGATTACAAACCATCGATTTTTACTGTTTCTACTTACATGAATAAATAATACCTAATAATACATACCTACTTAGTCTTATATAAAATAAAATTTCATAATACCTATTTACAAAGAAATTCACGTACAAAATATTCTTTTCAGTCTGATACTTATAACATTCGGAGCAGATATGTAAAGTATGTTCCTCCCGCGCATGGATTTTCCACATTTTTTGAAAAGAAATTTTTGTGGCTCTGTTTTTCTTCCGATCACAATAAGCACAGTGCCCTCTAGTAGGAGGCGCATTTTTTGTTGTTACTTGCGGTGAAGGTTATCCAGTAACTCTCGAATTTTTTTCCTTTATCGTTCTTGGGATATTTCTTACCTATGCTCTTGTTTTGAGATGCGTTTCTGTTAGATGAAAAGATAATTATTGAAGGTACTGTGCCGCCTTCGTATATGAATTTCTTTGTTATCATCAAAATAGTCGACCATAGAATTTATTCCGACAACATTTAACATAGAATAAAAAATTACCGTTGGCCGTCTATTAGTATTACGGGCACAATTATAGCCTGCACATAATTTATCGGAACAATCAACTCCACCTTTCCAAGCATTGTAATCCGAGATCATTTGGGGTGGTTTTCCACTGTCTGCGTCTACGTTATCATCAAGATGTAAGCTGGAGACCAATGAAACATTTTTCGACGATCGTCTTGGCATATGCGAAACGAGAGTTAAATTCTTTTGGAAAGCAAACATGCTCGAAGAAACTGGTCTGCTTGTGGGACAACTGAATAGAAATTGGTAACTCTCGATTATTTTAGCGAATAGTTCCCAAATAAGTGAACTAGAATTCTCGGAAAAAACGATGCATTAAATCAATTCCCGTGAACCAATTATCGCACGTAATGTGTCCTTTTGTTCCTTTTATAGGTTCGCACATTCTTAGAACAACTGCTGATGCTGAATTGTCAACAGCATGAGGTCCAGGGGGCTGCTTACCAAAATAAACTTCGAGATTTGCTACATAAAACGTTTTTGCACAAGATAAGGCATATATTTTTAAGCCATATTTATTTGGCTTGCTCTGTATATACTATAAAAAGTTGCACCGTCCTCTGAATATCTCTAACTTTTCATCAATTGTGACAAATTCAGAAGGTGTGTAGGCAGTTTTACATTTATAAATAAATGCTTCGAACAAATCTCTAATCGCGGTGCGAGTAGTTTATCTGTTTTTTTCCTCTCCAGTCGAGTCATTTCATCATCGAATCTGAGATTTTGAAGCAGGAATAAAAATCTATGTTCGCCCATAGCTAATCGGAAAATTTGAACTCCGGTTCCTTCAGTACTCCACAGTTTGTTTACATTCAAATGATTAGACTTCGGTACTCCTGCTAAATACAACAGTCCAATAAGTAACTGAATTTCACAGTGATGCCCTTAGAATTATCATCTCTATCTCTACTATAATTACTCCTAACACTTTCGGTATGTTTATTAGTATGTTCAACTATAATTTCAACCAGTTCTTTGTCTACGAAATATTGCCATATTTTCAAAATGGATAGTAAATTGCGTGTTGCTGATTTGAACCCTGGAAAAAGTTTTATAACATTTTCCGACTTAGTTCTCGTGTTTCTTCTAGGAGGCTGCTTATTCCATTTGGTACTACTAGAAATTTGAGGTACTTTCGATAACCTCTTCATCGCACTTATTGTGATCACTCTCTTTTATCACTTCCTCCACGTCATTATCAGACAGATCATCACATTCCGTATCAGTTGTTTTACCTTTCTTCCCGCATACACTCTTCCATGAGCTTCACTAATCGAGCTTGTTCTCTTCCGTACCCGTTCATTATCAGAAAATAAAAAATAACGAAATAAAAAGAATAAAAGAAAAAAGATGTATGCAAGTATAATCACAAAACACAACACTAAACTAAATAATTCACAAGCTATTTATAAAAAAGGTACTAACACAACTTTTAATACACTGATACACGACGCTGTCAACTGCTGCTCTGGAAATTGCTGTACACAGTAAACGGAAGCACTGATGCATTGACGAAGTACCAAACTGATCACTTCCGGCTAGGCAGCTACACGAGAGCAGGCCGCTCTAACATTGCTATCACTCCCCACTACACACGCGCATATATATCTGCGGAGTACCAGTCCGCGCGCGTGTACTCGAAGGTTAAACGTGAATTAAGCTGTCACATTCGTTAAAAGATGCGATGTGATTGAAGACTAAAATTTTAAAAACCGATACCGTCTTAATGTAGAACATTATAAATAAACATGCTTTAATCCACGTTTTATTGCCTCACAAAATTATATTTCGTAATCAAAATAACTTCGAATAACTGTTGGTAATGTGTTCTAAAACGGCCGCACCAATAACTTTCTAAATATATCCACGTGTTTGTCGTCAAACGATTATATGTGCATAAAGAATACATCATACACAGCTCTGTATAAATACTTCAAAAATATAAAAAAAAGTTTAAAAAATTCTGCAATTTTTAAACGTAAAATACATTGTTCTCACTTACTTCCGAATACTTTTAATCATCAGAAAGAATTTTTCTTCCCAGGAAAACATTTTAATCGCCTGGATCCCGTGAATAATTTCATTCATCAGTTTCACCCTGTGGTCAGTTTCTGCCGCCGTTTTAAAACGTATCGTTTTCATTACCTTACACAACAAATCTGTTTAAATAAACCATTTTGATTAAATAAAAATTTTTACCTATTTTCGTATTTTTCAACATCCGCGAAGGACTGTCACCAAATAACCAAATTAAAAATTCGTTATAAACATTTCATCAGCAAAAATTCATGTTTTCATAATTTCTTTTTGTTGCTCGTATATCAAATAATTTTACATAAACATAAAACTAAAATAAATAGTCTTAATCTCTTACGTTATTGTCTCGTGTGATAAATTGTCCGCTGGTCGGTGAATTTTTTTTTTCTATTGCTTTATTTCATTTCGTCCGTTTGGTTCTTATCGGATATTTATTTCTGACTTCGCCGCTATTCAATTTTCGATTTAAATCGTTAATTTAAATTTAATTTAAATTAATGCCGGACACGTCTACCGAGGGAGGTAAACCTGTCCGTAATACTTCTTACTATGTTTTTTTTTTTTTTTTTTTTTTTTTATTAAAATTTTCAAACCGTGGTTAGACCCCGGGCCGTGTATAATATCTAGACTATTACGGCCCGAGAGTCTCCGGTTACAGGAATGCCCCTAATCCATTGTCCCTGACGAACTGGAAGACTGCACTTTGGTTCGCTTCTGAGTTTGAGAGAACATGGCTGAGGTTATCAAATCCGTGTCTCGTTCTGGAGGATTGGAATGCAGGGCAGTTTATGAGAATGTGCTCAACCGCCGGTGGCTCTTGTGCGCGACAGAAAGGACACGTGGTTGGAGGGTGAGCGCCTTCCAACAGGTAGTCGTGGGATAGTCTCGTGTGGCCCATGCGTAAACGGTTGAGCGCGCGATGATAAACTCGTAAGGTCCCCTGGGGGGGCCACTATGGCTCTACGGATTTCTTTATATTCTGGAGGTGGAATGGGGTGGAGATGTGTTCTTGTTTCCACTGTTCCATTATTTGTATTTTTACAGCTTCTGATATTTGAGGGGGCCCAAGTATGCTTTGCGGACTGGGAGCTGTAATGGTTGATTGAGCTGCTGTGTTAACCCTTTCATTTCCTGGGATTCCCGCGTGACTTGGGACCCACAACACTACTAGCTTATATCCCTTCGATTGTAGCCCCATGATGAGTGCCAAGACGTGGTTTATTAACCCCCTCCCCGGGGCTCCCCCTCCTAACATCTTAGCCGCCACTAATGAATCTGTTATCAATAGGATGTCATGGATTGGCTCTGTGGACGCCAGGATCATTTCCAGACATAAGCGTATTGCATATAATTCGGCATCTAGGATTGAGCAGTAATCGTTCAGACGGATGGTTGTCATTGCTCCCTTCACTTCGAAAGCGCACGCAGTTGGTGACATCCCCTCGACGGGTGCTGCTTTGGCCCCATCTGTATAACATTGGATAGCGTTGCTGTACTGTCTTATTGTTTCGCACGCGTCTTGAATAAGTTGCTCTGACATGCCGTAGGACTTATACTTTTGCAGAACCGATAGGTTAACTGCTACAGGCTCAAGTTGCCACAGATGTAACGAGCCGGTAGCTGCTGCCTGGCACTCTGTGGAGTCGTTGACATTGACATTCTGAAGTAGCTTGGTGAGAATTGGTAGTGGATCGTTAGTGAACGCTGCGAGTAAGGGGGTTTCGGGATGGATATAAGGCAGCTTTAGGAATGGAATATTGCACCGCAGGGTATGCAGGGAGCGATAGAATTTCAGTGGGGGAGAGCCCGTTAGTGCACAGATACTCCTACACGGTGTTGTATAATGGGCTCCGGTGATAATTCGTAGTGCAGAGTGGTGAATTGCGTCCAGTTTTTTCAGGTTACTTAGAGACGCTGAGGAGTACACCTGGCACCCATAATTTATTTTACTTAGGATCAAGGCTTTGTAAACATTAGAGATTAATTTGGGATGAATATTGAGTTGGGGATTGGAGAGGTATCGGATTATTGACAGTAACTTTATACATTCGGATTTTAGCTTATTAATGTGTAGGCGCCAAGTTAATCTGCTATCAAACTCCAGGCCTAGGAACCTGGCTGAAATACAGTTCGGAATTATGGTGTTGTTTATTTGGAAAGGAATCCTGTTGGTCACAGGCTGTCCCCTATAGAAATCGACACATACCGTCTTTGCGGAGGAAAAGTTTAGACCATTGACTTCTGACCATTTTTGGAGTTTGGAGATAGTTTTCTGAAGGATTGTGTGAGATATGTGTGGATCACGAGACGCTAGGGAAATGCTAAGGTCGTCAATGAAGAGCCGGGCCGTTACTGGTGGCTGAACACAATCAGCAATGTCATTGATGTACATTATGAACAAGGTTACGCTAAGCGCAGAGCCTTGAGGTATGCCGTTCTCGATGCTCATTGCATCAGAGACTTGAGAGTCGATTCTGACCCGTATAGTTCGGTCTGACAAGTAGTTTTGAATGAATCTTATCATTCTACCTGTCACCTGCCATCTTCGTAGTTTGTTTATTAGGCCTTGCCGCCATAGGCGGTCATAGGCTTTTTCAATATCGAAGAATATGGTTATCAGGTGCTGTCGACTTTTGAACGCAGATAAAATCTGCCTTTGAAGGCTCACCAGATGATTCGACGTTGATTTAGCCTTACGGCCTCCGGCTTGTATTGTGGAGAGGATATTTTTGGATTCACAAAAGGAGAGGAGACGTCTGTTGACCATTTTATCCAGGGTTTTGGATAAGGTACTCATCAGTGAGATAGGACGGTAGCTACTGGGTAGTGAAGGATCCTTATTCTGTTTTAAAATCGGAATAACGATTGCCTCTTTCCATGAGATCGGAATGTTACCTTGTTCCCAGATCTGGTTATAGATGTTTAGCAGATATAGTCTTGCCGCCGTGGGAAGGAGCTTTAGCATGAAAGGATGGATGGAATCTGCGCCAGGTGCACTTGCCTTCAGCTTATTGTCTAAGACAAAATTTAACTCGGACAAGGAGAACGCTCGATCGTACCGATCCATGCTGTTGGGTGGTAGGAGAGGAATGACATCTTTCTTATTTGCGTGGAACAAAAAGGATGATGAGTAGGAATTGGTTGAGGAAGCATCGGAGAAATGCTTTGCTAGTATGGACGCAACTGATGCCGTATCTGATATGATGTTGTTATTGGACTTGATATAGATTGGGGTTGATGGCCGCTGTCTTCCGTTAAGGGATTTTATTTTCCGCCAGGTAGACGCACTGGTCGACGCGTCATTAATTGACGACATGAAGGAAAGCCAGGCTTCATGTTTTTTCGCCCTGATAATGTGACGGGCTAAAGATCTATGCTTCTTAAATTCTATTAGATCCTGGTCAGCTTTTGTCGATTTATACTTTCTTAAGGCTCGCTTCCTGTTCGTTATTGCCTCTCTCACTTCGTCACACCACCAGGGGACCCTGCGTGGGTGCACAGCCGCGGATGACTTCGGGATTGTTGCTACTGCTGCTCTGAATAGAGCCTGTGTAAATGTCTTTAAGTTCTCTTCAATAGATGGGCCGGGCTCAGAATTTATGACTAGGCTCTCCTTGTAGCCTTTCCAGTCCGCTTTGTGAAACATGTACCTTTGCACGGTCGATTGATTTCGAGGAGCCGACCGACAACTACCTATGTCAGGTGAGATTATAATAGGGAAGTGGTCACTGGAGTGGAGGTCATCCAAGACGCGAGACGAAATTATTGGGTAAAGTGCGGTGGTGCAGAGAGCTAGGTCAATTGTTGAAAACGTCTTCGCCGTGGAGTCGAAATGAGTAGGACCTTTTAACGAAAGGAGAGCATAGTCGTTACTGACGAGAATATCCGTTATGACCGAGCCATGGTAATTTGTTGAAGCTGATCCCCAAATCGGGGAGTGGGCATTAAAATCTCCTAGAATTATTGACGGGGAGGTCAGCTGATTTGTGGTAGCGCATAGCTGTGGGTAGCTGACGTTGCTGCAAGGGGGTAAATAGAAATTGCATATGGATATTGCACTACCAGAAAATCCGGGTATTAAGACAGATATCGCTAGTGCTTGAAGATGCGTCGTTATCGTTATCAAATGAGCTGGGATTGAGACATGCACGAGCGTTGCCACGCCCCCGCACGCTCGGTCACCCAAAGTGTAGTCTCTCTGGAAGGTGATATAGTTGGGAAAAATAGAGTTTAGGGGGGGAAGTGAGATGTGTTTCTTGCAAACAGATAACCGCAGGGTTGTGGGTTGCGATTAGATATTCTAGTTCTGTTTTATTGTTGTGGAGGCCTCTGCAGTTCCACTGGAGTATGGTGCACTTACTTCGCATTCCTGAAGACATCATTTGAATTCTTATCACCCCGTGTTCGTGCCTTGTATGCGGATTGCTGAACCTCCCATTAGTTAGTCTGGGAACTGCGATCGTCGTCTGTTGTGTTCTCCGATTCAGAGGGTGTAAGTTTCAAATTCTTTATAATACGCGAGCATCTATTTTTGACGCTCCTACTCCCCAGGAATGGCTTTACCTGGGATAACATGTGCAATAATCCGTCTGTGTCCTGTGTGAATTGTTGGGCGTACTTAAGATAACTGGACGATGTGCTGATACGCTTTATGAACTTTTGGAAGTCGTTGTAATTGAGAATGAAGGGCACTTGGTTTTCTTCGAAAAGATGTTTTGCTCCTGCTACGATTTCCTCAATATCTGCTCTCTTCTTTTGCGCCGTTGGTCCTTCAGCTGTTTCTGTGTGCGCATCAGCGGGTAGGTGTTCCATTGGTACTTCTGCGTTGGCTGTGTCAGCAGTCTATACTGGGCGTTCCTCAGGGTTGTAATTGTGGTTGTCTAGAATGATCCGTTTTGGAATAGAATGTGTAGGATATGTAGGCTCTTCTGCTCCTGCTTGACATTCAGGAGTTTTGGGATGCGGCCGTTTGAAGAGTGGGTTTGCTCTCTCGCTGTCCCCCTGTTGGCAGTTGGTTTGGTTCGCTGGGGTAATGATTTGGCGATCCGGCCGCTGTCCCGGTGCTTGGTGAGGACCAGTCATGCCTATCTGGCTTGTTATGGGGTCACTTGTTTGTTGTTTTTGGAAATCGTGAGGAGGGGGATTCTCTTTTTGTGTATCTTGATGGGGCCTATTTTCGGAGGGATCGATAGGCACCTCCGGAAGAGGGCTTTCTGTTTGAACTACACTAGGGGGGTCTGTGTCCTTATTGCATGCAGGGCACATATGGTTCTCCAAGAGGACGAAAATTCGGTGATCTCTTCCGTTATAGCTTATCAGAAATGACTCCGGTATGTTTGTACAGCTGGTGTGTTCGATGTGAAGCTGTCGTCGCCAGCTTAAGACGTGACCAAATTCAGCATCTATCGGATTTACCCGGAGGATTGCTATCTGTGACAGGGGTTTTATTGCCAGGTTACTGTTCAAGTACTGCAAAAGTTTGTCATTCGGAATGGTGGGGGATACATTTGACAACACCAACTTATTTGTTGGGTTCCGTAATCTACGCGCGGCGACTGGTTTCCCTCCGAGATAAATCGTTGCCCCTTTGGCAAACAGCAAGTTAGTTACTTCGGTGGAACTTAAGAACATCATTACCCTGTCTTGGCTGATTCTTGATCCGGCCAGAATATTTGATGCGCTACCTATCTGCTCCTTCAGCGCTACTAAATACTCTCTTATGGTGTGTGGAGCGATGTATGGGAATATGATTCCCTGCTCGTCAGTTATTGGTTGAACATTCGTTATTGGGACTATTCTTTTAGCAGCGAGAAATGGTGTCCTGTTTGTCGATTTTAACTTTTCCGAGAAGGATGATAAGAGCGGCTCTGTTTTGCCGGGCTGAGAAATATCACGCGATATGCCGGGTAGTGCTGGGAATTGGTCGTTATCAATTATCGGCGCGTCGCTTTCGGAAAGATCGAGAGATAACGGGCTGTTCGTATTGTTATCAGTAGTAGATGCAGCTGTACCTGAATTCGGGGCTGACTGCGGCAGTGTGTTAGTGGTGGCGGTCGGTTGTACGTGTTGAGTTAAATTAACAACGTTCGTCTTACCTGCATTGCTGCTGTTAATGATGTTACGGGTAGTTTTTGTCGCACCGGTCGCATTGTCGAAGCGTCGTAGCGGTGGTGATGATGAGGGGCTGGTTGCGTTGAGGCTGCGCGCTGTGCTGCCTTGTGCGCGTGCGGGGGGAAGTTTCTTAGTCGCCGACATGAATCGGCACAAGAACGATAATTACGATAATATACACACTATAAATTATTTAAACGCGATAAACACAGAACTACTTTACATTCAGTGTTTTTGTCTAAAGCCGCATTGTTTTTGTTCCGGTGGTCATTCTTCTTCTGAATACACTCTCATGCAATTGCGGTCATTGCAATAAAAATCATTCTGTCCTTGACCCTTACTGCCCGATATCTAATAACTTCTCCTCCGCCTTAGTAGGAAGTATTCATAAAGAATTGAAAATACGTCCATTTGTTCCTCAATCACTGGCGATATCTCAACCGATCTATCCATCGATGAACTACTGTCAAACTACACTTTTGAGGTGCCAATCTCCAGTATCCGGAAATTACAAAAAAGGTATCTCCGAAAATTCCCTTTCTTCAATTCCTATTATAGAAAATAAATTTAACGATTCTATTCTTCCATCCTTTATTAATTTCTACGATGCTTACTACGTTAAAGTGGAACCGGTGATTCGTGGACCTAAACTGAACTTCAACAGCCTTCGATTTAGACATTTTAGTTCGTCACGTCGCAGCAGACCTACCCGCTCCTTACGTTCTGGTAGTTATTCTTCTTCTGAATGTACCATCACTTAAAAAAATATGATCTATCTAGCTTCTATTACGTTCATTGCAGTGGAAACCCTTCTTGTCCACTATTTATGGAGCAAGTAAAAATACATAAAATCATCAGCCTCGAAAAAAAAAATTTTCTTTCCAGCAATTCTTTTTCTTCGTATATCAGGCTTCCATCCCCAAAATATCGTGCTCAACCTAAACCTCAAAATCCTTTCAACAAATATTATGCTATCTTCACCACATTAATGCTGGCTCCAAAGGTTTTCATTCCATAATTTTTGATCACTGTCAATCTTTTCCTTATACCCCTTCTTCCTCTGAGACAATTTATACCGACAAATTTCCAATCTGTTAACATTGGTCTCCGATAACTTTAAATACCTTACTGTTGAAAATTACTTAGTTTCTACGCTACTATCTACCCTTATCAAATTCAGAATCCCTAATTTAGTTGAAAAAATATCAGCTCTACGTCAAGTTTTACAGTCGTAGTAACTTTGTCAATCAGCATTTCCTTTAATTTCATTTTTAGCTCGTTTCGTGTTCATGTGTATTGTACTCTTATTCCTTTTATACGTTTTCTTTCCTTTTCCATGATATATCTCTTCTGTTCATGCGTTTGTGATTTGTTAATTCCCTTTATATCTATAATTATTTTTAGAAATAATTATAGAAATTATTTATATTTGACGGGTGATTATATCCATTGGTTCAGTTTCAATTATTATTTTATAAGGGTTATTACATCCTTTTCCATATCTTCTTCGTCTTTTTACGTGTTCATTCCTGTCATTTGGTATTATATTTTGCATGCCGCGGCTCACACGCAATGATTTATTTGAGCGGTGGGAACTGAAATTTATTAACTTACTAGACTATAAATTAAATAATAACACTAGCACAAACAAAAGCAAATTTTTTATAATTCGCGTAAATAAAATACATACAAAATATCTCACCGTAAACTGTTTACGTATCCTTTGTTATCCTCTTTACTTGCTCATTAATCGAATTGATATCAAGTTGGACTGCGGTGATGAGTACATTATAGCCTTTAAGATTCCTCATTCATGCACCCTTAGATTCCGTTTTTCTTTCATCAACCCACCAGCTGGTTTCCTTTGGTTCTTTTTCTGTTCTCAGTATTTCCCGTTTCTCTCCGCATTACGTCTAGTCAATTTAGAATATTACAGTGGATTGTTGCAACCTTAGGGCGAATAAGAATTCTCTTAAAGGTATGCTAGACTTAAATGATATAAATATTGCGCTACATTACGAAAATAGGCTAAAAGATTCCTCTGATCTTAGCATTCGAGGTTCTTCTTTAATTAGCTCCGATCATAGTGACGGATATAGAGCGGTTCAGCTATTTTAATCAGAAATTATATCCATTTTTGTAATTCATAATATTAGTCTTCTAATCCGGATCTTGTTTACATCTCCATTCCTAATAATTCTTCTCAACCATTTAACTTTATTTCAGCTTACATTTTATCCAATTATGATTCATGTAACTTCCCTTTTCAAATCTTCACTGATTCCCTTCCTTCTCCTTTTATTATGGGCGGAATCTTTGGGGCTGCAATGGTTATAATAGCAATAGCTCTGTATTGGAAAATATTATTCCACAAAATTAGTTAATCCTTCTTTTAACGATGGTTCTTCCATCTGTGTTAAAAATGCTTCGTCATTCAGCTCTATCGACCTGCCATTTACCTCTTCTCATCTTAGTCTCAAGTGTTCATGGTCAGCTCTAAATGGTACCTTTGGAAGTGGTCGTATTTTATAATTATTTCTTTTGATGATTTTCCTTCTCCTAATTCTTATAAGCTTCTTCACTCTCCAAAATGGATCTTCTCACGACCCACACTACCTGAGATTCTAAAGCTCTTGTCAGACCAGAGAATAAGCGTAATTAATTTCCCCGAACAAGCGCTAAACACGTTGACTCCGCCATGGGACCCCCTAGCCATCTTTGTTGATTTTTCCGTAATGAAATATAACAAACCCCAGCACCTTGATTGAGACTCAAAAACAACTGCGTGGTCGTCGACGCGGAGATCTAAGGGATATTTTTATGCTGTCAGTACTTCCTCTCTCTAGAACCTACGGATCAAAAAACGCTGATGGTAACAGACTCGTCGGCCGTTCTAGTTGCAACATCAAAACTTTGCACCAAATATCCGATAGTAATTCAGATCCACCAGATGTTGTATAGACTGTCCAAGGTGCACTTTGGGTGTTCAGTCATGCTGGGATCCCCGGAAATGAGCGGATTTTTATATATCTGTTTGATCAGCAATGGTTTCCCCCATGCCCGAAAACGCTTTCGCAGCACCGTGTGTTTCAGCTTTGTTCTTGACCAAATGCTCGTCCGCATAGAAATAGCACTGGGCCTTCTGCCAGACGTTTCCAAAATAACCATTAAAGCCATAACTGAGCCGTGATGGCCAGTAAAATGCATGTCTCGTGCAGAGTTTTGCGCTCTGAGTCGGCAGCGAACAGGACGTGTAGCTCTGTTCCACGACTATATGTTCCGAGGAGCTCTGTCTCCTACATTCTGCCCTTTCTACCTACGAAGCAATCGCACATACACTGTATGTACCCAGCCTTTTCAAATCACCGAGTCTCATGGAACAGCACCGATAATGTCACTAGATCCTTGCTAACTCATCGACGGCAACAGCACCTGCCCAGTAATTTATTAAGGCAACCAAGTTAATTAATTACCATTAAATACTGACCGCTCATCTATGTGCTGTTTTAACAGCTAAAAACAAAACTTTATGTGGTATGCTAGATATATATAAAAAAAATCACAAACAACTGGTCATAAGAACGAAGCAACTTTCATTCTTCCGAAGGCAACGAAACTACCCCGCATACCATCAGAACTCCAAAAAGAAAAATATAAACATACGTCTACAAATCGGCACAAATATCGAAAATTAACATCTTACACTAGAAAAATTGGTAGCCTGATAGTGCCCACGAACATTTTCCCCATACATACCAGCAAAACAATAAAATCGTAAACAACAACGCAATAAACACTTATGATAGCAATATAAATACGCTCACACACGCCTTCCCAGTAATCTAACACAAAAAACGAATGTGACGCCACGACGATAAAAAACCAAAATAAGGTCGCCCCAAGTTAATTTATGGAACGACTATCGAAGTAAAAAAAAAACGGAGCGTATCACATTGTAAACAATTAGTTATAAAAAAAAAAAAAAAAAACATCGCTCAATTTTAATCTATAATTTTAAATATTATTTACATAAACTTTAATTTCAAATTATTATATTAACGTTACGGCCTCCTAAGGTACCCCAAAACCCACTTCCTCGACCCGTAACTACCGAACTACAAAGCGAAGAAAGAAGGAGATTAAAGGATAGAAAATTTCAGGGGAAACCAGACTGTCACTCGACCCTATGGTCACACCTACCCCATTCAAAGTCCACAATGCAAACAGCTCGGTAGGAACAACCTATAGACACACATTGGACAAGGAAAATAACAACAGAAAGGAAGAAACGGATACAAGACATCAAGTTAATACGAGTCGAGTGAGACTTTTCTTTTGGGTGCCAGGGCGAAACAAAAAGAACAAAAAAACATCTTTACAAGATAACTAAATAAATAAATTAGCGTTACCGCAAATCGCTGACGAAATTTAACCGAAACCTACGAAACACCTTTATATAGACACCGCTTCACTGCGAAGCGAGGCATAAGGTTTAGAGCGAACATGCAGGAGAACTCAAAGATGTTAAGACGGAAAGAGATAAAAAGAAGAAAAAAACATGATTAACAACATATATCAAAATATCAATATATTTGAAAATCAACGTAAAAATCTTTCCTCGGACAAAACTTCTAGCTTGATCGCGCCGACCTTAATCTATTTTCATGACAGTACAGCCGGATGACTTATTTTTTTATTTATTTATAATAGTTAGTTCATTTTTGCGCGTGTCTAGAATGACTTTTAGAGCTTTGCACCGATTGGATACATGCGATATTTTGTTACTGGTTGCTACGACGTCACATCCGAGAATAGTTTAGCTTGTTTACAATTTATATTAACGTTTCCGTCGATAGCGATATTTCCACCAGCTGGCATTGGTTATAATAATTTACATAGCCGGGACTTAACTCCATAATCTGGTATTTTTAACATTGTTTTACTTCTATTCCTACATTTTCTGCCTTTAGTTGTGGATATTCTTTATTTTTATTCGTTATAATATTGCAATAATTATTTATTCTATAACACTTTTCTTCCGTTAATTTTATACGCCGCTTCTCTACTTTATCTTTTATCCCGACTAACTCGTACGATGTGATCCGAGTTTCGAAGTTTTCGATAAATGCCACTATATTAATCGTAGGAAAACTGCCATTCCGGGACTGATGTTCGCCCATTGTCCCTCAATCATTTCTACTCGTTCTCTGAGGTGATCGGCAACCTGTTTAATTTGCGCCTCTGTTCTCTTTTTGCTCTGACACACTTCCCCTCACAACCCATCAATAATAATTTTACGGACGCGTCTATCAATTCGCTGGCCCCTGGTTTTCATGTACATTACTTTTAGGTTGGTCGGAAGTGCCTCCCGGGCTATCCACCACATTCCTAATTTTGTCCATCACCTTCTCTTTAACCCGCGTTATTCTATTATCACAAATATTCATTAGTTCTCTTCCATAATTTTTTTTTTTTCCCCTTTGGGCATGTCAACAAAGGATCTTCGCCCAGAAACGAAAGGAAAGAGAAGGATCAGTTAAATGTAGATTCGGTCAGCTATTGATAAGATAAAGGAACTGAGGATAGGAACAACTGAGATCGACGGAAACGATAAGATATACGAGGAAAAATAAGGAGTAGGGACTTTGAGTGATAGCAGATTGAAGTACAAAGAAGTGCGATCGTTCACGAGGGATGGGCATTCAAAGAGGATGTGGTCAGGATCACAGATGGCTTCGTCGTCAGAGTGAAGAGGATAATTAGGGGAAAGAGTGCGAAATGGAAACTATAGCGTGAAGAAGGAAGAAGAGTAGGATTTAGACGTAAACGGATAACAGGGACAATAATGGAGCAGCGAAACGAAGGAAAATTGTGAAACCAAGGCCGCGTAGGAAGATTAGGTTGGACGGAAAAATAAAAGGAAAGTTGATTAGAAAGGGAAGAAACGTAAAAATCTGATCAAAATTTAACATGAAACTTTTTACGCAGTGGGAGTAAATTAGAAACGGGAATTTTAGAGAAAAAAAAGCGGGAGGATAGAACAATCTGAGCCAAGGAATCTGCCATCTCGTTACCCTCTATCCCCATATGACTGGGGACCCAGAAAATTTCAATGCGGATAGCGTGAAGTGAGAAGAGAGTGTGAATGAGGGAGCGAATACGGAGGATAAATAGGTCAGATGAGTGAGAGGAGAAATGAGATGAAACAGCTTTAAGAGCACACATGGAATCGGAGATAATTAAATATTTGGAAGAAGAACGATGTGAGGAAATATGGATAATGGAACGTAAAATGGCCATTTACTCAGCCGTAAAAATAGTGCAAAAAGAAGGGAGACGAAAAGATTCAGAGAAATTAATGCTCGGAATGATGAAAGAAGCTCCAACTCCATTAGGCCCCTTCGAACTACCCGTTAAAATAGCAATATGAGAAGGAAAACGGGATTCGATATAACTATGGAATTCCTGTATAACTGTTGGATAGGAAAGGGATTTGGAGGAAAAAGGAAAGTAGAATACATTGGGAGGATTGGAGAGATCTGCAAAATTGAAAGAAAAGTAAGGGAGATTGTTATAAGAAATTGTGCAGGATAAAAAGGAATTTAGCCGCAAAGCAATGTGGGCTAGAATAGGAATTTTCTTGGGAGTAAAACGCCAGTTTTGCAGAATAGAAAGATATGTATGAAGGAATAAGTTTTTTGGAGGATGATAACGGTAAGCGTTTACACAAGAAACGATAACCTAAATAGGATCTGCGAATGAAAAGGGGAGGCGAGTTAGACTCAGCGAGAACTGCTGGTACTCGAGAAGATCTAAGAACACCAAGGCAAAGACGAATACAAGAATTTTGAGGCAGAGCCATAGATAAAGGAACAGTAGTCGAATTTGGAACGGATAATCTAATTGTACAAGGAAATAAGGAGAAAAGGATCGCCTCCCCATTTTGTTTGGGGAAAGAGCTTTCTGCAGGTTTAGTCTTTTAAGGGCAGAAGAGGAAAGGAAATTAATATGTTCATAAAAGGACAGACGGCTGTTGAGGAATACACCGAGATAGCAGAAGCATTCCCTACGAGGGATCTTGATGTACTGAAAATTTTCGTTCTAATCTATTTTCTAAATCAGCAAATTTTTTGTTTATCGTCAATTTTCTGGCTATTATTATCAATTTTTTTCCATAATGCCGCAATATTATTAGCCGTGTGATTAATTCTCGTATCACCTTTTCGATCATCGACAAAGGAGACTCGGCAAAAATGGACCTGGGTCCTCAATGGCTCGGTGGTTTATATCCTTCCGGACTAACGTGCGACAAAGAGTATCAGCGACGTTGAACTGTCTAACATCGCCTTCTTCGCTAGAATTGTCCGGTATGGACCTCCACCCGATATGAACCATGCTTGGTCACGACCCTGGTCATGTCCGGGCCCGACATTGCCACTCTCTCCATTTTCACGCTGGCTTACCTTAATATGCTCACCCTAACCGCAACAGGGGAAAACGAGACAAAAGTTAAAAAAACACGGAAACGGGAAGAAAAAACAAAAATATATAATATATACGAAAAGAAAAATTTTTATGGTTACGACAATATTAGTGAGACGGCGAAACAAAAAACAAAAAAACAAAAATAAAAAAAAAAACAAGTTAATGAACTTATCTCATTTTCAGTCTTTATGATTCCACTCTGCTTCCGCTGGTTTCTTCTCCGTTCTCCTTCGTCGATATCTTCACTTCTTCACAGAGTTCTTATAGACTCATCGGATCCCTGTCTGGGCGCCATTTGAAAAGAGTTGACTTTCACTAAACAAATTTACAATGACTTCGCTCTTCTCGATTTCTTAATATATTTTTTAAAATCCCATGAGCGTCAGTGGCGTTTAATTATACCACAGCTCAGATGTTGCAACCAGTGAAGCACGCTAAACGTCGGCACCTGAAAACTCCTGTGCCCAGGCACGGATGATCAACTGGAAACAGCTTTTCGGCTGGAATTATTACCACGCTCCGCGGAAAGCAACTATCTCCGTACGGGGGATCTGAGTGTAGACAAGAGCCTAATATTCTGTCGAGAACAGACGAGACAGGAAAGATTTATTCACGCTATTACGTGAATATTTGCAATTTTTATACACACTACAACCGGAATCACAAAAGTACCGCAGCGACTAGAACAAAATAAAAACAAAGAGAAACGCAGCGATACGTCTAAAACGGAAAAAATTTATATATCGGACGGCGATACGGCGACTAGATATGCGAAAAGCGTCATTCAATGCTGCGTCGACTAGCTAATAAAACCATAACTGATCAATGATTATCGGCGACTAATTCATCTAGCCACATCGACTCGATATTAACGAAAACTAACAGTAAATTTTTTAAAAAAGTAATTAATTCACAATATTATGTCGAACATAAATAATACACAGAACATATTAAAAATTATGAAAAAACATAAAAACATAACTGTCGCAGCCTTAGAGCCAACAAAAATCCATTAGAGGGTCTGTTAGACATTCATAGTATTAACGTCGCTCTCACTTCTGAAACGTGGCTACGGTCGGATATGAATATCAAATTTCGTGGGTATAAAATAATCAGATGCGACCATGATGATGGTTAAGGTGGATATGCAATCCTTATTAGGAACGGCATTTTATTTCAATCTCATGATGTTTCCTTTAATTCCCCTTCTAGTCCTAATCCGCCTAATATTGTACACATTTATATCCATTCCAACGCAGATCACGCTGCCGATAGACGCTATGCTGTTGTCGCCGGACATGCACACACCAGAACACCTATATAGGACTCGACTCCACACGTGCCGAAATTTCGACAGAAAATAGGAAAATACATTTTCAGCCATGCAAGCGTCCCGGGGCGTATTCTCCGCTGAAAACGAACAGTACCATGATGCCGAATGATCGAAAATGAATGATTTTGACCAGAAAATACTTTTCTAGCTCCGCATCATTGCTAGATGGCACCGTAAATACCGAATCCGTATCACTACATACATCACTACCGATGGTTCCAAAAGTCCAAGTGGAAGTGCATCTTCCTCTTTTTATCCTGCTTTTAATTAGATTTTGGGTCTTTTAAACTTTCCTCCTTTTACTCAATTTTCTATGCAGAATCTATTGCTATTTTACGCGCTGTTTTCTCTTTGTTTCCTCATTAATTGGTTACCCAAAAAGTGATCATAATCTCGGATTCTAAACTTGTTCTGCAAACTATCACATCTTCTCTTCCTGCTTCTTCTTGCAATTATGTAATACTTCTCATGCGTTTCCTCAGCCATGATTTTTTCCTCCTACACTTGATCGAATTCAATCACCTGCAAATTCTTAATCATTTGGGTATTGAGGACGATGATACGGTAGATTCCTTAGCCCTTTCTTCCATGTCCAGGGGCAGATTTTCGGGAACATTTTTAGCTCGTAATATTGCGATTTTTTCCTCAATTGCTTATTCCAGGTTATGGTTCAACGCTTATTCTTCTTCATATTCTAATTCTGGCACACTTTACCTCCCATTCAGCCATCTCTTCCTCCTCCCCGATGGTTCCTTAACGTCTCCTCCCTTAAACGCTCTACAATGACTGCTATTGGTCGCCTTCGCTTTAACCATAGTCTCCTTCCTGCATCATTTTTAGGGTTTTTCATCTGCATCTAATTCATTTTGTCCTTTTCATCTCTGTTCCATATGCTCTCCTTTGGATGCTGATCATATTATGTTTCGGCCTCAATCGTCTTTCTATTCTTCTCTATTAAAACTCCGTATCTCTACTCCTTATAGTACTGCTTGTATTCTCTCATTTCCTATGTTCCGGTTATTCTTACCCTTCAATTATTTTTATCCTTTGTTCTTAAATTCGTAAGAATATAAATTTATTTTCTCCTTCTTTCCATTTCTTGGGCTAATATCCTTGTTGACGGACCCATAAAGGAATGTATTATATATATATTTGCTTACTATCCATTACACATTCAATAATTATTTTTAAATGACTGTCAGTTTGACTGGAGGGTAACTTCCCATTTCGCTTTAAAAGGATACGGCGTAAAGAAAAATTATATAATTGGAAAAAACCGACTTGGCAACACTGGATGAATGTTTTGCATGGAAAAAGAAAAGGTGAAAGAACGATTAGAAAATAAAAGTGATTGACTAATACTCAACTGCGAGATAATGTTAAATAAAAAAAAGAGCGAGAGAAAAGGTAAATAAGTGAAATAGGAAAAAAACTGTCATAAAGCTGGGCGAGAAAAAAAAACTACTCGTTCGTGATTGATAATTCTATTCACTGCTGCTACATATTTCAATTTATTATTAATTATCAACTCCTGTGTATTAATTATTAGATGTATTTATTTGTAAATTAAATGAAATAAATACCCTCTATAATAACAAACGATTTAATTTTTAATTTCTTTATAAAAATTTTTTTTTATAAGAAATTTAAAGCTACGGTTTCTCCAGTTTTAACCTAAACGAAAACTATCAAGAATTAGAAATTACGGTTTGAGTTTATTGGCTTAAAAAGAATCTAGAATGTACTATTAAATTATTAAGTTACTTACACTAAATAAAACAATATTATCTCTACATTTTGTTTATTCATTTTTCAATATACACTCTGCGTGTTTTTTACGGATCAAAAAGAAAATATCAAAAAATAATTCTTCAACCGAAAAAAATTTAAAAAAAAAAAAGTTGCACAATTATAACTTATGAATTTTTTAACATTTAATTATACAATGTACACGACAATTATTACTTTACAATCCAATAGTAATTAAATCAACGTCAACAATTCATTATTTTTGTAAAATGTTATTTTAGTCTTAAATTTTATGATTGTAATTGGATGCATAATGTGATAAATTTTTAAGTACATTACTTCAAGATATCTTTTATAGTATAATTATTTTTCACTTTTCGGTGCAAACTGTTTCGAAGTCTGTGTTTTTTTTTTTTATAATGTCTTTTTCCAATTTTTATTTTGATTGCACGACTATATTTCATTAATTTTTCTTTAAAATTAAAATTACTATTCTGGTGATTCCTTTGTTGTTCTAAAAGAAGAAGGATTTTTTGCTTAGCTGAAGATTTGCACATCTTTAAATATGAATAAAATATTACAATTCATCTTTTTTCATGCCCAACATTATTATGTTAAGTATAAATTTAGCGGGATGCACAAGTTTTTAAAATAATATTACGGGGTGGCGCATCATGTAGAGAGCATTTTGTTGTTAATCGATATCAAATTTTGTATTTCAAAATAAATTTAACGTCACTGTGGCTTGCTGAAATATTGTTCACGGCTTTTACGAGTAGTATATAAAACAATATTGTACGCGTGCAACTAAATAAGGTCAGAATAGATGTAAAGAAAATATTTAAATTCTAAAATAAAGCTGTGTACGGTAAATGTGAATTTCTTATGATAACCGGTATCGTAAAAGCAGATCACTTATATGGTTTAGACTGATAGTTTTCAGGAAAATAATTAATAAGGTGTTAGTAAAGTTTATAAAACAAACGAGTTTTATCAAGCAAAATGAAGAAGAAATAACTTTGTAGTAAATTTAAACAATATACATTTTCTTTTACATTGCACTCGTCTAGGATTGATCGTACTAAATAGGTACTTATTGACATGTTTAAAAACGTAAAACACAAGACATAATTCTGTCCTTCATCAACTACAAAATTTATGAAATTTAAAGATAATTACATAAAATAACTTTTTGTTTTATATTCATTGTTTCCATTTAATTTTTGTTTATTAAACTTGTATAAAAAACATAAAACGTATAAATTTTAATATTCAAATACATTCCTATTACTAACATTTACTTGTACTACATTCTAGAAGAAATTTGCGTGAATATATATATATATATATATACATACATTGTTCTCCGTTTACAGAACCACTTTGTAATAAAAGCATTTATTCGTTTACAAATCGCTTTTTATCTAAACTATATTTCTTTTGTTTTCCTGAAACTCCGCATGTTAATGAATGTATCACGCTAAATATCAATATGGCTTCCTCTACACTGACAGTTAAAGCGAGTGGAATTTGAGAAACGCAGCACTAAAATTTGAATGGAATAACTTGCAATTATTCATTATTCGACAATAAAATTTTTCTCACTTCCATTTTTCATTTACTTTCGCTATTAAAGGTCTTTGTTTCTTTTCTAAAAACAAAAAAAAAAACTTTAATACGGATAATATGAAAGTGCGACCTGTCTAATAGTAGTAATGACCATGAACACAATTCAGAATTAGCTTTTCCGACCTCGGCCTGAATTTCGGCAGACGCGTTGTTGCCAATATGAATTTATCCGTATACTTGCTTGTTCTTTTTATCTTTTTTATATATATATATATGCTGAATGAAAGAGACCTTAAATTTAACCGAAATGGGATCAAACTGACTGGTTTGCCAAATACAAAATTTCTACAAGACTTTTCTGGAAGTTAACTTTGGTGCAATGATGGCTGCTAGTGAGAAGTGATATCGCTCAAATTCGTAACTACATTATTACTTTGTCTCCTACTACCCCTTGAACCTTTTTCAGCTTTTTCGTTACCCCATCCTAGTTTATTTTTAGATTGCTCTCTATTTGACATTGCACGCTCATGCTGTCAAATAGATCCTAATTCCTTTGTCGCTATGGATGCGGTTTAATCATTCATTAGAACGTCTCATCTAAATGATCGACATTCTACATACCGTAATGACCTCTTTACGCACGACAAAATATTTTACCTACATTCTTGCGCCGGGGATAATATGAAAGAACATAATGTAATATTTAACACTTTTCGTTACGTTTCGAGAAGGCATATTTTACACATTAATAGTGAGACGGATTCGGCATTTCTTACGGCTTTTGTCAACGCTGGCCGAGCTAGAAAATAATATTTTGGCAATAATCATTAACTTCTCGGCGGTCTCGGCAGCGGGTAAAAGCGGCATGGTTGTCAAAGACGCTTTCTCGGCTAAAAAAAATCGAAGGACCCGGCACAGATGTTCTGACCGCTGCACCGGGATAGCGAACTGGTTTCTATGCGGGTGGCCGAAAAGCGGAGAAAGAGCCTTTGCTGGCGGTATAGGCGTTTAAAATACGTACCGAGCTATGTTGAGCCGGCAGAAGTTTTTTTGACAAAAAACCCGAAAAGGAATACCGGCAGGGTAATCGCCGCTAAATAGAAATTAACAACCAACTTTCTAAAAAGATCCTTTTGGCGGTGTTTTTTTTTTTATTTGTTAATATTTTTTTGTGTAAAATTAGTCGTTTTAGCGAAAGGCAAGAGGACATCGAGCGATCCTCGCCAGACACTTTTTAGTCTCTCGCAAGAGTCGCTCGCAAGAGTCTTAGGCTGAACATCGTCGAGGCTCCTTTGCCTCAAGCAACTCGTCGCGTTGTCGTTTTGAAAATCTTACGTGCTCTGCCGCACGCGTTTCTCGTAGAAAGTTTTTTAATATGTTAATTTGTTCACAAGTATACTTCTCGGGTGAACGCTAAAATCATCCTGTTAACAATTTTATTATAATTTTTTTTATCCAAGCGAAAATATACGCGTTTAAAATCGAAATCTTTCTTATTTGGACACGGGGTGGGTCCCGGTGACATCTCCGCCGCGGAGACTTTCTTTTTTTTCGTTAAACCTTAGGAAGGCCTAAAGCTCTACGAATTGAGTTTCCGGTAATGACACACCGGGGTTAAGTGTCATTGGCGCCCGAAATCTTTATTTTCTTTTATTTGTTTTATGCTTTTTTATTTTATCATCGCGGAAGCTGGTCAGTAACAAATGTCGCCCATGAACAGGGACAAGAGCAATTAGTTACAATAGTAACAAATGAATAACTATCATTGGTTGAAGAAAATATTTTGGCACAATTCTACCGTTTAACTGTTTCTACAAGTGAATCTTTTTTTCGAGTATGTTCTTTACGAATAGGCAGCTACCGATTGGGTGGTATGAGGAAGTGTTACAACGATTAAAGTCATGTGGTTCACAGAAATAAAAACAAAAGTTTTTTTTCCCTTTTTTTTTTTCGTCACCATATAGAGAGATATTTCAGTTAACAAATAAAGAAATAATGAATCTTAATTGAGTAAAACATTCAATCAATAGTATTCATTTCTAAAATTGTAACGAATATAGAACAACAGGGGGGGGGTAACAAGTAAATTCATCAACTTTAATAAATTTACCATACGGGAAGTTAAAAATTGTAAAAAAAATATCTATTTATATTAATAAATTAATCCAGATTAATAATTACATCTAGATTTACTAACTGTAAAGCGCAATTAATGTGATCTAATAAACTTAACTTGATGGGAAATATTAATTTTTGTTATTTTATTCACAATTAACTAAATATTTTTAAAAAAAAACTTAATCAATCTGGTCCGTTTACTACACAGCAATTTATGTACATTTACAAAAAAAAAGTTGGTGTGGGAATTGAACCATCTATAAAATTTTAACATTTAACGACTACAGCCAATCAATAATAATGACATAAACCCCCTCTTTATCGTTAAATTTTATGTTTGCCATGTTTATATATGCGAATTAATTATCTTTTCATCGATCAACCGGTTCAGAAATATCACCGTAAAATAAAGTTAAATAAAAAGTGATCTCATTTCAAAGAGCTCTGGTAATGCAGTCGGTTAAATAGTAGCAATTATTTCCGGTAAAACTCAGAATCTCATTGCTGTACTTTGAAAGTATAGACATTATCACTGACCTTGAATTGCTGCCCATAGTTGACGAATTCAAATGAATAAAATTGAAAATTCAAAAGAGTTTGATCGTTATAATAACGATTGCAATGATCTTTAAAAAAATTTGATCACATTTTTATCCACTTTATGATTGGTATTAAAATTTGTATTTCAATATTAATCAGATAGTATTAAACGTTAATTTTATTGTAGTCGTGTTTCTCGCGTTCATTTGTCTTGATAAGAGATATTACGGTGTGGGATTGTCTTGTAAGATACCCCGTTCACCACCACTAGTGAGTCCGCTGGTCGGTACACCGAAACCGGATGGAAGCAGAACAACCATCGGTAGTAAGTACACACCACACAAACTAGGTAAGACTCACACTAACACACACAACACACCGTCACATTAGCCGGCTATCGCCGCGACTGCTGATAAGCATCAGTCGACCGCTGTAGAAATTCTTTCATTCGTTTTAAATAATAATGCGAATAACTTCGATAAAGACACAAACTTTCCGTCTACTTCAAAAGTTTCAGCAACTGACAATAACCGCGCCGACAACAGACCGCCATTGAATATATCATTCTCTGGATCACTTAGCTCGGCTAAAACGGTCAGAACTACATACACGAAAAGAATATCGCTACTAATTACTTTCGACCACCCCAAGAACGAGCAAGGTTTTATATTTCCCTACGTAGCCCCATACTCTGCTCGTGACTATTTTATCGCATTAAAAGATAAAGTAGGCTGCCTGACCAATATCATAGCAGGTTCAAAAATCAGTAAAGATAGAGTCGCAATTTTCCTTAAATCCGTCTAGGTTTCCGATACATTTTTTTGTAAAAGGACGGTCCATCTCTTTAGGTGACCGAACATTAATAGCCCGGTGAATAAAAAATACCTCTAACAAACTTGTGCTGTCCAACGTCTCTCTAACTATTCCCAATAATAAACTAAATCATTACCTCTCTTTCACCCTAACAGTAAAACTTCTAACGCCTATCGCAATATTACAAGTAAACCCTTCCGACGAATTCTCCCTGCTTCAAAGCTTACACTGTCCATCAATCCGACTACACACAGGGTTCAATATCCAGCGGAGGAGTCGCCATATTGGTAAAAACCAGTTTCCCTCCTCAACAATTAATATTGAATACCACGTTACAAGCGGTAGCGGTTCAAGTTATAATTTTATCACTCCCCTTTTCCTGTATAAATATTTGCAACTGCTATTTTCCTCCTTTCGCAAGGATTACTCAAATGCAGTTAGATAACCTGCTAGCTCAGGTTGGATACCCAACTTTTTTATTGGACGATTTTAATGTCCATTCCCCATTATAAGGATCCACACGATACAACGCTCATGGGACGGTAATCTCCCACTGCCTTTTGAACAGCAACCTCCTTTACTTCCTCCTCCCTCACATACATATTTCAATTTTTCCTATAATTCTTTCTCTACTTTAGACCTTGCTTTTGCATCGGTTGCACTATTCCCCTTTTTATCAAGCACCGCACATCAAGACCTTTGCTCTAGCGGCCATTTCCCAATTTTCATCAATATTCCTCCCAAGATGCCGAAGGCGAAGGCAAAGCGGCCGGTTAGACGATTCGCTTTTCACAAAGCGAATTGGGACAAATATAAGTTAAGGTTTATTATCCCACACCACTTCTCACCAACGGTAGAGGAGAACCTACAAAAGCTCACGGAAGCAATTAACACTACACATATCTTTTCCTTCAAACTTCCCCGCTAATGCGATGTCTATCCTACAGTCAACGATCAATATATTACAAAACTGGGCAGAAATGAATGGCTTGGATTTCTCATCCTCAAAAACAGAAATTCCTAATGAAGCGTCGTCCTATTTCCAATCCCGATATCACTCTCTACTTAAAACATGTACCTATCCAATTCCTTCCTTCCATAAAGTTCCTGGGTCTAACGTTCGATGAGAAATTATCGTGGGCTCCACACATATCTATTCTTAAGAGTAGTTACATGAAATCCTTGTCCATCTTGAAATGTTTATACAATCACAAGTACAATACAGATCCGAAACTGCTGTTATCTATATACAAAGCCCTTATCTTAAATAAGCTATCATTAGGTTGCCCGACGTATTTCTCTGCTAATAAAAAACTTCTAGAATCTATCGATCCTATCCACAATACTTTTTTACGTATCATACTTGGGGCACATCGGACTTATTCGCGATTATCTCACCTTTCGAGATTCCTTTCGTTATTCCTTACCATACCAATTTTATTTCCATCCATTCCTGATGATTCATTGGTCAAGGCTTTAACAGTTTTCTTTTTAAGGTAGGCATAAATTGGAGCTACCGTCACGTTAATCCCACCACTACAGCGCCCTCGAATCACCTCCCAACATCTATAAACTTCACCTTCGCAGATTCTTTAAGTACATCTAACCTTTCTATATCCATGCCTCAAGTAGTATTAAATAAACTCGCCTCCTTTCCTAACTATATCCATGTCTTAAGTAGTATTAAATAAACTCGCCTCCTTCCCTAACTATATCCATGTCTTAAGTAGTATTAAATAAACTCGCCTCCTTCCCTAACTACATTCGCATGTATACAGACGCAGCTAAAGCGCGTCCTACTAATTCTCCTTCACCAACTCCATGCACTTATGAAATTGGAGGCGTAATGTACTACGAGCGGCTAAACGATTACTGTTCTGTTTTAGAGGAAAAAATGTTTGGGATCCTTCTTTGTCTAGAGACATATTCCTCCAGCACAGGGTCTCAAAATGCTCGTCTTATTACAAACTTACTTCAATTTATCAAAGCCATCCAGAGCTCAGACAGTTGCAACTCTCTACTAATTAAAATAAAAAATATGCTCTTTGAACTTTCACGACCCGAGGTATATGCCGAATTCTTATGGGTCCCCCGCCATCATGGGGTTCCTGACAACGAACGGGTTGACTTGGCTGCTAAGGCAATTCTATATAGCCCGATGCCGTTCAACGCTGTACTGCCTCGATTAGGACCATCAGTGTTTCTGGTGCATTTTTCTGAAGAGTGGAACAAACTATGGTCAGAACAAATGACCTGGCTCAGGTCCATAAAGCCGAAAACACCGACCCATGGTGTCCGCCGTTCCCCATCTCACGTAGGGATTTCTCGATCCTGTCGAGACTGCGCCTGAGGCACACTGCACTGTCACACAACTACGTCTTTAAAGGATTTCTCCCTCTACCTACCTGTCCTCTTTGCGGGTTTATGGTCTCAGCAACCATAGAGCATTTGCTGAAATGGTGCCGGTATACATCCAGTACTTCTTGTTATACCTCACCCCACCGTCTGATGTCGAACCACCCGGATTGTGTTTGGGCAGTGTTAAATTTTGTAGCATCCAGCAGACTGCACCACCTTCTGTAATTTCCAGTGAGTCAAGATGTCGTAATAGCCCAAGCAGTTACACACGGCGCCTAGATTTATATTTGTAAATTTATTTTAAAAAAAAAAAGTAACCAAAAATAATTTAAAATTAAGAACACTCCGAATGACGAACGGAGAGGAATCAAAATTAAAAATGCCAATGAGCAGAGCACATGGAATACTGTACTTCGAAAGTCATTACAAGATACGATTCAGTGATCAAGCGACATGAGAGGAGGTTAGCAGGGAAACCGAAGTAAATCCCTCTAATAACAGTAATAATAACAATAATAATAATAATAACTATATTACTGAAAAAAAAAAAAAAAAAAAAAATGAATTTCATTTTAGAATTAAATAAAAATGTAGTAATCTACGGAATACAATATTAAATGTAGCATCCCTGTTTGGGACCAAGTATTATTACAATTAAATAAAAGATTCTGTAGGTATGCACGTTACAGTCGTTATACATTGATTTTTGTAAAGTTGGCATATATTTATTTATACTTACATTCAGCGGGTACCATTAAAACGATGAAAGCGAAACCTGCAAGTGCTGAATATCCCACTTCATTATATAAAAAATAAATTATCAACAGCACTACAACGGGCGACGCTATAATATATATAAGAGACCCAGCACATCGTTCGAAACGATTGACGTCATTCGACACTAAATTCAATATTTGTCCCGGTGTTGTATTAACCAATGAAGCACTGCTTAATTTTAAACACTGAAAAAAGTTTAATAAATCATTTTAATCACGTAATAACTAAACGAACGAGTCAAAAAAGTAAATTGTTTTGATCGTAATTAAAAGTTTTTGAGATCAGTTTTAGTGCATAATCTCTCCTTAAATATTTTAAAATTTTTAGTTCTCCTTTTCACAATTTATAAACTTACATTATATATTATATACATATGTACAAGAGCTTTTTATGTATTTTTTCTTTTGCACGATGAATATTTAAAAATGTGACCGAACACGCTAAGGGTCGATGTGTTTTAAAAAATCTCGTAAGAGAAAACATTCAAATGAACTCATCTCGAAACGAGACGGTCAGAATTGAAGTTGATTGTTTTTTATTTCTAATTAATACTGAATCGTACATTCTACGTATAATATTGTATAATTAATCAAATATTAACTAATAATTGTTAAAATTACATTCTAGATTTCTGTCCGATACGTTACATCACTGACACAATAGCAGACTTGTAAAACCTTTAAGGAAAATTAATAACAACAGCATTTCAATAAAAGTTTCTTTTTACTTATGTTCCAAGAAGTGTAATAATATTATAGTACCAAAGTGACAAGTTCACTGAATTATTTATTAGTAATTTTCGCTTTAAAAGATTTGGATATTGTTAAGAATTATTTTTTGCAATAGATAATATTCTTCACTTTTAAACTGATAATTTATAAACACATTATTTTTGGCTGCTAAATACGGCTTTATAAATACTGCGTTTCCACCCCCACACATCTGTTACTGATAAGAACCGAGCAACTTCGATTTCAACCGTTCCGTAATCAGCTTAGCGGCATTCATGAATTTATGTCATTATGCGGAAAATTACGTCACATGATTTGTTAAATTCGCTTTTGAGTCACACTAAAATTCCCTCATGTGTACCTCACAAGGCTACCTTCAAAAAGAAAAAAAATGGTATAATTTTACCGTATGAAATATGAGTTCGCGTTTAAGTTGTTATGTTTTAATATTTATATTAAAATGACTATTTAAACAAGAACAAACCAAAAGAGTTTAGATAATTTTACCATATGTATTAAATATATATCTGTATATTCACGGACATATACATAGCTCTTCAATGGGGGTGGGTTCAAATCTGAAGTTTTCATAATTTTCTTTAAATAAAATAAAACAGTAGGTCGTTCTATGTTATTACACTATTATTTATTACATTAAATAATACATTTCATTCTTTGCTTATATTTCTATACAGTAATATTATTATACTTGCAATAATGTATTAACAATGTAATTTAAAATTTAGAATTGAGTCGTTTACATCTGATTGTCAACTTATTTACAATTTATTTGGAATTCAGTTTGACCGCCAGGTCACGTTGAGCGCTCTCATGAGAGTAAGACCCCAGTGTTTTTTCATTGCCCGCCCTATTTTTAAAATATGTTTTTAAACTCTTTAGAGTAGGAAAAAAAACCTTTCTCGGGTTGTGGTGGACACTGGAAGTGTGGTTAATATGATGAGCTTTTTTATCAAACGGAAAAACTATTCATCATAACGATCAATAGCTTCTTCCGTAGTAGCCAGTTTTCGCGTATCAGATTTCCAGTGATTGTGCCATATCTCATATTCATCGTGTCTTCATTTTCACCAAGAAATGTTTGTTTAGAACTCATTTGCCTTGCTTGCTCGAAAAGGTCCGAGAATTGACTTTCATTTCGAATATTTTGTAAAATACTTTTGCATAACTGCAAGTGTTGATTAACTCGATATTAACTTTTTGCATTGTTTTATTTAGGATTTTTGTACATGAGAAAATTTTTCTCAATGTAACTAGCGACACAACAAACTGGCTATAAGTTGTAATGTGTCCATTACATGGATCAAATGTATTTCACTTAAAAAGGGGGAAGAAAAATAAAATAAAATAACATAAAGAAAAATAATATAAAAAATAAAATCATTTATAATAAATGGTGTTAGTGCGAATGCGCGCGTGACTGAATCTGTTATCGGTTCGGGGTCGAATGGCCCATCCTAGATCAACGCAAAGCGAGATGCACGTCAGGAGAGATCTACCACCACTGTGGGTCGAGAAGAGAGGGATTGCAAAAAAAGGCACAAATACTGAAAAGACAAAAAAAGTTCGGTAATAGATCAGTTTCAGGCTTGTCAATAAAAGTAAGCCAAATTGGCCACCAGTTTATGCCTTTGCCGCTGGACATAGTGCAAAATCTTAATTTCGATCAAATATAGTAGCAGTCGTTTTTTATTCGATAAATGTACTAGTTGTAAATTTTAAATTATCCTAAACATACCGCGAACTGAGTTTCCGACCGCAGATCTACCAATTCAGAGGACCAACGGACCACCGCCATTGCAGATACCGCACCACCCGGCCGATAACAGAGATACGTATCAAATTTATTTATATTTAGTAATCGTCGCCGTATCGTATTTGTATTATTTCAATTAACTTGCGTTTTCAGCGGTCGACCGTCCAAGTAAACTCGTTGTAGGTAATTTTACAATAAAGACTTTAAATCCTAATACATTTCTTTGGGCTTGTCTATTAATAATAATCATAATAAAACGAATAATAATAATAATAATAAATAAATAAAATACAATATTTTAATTCCGCGGAACCGAATCCGCAATGGTATCCCTGGGCACGAAGTGAAACATGTTAAATTTGGCGTATCACACTTCAAAGTGTTGCACGTATAACAAGAAACATTTGTGCAAACCGTTCTACAGCCACATGCTTTTCCGGTCCACCACATCTTACAAAGAGAGATAAGCGTTGAATGAGATGAGTTAATCTGATCAGCAATTTTATAAAAAAGGCTGCCTCGAAGTAAAGATTGTCGAAAAAAGTTTTTTGCACTTTTTATGGACCCTATTCAATTGCGAATCATAGACACCCTACATGAATGCGCTAGAACTAATTGTAGGTTGAGAATGTGCTTCCAGCATGACGTTTGAATACACAAGCTATGCGTGCTTTGCAGTCGAACTGCTGAAAAGAAAAATTCCTCTTGACAGTGATTGGAAACTTGAAAGTATCCGCTGGGTTCCAAGACCTAAATTTTAAATCTAATTCATCGGGATTTTGTGTGAGCTGGGGGGGGGGGGGTAAGACCTTTAAAACCTTTTCCTTACATACGGCGCGATGTCTATATTATGCATGGAAAATAAATTAAACATATTTGTATCATTATAATTTCTGGATAATATACAGAAATTGATTTCTGTGTACACGTTGGGTTTTGAGTTTTCCAGAGGTAATTAATGTTGGTCCTTTTATGGTGAGTCTTCTATAACTAATATTCTACTACAACTTTTGTTCCACCAACCATTACACGAATTACGTAATTTTTTTCTTTTGGATATTTTATTTTTGTATTTTCAATAAATGCGTTATTTAAAATATTCTGTGAAATTTAGTATTTTCATTGTGTCAGCGTAAAATTTTCGCGCATTTTTTTTGCTACATTTATTTAATGTTGTTTTAATCTGATCCTTCAATGATTTCCCGAATGATTTATTGTTACATACACCGAAATACATAAAGGAAGGTTTTGGGGTTTAGACCCCCCCCCCCCCCCCCATAGCTCACGCAAAAGACTGAATATTAACCGAATCCAGTATCGTAGTGTATGACTTCACATTGTCGATTTGGATTGGATTTAAAATAATTCGAATTTTTTTGTCTTTATTTAGGTTACTTGAGTAGGAAAAAATGTCCAAGCTTATTTGTCAAAAGGTGTATTATACTGTCTTTAGTCCTTCGAATAATGATAAGGAAAAGCTGAAAGCTTTAAAAGAGCCTTGGAACCTACCGGGTACTTTCAAGTTTCCAGTCACTGGAAAGAGGAATTTTTCTTTTCAACGTCGTTGAACTGCGAAACACTCATGGCTTGTGTATTCAAACGTCATGTAGGGAGCATTTTGCGAACTATGTGTTTTATTGGAGCAGCGCAAGACGGACGTGGTTATCACGATCTTGGAGCCCTTGTTAATAAGCCATTTACTAACTGGAAAAACGTTTTAGAAAATTTTAATCATTACACAAACACGAAATTCCACAAATTCACTTTAGAGCAAGCAGCAAACTCTGTGAAGTTCACGGGAGGCAAATCTACTGATGTTGAGGAGTCCATAAACCCAGTTGTACTGAGCGATCGATTACGAGGCGTGAGAACAATAATCGCAGGGAAATACCCGAGAGCGCAATTCATGCACTGTATGGTTCACATACTCAACTTAGTTCTAGCGTATTCGGGGGTATCTACTGTATACGGATCATAAAACGCGCAATAAATTTTTTTCAGCAATTGTCACTTCGAGACAGACTTTTGAAGAAAATTTCTGATCAAATTAATTCATTTCATTCAACTATTATTTCTCTTTTTGAGATACGGTGGACCGAAAAGCATGCAGCTGTAGAACGGTTTGCACAAATAATTCCCGTAACACACGCAACACTCGAGGCACCACAAGAAGTTGCTGGTAGGGATGTCTCCGCTCAAGCATACTGACTGCAAACCGCCATAGGAAATATCCAGTTTTTTGTGCCGCTAGTTATTTTGAGAAAAATTTTCTCATATACAACAAGCCTAAACAAAGCAGTGCAAAAAGTTAATATCGATTTTACCAACACTTGCAGTTATGCAAAAGTATTTTACAAAATATTCGGAATGAAAGTCAATTCTCGGACCTTTTCGAGCAAGTAAAGCAAATGAGTTCTAATGACATATTTGTTCCAAGAACGAACAGAAAGCAAACCCAGAGTAGTAATGTACCAGTAGAAACTGCCCAAATACTCGTATATTACCGCCGAAATGTATTTTACCCTTTTGTTGATCATGTCATTACAGAACTCGATGTCCGCTTTAAACCGCATGAAGAAACGATCGAAAGGATTCAAATGTTTCTACCGAGAAGACCAGTAATGACTCTAGCACACAAGAAAAACTCAAATAAACAGTACAAACATTTCTTGGTGAAAATGAAGATATGATATTTTTAGATGAATATGACATATGGCACAATCACTGGAAATCTACTACACGAAAACTGGCCACTACGGAAGAAGCTATTGATCGTTACGATGAATAGTTTTTCCGTTTGATAAAAAAGCTTCTTATTATATTAGCAACACTTCCAGTGTCCACTGCAACCCCAGAAAGATGTTTCTCCAATTAAGAACCTATATTAGGAATCGAATGGGTGACGAAAAAACATTGGTCTTACTCTTATCAGCATTCACCGTGACCCGGCGGTAAAACTAGGATCTAAAGAAATTGCTAATAAGTTACTAATGAGACGTAAACGACTCAATTTAAATTTTAAATTACATTCTTAATATATTATTATATTAATATTATTGTATAAAAATATAAGTAAAGAATGAAATTAGATTGTATTATTTAATATAATAAATAATAATATGATATGATAACATCGACTTACTGTTTTATTTTATTCTAAAAAAAATTATAAAAATTTCAGATTTGAAACCCCCCCATGGGAAATCTATCTATATATATATATATCCGTGGGTACATAGATTAGTAATTAGACACCGGTCACCTCCCATGATACGGTTTATTTATTCCTATTTAATCTTCAATATCTAATATTGTTAGTAACAACGAGTTGAAAGATCAGAAAAAAAAAAATCAACATATTACACTTCCGTTTTTTTCCCCGTTTTTAATAATTATAACAGAAATCGATTAGAATAGGTGTTATTGGAAAAGAAGTAAGAAGGAGAATAAACAAGGGAAAAAATAAACAGCTCTATTCGAAGAAAAAATGCTGTATATTATCACGATATTTCTAATTTGGTAAGAGGTTACCGTAAGAGTGGAAATCGAGGCAACAAAGGGAACTAGTTTAATATTAGTTGGATAGAAGGAAGGCTATTCGAATGTTAATATTGCGAGTCCGATTATTAAATAATTGTGAAATGTGATTAGGTGGGAGAGGGTGGTGGTATTGAAAAGAAAATTTCGAGTAAATTTTAAAAGTTCGGAGTTTATTGAAGGTGAGAAATTTAGAACAAGAAGAGGGATCAAAAAGATTAGTGAAAGAAAGCAGTTAGGCAAAATCCATGTCTCGCGGTAGGCATTGCGATGAAACTTAAGTATATTTATAATTTACAAAATGATTTTCCTTCGTGATTTTCTTTATTTAAAAGCAATTAACGAAAGCAATTGCAAAAAAAAAAAAAAAATCATATATAATAGCATAGTAAAAACTGTGGTTGCTTATCTTTATGCTAATTATTTCTTTGCAAAACTATATAGTAGCATAGTTGGTTATGAAACGATGTTTTATTCTAGTGGACCGCGGTTCGAAACCAGCAGCTGCACATACAGAATGGTCATCAACGACGAATGAGCACAGTTAAATTAAAATCCTTTTGAACGTGATGTAAACCATGCTTTCTTCTAATGCTCGACTCTGGTTATCGAACGTGCTCTTTCGTAATCTTAAAAATCTTGGTTCTAGACATTCCTATTCCTTACAATGTTTCCTTCATTCTTTCCTTCCCATCTCCAATGGTAATTCCCATACTTCAATTCTTTGTGATTTCCATTTCCAATCGCCTCAGAACTTAAATTTGTAACATAATACATTCGAGTAATTAAGTCAATGGCAAGAGCGAACCAACGAGAAAAAAAAAAAAATATTAAAAATATACTAAAGCAGTAAAATTAAGCATTGAACATACGGCATTTATCTTATATCATTTATTAATGAGAAATAAACAGAAGTGAGTAATAGAATGCAGAAAAAAAGGAAGAAGGAATCACAAGAATTTAAAAAAATTTTCCTCACTGACAGTTGTTAAATATTTCTTTTAAAAGTACATTTGTACGTGTAATAAATTATTTTAAATAAATTTACGATAATTTAAAGTTTGTAAACTTTTAGTTTTTGCTTTTTATACAATATTTTTATATGAGAAGTTCCTAAATACCGCTACATAAATTTTTAAAAAATATGTAATGGAATTTTTAAATGGTATCGAAGTGAAATGGGAATTATGCGTAAATATATTAATTATGTGATTCTTTTTTACTGTTAATACAGAAAAATAACAAGTAGGAAGTATTAAAATTTGATATTTTCCGAACGCACCCAGTACGGAATTTCATTAGAACTTGTGTCCTAAAATTAATATAACGTAGCAAAAGGTTGTGGAATATTCTAAAACATAAATTTGTTTCTTTTTTTATATGTTCATACATATATTAAGCCACTTTAATAACATTTTAGGGCTACATTTTGGCTAGTGAAATATTTAATTATTTTATATACTCACAGTAATTTTTCTAATATTTTATTTATATTTCCAGCTTCAAATGGATCACTTTCACGGCCTTTTTATTTTGAAACAAAATATGACGTCTTACTTTCGCATTACATCATAGAAAATGTCTATTACATACAAACTTCGTTGCGAAAAAAAAATTAAAGGTTTTGTTTTTTTCAATAAACGAACATATAAGTATAGTTCGGTAGCATTCTTGTTACTCCGGCAAGTGTTATTTAAAAGGCATTTTGGAAATCAACGTCGGTTATTCAAGATTTATCCTATATTTCTTCATCTTTAGTAGACTAATTAAAATAAAGTGAACTTCATACCCTTGGCAGCATGTCGGGAATTATGAAAGTCGAAGATAATATTAGTCAAAGTTAATAATGATCAAAACTAAGACCAGTCGACGAGACCGTTTACGTGTTTCTGTAAAAACGTTTGAAAGTTTAAATAACTACATAAATTTTTTTTTATTGCCATTTTTATTTCACTTAAAAAAATCGTTGCTTATAAATTGCTACACAATTTTGAGTAAATAAATTTTATTGAAATATAATTTTATCTCAAAAATCACCGGAGAAAGGTTCGCACTAGAAAGGGTTCTATTAAGATAAAATTCATTATAAAAAAGTACCATTGCTTCCTCATTTCATATTGAAAATTTTAAATTAGTAAGTGCGTAATTTTATATATTTACTTTGCAGTACATTAATGATGTCAGCGAGCTTTGAATCTTAGTTCCGAAATGGAGCTTTTTCCTTATCATTTCACAGTACAAGTAAGAATAAAGTACGGTCAATACTGATAAAATGATTAGATCTATCAATGCTTCCTGCGGATCTAAATCACCATCGAAGTAAATCAGCATCTTAATTATATAATACGGACGATATATGCTGCAACATGTAACAGCAAAACCGCACAAGTATTAATCGATTATATAAAATAATTTAAAAAAAAATTAGTAATGATGTTTGTACTAGTTTTTTATTTTGAACATAAGTAAACGTCTCTTTACCTTTTTTTTTTTTTAAATTACAGTTTTTAAATGAAATATATCTTGCAAACTAATTTTTTTTAATGATAAATGAGCTATAATGCGGTATTCTAATTTTATGCATATATATATACACATACATAAAGAACTCGAACCTTCGGACCTTACCACGCAGAGATCTCCTGAACCCCTAAGTATCAGTCTTCTATAATCCTTATGCGAAAGTACACCTTAATTAACTATGTCATTCTTCGTGAAATTAAATTTTATAAACGTGTCCCAAAAATGATACAAGATTTGCTTCTTATCATCCACGACGGTTCATGGTGATTATATTTTAGGAGCTCTTACTATTTCAGAAATAGAAAATCACGATGAAAACTACAGTATGTAGTTGGTCAATTAATTGTGTTTCGTTCGGGTAGGACCTGGTTCAAATCCCATTTCTGCACATTGAAACTTGTATAAACTTTACTTACGCTAAGTTAATTTTCATAGTTGATGCCCCCCTTCACAAAAAAAAAAAAAAAACAAAATCTTTTTAAGTCAGTCATTTGAACTGAATTCATATTTATTACCGAAAAATAGTTATATAAATTATAATGAATTACAAAGAGATATATACAAAAAATAAAAATTTAAAATGTAAAGCTATTTTTTTATTGAAAAGCCTATTGTTCCTTTTTTTAAATAAAATTTCCAATGGATTTTTTTAGAAATCTTCAATATTATGTATTAACTTTTCATTAATGGACATTATAATTAATTCTATAATTAGTTCCGCAATTTCGATAAACAATTTTTTTTATAATTTATTTATTATGAGTTCTTTTTTAATTGGCTTCACCTATCGAGGGTATTGACCCAACGTTAAACAGTAAGGAAAGAAACTAGATTTTAGTATAATTACAAATTGAGGAAAGGAAGTAACTAAATGGTTTAAATGCCGGGCCAAAAAAAAAAAAAAAAAGAAGACAATCGTAAGAACTGTAGAAGATGCAAGGAATGAAAGAATATTGCTTTGTTTTCCAAAACTATCATATCAAAACGTACCCAAAACACTTTGGTACTTAGAAAGAAGAAGCTAACACATTTTAACTAAACCGTTTGCATTTTTATGCTCTAAAAAGTAAAAAACATGCATGTTTATTTTATGAAGCTGGATTGAAGCGTGAAAAATGGCTGAAAAATACATAAATTTTGTAATTTTTGCATGGCGATTTTTAAATTTCCTAACGAATGACGCAGGCAATCGTTTTAAACTTAGTGTAATATTTCTTTAAAAATTGTTCAGATCTCACAAATATAAACTCCGGGGGAAAAAAGTAGAACGCAGCATTGGAAAACACAGAACAATGAATAAATTCCAAGTTTCTGAAGTGAATATAAAAATATGAACCGATCGTCCTTAATATGTATTTTATCACTGACAGAAATACGCATTGGCCTAAGGAACTAAATATCAAACTGTCCCAAATGTTTATTACGTAATTTTGAAAAAAAAAAAAGAAAAGGAAAAGATTAATTAATATAAACCACTCAGATACACTTTGATTTCACCGGTACTGTCCGTTTCAGTAGGACCTTTTCTTCACAATGCCGTTAAGGATAGGCGGAATTCACGTTTTACTTTTACGTGATTATGGCAAAAAGAACCGATTTAATTCTTTACAGTACCGTATAACTGCTGCCCTTTTTTTCTTTTTTTTTTTCGTTTTGTGTTCATTGATAAACCACATTACAATTAAAGCGATAAGCCATATGGGCATTAAAGGTAATGAAATGAATGATTCCTTGGCTCGAGTTGCTGGTTCCTCTCGTTCCTTTTCTTAAGAAAAATCCTATCCTCTAACTTGAATTCCCTGTGTACTAAGTTTCACCTCAAACTTTGGTCAGATGTTTACCCCTCCTCCTCTCGTAACAATCAATGCTTTTACCTATCCGTACAACCTAGTATTCATTTTATAATACCTGGTGTTCTTTGAGTTTCCTTCACTTTCCCGTTTCGGTTTCATTTCTATGATTCGCCTGCGTTTTGGTCATTCTTCTCTGCCTTCCTCTCGTTTTTGTTTTTCCCTTGTCTCCTCTCCAAATCGTTCTCTCCACTCAAATGAAGCGACGATTTGCGACGCCAATCACATCTTTTTTGAATGTCCATTCCTTTCTGTTGAACGTTGTATTCTATATTCTTGTTTGCTGAAACTCAAGCTCCTCGCTCCTTATTGTGCATCTTATATTTTGTCCTCCTGCTCGCCATCCATTATTTCATCGGTTAGTTCCTTTATATTGTCCATATCTGACCGAATCAAAATTTAACTGACGGCTTTTTTCTTTCTTGTTGCTTCTGGATATAGGTCCTTAGCTGACGTGCCCAAAGGGGGATCTTAAAAAAAAAAAAAAAAAAAAAAAGCAGTAGTTGCAAACTTATATCATTGAAACCAAAGCACTGTAATCAACAATTGCGGAAAAATCGGAACATTAACAGTGGAAAGAAAAGAAAACTATAACCGGTTTTTTGGTTGATCAGTGGCTTCCAATCTTGTTGATTTTGGGGGCAATATTTGGAGCAATAATTGATGTAGAAAAATTGAATATTTCATTGGACCAACCGATCCTAATGAACTATTTACTCTCCTGAATTTTTTCACTACGGAAGATGTATGTAGACATCAGGCTACCTCTGATTTTTCTTCCGATTATTCACCCGTTGTACTAACACTAATTGGTGCCGTTAGACATGAAGAAATTTACTCTCTTAATAGTTATAAAACTAGTTTTGGAAAGCCTACAGACATTGTGTAGAAATAAGACTAAACTTGAAAATTCCATTGAGTAGTAATAAAACCATCGAGAATGTTGTACAAAAACATATTTTTATAAAGTACAAACTGCAGCTCTATTAAAAGTATACGCTGATGTTAAAAAAGTGTAAATGATAGTTATCCAAAATCGATTTGGGACCTTTTCCGGACAAAAGGACAAAGTATTTCTTCGAACGAGATATATAAAAATTCATTTGTGCAAAAATCCAAACAAAGAAATGATTAATAGACGCATAAAATCGAACATTTAACGATTATTTATCCAAACTTTTTCATCGGTGCCTATTACGAATATTCGTTGTTGTTAAAACATTAAAACTTGATTAAATATATATTACTGATGAGCGATAGCAGTAGTGGATCTAACAAGGATATTGGGCTAGTGATAGAAAAGAAAAAGGTAAAGTTACTTTTTTTAATTTTATATGGGCGCTGTTTTAATACAACAATTAGAAAGGTTAAACAATCAGATAGCAGAGAGTAGAAAAGATTTAAATAAAGAAATCGCCAGCTGAAGATGAAAAGGAAAAAATAAGTGAAGAATATCATAAGGAGCAGGAAGGCCGACAGACAAAATTTTAGAGTACAGGAGCAAATGTTCAACAACGAGACATTCAAATAAAATATGATTTGCATCTCGTATGAGAGAGAGGACAGAATTATGAAAGGTACAATTAGGAGAAGACAGAGAAAACCGAAAGCGTGAACAGGGAAAAGAGGCTAAATCGAAGTATAATTAACGAAACATGCGTGAAACTAAGACGAGAAAAAATGCATTGAAACCAAAGCTGAGGATAGGGGGCATGCTGTATTTGGAGATAGTGAGAAACACGATTGGAGAGTAAAGAAGGATATATATAATGAGAGTCTGGAATAACTGGCTGAGAAAAGAAATAGCTGAAAGATACAATATGTTCGAGGCGGGAAAATTGCCCAGAGAGGAACCATCGAGGGCACTCGAACGAGCTAAAAAGTCTGCTGCCTCATTACGGTACCCGAGTGACAAAGAACACATAAAAGTTCTGAAAATGAATTGAAAGGATATTAGAGTTGGAGGAATGAGAAAATAGCTTGAAAAAAGCTTTTGAAACTGCAAAACGAAAAAAAATTTGCTTATCACTCTTATTGATGAAATAAAGGAGATAGTAGCGTGTGAAATGCTGATTGACTCAGCTGTGAAGATAGAATAGAAGGAAGAGAGCCCCGAGTAGTAAGCAAACGAACCATCCACGACGTTCTCGTTTTTCGAGCCATCGATAAAGTTCATTATAAATGAGAGGGAAAAGAGATGTCAAATAAATAGAGAAATTCAGTTTCAATTAGAGAGTCTGGCCTAAAAAGGAAGAAAAGAGAAATTGATAATTTGCCAAATGATGAACAGTCATGGAAAAAAAGTAAAGAAGTTTGTTGTAAGAAAATAAATAAGCTTAGATGAAGGGATATTGTAAGACGTTTAATTAGGAAATTGTATTCATACTACTAATAAAAAGCGGCTGCGTATTCGAATAGAGAACAGCTGAACTAGGAGAAGATTTTAACGTTCCAATGCAAATCCGGATGTAGAAGTATTGAATTCTGCCGAATTCCGAAATGCGAGATTTAGTCAAATGACCATAAATAAAGGAGAGCAGTAATCGATCCGGGAACGAATTGTAGTTTTGTAAAGGATTAAGAGAATACACCACTCCACTTGTAAGGAAATGAGTTTAAAAGCCTAAAGGAGATTAAGTCTTCTGAGTGAATTCTCAGAAAAAAAGAATCAGCTGTTTCGGATAAACCTAAATAGTAAATGGAATTGACGAAAGGAATAGAGAGATGTGTTAGATGAAACAATTCTGACCGACACGTAATTTTAGGAGCAGAGGAAAAATACGATAGAAGAAAACTTTAAAGGAGCAAATGAATTGTGGAGAGAAAACTGTCAGAGTGGACAACGAGTTATTAATCTTTAACGGTTGACAGATTGTTAAAACTGGAGCGCTCGCAAATAAGAGAGTAAAGAAATCAGCAGGGAACGAAGCAATAATATTAAAAAGTATAACCCTGAGGAAGTCCGCGATAGATGCATCTGAAAGTGGAAAAGGGAAAGAATAGAAAGAAAGAGAAAATTCTATTTTTAAAAAAGTTGAGAATAAGGAAGATGAAAATGTAAGGAATGTTAAGCGCAAGAAGCTTAACACGCACAAAGTGGAAAGGTGAACATTACTAATTTATTTGCTGCTTACTAGGAAAATATCTTTAAATCTGACTTCATGTGGGATCCAATAATTTCTGTATCGGACCCTACTTACATTCAGCGATGCAATTGTTTCCATCATGCCTGCTAAACCTTCTGACTAAGTTTATTTCAACCTTAGAGATGGAATGTGTGAATGTGTTATAAAGTCATTGAGGAGCCAAAAAAAAAGTGAAATCGCTTCTCTTTGAACCTTGTTACTCAGTTTTTGCTAAAATTTCAGTACTACTAAACTTTATCATCTCTGCTAAAAAAAGATTTTAAACTGTCGCAGCTTTTTTTCATTTACCATTTGATTCTCGGCAAAAACCACGTCACAATTTTTCACCGAAAATAATAGACGAATAATGGCTTATCATCCTCTGGTACGTTTTTACTTTTGGTAGTTCGCGTTGCGGCTAAAATATTTTTAGAAGAAGAAAAGACAGATTCAGATACTAAAAACCGGGATAATGAACAGACAGAAAAGGCATATGATGTAAGAGAAGCAATGATGATTTAAGAATTCTAAGGGATAATAAAATAGAATACAGAGTAGCGCGTTTAGCCGAAAGAAAGGGATATTCAAAGAAAATTTGTTTAGAATCAAACATAAAGTAATAAAGTTTGATTAAGAGATATTAATAGCGACGATAGCAGAATGGCCTAAAGCAAAAGATTTAAATCGGGGAAGAGCAGAAAGACCCAGTCGGATGGATAGATAAAAGAAAAACTCGCCGAAAAAAGAAAGAACACTAGATACTTGACCAGAGTACAGAATATTTTTCATAGAAGAAACTAGTTATAAACCGGAGTGTTATTTAAACGGTGATAGGAGGGGACAGCATTTTGAGACAAACAATTCACCATTGCGTTACCCTTTCTCTATACCCGTATGGCTACACGTTGTAATGAGGGAATCTATGCGAAGGATGATAAAATCGCAGGTATGGAAAAAAGAAATAGCTTAATGGGCTCTTAAGAAGTCAGAAATAATTCTTTATCGCTGACTTTCGATGAGTAAAGTTCTAAAAAAGTGCCGCGTTCGAAAAGCCCTTTTGACACAGAGTATCGCGTTACTCCTTACTTTACCGTCCCACTAATACAGTTACATTTCATCGTACATTTAATAATATTTCGTTATACGTTGCTCGAAAATATTACTTTTTCCCGTTTGCAGAACAAATATACATACCAATGATAATGCTTTCAAAACATTTCTGCAGCTTTCACTCCGTGAAAATATTTGAAAAGAAGAAACATGAAGACGAAGACCTGAATTCCTCGCCATTCCGGATTATAGAACTCTCCATTAAACAAAAATTCCTCTAATTACCTGTGACTGTGATAATTAAATTTTTACATTTTTCGAGATCACTTGAATATTTTTGCCTGAAAAGTGTGCGCAGTGAAATATCTAAATGTAATTTTTACCAATAATTAAAACAAAAAGTTACCTCCGCGATTTTCTTATTTTCTTATTTTTTTTGCCATGACCTTTGCCTTTCAATAAGTTTTAACAGAAAACTTTAAAACTTTCAGTAAGTATACTGATTAAACGTTGCAGGCGTATCGTAATTTTCAAATTTTACGTACTTAATAAGTTCGGTGATCAAGTGACTGATGGTGAGAAAAACATATTTCTTTCCATGCACTTTTATCAACGCTCTCCACAGACTTGGCTTCTTCTTTGAGTTGTCCACTTTTCTGATTTCTCGTTCCCAAGCTCTGAAATGAAATGCGAAAAAAAAAAAAAAAAATGTAAGAGGTAAATAAAGAGCGTATAAAATCTTTCATACCAAATTTAAACGATTAATCGATTGTTCCAAATTTTTCAAAATACGCCAAAAGTGTAATGTAACAATATGAAAACTAATAATTTTTTTTATCAAAAACTTCGGATCAAATGGCCGAAGTTTTTCCGATTTTTAAATTAATATAATTTCAGTTTCTGTGTGCGACACTAAAATGGAGCAAATAAAATTAGAGCATTTAAACATCTGAAACTTCCATGGTGAATATGATTTGAAAAATTATTTCTGATGATGGTCAGTGTAAACTGTCCGAAACGTTGAGCATTAAAATAAAAGGCTTTTTTATAACATGGTGTCTACCGTAAATTATTTTTCTAAAAATTCATTCCAGTTTCAAAATTTTTTAGTTATAATTTTTTTAAAATAGCGAAATCATAAAATGAGACGGCGGTGAATTACTATTTTTAAGTAAAAAAGCACAAAGGGTATTCTGATGGTGAATTTTTTTATTTCAAAAATTTTACCTCTTAGCGGTTTTTGATGACGGGCTGTGCATTCTGTGTTCATTGCTCGTTCTTTTAAAAGTACTTACACTAAAAATAATATGTTCGAGAAAATACACGCAACGAAGTATTAAAGTAAAATCAGACTTTTTAATTAAAATTCTGTTGATTTTTTTTTTTTTCATGTCGGTTTATCGTTGTACAGGGAGCACGATAAAATATTTTGTCAGTGTATTCAGATGCAGAATGTCAAATATCGAACATTCGCATATTAATATATTATCGATCACTATTATTATTTTTACACGTGTCGTGTTTAACGGAAATTAATAAAGAGCAAATACAAGGAACGACAAACGTTGTTCCTTCCTCTAAACATTAACAAGTTGCTGGCATCACTATGCGGCAATAGCAGCAATGACAAGCTAAAGTGAAATGGGAAAAACGGAAATATACATATATACATGTACACCAAATAGAACAGCTTCAAAAGCAGATCACACTTTTAAGTAATAAGCTGGCAGGTCAAGGAGTCATTAGCACACGATTACGTTCTCAAAGTACTTCTAGTGCACTGGTAGGAGAATAATATACAGTAAATCCTTCGCACATAAATCCTTCCAACAATACTGGAACCAGATCCCAGACACAAATAAACGAAAAACCATAAAGAAATCCGTAGATATTTGACGAACCTCTTATGAAAATTCTAAAAAATACGAAGTTGTACTATTCAGACTAGGAACAGGTGATTCAGCTCTCACTCACGGTTATATACTAAACAAACAGCCTCGCCCTATATGCGAATCCTGCACAGTCCCCATCTCCATCAAACATGTACCAATCGATGGTCCAAAATTCCAAACCCAAAGAAACCTACACATCCGAAACGAACCTCTTAAATCCTTACTTTCAGATAATGATATCAAAACTCTCAAACTCTTCTCCTTCCTGATAGCTACCAGTCTCTACTCCCTAATCTAAATCCTAACAATACTCGCGCTTCTAGTCACAAGGCGTACATGGCGTAATAAAGAAAAAAAAAAAAAAAAACACGAGCTAACTAGCAATAAAGATGCTGCTACCTCAGCAGCACTCAATCACTTGAATTTACCTATGTGTAATATAGCATCCGATAGTACATTTGAAAAACATTCTACTAGTATGTCAACTACTAAAACGACTGAAAACGCATTATACAGTCATCTAACGCAAACTGCTGTTAAAGCTAAAATACCACCAATCTTTGTTAGTAACGTTAAAAACATCGAACACCTTATGCAGAATTTTTATATGAACTAAACAGCCCGAATCCTACCATACGGCCACTAAGCAATGGAGATACCGAATTAATTTGCTCTAAAGGAGTTAGTTTTCGCACGGTGATGAACAAGTTGAGAGAGATAAAAGAAACAATAAATCATTCCCTAAATAGCATACAGATTAACATGTTTCAGGTTAAAAATAAAACCTCTTTGAAAGTTGTAGTTAAGCACTTACACCCTGCAACAAAACCGGAAAAATTATTGGAGCCCTTCGGGAGAAGAGACATCAAGCAGTGTATGTTACAAATGTACTGCTAAATAAAGTACAGACTAAAACAAATACGGACGGAAGTGTTTAGCATAAAACAATTAAAACACCTAGGCCGTTGTTCTTCACTAAACTAGCGCCTAATTCTAATAGTAGAGACATATTTATAAAATTGACAACCTGATGGATGTCAAAATTAAGATGGATATTGTGTTCACTGTGTTTTTTATATATACTGGTCGTTCACTTTTAATGTGTTTTGAACAATTTAAATTACAATACAAATAATGTTATATATTTTTTGTGAACTGTGAATGTCGTTCGAGTAATATAAAAATATAACATTAGTAACCGAATGTTAACGGTCAATTTTCATTGTTTCTTCTTCTTCATCCGCCGTCTCCGTTACGAAGGTTGGCGATCAACACGGCAATGTCTTTTCTAGACATGGCAGATCTGAACATTTCAATGGGTGAACAGCGGAACCAACGATGAAAGTCATTTGTCCACGAATTTTGTGGGCGCCCTTTTGATCTTTTTCCCAAAAGCTTTCCTTCCATAATGAGACGTAAAATCTCATATATTTGGCCTCTCATGATGTGGCCTAGATAACGTAGTTTACTTTCCTCAATCAAATGTAATAATTCCGGGCGTTTATTGATTCTTTTGAGGACTTCTTTATTAGTTACCTTTAAGATCCACGGAATTTTCAGCATACGCCTATACGAATATAATTCAAAGGCCTGTATACTTCTTTCTGATGAAGCATCTAACGTCCAACTCTCGTTGCCATACAGTAAGACCGAGAAAACGTAGCAGCGCAGAATTCTAATTCGTAATCCAAGATTTAATTCCCTTCTGCTGAGCAGGTTCTTCATTTTTATGAGCACTGCTCTCGATTGCTCTATTCGCGATCGGATTTCTTTCTTACAGCTACAGCTGTCATCGAGAAAGGTACCCCCAGGTGTATCTAATTGATTTGACCTATTCTAGTTTTGTCTCATCTGCTTTTATCATTCATTATACAGGCTTCTTAGAGAACACTATTACTTTTGTTTTAGAGCTGTTGATGGTGAGCCCATAAGCTTTGCTATAGTCTATCAGTTTGTTCATTATTTTTTGCAGTTCCTTCTGACTATCAGCTATAATGAGACAGTCATCTGTGTATCGAATATTATTAATTGTGACTCCATTTACCTTGATCAACCCGCCATCCTCATCAAGCGCCTCTCTGAATATTGCTTTGGCATATAAATTGAAAAGCAGAGGAGACAGTATCGCTTTCGAACTCCTTTTTTAATTTCTATATGCTCCGATGTTACGCTTTCGATTCGTATCTCAGCCGTTTGCTTCCAGTATATGTAATTCACTTATTATGCGCAAGTCCTTCCTGTCTATACCCTCTAAAATTTCCATCAATTTTCCATGTTGCACACAATCGAAAGCTTTATGGTAATCTATGGCGCACGCGTATACATTAATATTCATATCCCGACAGCGCTGTGTGAGCATACGGACGGCGAATAGGGCTTCACGAGTGCCCATGCCATTTTTGAAACCGAATTGTGTATTTCCCACTTGCTCTTCGCACCGTCTATATATTCTTGTATGTATTATTCTTAGAAATATTTTTAGAGCGTGCGACATCAGACTAATCTCATAGGGTAATCGTCACATTTTAAGGATTTTGCTTTCTTTGGAATTGCAATAAAGGTCGATTTTAACCATTCGGTCGGTATCTTTCCTGTTTCATCGTATATTTTATTAAATGCTTCGGTCATTTTGCGTATACCTATGTCACTATGGTCAGCTAAAACTTTGATCACCTCTGCGTATATTTCATCTGGACCGACCGCTTTGCCACTCTTCTGTCGTTTAATTGCATGTGTAACTTCTTCCTTTGTTATAAATGATCCAGTATCGCTGTGATCTGGGTAATTATCATGCGGCTTGATTGCTCGATTATCGTTAAAGAGTTGGCCAATATAAGCCTTCCATATTTGGAGTTTTTCATTTACCCCGATCACCATGTTCCCGACGTCATCAAGGAGCAGATTTGTACCGGCCTTCCTGTATATGCCAGCTGTTTCTTTCACATTTTTATGTAGATTTAGCAGATCGTGCTTTTCTTGAAAGCTTTCAATCTCATCACATTTCACTTCCCAGTATTTTTCTTTAGCCTGTCTGCAAAGTTTCCTGATAGTCTTATTTATCTTGTTGTATTCAGCCGGTCTAACCTTTTTGCATTTCTTCTTTCCTCCATTAGATTAATAATCTCGTCTGTCATCCATTTTTGCTTTTCTATATTACTGACGACACCTATATGGTTTTCTTGAACGTCAACGATAATGTCACGGAGTTTACTCCATGTAGGCTGCTCTAGATCTGACCTTTCTTTATTCAGTTTTAAATTCAAAGCCTTTACTACTTTAGATTCAAATGTTCTATTTTTCAGCTTCAAAACGGCAATCTGCCTTTTCCGAACACGATTAATTTTGACAAAACATCTGTGGATTTTTATTTTCATGACTACTGGGTTGTGGTCCGAACTGATATCCGCTCCCGGGTACGTCTTTACTGATTTCACATACTTCCAGTGACTTTTGGGAATCAAAATAAAATCAATTTGATTACGAACAACCGTTTCAAAATTATCAGCAGGAGATCTCCATGTATATAAACGTCGAGGATGATGCTTAAAAAAGGTGTTAGTTATTTTTAGCTCATTTTCTATACAAAATTGTGCGAGCCGATCGTCTCGCGTGTTACGCTTCCCTAAGCCATAATTTCCGATAATATCACTTTCTGCTCCTTCTCCAACCTTTGCGTTAAAATCTCCCATTACCATAGTAATTTCGCCTTTCTTTGTAATTTGTAATACGTCTTGGAGGGTGTTATAAAAATCTTCAATTTCTTCATCCAAACTGTCACTTGTCGCCGCATATACCTGTATTATATTGATTCTGCGATACGTTGTTTCTAGAATTAATAGTATGATTCAGTCATTAAAAGGTATAAATTCTACCACCGATTTAGCTATTTCATTTGGCAGCATTATTGCAACTCCATTTCTGTTCCTACTATCTGTTCCTCCGGAGAAGTAGATGTGCATTCCATCTGACCTTAAGGATCCTGTACCCGGCCATCTTACTTCGCTGAGACCTAGAATATCAATATTCAGCCTTTTCATTTCGTTGACTACGTTCGCTAATTTGCCTGCCTGCAAAAGACTACGTACATTCCATGTAGTGACTTGTAACTGCTTGTTGAATACTTGCAAGTACATTTCCTTTGTATTATTAGTTTCACGCGTGTTCCCTCCTGTAGAGTTCTGTACCAGCAATGGCACAGGGGAACTCAAGTCAGCATGCATTACTGCAGGTGACCGCTCATTGCCTGACATGTTGTTTCCAGCATGCCCCATGAGTACAGCATTCGTTCTATTTCTTCTGCGTGCCATGTTGATAATGGGAAAAGTACAGTGGTGGTTTCCCCTTGCCTTCCACTGGATTTTCTGTTAGGGTTTACTCCCTTAGCCGAAACTACCCGATTTTAAGGCGCCGGACACTCGCCTACTCGCTTTAGACTGATATGGATCGATCCGACTAGGGCACATGTCACAAGCGAGTTGCTGATAGTCTGCTAGTTTTAAAATGCAGTAAAGCGCTTAACGGTATTTACTGGTAAGAACACTTTCGGCAAGTATACCTCCCTCCGTTTTTCTATCAGCAGTGTATTATGAGTTCTGATTTAGCTTTTCTAATTAGCGCTAAGCCCGCCAAACAGAAAATTACCACCCTGCACGACGTGGACGTACAGAACTCACGAGGTTGTTGTTTCGTTTCTTCACCAGTGGGACTAGCACTATATGGCGATCGAGTGACTACTTACTAGAGAAGGTAACTCTAGTTACAATTACATTAATAATATATAGAGCGGTTTACAGGTAGAAGAAAAATACTTATAATAAGTTACCATCTTTGTCCAAATTAAATGAAAAGCTGCTCTTAGGACGACTTAAACCACTTCTTCTTCTTCTTCAGGTGCCGTATGCTACAAAGCGCGTTGGCACAACCTATTCGTACACTTTTAGCTGTACCGATATAGGTTGTGTACCAGGCAATTATTATATGCAACGCAGGTGTACGCACGCAAGACTACATTCGGAACTAACAGTAGCCGCCTACATATCGAATAAATTTCCAGATCATTAATTTGGGTTCTGTAGTTACCATTCAATGATTGATCAGGTACTTCGGGTAACAAGATATATTATGCCAGCATTCGAAAAAAAAGCTGTGCTGCGTCGCCCTCCTTGCGCAGGCATTCAGTCGAGTCCGGCATGAAGACTTAATTTATAAATTAAGCACAATCTTACCCAAGAACTTCTTCCAACTTCTTTAGTCATACCTAAAAAACCGCACATTCCGCGTTGCGCATGAAGATGTAAAGTCTACATTTCAGTCCATACCCCAACTAGTGTACCGCAAGATAGTGTTCTTGGGCCTGCTTATATACTCTCTACACTTCGGATATTCCACTCTCAGACGATATCCTTACAACGACCTATGCTGATGATACTGTCATCATAACAACAGGACAAACACAAACGGAAGCAACAATGGTTCTCCAACATCATTTTGACCGAGTTGTGCGGTGGGAGCAGGATTAGAAGATAAAAATGAACAGAAGGCAGTCCACGTCACTTATACACTTCACCCGGTCGACTTATAGCACCGGATTAGTATTAACGGTATATCAGCGAAGTATCTTGAATTGGATCTCGATTCGCAATTCAAGTGGAAGACACATTCAGAGCACAAAAAGCTACAACTGAAGTGCAAGCTTAGTCAGATGTGCATGCTAATTGGCAGAAAGTCACCACTTAGTCTATGTAATGTATTCTCGATTGAGCAGAAATAACATCCAACGTCGACAAAATATTATTCTTCGTGCAATAACAAACTCTTGTTGGTTTCAACATAACGAGGATATCAATCGGGATCTCGATATGAAGTTGGTTAACGATGCCATTTGTGACTTTGCCATGCAAAACGAAAGGCAGCAGCTGCATGTTCACATAAATATAGAGGCCATTCAACTACTCAATACTGACAACGACACTAGGCGCTCAAATGCACATGTTCTTTCGATTTGGTTATGCAACTGTTTCTAAAACATTATCGGTAAATTAACAGTAACATTTTTGTTAAATATTAATGAGAACTAGTCATTAGACTAATTTCACCGCATGTTATATATTAATAGTTTATAAGTATTAATTATTTAAGTAGAAACTTAAGATTTCAATGCTTAGATCACTCCCCTAAGAAGTATTTTATTAAAAAAAAAGAAAAAAAAATACTGTCAGCGATACTTTAGTATTAGTTAAAATTTTTCAGCGAACTGAATTTAACGCAGCATTCGAAATTAGGTACAATAGATTATATATATATATATATATATATATATATATGTATATGCATATGTATATGTATATGTATGTATGTGTGGAGGGAGGGTTCAAATACCATAATAATGCTGGAAAGAACCAAACCGATATTTCGCTGCAATAATAGTTATTTATTAAACTATTTAAAATGTATCGCGAACATCGGTAGTACTTTTTATAGAATCATTTAACACACTGTTTTGTTAAGTATAAAATATATAGTAATGAGAACAAGTACAAACAGAACACACGAATTTAAATGTATAAATAATACATACTACTTAGAAACGTTTTTGAGCAAAATTGATCAGCTAAAAATGAATAAAACCACATAAAGTATATGATCTTGTTCTGATCGTGTTTGGTTTTATCAATTTTTAGCTGATTATGTGTGCCTGGAGACGTTTCTAAGTAGTATATATCATTTATACATTTAAATTCATTTGTTATATTTGTATCGGAAGGAATGGTCGTGATTAACAGGAGGTTCACAATTAAATATATTAAATACTACACAAATATTTATTGAAAAAAATTTATCAAAAACTATATACCTACATATGTACATACACGCGTGTGTGTGTGTGTGTGCATAATATTAATAATTTTCAATTAAAAGTCTCATAAACTAAATCTATTCTGGTCTTTCTTCAAAGCAAACAAATCTATAACAGTTTCACGAAAGTGAGGAATATTGTGGAACATTTGTTTCTCAATAACATAACTAAAGCATTTAGCCTGTCTTCGCACATTGTGCTATGTAAAAATGTTTTTTAATTCGTTTCTGCAAAATGTTAACTTTTGTTTGTTTTTTAAAATACTTAAATAAAAATATATAACGAGTTTTCGTAGTTCATATTACTAAATTAAAATTAAAATTTTTAGCAGAAACTACGTCGCTATTAAAAATATTCGAACGAATATCGTCATTAGAAACTAAACTCTGTTTCCAGTGATGGACCATGTATACACATTCAAAACAATGAATAGTATTTTTAATAGTGATGTGGTTTCTACCAAAAAAATTAATTTTAATTTTAGTAACATGAACCGCGAAAACTAGTTATATGTTTTTATTTAAGTATTTTAAAAAACAAACAAAAGTTAAAATTTTGCAAAATGTTGATTGATATTATTTTTTAAATCTATGTAATATTTATATTTTATCATTATTTAAATTGATCAATTATTAAAATTATTTTGAATTTTCTGAAGAAGAAAAACAATTAAATTCTAGTACTAAAACGTCCAGTCAGTATCTCAAACAGTATCCGTTTACATAATGATGTCTCATTAGAAGGAGTATAATAAAATGACAAATTATAAAATACAGTGGAAATTGGTTATAGGAACATCCAAAGAGGTGAATATTCAGGTCGGTAGGCTATCAAATAAAGCATCGCAATTTTTTAATGTCCAAAATTTACTAAAGAACAGTTCCAGATATAAAACGGACATGAAATATTTTGTGGTATAAACTGCGCTGAATAAACAATCATTTATTTATAATTATAACTACACGTATTTTTTAGCCAAAAATACAAACACACACTTATTTTTTCTACATAAAAGTAATAAAAAAAAAAAAAAAAATTAAATCAGCATAATACAAGAATAAAAGAAAAAAACTTTGCAAAAACGGAAGTGGTTTGATATTTTTTTACTTTAGAAGAAATTTGTAATTTTTCGATTTTTTATTATAACAAACTGAGTATAGTAGTCATTTTCTAATATTTTTTTGTAACGGTCTTACCACAGGTTTTCATCAATGTTATATTTATAACAAGCACATTTTACATGTCATGCTGACAAAATAAGCTGAACAAAAAATAATGTATAAACTTCTTCATATTGAAGAAGATCGAGGATGATGTTTTTGTTTGTTAAATTCATCTGCATAAATCTTTCAAAGTTAATGTTGCGTCACTCTGTTGTTACAAAGAATGTTTAATCTGCGCGCAAAAATTTTAATTGTAATAACCGATTTGACCATTTTAACCGGTAGAAATGTAACATGTAATTTCTATATGGAATTTTACTAGTTGCAACAAAATTCATCTCTAAAATTAGTATGTCATTATAACCAATTTTTACTGTATTTCAATATTTGGAAATTATAATGCTGACAAATAGAATTACAGTATATTTTAAACACATGTTTTTCAATGTACCATATTGTACTAACTTGTATGTATATGCAGCACAATAACACAAGTGATATAATATACGACGGAGTACGATACACTTTTCTTATAAAATAAAAGTAAAATGATTAATGACCGAAGAAACTTATGCACATATAAATATATACTCTAACCAAATTTTATTTCCTTTAAAATTCAAATACAGTTATAAACAGCAAAACAAAATGTAAACATACAATCGTTTTATGAAAATTTATCGATTAATTCTGTTTATAATTAAATTCACTGCATTAGAGTATGGCCTACCGACAAAATATAATCTTGCGAAAACAGTTCCTTGCATTTGGTTCACAATTTGAGTATACTCCATCAAGCCAATGTAACAAATGCACTAACACAACATCATTTTTATCCTTCTAACACACTACTACATTATATTTATATGCTTTTCGACCGCACGTGCTACAAGTAGCGTTCACACTAAAAGAATTCTGGACAAGTTTTAATATCTTTTCAAAAATATAAAATTAATTAATGTTTGACATTAATTTTACCAATGTAAATAATAAAGATAAATAAAAACATTGGATTCTATGTTTTTAAGTTGAATCCAGGTTGTTCACGTGCGAATGCGACATGAACGAACCGCCACTGATGTAATGTTTCTTTCCTGCAACAACGAACACTTATGTGGCATTTCAGTTATATACGAATTCTTCTAATGTTCGATTCGAAAAACAAAACACGACTGCATTATTAACCGCGAGGGTAGATTTTTTCTTGGAAAATATTTGGCTAAAATGAATTCTCCATATTCAGTTGCATGAACGACAACTGTGATTGTATGCAATTATTCATCACACGTGTACCACATACGATACATCGACAACACAACGCATGAAGTTGCATTACGTAGGCGATATTGATATAAGGCATGGAAAAAGAAGGTTAATGTCTAAACAGGTAGCTGACCTAAAAGTCTGTTAATATTTCTTATCCTCCTATAACCGACATGTAGTCTCACTAAGGCAAACTGAAATAACTATTATTTCGTAAGTTCGTTTTGTTTGTAATTATCCCGGCGTATCCTATAAGCGGCTTCGACTGTGTTTTTCCTTTAGAACCAACTCTCCTTTTTTACATATTTAAGAAATGTCTGAAGTTTTACACGCTTCAAACTCTCTTGCTAGCTCTTGCTGATTTTATTGTTCCCACTTACGGTTCTAATTTTGAAGGATAGTATTCTATTCTATTTCCACAAAATTTTTTCCATATCTCCCAACTATAGCTATGTTAATGAATAAAAATATCTATTTTCTCATATTCTCCGGGTTTTTCTTAACAATTTTCTGCTACTGTCGTTAATCTTTTTAATATTTTCCTTTCCAGAGATGTAATTCTTACCTTACTGAACTTTTTTATCATCATTTTGGTACCTAATTACGTCCGATTTTCCTAACAGTTTGTTCTGTAAAACAACGCTTTGCTCAATGGTTGCAACGCAATAATAATATGTTTTCAAATATTATATTTAGCTTCCGACTTGACTTCGATCCTTCCGACTGTATTAGCCTTCCTATTTCCCATACATATAAATCTTTTATTCAAAAAAACCTCGCTTCTTGGCTTTTTTTATCGATTTTCTGTACCCTTGAAAATATGCTTCTCTAAAAGATAAAATGATTGTAATTATAATTCTATACGAACTGATTAATCGTTCTATCATTTCTTTCTGGTCTTTACTTCTACACGTTGCAAGAAAGTTTTTCCGTGGTTCTCCTTTAAGTTTTTCCTTCACTCTTTTTATTCGTTATCTACACTACCCATATTGCTTTTCTTCCTTTGTAATACTTCGCCTTATTTATTATCTCGAACTCATCGCGATAGCCTAGTTGCTAGAGCGCTTGACTTCCGATATGGAGGTCACGGGTTCGATCCCGAGCGACGACGAACTTATTACAAGAATTAAATAAATAAATAATCGCTAATAGTCACGTGGAAAGCAATGGCGCAAACCATTACGTTCAACATCATACGCGCGCTAGCTCAGTGTACACAGCAGACACACACAGGGGACTGCATTTGTATATTGATAAATCTAAACGATTACTAATCAGTTCCGAATGAAGTCTTGCGCCTGTATGTTACACTTACGTTGCATGTAATAATTGCCTGGTACACACAACCTATATCTGTACAGCAGAGATGTACGAATAGGTAGTACCCGCCAACCATTAGGTGGAGGAGAAAAAAGAAGAAGATTTATTACCTAAGACATTTTGATTTTTTTTTCATTCCACGATATTTTAACAGCTAATTAAGCACTCAGTTTATCTCTCATTGAGATTTTTTTTTTTTTTTCAAGTCGTATTATGTTTTTTTACATCCAAATTTTGCTTTTCTCCGAATTAAATACGATTTTCGACTGTCCCTTTTTAACTTTCAAGTCCTACCCACTCTACAAATACATTTGAATTCAGCGCGTCGCCAAGACTAGTAACTTATTAATTATGTGCATATTGGTCACAAATTTTGGGCGCACCGGGAACGCATTACGCACTTACACCACTATTCGCAGTCTATAAACAATTTCATTATTTTACGTCCGTTGCTCTTTTCTTAAAAACTGGATGCCGTACAAACGAAGTATAGACGTATTGTTTGACGTAATATTAAATCTCACACTGTAATTAGTTTCTATGAAACAACGATATAACTTTTTTTTTCTCTTCTTTTTAACCCTGTTGCTCCATTCCTAGTATCGCGACTAACTTATTAGTGCATATTGGTACAGATGAAGCAGTCTTGACAGTTCCGTATGCAATATGAATGTACGTGAAAGGTTACACCTGAAGCTGATTGAAAACTCCTTGTTATTGAGGTTTAAATGCAGTTCCATGTGCATATGTCTTTACATTAACCCACACGCACATGCTGATGTTAGTATTTATTTTAATAATTATTATTCATCGTTGTCAGTTTCTGAATTCAGTGGTCCGTTAGTACTAACAACTCGGCCGTCGTTTTCACATTTTTTAAAATTTTTCAAAAATCTCAAAGACCGGATTTGCTTAAAACCTAATAGCCACAGCTATACGTTTAGTGACATGAACCGGAAATATCCATGATTTATTTAAACGTTATCTTGTCATAATATTAGTTCTGCGGCCTACATTGTACCTACAAGCACACATCTACACACAGACATTTATTTTAAATTTTATTTATTTTTTTTTTTTCGAATTCCTCATAATCGTAAGTATAAACGTATCGTAAAACTCTCAGTTTTGATTTTTTTGATAGATTGCAATAACTTCTTTCTTTCGGCAAATTAATAATGTAAATTTAAGTTCTCCATCATCAATAACGTTATTCAACTATGAAATCTTTTTTAAACTCGATCACTGCTTTTTTTTTTTTTAAATTAATACCGCTTAAATTTATGAGAGTTTTAAAATTATGCCGAAACATCTGCCCATTTCATGAGCAAATACGTACATTTAATATTTGGCATTAAAAATAGAACCGATAAGTGAATCATACCTTTGCAATATATCCGTTATTACTTCTGCCGAATCGTTCAACGGTGGCTTCCATAAATTGTCTGGGCCAATTATATTCTTGCAACTTTCTTTCAATACATCGTAAATCCAACTTTAAAAAAGAAAAAAATAAGTTTAAAATAAATGGCTTATAATAAATTATGCAAGAAAAGGAAAAATATATTTAATCCGAAATGTTTAATACGAGTATGATAGTCTGATAAGCATGCTGAATGTTGTGCCCCCATCGCGTTTTCTACCAGAATTTTACTATCATTTTGGGATCGAAACAAAAAAAAATTCATACCATGTTTCCGCCCTTAATGTAAAATATTTTCTGAGTTATTTAAAAACACCTTATTTTTATTTTGTTCCCTTGCCAATTATGTGCTCTTGTTTGTTTAATGGAATATCCCACCACCAGTCTCATATATTATAAAAGAATGCTAGCAACTTTTTCAACTTTTTCGCAGATATTTGTCAAACTTGGACTGATGGTAAATATAAATTAAATTTAAAAATTTAAATGAAATAATTACTATGGTAAATATAAACATAATCAACAATTTTATTAAGTTCTAGCGCAAGTAGAGGTTCTGTCTTTTCTCTTTTTACGTCATTCAAATCTTGAAATTTTTACGACAGGATCTAAATATAGCAGCCATGCTCCTGGCCTGTGCGCAGATTTAAAAATAAATAAATAAACAAAAAGTTTTCAACCACTATTTACAAAGAAATAAAGAATCCTGCGACAGAAGTTTTAATAGTTGCTACTGGAAATATAATTTAAATTCAAATTTTAAAGTTTGCTGTCGCAAACTGTATTTTCCACCATATTGTATCAGCATGTTTCTATCGAACGGTTATATGTCATTTATTACTAAAAAATTCTAAATTGTTGCTTTCGTTGACATATTAATTACTACTGGTACCGTACACCGTCACACACTCTTCGATATATTGCTCTTAATTAAAAATTCCTGTCCACTTTGCTCCTCCCTTTATTACTTTCTTTCCTTACGGCACTATAATCGTTTCGCCCCCTTTCTACTCTGCCACAAAATTAACCTTCGGAGAGTCATTATAACATTCCTGTCTTAGTTCCAGCTCGTTAATATATATGCTTTATCAAAATCGTTTCTCTTCCTCGTAACTCTAGTTCGCTTTTCTTTGCTAACCACGGACTCATCTACTCCTCTGATCTCAACATTTCATCAACATGGCTGAATAGAAAGCTAAAAGGAGGCAGGATTAAAAAATGAAGAAGAATAGGAGCTGAGTCATAGTTTGGAATGAGCGACTGAGGAAAGAAGAGTAATATTATGAGCAGAAAAGGTGCCGAAAAGTTTGCCACTGGAAATGAAAGAATGAGCTACGAGTGAAGGAGGAAAAGATCATGAATGAGGGAAAGTATAAGAAATATAATCGGAAGAAGAAGTAGAAAGAGAAGATTTGATAGCCTGTAAAGCAATTTTAGAATCCGAGATTATAATCACTTTGTGGAAAACAAATTAATGAGGAAACAAATAAAGAACAACGCGTAAAATAGCAATAGATTCTGTATAGAAAACTGGGTAAAAGTAGGAAAGTTTCGAAGACTCAAAATCTAATTAAAGGCAGGACAAAAAAAGGAAGATCCAACTACACTTGGCCCGTTGGAAGTACCAGTACAGATAGTGATATATGTAGGTAAGAGAGAACCCAAAGCAATGGAGAATTCAACTCTGATGAAAGTTGAGGAACAGATTTAAAACAGGTTGATAATGAAAGACATTTAATGGGATGAAAGAAACCGGAAAAACTGAAAACGAAATAAGGAAGTTTTTACCATGACTCTAAATATATGAGGAAAATTGAAGGAGAAAATCAAAAATAAAGGGTAAACTTAGAAATTTATTGGAGGTAAATCGCCAATTTCATACAATATGGGAGTAAGAAGAAACAAGTGAAGAGGAATAAATAGGCAAAAGCTTAATCAAAATGTGATAACCTAAATAGGATATCTGTGATGAAGAAAGCAGTACTCAGCAAGAATAATGCGAACGAGAATAGAACCCAGGGCTCCAAGGCAGAAACGGAAACAGGTATTTTGTCATAAATAAAGCAACAGTAATCCAGAGTAAAAGACAATAGACCGCGATTTAAGAAAAGAAACAGGGAGATCAATATTAGAAAGACTATTTTCTAGTAACATTAGAGACCGCGATTTAAGAAAAGAAACAGGGAGATCAATATTAGAAAGACTATTTTCTAGTAACATTAGAGACCGCGATTTAAGAAAAGAAACAGGGAGATCAATATTAGAAAGACTATTTTCTAGTAACATTAGAGAGTTTTGAAAATGGAAGTTAACTGCTTTCTTCATTCACAGATATCCTATTTAGGTTATCACATTTTGATTAAGCTTTTGCCTATTTATTCCTCTTCACTTGTTTCTTCTTACTCCCATATTGTATGAAATTGGCGATTTACCTCCAATAAATTTCTAAGTTTACCCTTTATTTTTGATTTTCTCCTTCAATTTTCCTCATATATTTAGAGTCATGGTAAAAACTTCCTTATTTCGTTTTCAGTTTTTCCGGTTTCTTTCATCCCATTAAATGTCTTTCATTATCAACCTGTTTTAAATCTGTTCCTCAACTTTCATCAGAGTTGAATTCTCCATTGCTTTGGGTTCTCTCTTACCTACATATATCACTATCTGTACTGGTACTTCCAACGGGCCAAGTGTAGTTGGATCTTCCTTTTTTTGTCCTGCCTTTAATTAGATTTTGAGTCTTCGAAACTTTCCTACTTTTACCCAGTTTTCTATACAGAATCTATTGCTATTTTACGCGTTGTTCTTTATTTGTTTCCTCATTAATTTGTTTTCCACAAAGTGATTATAATCTCGGATTCTAAAATTGCTTTACAGGCTATCAAATCTTCTCTTTCTACTTCTTCTTCCGATTATATTTCTTATACTTTCCCTCATTCATGATCTTTTCCTCCTTCACTCGTAGCTCATTCTTTCATTTCCAGTGGCAAACTTTTCGGCACCTTTTCTGCTCATAATATTACTCTTCTTTCCTCAGTCGCTCATTCCAAACTATGACTCAGCTCCTATTCTTCTTCATTTTTTAATCCTGCCTCCTTTTAGCTTTCTATTCAGCCATGTTGATGAAATGTTGAGATCAGAGGAGTAGATGAGTCCGTGGTTAGCAAAGAAAAGCGAACTAGAGTTACGAGGAAGAGAAACGATTTTGATAAAGCATATATATTAACGAGCTGGAACTAAGACAGGAATCCTATAATGACTCTCTGAAGGTTAATTTTTAGCTTTCTATTCAGCCATCTCTTTCTTCTCGCCCATGGTTTTCTAGATACTCCCCCCCCCAAACGATTCACAATCTCGGCTACATGTCGTCTTCGCTTTAATCATAGTCTTCTTCCTGTATCATTCTCTCGGTTTTCATCTACTTCTACTCTATTTCATCCCCCTCCATATACATTCCTTATGTGACCTTGATATCACGTTTTATTTGAATGTGCTGTCTTCAGTGCTGAACAGTCATGCAATAAAGCGTCTAGGCCGAAACGCTGCTGTCGTAATAATCGTCTTAGTTATATTAGGACCAGCTGAGAAATGTTCTGTGACGTGTTTGTACAGAAACTTCATATAGAGATATATCTTTTCTGTGTTCATCGGTGGAGTAAATAAAGAGAACTTTCATATTTGATCGAATTTTGATATGTTTTTGTTCGTTACAGAAGGTTCGCTCCTGCTGACCGCTGTTAAATTTGTAATTTCATGTTCTGTAATCCACGAAGGGATTCACGAAGAGCATGAGCTACATTAATTTTATTTCAATTTATATTATGTTTAGTACACCATTAAATGAACCATAATAATAACCCAAATAAAAACTGGAATACACAAGACCCAGAAGCGATTATTTGAAGAACTGACACCAAAAAAATGTAAATATAAACCTAATCGGTGATATAACTCATGTAAGTTCCGTGCCGGCTGGAAATTAGTAAATATTATTAAAAAAAATTTAGTGGCTGCGTGCAAGTGAAATTAATGTTTATTAGATAAGCTTATCATGCTGTATGGGTTGTAAATTAATTTTGTTTTATTTTGTGTGCGATTGTATCAAAAAATCCTCATCAAAGACGCCGCAGCCGATGACACAGGGAGGGGGGCAAGGTGACAGAAAGAGGATATGAGTTATAGGAAAAATAAAATGTATAATTTGTAACGGCATAATATTTTATTAAACAAGAATAAAATCTTAATTAAAATTTTCGTGGGTTTCTGGCAAATTGTTCTACTACTTTATTATAAAAGTCTTCCAAATTGTCCATGATTACGCGCCTATGAATATTGAAGTTTCGAAGCTCCAGGGTAGGCAACGGCTCTCCCCTGCTCCCCCTTGGCGACACCCATGTTCCTCGTCAATACATTATAATTAATAAATAGGCTTATAATTCATTCTTTTATGGCGTAATGTAGATAACAAAATCATGTATTATATGATAATGGACGAATGAATATTTATAATCTAAATCGAATTCCTAAAGCAGATACTCCTAAAGTGGTGAAAATCACCGCAATATATACATATATATATATATATGCAATTTTCGCTCATAAGATTAGTTTATTTTATTTTTCAATACGCAATAGATTAACTTTCTTATTTGCTGTTATTAATCTTTTTGATTTTTAATATGCTATTAATGTGCCGTAATATTTCCTTATTTGCTATACATATGTATAGTCGATAAGGAACTGCCATAAATTTACTTTAAAGAAGTTTTAATGGAATATTTTTCTTTCCTTCTTATTTTTCTGTATTTCCACATGCGACGTAGCGATTACGAATTAAAAATAATATTAAAGCTTTACATCACCGGATATCAGTCAGTGATCTATCGTGGATTATTAAAGATAATGCAAATTGTTAAACTTTTCGTCGATGTTTTTAAAGTTTTTATTGTACAACAATGATTTAGGAATGAACAAGCAAATGATATAATTTTGTGGTTGAGTATTCATAAATAAGCGGTTATATTTGTAGGGCTGGTGAATTGTATAAAAAGAAGAAAAAAAACATACCTAACCGTAACATATCAGGTGACAACAAGCGTAAGAAGAAAAGAGATTTTGTAACAACAATTTCCGAAGTTTGTTTCAGCCACTATCGTTTAAATTAAAAATAATACAATTCGTCGGTGCGATAAGAAAAGTGAAAGTCTTTCAACTAGTATTCACGTGAGCGTTTAAGCACATTTTCAGTATAGGTCTGGATCCGTTGTTTGAAAAAGTCTAAACAACCCGATGAGTTTGATGAAAGAAAAAAATGAAAAAAAAAAAAAAGCACGAAAAAAGGTTATAAATTATAAATGTTTTTACAGTTTATGAGAGTATTAAACTGAATAGATGGCGAGAATTGTGAAAAGAGAGGCCAAAACGTGTCTTATTTCATTTCCATTTTCGCTGGAACATCGTTGATACCTTTACGAAGGAAACAAGATTAAAGATTTAAATACTTACAAAGAAAACAATTTGGACAAAATGCCGGCATTCCTCCGCGGGTTTTCTTTATGCTGCTTGTGCATATGATCCATGAGGGAGGCGATGGATAACGATTAGTTCGTTGATGAATGAATAACGCCGTGCCTGGAAGAATAACCGCAAAGATATTTTTATAACGCGCAAGTGCGATTATGGCCGCAGACGATTTGCGCTTAAGCAGTCTTATAGACACATCTGTCAGAAGTAAAAACGTTCGCGGCAGTAGCGCCTATTCGACACGGCTCTTAGCGTTATATAACGAACACAAAACGGCGGCAGTTGGAAAATATTTAGAAGCACACGCTGAAAAGACAGACAAACACATACTTCTTACACATGTTGTGTAGTAAAATTACGGGAACCGGACGATAAGAAAATATAGTTCAACTTCGAAGTAATCGAGTTGCGACTTTCAGCCAAGCAAATAATGCGCAGGTAATAATTAGTCAATCGAGCGAGCGGATACTGAAAACTGAAAATTAACCTAATCATTCACTTTCAGCTTCAGCGTTAATAAACATTACCAAAAACTTGCGACACGGCGCCTTCCATTTCAGCCATTATCGTAAATTTGCCCTTTCAGGTAGTTATTTCTCCTCTACAGAGAAGTCGTTTGTACGAAAAAACTACATTAAGCGGTGCTAAATCCCGTCAGCTAAGTAAAAATATTGACAGAACGAAAATAGTTTTGTCACAGTTAAATATGAACTTTCGGTCATATTATCGATAGCTTACTAGTTTCTCAGTAATTTCTTAACCGGGAAATTTCTTTTAAAAAAAACTAGAAGAGCGAAATACAGACGAAAGTGACATACGATCAATTTTCCGCCCGTAAAATCGTCCCCGTTCAAATAAGTTACTTAAATTTTCTCGGAAAATTTCTAGTTATCTTATAAAAACTATCGCAGAACCATCAAAGTATTTGAAACGTCGAATGTTAGAAATAAATCGGTTGACAAACATTATAACATCGATAGGGGATAGCCTGTTTTTTTTTTCTGTTTTTTTTATTTTTAATTTTCTCTACCGATTAAAAAAAAAAATGAAAATAAAAATACGTTAAAATCGGATTTACTTATGCGTGTACAATGTTTTTTCTTTACGTTTTTTTTTTCTCATTTATTTGTTTTAATACAATTTTTAACACTGATCCGGTCAACAGGAAAATCTATTTAAGTTTCGGTTCGCTCTTTGTTCAATTTTCAAAGCGTTTAAAACACTGGTTCATGTCGGAGGTGGTTTTCCTATTGGAAGTAAAATCCGTTCTTTCAACCTGCCGAAGACGCTGTCAGTTCTTACGGTCGAGTTGTTGGCCTTACTTCAATGTTTACTGCGAATAATTTCGGATCCGCCATCTAACCGGTACATTTTATGCTGTCTGACTCGGTTTCTCCTTAGCAATATATTGAAGAGCTGAACTTTATTGTGACGACGGTGGATCAAATAATACTTTTCAGTATTCCGGAACCAAGTAATGGAAATAACGAAACCACTTTCGTCTAGATCATCCCGAATACCATGACGAAGTGCACCAGAAGGCCAACTCAAACTTACTTGCCGGTAATGCTAGGAGAGGACTTCCGCAAAACATTGTAGTCGGAAGATCCTAAAAACTCATGGAATCAGTTTTTCCAAGCTCGACCGAGTATTCTCGAAAATTATTAAGAAAGACCTGGCAGTTTGGCCTTTATGTATTTCAGTGAAGATTTCGGATACAACTCCGTTAACAAAATATACTTTGGCCATTGCCGCGTTCCTCTAACGGTTTATCATATTACGTTAACCTGCCGGATCTATACTCAACACCGTAACATCCGTTTGAGCACATCTATGCCGGATATAAACCGTCTCGAATCCCTCACTGACTCTATAATTAAAACAGGATTACGTAATTATATTTAAGCCGTTTGTACAATCGAGTAATATAAGGCATTAATTACTCGTAAAAAAAAAAACATTAAAGTTATTAATACGCATAATTCACTGATTAATATAGATTAATTACGAATCTTTCACCATCCTGTTTGTTAATTATAAAATATAGTAATTTATAACAAATACAATTATAACAAACAAATGTAAGAATAAAATAAAGACTTACTTAGAAAAACGTTATCGGGTATAACCCATCATCAGCTAAGAACACAACTCACACTATGTGCGATCAGAAACAATTTGACCTCAGTGTGATTTAGAATTTGTTTCTGATCATACATAGTGTGAATTGTGTTCTTAGCTGATGATGGGTTATACCCGAAAACGTTTTTCTAAGTAAGCCTTTATTTTATTCTTACATTTGTTTGTTATAATTGTATTTGTTACAAGTTACTATATCCTATAATATAGATTAATATTATGTTAATTAACGGGTTTCTAATTCATTCTATTGTAAATAGTTGCACGTACTCAATTCGACTGGTTTGTTCGCTGTAATTTTCATTTATGTCCGTAAGTGTTTAATATGTTACATTCTTTTAGAATGTGACGTATGTTATCGCGTTCATGTGTCTAATGCAGTTGACTGATATCGATATAACCGATTAATAAAATTGAAAAATGTCCGTGCCCTGATAAGAACATTGTTATTCAATTGAAATGTATTGCCATGATTATGGAGTATGTAAAACATGTCGGCAATTTATGTATTTTTTTAAAAAATTATATTTTTCTGTTATAGGTGAATTTTATATGTGCTTAATTAACACTTTTATCAAAACAATCATTAAAATGATTTCGGAAAGGAATTTTTGATTATTCTACACTTTGATTTGGTTAAATTTTCTCAAAATTATTATTTTATACGCTAGTTGTCGATAATTTTTTTTAAAATTATATTCACGTTAAACTTTTATTCGTTACTCCAAATTCATCTTTGGAACATGTGTAATATTGCACAATTCTAATTTCATTTACAGAATTCAACATACGGCCCGAGTTGCTTTATCTCTGCGTTTACTTTTAGGATAAAATTTATTTACGTGACATTTTGCGATCATCTTCCTGTCATCAAACGTTAGTCGTTTGTAAATAAGTACTCGCATTCAACGCTGCAGTTAATCTATCTATTCCTAGTTGATGAATCGAGTTCGTAGCGCGTTAAAAAGAACAGCTATAAAAATAGTCGCCATACAAGGAAGAGACGACAGCCGCTGTCAGCATGATCAACAGGGCAGAAACAGCGATGCAGGTAGCAAGCTAAACGGCCGAGAAGGTAAAGATCGTGTTTGTTCATATAACGAAGGAAATAATTTTCATAATAACCTGACAAACAAGAATAACAGCGCTAGTAGAGTGGTGGCAATATTAATAGTACAGAAATAAATTTTACAAACCAAGCCATTTAACAACTGACGGAAATAAAACGGACTTGATGGAAACTAAAAATAAGGTAATTCGCAATAGTATCAAACAAATAGCGTTTTAATTAATTTCACAGTTGCAATTCCGAATTTAAAAAATTCAGAGTGATAACCGGCAAAAATTGATAAAACAGTTATTATGTAGTAATTTAAATGCTTCAAAATTATTTTAAAGAAAATCGAGTATTTTAATAAAATTAGAAACATAAAAATAACTTGAATAATTAAACGGTCTATTACGAAAACGCGTTTACCGTAAGTAAACGCGAGTGGCAGACACAACAGAACTTCTATTCCCTTGTGCGATAGCATTTCTATATGTTTATTACAATTCAGACAATTTTCCACTTCTTATTATTATTTTTTTTTTTGAGCATGTCGACTAAGGACCGTTACCCAATCCAAAGGTATAACAGCATTAATGATTATAAAGGAAAAATATTAGAAATAGAACATACGATGAAGCTAACAAAGGAATAACCAAGGGAGAAGGAAAAGAAAGGATGCTGTGAGCGCTGTAAGGCGTAGGATAAGACGCAAAAGATCGGAATACAGTATCGCGCGTTCTGAAGAAATGAAAGGACATTCAAGCAAAATATGATTCGCATCACAAATGAAGTTTGCTTCTGCCAGATCAAACGGGCAAAGAGGAGACTGAGTAATAGAGAAACGAAAGAGCGAAGCAGGAAGCAAGCTGTGATTTAACCGAAGTCTAATTATGGATGAGATAGTTGACCGCCTCATGTTGGGAAAATTAAGAAACCACTGAAAAAGAGGAAGAATAGATTGTATGAATAAGTAAAAGGAAGCAGGATTAGAAAATGAAGAAGGATAGAGATCAGACCAACAGTCGCGGTGGCAACGAAAAAAGAAAGAGGAAGAAGACTTTGGGCTGGAAAATGACTAATAAAGAGACCGTCTGAAGCAACCGAACGTGCCAACGAGTCAACTAACTCGTTGCCCGAAATTCCACAATGACTAGGAATCCGCAATAGATCAATACGGACAGAGCGAGAACGAAATAGATGTGAAATTAAGGAGCGTATGTGAAGCACGATAGGATCAGCGAATGGTTTAGGAAAGGGAGTAGCAATGGCTTATAAAACGCCTTTTGAATCAGAAGATAAGAGAACCTTGGATATATTATTAGTAGAGGCTATAAAAAGTATTGCTTGTAGGATCGCAATAGATTCGGCTAGGGATATGGAGGAGAAGGAGGGGAGTTTGAACGACTCAGAATAGCCGAAATCTGGCAGGGTAAAAGCCGCTCCAACCGCCAAAGCTGACTTTGAGCCATCTGTAAAAATTAAAGTATAAGAAGGAAAGAGCGAGGATAAAACATAGTTAAATTCGTTATGAGCAGCGGGAGAGGGAAGAGACTTGACATATGAAGGAAGAAAGAGTAAACTAGGCGAGTAAATAAAATCTGGGAAATTATAGATAAAATAAGGGAATTTGGTGCAGGATAGAACAAAAGGAGAGAAGGCCCTGAAACCTTGAAGAAATCAAGGAAAAGATTGGGGTTTTACGAGGAGAGAAACGCCAGTTGTTGAATATAAGCCGGTAGGAATTAAGCAAGTAGAAAATATGAAGACGTTTGACCATAAATCGTTCACCTAGATAAAGTCTTCGGATGAATAAAGGATAGGAACCAGTTTCTGCCAAAATGGCTGCAATAGGAGAGAAGTTCAAGGCAACGATACAAAGACGGAGACACATATTTTGGATTTTATCAAGCTTAAGGAGAAGATATTTCGGAGCACTAGCGTAAAAGAACGAGCAATAATCGAATTTAGAAAGGATAGTGGCCATATATAGCAGCAGAAGGATATAAGGATCCCTATCCCAATTACGGGATGAAAGAGCCAATGACCCACAAAGAGTGTGTTCCTGCCGGACCGACTATCACAGGTCAGTTTTCGCTGGAGTGCTCCGCCATGATTAGGTTCTTTACCACGACAATGCGCCTTCTCAGACGTCGCCTGCCATCGGTGAAGTTTTAGCTAAGTTTAATGTGGCAACCCTGCCGCAGCCACCCCATAGCCTCGACCTAGCTCCTAGCGACTTCTTTTTGCTCCCCTGAATCAAGAGAGACCTAAAAGGGAAACGATTCGACACGATTTTAGCGATCCAGGCAGCTTCGACAAAGTCTCTTGACAGCCTTCCGCGCGAACAGTTCCATGGAGCCTATGAACAACGGAAAAGACGCTGGCAGCGGTGTATTGATACCCAAAGGTCATATTGCGAAGAATTTTAATAAGTTGTACAAAAATGTCTAATACATTTTTTGTTCTGCGATCAGTCTTGAAACTTTCTGAACACACCATGTATGTTCCTTAAACTTATTCTTTCGTTTTTATTATTTTTTTTTTTGAGTTTTTATTCGATAATAATATATCGTTTTGTATAATAATATTAATAGAGCTTTAAGGTATACGATCTGACGCATATATCGTAAGATAATAATTGATTTATGAAGATTTTATTTTTATACTCTGTCGTGTTGGTTTTGTTTATCATGGTTGGATTATGCTCGTTTTGTTATTCGCATATAACGTTCCGTATAATAATATTCTGCCCGTGATGACTTATGGATGTGAAACATGGAACACCACAGGAGCAATGGAAGAAAAACTAAGAGTGGCGCAGAGGAGGATTGAAAGGAAAATGATTGACATAACTCTAAAGGATAAAAAGAAAACAAATGGATCAGGGAAACTACAGGAATAAAAAATGTAGTACAAACGATAAAAGAATCAAGATGGAAATGGTCATCTCGCAAGACATCCAGAACTCCTTGCAAATACTGTGACAATGTGAGTGCCAAACGGAACACGTAACGCGTTGGGTGGACGACATAAATAAGTTTCAAAAGGACTGGACGAGCAATGCGGCAGACAAAAAAAAGTGGAAGGAACTTCGAGATCCAGTAGTGGATTGAAAATAGCTGAAGATGATGATGATCATCATAATATCAGTAGTTTTTCTTTTTTTTCCTGGCCTGGTGCGAGATCATTTGGCCATCAATCAAACCTTTCATTTATATTAATTACACCTTGTATTCATTTCAGCTTCTTCACTCTACCATTTTCTTTTTAATCAACCTTCCGTTTATTTTTCCATCCAACCTAATCTTCCCACGCGGCTTTGGTTTTACGATTTTCCTTCGCTTCGCCGCTCCATTATTGTCCCTATTATCCGTTTACGTCTGAATTATACTCTTCTTTCTTCCTCACGTTTTCGTTTTCATCTCGCTCTTCCCCCTTATTGCCCTCTTCGCTCTGACAACGAAGCCGTCTGTAATCCTGACCATATCCTCTTTGGATGTCCATCCCTCGTGAACGAACACACTTCTTTGTACTCCAATCTGCTGCCACTCAAACTCCCTACTCCTTATTGTGCCTCTTATATCTTATCGTTTCCGTCGATCTCTGTTGTTCCTATCCTCAGTTCTTTTATCTTATCAATAGCCGACCGAATCTCGAAAGAAGAGGTGTATTAGATTCAACAAGAATAACTGAAATGGGGGATGATTTAAAAACAACTAGACAAAGACGGAGGCAGGGATTCGGTATTCTGTCCAATGCGGAGAGAATCGTTTTGATTAATGAACGGTAATCAAATCCGAAGCGAATAATGGACTTGTACACGGAAGTTAGTACATGAAGATCATTTCCCGCAAGTTCAGTCTATGCTTGGAAAAAGTTAGTTAACTGTTAAACAGCAATAGTGTAAATGTTAAAAAAAGTAGGACAGCGAGAACAACCTTGGGGAAGACCATCTTTTTGTAGCTCGAGACAACGAAGAGGAAATGAAGATAGTGCGATTCAAGGTAAAATTAATTGTTAGGGAGGTGATTTTGACCGGGGGAATAATTGTTGCCATTGTATCTCCCAGAGTTGATAAATGAACGTTGTCAAGGGCTGAAGAAACATCGATAAAAGGAGCTCCTGTATAATGTTTATGAGTGAAAGATTTATAAATATGGAAGCAAAAAAGCTACTGTAATCAGCGGGACCAATGCTTATTATCTTGACATACAGAAGACATACTTTGTAAAATCTCATTTTTTTTTTTTTTTTGATTTTATTGTACTGGTAATATTACCATAAACAACAGTGATCTTAAATTTAATATTAAATTAGTGTCTCCAATGAGACATTAAATTATGATACAAGAACTCTGTAAATATGATAATAACTAACTATATACATACAATAACTGAAAACAAAGAATCGATAAGTCGGAAAAGAGATACATCGTCTGTGAACTTTTTCAGCTGTTAGGTAATCGGAAGAGAGTAACGGCACCACTTCCTTCTCAGTCGTCTAGGTGGATTATCTGGAAGTCCAGAAGAATACATTCTGTGTTGTTTTTTTGGATTACTGTTGTGTTGAAATTTATCGAACAATTTTTGATATTGGTGAATATAAGTCTCTCGGACAAATGGAACATTTAAATCATTGTGTAAAGTTGCATTGGAGACGTAAAACAGTGCCGACGTAATATGCGAAGTATCCTCGACCGTTGCTTTTGGATTCTGTTAAGATTGCTTCTAAAAGTGGAATTATAAATTCTAAACCATATCGCCAAATTGGAGAAATCATGGTTAAATAAATACGTATTTTCGTGTTTAAGTTGAGATGGACGCAATTCTTCCCTCGATGATGAAATTCACGATGATGAAATTCACGATGATGAAAAAATTAAAAAACAATAAAAAATTTTAAAAAATCGAGATTTAGGGCGCCAGCGACACTTTACGGTGTGTCGCTACCGGTAAGCTCAGCCCAGCAGAGCTTTTAGGCTTTTAAAAGAAAGAAAAATAATGTCTCCGTTAAGGAAATGTCACGAGGGCCCACCCCGTGTCCAATAAGAAGATTTCTGATGAAAATCGTGTATATTTTCGGTAAAAACAAAGTAAACTTGCTAAAAAATGATTAGAAAATTCAGATAAAGAAAAAATATAGATATTAAATCGACAGATTATAATAACATTTAAAAAGACAGACGTGCGGCAGAGCGTGTACAATTTGTAGACGGCGACGCGATGAGTTGCAAGAGGCAATGTAGCCTCGACGACGTTCAACCTTAGACTAAATTAGCGAAGATCGCTCGCTGTCTTCCCGCCTTTCGCTAACGACTAGTTCTAAAAAATATATATCAAAAACACTGCCGAATGAATCGTTTTTTGATAATTTTATTTAGCGGCGATTACCCTGCCGGTATGCCTTTTCAGGTTTTTTGTCAAAAAACTTCTCCACGTAGCTCGGTACGCATTTCAAACGCCCATGCTGTCAGAAAATGCTTTATCCCTGCTTCTCGGCCACACACAGAGAAACCAGTTCGCTACCCCGGCGCAGTGGTTAGAACATCTGTGCCGGGATCCCTCGATTTTTTTAGCCGAGAAAGCGTCTTTGACAAACCATGCCGCGTTTGCCGGCTGCCGAGACCACCCCAGAAATGAATGACTGTTGCTAAAATTTTATTATTTTCTAACTCGGACAACATTACAAAGGCCGTAAGAAATGCCGAATCCGTCTCAAAGTTCAATGCCAATCTGTGTCCCAATAATGGATGCAACAGCTCAGCGCGGGCAACAACGACCTGTCTAGTGTGTGCTACATAAGGACGCTATGTAAGCCTTCGGTCTAGGAACATTCCGAGGTACCTTACGAGATGAACTTGTGAAATTACTTTGTTATTAATGTTTATCGTTGGACATTCAGTTGATCGATTTGCGAAATGTAATGTGTCTGCACTTACCTTGGATTAACATAAAAACTATTCTCCATTGTTGTGCCCATCTGACTATTCGGTTTAAATGGTTCTGAACAGAATTATTCGCGTTTGTGGCATACTTATTTGATGCAATAATGGCTATATCATCAGCGAATGTTGCTAGTATTGTTTGACTACAAACTGGTATATCGAATGTGTAGATAGAATATAATATAGGGTGCAAGAGCATAACTTCCTTTTTTAAAATACGCCACCTTTTTTATACTAAATTTTGTTAAAGAGAAATAATAACAGAAAATCGAAATAAAACTGCAAGGCAAAAAGCATACATATTGTCCCAATGGGGGATCTAAAGTATCCGTTATTTTGATTTTCTGTTATTATTTAGTGGCGCATTTTAAAAACCGCACACTGTACTTTAAGGATGGATAACGAAACCGTTGCCACTTTTGTCTAGCTGTTCGAGTTTGGCGTATTAGCTTTTACAGTTGCACCGGTACAGAATGATTTGACGTTTTTTTCGTATTGTAGCTAGTGGAAATATTGCATGCATGTTCAATTCTTCTTCTTCAGGTTCCGTTCGCTACATAGCGCATTGGCGTAACCTATTCGTACACTTTTTAGCTGTACCGATATTACACGTGATCATTAGCGAATATTATAATTTTAATTCTTTGTAATAAATTCTGTCGTCGCCCGGGATTGAACCCGTGACCTTCATAACGAAAGTCAAGCGCTCTAGCAATTAGGCTATCGCATTTAGTTCATAAAATTTGTAACGGCTTGTTCGACGTCGTCACTACTTTTAAGTTTTATATTTAATTGTACGTTTTTTCCCATTATTTGAGAAAAAAGATTCCAATTAGTAGATTTTTTCACAAGTCCTTGCTGTCTAGATATAGTTTTAGGACACACATCTAATACAGAAAATACAGGGACATGGTCGAAAGAGTGATTGATAAAAGTTTTGCATTCCCTGTGATAATTTTGTAGTCCATGAATTATGAAGAAGTCCAAGACGTCGGCAAGCCTATTATCATGTTGAGGCCTGCAGGTGGGTGACATCGGTGACAAGATAGAACGTTAATTGTCGCGTATCATCTTGTTAAGTTTTCTTCCAGTGTAATTGGTTATTCTTGAACCTCATGTGCTACATTTAGCATTATAATCTCCACCGCGAATGAACTTGTTCCCTAATTGTTTGAAAATTGCGTTATACTCCGATTCCGGTATGTGGAATTGTCCATGATGAACTGTATTTGTTGTTGCTTTAAAAACAGTCGTAGAATGTCTAAACATTATTTTAAAATTATATCCGATTCGGATGTGAAATTCACAAGAAATACCGAAATTTTGAGAATTAGCTATGCCACCATAAGGCTAATTCAAATTTTCCTAAAAATTTTACGCGGCTAATTTTGAATGTAATTATTTTTTGGCTATCTGTTCATTGTGTTGTACTATCGTTTCTGTATAGGCACCACCTGGCTGAATTGCAGTATTTTGTGAACTTAAATGACTAGAATAATTTAATTTTCCAGCTCTCTCATATAAATGTTTTGATTAGGGAAAAAACAATTTTTTTTCGGGTGTATTATTTGAAAAAAAAACAAAACGCATATTTGTTGTTTTATTTCAACCAGAAATACAAAAAAATTTATATGCACAGTTTAATTTTAACGTCGGTCAATTTAATATCCATTTCTTTTTTCCGATAACGGCAGCTGACAAAAACGAATACTTGAAATATTACTTACTTCATTTTCAGCCATTTTCGCTATGAATAGAACAAAGGAAAATATGGCACAAGTCAAAATCGGGATAAAAGTTAACTTTGCAACAATGACGATTAGCTGAATATAACAAACATACATAAAAGTGCTGTCTATTTCTGTAGATTAAACGTCATCATAGTGGGTTTAGTGACGCAAAAATGTTTGCATCTTTATTTCTAATTGAAAACCGGGCATCATCATAGTTCTTTTTTTCAAGAATTCCGCCGGAGGTCTAAATCGAATTAGTTCTACCAGCTATAAACAGAATAATATGAAATCTATACCTCTCGTTAAACGGTCAAAAACAATGACCTTCAGATCGTTAGAATTATCTACATGACAGCTAGCACGGCATGTACACCGCTGCTTCGAACGAGTTTTTATTTAAAATTGCATATTTACAAAATTGCAAGAATGAACGAAATCAGTACTTTAATTCCGATATTTATAATTTGTTTTTTTTTAAATTTCTGGTCGAAATAAAGGAACAAATAGTTTATTCTGTACTTCGTGTGTTTTGTTTTTTTTTCAAATAATACATCTGAAAAAAAAAAAAATGTTTTTTTCCCTGATTCGAAACATTTACATGAGAGAGCAAAGAAACATGTACTTTGGAAAATTCAATTATTCTAGTCAAATTTAGGTTCACAAAATACTGCAGTTCAGTTAGGTAGTGCCTACACAGAAACGATAGTACAACATAATGAACAGATAACCAAAAAACAATTACATTCAAAATTAGCCGTGTAAAATTTTGAGGGAAATTTGAATTAGCCTTTTGGAGGCATAGCTAATTCTCAAAATTTCGGTATTTTTTATGAATTTCACAACTGAATCGGATGTAATTTTAAAATAACGTTTAGACATTCTGCGACTGTTGTAAAACAACAACAAATGCAGTTCAAAGTGAGGTTTTACAAAGTATGTTTTCTGTATGTCAAGAAAATAAGCATTGGTCCCGCTGATTGCATTAGATTTTTTGCCTCCATATTTATAAATTTTTCACTCATAAACATTATACAGGAGCTCCTTTTATCGATGTTTCTTCAGCCCTTGACAACGTTCATTTATCAACTCTGGGAGATACAATGGCAACAATTATTCCCCCGGTCAAATTCACCTCCCTAACAATTAATTTTACCTTGAATCGCACTATCTACAATTTCCTCTCCGTTGCCTCGAGCTATAAAAAGATGGTCTTCCCAAGTTTCCTCTCGCTGTTCTTCTTCCTCAAGGTTCCTCTCGCTGTTCTTCTTCCCCAAGGTTGTTCTCGCTGTCCTATCTTTTTTAACATTTACACTATTCACAGACGATGTATCTCTTTTCGAACTTATCAATTCTTTGTTTTCAGTTATTGTATGTATATAATTAGTTATTATATTTACAGATTTCTTGTATCATAATTTAGTGTGTCATTGGAGACACTAATTTAATATTAAATTTAAGTTAAGATCACTGTTGTTTATAGTAATATTACCAGTACAATAAAATCAAAAAAAAAAAAAAAAAGAGTGAGATTTTACAAAGTATGTCAAGAAAATAAGCATTGGTCCCGCTGATTGCATTAGATTTTTTGCCTCCATATTTTTAAATCTTTCACTCATAAACATTATACAGGAGCTCCTTTTATCGATGTTTCTTCAGCCCTTGACAATGTTCATTTATCAACTCTGAGAGATACAATGGCAACAATTAATCCTCCCGCTATACACTGCCACCGATACAACAGATAATAGAGCGTAATCACCGCGATTGCTAATGTACATAAATAGATGGATCTGGGAACATAGAAAAGTCAGTCCATGCTAGCGCCACTTTTAATAAAATATTAAACCGATACTATATATTCAGAATTTTAATATTAATAAATGTAATGTGATTTCATTTACAAAAAGAAAAACTCCTATATTACATATGAATGATACAATTTTGAAGAAAATTAGTAGTGTAAAAGATTTAGGTGTATTACTTGATTCAAAGTTAAAGTTTGATGACCATATTCGACATGTAACTTTAAAAGCGAGTCGTATATATTATTATTTATTATTCGTCGGTGTTCACTTTTTCAGAATTTAAATACATTATAGGTTGTTAATTACTCGCATGTACGGTTATAATTAGCATATGCAAATATTGTTTGGAATCACATATTTTTACTTGGAAAAGTTCAACGGGCGTTTTTTAAGGTGGCTGCACTTTAAGTTTCATTAAAGTAATATGTATGTCCACTCTGTTATAAACAACAGTTGAAGGAATTCAGAATGTCCACATTGGAAAACAGAAGGAAAATATCTGCTGCTGTTTTATTTATACGTAATTTATTGACTGGTACTATAAATGATGTTAATTTACACTCAAAAGTTGCTTTCTGAGTTTCCAGATTAACGGCCAGAAAAATGCAATTATTGCGTATGTACCATTTGCAAAAACGAAGCTATATATCAATTGTCCCCTTTTGAACGCGGTAAAAATAACAAAATATTTTTTAATGAACGAATCGGAGGCTGACCTGTTTTTTACTGACACGAATAGGTTTAAGCAGATGGTTGAATTAATTTACCGCTCAATGGATTAATTAAAAATGTGCGCAGTCTCTACCCTCTTCCAGTGTATTAGCGATATGTAGTATACGATCAATTTTAATACATAACTTATATTAATTCGCTTGTGTTACGTAGTATGTACATCTGTGTGTGCCATGGATGTATACATGTTATACGTGGTTGGTGTGTGTATGTGTATACGTATATATGATCGTGCGTGTAACTTCATTGCAATGAGTACTTACTGAGAAAATATTTTATGTACATAAGGAATAAATTAATTGTTTGTATTGATCGTTTGTTAAAGTTATATTAATTTGTTAGATGGCATATGTGTATTCTAATGTGTTACATGGTGAATGTATGCATATATGCATGGGCGTCGACAAGGAGGCCAAGGGAGAGTCGTTGCCAACCCCCCTGCAGCTTTGGAACTTTTTAATCAACTGGCCATGATGAGTATTCGTAGGCGCGTAATCATGGACAATTTAACTTTTATAAAAAAGTAGTAGAACAATCTGCCAGAAACCCATGAAAATGATGTTTTAATTAAGATTTTATTCTTGTTTAATAATACAGGGTGACCAAACTTAGATGCCCATATTTAAAAAATGTATAATTCAAAAACGAAAGGAGCTACAATGATGAAACAAAATTTATTTGAAAATACAGTTTGTACAAATTACTTATGAAAAATTACATCGGTCAAATGACGTCCCTCAACGCTCACGCAGTCATTTAAACGTGTAACAAAATTTTCGAAAACTTTCTTCAACATTTCTGGCGAAATCGCGGCTATTTCTTGACGAATTCTCGTCTTTAAATCTTCCAAATCACGGGGACGGGTGGTATACACACGCGCCTTTAAGTATCCCCACAAAAAAAAATCTGGAGCTGACATATCGGGCGATCGAGGCGGCCATGCGAAATCTGTCGACCGCGAGAGCAAACGAGTTCCAAATGCTTTTCTCAACAAAGTTAGCGTTTCTCTTGCAGTGTGGCAGGTCGCACCGTCTTGTTGGAATATTGTTCGTCCGAGACGACGTCTGCGACGCAGTTCGGGTAGGAGAAACTGGTTTATCATGTTTCGGTACCGCTGGCCGTTCACTGTGCCATCAAAAAAATAAGGACCGACCACGCCCCACTGCGCTACGGCACACCACACAGTTACACGTTGAGTGTGTAGCGACTTTTGTTGAATCCAGGACGGGTTCTCGCTTGCCCAATATCGGCAGTTCTGTTTATTTACACATCCGGAGAGTTCAAAATGAGCTTCGTCACTCATTAACAAATTGCTTAGCAAAATTTCACGATCTTCCAATTTTTGAAGCATTGTCTGAGCAAAGATTAAACGCTGTCGGTAGTCAGTTTCTTTCAATTCTTGGGTTATGACGAGCCTATACGGATGGAAATTTAAATCATTAATCAATATTTTACGTACCGATTCCCTTTTTAGGCGTAAACCAGCTGCGTGTCGTCGTGCAGATCGCGTCGGACTGATCTGAATTGCCTCACGAACTCTCTGGATGTTTTCGGGCGTTCGAGCCCACCTCTTTGGACCTGGACGCTTCCGATCGCTCGCTTTACCCGTCTCGCGAAAATTCTGAACCCATCTGTTGACAGATTTCCATGATGGCACCGATTTGTGACGAGGAACTTTAAAATCTCTGCGAAACTGGCGAATAACTGTCGTATAGGACGAAGTGCGAAAATATGCCTCAACACAAAACGCGCGTTCCTTATCTGTATAACGATCCATGACGACTGATGAAATATCCTAACAACTTTGTCTGACCTGCACTCTCTCTCTTGCGCGCATTCGTCACTATAGCAGTGTTACCACCGGAGTAATAAAAAGATGTAATATGGGCATCTAAGTTTGGTCACCCTATATATTAAGCCTTTACAAATTATAAATTTTATTTTTCCTATAACTCATATCCTCTTTCTATCATCTTGCCCCCTCCCCCAGCTCATCGGCTGGCGAAGCCCTTGGATATGTGTGTTATATGTGATTGACGTGAGTGAGTGAGTGTATTAAAGTGTGTTTTGTTTACAGTTTGTGTATTGTTATGTATTTATTATATATACATGTATATAGATCTAATGTATACACTGTAATTAGTTTCATGCTGTTGTGTACACCCCTGTTAAATAAATAAATAAATACCGGTAGTTGTCAACATGTATGATAGAAAACTGCATGTAATTCACGAAACTATTAAAAATTATATCAATACGCTTCAGTTTTATAATTAAAAATTTATCATCTATCATTAATTGCAATAATGCTGAAGAATTATTTTAGACGATAATTTGGTTTGATCCCATTTCACCTAAAAATGAAATCGCACAGAATAAAAAAAAAATAATAATAATTTGAAAAAATCAACTTGGCAACACGGACACGTTTGGTAGGCAGAAAAAAAGATAAAAAAACGGCTAGAGAAACGAAAGAGACTGATAAATAGCACAGTTGAAAAGTGCACACGTGCGATTTTATGACGCGCGGTATTGAACTGCCATTGCTTGACGGTGGCACTGGTAAAAATGCGTGCGGACAGATTAGTATACAGTAAATTTCCGGTTATTTTTTTACATATATCTCCGGTAAATAATTCGATATCTACTTCGAATTTCATCGTAAATAAATAGACTCCTGCACACCGACTGAATTAAGCATCACCTTTTAGGACGAAAGGCTAATTGCATTTATTACACTTACGCATATATAACTGCGCTACGAATTGCTTCCGCACCCATCTTGCTCACCCAACCTGGCACTCTGCGACTTTTATCTGTTCCTTAACTTGAAAACATGGCTTGGAGGAAAAAATTCAGCTCAAATGAAGAGGTTATCGCCGAGACCGAAGCGTATTTTTGTGAGTTCAAAAAATCGTATTTTTTGGAGGGGTTAAACAAATGGCCCCAACGTTGGGAAAAGTGTATAGACCTAAAAGGAGACTACGTTGAAATAAATCTAATAATAAATTAAAATGTTGAATTATTTATAATAAAATAAACTTTAATAACAAACTAATGGTTATGACGAACAAATAATAGATAAACTAATTCACAAAATAAAATCAAAATCAAAATATATACAAAAATTAAGAGTCAATAATGCTACTAACAATAAAGGATGGATAACATTCACATTTATAAACAATAACATATACAAATTAACCAATTTATTCAAAAAACAAGGTTTAAATGTAGCATTCAAAACTAAAAATAATTTAAAATATAAAATAAACACCTTAAATTTAAAAAATAATAATATTTACGAAAATAGCGGTATATATAAAATAAATTGTACTGATTGTGAGAAATCATACATTGGTCAAACAGGGCGAAAAATCAATTGCAGATATAAAGAACATATAAAAGCATTTAATAATAATGAAATAGAAAAATCAACCTATGCAGAACATCTAATTAAAAATAAACATAAACCTAATTCAATAGAAAATACTGTAACCATCCTGGCCACTTATCACAAAGGTAATAATATGAACATTGCAGAAAATTATTATATAAATAAATATAAAAATAATATTTTAAATGACCAAACACCTAATAATAATAATCCACTGTTTAATATAAAAATTTAACTTTTTGTCTTCTTGTTTTATTTTATATTAATTATTAGCATTTTCAACCTATAGATTTTTATACCTGCCATGTTTATTCCTCTTTACATCTACTATATATACACATGTATTCCCTATATTCACTTCAGTATGTTTTAAGTTTCCTTTAAGTTAGTGTTAGCTGATGATGGGTTATGCCCGAAAACGTTTCTAAATAGGTATTTATCTAATTTATTGATCTATATTGTTTGTTATTAAAGTTTATTTTATTATACCATTTTAACAAACAGGATGTATTCACCTACATGTTGAATTATTATTATAAAAAAAAAAAAATGAATCAGTAATTTAATCACAAACTACAATTTTTAAAATTCTGCGCACATATAATGTACGGAACCCTAATAAGATAGTTCAGAAACGGCAAAAATATTCAATTAAAATATGCAATAACTCACGAACGGCTTAACTTATAAACTTCAAATTTGAAAAATAAATTATAATTAAAATTCTCTTTAAAATGATCTATAACTTCAAGATGACCGATTACCCTGGGCGGCAAAAAATCCAAAAAACCGTCAAGAATATATAATATGGTATTTAAAGCTAGCTCAAAAATCACTTAAAAAATCATAACTCATAACCTGACAAACCTATAAAGAGAAAATTCAAAATATAAAATAAAATGCAGGAGTCCTTTTATAAACCGTATTTCACTTTCTTAAAGAAACTTTCAATATTGCTAAAAGGTCCAAAAAAGCGCGAAAAATGAGGTTCCCTCTCCTAGCGCCACGAGTATTACAGCTAAAAGTTTTGAAGAAAGTAGAAAATATGCGCATCCACGTATATTTATCTGGTTTGGAACATCTGAGGTGCCAGCTTTAAAATTAGACCTTCAGGGCGTCGATAGCTCGAGATTTTAAGAAAAAAAAATGTTTTTTCAAACGAATGATACATTGTTGGAAAGAACGCTATTTTTCAGGAACGAACCCGTATTTCATTTTCTTAACGAAACATTGGAAATATATTAAAAGTAAAAACGACGTGTAGCCCCGCTTGTTTCTTAGTTATTGTAGTTAAAGATTTTGAACAAGATTGAAAAAATGCGCATCCCCGTATATATTTCTCTCGTTTAGAACAGCCGGGGGGTTTCCAGCTTTAAAATTAAGCCTCGAAATTTTTGGAAAAAACAATTTTCTTCTCGGGCGTGTGATATCGTTGGAAAGATCGGTATTTGACGAGAACGAAACCATAAGTCATTTCCTTAACGAAACTTTCAAACCCTGATGTTCCAAACTAGAGAAGTATACGTGGAAGCGCATATGTTTAACCGTGTTCAAAATTTTATCTGTAATACTCGCGGCGCTAGAGGAAAGGAACACGTCATTTTTCGCGTTTGTTTGAACTTTTTGGCAACTTTGAAAGTTTCGGAATACGGTTTGGAATTATTTTTAGGGGCTCTCGCCTATAAATATCGAGCCAATTTTTTTATATCTTCTGGTTTTACTTGCTGACTTGGGGGAAGATATATGGTACAGATAGAAAGTGGAGCTGGCGTACGAATTTCGACCACTACTGGTTGAATATCGGATGGTAACATTATCTCTACTGTGCTGCCTTAGTATACAGACGTGTTTCAATGCGTTTTTTCGTTGTTTGCTATCGTACAATAGTTCTTGTTTATCGTCGTTTTCTCGTTCGGCGCCGGGATTTCACCGGGCAATGTTAAATTCGAACGGTCCGAGTTTTTCGGCCCAAGTGATAAACAATGAACGCTCAAATCTTTCGACCATTATTACTAACGCCAGCAACCAACTCTCGCCGCTAAATGCCGGGGTAAGATCGATTCAATTAATACTACTCGTACTAACATGCTTGTTCCGTCGTCTAACAAAAATGATACTGACAATGATAATGTTACAACTCTTCGCAATGTAGACAAGGCCAGCGATACCTGGCAGTTAGATAAAAACGTCCTTCCCCACCCTCGCCGCCGCACACATCGAGTGAATTTAAACGCTCAACAATTCCGAAGATTAATACGAGAAATCGTTATCAACCGTTTATGTACTTACACGATGACGATAATAACGACAATACAGATGAAAATAATGAAACAGCGGATGCAGATAAAATGTTACTTGATAATGAGGTATCGAACAACGCTGATGGTAACGATAAACAAAAACGAAACCCATCGCTGTCGACTAACAAAATTACAACGCCTCCGCCGCTTTTAGTTAAAGACGTTAAAAATTATACGGGGGATTCATCAAGTTGTTTTTAACAAGTTTGACAGGTGTTAAATTTACGTTGAAATCTACAAATACTGGTATCACCATAAAACCAAGCTCGTTAACTTGTTATCGCGCACTAACTAAGGCTCTTCAACAAAATAAATACAAATTTTATACTTTTCAACTACCGGAAGATAGAGCTTTTCGTGTAATTTTAAAAATCTTCATCATACAACCAATTGCGAGGAAATCACACAAGCATTACAAAATTTAGGTTTCTCTGTTCGTTTTGTAATTAACGTAATAAGCAGAAGAACGAAATCTCCACTACCAATGTTCTTCGTAGACCTCAACAAATCTTCTAAAAACTCAGAAATTTTTAAGTTGAATCATTTACTTCATACAGTCGTAATAATTGAAGAACCGCGAATAACTAGGTAACTACTCCAGTGCATGCGCTGTCAAAATTTTGGACACACGAAATCTTATTGCAATCTCCCATCTCGATACGTTAAATGCTGCGGTAAACACCTAACCGCTGATTGTCCCAAAGCATCGCAAGAAAAACCAATATGTCTTTTCTGCCGTGGTGAACACCCTGCCAATTATAAAGGATGCGAATATTAGCAACGAGAATATAAAAAAAAAGTTTAAACGGAATGTAATAAACAGAATTTTGGAAGCTCCATCATTTAATTTGGAAGATACCAACGCGTTTCCACCTGTATAATTTTATTATACAAGAAATTATCCCACTCTCGAACGCAACACCGATATGCGCTCACGGTCAAATTTTACTGTTTAAAAACATCTCAGTGGAGAGTTTTTACCGCGACTTGAACGCTATCTGGAATCGATTAACATGCTGGTCGACCATATAGATATCTAGTGTAAATATTTTTATTTAGTTCTAATTAGTTTTCTTCCGAACGCGACGCGAAACGTCAAAAACGAAACCGGTTTCCTAATAACCAATCAAACGGCAGAGCGCCCTCACAGCTGCTACATGTAGCCCCGAATTTTCATCCCTTGACAGATTGGCATTTTCAATTTTGCACGCCTCAGTCGCATTCCCAGAGCGGCACCGGTCGGCGGTAATCCAGCGCTCCAGTTCCAGTTTGGGCAGCACAACAGTGCTGCAGATCAACAGATCTTTTCAGAGCTACGCGCCACCAAAGTGCGCACCCGCGTTCGTTGTGATCAGCGTTGTTTTCAACAGCCTAATCATTGCTGCAATTTTACGAGCTAATTCTTCCACTCAGTCGTTTGGTTTCCGGTTCTTGTTGGGCAGCATCATCGCTGCAGATTCGTCGTTTGCGTTTCAGTCGTCGTTGAAAAACAGTTGATTTTATTCGGTATCCGCATTGTACATATTTACGAAATGTAATTCTTTTTATTTTAATTCGTCATTTATTTGACGTGGTCTTCCGGGCATTAGTTTGGTCATCTGGACCGAATTGCCCTAGCAGCAATTCGTCAACTCCAGATCTAGTCTCGAACAACCGAAGCGTAGGGACGCCACCCATAAGTGAGCAATTACCATCAACTTCATACTCTAGTGTTGCCAAGAAATATATCTCTTCTTCTCCTCCGCCTGCATCAACAGTAGCATATACTAACAGTATTCCACAGTATACAAACGAGCAAAAATATTAATGAAACATTAACTTCCTTTCTTAAAGATCTTTGTAATTTATTATCACACCATTAATATCCATGTTAACCAAACTTATGGAAAAATTATTATGAGTTTAAACCATATAAGTACTAATTCATTAACAGTAGTATTATGGAATGCTAATGGGATTCAACAATAGAAACACGAACTTCAGTGCTTTTTACAAACAAAACGAATTGATATTGCCCTACTAAGGGAAACTCATGTCGTTCACCCGGCGAGCTTTAATTTACCAAATTACAGATGCTATCATGGAATACACCCTTCTGGTACAGCAATGGGAGGTGTTTCTGTACTCATCAATAATAGCATTGATCATCATCTACATTTTATTTGCCGAACAGAGGCTTACCAAGCTGTTGTGGTTAAAATAAAAACGTTTGCCAATGATACAGTAACTGTCACATCGGTTTATTGTCATCCAAGGCATTACATACCGAATGATGAATTTGCACAACTATTTCATCATCAAGGCACCAAATTTATGTGCGGAGGTGACTACAACGCAAAACACCCTCACCGGGGATCAAGAGTTCAAAGTAAATGTGAAGCGCAACTTTTCCAACTCAATAGGAAACGATGTTGTTTCACCATTTACACCTACCTCTACTGGCTGAAGGATACCAACCGGCTACAAGACGTATTCGACTTTTATTTCACTAAGGGATTAAATAATATACACAAAAACTGCTATACGATAGTAGACTTGTCATCCGATCACGTAGGTTCCCGTCTAATTACCAAACATACCGGGAATTTTGCAGGCAACTAACGAAAGCCCTCGCACACTACAATAATGAGCGTTATATTCACTATCATTCCACTCTAACTAATGCTGACGGTTCAATCTGGAAAACAGCGAAAGTACTAACAAAGAGATGTGTTCCATCCTATCATATTAAAAAATTTGATTCAACATGGGCCAAAACCGATGAACAATAAAGTTAATACTTTTGCCGACTACCTTGAAAATATATTTCAACCTCCTACTATGGAGAACCCTCAACACGCCCAGAAAGTTATGCAGCGTAACAGTAGCGTCATACAGTATTGTCAAAATTACACATTATACCAAATCAGCTTTGTATGTGTATTAAAAGTCTGCGAAACAATAAAGCTTACGGAGAAGATGGAATAACAAATGGTATCTTGAAACATCTGCCAAAAAAAGGACTTTTACTACTTTTATATATATACAATTCTATGCTCCGACTATCGCACTTTCCAAATAGATGGAAACAATCGATAATTATACTTATCCATAAACCCGAGAAGCCAATTACAGAAGTTTCATCCTATAGACCGATAAGTTTACTGGATACGTTTCGAAAAGTGTTCAAAAAACTAATTCAATCGCTTATTTTCAATAGGACGAATGCATATCTTCCCAATCATCAATTTGGATTTTAACCGAAGCATTCAGTTATTCATCAGTGTCATAGACTCGTTGATGCAATTGAGTCAGTCTTACAGCGTGGAATGTATTGCTCGGCAGTGTTCCTTGACGTAGCCAAAGCATTCGATCGTGTATGGCATGACGGTTTGCTATACAAAATCCGAAAGATTTTCCCGGTGGAAATATACCATCTGCAGAGATCTTATTTAAACGATAGGTCGTTTCAAGTAAAAATAATATATATACGGCTGACATACCGACTACAATTTTTACTTTATAAACTACATTTGCTGATGACATTGCTATACTAGCTAAGCACAAAGATCGTCACAAAGCTTCAAGCTACCTTAAACATCATTTATCGTTACTCCAGAACTGGGCTCTTCATTGGAGAACCGAAATTAATGACCAAACATTATCACATATCACATTCACAAATAACAGAGAAACGTGTCCGCCAGTTACTTACAATAACTGTAAAATACCAAACAAGTACCATTAGTAAAATATCTGGGATTAACTATTGACAGACGCCTAGTATAGAATCTGGATGTAATTAGTACAAAGAAAAAGTTGAAGTCGCTACTGAGGCAATTATATCCACTGATAGGAAGAAAATCCAACCTCAGTCTGGAAAATAAAATGTTATTGTATAACACCATTTAAGCTCCTGTCTGGAAATACGGATTAGAAATATATGGTTCTGCTGCAAAAACGCACCTCAAAAAAATACAGTCGGTCGAAGATATTGAGGATAATGACACCAAAATACGCCATATTATGTTCGTAATAGTATGATCGAGAATGACCTCAACGTTCCTTCGGTGTTGGCGATACATATGAAAACTAGCCGACTTCCAAACAATCCTGCCAGACGACTTAAGAAAAAACAATGTAGAGATGCGCTTACCGCCCACTAATAATACTAAAGCTATTAAAATACTATTAATAACAAAATACTCATATAAATAATCTAATAATGAAATGCTAACATATAACATGCGGCGTCATCTATTGGGATGCACCGTTATTTAGGACACTTAAAATAGCTAAAGATCAATTGTATTGACGACCTAAAAGTCGGTATGCAAAAAAAAAAAAAAAAAACATCTATTGAAAGTTAATATCCGCACAAATGGCTAATATTACTCCCTCATGCGCACAACCACCAAGCACTAGATTTGATTCGAGAACTTTATAGTTTTTTAGTTTTAAATGTTGGTTGTGGACACAGGAGTGTGATAACAAGCTTGGCCTACTGGTTTCTTATGAAAATATCTTCCGCCAGCTGATGACTGCGCTCTGGTATGTACGGAGCGTGCTATCTCAGAGAAGGAGAAGGCACTGGATACTTCGGAATTTTTTATTCATTTAATAGCTTCGGCCGTGGATAAATTATCGAATGCCCCTTGATTTTCTGTACTTTAAACTGCTGCTAGTAAACTGGACATATTTTGTCATTAGGAAGATGACTGCTCTTGCAATTCAAGCAAATTGCAATAAAGTCCGGATCCTCATTTGCCGCCTTACACCGTTTCGGTAGGTGCTGCTCACCACAGAATAAGCAACGCTGCCTCGATCTGCAGTGTACAGCGATATGTCCAAAAGATACATAACTTTTCGTTTAAATACTATAAAATTATCGGTAAATGTCTGAATTGCAATGTATAGTAGACGCCTATGATCTAGAAGTCGAGCGTCTTTAAATAAATATATAATTTGAAATTTAATTAATTTAAAGAAGAACGAAAACGGTTTATGGAAAGCGTGATTAACTCGTAAGAGATCGCGCCCAGTCTAAAATACCGGGTTTTTCTTATTTTTTTTGTTATTTTAACTGTGCTGTTACCACAACGAAAATAACTCGGCTATTCCTAGAATGACAGATAAGCATGATGACTAATCAGTTTTAACCAGAGTAAAAACTATTGTACTTGACCAGGAAAATATCAGTTTACACGCAGTCTATTCGACCGGCGCGACCGATATCGTTTCGTTTTATTTCAGTTTGATTCTCTTTTGTGTTATATTCCTAAAACATATAGAGTGGTTCTCTTGTTACAAGGGCCGATTTAGAGAGACATTTGAGGGGTGGATGATATAATTACGTAGTATCTTCAACGGTAGGCAGTAGATTTGAGAAATACCTTGCTTCACAAAGATAATCAAATAGCGACCTCTTTAGAAATTTAAAAATGTCTTAAAAGTACATAATTATTAGAATTTAATTCAAATTTTATTTTATATTTAGGTGAACAATAAAACGAAATTATAAAATTCTAGCTAAAATGGTAGTTTAGAATTTGAACAGTAAGAAAGATAGTATTTTTATTGAACTTTATTCGTTTTTATTTTTGTTAGTAATCCGATCCCAATTCTTTGTTCGTGAGCAAGTACTATTTTCATTTACATTACAAAATAAAAATTAAAAATAAATAAGGAAGGCAAAAGCCCGATGACAGCTGAGTTTAAAATAAAATAAAAACGTAACATTAATAGATTTTCTAAAAAACAGTATTAAATATTAGTAATGATTTTTTTTTTTCGGCCCAGCTATCGCCTTTTGGCCAGTCTATACTCATATCTAAATACCTAACTATTTCCTTCTTATATTTTTACATTAGCAGTTTTTAAAAAAATATATAACGCCTTACATTCTAAGGACAATGGCTCCTTTACAATTTGGTATAGAGATATCGGTAATGTGTAATATTTATTTAAAATTTCTTTCATCAATTTCTCCCTTTCCTTTTTATATTTCTCACATTGCCAGACCATATGTATAATTAAATTCATAAATAGAATTCATACAAATCTTTTATAGTATAAATTAAGTTTCTCTGTTATAACTAATTTTTTCATAGACGCTTTGGTTCTTTGAGAAGAATGGGGATTTACATACAGTGGATGATACATACTCAGTCTTAAGGAAAAGTTATCATTGGCCTCTAACATTGTTTTATTCTTTGTTGAATGTAGCCAGAATTAATGCATGCATTATAAACAGAGAAAATGCACGAATATCTCTTACCAGACGTAAATATTTAAAGGACTTATCATGGAATTTATGCATCGAATATCTTCAATATCGTGAATTGAATTTTAGTTTATCGGGGGAACTCAACGTTCGGATTCGTAATATTTTATACGAAAGACAGAATAAAGAGCAGCTAAATATTAATGTTGAAAAAAACAATTTACAAAAAATCAACGAAATATTCCCGGGCGGTGTTATTTTTACGACTGGCGCAAAAATAGAAAAACTAAAACATGGGATAATAGCTGCCAAGTGTTTGCATGCAAAGAGTTCACAGTTCCAGCATGTTTTAAATGCGTAAATGAAAACAAAGAAAAGTCTAGTGGTGAGTGTTAACAATTCGATTATATATACCACCGTATTTTATTATTATCTATACTTCTTTTTAGAATTTTTTTCTATATGTTAAGAATTAAACTATTTTTATAAAATATTACAAATTATGTTATTATATATTTTTTCGAATTAAAATGCTGTTTATTCGTGATAAAATAATAAAACAAAAATAAAATAAGATAAACAGGAATAAAAATAGAATAAAAGAACTAATAAACACGAAATATTTCTTTCAAAAACATAAAAAGTTAGCTTTTAAATACATTTTTATAAAACCTGGTCAAAAACACTGACGCGACCTCTTACGAATTAAACATTTCTCCGCAGCAGAGATAAACACGGAAGCAATATAATTATAGATCTACGAAATGATATCTATAACTAACTATATAACAAAGAATATAGCTAAATTGAAATACATTAAACTGAAATGAAAAATGGTCGAAAGGCCTATCGTCTGAGGCCCGAGAAGAAAATAAAAAAAAAAAAAATTTGAATTGGCATTATTAATTACAACGTAATCTTTAGGCTACCCCCCATTAGAAAAAATGTCCCCCAAATTTTATGTTAAGTGTTATATTTTATAGGATTTTTGTGATTATGTTATTATATTCATATGAACCGATTTAGAATTACGTTGTAAATTTTGATTATTTTATACAAAGTATAGAAGAGATAGAAATGTAAGCAAGAGGGGTCAAGGGGCACAGCCCCTTGCGAGGCCAAAATGACCGAGTTTTATATATATATATATATATATATATATATTTCTATTTCGAAATTTAATTGCTGTATTTCAGTCACTCTTAAAATAAAATGGAATAATTTATAATTTTATATGGCTTTATTAATTTCATTATAATAACTCCGTGTAGACTCGCTAGGAATAATTTCTCAATATTCGATATATCAATGTAAATTGTGCTTAGATACGGGTAGAGTCGGCTTAATAAGTCCAAGTGAATCAAAGTCGAGTCAAACATTGTGTAAGTTGAGACAATATCTTGACTCCAGAGTCGATTCGACATTTAAGTTCCCGTTAGTTATTACAAATTCGTTTTTAGAGTCACCGTATAAACAATTGGCGACTATAGCATGGTATCAGAAATCTAAGGTCGCGAATTTACTTTTACGCAATACTTTGAACACACAGAAAGAATAACGATACGTCCTTGAATTTCTTTTGAACAGTTTTAATTCACCCACAACGGATAGAAAACATTCCACGGGCTTGGCACGTACTGATTTTAGGTATTTTATCCTAGTATCTACTTTGGTGCGTTTGACCGTATTGAGAGCGACGAATACGTAGCGTTATGTATAGATATATACGCTGCTTGCCACCAATGCGATAACACAGGCATTCTAGTAAACACGTTCGGTTTCTTTATTTTCTTTCAATAAATGACACATCTGCGCAAATATGTAATGGGTTATTAATAAAAAAATATTATAACCCCCCCTCCCATGAAAACTGAAATAGTTATTATAAATACATGAAAATTTGAAAAAAATCAAAAATTTAAATTAAATATTGATGATTTTTTAAGGTGTTCTTACCTTTTAAAAGAAAAAAGAAAAAATATGCTCCATATTTTTAGGTACTTCATTAATGTTTTATGCAAAATTTTTTATTACGAGTATAATCAATAACATACGTAATTTTTATTGCTTATATGGTAATTCATTTATGGAAATTATTAATATTATGAATATTAGTGAGAAATGTATTGTTATTTACAAAATAAATATGTAAAGAAAATCCCCCCCCCCTCCTCAAAATTCTGGGCCGGGCCTGTCTGACATAGCTTAGTAGTGAACATGGCGTGATTAAATGCATATGTATTATATGCCGCATCAGGCAGTTTTATGATATCAGAAAGTACAACAACAGCTATTAAAATCAAGTGTTTAATGGGTAATTCAATAGTACAACCACAACCATTCAACATGCTAGTTCGATTTCGTAACATTGCATTTCTGCTGGCATTTCTAAAATGTACGGTCAGATTTAATCGGTGAACTAATTTATGCAATATCCATCGCGGAAAAACTAACTGGCGTATCGCTTAAGTTGTCACAGCGATATAACCTGTTGAAAAATCAAATTTAAGGATTTCGAGCTATTTAGTATAAAAAGACTACGTTGACATGTTAAAAAGTCGAGAAAAATTAAGCTCTCCTAATAGAAACTCAGTAATTAGTGACATCGTTCTCATCAAAGAAGAAAGTTCTAAGCCACACGAATAGCATATTGGTTGTTTTGAGAAAATTCACCCAGATTCACAAAGACAGGTACCATTTAGTTCGTTCACAAAATATTGTTAAAAAGCGGTACTTAAATAAGGTTATAAAATTGCTGGATAACATTTAGATATATTCAGCCGCTGTGGTATGTTTAGATAAAACTTGAAAACATAATAATTTCAATTAAATTACAATATTTCATAGTGTTAGAATGGTTTAATCATCTATCTATGTTATTATTAATAAGTTACACTTCGTTATCTCTATTATTTGTTGCAGTCTTTGTTTACCTATCAAATCGTATTATTAAAATTAGAGATGCGCAAATCAACTTCGCTAGAGGAGTTGTATATACAGAGTGCGGCAGCATAACTTTTTTTTTAAAAATTCGCCACCTTTTTTCTCTAAATTTTATTAAAGAAATAATAATAGAAAATCGAAATAAAACTGCAAGGGAAAAAGCATACATATTGCCAATGGGATCTAGAGTATATTATTTTGATTTTCTGTTATTATTTCTTTAAAAAATTTAGTAGAAAAAAAGTGGCGCATTTTAAAAAAGGAACTTATGCTGCCGCACCCTATATATGTCCTTTTCGACTACGGATATACATCCGCTTCTCAACTCCAACTTCAGCGGAATTATCTCATATCCAGTGTATAATCGCACTCTTCACTGGGTATTCAACTCCAACCCCACATAGCACTCCGAACGCACAAAGCAACAAAACTTCCTTGAACACGGTTCGCATTTTCTTCGCGCAGTACCAATTTACCGACAGCAGATGAAAAACTCTCTCACACATACTCGTACATACTGTTTTCTGGTAAATAAGATATTTCTTATCTATAAGCATAAAATAGCTAGTTCGCGTCGCGTTAAATAACATCTAGCATTAAATTCGTGGATCATATTACTCATTCGATTTGAAAATTTTAAATCACACCGCGCTATTACCCCTCCACACTACAGTCTTTGAACACAATGTAATTTCGTGACAGTAACGATAAGACAAATTTTGACAGTTTCGCGTGCACCTGTCGCCTTTCGGAGTGGAGATATATCAAATTATTCCGCCAGAAATGAATTCAACTGTGTCCGGAATGACAATATTTGTTCATTGTGTGACGTTTTTCAGAGTTGAGATATGTATGTCATCAGAGATGTATCTGACCGTGTCCGACCATGGATATGTTTCCAAGGATACAACGGTATCTGGAGTTACCCATGCCTACTACCTACTGCTAATAAATCTATTTAAATTTGCTGATAATATAAAATAACTGTAAAGTTGAAAACTATGATAATAGGAAGCATACAAAATTGCCTAGAATGAAAAAAAAAAAAAAGAAGTCGAAATTATATATTTCTATTAGACTTTTTTAACCTGTAAATTTTTTTTCCTTAACTATTACAGAACATAGAGAACTGTGCGAATTCTACACATACAAATATAACCCGGTTGTGATAGATTTTTCTCCATCAGTGTACACATATGTATGTGTAGTCTTTATACTTCTTGTCGGTCTGTAATACAGTTTGCTGCATATTCTTGCGCTGTGAATGTCTACTATATACTCAAGGAGAGTTAAGTCGATATTCAAAAGACTCCTAGGGTGGTATCAGCGTTACATAACTTAGAGTAGATTTTGGATTAGAACCTATGTTTTAATGTTTTAATCCGATAATGTTCTGAGAACTCCTTGTGCAGGGTCGCTGAGGATTATACGGTAAGTATTCCTTAATGCATGGAAAGGGTTTGTGATAAGTCAACAGACGTCTTAGATACAAGTAAGTGTAATACTTTCTATAATAGGATAACGGAGAACATCCTGCCAGCGCGCATAGGCTTACAGATGATGAGAAAAGGTGCACTGCGAGGATCGATCGCAGCGTAGAATGGTGGATCATATCTAAGGATTGTAATATGAGTTTACTAGCTATGGAGTATACTTAATTGATTCTTGAAAGGATTAACGATTTATATAATTGAAGAGGAGCTTTGGATTTATATTGCATTTAGAGCTAGATAAATATTTTATGATTGCGAGAAGTTTAATACCTGTTTGTTTTACTTCGCCATATGGTAACTCCAGAGTATTTCAGAATCAAATAATAGTCCTAGAAATTTGACTTTTGTATTAACCATTAGTGGGGAATTTTTTGAAATTCAAAAATACGTTAGAGGATGATCGGCGCTCCTCTTTATGGTAATTGACACATGATCGTGAATTCCTATCAATATATTCTGAGCGATTGGCGTTTCTCTCCATGAAAATCTCCAATTCTATCACACATCTCCTCTTGACTTGTCCTATTTTCTCACTTTATCCTCTCCTATAACAAATCCCCGTACTTCACTTACAACTTCTTAGAACTGTCGTTTTCTTTTAAGCAAGTTTCTCTTCCTTCTAACATTAAATCTCTCCTGTTTCCTGTAATAGATAACGAATTTAACCAAACTCTACACTCACTCTTTCCAGCTCACAGCACGGTTTTTACGGATGGCTCAAAATCTGCTTCAGGTGTCGAAGCTGCTTTTATTCTTCCTGATATCAACTATTCATGATACCCCGGACGTAATGTGTACGTATAGGGCATACTTTATATACGCATAGTCCCCTATTCACGGGCAAAGCTTTGAGGAAACGCCCATGGTCACCATCATGCACATCATCGAATCGTGTATAATATACAAATCGATAAAGGATGAAATTCTCGGACGCGACTTAAAATAGGAAGATCTAAAGAAAGATAACGAATCCATATACGGTAAACTATTCAGATTTTTAGAGACTACAGACTTATATCAACTAATTTAAACTAGAATATTTTTGAATTATTGAATTTTGTTATTTTTAATTGTTATATTTAAAAGTTAAAAAATTATGTATTTTGTTATATTATGGTGAAGTTAGAAGACGCTAAAGTCCCAAGATCCCGGGCGTCTTTAAATAAAAACCTTTGAAATGAACTGTTTTTTCAGTTAGAGCGGATGTAATATCTTGCACTTCTAGACTATGATGAAGGTTTCTGATAACAACTCGGAAAGGTCTTTCACTTTTAATTTGATACGTGTAGTATTCTAAGTTGCTAGTTTTCAGATATTGTACTAATTTACGATATTCATCAATTTCGTTAGTTTTAACTTCAGCACGTTTATTATTTAGATATGTACATCTTATTTTGTCTATTGGCAATATTTTTTTTAAGTCAGCTAACATTTTATTATAATTCGTTACTCCATAAACCGTAACAGGTGGAGGTGTGGTAGATTTAATGATGCTCATGTTTTCACTGATTTTGTCATTTTCACTTTCGCCTTCAGAAGCAAGGTTAGAGAAGCGATTTCTAGTTGTTATAAATACCATTTTAGATCTAGTCTCATCAGAGCTGCTTAAAGTGCTTAAGACACCCAGAGATCTATTTCTTTTTTTGGTTTGATTTCTTCGTACTTCCTGTCAACCGTGTTTTAAATTGAATATTTTTTGAAAAAAAAGAATACACGTACACATCAGAATTTTATAGATTTGAATTAGGTGTTTTATTAAATTAAATTATTCTTTCGTTTATACGATTCATTAAGAGTTTTATCTGAAACGAAAGTTATTCAGCTTTTTCCGATTTCGCTTTTTTCAGTAAAGTATTTCTGTTCGTAAGCCTGAAATAAAATTTAAAAATACAAAGTAAGTAATAACACACTAAAAGTATATGAAATGTAAAAAAATGATTATACTACGTGAAATATTTTATGTGTATTGGACACTTAACAAATGTGGTTGCTCTAACTTTGACACATTTCACCATCAACTGTGGTAACTAGATAGCGCGATCTGATAATTACAACGTATCATCTACGAGCTTTCGAATAAATCGTATTCTAAGCGTAAAACTGAGAATATTTAGTTTTTTACTATAGTCGCAAATTAAATTTATTCGAATGAAATGTGATGATCACGTTTAGACTGTCGAAACTTTTCCGAAAGCTACATTATTTACTAATAAAACAAATAGTAATATTTTATTTCGTTAAACTTTTTTTTTATTTTTTTCACCGTAGCAATATACATTTGAAGAATTATAACTCCATATCTTTGGCCTTGAATAAACTGTTTCTTTTGGAACGATTATGAAGCTTTTTAATCGCTCCTACTTACACGTGTATAATAAATTTGTATTACGTATTAAATTAAAAAACTAAAGATGCTCGATGTGCAATCTAATTGTAAATGAAATTTATCTGAAAAAAGTAAATAATAAAAAGAAATGTTTGTATCGTTATCTATGCGAGAATCGAGCTGTTATTGGATAATTCGTATCCGGTATTTTATTATGGTACAATGATAAATTTCAGTTCGTAAGATTAATGTAGTTAACTGCTCTGTTAGTTCGTATTACAAAATTGAACGGTCATGAATAGTGGGTGGTGAAAAATTAACAGATATAGGTTAAGTGGAGTAGCGTACTTTTTTTGTTGGAGGAGGGTTCAATTCCCTACCCCCTTCCCGAAATTTTAGAAAGATTTGATATCAGAGCCCGCCCAAAGGCGCAGAATTGTTATTTGGTTCAAATCTGCTATAATATTCTGTCACATAAAATGTGTTTCATTAAATTAATGATGTTAAATAAGAGTCATGCCATGCATGCTATCTGTGGAATCGTTTCGTTTCCTTTCCTTTTTCATAGTTCCCTTTGGAACTTTTGTTTAGCCCGAGCGGCTCGGTGGTTTTGGATATTGCAATACTTACTAGTACTTTATTAACGCTTAGTACGTGTATTTATTTTTAGTTCAATACGTAGTAACTTTTATTTATTTACGTTCAACACATTTACATTTTTATATTATATTTAATAAGTATATACTACAACTAGCGCAATGTTGAGCACATGTAGGTGAAAATTATTTCGAAGATTGCATTTTTTTCCCACAAGTAAATGAATTGAATTGAATTGAATAACATCTTATATGCCAATCTCCCTTATGCTAGGGTTATTAAAAGTCTTTTCTACATCTAATAAAAGTACGCTAGTATGTTTATTGAAATTGGAATTTCCTGAACAGTAATCCACTATTTCAGTGATCTATTAAACAACCGATAAATCATTAAGAAACCCAAACTGGTGGGGAAGAAGAATAGACTTTTCTCGTTGGCAGTAGTAGCCCTTTAATCTCGAATAAAAGGAGATTTTTCCTCTTATTTTACTAAAATTATTTAGTAAATTGGGTCTGCAGTTTGTGGCATAATTATCGCCTTTACTAGTCCTTGGAATTGAAATTATAACAGATTCCTTCCAAGATTTCGAAAAGCAGCCTAGTAGAATAAAGGAGTTTATAATAACGGTAAGATTAATTCTTGCTCTGTTAAGCGATTTTTTTATTATATCAGAGTAGATATTTACTTTACTTTAAAATATTATTAAATCCAGAAGAACTCTTAGCTTTGAGGTATTTAATTTCCCGAGACATATCCGCAGAAGAGTAAGGATGATATGTAGAATTTATACCGTTGTTAGTGTTCAGAAAAATGCATGCCTCTTTCCGTATTTTTCTAGTGAAAGAAGCACTAGAAAGTTTAATGTTTTGTTTAAGGCGCTTGGCTACTAAACCAGAGGTGTCAAAGGTTATCGAGACTTGTCTAGTTCCAGATCCGAATCACTCCCAGGTATATATCCAATCTAAAATAATTAGGTACCAGAGAAATCTGGGAAAGGAACTGGCCCCCCTACTCTCATTAGTGCCGTTGGGCTTAGTACCATTATGGAAAGCTTAACTTCACAATCTATGATACATTATCAAGGATCTATGGGACATACTTTACTTAACTTAACCTGCTGGAACACATTAGCTGAAAGCTCAGCTTTGCCAGAGTCGAAGTATTCAGTGAGATCCAAATGAGTCAAACGAGGGAAAATAGAGTGTAATATTTTGAATGATGTAATTATTTTTCACGAGAAATTATTTTAAATATTTAACTTTAAAAATTTGTTATTCTATCTATAATTGTGATGATGCCTAGACGTAATTTGATTGCCTTGTAGAAATAAAGGGAGAGATATGAGTATGAATCTTTTGAAATTTTCATCGGTCTTGAGTCTCTGTTTATGAAAAGACTACGATTTGGTATGTCTTGGTTCAATTACCGAATTCTCGAAAATGTTTCAGATACGATTGTGAGTTTGTATACTTCTAAATCCAACCGTTACGAAGAAGAAATTTTAGTATACCAATATGTTCGGTAATGTATGTGCGATAAGCCTCTTAAGTACGTCTTTTAAAATCGGATTTGCGAGAACACAAACAGGTTTGTACACGAGAAGAGATGCTGACAAAAATGTGTTATGGGTCGATGACAAAATAAGAAGAGACTTTGGTTTAGTAACAATGGAAATATTTTTAACTAAGAGAAAATCAATACACGAGGTGTAGAGTTGGTCATATGTGAAATAATGAGTGTGAATTTCAGAAGCTATGCGGTCTTAAAACCAGAACAAATAAAAGCATACGATTAGCATTAATTTTAGTTTCAGATAGACGAATAATATTAATGTTTTTATTAAGGATTACGTGATTTAATTACAAAATTTTATTTTTAACGAAGCTAACAATCTGAGCTAAAACTTTAATATTAAGATGGATATTACTCATTGAGAAAATGGTTCAGTAAGCCTTTAGTTTAGTTTATTTAACGTGTGTGTTTGTGTGCTGTTACATGTTAAACTATTCGTAAATATTTACCCGTTTTGCTATTTCAAAGAGATACTGACGAGTTGAGGAACCCGTTTGATTGACTAGCTTCCGTAGTTCGCTGTCCGGCCTGCCCAACAACGTGTAGGGATGATCAAATTCCTAGTATAAAAACAAATAAATTATTAATAGTCCTGCAATTTTTAATATTGTTTAAAAGTCGCAAAAAATTCCATTTTAATATTTTTTCATCAAATTAGAGTAACCAGATGAACTAAAATTACGCTCCTTCACTAAACTCAAAGCGACCGGTGTTACTAAGGTGAAATTTATTTTGACCGAGTTAAGCCGGATACGTTATTTTATTAAATAAAACAGAAATATTTCTTTCCCGTGTTGGTGCCTTTATTCGATTTTGATATGTTAAAGTCGGTTTTTCGTGCGTTGATTGCTGTCTTCGATTCTCTCGCGTTATCAGTTTAATCACAACTCGACTCCGTCGTTCATCACACCAGATAACTCGGTGAGATCGTTAGTAGCTAATAAATAGGGCAGCTGGGGCGTCTGACGTCACCAACCCCTATTTGTCCCCCGGTGCTCAAAATTCACCCCAATTTGTCCCCCGGTGCTCAAAACTCACCCCAATTTGTGTCCAGCTGCTCAAAACTCACCCCAATTTCTGCCTTGGAGCCCAAAGTTACCCCAAGTTTCCCCCCAGTTCCTCCTAGTTCCCCACAATTTTCCTGGACGGTTGCTGAAATTTCACCCCAAATTCTCATCAGGGTGCTAAAAATTAACCCCATTTTCTCTTTTAGAGCCCAAAGTTACCCCAATTTATGTCCATGCGATCAATTTTAACCCAACCCCCCTCCCCAATTTTCATGGACAGTTCCGCTAATTCGATCCCTAATTCCCATCAAGGTAGACAAAATCCACCCCAATTAGTGTACAGGTGCTGAAAGTTCACCCCAATTTGTATCCATATGGTTAAAATTCACCCAAGTTTCCCCAAAATTTCTTCAAATTTTCACGATTCCCCGTTCATACTGCTATCTGTAAATGCGCTCGCACCGTTTCCACACATATATTCAACATAGCCTTAGCCGCCATGAAAGTGTACTCGCTTACCCATACCCGCGCCTTCTATCATCATGTGTATGTATTATATATGTCTCTGTGTGTAATATATGTAGCATACTTTTTAATTTTAATTTTTCGAGGTTGGGAGGGGTAAAATTTTGCCGGAGTGATAAAAACGTTTGAATCTCAACACTTAAAACCCAAATTTTAAAGGAATTTTCCGAGTCGTGCTCCGTTCCAGCATTTTTTTTTTCAAAAAATTTTATTTTTAAAGAAAATATTTGATCGTTCCATCAGTCGAATGAGAGCGGGCGAGTATGCTGCTATGAGATGTATTACGTAAGCCCGAGCGCGGCTGTAATGGAAATATTTAAATGTTCCAGCAACTAGTTGAAACTGTCACCAGGTGAGGTGAATTCCAGTCGTTCGTTCGAAATTAACTAGCCGATCATCTATGCACACTCTCACACGCCACCGGCAGAAACCTGTTCACGATCGCTACACGTTCATACACACGCACGTACACACAGTCACCTGTTATATATTTTTCGTCTTTTTCCGCTTCCGATCTTATTTGTAATCCGTTGATTCTTTTTTTTATTATTTTTCCATATTCTCCGTTCATTGCAAAGCACACCATCCATTCATGCGCACACATCAAGCATTAAGTTTGCCTCTACAAAGGTACACTATACTATTCCACACACGCTCCGGACGTCACCGAAATAAACGCCGCGATATCACTCCCACACTCACACGTTCACACACGCACACATATACACCGCCACCTGATATATATATTTTTTTCTTCATTTGTATGCATGCACTCACCAGCAGGCCCCCTTTAGACGTAATATACATTGGATGTAAAGAAGCACATATTTTTTCGTATTTATACATATATTTATTTTCTAAATCTTTTTTACATTATTTCATATAAAATATATGTAATCTTTATTACAATATAATAAATTTTATTCATATATTTACATTTATTATTTCATAAACTTAAAATTTCGATTGTACTATCGTTGATAAAATATTCCCAACTTCTTTTTGTACTGCTTCCTCTTGTTCCTTACGTTGAATAGACGAATCGATATTACGTAAATGTTCATCTAAATTAGCAGTTTTACCAACTAATTGTGTCGTATCTACAGCACGATGAACTTTTTCCTTTTTAATTTCTTCACGAAGATTATCGAGCATCCTATTATATCGTTTTTCTATTTCTTCACGCTGCTTAGAAATTAATTCCATAATATGTTTTTCTATTTCTTCGCGTTGTTTATCCATTATTTCCTTAGTAATATATTTATCCAACAATACGGTCACTTTTCCGCTTAATTCATTTATTAAACCTCCAAGTATACCAATCGTGCCTTTCACATCATTTTCATGCTTTGAAAGTTCATTCGAAACCGTATTTAATTTATCCGATAATTTTTCTATCTTCTCGCTACTTTCTAATGTTGCAAGAATAGATTTTAATCGTTTATACGAAATGACTTCAGTTTCAATAATCTCATTATCCACAGTGCTCACATTTACCAATCGTTTTCCTTTAAAATTATAATTTCCGCTCGAATCAAATTCAACAGACTCAACATTTCCTCCTTCAGGTACATATTTTCCACTTTTATGCAACGGCATTATCATATAATTACAATATTTTATCACTTTAAATTAAATAAATTAACAAAACAAAAGAAAATCTCGAGAAAATCTATATTTATAACAAAATCACATTTTTTTCTCAGATTCTGAGGCAATGTGCTGCTGCATTTGTGTTTCTAGAGTAATTAATCTATTGTAAAGGTTATCTACAACCCAATCATGTTCTCTAGTAAAACTTTTCTGTAATCTATCGAGTTCTCCTCTATTATTTACAAGCACAGCATCAAAACGTTTTATATTATCCTCAATCTCATTTGTTGCCGTATCTATCACAGTACCCAATCGTTGAATAGTTTCGTCAATCCTTTTATCCGCTGATGATATTTTATCGCTAAATTGTTGTATATTATTATCGATCTTTGCATTCTGTATTTTTAACACTTCATATATTGTTGTCTTTGTGGTTTTTAATTCGCTATCAAGTTTTTTATCTGTTTCTTTCACGGAGTCTAATTCACTCGAAAGAATCTTTACCCGATCATCTATACTTCCAGATTTTGAAAGATATTCATTTTTACTAGTCTCAATACGGTTTGCTAAATTACTAATATCTGCATTCATTATATCATGATCGTATTTATTTTTCAAAAATGCTGAATTAGTTTCCTCTGTAATTAACTGTTTTAAATTATCGATCTTTGTTTGAACTTCACTCATAATTACTTCCTGCATAGACCCTTGAATATCGCCCATCTGACCTAAGGTGACTACATCTTTTGTTTCAATACCTTCAGCTACATTAATTATTCGTCTTCCTAAAATGTTGACATGATCGCCGGATAAGTTAATTTTTTCCATAAGCGCATTTATCATGGCTGCTTTAAAGATGTCAGTGTATAGAAGAAATTTCATCTGTTTGTAAGATATCGCTTCAGACTCTGCAGGATCGTGATATATCGTACTAACATTTAGTATTCGTTTTCCTTTAAAATTATAATTTCCACTCGAATCCAATTCGACAGTAGCACCCTCGCCAATTCCACCATCAGGTATATATTTTCCATTCTTATGAAGCGGCATAACTAAACGTTTACTAATAATCTATTATCAATCCAAGAATTATCTGAACTCGGGAATCCTAACCACTTAACCAACGATTTTCTACCTTTACGTTGAATAACACGTTCTACCAAGTATACGTCAGGGTAAGATGTTTTTTGTAACTCTTCAGCATAAAAAGTACCAACTATCGGTTTACCAGTTCTATCTTTTAACGTATACGTCATAGGAAAAGTAGAATTCACTGTATTTATAGTAAATAATTCACCAGTCCAGTTTGGAGTATAGCCTTTCTCTAATAATGTTTTAACTTTACTAATACGAACTACGTCACCAGCTTTAAAAATTTTTGATTTGCTTGGGGGAGAGAATCGTTCAACATCTTTACTACATTCTCTTGCAATATTTTCTGCAACTTCTCTTTCAACAATCTTATTTACATCAGCAGGTGCAAATTTTATCGTACGGTGTATTTTCGTATTATATTTTCGGGTAAGCTCGGGCAAAACATGTAACCATCGTTTATTACGATTAGTGGTAAATTCTTTCCATATCCAATTCTTTAATGTTCGATTAAAACGTTCTACAATACTCGCTTTAAGTGGTGAATGGGTGCTGTACAAATTAATATTATTTCGATTTAAAACGGCCCGTACTTGAGGATTATAAAACTCTGTACCCTGATCTGTTTGCAAATGATTAGGAGCTTCAACACCTCTTTCACTTAAAATTTTCTCTAACGCTTTAGCAATTATCGAGCCACTCTTTTTCTTTATAGGAATGGTCCACGCATATTTAGAAAACGCATTTATTACAGTTAAAATAAATTTATATCCTCGATTAAATCGTGTGTATTGCGACAAATCGATCAAATCAGCTTGCCATAAATCGTTTAATCCGAAAAGTTGTACACATCGCGTTGGATAACGTTTTCGCGCAGGTTTATGAAGTTCATCTGCTATACTACGTTGTAAGGATTTTGATGTAGATGTTTGTTTCGTACGCATATTTTTTTTTTCAATACTACTAATCAATAAGGTAACTGAATATATCCTTCTTCAGCCAACTCTTCCTCGATCGCTAAAATTTCGTTGTCTACACCTGTATTACCACTTTGTTTAGATGCGTGTAATAACTGTAATCGTTCAACCAATTCATTCGGATCGTTCCAATACTCAATTCGCGGTCTTTTAAGACTTATTCCAGGCACAGGAGAAGTTTTACGGATAGTTATATATTTTTCATAACCTTTTCCGCTACGTACTTCAGATTGAAATAACGGACGTATTATTTTCCTATATTTCTGATTGGGAAGTCCTTTCAACGCACCATTACCACGCAAATGAGCTCCTGTAAATTCTAGTAATTGTTTATATATCTGTAAATCATCACTAGCATAATCAATTTCATCTACTTTCGACTCCAATAGCAAATTCATTACTCCTGTAGTGTATGGGAATTTAGCACGATTAACTCCTTTTCCTAAATATATTTCTCCACGATCTTTGTTCCACGAAATTGTTGTTGTACCCAACATATACTCATCTGCAATAGGATTATACTTTATTCCAAAAATTATATCTTTAGGTATAGGATCATCTCCATCAATACGAAAAGAACCCATTTCACTTAGATTAAACTGTTCATTTTCAATTTCTTCATCTATATCTTTCTTTGGAGTACTATGTTCTAGTTTTCGCTTTGTAACCAAAGATCTAAATATTTCATCATCATCTTTTTTCATTCCCTTTGGTTTTTGTATTGCTTCTCGAATCTCTGACAATGGTTTTGTAATAGGTTCAAACATTACAGCTGAAGTATTTGTAATAGATTTAGACACATTCTTTAACGCATTATATTTATTCATTATATCTGTGCGTATCTTTTCCAATTCAGTTTTAAGTTGTAATTCATCCTCGATATTTCTTTTAACGCTATTCATTGCCATCTTTTTCGTCTTCAATCACTATAAACTCGTCAAAACCACGACGAAACCGTCCTTTATATAGTTCACTCTCCTTATCAATCACTAAAAATCCGTGTTTATTCTTCCAACACGTTTTACAAAGTTTCTTGAAAGTCTTATACGAACACATACCATTAACATGTTCATCATATATATGTCGTATATTTATATCATCTTGAGCAAAGACAAGTATGAAATTGGCATTATCACGTATCATATGTTTAGGAATCATTACATATGTTTGACACAAATAGAAACAGTCTACGTTTTTATGACGACCCATCGAAAAGTATTGTTTTACAACAGGCTGATCTCTGCACGTTGGTATATCGTCAAATATAAATACAGAATTCTGATTAATCGCGTCAGGTGTTATTAAATTTACATCATCGACAAATGTTTGATAATCAATCTCGGGTGTGGACTTGTATATCGTATCTAACAATTTATATTTAGGTTGATATAAAGAAGTACTATATATGTAGACATTTTCATAACGCAGTCCATTCGGGTGTGTTAATAGCGTAAATAAAGAATTTGTCTTTCCACAACCGCTCGGTCCAATAATTAAACATCTTATATTATTTGGAAACAACGATCCATGTTTATATCGTTCTAACTTATCACTACATTCTACTAGTGTTAGCACATTACTTATAGGTAATATAGTTGATTGCTTTAAAATTTTCATTATAGCTTATATATTCACTTAATATTCACCATCAACACAGACTAAAAAAGTATAAATACACCTATATATAGCGTTAAAACTCGCAGAGTCGTGTGATAAAAAGTATATATATAGAAAATTATTTCTGAATATGGCGAGAAAACAACGAAAAGTTAACGTGTTAAGAAAGAAAATAAAACGTGGTCGAGGTCTTGGAACTGTGTTGAATAGAGTTATAGATAACCTTCCATTTCAGTTGCATTATCCTGGTTATAATTATTTAGGACCTGGTACAAAGTTAGACAATCAACTAAGTCGTGGCGTAACCGGTATAAATCCATTGGACGAGGCTGCTAAAGATCACGATATAGCATATAGCAAGTATTCGGATAATAAAAATCGAGCTGAAGCAGATCGATTATTAGAAAATAAAGCCTGGGAACGTGTTAAAGCATCAGATAGTAGTCTCGGGGAGAAAGCGGCTGCTTGGATAACTACGAACGCTATGAAAGTAAAACGTAAATTAGGAGGTGGATGTCGTTCTGCTAAAAAACAAGCTGCGAAACGGAAAACTAAAACAAAATCCTCGAAAAGAAAAACCTTATATTTCAGAGACGTGTTAAATGTAGCGCGGAAGGCTGTTCGTAAAGAAAAAACTCTTAAAGGACGTATGAAAAAAGCGATTACAGCCGTTAAAAAATTAAATCCTATAGTAGCTGATAATGATAATGTACGAATTATTCCGATTACTAAAACTGGAGGAGCTTTTCCCCTTGTCCCCTTATTAGCAGGTATTGCTACATTGGGTGGAATTTCATCATCAGTATCATCAATAGCGAAAGCGGTGAAAGATGTAAATGATGCTAGAAAAAGTTTTAAATCAGGCAGTGGTCTACAAATTAATAAAAAAATTGGAAAAGGACTTTATTTACGACCATATCGAAGTGGTCTGGGTTTGTATTTAGCTCCATATTTTGCTGCTGGTCAGAGACTTAATCAGTTTTTTCGAGGCTAATTCTATACCTAGAAATAGAGCGTTATCAAATTTCGATATTATATTTTATGCGAAAAAGTTAAAAATTCCAAATTTTAGAGGAGTTTTTGATCGAGATGGACTGCCTACGAAACCTAAGAAAAATGAGTGTGCGATTGTTAATATGGATTCGCAAAAAGGTCCGGGAACTCATTGGACTGCATACAGAAAATATGGAAAACGTGCAGAATACTTTGATAGTTATGGTAATCTATCTCCCTCCACAGAGCTAGTTAATTATTTACGCAAATACGATCCAAAGATTGAGATTTTCTACAACAGACGTGCATATCAAAGTTATAATACGGTTAATTGTGGAGAACTATGTTTAAGATTTCTAACAAATACGTTACCTGCCCCATTTGATGAACGAAAACGATAAAATTAGTATATAAGCATGTATATTTGTAAATTTTTTTTCGATTATTGTATATATTATTACGCGAATACAAGTTTTTAAAATATAGTTTGTTTGTTATTATATCATCATGTCGTACTTATTTCAATTAAATGGTAAAAAAGGTAATTTGATTAGTAATATATATCCCCCATTATTATTAGCAAATAATCGTCAGTGGAGTATTGGATTAGTATCGTTAACAACATATCATTCTATACACAATATCACTCCTGAATGTAATACGTTATATTACTACGAATCTGATATTGCAGTAAAAAATAATGAACCTCCGAAATCTATTATATTACCTAGCGGATGTTATGAAGTGGGCGATATAGAAGAATACTTACGAGAACAATTAGATGCTGATATTATTATAAAAGGCGATGAAAGAACGTTAAAGTGTCTTATACAAAGTAAATATTACATACAATTTTCTGGTCCGCGGAGTATTGGCCCATTATTGGGTTTTGGTGGAGTTTCAGATGTTTTAAAACCATTAATGATGCATATGAGTCCTAACACCGTTCAAATTACACCGATTAATATACTGAATGTATATTGTAACATAGCAACAGGTGGATATACGAATGGAACTTCATCTCATCTCATTTACAGTTTTCCTTTAAATATTGCACCAGGATATAAAATTACAGAAAACCCGAAAACAATTATTTATTTACCCGTGAGTACGGATTATATTTCAGAGTTAAATGTATATATAAAGGATCAAAACGGAAATATCGTTGATTTTGCTAGTGAAGATTTAATTATAAATTTACATCTAACCAGTTCGTAATCATCTTAATAACGTCTAAAATGCCTATCATATACACTAATAAAAGTATATATAAACGTTCTCAAACGCCTATTCGAAGTGAAGAAAAGTATATAAATAGAGAACGAAAAAGCCGAAAAGCGTTGAGTAGAAAAAGTATTCGTGTACTTAAGTCGTTGGGTTACAGCGTGCTAGTTGAGTAAGATAATTTCAGTGTAGTATAATGGAACATATATTACAAATTGATTCAGCCGATACCCTTACGGATGATACGGTTGCAAGTTATGAAATACATACTCACAAACCTTATGCAAGTTCAAAATTTGGACCTAGCGATGAAATACGAATACCCGTTCAGCAAAAGGATGTTATTACTTTACCATCAGAAAGTTATTTACTTCTACAAGGTACAGTTTCTCCATCTGTAAATTTTTCAATGAATGGTCCGCTATTTTTATTCTCTGAATTACGATATGAAATTAATGGAAATACTATAGAATGTGTACGAAACCCTGGAATTACAACTCTCATGCGTAGATTATTATGCTCAGAAGATATCAAATCAGATTACAACTACAGTACGTGTGCTCTAAATTCGGAAGAATTAAAAGTATTTACACGAGAAATTGCTGATACCTCAACCCCCTCAACATCATCAGGTACCGGAGCCAAATTGATGTTAGAATTTCAATTTATTATTCCTTTACGATACATATTTGGGTTTGCAGAAGACTATAGACGTGCTATCGTACATGCAAGTCAAGAAATTGTTCTCATCCGTGCCAACAGTGACAAAAATGCCTTTACCGCAACAGATGATAAGCCAGTTAATGTAACATTTCAAACAATTGCATGGCAACTACCGTTTGTTAAATTGAGCGATCGAGCGAAAATATCTTTGCTCAACAGAATAAAGAAGATAAAGCACGCGCCTATTCAATTTAGAGCATGGTCTCTTTCTCATCAACCTGCTCTGCATACTGTTTCAGAGCACAGTTGGGTAATTAAATCAACATCAACTGTTGAACGTCCGCGCTTCATTATTATTGGATTTCAAACAAATAAGCAAAATAATTTAACCAAAGATAGTTCTACATTTGACCATTTGAATGTAACTGAAATTTGCGCCTACATAAATTCAACAAGATATCCTTACGAAGTAATGAATTTAGATTTCGATCGAAAAAGATTTGGAAACCTATACTTGTTATATGCTCATTTTCAGACAATGTATTATGGAAAAGAACCGCCACATCCCGCTGTTAGTGTAGAAGATTTTCTTACTAAATATCCCCTTTTCATCATACCATGCAACTTTCAAAATGAGCTCTTAAATGATGGTAGTCCGCTGCAGATTAGAATTGATTTTAAGACGCTTAATAATGTACCTTCAAACACGTCATGTTACGCTCTTATTATACATGATAAATCAACCAGTTATAATGTGCTGGAATTATAAATATAAAAGAAACTCAATTTTCAATTTAGTATTTGTTGTGTTGTGTTTGTGTTAACACTAATTTGACGCGTTTTCACATTTCTATTTTTGAAGTAATAAAGTTTTTTATAAAAAGTTTGTTTTTGCTGTTGTAATTGTTACTACTGAATATAACGATGAATAATAATATATATGAAGTTATAATTGATTTTCAATGTTTTAAAAATAATGATGATGTCTACATAATTAAAGAACTAGCGATTATAAGTTTGAATGGTGAAATACAATTTCATCAAATTTATAAACCACCGTTCGATTGGGATATATTATCAAATAGTAAAAGACGTACAAATTGGTGGCTTACACGAAATTACCATTCTATTCCCTGGAATGCTGGAGATTCAGATTATAGAAATATATCGATTGATTTGGAAAATGTTTTAATTAGATATCAACCTTTAAAAATTTACGTTAAAGGAGACGCAAAAGTCGAAACTATATGGGAAAAGATTATGGAATCATCGCTTTCAAATTATGAAATAATTAATATAGAAACACGATATGGTATGCCGAATTTAAGAAATTTAAACAATATGTATCACGCTATATCGAGTGCTGTAAAATGTGATGCGCACACTGATGGAAGAACAAATGCATGTTCATTACAAAATGTTCATGTAATGATGAAATGGTTCGATATGAATGTTAGACCAGTTTTATCTGGATTGAAGTATTCTATACATGAAATGTTGCAGAAAGCTACTGCTGAGATATTAATTGCTGAATGTCCTGATAAAATTTACGAATTATACGATAAACTGCCTGAAATGGTGAAGAATAATGAAAATATTAAAAAATATTTACCATGTTTTAAACATCATAGTTATGATATACCAGATTCGCTACCTCTTAGTACAGTGCGTCCAACATTAATTAAAGATTGTAAACAATGCGGACGTAAATCTTTTACTGATTTTATACGAGAAATGTTTCCTGAAACTAAAGATACATTTTTTGATGAAAATGTTGTTTGCGATTGTGGAAAATGCGAAGTTGTTTTTAAACTGTTTCCAGATGATTAATTCTTTCTTTTTAAAAATTTCGTTATTATTTAGTTAATAAGTTTCTTTTGACTTTTTATCGTGTAATATTTGTAAATTTATAGAAACCTGAAATATACTATTTTTTCATATATATTGTTTGCTTTTTTTCATGCTTGCAAAATGTATTGTTAAATAATAAATTGAAATAAACACAAATAAACTGAATAATGAATGAAAAAGTGTAATATATTGAAAAAAATACATAAAAAGAATGTCAGTAACGAGAACAACGATGGCGATGATGATGACTACAATGACATCAATAACATAAAAAACATACAGATAAAAAATGACAATGAGAACGAGAATGATGACTACACAAACACGAATGAGAATGATGAGAAAATAAATGAAATATGTACAAAGAATGAATGAGGGAAAATAAAATATGTACAAAATATATAGAAAAACATACAACACCTTATTATTCTAACCGTATACGTTTTGCAACTGGTTCAGATTCATTTGTATCTTCTTCTTCATTACCAGTGCGAGCAATAATATTAGTTAAATCTATGTGGCCTAAGGCTACAGTATGTATATTATCATGTAACACGACACGTTTATCGTCTAGCCCATTAATGGCTAGCTTTGTTGTACGTATCGTGTATAATTCATGTCCATAACTTCTTATCATATTCGCAGTACGATAATTAGCGCTAGTGATATTATTATTAGTAAATATACAATTTTTATAGTCATTAAATGATATTTCATTTTTTGTTACATTGTAAGGCACGCCCTTACATTTAGTTATCGCCTTATTACTATTTGAAACCTTAATACTATATGCCTTGGATCTTAGCCCGACGAAAGCTTCTACTGGAATAGAATTCATTTCGTCTTTGTACTTTCCCAAGACTTTCTTATTACTAACAGAATAGCACGGATGATCTGAGGGGTAATCGGACGTGTCAAAAAAACTTAAATTATTCTTAATATCTAAATATAAATCGGCAGTTCTTATATCATAAATGAGACTGTCTGTGTCTGTATATAATAAAGTTAAATTATTTATACTGTACATTTTTAGCATCTTATTATAGTGAAAGTCATACATAGTATGCTTACTAATGTCAAGGATCGACATCCCAACATAAATAGGCTTATTAAATAAAATACGTTTTGCGCTACGATGAACAGCACATAAGAATGGACGCTCGCGAAATATAGTACGATTCTTAAACCTAGGGTTTGCCACGAGTTTAGTGAACTTAACTTTATCCGAAACGAGTTTTAAATCTAATAAATTGCGTTGGTTTTGAAGCGATTTTCCATATATTGCATTGTTCATGATCTTGTAAAGGTTCTTTTCAAAGTCATTATTTGCTAATTGACGGTACTGAGTATTTAATTCTATATATTCCTTCAACCAAGGCGATTGGTTGAAGCATACGCCGCGATGTATTTTAGTTAATCTTAATCCTAAATTTAATGCTAATTTCAAATATTTTATATGAATAACGTAATTCGACTTATTATATAGTGTTGCAACCAGTTTTTTGATGGTCCCTTTTTTAGAGACATTACGATGTTCTGGGCATAGAGGATAATCGTTATGTAAATGATGTAGACTGGAGGGATACTCCAAATCTACCTCGAGTACACAACCCTCTGTCCCACTTTCATCATAATTTAAAACATCAAGTTGCTGTATTTGATTTTCGGTCATCCACTTAAAGCCACCTATTGGAAGTGGCTCACACATGGCATGACCATACAAATTAATGGCATCGAGATAAATAATAAAATTACTATCTTCTTCCAACAATGAGGAAGAAGAGGACGAGGACGACGACGTAATAGCGTTATTATTATTATTATTAACTAAATATTTATTATGAGCTTCACAATAACGTTTAACACATTGCGTGAGACCACCACGTATACCTTTTTCGAAAAAGAGGTACATGTCGTAGTCGGTCAAAAGTTCCAGTTTGACTCCAGTTAATTTCAGCATTGCTACAAATGTGAAACCAGGAACTGTGTACGACCATGCGGGGTCTAAACCATAAATTTTGTAGCAAACAGTACGGAAATTTTCAAAGATGTCTGCCAGAAGGAGGACGTCAGTCCTTAAATATTCGTCCGAATACTCCCCCAAATTCTTGACTTGAAGGGCATCCCATACTGTCTGCGCATGTTGATAAGCAGTCTCATCGATGGTTGACTTTGTTAGAGAACTGTAAAATGCCGATCTTGGAGGTAACGATTCTTCAGCAAGTTTGGTAAAGTCTGTGCAGTATTCATATGGGAAATACCCCTTTCGACGAAAAAGGGGGAGTAAAGACGGATCACGAATGTTAGCAATTGTATGATGGAAAGCGTCATCTGGAAGGTAGCTCGCCAGCTTCTCCAAGCTTGATGCCATGAAGCTAAAGGAGTCGACAAATCTAAGCTGGAACTTTCCAGGTATGATCTGTTTTGAGATTCCTTTATATCTCTCTTCCATGTTTGCAAGCACGTTTATGTCGAGTGTGTCGTATGCCAGTTCACGAACTATTATATGGCTATCGTAGCCTGATAGGTTATGAATAAATACTGGCAAAAAATGAGGCAAGCGCGATTCAAGATTGCATTTACTATGTGCGGCACCACGATATTCACCAGTTAGATGATTATGATCCCGAACTTTATCACCATCATTTAACTGTTTTGTGCAAATGCAACAAACAGTAGCACTATCGAATGCTAATTTATCTGCGGCACTCATCACAATTGGTTTATTGTTTTTGTAAATTTCGTAAATTAATTTTGCATCATTTACAAGTTTTTCCACAAACACTTTAGCAGCGTCACGATCGCGATATAGTCTTTGAGATCTTAATGATTGAGGAAGAACATTATCACCAACGCGAGACACGATTTTATATGAAAAACTCATAGGCACGTGCTTATGAACTTTTATAGTGTTCTTGCGTGCTTGATCGCTCTGTACACGGCGGGTGATGTGGTCATCTTCATCTTCTGAGTCATCATTCTCTTCATCATCTCCAACATCATCTACTACAGGCTCCAGTACACACTCGAAGTCTGCATACACAATGAAGGGGACCCATTGCTGTTGACGGTATTTATCATGTTGTAGAATGTTTTTCCCCTCCACAGGCATCTCAATTGCAACTGGAGAATATTCCCTGCAATCTTTTTGGTGTTCCTGGAGCTTCTGTGGATTGTCAACGTGCCACAAGCATCTCCTGCAGATGTGTATTCGTGCTTTATAGCCGGTGATTTGATGACGCACAAGCTTCTCCAAATCCTTGATGAAACAATAATGTTTCTTGTTCCCGTCTTGGATTAAAAGGAGATCTGTATGATCCTGCTTATCTTCCTTACAGATACGAATTGGATAAACAAAGTTCTTTTCGTCCAACGCATACACATTAATTGAGGAGTTTTGATTGTTTTTCTCAAATTTTTGCACATCATCAAGACTTGCGGGGAACGAAATTCCAGTCCAATCATATTTCGCATCCAGTTCTGGTTTATTTTTATACTTATACACACGTTCAGGATTCTGAGACACAAATTTTGCTAACATTGAATATTTGAAGCAGAACGCATCGGTATTTTTAACATTTATAACTGCTTTTCGGGCACATATTTTCGACGGTAACGGAATATATGAGGACGCGCGTGCGAGAACGTTCACTTTATTAATCCTCAGTTCGAGGTAGACAATTTTCTTAATCGTCCATCCCGATCCCTGCACATATTCAAATCTGTCGATCAGATCCTTCATTTCGGCAACTGAATCTTTGTACCACTTGTTAAAATCATCTCCATCAACAAGTAATTTACAATTTGACGGAAAATATGTTGGAACCGTGTGTTTTGATTTGGTAACTGCTGTTATTCGTTTAAACATGCAATGTAACACGAGGCTACATTTTAATCCTTTCCCAATCGATCCGGACACTGTATCAATTACAGTTGATTTAATTTTTTCCAAAAATTTATTGATATCTACAATCCGCGCATTATCATTTATGACCCTGTACGTCGCAATCCTATTTTTGTACCGCTTCGATATATTTTCAATATGAAACAGGACTGCCATAGGTCCTTCGGCATCCGGCGCAATATTTGATCGAGATGCAGATTGAGAAGACATTATGAAAAATATTGATAAACTTGTAAAATTAAAAAAATAATTTTAATTAAAAAAGAGCCGTAAATAAATAAAATGCTTACTGGTTTTAAAAAATCTGTTGAATGATAACGACTGCGTAAAACTCTAACAAAATTTAAAAATCACTTTAAAAACACTTGAACAGTAAAAAACAAACTGAACACAGTGAAGAGCAAACTACAAATGCGACTTCTTCAGGTTTGCAGGTACCTACCTCGATTATAAACAGCGCTGTGAGCAGAAATGGGAGGGGCTAAAACTTACCTGAAAACTGGTTTCAGCGTGATCCTCTTTCACTATGATACCTAAAAAGGTGCATGCACCTTGTAAATTAACCCACTTCAGAATGAATGAAATAAGACTGCTCAATTCGGCTTGATTTTAGACGCGCATAGATGGCCTAAATTCGTCGTTGATTTCAGAGAGTTAGATGATGTAAATTGAGCCTCTTTAGAATGAATGAAATAAGACTGCTCAATTCGGCTTGATTTTAGATGCGCATAGATGAGTTAAATTCGTCATTGATTTCAGAGAGATAGACGTTGTAAATTAACCCTCTTTAGAATGAGTGAAATAAGACTGCTCAATTCGGCTTGATTTCAGAGGTTTTCGGCATGATGCTTAAAAAGGTATATGAAAAACCACATTCCTTTGGTTATAGAGGTGTTTGAAAGACGTCGTCAAGGGGAGATGAAGATATGTGTGTTTGTGTGTAGGTGTGTACATGCGTGTGAACGTGTAGCGATCGCGAACAGGTTTCTATCAGTGGCGTGTGAGAGTGTGCATAGATGATCGGCTAGTTAATTTCGAACGAACGACTGGAATTCACCTCACCTGGTGACAGTTTCAACTAGTTGCTGGAACATTTAAATATTTCCATTACAGCCGCGCTCGGGCTTACGTAATACATCTCATAGCAGCATACTCGCCCGCTCTCATTCGACTGATGGAACGATCAAATATTTTCTTTAAAAATAAAATTTTTTGAAAAAAAAATGCTGGAACGGAGCACGACTCGGAAAATTCCTTTAAAATTTGGGTTTTAAGTGTTGAGATTCAAACGTTTTTATCACTCCGGCAAAATTTTACCCCTCCCAACCTCGAAAAATTAAAATTAAAAAGTATGCTACATATATTACACACAGAGACATATATAATACATACACATGATGATAGAAGGCGCGGGTATGGGTAAGCGAGTACACTTTCATGGCGGCTAAGGCTATGTTGAATATATGTGTGGAAACGGTGCGAGCGCATTTACAGATAGCAGTATGAACGGGGAATCGTGAAAATTTGAAGAAATTTTGGGGAAACTTGGGTGAATTTTAACCATATGGATACAAATTGGGGTGAACTTTCAGCACCTGTACACTAATTGGGGTGGATTTTGTCTACCTTGATGGGAATTAGGGATCGAATTAGCGGAACTGTCCATGAAAATTTGGGGGGGGGGGGGGTTAAAATTGATCGCATGGACATAAAAAGTGACCGTATTGTTGGATAAATATATTACTAAGGATAATTTTTAGCACCCTGATGAGAATTTGGGGTGAAATTTCAGCAGCTGCCCGGGGAAATCGGGGAAAACCTGGACACTCAGGGTACCTACTCCCGGGGAAAATCGGGGGAAACTTGGGGTAACTTTGGGCTCCAAGGCAGAAATTGGGGTGAGTTTTGAGCAGCTGGACACAAATTGGGGTGAGTTTTGAGCACCGGGGGACAAATTGGGGTGAATTTTGAGCACCGGGGGACAAATAGGGGTTGGTGACGTCAGACGCCCCAGCTGCCCTATTTATTAGCTACTATCGTTCATTGTTTTTTTTCTCTTATTTCTCTACCGTTTATATTTCGATTTATTTCTTCTCCGCGTACTTTTATTCGACCAGTGGTCATTATTATTTTATGTTACTATTATTTATTTAGTTAGTAGTATATTTCATTTCTAGATATTATTTTTTTTTTTTTTTTTTTTTCTCTCTCCCTTTTCTTTTGTTTGGTGTCTCCAATTCTTCTATATTACTGTAGATGAGCGTGTCCAAGGGGGGCCGCACGGCGGCCTCCTCTACTGGGCTCAAGCCCTCTAAAACGGATCTGTCGTTGAATTTAATGGAGGTTGCTGATGCTCCTCCAAAACGTAAACCGTCGAGCCCACTATCCCCTGTGGCGACACTGCCCTCAAAAGACTTGCGATTGTCGCAGTCTAACCCTTCCGAGTCTAATAACAGTTCTTCTAGCAGCGATGAACATAATGGAAATAGGGTTAATAATAATAATGTCAACATTACTCAGAATACACTTCTAAATAATAACATTGTCACTAAGAGTAGCGATCTCGTTAATGAAATTTTCGAATCTAATAACAATATCGCCAATAATAATAATAATAATATTTCAACAAACGTCATCAATAAGAATGGAGATAATCCCAATATTAGCGAAAGCAATAGGAGTCCTAATCCTGAGACTTATCCTCTGAACCACCCGGGTCCTTATTCAGTTATAGTCGAGCACACCTCGGCTGACGCTAATATAGGTAATTACCACCCCCTGGCTTTGGCCAAACTTCTTAGTTCCGTTTCTTCTTCTTTTACAGATATTACTCCGCGAGGAAAAAATCGCGTTGCTGTCGTTTTCTCTTCTTCTTCCGCAGCCAACTCTTTTCTTCAAAATCTTAATTTTCTTACTAAGCATAATCTTAAAGCATTTATCCCTGTTACCTCATTATATAGGTTAGGCGTGATCTCAGGTATTCATCCTTCCTTCTCTGAAAATGACATTTTAGAGGGCCTAGATTCACCTGATGTCCCGGTAATCTCAGTCAGAAGAATCCTGCGCACTGCCGAAGTTCTCCAAAACCGTCCTTCCTAACTTCATTTCCATCTTTAAACTTCGTTTTCCTGTCTCTCCGAGTGTTAAACCTCCAATGCAGTGTGCTAAGTGTTTCCTGTTCGGACATATTGCTAGACACTGCCGGAGTTCTTCAGTTGTTTGTTCCCATTGTTCCCAAAAACATTCTGTCTCAGAATGTATTGATCTTCATAACCCCCCGTTATGCCGAAACTGCAAGGGCGCACATTGTTCCAACGACCGTAGTTGTCCGGAATGGACTAAACAAAGGGACATCAAAAAAATAATGTCCTTTGAAAACGTTTCCTTTCAGGAGGCTTCAGTCATTAGAAGCAATTCTTATTCTACACAAGCTTTCTCATATGCCAACCGAGCCGCTATCCCTCCTTCTAAAGCTAGTGTTCCTCTCAATATTTCTATCCCTAATCCACAACTTCCCCTCAAGTCCCCCACTTTTCGTAAACAGAGCAAATCGAAAGCACCTCATAAATCTATTCCTCAATTTCCTCCTCTCCCTTCCAATCAAATTCCGTACCCGTCCAGGGGCTGGGCTCTCACTCAACATAACTCAAGCGACAATTCCTCCTACGCTGACTTAAATATATCCTTACCTTCCTCATCCTCGGACGGGATACCGACCAATGCGTCGGGTTCATCCCCATCCGCCATCAGTAACCTATCCGCAGCAATTTTAGAACTGCTTTCTTCCCACAATATAGCTTCCTCTCCTAACTTTGTCACATCTCTTTCTGCATTTCTCTCTAGTAACTTACATTTCTGCTAATTCTTATTTTACTTTCTTCCTTGTAGTATCCCTCTGGATTATTGTTATGTTTTGTTATCGAGCAACCCACAGTATTATAGGTATTTCTTCCGCGCTGTTTCTCCGCTATGGCACTTTGGTCGGGAGAACCGCTGTGGGATGGCCTAACCCCATCTTCGCACAGTGGAGCCTCTCGAGGATAGCCATTGTAAAGCTAATCGCATTCGATTATGCTTATAGGACAAGTTACCAGAAATATAGGCTCATCAAGAATAGCACTCGTTTGGAGAATTTCTCCATGGTAGCTATTAATCGCATTTATGACGATTTGCCTTTCTGGGCGGCGATTCTATTAACCAACCGCGTATGCGTTCCGCTACGTCTTCGACTGGCAACCGAAAATAAGGATCGTTATGCCGTACTGTGGATTGTCTTGTGGTGCAAACTGACAGTAACTTCCAAGATAGAGGTTAAGGCCTCTAACCTTTGGTATGTCTCTCCTGAATATACTCTTTGCTGGATTGCTGCGGATTCATTTTTCCATTATCTGTATTGTTTCTGCCCTAGTCCTGTTGGCTGCATGGTTCGCCTTTACCAATTGGCTTCTGCTTCTTGCGTTGGCGTTCTGGTCCAGCCATTCGTCTCATCCTACGAATTCTTTTCATGTCTCATAAGTTGAATATTCTCCAATGGAATTGTCGGAGCCTGAGAGCCAACAAACAGGCCTTGGAAGGGATTCTTGACTCTTACTTCATCCATATTGCTCTGTTGTCCGAAACTTGGCTTACTGAGTCCATGAGTATATCCATTCGTGGATTTAAGTTAATCCGTTCTGATCGGGCGGATGGATATGGCGGCGCCGCCATATTGATAAGGAATGATATTTATTTTCACGTTCACGATCACTCCGCTTATTTTCCTTCTGACGTTCGGTCACCAAACCTGGTGCATATCTCTGTTCCTAATATTCATCCTCAACCAGTCCATATTATCTCAACATACGTCCCTCCGCATTTTGATCTCCACAATTTTCCTTTTACATTATTGTCCAATTTTCTTTCTTTTCCCTTTATTTTTGGTGGTGACTGGAACGCTCACTCTCCTCTATGGGGCTCGGTTGGCTACAACTGTAATGGTCGTGTTCTTGAAAATTTCATCTCTAACAATAGCTTCGTTATTCTTAACGATCATTCTCCGACGTTCTTTAGAGGCGCGCAGACTTGCAGTTCGGTTGACATTTCCTTCACTTCTCCCAACTTCGGTCTCAGCTGTCATTGGAGAACCTTGCAGGGTACCTTCGGTAGTGACCATGTTCCAATTATTCTTTCCTTTCACGATCTTCGTCCTCCTCCTGATCCCAGTTGTTCCAGAGTTCCTCATGCTTCCAAACGGTACCTAACCAAAGTTGATTGGGATAAATTTCGGGCTGGAGTCGATTCCGCCCTCCCCAACATACATTCCCAAACAGATCCTGTTCTTCAATACAACAGGTTCATCGACTCGATTACCTCGGCGTTGTCGGCCTTTTCTCCTCCTATCCGCTTCTCTAAAAAGAACCCTAATCTTCTTGCTTCTTCCCTATGGTGGAACAATGATTGTTCGGTCGCTTTTAGAGACAGTTCTTTGAAGTTCAGAGCCTTCCGTTCCTGCTCTTCCTTCGATAATTTCATAGCTTATAGGGAGGCCAATGCTAAGGCCAGATTTATTCTCAAAAAGAGCAAAAAAGATGCGTGGAAGAAATTCTGTTCATCATTCTCTAGATCCACCTCCCTCTCTCATCTTTGGAAAATGGCGAAAGCCTTTCAGTCCCCACGGTCCGAACGTCCCTCCTATTACAACCTTCCTTCGGAGAAGCTCATCTCTTTTCTGGACTCAATTGCTCCCTTATACAATCCATCCTTGGAGGAAATATGTCCTCCGGCGTTCCCACCTACATCCTCTATGCACGTTCTGTCTTCCGATTTTAACATCAATGAACTCCATTCTTCCTTAAAGAATTCCTCCTCCTCCTCTAGTCCGGGAGTAGACGGCATTCCTTTCCTGGTTATTAAGAGCTTATCAATCTCCGCACTGAATACCTTGCTTTCTATCTACAACTCCTTCTTGCATACCTGTACTACGCCACCAATTTGGAACTCCTTTATTGTTATTCCTATTCCAAAAAAGAATGCTAATTCTTTCCGTCCTATTTCCTTGGCTTCGTGTTTTAGAAAATTGTTTGAACAAATGATTAATAAACGCCTAGTCTGGTGGCTGGAATTCAACAATATTCTTCCCAGTAACATGTTCGGTTTCCGTACGGGACTGGGAACGGCGGACTGTTTATCGTTGTTTTTATCTGACGTGTACAAATCCCTTATTCGCAAAGAATACACTGTCTCTGCTTTCCTTGATGTTACCTCCGCATTCGATCATGTTCACTTACCTTCTCTTCTACATAAAATGTGTTCCATTAATGTTCCTTTACAGGTCGCTTCCTTAATTCTCAAGCTTTTCTACAATAGATCAATTCAGCTCTCCACTCCCTTCTTCTCGGAGTCTAGAGTGGTCTTTCGGGGTCTTCCGCAAGGATCATGTCTTAGCCCTACTCTCTTTAACATCTATTTCCATAGCCTAGCTACTCTTCGGATATCATCTACTTCCTTATTCTTTGCCGATGATATACTCATCTACTCTTCCTCAGTTAATCTTTCTTCCGCCGTCATGGAGCTTAACAACTCTCTTTTCTCTCTGGATAATGTGTTATCCGATCTTCACCTTTTTACTTCTCCTGAGAAATCAGCAGCTATGGTTTTCACTTATCGTCCTTATAGTCGTTCCTCAGTCAATCTATCCGTGTGCCATCTTCCTATTCCTTTAGTTAGTTCTGTCTCCTACCTTGGCATTGTTCTTAGCAGTAACTTGTCCTTTCATCATCACATAAATTATCTCTATACGTCGGCTCTCAAGAGGATTAATTGGTTGAAGGCTCTCTCCTCCCGTAATTGGGGTGGGGATACTTATATCCTTCTGATGCTATACGGGGCACTATCCTTTCTAAATTCGATTATTGCTCGTTCCTTTACGCCAGTGCTCCTAAATATCTTCTCCTTAAACTTGATAAAATCCATAATATGTGTCTTCGTCTTTGTATCGGTGCCTTGAACTCCTCTCCTATTGCAGCCATTTTGGCAGAAACTGGTTCCTGTCCTTTATTCATCCGAAGACTTTATCTAGGTGAACGATTTCTGATTAAACGTCTTCATATTTCCAATTCCTACTTACTTAATTCCTACTGGTTTATATTCAACAACTGGCGTTTCTCTCCTCGTAAAACCCCAATCTTTTCCTTGATTTCTTCACGACTCAGGGCCTTCTCTCCTTTTGTTCTATCCTACAACAAATGCCCTTATTTTACCTATAATTTCCTAGATTTTATTTACTCACCCAGTTTACTTTTTCTTCCTTCGAATGTCAAGTCTCTTCCCTCTCCCGCTGCTCATAACGAATTTAACTATGTTTTATCCTCGCTCTTTCCTTCGTATACCTTAATTTTTACAGATGGCTCAAAGTCAGCTTTGGGGGTTGGAGCGGCTTTTACTTTGCCGGATTTCGGCTATTCTGAGTCGTTCAAACTCCCCTCGTTCTCCTCCATATTCCTAGCCGAATCTATTGCGATCTTACAGGCAATCCTTTTTATAGCCTCCTCTAACAACATATCCAAGGTTCTCTTATCTTCTGATTCAAAAGGCGTTTTACAAGCCATTGCTACTCCCTTTCCTAAACCATCCGCTAATCCTATCGTGCTTCACATACGTTCCTTAATTTCACATCTATTTCATTCCCGTTCTGTCCGTATTGATCTATTGTGGATTCCTAGTCATTGTGGAATTTCGGGCAACGAGTTAGTCGACTCGTTGGCACGTTCGGCTGCTTTAAACGGTCGCTTTATTAGGCATTTCCCAGCTCAAAGTCTTCTTACTCTTTCCTCGCGTTGCCATCGTGACTGTTGGTCTGATCTCTATCCTTCTTCTTTTTCCAATCCTGCTTCCTTTTACTTATCCATACAACCCACTCCTCCTCTTTTTCCGTGGTTTGTTGATTTCCCCAACATGAGGCGGTCAACTATTTCATCCATAATTAGACTTCGGTTAAACCACAGCTTGCTTCCTGCTTCGCTCTTTCGTTTCTCCATTACTCAGTCTCCTCTTTGTCCATTTGATCCGTTAGAAGCAAACTTCGTTTGTGATGCGAACCACATTTTCCTTGAATGTCCTTCCATTTCTTCAGAACGCGCGATACTGTATTCCGGTCTTTTGCGTCTTGGCCTCCCTACGCCCTACAGCGCTCACAGCATCCTTTCTTTTCCGTCTCCTTTGGTTATTCCTTTGTTAGCTTCTTTCGTATGTTCCATTTGTAATATTTTTCCTTTATAATTATTAATACCATCATACCGTTGAAGTGAGTAACGTCCTTAGCCGACATGCTCAAAAAAAAAAAAAAAAAAAAAAACAATATTAGCATAAGTTCGTCTACCTTTTACAAGCTACTTTTCAGTTTCGCACATAAAACGCTACTAAAACCAATGCAAAATAATAAACAAAAAAAGAATCATCACAGGCAATTTTAATTCTTGACGAAAGACAGTGAAAATAAAGGAACCGGACGAGCTGAAGTAAAAAGCTTTCCGAACAAATAAGCTTCATTAAAAATACGTCACTTTTTAATTTCTGTCGTTCGGTTAAGCGTATGCTATCGGCCCTGGTCGATAGTGTAGCCAGTTAAAAACTCTTGTCTTCGTCTTTGTCTTGGCGCGCTTAAATTCTCTCCAATTTCTGCTATTTTTGCTGAATCTAATTCGCCACCCTCTGTCCATTCGTAGGTCCTATTTCTTTCTTTATAGCGCCATACTTAAATTCTGAGCGTCGGTGACTACAGGTATTCGTACATTTCATCTGTACAAACATAAGCATAGTGTTCTAAGCAATTATGCAACGCAAGTATACACAGGCAAGTCTACATTCGGAACTGATTAGTAATCAAACTTTAATAACAAACAATATCAGGGCAAAATAATTTATACAATAAATTAGATAAATACCTTATTTATAAACGTTTTCGGGCATAACCCATCATCAGCTAAAACTAACTTAATAGAAATTTAAATTTGAGTGTGTTTTAAGTTTCTATTAAGTTAGTTTTAGCTGATGATGGGTTATGCCCGAAAACGTTTCTAAATAAGGTATTTATCTAATTTATTGTATAAATTATTTTGCCCTGATATTGTTTGTTATTAAAGTTTGTTTTTATTATACCGTTTTAACAAACAGGTATGCATTCACCTACATTTGATTAGTAATCGTTTGATTTATCGATCTACAAATTTAGTACCCCGCGTGTGCCTTCTGTGTACTTATTAGAGCACATATGATAGTATGCGTGTTTGTCATTGCCTTCCGCGTGATTATTAGCGAGTATTTTTGTTTAATTTTTTGGTATAATTTCTGTCGTCACCTGAGATCGAACCCGAAACTTCTAAAACGGAAGCCAATCGCTCTAGCAACTAGGCTACCGCGACGATAAGATCCTATTTAGGCTATCGTGTTTTTTTGTTAAACGTCTTCCACTCGCGTCCTCTATTCTTGTTCGGTCCTTCCTTTCGATTTATAATAGCTCTGGTGCTTTACTACTAGCAAAACCCCCCCTATACTAGATTTCATTTCACATCGTCTTAGTTTATTTTCGTCTTGTACTATCTCCTTTAATAATCTCCGCTATTTTTCCTTTAACTGCACTGATTTCTGTCATCCTCCGAAGATATTTATTCTTCCCTCATTTTATAAAAACCTCTCCCAAACCATAATTAAACAGGTATTCTACAGCACCATCAGTTCCCGATTTCCTTCTCGTGTTACCATTTACACGGATGGATCGAGGAGGCATGGTGGTGTTGGAACTTTTAAGTCATCAGAATCTTTTCGTCTTCCTTATTTCTGTTCCATACGTATAAACGCATTATTGACTATCCTACGTTTTATTATTTTCATTTCCTACCATTTTTCAATTCCTTCCGACTCCTTAAGCGCCATTCAGGCCACATCTTCTCCCCTTCCTGATCATTCGTGCAACTCTATTATCCTCTATATTACTTTCACTCATTCGCAATCTTTCCTCTCTCCATTCCATTAACATTGATTTGCTGTGAATATCTAGTCACTCGGGCATATTTTATAATGAAGCGGCTGATTCCTTAGCTCGGGTTGCTGCTTCTTTGCGCCTGCTTTTTGAAAAAAATTACATCCGCAACCTCTTATCGATATGTAAAAGCTTCCATATCAGATCACGGTATATCGAATATTTACGGTCCCTCCTTTTCTAATAATTGTTCATTTCATCTTTCTGTTCAGCCTACTCTTCCTCCCTATTCATGGTTTCTTTTGTATCCCTCTCTTCGACGTTCTGATATCGTTTCCGTTGTTCGTGTGCGTTTTGGCCGTTCTCTGCTGCCTTTCTCCAGATTTTGCTTTTCCCTGATTTCCTCCCCACCCTGATAATGCAGTTATTTGCGACGCCGATCATCTGTTCTTCCAGTGTTCATCTCTTTCTGTGGAGCGTTCTGCTTTGTATTCCTATTTGTCGAGGTTTGAGCTTCCTACTCCTTATTATGCTTCCTATATCCTGTTCTTTTCTCTCCAAATTAATTATTTCTGCTATTTGTTCCTTTTTATGAAAGATTTCTGATCGAATTAAAATATAACCGACTTCTTTCCTTTCTGTTTGTTTCTGGGTGAAGTTCTTTGGTTGACGAGTCCAAGAGATTAAAAAAAAAAAAAAAACTAAACTTATATAAACATCATACAAAATTACGACGTGAAGACTTACTCCACGAAATTGATCAGCTGATCGCTATCACAACGCATCATAAAAAAAACCAATAATAATATACCTAAAATAACTAAAAGCATTTTAATTTTGAAAAAAATTTCAACGTAATATAAGGGGACTGTGAGCAATGAAAATGTTGCGAGTAATACAGAACGTAAATCATTATTAGACGAGGTGGAAAAACTAACGCAAGATAATGAAGCACTAAAAAATACCGTTGAGCGGCCATTTTGTAGCATAATAACTGCGCTAGAACGAACTTCTGCTAATGAAGCAGCTTCGGACGTAAAAATCGTGAATCGTCACAACGTAAATACAAAAATTATCGGTAAAATATTCAAATTACCCCCCGTAACCATCAAGGGCACCAAACAATTTGACAAATTGAAAGCGCGCTCGATAAAAGTTGAACTCGTAAACGGTGAACAAAAATTTAAAACGTACTCGAACGAAGAAAATAAAACACTGACATCTGACGAACAACACAATTCCAGAAAAAATTATAAATATACTAAATAAAAATAAATTCGAATATCATCGGAATCAATCAAATAGCGTGAAGCCTTTTTGGATGGTATTTCGAATGCAGACCAGGGGAAATGATTAAACAAAAGCTACTCGAGGAATGTTACGAAGTGTGAAAAATAATAAATGTATAAATTAAGTAAAAAGCTGGTGATAGAAATCAGTGGATCGGCCTGCATAAGTCCACCATTGTTTTTCTTAGATTTAAAACCAAGTGACAGTAATAAAGAGATATATGACATAAAACAGTTGTGTTACCGAGTAATTGATTTTAAACGGCCGCGGCAAAAAAAAAATGGTATAATTCAGTGCACAAATTTTCAAATTTTCCAGCACACGAAGAATAACTGCTTTAAAGTTGCAGTATGTTCAAAACGTCGTGAAAATTATAAACCCGTTCCAAAACCTGATAACATCTAAAGCGAAATATGCACACAGTGGCAAATGTCATACTGCAAACTGGAAGGAATGCGCTGTTTACAAAAGAACGGTTAACAAGGCATATGCCAAGAAAACCATAGCAGTTCAAAGGATTCAGCAGAAACCCGCGACCGCGATCATCGCTACACTTTCAACACGTATTAAATTAAATAAAAAAGAGGCGTTGATTTAATTTTTTTTCTTCATCTCTTTAATTATAAAAAAAAAAAAAAAAAAAAAATCTTAAACTAATTGTAAGATATATGTTTTTATTAATAAGCTCGGTACGTATTGCATCGACGGAATGTTAAATGTGCAATATGTTATGAGTCTTCTGAAAATCAATTACCGTATATTTAAATATAACATAGCCCATTTTATCGAGAAATAGTCGAAAGAGACAAACGAGATAATTCCTTGTTTCAATCGATAGCTGATCGAGTTTTCCAGAATGCATTTCATATATTTCAGTGTTTTCTACTGAAAATGATTAAATATTTAATTGCGCTTATGTTATTTAAATTGCTTTATTAATTCTATTTTAAGTTATTATTTCTGTTTTATTTGCTTTAATTTATATTACTGTTATTTATTAGTTTTAACTTATAACTAACTGAAAAATGGGGAAAATAAGTGAAGTTTTTAGAAACTATGAATCATAATAAAATAAAAAGATCACCTTTACCGCTTTATACAGGTACAGTGAAAAGCCACATAAAATTTGAGAGTAATAGACAAAAATTGGCTAATAGTATTTATGAATACTTACACTTAAATACAACAAACAAAACAGCCTTAAAAAATAAACAAAAGGTGACAATAATTTGAACACAAACTAAAACTTTTTTTGCTCAGCGAAATCCGAACAGTTGGGAAACCAAAAAAACACAATCCGCATCTTACATTTTACATTTCTCATTTCAAAAGACAACGGGCCTTAGAATTGTGTGAATATTCCACATTTTCAGCGAGATAAATACGTAGATTACTTCACCATCATCAAAACGCATTCAAACAAAGAACTGACTTGAACATAACCTTGCCCGTATTTTTATACAGGTAAAATTCTTGCGTTTCGTAATAGGTCGGTTCTTCATTGATATTTTCGAATAGAAATTTATCCTTGAACTTTAAAATATTTTCACAAAAAGAAAAGAAATAATCACAAATTACATCATTAGTTCGCAAAATATTGTCTCCTATTTTTTCCGATGCTGTCTGTGTCGATTTTTCCAAAATTTCTCTACACCAAAACTATTTTCCACTTAATTTTTGCAGATAATTTTTTCTTTTTTTTTTTTTTTTTTCTATAATGGGCTCGTCGACCAATAACAATCAGAAATAAAAAAGAAAGTTATATACCAAGACGATCAGATTTCGTTAACAGGAAGGTAACAATGCCAGAGATACTAAGTGCAGAATGAAAAGACAGGTCATAACGGGCACAATAAGGATCGGGAAGCCCAACATTGAGCAAATGGGAGTACAGAGCCGAACGCTCTACCGAAAGAGTTAGAGCACCCAAAGAGCACGTGATCAGCGTCACAGGCAACCGCATCATTTCAATGGAGAGGCAACATGGGAAAGAGGGTAATGAGAAGTGAAAGCGGGAGGAGGGCAGCAAGGAATAATTAAAACGCAAACGCATGATGCAGACAACAACAAAGCGCAGAAATTAAAGAAACAGAAGGAATCATGGATTGGAAGGAAAACTAGGTTGAACAGACTGATAAAAGGAGTGATTATTAGAAAAAGAAATAGCGTATACATCCGATCAAAACCTAAGATAAATTCTTATAAAGCGGTAGGAGGTTAGAAGATGAGATTTTTTTGAGAAAGTAATAAACTGCCCCGTTACCAAAGATGCCAGAATGGCCAGGAACCCACAGCAAATCAATATGGATCGCATGTGGAGAAAAAAGATAACTACATGAGGAATAATAAAGTCACAGGAATGATCAGGAAGAGGAGAGGAGATGGCCTGAAAGGCACGCATGGGTTCGGAAATAATCAGAAATTGGAAAGAAAAACGATTAGAGGAGGTAAAAATAACGGAACGTAGAATAGCCATCAACTCGGCTATAAATATGGAACCGAAAGAAAGAAGACACAAAAAGACACAGAGAAAGAAAGAAAGAAAGAAAGCCATATATTTTGACAAAAGTAAATTAAACAATCATAAAAGTGATAACGAAAATTGCGTACCGGCTCATCGAGACTTAACCGCAATGTCATAATGCTATAATATAGTATGCATAGATATTCATAAATACAATATATAATAAAAATCATAATAAAAATTACAAAGGGAAAACAAAACAAAAGAAAATAAAAACCCTAGCTATATGAATATACCGCCAATATTATAAATAAAACCATGCCCAATTAACTACGTGGACTCACGGGTTGATTAAATTATGCTTAATCCGGCGATGCTTATATCTAACATACATTCGGGCTAGTTGCTCAGAATTATAATCTCCAATATTTCTGATAAGTACATTGCTATGATTGGGACACTGCTGGAAAAATTTTTTAGCCAAACTGATTACGAATTCTTTTAAGTAGGGCAGCTGTAGCGAGATATGCAAACTATCAATTCTAGTCCAACGGGGGACTTTTAAAATGCATCGGCAACACCTATTTTGAAGCAACTGCAGTTGATTAAAATTAGAATCTGAAATTGAGCACCAAACTGGAGCTGAATAAGTCAATACAGGTCTAATAACGCTTTTATAGATAATTAGTTTATTAGCATTACTTAGGTATGATCTACGATTTATAATCGGATACAAAGCTGCGATAACTCTATTAGTCTTCACTTCCGCGTGCCTCACGTGCTCTTTAAAAGTTAATCTTCTATCTAGGATTACCCCAAGGTATCGAACATACTCTGCCCACTTAATACTAGTCCCTTTAATACACACTTGCCTTGGTGGAGTGGGGTATCTGCGAGTAAAAAGTATCGCTTCTGTTTTGGACGGGTTTATTTCACATTTCCATTTTTCTAAAAATTTTAAAAGTCGCAAGCTGTGCAGCTGTAGTCGATTATAAATAGTAGATGTTCTGTATGAACTGCAGTATAAAGCAGTGTCATCAGCATACAAAGCCAAATTGGTATGCTGCAGTTTCGGAATATCGGAAAAATAAATTGTAAAGAGAAAGGGGCCTAGAACATTACCTTGCGGTACCCCCGCAAAGACAGTTCTGGGCAATGACTTCGCGTCCTGTACAGATACATAAAAGGTTCTATTGCGGAGATAGCTTTGAATAACTCTAATTAAATAATTCGGAAATTTAAACTTTAACATTTTGAAAAGCAAACCGTCATGCCAAGTTGTATCAAAAGCTTTTGCAATATCAAATAAAATTAACCCCGTGTGTTTATTCAAATTAAAGTTATGCAAGACATGGTCCGCTATCCTGGCAATCTGATGTGTGGTAGAATGCCTCGGTCTGAAACCAAATTGCTCCGCTGGAATAATGTTGTTATTGTCAGCAAATTTACGAAGTCTCTGCAGTATAACTTTTTCCGCGATTTTGCTTAAGTTACTGAGCAAACTAATAGGTCGTATATTATTCAGTTGCGAAGAGTCTTTGCCCGGTTTAGGTAGTGCAATTATTTTAGCTGTCTTCCAAGCGGTTGGAAAATAGCCGTACCACATCGCGGCATTGATTATATGTGTTAGCTCAAGTACACCTTTCCGTGGGATTTTATTTAAGATTTTTGCAGGGATGTTGTCGTCACCAGAAGACATTTTATTTCTTGATTTTTTTAGGTAACTTGATACTTCCGTCGGCGTAGCGGGATAAAACCCCGAAAGGGGAAGTTGAAAGCGTGCGAAGTTGTCGGAAGCAGACCGTGTTAATAACCTTTTAACCGTATTGGTAACTAACCTATTGTGGTACGTGGATGTGGGCCGAGAGCTCGCTTTATGTATGTTAACAAAATTCTCGGCTAACAACTCTGCCTTGGCCTGGTCCTTATACACATATACGTTGAGGTTTTGATCAAGAATCGGCGGAATTACACTATAGCTCTTATTGTACTTCGAGCACACTTTCCATAAGCTTTTGTCCTGTGCATTTGCATTAGCAAGAGATTTCTGAAATTTATCATTTCTTATTTTGTTGAGAAAAAATTTTATTATTTTGTTAAAGAATTTAATGACCGGCTTCAAATAACTAGTATACGAGTGAAATCGATATTTTGTATATATTCTACGAACGAAGTTTTTAAATTTAATTATAATCTGCAAAAAATAAGGAATAGTAACTTGTGGAAAAAACTGACACGTCTTTTTTGGCACATATAGGCTAATACTATCCGTAATTAACTTAGTAAAGTAATTTAGCCTCCTATCAATATCAGCCTTATCTTTGATTGGTAGATTAAGATTAATGTTATCTGACAAATATTTTTTAAAACTAGCCCAGTCTACATTATTAAAATCCAGGTACGTGGGATTATTTAGCGCCGGCTTAGTATTATTAATAACGGTAAAAATAGGTTTATGGTCCGAAGTAAGATGCTCGAATGTTACGGGTACATTCACCTTAATATTTTTTGCTATAATTAGGTCTAAAATGCTGCAACGAAGTTGATTTGAAGCAGGAAAGTAAGTGGGTTCACGAGGAGCCAAAATATGAAAGTTATTTCCAGAGGCCATATTGGATAAAATATTGCCCGCTAGATTGTTATTAAAACAGCCCCATATTCTACTCTTGGCATTTAGATCGCCAGCTAATATGATCTTAGGATGTAAATTAAGGAGGGATCTAATATCTTCCGCGAATTTATGTGTATATCGAGGTGGCTTATACACAGCACAAATTACAAATGAGTTTATGTTTTGGTTACCATGACCTGAGAAATCGGTAAAAATCTTTACTGCAATGCACTGAACGTGCTCCATACGCGGCGAGCGCAGTAGAACATGTCTAATATTTTTGTTTATGAGCAGAGCTACTCCGCCACTTCTACGATTAACATCCTCTCTATAAAAAGCAAACCCTGGAAATTTTAAAGAGACCGAGGAGTGCAATTTGGTTTCCGACAGGGCAGTTACGTGGATCTGCTTATTACAGATAAATTCATATAGCTCATCGTACTTATTAGCAATAGAATTACAATTCCAAGCAACCAGACGTACACCATTGCTATTACAGATCATTGATAACAATTAAAAATAATTCTTACATATAATTTCAACAACTTTGCCAATTACAGTGAGAAAACTCTTTTGCTGTATTCCATTAAACTCATTAAAAATAAGTTTAGCTACACGTAAAAGTTTATTTACATCAATAATTCTGAACTTATCTATTAGTGAAAAAATCTGTGAAAAGTAGTCGGGTTGCAGCGCGCGCCGGCTTGTCTTGTCCAGCAACTTGCGCATAAGATCTCTGAGATCCTCCGTATGGAGTGGGACGAGGAGTCATTAAATGCGGTACCATAGGAGTAACATTTTGGCGAACAAAAGGCCTCTTTTCCTCCCTAGCACGGAAGATACGCAAAAAATGTGTACATTCTTTGGAGTTAGCAGCATGAGGGCCATTGCAATTAGCGCACTTGCTCGTTTCAGAACTGTTACAATCGCCGGCAGGGTGGGTCAACGCACAGCGAACACATCTGTCTGGAAGGTTGCAGTTAAGAGAGACATGCCCAAAACGTTGGCACCTGTAACACTGAATAACTGGATTTTTCCGTACATATTTCTCCCATTGAACAAGACAGAAATTGACATGTTTAATATTAAAAATATGTTTAATATCTGTGCTAGGTGGAAAGGTAACTAGGAAAACAGAAAGGGGAATCTGTTTGCTACTCTTTTCGCATTTCTTGGTAAATTGGGTGACACTTAAAATTTTGCAGCGAGATTTAAGGTGAAATTCTATATCTTCAGAGGTGAATGAAGCAGGAAGTCCTTTCAAAACAAATTTAAGGGCCTTACGCTCTTTTGGTAAATGAGTGTAAAAATGAACCTTGTTGCTTTTAAGAGTCGAAATAACTGTATCGTAATGTATACCGGAAAAAACATAAATTAAAGTCTTACTACTATAATATTTAATTTTAAATTCTGACTTAAGCAGAACTTCCAAATTTATTATTAGCTGCTTGAGATTAATCGAGCAATCAGAATGCATAATAATAATTGGGGGGTATTTCGTTTTGGGAACAACATCATCGTTAAACAAAACATGCTTCACTGTATCTTCTTCAGCTTGCAACGGGCTGAATCGATTAGAAGTAATTATTACCTGACCTTTATCTATTTTCGTCTTCTTTGTTGCGCATTTACGTTTTAAAACTGTAGTGAAACTAGAGTCTGAATCCTCTTCATATTCGTCTACGTGCGTGACGTATTTATTACTATCGCTACTAGGGCCGGCAACATTGTTTTCATCCTGATCGATCAGGTCATTCATAACTACGTCTCGCCTGTTAACCACAGCGTCCGCTGAAGTATTCGCCGAAACGGTTGGCCCCGTCATAATCGGACACTAACACTACCAGCTGACCGAGATCAGCAGTATACGATAACAATTCGAACTAAAAACAATACGAGCTGATAAGCGATACGTGAACGCGAGAACACTAGACAGATACGTATTACACATTTGTATGATGACACAGAGAGTTATAATGTGGAAGAATATAAAAAGCACCATCACCAGCAGGCCCTTTAAAACCCTCAGTGGAAATAGTTATATAAGAAAAATAGAGGGAATTGACAGTGTTGTAGAATTCCTGTTTAATTACGGCTGGAGGGAAATATTTCGAAAATGCAAGCAAAATAAATACTCTGGGAGGATGGCAGAGATCACAGAAGTTAAAGGAGAAATGTGGGGAGACTATTAAAGGAAATTATGTAGGGCTAAAATGAACTAAAACGGAGAAAAATAGAAGATAAGATAGGAATTTTCCGAGGCACTCAAAACGCTAATTCCTGGAAATTGAAAGATGAGAATAAATGAGAATAGAAGATGTGAATGAAAGAAGTTTAGCATCAAATAACATAAAATTTCAAGTTCACTACTTCATCCGAAATTTTATTGGAAACATCATTGAATGCTCAGATTGGTGACTTCCCGTTTCGCCTAATTCCCAATTCACCTAATTTTCATTCCGGCTAAATTTAAGATTTCGCTTACTCAGCGAATAAAAAAAAAATTAGACACGCGTCATCATGGTCGAATTTTAAACTGAAGTCTTAATTCTAAGTCGGGTTCACGGTTATTAACCGTCGGCGGGGGTATAAAAGGCTAAACGCAGCATTTTTTTTAATATTTGATTCCGCTGTTGAATTTTTTTTTTCTTTTCAAAAAACAACAAAAACGTTTATATGAAAATCAGTAATGAAAAAATACTGCTAAAAATGTTTAATGTAAATATACACGAAAGGACAACTCCGATAACGAATATTTGCGAGTTATTCCATTTCAAGTCCAGTGCTGTATAAATCCCACCCGCCTTATCAGTCAGTATTTAAAAGCCTTATTGATATTTAGCGTGACATAAACATTAAAATTCGGAGTTCCAGAAAAAAGAAAGAACAGCAGTTTGGATAAAGAGCTGTAAGCGGACAAACGCTTTATTACAAATTTAAAAAAAAAAAACAGAGAATTATTTTTTTTTACTTTTTCTTTATTTTTTAGGCTTAGGAAAAGAAGCAGAAAGTGTCTTTAAAAAGTTAATAACCGAAAAGTAAAGTTAATACAGATTTATTAAGTATAAATAACTTTTATTAATATAATAGTTTAATTTAAATTATTTATAAGTTAATAAATTTATCTTTAATTTTTATTGTTTTGTTTTTTTTTGTTTTTATTAAAATTAGAAAAACTGTTGCTTTAAGTTCACTTACAACAATTTTAATGAAAAAATTAAAGATTACATTGTTTATTACAGTGTTCATTGACGTAAAAGGAACTTACGATAATGTAAACGTAAATTAAGGTTAAAAACATTGGAAGGAAACAACGATTTGAATAACATTTAAAAGTAACTAAGTAAAACTAGCATAGTATTAAAGGCGGTGAATAAAATAAAAAATAAAACTGGAAGATATAAAAAAAATTATCACTTTTTTAGCAAAAAGTATGAAATGAATAAATGAACATAGAAAATTAAAAGCACCATATAAAAAAATATATATTTTAAATGTTCTTATATCTATGTCTGGAGTCATATATATATATTATATACGATAATCTTTAACAATAGAATTTTAGTTGTCGAATATTAAGAAACAATAATATGTAAAAAAGGTCAGTCTGAAAGGTTCCAAATTTATCTTCGCTTTACTTTTGTTTGATTTCAATTACATTTTAACCCAGAAAAGGTCAGTTAAAATGCTCACGATGGTTTTTTCGAACAAAGATTAAAAAAGAAATTCTAGTGTAATAAAATCAAATAAATATAAAAAATAATAAGTATTAATTGGTTAGCAGTGAAAAATCTTTAAAATAAAGGTTTTTCGCACTTTTAGATGTGTCGCACGACATAAAAAAAATTTTAAAAAATACAATTATGAATTTTTTTTCCCCGTTCCACGAGATGAAAAGGTCAGATTTCGCATATTTAGTTAAAAATATCTCTAAAATTGCATTTTAAGGTATAAATAACTTTTCTAGAAGCCTAAATGTTTGCTGTTGGACCTCGACAAAATTCTCCTTAAAATCAGTCACATTTATTACACTGATGAGTTATTTTAAGTAATTTCAATAATTGGGATGCAAAAAAATAAACTAAATTAAAATTTTTGGGACTTTATTTTATGATTTAACCAATATTTTTCAACATTAAGGAAAACCTTATATTAACTTAGGATACCCCTTTTGTCACAAGTTAATATTTTTAAAAAACACGATTCTATCATGAAGGAGTTAGTTATGAAATAGTCTTTGCTAAGTTCTCTCTTTATATTTATTTTTACTAAAAGCTTCTATATTTTTATTTCGATTTCTCCTATTTTTCTTACCTTCCTAGTTTATCTTCCCTTCCTGCCTCTTGTTTCTCTTACCTGAAATTGCTAAATAAGAATTTACACACATTATTCACTGTCTATTTCGCTCTCACACCCTAACCTTTACCCATAGGGTCCAAAAGCCTTCATGGTGTACTGGTACTCTTTTCGTTCTTCCAGTTTCAGTCGTTTAAACAGCCCCGTCATTCTGTTCGATCTTTGCCGTGGAATTAACTGCAACCTTTTATTCAATTTTATTTATTTTGTCTTCTCGAAATTCTCGGTAATTAATAATATCGGCTAAAAGTGTTCTTTTAGCTATTCGCTCCCTTCTCTTTCCTACTTATGCGATTTCCTTCTAATCCAAACTAGTTCTATGCTTTATATTCTTCTTTCTAAATATTCTATCTAAATCGATTTTATGTGGGTGCCTGGTCACGTCGATACTGCTGGAAACGAATTAGTCGATTCTTTAGCTCAAATCGCAGTCATAATGTAGTCCTTTTATCGAAAAGTTTTCAGCTCTTTCTGATACCTATCATTCAACTTTTTCTAATTCCGCTTCATTGTACTTATCTATCCAGTCTTCACTCCCCAATCGTTCTAGATTTTATTATTTTCCATTTCTTAGTCACTCAGTGATTTCTACTATTTGTAATCTATGTGCGGGACACACTTTATTGCCTTCCGCTCTTCATAGAATCTCTCCCGCTATATCTTCTGATTGTCCGCTACACACTCATAACTGCCATTTAGCATACGACCTCAATCATATCCTATTTGAATGTTCTTCCCTTTTACCTGAACGTTTATATTTTTACTCCGAACTTTCGAAATAAAGAATCCACACCCAGTACAATTACTCTCACCTTTCTCATTTGCAGTCCTCCTTGTCTTACTTCCTTTATTTCCCTAGTGTCCAATCGAATTAGATTCTAATATTTCTTTTCTTTCTTTTGTAACATCTTAAGTCTGCTGGATGGACGCCATTTTTTCGTAAATCCAAAAAAAAAAAAGCATTTTATTTCACTACTTAAAATGTCTTAATTCAACAAATTGTCAATAGATTACAGTTTAATGCTAAAAAATGAAAAAAAGAGGGTATAAAAAGACGCTATTTCATGTAATTAACCAAATATTTTACAGTATACTTTTGACGTGTAAAACAAAACTTTATAGCAAATGAAAAGAAATATAATTTTTTAATGAATGACAGTTTCTTTATGTTCCGTTGCCGAAATTTAATTGAATGCTATAATTTCATTTAAAACGTAATTTTCAATAAATATTTAAACTTAAAAATACTAGATATATTTATCTGTTCGATTTGTTTTTATAATTATTATACTAGACTAAGTCGGAGCTTCTGTTTTTCATACACATGTGACAGCTTATAATATTCGAAATAGAATTACAGTTTCCTTCAATACGGTGATGTGCACAAGACCCAAACCATAATAGATTGCGGCTTTATGGTGTAAATTAGTTAGTATGTGGTGATTTGCCGCATGTTGAAAAAAGAATAATGAGATTGCGAGGCAGCGATGGAGTTATTTTTGCGATAAATGCAACATTTGTATTCATTTACTTGTAATTTCAGTCAGTGTAAAGGTCTATTTATCTAGGATGAAATTTGAACTAGATATCGAATTATTTACCGGAGAAATAAAAAAATAACCGGAAATTTACTATACTAATTTGTCCGTACGCATTTATAACAATGCTACCACCAAGCAATGGCAATTCAATACCGCACGTCATAAGATCGCACGTGTGCATTTTTCAACTGTGCTATCTGTCAATCTCTTTCATTTCTCTAGCAGCTTCTTTATCTTTTTTTCTGTCTACCAAACGTGTCCCTGTTGCCAAGTTGATTTTTTCAAATTATTATTTCTTTTTTTTTTTTTTCTGTGCCGTTTTATTTTTAAGCGAAATGGGAATTGGGCAAAATGGGACCAGACCCTCAGATCATTTCCCCTCCTAAAGTTTTCTCCTCTAATCTTGAATGCAATATGTCCGTACTGAATTCCCATTCTAGATTTATGAATCCTTTATATTTTCCAAATCCAACCAATGGACGTCCAGTTTATTTTGCAGTAAAAATACATTCACATACTAAAATTAGTTGATCCTCTTTGTTACTTTCGAACTATCTAACGCGTACATCGATCTTCATGAAACGAGTCTGTTAACCCGTTAGCGTCCAGTATCCTCATTTGGTAACAGTTCTGTTTTACGTAATTACAGAAATTTTCATAATTATATTTACTGCATATCTAACAATAAGTAAATAAAACGAATTTGCTCTATTTATTATTTTTAGAAAGTTTGATTATGTAAATTTAGTTAATGTTTAATTTTGTGATACTTTTAAAATGTTATTTTTGTTGAATTTTAATTTGTATAACGATATATAATATTATTTAGCTGCAATACACGGTATATTCAATTTGTTTTGTTCATTTTTTACGAATTAAGCAAATTACGGTGAATTAAAACTATGTAATTACTCCTTTATTATTTACATTGTGCGATACAGCGAAACTATATACACCTTCAACGGATCGAAAACGTACGGTATAAATAATAAACAAGTTAATTCAATCAACGAAATTCTTGGAATTATGTAAATTAAAACTGTCACTAAATGAGGATGCTCGACACTAATGACATACGTTGACCTTCTACAGCACAGAATTCGATGTAGCACTCGAATAGATCCTTTCACACGCCAACGTACCCGCAAATGAACCGGTCAATCTGTCAATAACCAATGCTTTTCGTGAATAGAATTCTAAAAATACTTTCATCAACGGGATGGAAAGATCCATCGAATCTCAGCATTGACCACCGAAACGTAAAACTTTTTAACCGAATTCCGAGCTACTACCACACGACTGATGACAGGACGAATGCTATGAGGCAAGACGCTGCTTTTTGTCGAAATTCCAATGGACCATCAGTCCATTGATCCGAAGAACCGGAGAAAAGGTGCAACACAGGAGATAGACTAAAGAACTGCCTTAACTCCGCCACATTCATTTTTTAGTTCATTGTTTATAATAATGAAATCAGCAAAAAATAATTCATATAATAACATCTGTGGAGATAACATTTCTATTTTAAGTAAACACCTTTGTCCATCGATTGAAGTTTTATCAGTTGTTATATTTTCAATTTTGACGTAAAATACGCAAATTGAATCGAATATTTTTACACCGTGCAGCATAAATTTTTTCTTCTTCTTCTTCTTCTTCTTTTTAAGGTGCCGTACACTACCTAGCGCGTTGGCGCAACCTATTCGTATATATTTTTAGCTGTACCGATATAGGTTGTGTACCAGGCAATTATCTTATGCAGTACGCAGGTGTACACACGCAAGACTACATTCGGAACTGATTCGTAATTGTTTGATTTACATCGTTATACGAATGCAGTCCCGTGTATGTCTGCTGTGTACTGACTTAGCGCGCATATTATACGTGGTGGTTTGCTATTGCCTTCCAAGTAATTAGTAGCGAGTATTTAATTTAATTCTTTGTAATAAGTTCTGTCGTCGCCCGGGATCGAACCCGTGACCTCCGTAATGGAAGTCAAGCGCTCTAGCAACTAGACTATCGCGACAACAGAAATGTCTTAACATAATGAAATTAAAATATTTTAAATTTAAATTGTACGATTGACTGACGTGATTAATACTTTTAAAAGTTTGTTCATAAAACAGTTGAATTATACTCACCACTATCTTCCCGGAATCCATTACTAAAATCCTATCCGAGTCCATTACGGTATGTAAACGGTGTGCAATTGTTAAAACGGTACAACATTTGAAATGTTTTTTGACGACTTGTTGAATTTGTTGATCAGTTCTAAAAAAGTATAACGTTATATAAAATGATATAGGCTTTTTTTTACGATTCCATTCTTCTTTTTTTCCTTTTTACACTATTTTCAAACTATTCACTTACAACTCGATATGTATATATGTACTCGCGTGCAATATTGTATCCGCTTATTTGTTTGAACTTAATTATTGATTGGGTTATATCTACATCAATGTATCTTTTAAATTACACGAACAAAAAAGATACTTCAAACATGTGTGAAATATACATCAGATTATATGATTGAATAAGTAATGATAACAGAGCTTAGTATGTAATCTGACTTGGATTGATTATCACATAAATGCCATTTTCACAGATATTTTAATTCAAATAAGTATAAAGGGTATTGCAATATTGAATTTGTAAATTATTAGTATTGTGTAATTTTATGTACAACAAAGGATACCCTCAAAAGCATACGCATGTAAACAAAGGTTTTAGTAATGGTGTTTGAAAAATGTTAAAGTTAATTAGTTAACAAGAAATACATTGTCAAAAGAGCAAATGCAAATAAACAAACGTACAAAACAACTATGTTCTGATTAACAATGGATTATCTGAATTAGGCAATAGCAAGTGTATTATTGAAAGCACATGCAGACATGTGAACATAAGAAGCTTCTTAATAGGGGTTAGAAAAATTATTAAAATTGGTTACTTCTTCTAATCTTAGTTTTCGTCGAGTGCTATTACTAAACAAAGGCGCTCCTGCAAAGGTGTCTATATGGAAAGCATGTTGCAACACTAGCCGTCCTATGCGCTCTGGTGGCTAAAATTGGAACTACATTCCAAAACAAAAGTTTCTATACTACTGCTGCTATTCATGAATAGATTATATTGGTTGCTGTATGATAAATGGTTTCAAAGTTAAAAAATGATTACAGTAAATTTTATTACTCTGAAGACTTACCTAAATCTGATAAACATTGGTGTATAAGATTAAAATATTCCTCATAGTCCTTATCTTTCTTATTTATCTCCTAAAATTGATTTATATACTTTTATGTATAGTTAAAAATAATATCACGATTTATACTGAACTTAAGTTAACGTCAATGTGGCAATGATCCATAAAAATTAGTAAACTATAGCCTCTCTGAATTTAATCACCATACAAAATTTTGTAAAAGAGTTGAATGTAATTTAATGTGTTGATCCATCCTACTTGATGGAATTTTGAATCGGCTATGTGTATGTTCTGAATAAGGTTGATATCACTTAAGCTGATGAATTAGGTCAAAACCTATTCTATAAATTTTTGGAAAAATGTGAAACCACATTATCAGTGATCTTACTAGCACAACTGTTTTGTAATGTATGAGGGTGGTTTAAAAAGTTCCGGGCCTTTCAACGAAAAAAACATATTTTTATGAAAACAGCGCTTTATTTCTCAACATAGTTTCCATTTAGGCTCACACATTTGCTCCATCGCTCGGAAAGTTTATTAATACCGACCTTCTTGTAAGTTTCTTCAGAATGGTCTCGAAAATATTCATCAACACCGACGATCACCTCACTATCATTTGCAAATCGTTTTCCTCCGAGCCATTTCTACAAATAGGAGAATAGATGATAGTCGCACGCTGCCAAATCTAGCGAATAGGGCGGATGCGGAAGTAATTCGAACCTTAAATCGTTGATTTTCGCCATCGCGCCCACAGAGGTGTGAGCAAGCGCATTGCCTCGATGAAAAAGGACTTTCTTCTTTGCCAAATATGGATGTTTTTTTTTTTTTATTTCTTCGCTTAAACGTCGAAGCAGAGCCGCGTAATATGTACCGTTTATTGTTTTACCTTTTTCAAGATATTCGATGAAAATTATTCCGCGTGCATCCCAGAAAACCGTCGCTATGACTTTGTTGAAGGATTAAATCACCTTTGCTTTGTTCGGAGCTGCTTGATCTTTCTCAATCCATTGCCTAGACTGTTCTTTGGACTCTGGAATGTAGTGGTGAACCCAAATTTCATCAAAAGTGATGAATCGACACAAAAATTCGGCTGTATACGATTAAAGTACTGAAGGTTTTGAGCTGAAATGTATTTTCGACGCAGTTTTTGCTCAGGTATGAGCAAACGCGACACCCATCTAGCACAGAGCTCGTTCATGCCCAAAACTACGTGTAAAATATGGTATATTCGTTAAGACGATATGCCTACACCTTTAGCTAACCCCTTAATTTTGATGCGCCAATCCTCCAGCACCATTTTGTGTATTTTTTCGACGATTTCTGGCGTAGTTGCTTCTATCGGGCGTGCACTGCGTGGTTCATCTTCTGTGCTTGTACGACCCATCTTAAATTCTGCAACCCAGCGTTTAACGGTGGTTTTTGAAGGAGAAGACACCTTTAAAATCGAGCTCAGATTGTATTTGTGTTGCATTTAAACCTTTTAAAAAAATACATTTAATCACGGCTCGTATTTCGTTTTTTACATTTTTTACGTAACACACGACTTCTCTACTTGAAACTGCCATAAAACTGATAATACGTTTTCAATCAAGCTGAAACTTGTTCAGTGACGCTGTGAAGGATGGAACTGCGCAATGCGCTTGATGAATTAACCCTAGCAGCGCTATTTCTCGGTGAGGTCCGGAACTTTTCAAACCACCCTCGTATGATAATAGAAATTTTCACTTACCGGTAACTTAAAGTGAGCAAAATGTAATTTTAACCGTAGCACTAAACAAACGTTATAATAGATTTACATTAACTGCCACTATCTGATAAAAAGCGACGTAGTTTTTTCCACTGTGTGTCACCTGGAGTTCAAAAAATCCAACACTTTGGCTATTGTGATAAGCTATGATCTGCAGATCGCTTGTCAAAAATCCAGTTTCATGATGATCAATTGAACCAAAAGTAAATCAGTGAGATCTAAATACTATATGTCCATTTCTTTCTATACCTTGATGTGTTAAGGAGGTCACTCAATTCGTGCCGCTTTATGATGATAGAAGTGTTGATAGTATTATGTACATAGTCTAGCCATAAATACTGATACTGCTTTAAACGAACGTACCGCGAAAAGGAAGCACGATGCAAATTCAGAAAAAAATTATTTCAAAAGTACAAACAATGCTCGTTAAAATCGTGTCTTAGTTATTCAAAATGACCACCTTTATTAGCGACACGCGACGAAAAACGCTCCGGCCATTTCGTAATACATGTACGGATCGTCTCGAGAGGAATTCTCGCTGCTGCCTCAACAATGCTTCGCTTGAACGACTCCAAATTTCGGTGTGGTCTTCGACAGGCCATTTCCTCTAACCTATCTCATAGTTCGTAGTCCAGCGGATTTAAATCCGGGCTGCCGGACGGCCAATCACTAGTTGCTATGAAGCCGGGCACATTCTCTGCGAGCCACTTCTGTGTCGTTTGAGCTTTGTGTGCCGGTGCTGAATCTTGTTGAAATACCCAATCGATTCCGGCAAACAAAGTATCGTTCAGAGGCTTAACCACGAGTTCCAGAACTGTGTTTTGGTACACTCTGGCACCTGTCTTGACCCCTGTTTCGCAAAAATGGATGGGAGTTACCCCATACCACGATACGCCCCACCACACCATCACAGAAGTGGGGTGGTGACCACGTTGAACGCGTGGAAATTTGGTTTTAGCCTCAGCAGATGAACGGGCATAAATTCTATCATTTTGCTTGTTATATTTTTCCTCTACAGTAAAAATTTTCTCATCTGTGAAAAGGATCTTTTTGTACCCATTTTTGCCGTACAAGCCTTTCAACTTTTTCGCTCTTTCGTATCTTATCGCCTTTAATTTCTCGGTTAAAAGATGACCTGTACTTCTCTTATAGGCTCCCATATGTAAATCATCGGTGAGGATGCGCGAGATCGTTCTTGGCGCGATTTTCATCTCGTGAGCGATGATTTTTTGTTTCCGAAGAAGGCACCTGTTAATTCGCGACCGAACTGCTTTATGCCACTATCGCGGTCACCACTACACGACTGCAAATCAATTACAACTGAGCACACGACGCATAGCGATGCCGCTACTACTACACTCGCATCTCAAACAGGTGGATATATTTCCGCACATAAACAATACTACTAACAATCGTAACATTATGATCAATGTTACAAATAGTAATAATGCACCGTTACATATTAAACCGACAGTAACACAGGTGTTGGAAGGCACACACAACTCGAAATCTGCTTATACAAATATATTATCACTCACCACAACGGAGGAAAATTATTTACTGTAAGGTTCTGTGAACATTTGAAGATACTCAAAAGAAAGATCAAAAGGCAAAGAGAATACCTCAAAAGTGTCTCCTTCGAACAAGTAGAAAAAAAGATGCTGAAGCACAATAAAAATAGGTTTGCTTGCTTGGCAAATGATGATGCTAGCGAGAACGATGGTGTAGAACTTGCAGAGCATAAAAAAGAGTCCAAACCGTGATATACGTTGCAGATCGTTAACTGACAAAAGAGTCGAAATTAAATTAAACAATTAAACAATACAGACAATTAGCGTACACTAGTTAAATACTTAAGAAAGGAAGAAATTGAACACCATACATACCAAATTAAATCTGAAAGCAGCTTTCAGGTGATAATTCGACATTTACATCATTCCGTATAGATAGATGATATCAAAATTGCTTTAGAAGAACATGAACACCAAATTAGGCACATAACTAATATCAAGCACAGGGTAACTAAGCAACCCTTACCATTATTTTTTGTAGACCTCGAGCCGCATGAAAATAATTCTGACATATTTTAAGTCCAGACATTACTTCACATGAAAGTTAAAATAGAATCTCCACGTAAAAAGAATATCATTCGCCAGTGTTTTCCATGTCAAAGGCACGGACATACCAAAATCTATTGTAACAAGGCGTATGCATGCGTCAAATGTGGTAATAACCATGCTTCAGCCAGTTGTAATAAAAAATGCGACGAAACACCAAGATGCGTCAATTTTCACGGAGATTATCCGTCAAACTATAAAGGATGTACCGTTTATAAAAAACTCCACAATATCAGATATAATTAACAATATGCGATGGAAAAAACGAACATTAACTTAAACACATATATAAACTTTAGCCATTTGCCCACTTCAAGTATTCAAGAACAAACGGCAACGAATCAGACTAAAGGCTCAAAATCACCACACCGCTTGACCTATGCACAAACCTTAGGCCAGCGGCATAAACGAGAAGTAAATAAAACTTCTGAAGTCAACGGCAGTAACGATAACAATGGTATCGCAATAATGTTGCATACATTCGTTTATCGAAATAAAAACTCTTTTTCTTAACATGATACAGCATCAAAGCCAGTTGCTTAACAATGTTATAAAGACTATTGCCTTGCTCAATAAAAAATAAAGAATCTCAAAATAGTTACCTGGAACGCTAATGGTGTTGTAAATCATATCGTTGAAATACAAATGTACATCTTGCAAAACGATATTGACGATCTATTATTATCTGAAACGCACTTAACTAACACAATGTATGTAACGTTCCCCGAATATAATTCGTATTATACAAACCATCCAGATGGTACAGCACATGGTGGCTCTGGCATTATAATAAAAAGTAATATGCAATCTAGTAATCAATGAAGGTCCGAATAAAAATATTACTTTTTCAACAGTTTACTGTCCTCCGAGGCATAATATCAAAAAGGAACATTTCGCTAACTTCTTTAAACCTCTAGGCTACAGATTCACATTGTAGGAGGAGACTTCAATGCGAAAAATATTCACTTTAGGTCAAGACTGACAGTACCTAGAGGAAAAGAATTAAAATCATTTATTGACGAAACACGCAGCATCGTCTATTCATCGGGAACATCTACTTACTGGCCAACCGACCCCAATAAAATACCAGACATCTCCTGGACTTCTTCATAATAAAAGAAATTCCATCCGCATTTATATTGATGTTAGGACTGATGAAATTTTGCTATCAGATCATTCATCAGTTACGCTAACAGTTAGTCTGCACTTAGTCAAGAAAATGCGTAAACCAAAGCTGCATAATAAATTCACTAACTGGGATGCATTTCGAGATCAACTCGAACGTACAGTGAATCTTAAAATACCATTGAAAACTAAAGAACAAGTAGATGAAGTTTCATAAAGTCACACAACAAGCTGCGTGCGAATCCACACCAACGGAAAACAATTACCAACCGGTTATCTACTATCCAAAGAAAATTAAAAAAGCAGTCCAGTTAAAACGGAAATTAAGAAAACAATGGCAAATATCAAGAAATCCTACTTATAAAACAGCACTAAACAAACGAAGGTTGTAAAAAAATGATTGCAAGATTTAAAAAACAACTCGTTAAAACAAAGGTTAATAAATCTGTCGCCCTTGCCGCAACATAATTACTCGTTATGGAAAATAACTAAGGACCTTAAGAGACATGTACAAGCGGTACATCCGATAAGAGAATTAAATCGAACTTGGCCTAAGACGGACTCAGGAAAAGTGGAAGTCTTTGCTAAACACTTCGCAAACGTATACCAGCCGCATCCTGGAAATGCAACGTTAAACCCCCTGGGATGCTTACTGTTATGATGGATATAAAGCGATGAAACGTACATCTCCGAGTGAAATTAATAATTTGGTAAAAACTCGTAAATCTCGTAAAGTATGGGGACGACTCATCCGATATATATCCAGTAAAAGCAGACGTTCCACACGGAAGCGTGTTAGGGCCGCTAATCTCATTTACACGTCAGAACGCTACATGATGATCTCAAAACGAAATCTGTTCTGGAAGTAATATTTGATGATGCAAAGAAGTACGCTCGAAAACTGGAAATACACCCGAACTACCTGGCAATCGGGTTGTTGGATAATTCACTGGAAATTCGGTGGCTTGCCAGAATCAAGCCAATGGACTTAGCCTAACAGGGAAGTTTAATAAAACTATTTCGCTTAGCACCTATCGCTGGATAGGATGCTACTCAACGTCATCCATCACTAAAATTGCCAAATAGCTGTTACTAGCTAGGCGCAATTTAGCAATTAAGTTTATAAAAAAAAAAAAAGAAAAATTGTTTTTTTTTGGATTACAACGAAGAATAAACTTTTACTGAAGAAAAAAAGAAGGCAAAATTAGAAAATAGAAAAAGAAAGGCGAGGAGGCTGATCGACGAAGAGGCGAATCTAGGTATTAAAATTAAATGATTATAAGGAAGAGAAAATTAAAAAGGACGTTTAGAAATCTGAATCGAGAGATAAACAGAATGGTTATTGGATAAGAAGAAAATGTAGATATTAGTGCATAATAATGAAATGTTCAACCTCTTACTTTGTGTCAATACTGGACGTTGCTTCATCCATAATCAGAATGCGATTTTTAAGTATCAAAACCCTGGCCAGACAAATTAGTTGTCGCTCTCCTATGCTAAAATTACCGCCTTCTTCAGCAACCATGGTTTGTAATTTATGGTCTTGCAGTTTTTCATAAAAACCAACCTATGGTAAATATAATCGTTCATTAATTAATTAACTAGTAAATATATCTTAAAAATATTAGAAAAAAAATGCTGTTTAGTGTTGTAGAAAACGAAATTATTAATTTCAGTATCACAGTAAAATGAAGAAAAAAAACAAAAGGATAAAAAAAGGAATATTATGTGTCTTTTTGCTTTACCTAAACATCCATATGTAAGAATATGGAATGATCAATTTTAAGATTTGAACCAAATTAATTATAGTCATTCTCGAGTAATTTTCAAAAATAACAAACCTTTTTAACATACAAGAATAAGTAATGGAAATAAAGGGTAATTTGTAGGAATGTGTTATAGAAATATGTTAGTCGGCAGCTGTCACTTGCGTAACTTGAAACGTTACCGTTTGCCAGTTTAATCCCTCAGGGATGCCAACCATGAGATCTTTTCGGAATTGTGGATTTTATTTTATTTATTTAAAATATTTATAAAATTAAATCTGAGATTTTAAATTAATTATTTTTTATTTTCCAATCACCTACAAAGATCTTTCTTTACCGACCGGCCGCTGAAAATACACAATTAATATAAGTACGACGTAAAACAATGATTATATAATTATAAACATAAATTGGTATATATCGCTGTTTGTCGGCGGTGTTTCTACAACGCGGCGATAATGGATTTCAAGAAAACGATCGGTTGCTTTCTGCGTGCTGGACGATGAAGTGAACTCAGTTTAATTCGATGCCGCGTAATTTGATAATTTAACAATTTTATTAGAACGGTTCTGATGGGCGATCATTTACTACTTCGCATTGCAGACGGGCTGATACTTCGCAAACTAAGTTTTCGTTAACGGAGATCGTTTTCGCGACACTTTACGAACAACCAACAAAGACAGTTTTTAAAGATCTTCTAAGACCGGTTCAACTGCAACTAACTGCTACCTGGCTTCCATTTTCTATTTGGGCCTCATCATTTTTCTTATCCTTTGTTCCAGCGGGAACCAATCACCGCAACTTTTCCAATCATTGACCTTTCTCCAATCTGACCGCGTGGTGATCTTTTTACCCCTGACCGACAAACAGGATTTCAATCATGCGCACATTTACTTTCACATCACCCACTCTAAATTATGTTTTATTTTTTATATCATTTTATTTTTATTTTCTTTTTTATTTGAATTTTGTTTTAGCCTTGTAATGGACACATTACAAACTGTATGATAGGCGTTATGAAAATATGTTAATGGACAGTATTCATATAATATAATACTCCGATTAAAGGCACAAAACCTATTGTAGCAAACTGAAAATTTTCAGAATGCATTCTAGACATCCATTAAAAAGATTATTAAGTAATTTCATGGTCCAGAACTATTTTGAGGGGCGATTTGAACATTTCTTTATCTTCCAGTCTTCCTTCCAATGCCCAAAATATTCTCCAAAAAAAAATAAATAAATTACAATCCTGGTCAAATACCAGTGGTCTAGTGTTCTCTCCTTCCAAAACAATATATAGTGGATTCCATAGAAGACGTGCTGTCTCACCTGCTATTTCTCTCACACTAGATAATAATCCTACTCCTTTCCAATCTACAGTGAAATTCTTGGAACTATTGTTCGATTGCAGGCTATCCTGGTGTCCACACATATCAGGTTTAAAGAAAAAATGTTTAAAATCCCTCGGCATCATTAAATATTTATCAAATCCTAAATATAGTATCCACTCCAAGCTCCTGTTCTCAATATATAAATCCATCGTCTTATCTAAGATCATGTACTCCCAAGCATGTCATTCCTTAATAAATTCATTAGACGTAATTCATAATTCTGCCCTTCGTTCGATACTAGGAGCTCATCGAACCACTCCTGCATCCAACATGTGCAATTTGTTGGGGTGCCCGCCGTTGTCATACTTTAGAAATTACCATAGACGATGCAATACTTTTCTGCCCTTAACACACACTTCTTTGGTTAATATTAATTTCTCATGCACACCAATTTTCTCAAAGGATCCTGTGCCCGAAGTCCTCGACTTATTAAATTTAGATAACATAAACCCAATAAACCCTGTACGCCAAAACCTCACATTAATCCCGCCATGAGAGTTCCCAATAATAAAAACAGACGTATCATTTAAAAACAATTTCAGACAGCTACCAACTGGCGTTATCGAAATAGCTAAAAATACAATAAATAAATACACCGACCACGTGCTGATCTACACAGATGGCGCTAAACATAACCTCACCACAATCACATAGCCAACAGCATGTGCGTTCATAGTATCAGATAAAGCGTTGTCTTTCCGACTACTCAGTAATGGCTGCATAGTACTGGATGCAGAAATGTACGTCATCCTATACGGGCTACAATATTTTCTTCTTGCAAGCCTAACAAAAGGACATTAATAATTACAGACTCTCTGACAACACTAGAAGCCATAGTCTAAAACAAGAAATATAATAACTATTCAAATCCTTCGTATTGTCATCGATACACAGAAGTTTGAAAGCCAGATGACGTTTATGTAGGTTCCCGGTCACGCAGGAATGCCAGGGAATGAACAGGCGAACGTAATGGCACAGTCAGCACTACGAGCTCCGCAGAACAAATATTTACCTCCCTCTTCATCAATGACACAATTCACAATAGCTAAAGCAATATAGTCGCATACCCTGCTCAGTATGTCGTGATTGCCACAGCAATTACATACGGATGACTGTAGCTTAGGAGGTTAAACAAAAAAAAACAAAAAAAACAGCAAATGAATTTATAAAGTTAAATTTAGATGTCGCTTAATATAATGAATTTAAACAAAATATAAATGAACTAGTTGTTATGACACAGAAGACAATAAACAGTATACGGAAAAAAGATCTTAAGAGACATTAATTGTTTTAAAAACCAATTCTCTTTTTCAAGTACAGAATTTAGTAGAATTAATATTTTTTTTGTTTGTTTTGAATAGCGGAGAGGGATACCCAGACCAGCTTCCAGTCTAAGAAAATAATTAACATTATCCCTATTCTGATGTTATTTTTATTTTTAAGTAATTTATTTAGTTTCTTATTTTCAATTGTTTTGTATGTTTCGACCTTTTTCTTTTTTTCATTTTTTAAACACATGTTTTGAAATATTGATAATTTTTAATGAATTATGAAGAGAATATTTATATGCTTGCATAGACATTTTCTCGAAAATTACTTACATGTGAATACATTATGAAATTTGGTAAAAAAAAAAAAAAAAAAAATCCCATATTTTTCGCCGGAACTTTTCTTGTATAACTTTATGACAGTTTATCGATCACTAGATCAAAAATAATTTAAATTATTTGACGAACACCTTTACTTTACCTCAGTGAGAGCGTCGATAAGAATGTGATCAGGATACTGGGAAAACGGGTCTAGATTTTCTCTTAAAGTACCAGAGAAAAGTATTGGGTTCTGCGGGATATTTGAAATCCGGCTGCGTAAAGTTTTCAATCGTAATTTTGATGTATCCACTCCATCTAGTTCGATAGTACCTTCAACTTCTGCCAGCCGAAACAAAGCATTCACCAATGATGACTTTCCTGCACCAGTTCTACCAACAATACCAACCTATCCATTTTAAAATGTAAATAAATATCTGATGATTAAAATAGTAGTAAAAGATTTATTGTCATTACTTTTTATTAGCGTTTATTTTATTTATTTTAATTCTTTGGTGGGCGAGGGGAGTTTATTAAGTAGTTAATTAACTACTTAATAAAGTCCCCTCGCCCACCAAAGAATTAAAATAAACGAATTACCCACCGAAATGTTTAACTAACTAGTTTTCCTCTAATAAACGTGCAGATTATTTTTTTTAAATTTAAACAAGCGCAGATTAAATTAAAAACTAAACAGAAATTTTACATAAATAATGTGTACGATAAATCATTGAAAAATTAAATTTGTATCATTAACAAAACGGTTTAAAAAAAATGAAATAAAGAACTACTTTCTACACTTTTCTTTAGTAATGTATTGCACAACTAAAATCATAAGCGATTAACAATAACAACAGTCTACAAATAGTTTATAAAGCAATTTACTACATCAACACACAACATATGCATATGAAATTTACATGTTCCTTCTTTTGAAAATACATATATAGTTATCGTCATTTACGTGTTGTCCCGTCAAGCTAAACGCTTGCAGACGAGTTTCCTTATATCTAATAATTCCTATACCATATTACAGTAGAACCTCTTTTATTCGTCATCCTCGGGACCGGCCCTATGACGGATAACTGAATAGACGGATAACAGAAATTCCATTACAAACGTGCACAGTTACATGTATAGAGTATTGTACTGGATTATAAATAATTTCGGAAAGAAATGAAAAAATTTTTAATCGGATAACATTTAGAGTGTACGGGGTATTTTTATTTACAAATTTATTGTAACATAGTACAATATAGTACAGTACATACCTAAGTAAAATGTCCCTACGTCGTCAGATTGTTCACATCTCAAAAAAATCAGTAATTTTCTTAAAAAATCGCAAATAATTTTTACAGTGACGAATAAAAGGGAGACGGTTAAATGAGGTTTTACCGTACTTATATTATACATATACTTGTCGCCCCGCACAAATATTTAGTTGCAACTTATCCGAGTTTTTACTTATTTCTAACTGATCTATAACTTTAATCTATTATTTATTTAAATTTTATTCTGCCCCTTTCCTTCCCCTTCGTCAACACTTCTGTTTATCACTGTTTTCCGAACCCTTTTTCTCTTATTTAATTCTTATTGTTATTCCTGTATTTCTCTTTTTCAGCAACCATTCATTTATTTTCCTTTTTTTCACTCTAACTTTTTCCTCCTCTATTATTTCTTTAGCTATCTTATTTAACAACTGAGTTATTATAATGTATTTGTCTGTTTGCTCTCCCATCTTTGTTTTAGCTAACGGCATGATCCACATACGCACTCACAATCACCCTCGCACTACATTCTCAACACATTTCCTAATATTTTTACTGAATTATTTATAATTTTATTATATACACATAATGTACACATTACAAATGCTGGTAATGTTGCTCTAATTGTCTTTGCAATGTATTCTATATGTACGTCCCATCTTAAGTGTTAATCCCTCATTACCCCTAAATATTTATAGTGGGTCACTCTACTTCTTTTTACATTCATTTTTTTCGTCCCACTCATGTACACGTTCGTTTGAGTGGATTATTAAATATGGATAGTAGACATCACATCTATCCTTTTTCATTCGTAATATCATTGCTTTAGTTTTTGATACATTAATTCTTAGATTTTTTCACTTACTAGTTGGTTCCTAATAAAGTTTGATTGTATGTTATTTAACACAATCACTGTATTTGTTGTTCTTACACATTGTTAACATTTTTATCATAATTTAACACAATATTTTATACAATATAAATTCTAGCACAAAAACATTTTTTAAGTATTTTTAAAATTTGAAGACGCACAAAATCTCTCTTATGTAAAAACAACTGTTCATTATGTTTTCGTATGACTATACGAAAAGAAATTTACTAAGCGTTACTTTAAATTTATTTAAAATCGTATGCATGTTAAAATCGCGGTGCTCAAATTGGAACGCTATTAGCTTAAAAGTGAGCCAAATATAAACCTCTGAATTATTCTGTAAAATTTTTGAGAATTTACACACAACTTTTAATTCACGTGAAACAGTAGCATTACAAATGTTCCATTTCAAAGTTACTATTAGCGGACAAGATAAAAACAAAACAGTGAAGTTATAAGAAGCATGTCTGAGGTCATTATTCGAAACCTAAATTAAAATACATTTTACCGAAAGGTACATTATCTGAAATGAAAAATGTATCAGCGTACAAGCAAGTCTCTATGATAAAATAGCCGGAAAAAGGAATTTAGATAGACTGAGACTATCAGTTTGTTCAGAAGTGGAATTAATGAAGGAAACTGTTATGAAGAACTAAGAAACAGTATGTTGATAACCTAACATTGTTCAATGACTCGGTGTAAAAGAAAATTTTGAAGTACCTAAATTGTTTTTATTTGTACCGAGAACTTTACGTTTATTTTTATTAGTTTAGACGAAATAAAATGCACACCATATATAATCTCATTGTAATTTTGCCCACTAATCAAAATTACTTGCATTTTAATAGGGTTTTTTTCCTGTGAAATGTGAAAATTGCACCCCCTAAAATCCTCTTGAATATTCTGTGTTTAAGTGTGTAATATAACTTTCCTTATTGCAAACAGTAATAAATTTAACGAATTCATATAAAAAACGCGCGTAAAATCCACAATTAAGTCACAGATTAAATAATTACTTTTTCCATAGGAAAAATAGTCAGCGTGATATTTTTCAATATGAATGGTTCTGTGTCTTTATATCGCAAATAAACGTTCATAAAAGTAATTCTTCCATCAGACGGCCAGTTTGGCGAAACGTAACATGTATCTGCAATAATGACAATAATAATATAATACGTTATAAGAGTATTCGACCAGCATAATCTTTCATAATTACTAAATATTATAAGCGGAATTTTTATGATAGATTTTACACTTGCACCTGTAATGTGAATTAAGATGTTAAATATGACGGAAAAATTGTTCATTTTATATTTTTTTAATCATGAACCTTAACTTTTTTTTTGTATTGTTCAGCTCCACACGCAAATACATCGGTATACAAAAATATTTCAAGAATAACATCAATATTAATTGACATAATTTTTAAAACATCAAGATACTACAGTTGGAATAAGCTTTTTAAAATCGGCGTAATCGGAAAATATATTTAAAAAACATTTACATAGACGTCGACATCTTTCAAGAACATAGTCCAATGTTCATGGTATATTACAATTAAAAATTGAAAAAGAACTGCAATGTATTAAATAGAAAATTTAAATAATTATAAATTCGATATATGAAAAGCCGATTAATAAAAAAACTATGCGTCAGTCGAAAACTAACGGCATTAGAAGTGAAACTTTTTTATGGAGTGCAAGAACAGTCAAAGAGGAAACGGAAAAAGTGCAACTGTTAACGAGTAGAAATGAGAAAATGCTTTAAAATTAGAAAATCTGTCAAAGAAGAAACGGAAAAAGATCCATTGAAGTGAAAAAAAGGTATACTTAAAACTAACAAAAATGATATTTGTTAAATCAATAACGATCTGCCGATAATCTCGAATTAAACACTACACAAGTTTCACTTGCATGTACATATTTATTGTTACATGTACACGTACATGTAACAATAAATATGTACATGCAAGTGAAACTTGTGTAGTGTTTAATTCGAGATTATCGGCAGATCGTTATTGATTTAACAAATATCATTTTTGTTAGTTTTAAGTATACCTTTTTTTCACTTCAATGGATCTTTTTCCGTTTCTTCTTTGACAGATTTTCTAATTTTAAAGCATTTTCTCATTTCTACTCGTTAACAGTTGCACTTTTTTCGTTTCTTACTGCGATTCCTTTGCAGGGTTTTTCAGCTATGTTTCTATGAATACCTTTACCAGGGTTACTGTCTCGCCTCTCTCATAGCTTTCTTTTTCGAGACCGCACAATGGATGTGTTCGCGGGCCGGTGATTTATTATTGGCAGTTTTTAAGTCATTCACTTTGTTCTATAATGACACCTGTTTATCCGGGCGAGTCCGTCTCACGTACCTGACCCGACGCTTCTTTTTTCTGACCGCTTTGCTGCCTAGAGGAGCATTTAACTTTTCTTTTCACATAAGTATTGCTCTTTCAAAATATTTCAGTGAAAATAACAACCTTTTTCCTGATTCTACTGAACTGACGTAAATTTATGGCATGTAGAGTTACGAATTAGTTTGCAGAAAATACAAATATAAAGAAACAATCGAGTAATTATAAAAATAATGGCATTAACCCGAACGAATTAGCATTATTGATTTAAATTAAACAAACTAAAAAAGAAAAAGAAAAAGCAGAAACAGAAACATTAATGTGGCGGCTATTACGGCGTCTTCTCTTTTTGCGGATCTTCGTATACTTAGTCTGTCTCTCTCGTTTTATGTTTGAGTAGCGGAAATTAGAAAAGGACATGAGTAGTTTAACAGATTTCATTAAACGTTGTCACTGTGCACATTATTTTATTATGTGTTGCAGAAAAAAAGAAAAAAAAAAACCTCCGTTCTTTCTTAGTGTCGATTTTTGTAAACACTTTTTTTTTTTGTCATTCTCACTCCTGTTAAAATGAACGAGCATTAGAAAAGAACAAATAGTTTAAAAGATTTTGTTAGTTCAACGAGTTTGCTCTCTATCTTAAAACTCATAATGCCCTCCCATAAGAGAAGTTCCACTTCAAAAATTATTGGTATTAAAAGTTATGGTAACAAAACGATGAATAATAAAAGCAATATATAATAACAATAAATAAATATAAAAGCAAGTATAATTAGAACGATATAAAATTATAAATAATCTTTAATATTTAAACTTTTATAATAGACAATAATATATTTCTGAGTTTATCTATCCTATTACAGAATAGTTAAAAATCTAACAAAACCGTTTCGTTTAAACTTCTTTTTCAGAAAAATTTTAATTCTTCGATAAAACATCCAATTCCAATACTAAAATAATAGCTTTAATAACAAATCTCAAACTCGTTATGACAAACAATTTCCATTTAGCGCTCTGTATATCGTAAGAAATTATTCTGTAGTCTTAAAAGCAAATTAGATTAACTATCAGCCATGACAGGATAATGGTATTTTTTAAATTTATGAAGGTAACTAATTTATATTTTTGTTAAAGGTGTTACACATTAAACTAGCGAACTAACTCGTTGCAGCTGTAGATTACAAAATCTAAAATGCAAGTTAATCTTATTCCATTTTTCTTCTATTATTCCAAAGACATAAATTCTTCCGTGGCAGAACTTATGGAAGATGATTTTTTCAAAACACCCATGCCACCTAACAACAGCAAGTTGTCAGTTTCACAAGTCTTATTAACTCAATAGTTCTACATCAAACATCTATGCTGGGATCTGATCAACATGCCCCTGTCATGCTAAATGAAAATGGCATTCTCAGAAACATAGTGAAGAGAGTTAAAATGGTTAAATTAAGTTATTTTTTAGAACTGGAATAGTATATTAAGTGTTACATTTTGAAAAGTCTATGTTGGTTTATTGAACTTGCAAGGTAGAAAGGGTAGGATTTACAATTACTTTGAAAGAAAGTGGAATAGTATCCTTATATTATATTTAAACACTGATGGTGAAATTTCGAACTTAAACACTAATAATGAGGTTAATTTTTGCCACTAGTACATAATTTTAATTTTGTGACAGAGGTTCTAGCTACCATCTTTTTAAACTACTTGCATATGACATGACTTAGCCAACACGATAATGTTGTTACCACCAGATTTATATATACTACTGCAAAATAAGTATATAATCTGATAAATAAAGAGCTCATTTAATATCCATTGATTATTTAAAAAATCATTAGTACTGGAAGAATTCAAAATCTTTATTTTGTTTTTGTATAAGATCTATGTTTTACTTCAATAAAGAAGAATCAGAAACTAAATAATATGTTTCTTTTCTAGTACAATGCCAATATCGGATTTTATTCGCAGATATTGTTATAGCTATCCCACAGTCGGTGGTAGACTAATCCCATCAGAGGCCCGGGGCGGAAAAGTTGATGTAATTTTACAATCATTTTATTCAGTTCACATTTGTATGTATAAGTATTTATATTTATTTAGTTAAAATCTTGCAAGTGAAATTTAAATTCGACTTAAATAAACATACATAGAATATGGATATGGATGAGGAAAATAAAATACGAATTGATCGGCAAAAAAAAGAAAACAATTAGTAAAAGTAAAGTAATAGCTAGTTTTTATTTTCAGTAAGTATGTAGATATTATAGCATATTATATGTGTTTCGCGCTTTCATTTCACTGAACTCCTCAATAACTTCAGTGAAATAAATTTCTTTTGAAACTTTTCTTTTAATTGAAAGCACAGACATTATGTTATCTATAATGATAAGATAACCTTTAGCAAAGGGCTGAGGATAGTAAAAAAGATACGAAGTGCAATACATAAGTGAAACTGGAACGAAAACTGTATAGACATTAGAAAGATTAGTGTTAGTAGTAATTTTATTTTAAAAATTGTAAATTACTGGTACAGGCTGTATTTATTTATTCGTATTTTATCTGTATGGGATGATATTTGTATGGAACCTCACAACTCCAAATCACCTCTTAGATAGGTACTAAGCATATTTCTAAAGCTTTGTTTAAGATTTGATTAAGGGAACATGGAGGCGTTTAGAGGCCCCAAGGATCAGATTCCCGGGGCGGGCCGCCCCTTCCGCCCCCCGTTAGTCCGCCGCAGCCCACAGTAATCACTGCTATTAAATTCATTACTTTTTTTTTTATAAATATTTACAATTAGTGAGTTCCTAAAAAAAATTTTGCCACATTTTATACTAACAATATTTTGTGTATTAATTTTAAATTAATTTTACTAAAATGTTATTCATATTTATATAATTTAGCGAGTAAACTATTGCATTCTGGTGTTTAAATTGCTTGTTGAACTTCTAACTCTTCCGCTTGTAGATTAATTGAATAATTGGATGCCTTTTACACCACCAATTATTTCCAAATTACGCTGCTGATGTACTTCCAGCGCACATAAGATGAGTCAATTCAATTTAGAGCAATCAAAACGCGCGTTAAAAGTACATGCCAGGGAGCTTGATTCGTCAAATTTTAATTGAAAAACAACATTATGACAATCTCTAATATTGTTAAAAACTTCTATCTTTTAAATTATTTCAAATTTCACCCAGTAAACTCTTTTATAATATATTTATTTAAATTATTCGGATTTAAATATATCTGTAAATTACCATAAATTTTTCAGACCATAACTAGATTATAACATTATTCTATCGGTTTGTTATCTTTATTATCTTTTGACATTCATAATTATCTAATTTCTTCTTTAGTTTGTCATATAATAAAGAACGCATTTTACGTGGTAGTTCTGCAATTGGGTTAACGTTACTTTTTAATGCAACATGATATTTGTTACATTTATTAGAAAAAATATTTAAAAGCTCTATAAAAATTTCAATTTAAAAATTTAATTTTTTATTATCATACTGCATTAAAAAGTAACGTTAATCTAGTTGCAAAACCACCGTGTAAAATTTGTTTTTCATTCTATGAGGAACTAAAGAAAATATTAGATAATTATTAATCTTGAAATATAATAAATAAAGATAACAAATCAACAGAATATTGTTATAATTTAGTTATAGTAAAAAAAAAAAAAATAGGTGGTACTTTATATACATGTTTAGTGGAAAAAATTTAATTTTAAAAAATTCATTTTTAACAGTACTACATGTTATGAAATAATACCCAGTATACTGATTTTTTTTATTACTATAATCACACAGAAAATTATTATTTTTATGCAATTTAACATCATTCAACTTATTACACACATTTTTATTCATTATGGAAATATCAGTACAAGCATCTAATTTAAATTTGACATTTATTGTTTTATTAAAAGAAAGTCCTGTACCATAAGTTACCTGATGATGTATCCACTGTTTCCATATATAAGACTTCATTATAATTCTTATGCTCCGCAATTTTGATATTGATTTTAGTATTCTTCTAAAATCAACCAACGTAAAAATGTTCCAATTTTCTGTATGCTTTACAAATCCTATCGAATGTTTGACATTTACCGGCGGTCATATTTGTAACCTCACTTCTTTCAGTCGTATTCATTTAATTTGCTTCTTGTTATTTCAAAAAGCATAATTAACGGTAGATTTTGATGATGCTTTTTGAATCTGAAAAATTTCATCCGGTTGACTTTCTTCTCTAGATATCTCTTTGATATATTCCCTTGATGCTTCTTCTACTCTAACCAGGGTGACAGTCTGTACAAGACCCAATTCACATTCTCACAATAATCTCTCCCGAACACTTAAACTAACAGAAAATTAAGTCTATTTCGAGTTAACCAAATTCACAATACTTTGCCAACTGTTTTAATTTAGCGACATGCATGTCAATTGTTTGATCTGATTATTAGCTACACTTAATAAATTGAATCTTTCATTATTACATTCTCTTTTATAACACAATAATTGTCGAATTTGGTTATTAAATGGTCGAAATTTTTTAATTCTTCAGCAGAAAGTTTAAATGAATTGTACATCGTTTTACCTTTGTCATCGTTACAAGGTAACAATAAAGCGATTTTCACTAAGTCTGACTTTTCTGCTTCTTCCAAAGTAATTAGATAATAAGGCAAACCATTTTTAAACAAGTTCAATTTACACTTAAGTTATTATCTATGATCAGTTCTTTGCGTGATATAATACCACATTCCATTGTATCAGCAAGGGTAAACGGAATTAGAGAATACTAAATATACACTTATGCTTTAAAATAAACGACTGGGATACGTTACATTATTATTATTTTATTATTATTATTACGTGCATTCGTTAAACAAACACTATCAACATAATATTATTATTCTCTATTATTATCAAAGTTTCCGTTACAAAATACAAAAAAAAGCTCTGAAAGCCAATACAACTGATATTAAAATGCAGATGTTTCTTTAGTTTCATCAGATGTGAGCACCCCATCAAAAAAAAAAAAACAAAAAAATAACACTACTATATCACTTTTATTTCTGATAATGTAAATGCATACTAACCTTCGGGGGATGGTTCAATTTCTTGCTCCAGTGTGGTGTATTGCTGAAGTCGTTCAAACGAGGAAGACCAGTGCACTAAGTCGATAAGTTGTTTGATATTGAATTGGATCTGCGACATAATTTTGATTATAAACGCTATTAATAAACCAGCACTGATACTGTTACCTGAATTTAGCAAAAAGAAAAAAAAAAGGAGATATTAAATTTAACTTTACTTCGAGTAATCAGTTGCATAAAATTAAATAAATAAATCATTATAATGAAATAATTAGCGACTGCATTTTAGAAAGTTATAAACAAAAAGTAAAGGATAAAAAACAGAATAGGTTAGTTATTAAGGAAGCTGACAAAAGGGGAGGAAGGAAAGAAGTACACATACGAAAAAAATTGAATGGAAAAAAAAAGTATAACAATTTCTAGAGAAAAATAAAACAACAGGAAAGAACACATTATATTAACATAATGGCTTATGAATCAAACTTCAACCAATAATAAATGCAACTAAAATTAATTCAAAAAGTAGCAGCGTACACATGCTAATAAACTCATTTGATCGTTTTTCATACGAAATCCGTCAAATGGATTTGTTTAAATTTCAATTATGAACCTAGCCAGGAAGAAATTTTAAATTTATATTTAAATTTCCTCTAGGTCATTCTAGGGACTTAAAAAGGCGGAAGGATTATTAATTTAAAGTTCCGCCCTTGCTTCTGAAAGCTTTCTTCTGTACTCTAAAACCTTAGCACTGTATCTTCCTTCTCCTTATAATTCTTCCTTTATACGTTCCTTTCCGCCTCCAGCTATAATCCTTGTACTTCAATCTTTCCTATTCTTCATCTCTAATCGAAGCTCGATTTAACTCCTTATTTAAACGTTTCTAGTTGTTGAGTGACAGAAATTCCATGCAAAAAATACCGTTATCCGTTATTTGGTTTTTTCGCGTATATAGCATATATCATAATCACAAAGCACATATTTTATGACGTTTTATTGGATTATTCATTTCTTTTAAATATTTTTAATTTTTTCGAAATAACGACTTCGGTGTGAAATACAAATAATCAGACTTTTGTGACGTATATTTAAAAGTTCTGTTAGCAGCAGCAGTACGAAAGGGATGAAGATGATTAAATATTAATAATCGTCAATTACATCATCGGTTGTTTTCCTTTTTTTTTAAATATAAAGTCAGCCGTATATAAAAAAAAATTATAAACTATCAACTCCTCGTCATTTATAGTGTAACATAACTGGATTGAATTTGGTTCCAATTCATATTCGTTACATAATCTTTCTTTTTCATTCGTATCAAGTTTATTAGGGTATACGTTCTTTGTAGTTTTTTCTTTTATCTGCCATTTTAATCGATCATAATACATACAACAAATACTATATCGAACATCTCCACATCAACATTCCCTCGTTTCTTATTCCATAAAGCAAACTGGGAAACTTTCCGTGATAAGAACTCTCTCCCACACCAAAACAAGGCCTCTGTAGTAGAAATCGAGATTCTTCTTGAGGCTATGTTTAATGCAGCGGAAGCGGCGATCCCCAAATCTACCCCCTTGCCCCGCCCTCGCCGAGTACCCTGGTGGCACAGTGAAATCGCCGAAGCGATACGAAACCGTAAACGAGCCCTCAGAAAATACAAATCTACAAAACCGCTTATCGACCTCATAGAATTCAAAAAGCTACGCATAGTCAAGAAGAAGAAACAGGAAGCCTGGATATCCTTTATCGAATCTATAGCCCAGTCTACATCTAACAAAATGACGTGGGCAAAAATTAAAGCAATGAATGGTCTGAACCAATCCAACCGCCCTACCTCCTTAATCCATAACGACGCAGTCGTATCAGACCCAAGCAATGTTGCGGGTATCTTCGTTCAGTATTACCAGAATGAGTTCTCCTCCCAAGTCTATCCCACCGAGTTTTCATCTAAAAAAGCTTCCTACCAACAACGTGAATTATCCTTTTCCCAACAGCTCACGGACGATTATAACACCAAATTTTCAATGGCTGAGCTAAAATTCCAACTAAAATTTCATACTCGCAGCAGTTCACCTGGCCCCGACTCTGTTCATCCGTACATGGTCAAATATCTACCAGCACACGCTAAAGAGTTTCTTCTTAACATCTATAACCAAATATGGCTATCCGGTAATATTCCTCAAATCTGGAAAATGGCATACATCGTCCCTATCCTAAAACCAAATAAAGATCCATTCCGTCCTGAAAGCTACCGTCCAATTTCCCTCTTGAATGTCCTATCCAAAGTAACGGAGAAAATGGTAAATAGGCGCCTCCTCTATATCCTTAAACAAAAAAATATCCTCTCACCTATCCAAGCCGGAGGGCGTAAAGCGAGATCGACAAACGACCACCTAATAACGCTGCAACGGCAAATATTAACGGGCTTCCATCGCCAGAAACATACATATGCTATCTTTTTCGATCTTGAAAAAGCATTCGATCGCATATGGAGGCATGGACTATTACTAAAGCTCAAAGCCGCCGCAATAAATGGCCATATGGGCAATTATATCGCTAGCTTTCTTAGCAACCGAACGATCCGGGTTAAGATCGGTACAACATTATCAGCACCAATTCCAACTGAGAATGGTGTGCCACAAGGCTCTGCCCTAAGTGCAACCTTATTCATAATATATATCAATGATGTAGTCGATTGCATCTCGCCGCCCATAATCGACCGGCTGTTCATCGATTATCTTAACATCTCAATATCATCAAATTTTCCTCCGATTGCTCAAAAAATCCTCCAAAAAACCATCGATGTACCTCTCCCAGTATATCCTTAAACCTAAATAACTTCCCTCTTCCCCAGAAAACTACTATCAAATTCCTTGGACTAACCTTTGATTCTAGCCTTACCTGGAAGCCTCACATCGCCAACTTAAAACATAGCTGCACCAATTCCATTCCCATATTGAAATACCTGGCGAGTTCAAGATGTAATATCCATCCTAAATTCCTCTTCAATATATATAGAGCTCTAAAATCCTATCAAAAATCCACTATGGGTGCCAGGTGTACTCCTCAGCCAGTAAATCCTTATTAAAATCCCTCGATCCTGTCCACCACTCCGCATTGAGAACCATTCTGGGAGTGCATCGAACCTCTCCAGCTACCAGAATGTGTGTTCTATCCGGGTTCCCTCCACTCCTTTTATCCCGAAAATACTTCACACTGTGAAGTATGTACCACCACTTCAACAACACACGAAACCTTCCCCTAAAGTTGGAGCATTACCACCTCGAACCAAACTTTCCCGACGACCCATTACCAGAATTACTGATAGAACTGCGAAGATGTGGTATTATGTCCGTACAGTCGTCAACAGCCAGTCCCAAAATTCACATTCCTCCTTGGATCACGGTCCAAATAAATATCGATCTATCGCTGACACAAAATCCAAATACAACAAGCCCCCTATATCCAGTGGAAGTTGCAGTTAGGGCAATTAACAAGTACCACGACCATCTAATTTACTACACAGATGGAGCCAAGGCAGTCGGTGAAGAAGGTTCACTGCCAGCAGCCTGTGCATTCGAGGGTGATGACGTCTTATACGAAACCAGGCTCAACGATGCCTGTTCAGCATTGGACGCAGAGCTGTACGCAATCGCACACTGCTTCCACCACATCACCACATCTCACACCAGAACCAGTAACTACCTCCTAGTTACTGACTCTTTACAATCCTTAAACATGATTAAGGGCCCAAAATACAACAACCAGCTGGTACAAGAGATATGGCAGAACTTATACCAATTACACCTAAAGGGCAGTCATGTGTCGCTGATATGGGTTCCCGGACACACTGGAGTGCCTGGCAACGTGAGGGTTAACATAGCAGCACGGTCTGCCTTGCTCTCGCCAATGCCAGAAGACGCAGAACTACCGACATCAATGGAATACATATTATTAAGAGCGTGCGAAAAACAGTGGAGAACTGAATGGGCAGCTGCTACAACATTCTTAAGAAGCATAAAGCCCACAGTTGAACCATGGTGGCCACCAAAAGGAACATCCAGAAACGACTTTAAGATCCTCAGCCGACTGCGAATCGGACATATCGCTATTTCCCACAAATACATAATCGATAAAACCCCGCCTCCGGCTATGTGCCCCCTGTGCGGCCAGATAACCATACCAACAGTCTCTCATATACTGCTCACCTGCCAAAAGATGAAGGTATTACGAAAACAACTAGACTTGCTGGGAAACATAGAGTGCATACTCTATAATGAATCAATAAACATCACTCGAATTATAGCCTTTGTTAGAATGAGTGGCCTAACACAACAAATCTAAACAACCTCCCCTTGTGTGTGTACTGTAATGACCACAGTAGTTACAAACAGCACACACAATTTAAAAAAGGGAAAAGAAAGAAAAAAAAAATATATATATGTATAACGATCGCACTAGCTGTTTCGCGTATAAGTATTTTTTTATTTTGTTGTTAAAAGAAATCAAACCCATCATATTGCAGAAGAAAGATATGTTTTGCACAAAATTTCTGATACCGGTAAGCGGATGTTTTATGTTGACATAGAAATAAATCTGGTAACCCCTGTTTCTAACAACACAAATGATATTATTTAGCGAATGATACCTGAAAATCATCCAAAGTAATTTGTAAAAAGGTCTGAATAAAAACTCTCGCTCGCTACCGCCTAAACGATCCATGCCCAAAAAAATCTCTGCCAAAAAGATTCAAGCTTAAAAGTTCCTGCCTAAAAGATCCCGCCTAAAAGAAGATGACTCTTTGGAAAGTTCTCCTAATTTATTAGTGTCATCAGATGCAACTGAGCCCAAATATTTGTTACCCAGATTTCTTAAGGCATCAACAAGTTAGTTTTGTGCCTTTATGGTATACATATATCTCCGAAAATGCTGTACAACTTTCTGGTTGCCTTTTCCACCCGAACATTTGTTGGATAGATTCTTAATGCCCTTTCAATTAAAAATTGATCGGTAGTATTTGTTGAAACTTTTTCTAAAAGTATTTTAAAAGACTCAGATGTCAATTCTTTAACTCTGAAGGAGTTTAAAGAGTACATATGCTGCAGCTGATTCATACATGAGTTGATGTGAAGTCATATATTCTGATTCGATAAAATTAATGGTAAATTAGCCGAAGTGTAAGTATCTATGCTAATAACAGTTATCTATTGGGATTTTGTTGGCTTTTATCTTTAACCACGATCAAGTCAGGATGAAACTTCAACCAAGACAAAATCATCTTGGAAATGTTTACACAATGAAACAAGGCAAATAGATAACAATAGATAAAAAAAAATCCGTCGTTGCTGGCTACTCTACTATTATTATTATGATAATATGAATATTAAATAAGAAGACTTACTGTTGTGATGATAAATCTTGTGAACGCATAAAGTACAACCATGCATTTACATTATGTTTATTTCATCAGAGAACATTCATTAAAGCTGTTTCGCGTTATTATGCGAGTACTTCAACGTCCAAGACGTGGCGTAAACTATCAATTTTTTATTAAAAAAGTTTTTCCCTATGACGATTCTAGTGTAATCATTAAATTAACGTACTGTCATCGATTTTTAATACGTGTGCAACATTTCAAACTATTCACGTACGGAAGTAGGTGCAATCTGAATTTAAAAATTCCATTTTATATCCATACGTACACACAATATACCTACACACAGGTCGGTCCAATAAAAGCGTATTAAAAAGAACTGCTACGTTACTTAAATATACATGATTATTTTTTAATTTTTCTAAACACACTATTGTGCTCCGTTTATAAGTATTTTGATTTTTTTTATACATAATCCAGCAAATTTTAGGAAGTTCATTCCGTGTTTCGTTGAAACTTAGTGAATTAAAATGCTATAAGCCCCGACAACCGTAAACGTCCAGCTGGGTGCGAATCATCCAGCAGCACGTGGAAGGTATTATAACTTAACGGTTGTCCTGAGTTAATATAAAAAATTAATGAGCCCAAAATAAAGTAAAAATAAAAAACACGTGATAATAAAAACGACTAAAAAACTTACCGTAATCTGTAATAAAGCACAGAACTACAATACCAATGGAATATGCTGCCAACATTTCATTTATTATAAATCCCATTGCAGAAGAAGCTTCAGTAATTAAATATCTTGAAGACGTATTTAAGTCCTGTTATTATTATACAAATATAAATGCTTTTATTGCACAAACACGCACCCCAATATATATATATATATGAGCATACATAAGCGACGATTAAAATTGATTAAAGTAAAAAATCATTAGTTTTACCTTTTAAACTCAAATACTTGTATACTCGTATCTCAAGCAGAACATAACTATGCATTTAATAATATTTGCCATATCTATACCAAACATAAATAATATAATGGCGGTATATATAGAACGATAAGGGTCGCATCTGTTGATGTTGAAGTTGTACAGAATATAGTAGAAGTGTACAATAGGACTAATTCTCCTAAAACTAAATGAACAAGGTTTAAGATTTTAAGATTGGTGATGTTGTTTGCATCAACAAAGTAAAAATACTGCCAATTGTATCAGAGAACTATTTACTACAGGTGAATGCTGATTGGTGTTGTATAGGCGAGCTCCGATTAGATGTTGCATAAATGAGTTTTGTTTGCATGTACTGATGGGCGTGGTAAAGTTGAGCACTAATTTGCTGTGTCATAGATGGAATCTCATGAGCGGCTGGCGTGGAAGACTGTGACGTTGTGATTTACTCGAAAAACTTTGAGACCACTCTGCTTACTAGGCTTGAAGCTATATTCTCTTCCTGTTGCTGGATGTGTCTAGATTTAATATGTGGTAGTTAATTAAAATAAATGTTTTACAGAATAAATCCAAATTACATGGATTAGGCTCAATATTTGGCAGGTGTTAATTTTTTTTTGTCAAAGCTTGTTTTAATTTGTACAGTCTAATTTTTAGTACAATAGCATGATTATAGTGGCAAAAGTAAATACAATCTTTTCGGGGAATGTAGTGATATAGTTGTCAATGTATTTTTCAGTACTTCAAATTTGAGTGTCATTTTGAATTCAAGTCGCTTGTAAATCTACCTAGCTTGAAATTAAAAGAGGTACTAGAGGATTTTGGTAAGTCTGAAGTCAGCTGAAAAAATATAGATTTCCTTTCTTCTATGAACTTTAAACTCACATTCTTCAAAGCGCTTTGTCAGAAGATTAAAAAACTCGCTTTACTTATAAGGAAAACAAAACTGGCTCATCTTTTAAAATCCTGCTCGTGTATGCTGAAAAAACTGCATTTTTCATCGTCGCTTTCATTGTCACACCTGACTTCACATTTTCTGTAATGGCCCCGTTTTTTGTTTTTTTTTTTGTTTTTTTTTGGGGCTTGGCCGACTAAGGGCATCTACCCAGGACAATTGGACTAGATTAGAGATTAAATTTTAATCCGGTCAGAAATCGATGACAGAAAAGAGACAAGAATAGGAACCACATTGGATGACGGCAAAGCTAAGATATAGGAAGCACTATATGGAGTAGAAAAATTCAGCTTTAATAATTAAACGTACAGGATATTACGTTCGGAGGAAAGACTGGAACATTCAAACAGCACGTGGTCAGGGTCACAAACAAAGGAACAGTCGCCAGAGTGCAAATGACAATAAGGGGATGGGAAAAGAGCAAAACGATGCCGAGAGGATGGGAGCAAAGTATGATTGAACCGCAGACGGCAGATGGCAATGATGAAAAAACGTTTAAGAGTAGGAAAATGATAGAACCAAGAACAAGAAGGAGGTCTAGGCTGAATAGAAAGGTAAAATGTGTTAGGATTGGAAAAGGAGCAAGGATACACATCCGACCAAAGTCTGACATGCATTCTTTTGGAGAGGGGAAGTATGTTGTGACCAGGAATCTTTTTAACAAAATGTGGAGAATGTAACGCTAAGCGTGCTAAGGAATCCACCGTCTCGTTACCATCAATACCTGCATGATTTGGAGCCCAAAGCAGGTCGATGAAAATGGAATGGGAAAGGGAAAGACTATAGATGAGAGAACGCATACGGAAAACAATAAAATCAACGGAAGATGACGGAAAGGGAGAGGATATAGCCTGAAGAGCACTTTTGGAGTCTGAAATAATTAAGTATCTATCAGAAGAACGAGTTGAGGAAATAAATATAACGGCTCGAAGAATGGCATAAAGTTCTGTGGAGAAGATGGAGCAAAAACCTTCCAATTGACGAAAGCAGTCTGTGCTAATGTTCAACGTACCTACTTTTATTAATATTGTAAACAAAAAATTCGGATCAACAAGAAAAACATTCACTTATCAGCATTTATATAAAAATCGAAGTTTTTCTCGATAATTTGTAATTAGTAAACATTTGTTTTAACTTACCAAGTGGTCGTTGAATTCCTTCTTCAGCCTACTGTCAATTTTGGCGCAATGTATCGTTGAAAGTCCTTGAAGAGTAGAATTTAAGTAACTAAATACTGGACTGCGCGCTGTATGCAAAATTATAAGATATTTAAAAATTGAAATAAATAAATGAATTATGATAATACAAATAAGTGTAGTTATATGTAAATTTTCTGTGTGGTGAATGAACTGTAAAAATTAGTGACGGAGATAAAGCTTTTGGTAAAGATTTCAAAACAATAATATAAAAAATAGACAGATCAAGTCTGTTCAAAATGGGGATAAAAGAAGCTAATGTTTGTAGTAAGTGTGTGACACCTTGGAAGATAGATCACTCTGACAAAGTGTTTTTTATAACAATAATAATACGTGTAGTGAAAAACCCGCATCCAAAATCATGCACCGAGTACAGATTGATTGGTTTAGTGAGTCACACCTTGAAAATGTTTCTTAGGATAATACATAACAGGATACGCACTAAATGTGACGAAAACATTGGAAGAGAAAAGTATGGCTTCCGGGGTGGCCTGGGAACTCGAGAGGCATTACTCTATATGAACATCTTGAATCAGAAAATGAAGGAGTTCCAACGTCCAGTAGAAAGTCCATGATGAATTTCAAATACACAAAGAATTGAAGGGAATAACTGGACTATATAAGCCGAAAAAACCAATGGTCATATTTAATTCAGAAGGTAAACCAATTATTGAAGACGATGATTTTCGTAAAATATGGGAAACGTACGTCTTTAATTCATTTAAAAAAAACGTTGGAAAATGAAGTAAAGAAAGCGATAGTTCAATCGAAAGTGCATAAAGCTACTGGAGCGGATGAGGTTGCCGCAGAGTTGATAAAAGTATTCGGCGATTATGGAATTTGTATCCTTACAAAGTTGTTTAATAACATTTATGCTACTGGTCAATTACCCAAGAAATGGTTAACATCAAGATTTATAATGATACCGAAAAAGCCGTATTCAAAATCATGCTCTGAGTACAGATTGATTAGTTTAATGAGTCACACCTTGAAAATGTTTCGTAGGATAATACATAACAGGATACGAACTAAATGTGACGAAAACATTGGAAGAGAACAGTATGGCTTCCGGAGTGGCCTGGGAACTCGAGAGGCATTACTCTGTATGAACATCTTGATTCGGAAAATGAAGGAGTTCCAACGTCCAGTATTTCTCTGTTTCCTGGACTTTGAAAAGGCTTTTGACTGAGTAACTCATGACAAATCGTTCCAAATACTCGATACTATTGGCCTAGATGAAGCGAATAAGCGTATAATAAAAAATCTTTACCTACACCAAAACGCAGTAATCTCATTAGAAAATAATAAAATATCAGATCCAATTAGTATTGAACAGAGAGTAAGGCAAATCTTTGCTGTTTAATATATACGCAGAAGAGACCTTCAAAGAAGCCCTTGATGACAGAGAAGAAGATGTTAAAATCGGCGATGAAAATATCAATAACATCAGATGTGCTAACGACACAGTTTTGACGGCTGAAAGTGCAGAAGACCTAATTATATTAATAAAAGCGGTGGAAAAAGTATGCAATAAATATGGATTGATAATTAACGTGAAGAAAACGAAGGTAATGGCCATCTCAAACGACCCACACCCTATCAACATAGTGATAAACAAGGGCAGACCAAAACAAGTCGATAAATACAAATACCTCGGTGCCTGGATTAATAAATATGGTGACCCAGACGGAGAAATTAGATGTCGCATTGAGCAAGCGCGTTCTGCCTTCATGAAAATGAAGAAGGCACTCACAACTCACATGACTTGGACCTTGATTTAAGGTTCAGAACTCTCAAATGCTATGTCTAGTCGGTATTACTATATGTTGTCGAAACGTGGACATTAACGTCCAGAACACTTCACCGATTAGAAGCGTTCGAGTTTTGGTGTTATAGACGCTTACTCAGGATCCCGTGGACCAAAAAGAAGACAAACGCTGAGGTACTACAGACGACGAGAAAAGAAAAGGAGCTGATCGACACTGTCAAAAGAAGAAAAGTAGAATACTTCGGTCATGTGATGCGTGGGCCGAAGTACACATTATTGCAGAATATATTGATGGAAAAGGTGGAAAGAAAAAGAAGAGTTGGACGAACAAGATTATCTTGGTTCAAGAACCTACAAACATGGACAGGTTGCAGTATTGAAGAACTGTTACACACAGCAAAGGATAGGGGTGCCTACAAAGAATTAATCAAGCTTGCCATCAGATGAGCCTAAGATCAAGAACGGTCATGGCACCGAAAGAAGAAGAAGTTGTAAACAAATTTCACAAAGATTTCAAGCACGTGAAAAGCATTTCGTCTTGTAATAATAAAGACCATCATTGAGTTAGCATCAAACTGAACAGTTGTGTAGCTGTATTAATGAAATTAGGATTCTAATTTACAAAATTTACACACGTTGGTTAAGGAGACAGTGATAAGTATAGGAATATTAGTAATAGTATTAGTTCTGCATATGAGCATATTTTAAACTACTTACATAACCCTTCAGATCGTCGTAAATTGTTAAATGACACCGAATAATATTTCTGAATGGCGTATAAGGCAACTAGCATTATAACTGCCGGAACAATTGCATTACTATTTATCAGTACAGTTAATGCTGTTGCGCCGATTACTTCAAATGCCATCTACGAGTACATGAAAATAGCGTTCAACAAAATTTAAAATGATTAATTACGCATTTGTAAATGTTATAAATAATTTTATTATTTGACATATTTATTGAAAATAACACACTGTTATACTTTGCAGCAACTGTTTCTTTTATTGTTTGTTGAACGTAAGGTTATATATAATTTTAAAATTAACAAATATCATATTACCTAGAAAATAGTTTAGGTGCTCTAAAGTATAGTTGTTATTAATAAATATATCCTTTATTCTGGAATAAAATTAACATATTTCTTTGTTTTTATCGTTTTTCCTAAATTAAAACTATAACATTTAATGTTATCACATTTCCATAAATCACTTTTATCAAAAAAAAAAAAATTTTATTTGAATTACAAGGAAGAACGAAATATTTACAATCGATAAAGAAAAGTCTGCGAAATAGATGCAAAGTATATTTATTAAAAATACCTGAAGAAAGTCCATCGTAGCATATGGTAAAAGATCATCCACATGTCCAACATCATTTGAAAATCTATTTAAAATGCGCCCTAAATAAAAAAAAAATAGCTATGTTATTTTTATAGCATTCTTGGGGGAAAAAAAGTATATAATGCTTTAGTTGTGTATATTTACACATATATATGTTCGTGCAAATATATATATATAAAGTCATACCGCCCGGCCCCAAAACACCCAAGAGCCGTCATCAAAGACTAAATCTAACAAAAAGTTGCTGTTGGTACTGCAAGAACGAACCCTAAAATTTTTCAAATGCTCTATTAGAGGAGACTGGGGACAATTGAAACAGTGGGACAATTGAAACACTCTCCAAAATAATACTACCAGTATTTTTTTTACTCATGTGAACACTGATATGAATTGTTTTGAACATATAGTTTGCGATTACTACTCGTTCATTGACTAAAACCGGCAGTAACCACGTATAGAATAGTTAAAAACGTTTAGCGTTGTGTTTGAAAAATTTTGTACTGCGATTATAATTGTGATGCACCGAAAAATAAGATAAATATCCGATTTTTAAAATATTTATTATATATTTTAATGTTTTATCTGTTGATAGTTCTATTAGTATTTGTAAAAATTTTAGTCAATTTAGAGAATATGATGATGTTATTAAATTACCTACCATGGGGACAATTAAAACAGTAAATGAAAGTATAAAATTATCCGTTACGTGTTTTTGAAGCTCACTTCCCTTATTTCCCCACATAGTTCGTTTCTGAATTAGTTTATTTTTGCGACTGTACGAGAAATTGTTCCTCGTAAATGGTATTGGTTATAAAAACAATTGACAAAAATGTTATTAAATAGGATAAAAACTATAAAAAGTTAATTTTAAATGGGAAGCCAAAGAGTTGCAACATCATTTAAAATCTAATAAAACGAATTTTGATTTTTACATCATCGACGCCATAAAAATTTATGTACGGACGAGTTTTGTGTTGCTCGACATAAAAAAAATATGAAATATAAGAAAAAACTAACATGAATACGGAAAGCATATTATGGTTCACAAACTATATTTAAACATGCAGAAGCATATAGGGGGAAATGGTTGACAACAATCTCTCTATACGATCTGCTGTAAAGAAATTAGATTTGAACCATGTCTCATTGAGCAGATATGTTATAAAACAAAAAAAGACAACTGAAGAACGATCTGTGACTCAGACGCGTATTAAAGCCAGAGCAGGAAAAAATTTTTGTTGCATATATTATTAGGACGGCTAATGTATTTTATGGATTATCGTCCAAAGAAATACGAAAACTGGCATATGAATTGTCTATAAAGTATTCGATTAATGTGCTAGAAACGTGGATTATAAATCGCCTAGCAGGAGTAGACTGGTTTAATGGTTTCATGAAACGAAATTCGGAGATTTCAATTTGTTGTGCTGAAACTACGAGTTTTAATGTTAATAATATCAAACTATTTTTTGATAACTTAATGGAAGTTACGGATCAAAACCAGTTTGAAGCAAAAGATATTTATAGTATTGATAAAACCGGCGTAACAACCGTCTTAGCTATTCGATTATTTCCTCTATAGTTCACCGGCGGTTCAATCATAGTCTGCTTCCGGCTTCGCTTTTTCGTCTATTTCTCTTGTTCAATCACCTTTGTATCCTTTTGACCCCCCAGAGCTTAATTATACCTGCGATGCGAATCACGTCTTGTTCAAATGTCCCTTTATTTCCTCCGAACGTGTTTCCCTGTATTCTAATTTTCTGCGCCTTGGCCTTCCCCCACTCCTTATAGTGCCCATGCCATTCTTGCATTCCCTTCTCACAATATAATTCCTTTGTTGGTCTTCTTTATCACCTCAATTTCTAAACTTTTCCTTATATAATGGACAATTCTCTACGTTGAGTAAGTTCCACTGTTGGCGTGCCCAAAAAACAAAAAAAAGAATATTTCTGTTTAGTTTGTTTGGAACCTTATGGTTCAAGCTGACCTGAATAAAAATAGGCCCAATGCATGGAATGTCGCAAATGGTCTCTCGAGGAATGCACTCGACAAGAATTATCCTATATACGCCATAATTGTCTTTCTGAATAATTCATAAAGTAATTCGAATTATCTAAGCAATTCTTATTTTTCATTAATATTTTATTAACTTTTTATTTTGATATAGTGATTTAATATTTTATTATTATTTCTAGTAGTCGGTATGCATGAATAATGTAAAAAGATATCAGTTAATTTTTATTATTTATAATATATAAGAAATAAATATTTCAAATAGTTGCATATTATTCATCACTGTTGTTTCAATTGTCCCTGGATTCTGTTTCAACCGTCTCCCTACCAGGGACAATTGAAACATTTAAAGTATTATCAGTTTTTTCCCAATATTTTTTGACTATATGGGAATAAGACAAACATGTAAATATATTTACAAACCTTACACATTGTGCAAGCAATAAATATAGGTTGGCTGTAAAAAAATAAAATATGAAAATTGTCTGATTTGTTGGAGTGTTCTGTGTAAATTGCGCGTTAATATAATGTATATGGTGATTGCCGTAACATAAAGAAAACATAATTGAAATCTTAAAAATATATTCATTGGTAGATAAAAAGAAATAAAAATTTATTTTTCTAGGTCTATTGTTAATGTTCTTCTGAAACGAGGTAACAAGCAATGATGATGCATAGAGTCCTCGATGGTGCATATAGTTTGAATAGTAATTGAGACGAAAGAATATTAACAAGAGAAATAATTGTGTTATATACATGTTTAGTAATGCTTGAATAAAAAGAAAAATATTATACACTATTTGGATGTATAAAAATTTGCTATCCTATATTTTCGGAAAAAGACTTGTTCCATTAAGATTACGACATAGAACTGCACTGCATCAGTGAAAGATGTCTATTTTTAGCATCTGAAATAATCGTTAGCTACCTTTGAAATGTGTAAGGAGTGGTGTTGCGAAAGTATAGAATAAAATAGAAAGTATACAAGTGTGTTAACAGTATCGATATACACGGGGGAATGGATGGTGCACTTTCATAGGATTCTGCAATAGTGACAGTTCAAAAAAAAAAAAAAAAAGGTTATATAAGATTGGAATTGATAAAAATGTAAGGAAAGTCTAGGTTAATTTTTGAAATTGCGATACTATACTTAAGCCAAGTTTAAAAATATACTACAGGAATTTTTCAGAAACATATGATAGGAGGGAAAAGGAAGGTGGGATTTTAATTTTAGTAGTGAGGCGGTATGCTTAGACTAATTTTAGCTCAAGCCTTGGGACATGAATTTTGGTTGATTTTAAAAATGTGGGTCAGATTGTCGGTCAATTATAGTGCAAGGGTTACGAGTCGGGGTGCTTTACTAGAATGTGTGTTAGGATTACCAGAGTATAAGGCAATTGGAATTGAAGTGGATTCTAATTTCGGGACAGGAAGTTCCAGTTAGATTTTGAAAATTTTGTCAAATTATTGGAAATTCAAGGATGGAAAGCAAAAATGTAAAATTAATTTTGAGGCACCGCAAAAATATTGCCTTCGATTTTGAAAATGGATTTCGGTTTTGGCACTAGAAACGGGTTTAGTTTCTAATTCCCGAACATACTTTATGAGTTGTGATGTCAATGCTCCAACTTATCTAAAAAGTAAGCTACTACTGCATATATATAAGCATCTTCATTTGAATGAGTTAAATGTAAATAATAAATTTTTCTTTCCAAATACGTTCAGTCCGATAGTAAATCATTTTATATTATTCAGAAATAGTGTATAACATTTACTGCACGCCTAGTCATCACTAGATTCTATCGGCGCTATAGCTAATTTTGTTAGCACATCAAAAAATATATTTCCCACAAAATATTATGATAAAGTAAAGAACATGCTATCGCCATAGCGAATTCGCAACTCCCTTGCGAAATCCCGTTGTAAAAAAAAATCAGCAGCTAGAACCACATTGAAACTTTTAAATTTGTACTACATAATATTACGTATCCGGTCAAATAAATGACGAGTTATGTAATAAATACTATACTAAATAAATAAATCCCTATTGAAGAATTCCAAAATCGCACTCTAAGGAAAATTCTCGGATTAATCACAATTTCCTATTTATTTTTCAAATTATTTTACAATTAAAAATTATTATTACTATTATTATTAATATTAATTACATAAAACTACAAGATTCGAAAAATTTTGGCAGCTGCTCAGAAAAACGAATTTCACAATTTATACACCAATTACAATTAATAATTCAGTTTATCGTACACGTACACCAATATATAACAAAAAAATAATAATAATATATTTATTTTCTAGCCTGTTTTATTTGTCTATTCAAATTCTGTATCCCTCGCTGATTATTTCTGGATATACTAACTGGTATTATTAAATAACTTCTGACGTGCTGTATTGCGGATATCTTCGCTGAAACTTAATCGTTGAAAATTGTATGGCAGTCAGCACCCCGAAGAAATTCCAGCAGCAACTAAGTGACTTCACCCACAAACCCTGATGTTTCTCACATGACTACGGGGTTTAATTTTACAGATAACGCAGGAGCTATATCTTTAAGACCGCTACAAATCCAAAGAAACGAATCAGAAAACAGAGAGCATCCAAATGCGATAAAGGCCAGAGACAACGGAGTAAAAGCAGATTTCAAACCTCCACCATCGAAACTTAAAAAACAAAAATTGCCTACTGTTGAACTTCTAAAGCCCGCAGAAAGTAACATCACGAATAATCAATATCCATTGTCTTTCACTGATCTCGTAACCTTAATGGATAGGATTCAAGGACAACACGATCCGATGAGTATAGCAACCACCTTCACCGAAGACACAGATGGATTTATCCGTATGCTTTCAGATATTCCTTACTTTGAAATCGATCAATGAATGTACGATTCACTCAGCTGATCAACAAACTTGCTAGGCAGTCGGCTTCAGACCAGACGGCTAAGAACAAACCGCGCATTCTTGTACTGTAATAGCCGCAACAGTTTAACCTCATACAGGTGCGTCTACACACAAAAAAAAAAAAAAGAAAAAAAATATTAATCTTAAATGACATAATCTGAATTATTTACCACCGGCGTGAACCGTTTATGAAAAAATAACCAATATAATTTTCTTTCTTTTTATTTAACATCGCAATTAAAGTTACAAAAAACCCTGTTCTTCGAATATATCAAATTTTTGTGAAAAAATAATATCAAACTTATAACGAATTATCACCAGAGTAATAAAATAAAAAAATAAGTGAGAAAATGAATGATTGAATGATTACTTTTAAAAAAACTTATTCTCGTACTAGTACGGACCAGCCAGAAATTATATAAAATAATTAGCCAGGAAAATATTAAATTTATTCGTATATTTCGCGTATACGAACTTCTATTTTATTATTATTATTATTACTACTACATATTACCGTCGACCATTCGTTATTATTAGACTCGCTCTTGTCTCATCCTCCGAGAATTTTCCTGAGCTTCTAAGGTATTCTTACTATCTTCCAACACTTATTGCATGGGTAATCCCAGACACAGTTATATCCTCGGAAATGTATCCGTGGTCGGACTCAGTCGGATATATCTCCGACGACATGATTTAATATATTTCCACTCCGAAAGGGGTCAGCTGCGTACACAACTGTCAGAATTTGCCTTATTACACGGAATTAAGTTGTGTTCATAGATCGGAGTACAGCGACGGTGTAATTTAACATTTTCAAATCTGGATGAATAATGTGATCTACGAATTTAATGCTAGCTGTTATGTAACGCGGTGTAAACTAGCTATTTTACCAAAAGAAGTGCTGGTAAATCGGAATTACGCAAAGAAAATGCGCATCGTGTTTAAGGACGTTTTGTTGCTTTGTGCGTTCGGAGTGCTACGTAGAGTTGCAGTTGAATGCGCAGCGAAGAGTGCGATCATGCACTAGATATGAAATAAATAAGTCGATCGGAATTGGAGTTGAAAAATGGATATGTATCCGCAGTCAGAAAGGACACATATACATATATTTAACTCCTTTAGCGGAGTTGATTTGTGCATCTCTAATAGATACAACAAATTCTACTTTTCCGGTAACATATATACTAAAATATAGAATCGGTAAAGTACTGGTTAGTTCTTTTTATGCTGAAGAATTGTAAAAAATATTTTACTCAAATGCACATTTGATTTGCACGTTATTCTACATCAAGATAGAAAAGCATTAGTAAAATTATTTGGATTCTCTGGTTCAAAAATTCTTCAGCAAATACTTAACGAACATGTCTCTTCATTAGAGTAAAAGTGTATACTTCAATGTAGGGAATCTTCTGAAGGTTATATTGCACTTGTGGTTGGATAAACATTTCAAGATGGACAAGGATTTCATGTAACTACTCTTAAAGATAGACTTGTGTGGAGCCCACGATAATCTCTTATCGAACGTTAGACCGAGGAACTTCATGGAAGGAAGGAATATGATAGGTACATGCTTTAGGTAGAGGGTGATATCAGCACTGGAAATAGGACGACGCTTCTGTATTAAATATGTAGTAATGTAATAAATCGTTAGGTAAAGTTATTAATAATTATTGTCTGGCGCTAAGACATATTTTAAAAAATCCTCTGTAAATGAGCACTTCATACGATCCGCAAATTATTTAATAAATTTAAAAAAAAAAACAAACAGCAATATAAACTGATTGATTACAATCAAAGTAACATATTATTTGTACGGAAATTGTGTTAAAATCGGTTCGAAATAAAATGACAAAAAGTTGGCTTGGAAATAATAACTTAAAATGAGCTCCACCATCACAGAAATAACATTAGTCATCGAAAAATTAAAAAGATTGCTGTTTGTGAAATGTTGCGGGTATTGTAGATGGTATGTTGATTCTATGGGATGTACAGAGTTCTGGCTGGTTCTCTAATTCTGTGAATGTATTTTGCTCACTTATGTAACAGTTGGAGATGTTTGTACGCTTGATGGGCTCTCTGAAGATCTGTCCGTTTTAAAATGCAGAGTTCTTTGTCCTTATTGTGGTTAGTGCAATTTAGAGCATGAGAACATATTTTGTTCTTGAATATGGGTGCAGCTGTACTTATAAATCACGGTTTATGTGTTGGCATTGATGAATAGTTACGTATTTTATTATAATTAACTGTATATAAAATTTTAACCATAATTTGGAATAAGTTTATTACTTTTATTATTATTTTTATTACAATTCACATTAATCGTGTTTAGAAGATGAATCCTTTTTTTTTTTTTTTTTTTTTGTTCACTATATACATATTATTGTAATAGATACATATTTTTACTTCCGATTTAGACGAAAATTGTTTTTGTTTGTAAAGTTTTATTTATTTTATTTAATTGTCATATTGAGAATAATTAATCTGCTCTTCAGTTATATTTATTATTGTATCAGATCTTCGGTTATATTTAATTCGGTTTAGTTTAAACTTCGATATCTGTAACCATTATTATTATTTTATACTGTACTTTTACCACCGTTCGTTCACGCACAGTTGCGTATTTATGGACTTCATAATGTAAAGTGTAATTTTGATGTGATCTGAATAACCCTTCAAAGAACACACACACAAAAAAAAAAAGAAAAAAAGAAAAAAAGAGAAAAAAATATCATACAAATCTTAAGGATGTTATGGAGCATATTTAGTTTTCTAATTCGAACTCTATATGAGAATTCTGCAGAGAAAACTTACTAATCTATTATTTAGCTAAAAAAATAAACTGCAAATAGCCACATTACCGGACGTGTTGTCGCTGAAAAATATAAACGGGGCTGAAAAGACTCTCTTTAGCACTCTTTCGTGCAGTGTGGTGCAACGAATTTTATTTGCTAACGCCATAGCTGGTGCTCTGATCCACACGGTTAAGAACATAAGCATCATTATCGCTAAGTAGATGTGCACATACTTTAAGTTGAACTGAAATAAATCTTGAACGTTGTTAGTATCATCGTCAAGAAGCTGCTTTACGTACGGCGCTGTCTCCGCATCGGTTTCATTTATTCTATTATACCGATGGTAATACGAAACGAATTGTTTTTCCTTAATTAACCTGTAAAAGAGGAAACGGTTATGAAGTGAAACTATACACTTTTTAGTAGACTAGCGCGAATACACCATAATAGTGCGTGAGCAAAGAAGAAATTGAAAAAGTATGACAATTTTTACGTAAACAAACTTCGTCTACACGTGCAACATCGCAATTGCGACTGACACTGAGCCCCATTACTTAACCACGTAACAAAAATTAACTTTCTACTAATTCAATTTCAACCAACGCAATAAGTGTCACTAAGTATTAAAATTCCCCATTATATAAATAAATATATAATTATTTTATGTTAATTATGTAAAGGACAACAATTAGTCTGAAATTTATTCGTTTTAAAGGTTTTTTTTTTCTTTTTTAATCGCCTAGACATGTTTCATGCGCGTACTTATTTATTTTTTGCAAATTCAAAACTGAAGACTGAAAAAAATAAGTAAAGAAGTTTCCTCTCTTCTTCTGAATCCGGCGGTTGATGGGTATCATGTCAAAATATAAAAAGTAAAAAAAAAAAAAAAAAAAATGTCAACATATAAGGGGTATTCTTGCACTCCGGCTAATGTTTTTACTTCCGCGTACCCCTCGATGTCATATCCATGAACCGCCTGCGAGGTCCCTCTTTTTGTATTTTCCCTCTTGCTTTGCCTTCTATCATTATAGCAATTCATGTTGATAGTGTATAATGTGTCCTATTGCGGAATTCCGTCTTCTTTCTATTACCTTTAAAATCTCCCGTTTTTCTTTTAATATTTCGCAGACCGATATTTTATCGGCCCATTTTGTTTTTAGCATTCGTCGCCAGCACCAGATTTCAAACGCTTCCGGTTTGCATTTGTCCTTTTTCAGCAGCTTGCCCATGTCTCGAAGAAGTTTATGAGTAAAAAAAAAAAAAAAAAAAATTTAATTTTTTGGTCGGCACCAATTAGTGTTTTCTTTCTTCTTCTACTCCTTTTGTTTCCTCTCTTTGGCAATGTTGATTTTTATACACATATATGGTACACAATATAACGAGATAAAACTAAGTTTTTTGAAAAAAGTGCCGTTAACAGATGTTTGGTATTACTGGAACCCAACAAGAAGTATACGTTAATGAGCAATTATTAATCGTGGACAATTTGAGATTATTTCAGGCACCCTGAGCACTCCGACAAAAAGGATGGAAGTTTATATGGGTTCGTGATGGAAAGGTTTTTGCTCACAAGAGTGAATCTACTCCCATCATTAGAATTTTTTCTAAAGGGTTGGGAAATGACTATTTGTCTGCCGTTATAAACAATTAAATATAAGAGATCAGTCCTGGCCAAATGAACGGTATTTGTTCAGGCCAAAAGAAAAAAAAAGAGATCAGTTTGTTTATACACTGGTTTATATACTGCAGTGTGCCAGAAAATCAGACAAAATTATAGAAGAGTATTACAGCTGCTATTTGATTACCGCGTTATCAAAAAAAAAATAAATAAATAAATAAATAAATAATCCCAAATAGAATATCGGAATGAATAATATTAAACAGGAAGAAGAAACGCGGGTAATTAATGAACGTGATCAGATTCACAATTAAGTAGCGCTCACATATGTTTCAGCATCATTAGTAGAAGACCAAGCTTTAAAAGATGATAATAAAGTAACTCACGCTCGCGAGATAATCCAGAACACTCGAAGAGCACGTGATTCGCATCACAAACATACTGGGAACCTTCAGGATCCAATGGATAATTAGGAGATGCAGCCAAGGAAATGCGATTTAGAGAAGAAGGAAGCAGACTATGCGAGAAACGAAAGCGAGATAATTTAGTAATTATGGACCGAAGCAGACTATGCGAGAAACGAAAGCGAGATAATTTAGTAATTATGGACCGAAGCAAACTGGAGAAATCATAGAACCAAGGACACGAGAAGGAGGAACAGGATTAATCAAGAGATAAAACGAATTAGGATTAGCGAAAAGAGAAACATAAACAGAGTGCTTAAGATGGCAGGATTTAGTTGGAAGAAGAATATTGTGTGCTGGAACCCTACTAATAAAATTTCCATTGGAAACAGCAGCTAAAGGAGGTCGACGGCTACATTTCCATCAATGCCTGAATGTCCCGGAATCCAAAGAAAGTCAATCTGGGTAGACGTCGATGAGGATAGATCATGAAGAAGAGAACGAATAGAAAGGATAATAGCATCAGTGGAAGGAGAAAGGAAAGGTGGAGATAGCGCTAGAAGAACACTTAAAGAATCAGAAACAATAAGGAATTTGGAAGAACTTGCAGAAGAGAAAATATAAATAATGGCTTGTAGAATGGCAACAGATTCCGCAGTAAAGACAGAACAAAAGGACGGAAGTCTAAAGGACCGAGAATGAAAGAACTGAAGGCACAAGAATGCCGCCCCAACTCCGCTCCGGCTCTTCGATCGGTCCAGTAAAAATTAAAGAGTGATCACGGAATAGAGAATTTATTGTATTATTAAATTCCACACTGACGATATGAGAGGGAGATGATTTAAGGAAGCATGGCATGAAGGTGATATTTGATGGCTTTAACAATTTGGAATAAACGTAAGAAAAAAATGGTAGTTTGTGACGAGGAATGACAAAAGGGGAAAATTTAGAACGGCGAAACGATATATGAGATAGGAATTTTATTGGAGGAAAAACGCCAGTGACGAAGGATAAAAGAATAAGAGGTACTGATATTTGACGAGGAAGTGGAAAAACGTTTGATGAGAAAGCGATAACCCAAATAAGATCTTCGGATGAACAGAGGACAGATATTGGATTCAGATAGAATGGTTGGAATGGGAGATGGCCTCAAAGCTCCGAGACAAAGCCGAAGGAAACTGTTTTGAAGGCGATCTAATTTGTAGAGATCGGATTTGGAAGAGCTGCCATATAAGAAACTGCAATGATCCAATCTAGAGCGCACGGGAGATTTGTACAACATTATTAGCACAGAAGGATCACCTCCCAATCTCGTAGATGAGAGGGCTTTAAGAAGGTTTAAGACTTTAAGCGAGGAAGCATATAAATGGCTGATATGTTCATGGAAAGACAGACGAGGGGATAAAATGATACCCAGATAACGAAAAGAACTGACTATTGGAATGGAATGATTTTTAAGATTTATTTCAAATGAGCCCGGGTTGTAAAGTCGAAGGGTAAAGACTACAGCTGCTGATTTAGGAGCGGAAATGAAGAGATGAATGTTAGAAAGGTCCTTCTCTAGAATACTTAAGGAGCTGTTTAGTTCCTCATTGGCAACTAGAAGATTACGGGAGGAGGAGTAAACAAGGATATCATCTGCAAAAAATAAAGATTTGGATTTTAAGGAGAGAAAACCAATTTTGGAAACATATAAATTAAATAAAGTAGGGCTAAGGCGAGAACCTTGCGGAAGGCCCTGGAAGACCTTCCTTGAGGCGAATAAGGAAAGAGCAGAAGAAGGAGAGTTCTACTTTGAAAAAGATTGATAATTAGTAAGGATATAGATGCAGGGATACTTAAAGAAATCATAACGTTTTTGAGCGTGGGAAGATGGACGCTTTCGTATGCACTGGCTACATCAATAAAAGCTGCAATTGTGAATTCTTTGGAAATAAATGATTTGTAAAAGTCAGCAGCAAGGAAAAGACTGATACAATCTGTAGGGCCTAAGCCAGGACGAAAACCGAACTGGTTGTCTGGAAGCAAGTTATTGTATTCCAGCCACCAGACAAGCCGTTTGTTAAGCATGCTTTCAAAGAGTTTTCTTAGGCAAGAAGCTAAAGAAATGGGCCGAAAGGCAGAGGAATTATTCTTGGGAATTAGGATAACAACGAAGGTGTTCCATGAATCAGAAATAGAACCAGATTGCAGGAAGGAATTAAAAATGATTAAAAGAATTTGGAGAGACTTTACAGATAGGTTTTTGAGGATGGAGTAAGAAATTTTATCATGGCCCGGACAGGAGTTGGAGGAGTTTTTCAGGGAAGAAAGAAGTTCAGAGAAGGAAAAGTTAGAGAAAAGGAAATGGTTAAGGAGGAATTAAAGAACCCACTTCATCATAGTTAGGGACATAATCAGGAGCTATAGAGTCAAAGAAAGAAGAAAGAGCATCCTTAGGAAGACTAGAGCTAGACGGGCGTTTGGAAATAGAATTTCTAAAAGCTTTAGCCAACTTCCAGACTTTGGAAATAGGAGTCGATCGAGAAAAGGAAGAACAAAAGGATTTCCAAGCGTTTTCCTTGGCGTTTTTGAGAATACATCTGGTTCTAGCGTTCGAACTCTTACAAGTCAAGAAATTATTAAAAATAAGGTTGAGAGCGGAATGATTTAAAGCTAAACGAACTTTGATTGACAGCAGCTGTGCAGTCCCCATTCCACCACAGTGATGAAGCCCTTAAAGAATGACTTTTCCGGGCTTGAGGATAGAGTGGGGAAGACAGTGTTAGAGCAGAGGAGATAGAATTAGTAAAGGATGAATATTGTGAAATAGCATCGTTTTCTGCCTGTATTGCAGGAAGGTCTGAGTCCACAATAAACCGAAATCTATTCCAATCAGTTTTACACAGGTTCCAATCAGCATAATGCAAAGGCGTAAAAATGAAGATGAAAGAGAAGGGCGATGGAAGTCATTAAGAACAATGAGGATTGGAACGTGATCACTGCCGAAAGTACCATCTAGAGTTTTCCACGAGGATTTAAGAGCTGTATCGGAGGACACAAAAGACAGATCGATAGAACTAGAAGTAGACGATGATTTGAAGAAGGTGTGAGAACCATCATTTAGGAGAACCAAATTATAATTGAAAATTACCTCCTCTATAATTGTGCCATTCCTGTTATAACTGGAACAACCCCATAGAGGCGAGCGGGAGTTCCAGTCGCCGCCGACCATGAAAGGGCGACGAATAGAATTCAAAAACAAGTCAAATGGGAAATCGCGTAAGTTATAGGGCGGTGGGATGTAGGAGGAGACAAGATTAAAACTTTTACCATGACACAATGGGATTGAGACGTGAACTAAATTCGGATTAAGAGGACTGGAAGAAAGGAAGAAAAAACTATCATGATGAATGAAATGTACATCTTTTCTTATAAGAATAGCAGCTCCGCCATAGCCGTCGTCCCGATTCAAACTGACTAAGGAGTATCCTCGAATTCGAATATTGGAAGATTGTTTGAGCCAAGTTTCTGACAGAAGAGCAACCTGAATGTTATATTGATCCAACAAACTTTCGAGAGAGCATTTATTGACATTAAGACTTCTACAGTTTCATTAAAGAATATTTAGCCTGTTTGACATAATTTTCTTTCTTCTTTTTTTTTTTTTTCTTTTTTTTAAAACACAGAAAAATAGTTGAAAGGGAAGGAACCATGTAAGTGTAGAAGAGGAAGGGAAATAATACCTTACAACCTGCAGATTTGGAAAAGAGAGGAAAATCGAGGAAGGAATGAGTGTAGACTCGGCTAGTCCATGCAAAGCCAGTTGAAAGTATTGAATAAAGACAAGGAAAGTTACGGCAGAAGAAGGGATGCAAAAGAAGACAATGAAGAAACGTCTGTTTTCCCAGATAACTTACGAATGAGGAATATGAAAACTTATTGCGATGCTCACTGAGGAAAAACCACCTTCTCTCTCACTTGCTTACCAACTTCATTAGGTATGGAATGATGAGGAAAGGGCTGCGGGTCAAAGTGAAGAAATTAAGATTAAGCGAAGAATAATTAAGAGATTAAATTCGCTTTTAAAAGGATTATAACTGGAACGAAAAGGACTTTGAAAATGATTAAATTGAAACAGACTAACCGTCTTTCTTTACCGGAGTCCGGCGTATTTGAAAGAAGACCGAAGGAAAGATGAAAAAAAGGAAAAAGTAAGATATTTGAGGATAAGAATAATGCATCTAATAATTAGTATTGATTTGCACGGTTTAAAACCGAAGAAAAAAGAAGTTTTATATAATTGTGCATTGCAATCAATCATACACCGTCCTCGACTACTGTCGAACCCAATTAAGCGTATAGATCAGATCAGAAACATCTGTTAACTTTTCTCGCTTTTAACAGTATAGCTGAGAAAGAAAATTGATCTAAACAAAAATTATAAACAATCCTCCATCGCTCTCGTCTCCAGCAAGGTTCAGGTTGCGAGACGAGACAATGGCAATAATAGGAATAGGAAACATATATTTTTGAAATAAGGCATTTGATGTCTGCAGTACTTTTTAGTAATGCAATCCAGGAGAAACATAAGATTACAGAAGGAAATGTGATAGGAATTAACGACCTGAGCTTCGGAATGCTGGTTAGCCTAGATAAAGGAATATGGAAAGAGAACGACAGAGTAGAAATTTGGAAAAAAAATAAAATTCATTGACAAGAACCATAGCGAATTCTATACATATGCAAGAAAAGACATTAGAATGGAATTTCACAATCATAAGGACCATTAACGGAAATACAGGAAGTTGACCAGTTACGTAGCCGTAGAACTCGGAGGACAGTGAGCAAATAACAGTTGGAAAAGCTTGAGCGATGCCAAGCGAAATTCAGAATTTTGACGTAGGTTAGTAGGGGTTTTTTGAAGGTTTAAGCTGAAGTCTAGCTTATCGACAGCTTCTTCTGCTGACATGGGAACGGAGGAGTTGGGATTAGGAAAAATTAGAGGAGTTGGTACCTGTTGTTGCAAGCAAGAGTTAGGTTAGTTGGGAAGAGAATAAAAAGAAACGTTATGATACGATGCACTGTGCGTTGATTCGGGGAAGAAGAGGCCGTTACGATAATTACGATTGGAGGGAAGTGCTGATGAGGAACGGGAAGAGATTTGAGAGATCGTGACCGATTGGGTCGGCGAGAAAACTTGGAAGGAGAAGAATGCAGGTTTTTTTGAGCTATATCGGAAAAAGAAAAAGCTGAATTGGCAAGATTGGATTTTTTAATTATACTAGCTTCATTATAGGACACGTTTTCATAAGCCATGATTTTACGAAGATGAAGCTGATCTTGAAAAACAGGACACTGTCTATCGGTGGCTAAATGATTACCCTTTTTTTTTTTTTTTTTTTTTTCAATTGGGCTCGTCAACCGAGGACCTTCACCCAGAAACAATTATGGGAAAACGAAAGTTATATAGTGAGGCGATCAGCTATCGCTAATAAGAAGGAAACAATGGAGGGGATAATAATTGTAGAAGGAAAAGACAGGATATAACGAGCACAAAAAGGAGCAGGAAGCCCCAGTCCAAGCAAGTGGGAATATAAAGCCGAGCGCTGCAGTTGAAGCATTTAGAATCTGACGGTTGCGGAGCTGAACAAAAATCCAAGGAATGCAACTCATTACACTTAGGACAACGTGGTTTACTGCGACAAAACTTGTCGGTGTGGCCAAAACGAAAACAAGCTCGGCATTGGATAGGAGGTCTTACGATGGGTTCTATTGCACAACGAAGATGAAAAAAATGAACATAACTGGGAAGGAAAGGTGATTTGAATTTAATTTCAATTAGGGGAATTGGACGAAATTTATTGCCATCTCTTTTCTTGAGTCGTCGAATCGAAGCTACCGGCACTTCCGCTGAAATATCTTCCAATAATTCTTCTTCGGTAATATCTACAGGTACATTACGAATAATGCCAAAAGAGAACAATAGATTATTAGGAATAAAGGCCTTAAAGTCATTTTTATTAAGGAAGTCAGAATCAAGAAGAAAATTATTTTCTGAGCTAATATCCCTAAAAAGTCTATTGTTGCCAGCTCGGAGGATTTCTGTAATTTATTTAGTTCTATTATAGAGAATTTTAGCAGCAGCAAAGGGATGTAAATTTCCTATATTATGCTCAGAGAGCGATTGCAGTATAATGTGTATAGAACCATTATACTCTACAGGGAAAATAATTTCCTCATTTTTATTATTAATTTTTGTACTATTATCGATAATGTCGTGGGAAGTTTTTATATTGAAATTTTTAATAGCTTCGATAGCATTATCATTAGAATTATTTTAACCAAGATTATTATTATTATTACTGTTACTATTATTATTATTACTGCCGGAAAGTTTCGATAAATCAGATTGTGACAGTCGCAGATCTTTGCTAGGGATCGACGCGACCGGGGAAAGGGGACCGGTTGGTTTACGCGTGATTGAAGCGTCCATGTCCATTTGAAGAGTTAAACTCGTTTTTGCCGGCTTAGTATCTTTGGCGGAGGCTGCAAGCAGGCCCCCACTAGACGTGCGCATCGGTTAATCTAAAAAAGGGGGAGGAGTAAAAAAAGAAATAAATAAATGATAGGAAAAGAAAGACAAATTAAAATGGAATAAAATAGATAAATAAAAATAAATACTGTTCGAAATAACACGTATTACTATTTGAAATAAAATCAAATCTATGTATGAATAGAGAAGGTTTAGCGTATTATAAATAAACAAAAGAAACGATATGCCGATAACAATGCGAGCTGATAAGCCGGACAAGAACGCGAGCAAACAAGAGATAACGCACGAATTAACTATACTCATAGTATGGTTGAAACGTAAAAGAAAGTACAGGAAATAATAACAGAACAGTAATGTAGATGAAATTCAAGTGGTCGGGAAATAAAAAGAAAATCAGGATTGTTGCGGACAGATATAAAAAAGTAACGATCGTTATGGAAAGGAAAAACGTAAATATCTTGTACCAAAATCTAAACGGAACCTTTTATGTGTGAAACAAATGTCAACTAAAGATGAAAATCAATTTATAAACAATACAGAATTATCCAATACTGGTAAAAATGCTACTTTTGGTCTTAACTTTACCAGCAACAACCAAGAACCATATAAGTAACCTATCACGATGGAAGAACTACGTACTGCCATTAAACGTACTAAACCAAAATCAGTCGGTTCGGATAATTTTCATATTTATCATTTAAAATACGCACCTGACTTTATATTAAAAACTCTGCTTGTAATTTACAATCGAATATGGTTCTCAGGTAAGCTCCCATTGCAATGGAAAAATGCCATTATAATCCCACTACTCAAGACAAATAAGAATCCAACACTCCTCAATAGTTTCAGACCAATATCTCTTACATCAGTTCTATGTAAAGTGTTAGAAAAAATTATCAATGGCAGACTACTATGGGAAAAATTTATTTACAAATATTCAATATGGATTTCGGTCCGGACGATCTACCATTGATCCGATCCTTGCGTTACAGCGCTCCATAAGTAAAGCTTTCTCAAACAAGCACCACTTATTAGCCGTCTTTTTCGATTTCAAGAAAACATTTGACAACATATGGAGATACAAAATTCTTTTAACCTTACACTCCTGGAACTTCAAAGGTCACCTTTGTATGTTTATTGCAAACTTCCTCTCTGATCGCCGCTTTCAAGTAAGATTGGGATCCGTTCTGTCTGATCCGCATACGGTACGGACAGGAGTTCCCCAGGGATCCGTCCTCAGCCCAACACTGTTTAATATCGCGATAAATGATATTGTAAATCAAGTGCATAAACCTGTAAAATCACTCCTTTTTGCAGACGATTTAAGCATATTTCTTCCATGCACTGATATCAACTTAGGAGAAAGCGTTCTGCAGAGCACAATTGATAGACTGCAACACGTTACCAACAGGAAATAAATTACGCTCCATAAAATCGTCCACGAAATCTGGCTTTCCTCAAGCCGAGAAAGCAGAAAACAGGAGGTAACGTTATGCAGACTACGACTTGGGCACACTCGCCTTACACACTCATACCTGTTATATAAAGAACCTACGCCCCGGTGCCAGACATGTGATTGCTAATTAACCGTCGAACACCTACTGATTAAATGCCTAATTGATGAATATTATCGGAAACAACATGGAATACCATATCGAATTTAAAGGATTTGCTGTGCGACGAAGAAACCGTGCTTAACCAACTATTTCAGTTTTCAAATTCTTCTTATTTGTTAAAGTTGTTATAATTTTGCTAATTCTTGTTAATTTATGTTTATTTTCCTTTTTTCCTTTCTTTCAACTTTCATAATTTTGTAATTTCTTGCCGTGTCTCTAGCCTAAGTTGCTGTGTACGACACGTAAAATAAATAAATAAATAAATAGAGACTAGAGAATAGATCTTTTTAAAAATAAAGAAACGGGAAGAAGCTTAAAACTGAAGTAGAAAATCAGTCGCTGCATCATCCACGTAAAAATCCAAAATGTAGAAACCCCGGGGAGAATAATGAGATGATAGAACAGATGGGAGAGAGTGCACTAGAAAAAATGATAAAACGATAGGAATAAACGAGAAATGCAGAATAGACAACTGCGGACGTAGGAATAAGCAGATAATTAGAAAGAAAAAAAGAAAAAAACGCGATTTGGGGAAATGAAAATAGTAGGAGGTTAGCAACTCAGAGAGAAGGGAAACCAAATGATTTTGAAAGGTTAAAGGCGAAGCACAAAAATCACTTACGGCGGGTAAACTTTGATTTAAATAACAGGATCTGATTCGGAAAAATTTGCTGAAATTCTTGAGAGGGCATCTCAGGGACTGCAACGGTGAAAATAGTGCTCACATGCATAGAAAAATTTTAGCCCACTTAGATCAGTATCATCCATTTTCTCCAATTTCCTCGGTATGTACTTGCACAGAAAAAAAGAAAAAAACGCGATATAACTTGAATTTATTTTAGACTTTTCCCAAGAATTTCGTTTGCTTTGAATTTTCAATTTTTAACATGATTCAGTTTACAGATAACCTATATTTATGCGAACGGTTATTAAAATATTGAGACACCGGTGAAAGAACAGCGTTTGTTTAATTTTTAAGATTAACAGAGAGTAAAAATACGTACCAATAATACACGAAATAATCTACGCTGGTTGCAACTAGCTGAGAAATTGTGAAAATCAAAAGCAGCACGAATATGAAGCAAAAGTGGTTCGCATATAAGAAAAAGGAAATGACAGATCTTTGATTTGGGTAGCCCTGTTTTTCGTTGATGGCTTCTTGTACACTGTGTGTAGGTCCATTATCAGCTGAAACACTAGTATGAGATGTGACCGATTCATGCCTTTTGGTTTGAACTCCATTATCGAAAGCTGAGAATGTGCCTTCTTTGACTATGACAGTGTCCTATATAAACGCATCAACTATTATCAAATCGTACATACCGCCAAACAAAATTCTCTTATTTTTAATATAAAATATAAAAGAAATATGTGTAAAACATATTTTATGTTTTATATAGATATGAGGCCGTCAATCATTCTCAAAAAAAACAACAACAAAAGTCTCAAATACACATATGTCTTAAAAATATGTGACTCTAAAATATGTTGGTCTTCTTGCATTAGGTCACTTGTACTTATAATCTGTGAACCGCATATAGCAGAGAAGTCGTAAACTAATCAACTCATCTGAAATAGCTGTCAGTGAGAAAAATTTGCATAGCCAAATGTCAAGCCCACTTATTTCCAAACATTTCGTGTTATTTTGAAAATTTATAAAAACCTGATGAAATGTCTTCATAGTATAATCCGAAAAAAGTGTGCTGAAAAAGGAAATGAACGACGAGAGAAAAAAAACTAGATTGCGAAAAGCAGATTCCTTGATCAGTTGTTTGACAAACTAACTAAAGATACATTTCAGATAATATTAATTGTTTATAAAGTAAGATTTAATGGTCACGTTTGTTCAAATCCTGAGTTACTGCACGATAAAAGTAAAGTAATATTCTGTAAACATACGCAATTTCTGCTAGTTGAAGCCGGCATGATCATTATATATATTTATATACACATCTTATATATATAAAAATCCCGTATCACCAATGTTTGGTCGCTGTAATCTCCGAAACTACTCAACCGATCTTAATGAAATTTTCACACTATGTGTGATTTGGTCCAACTTAAAAGATAGTTCAGTTTTTATCTCGATTAATGACCTCAATATTTTTTTATTGCAAACTAAATGGTTCATTAGGATGATATAGGGTTGTAATTAATTATAGTGAAATTTGCGCGCTAGGGGTATTTTGGGCCAATAAATCGATCTGTCAAGGTATAATCCATGGCAAAATTCGGTTTCGCGAGTTTTAAATGAAATTTAATGTTTTCAAAATGATAGGAATCAGGTTTTGGTGGCGCGATCTTTTGACAATGATCTAATACATAATTTGTTCTGCCTTTAGTATTATTTTTTGATTTTCGAACGTTGTCAATTATCAGTTCTGGTAGTGTATTTGTGTACGCCCGGTGGCGTCAATACTGATAGTGCAAAGCAATAAAACATATCGCTCATTAAATGCAATAACGTTATAACTCATAAAACGCAATTTCGCAGGAAACGCAAATTAACATTTACATTTACTATAATTTGAACGGTGTATCCGTTCCAAGAGCAATGCTTATTTTGTCAAGTTTCTTATTTACAAATATGGCGTTCTAACCTCTAATTGTACTCATAAAATGCATTCCAACTATACACATAACTCAAATTCGCTATTTTTTGAGTTATGACGTTATTGTATTTAATGAGCGATATGGTAAGTAAAACATGCGAGCGGGTAATTCCAGATACCGGGAAACGGCGAGGAACGAATAAGCAAAAAAAAGGCATCGGTCCTGGCTCTCAGCCGATCAGCGGGTGGTCACATAATGGCGGTTCGAAAATCATGTGCTACGCATGCAGTAAAAATATATACCTATATATAACAAAAAAAACATAAACGAATCGAAAATATCTTAACAAACAGTTCATTTTTAATTTTTTCTGTATTAATTTTATTTTTAAATAAGAAAAATAAAAGTGCTTTTTAATAGCTACTGAACAAAAAACGAAAAAGAAAGTCAGTTAATAAACCAAGGACTTTGCCTATTTATATGCAGATATTAAATGTTTTGAATATTTATATATTTGTTTGCGAAAGTGAATTACTGAGAATATGTTGTTTACATTTTAAAATCCCCATTATGTGTAGTATACCCTTATTATCTTTTGCGGTGATTTGGTCGGAAAGTTTTTCAAATTGGTTGAAAAACAGCTGATCACATGTAAAATTACAAGAAAACGAATAAACCCCGATAGAGATAAAGCTGACGACCCTACATACCCAAAATATAGCTGAAAAGCTAGTTCCATTCTGTCAAACGAAGGACCTCATCATTGGGAATACGTACTTCGAACTCCCAAAACGTCGTTTATATACGTGGAAAGCTCCAAGCAATTCAAGAGATAACATAGTGCGCAATCAAATTGACTACATACTGATTGATCGTAGACATCGGAATGCTTTAAAATCAGTCAAAACATATCCAGGCGCGCATGCAAATACAGATCATATTCTACTGATTGCAGAGATGAAAGTAAAATTCAAGAAAATCATAAAACCCAAAAACAACAGATTTAACTTAATGGCCGTGAGAGAGATAGAGATTCGGAATCGACTGCAGTTGGCCTTGGAGACAGAGATAAAGCAAAACTCAGAGGAATTTGATAGAAACGGTTCGGTTAATGAGTTCTGGTCGATACTAAAGTCAACGACAGTTAGGAATGCTGAAAAAATTTTGGGACAAACTAATATAAATAAAAATAAGGAATGGATAACAGATGAAATACTTGAACTACTGAGAAAACGAAGGCAAGCCGCCATCAATAATAATAAAAAAATACTACAGACAGATTCAGCGAGTACTAAGACGCAAAATCAGGGAAGAAAAGGCCAAGATAATGACGGATAAATGTCAACGAATTGGACTATATAAGCCGAAAAAACCAATGGTCATATTTAATTCAGAAGGTAAACCAATTATTGAAGACGACGATTTCTGTAAAACATGGGAAACGTACGTCTTTAATTTATTTAAAACAAACAATCGTAGTATCACTGAAGGGTTCAATAAAACTGCTGTAAATGACTGCTTGCAAATGTTGGAAAATGAAGTAAAGAAAGCGATAGTTCAATCGAAAGTGCATAAAGCTACTGAAGCGGATGAGGTTGCTGCAGAGTTGATAAAAGTATTCGGCGATTATGGAATTTGTATCCTTACAAAGTTGTTTAATAACATTTATGCTACTGGTCAATTACCCAAGAAATGGTTAACATCAAGATTTATAATGATACCGAAAAAGCCGTATTTAAAAATCATGCTCTGAGTACAGATTGATTAATTTAATGAGTCACACCTTGAAAATGTTTCGTAGGATAATACATAACAGGATACGAACTAAATGTGACGAAAACATTGGAAGAGAACAGTATGGCTTCCGGAGTGGCCTGGGAACTCGAGAGGCATTACTCTGTATGAACATCTTGATTCGGAAAATGAAGGAGTTCCAACGTCCAGTATTTCTCTGTTTCCTGGACTTTGAAAAGGCTTTTGACTGAGTAACTCATGACAAATCGTTCCAAATACTCGATACTATTGGCCTAGATGAAGCGAATAAGCGTATAATAAAAAATCTTTACCTACACCAAAACGCAGTAATCTCATTAGAAAATAATAAAATATCAGATCCAATTAGTATTGAACAGAGAGTAAGGCAAATCTTTGCTGTTTAATATATACGCAGAAGAGACCTTCAAAGAAGCCCTTGATGACAGAGAAGAAGATGTTAAAATCGGCGATGAAAATATCAATAACATCAGATGTGCTAACGACACAGTTTTGACGGCTGAAAGTGCAGAAGACCTAATTATATTAATAAAAGCGGTGGAAAAAGTATGCAATAAATATGGATTGATAATTAACGTGAAGAAAACGAAGGTAATGGCCATCTCAAACGACCCACACCCTATCAACATAGTGATAAACAAGGGCAGACCAAAACAAGTCGATAAATACAAATACCTCGGTGCCTGGATTAATAAATATGGTGACCCAGACGGAGAAATTAGATGTCGCATTGAGCAAGCGCGTTCTGCCTTCATGAAAATGAAGAAGGCACTCACAACTCACATGACTTGGACCTTGATTTAAGGTTCAGAACTCTCAAATGCTATGTCTAGTCGGTATTACTATATGTTGTCGAAACGTGGACATTAACGTCCAGAACACTTCACCGATTAGAAGCGTTCGAGTTTTGGTGTTATAGACGCTTACTCAGGATCCCGTGGACCAAAAAGAAGACAAACGCTGAGGTACTACAGACGACGAGAAAAGAAAAGGAGCTGATCGACACTGTCAAAAGAAGAAAAGTAGAATACTTCGGTCATGTGATGCGTGGGCCGAAGTACACATTATTGCAGAATATATTGATGGAAAAGGTGGAAAGAAAAAGAAGAGTTGGACGAACAAGATTATCTTGGTTCAAGAACCTACAAACATGGACAGGTTGCAGTATTGAAGAACTGTTACACACAGCAAAGGATAGGGGTGCCTACAAAGAATTAATCAAGCTTGCCATCAGATGAGCCTAAGATCAAGAACGGTCATGGCACCGAAAGAAGAAGAAGTTGTAAACAAATTTCACAAAGATTTCAAGCACGTGAAAAGCATTTCGTCTTGTAATAATAAAGACCATCATTGAGTTAGCATCAAACTGAACAGTTGTGTAGCTGTATTAATGAAATTAGGATTCTAATTTACAAAATTTACACATGTTGGTTCCCACACGTGCTTATATCTAACATTTATGAATAGTAGCTGTCGCAACGATAAACTAAATATATAATAAAAAGATGTAGGAGAACAATGTAGGCGAATGATAGTTTAGCGAGTACGGTGCAAACCGGTCTGCATTTCTCTTAAACACCGTACACCCTTAATCGGGAAAAAGAATAAAAGATAATAAACGAGCCGACTTCACAAGTACCGCGAGAACTACCACGAAAAATAAAACATTCACACGTCTCGGCAATCAGGGAACGAAAGAAATTTGAGGAGCACAAAGAGATTGTCCCAACAATGCGACATTTATAACAACTGAAAGGTCGTTGACCCGAAATATTAGCTACCGACAGGAAATCGAAAGTTCGACTGCGAACATTACTATAAGTGCATCTACTATTTTTTGCATGTTTTTCGTATTCCGAGTTATTCAGACCTATTCGTATTTTCGTTTCGGTAATTGTGCTTCATCTGCCCGTCCGATACTCGCATATTATCCATTTTTATTCGTTTTTAAAGTGTGTTCGGTATTTTCACGACTTTTGGTAATATTGTATGAATATACTCATATTTGTGCGGTAAGTGTCTATTTAACCGACTTCAAAAAAGGAGGAGGTATTCAATTCGACTGTATTTTTTTTTTTTTTTTTTTTTTTTTTTTATTTTTTTTATGTGTGTTACCACAGAACTTTCTTCTAGATGAACCGATTTTGATGATTCTTCTTTTATTTGAAAGGTGGCGTTTGTCATGTGGTCCCATTTAAATTTGATCAAGGTCCGACCGATAGTTTTTGAGTTATCCTTAATAATGCGGGAGATTGAAGCTTTTTGGATGCTTTTCATTCATGATTGTTTTCACCGTCGGATTAGATTTTTGACTTAAAATACTATAAATTTGCCAAATTACCATGGAAATGTAGCTTTTGGTGTTTTTACCGTGGAAATAAATGTTTTAATTTAATTGAATAAAAATGCACTAAAAAGTAAAAAATAAAATGCTTTTTTACAAAAAATAAATACCGACTTCAAGGTTTATTATAAAAATTTAAAAATGCACTAAAAAGTAAAAAATAATTACTCCCGATAAAATATATATATCAGAGTGATATAACTTAAGGTGATATCGTAATTCTTATACAACATTAATTTTTTGGAGTTGGCATCAAATTCATATTAAAAGAATAATTAAAAACTGCATTAAATGTTGATTAAATTGTTCCTAACATGAATTTAATTCCAACTCCAAAAAGTTAATGTTGTTTTAGAATTACGATATCACCTTAAGTTATATCACTCTGATATATATATTTTATCGGGAGTAATTATTTTTTACTTTTTAGTGCATTTTTAAATTTTTATAATAAACCTTGAAGTCGGTATTTATTTTTTGTAAAAAAGCATTTTTTATACTTCAGACGTAAAAATATTGCGATTTATTATTTATCTTAGCAAGAAAAAAAATTTAAAAATGTTGTAAAAGGGCTACATATAAAAAGACGTCTATCACTTCGACTGCTAAATGCCCGTAAAAAACACATAGAAATATATTCATAAAAATCAACGTGTGCGGTCATTGAAAATATTTTTAAATCGTACGGAAAGTGAATTCGAGGGATCAAATTTGTAGCCAAATGTCTACTAATAGGAAAACAAAAAGGTGGCCATTATGTATGTTTTTTGTGATGATAAACTTTGCCCTTGTAAACTCGTACGTGATATATACACATAACAAATTCAACAAAAATAAGAAACCCAAAATTCAAAGAGAATTTGCCAAAGAACTACATTTTGAACTGGCAAAACCCTGGATGAACCATCGCTTAGCTATGACAAATTTGCCCCGTGTTCTCCGCAACAACATTGTTGATATCCTTGGAGTTCCAGTCCCTACTGTTGACCTACAAGCTAATCAATAGCAAAAGAGAAAAATATGTATGCCTTTTGTCCAAGCAAGAAAAGGAGGATGACACGAAACTTCTGCAATCATTGCAGAAAAGCAATTTGTGGAGAGCATCAAGCAAACTGTTGTATTGAATGTGACGAAAATCGTTAATATTATTTTATGTGATTATTTAGAAAAAATAAATGTTAATGAAGAATTTTTTGATTTGTAACTAAATTTAAGTTACTAAATGTTTAAAAAAAGTAGGGTAGTCTGTCAGACTACGCCTTAGTAGTAACGTGTCTCCAGAAGAACCTTAGCGCATTCCAGGGTTAAGGAGTTCCAATAAACGTATTGTTTATAAAAATACTATTCGACCAGTATTAACCTATTTTGCTCTAGTATAATGCTTGATTTCAAAGTCCAGTTTTAAAAAATTTCAGCTCTTACAAAATTGTTGTTGTATTGTTATTGTAATTTAAATGTTTCTCATTTTATGACAATCGATAATATGCATGGTTGGTTGCAGAGTTATCTTATGTAAGAGATTTTATACTCAATTCAGTAAAAGAAAATTTTGATTGGTGATCCTATCATAAAAGTATGCTGATCAGTAACAAAGTTGATTACACTAAGCAACTAACTCAGAGCATTATTAGATTAAATATAATATTGTTAACTACTATTAATACATTAAGTTTATTTTTTGCATTGGCGCACCCAAGGGAAGGGGGCTATGGGGCTAATAAACAGACACCGTTAATAATGGCCAAATTTTAGAATTAATCATAATGTTGCTAAGCAACGGCTGCAATGAAATTTCAAGCAGAACAGAGAAGAGAAATATATATTATATATATATATATATATATATATATATATATATATAGATATATCAAACATGTTCGACCTCAGCTTCCCCGAGGGACAAATCCTGGGTGCGCCAATGACCTTTTGTAATGTTATTTTTAATTCTAATTTGTCTGTAATTCGAATTATTTTGCTTTTTTATATTTTCTTTTTCTCATTGTAGTACGTTTGGTTTATATATCTTTAATAATATTCAAATGTTCTATATTATATCAGTTCATTTGATGAATATATATATTTTTTCTTATAATTCTCAGGTTATTTTAAGTTTTATTAGTAAGTTTTTAAAATAATCTGAAATTAACTAAACGTTTAGAGTTTATAATTCAAAATGAACTTAACATGTTAAAATGAACTTGAGTCAGTTAGTGAACTAAACGCAAAAAATCGCATATTGATTGATTGATGTTTGTTTATAGTTTGAAAGCAGCCTTTTAAGATTCCAAATGTTCTAAAATAAGTCTCTTATAGTTTATTTACTTCAAGTAAAATAGTTCCAAAAATTAATTGCGCTCGGAACACGTTTTTTTACCTACTCACACGCGCTACCATTTGCTATTCAACAAATATGTAGAAAGTTGTATTCATAATTTAATATTACGTTTTCCAATTTTTGTTGATCTATTTCTAGTTCATCCACGTCATCATTGATGGTTGCATTTGTAATCGGCTCCAAATAATCAGTATCGTCATTTTTTAATTCACTTGGTGTACCATAAAATTTTATTTGGCCCTGTAATGATTAATTTTTTATCAGCACGATATGAGAAATTTTAATAAAAATTAAATTGTAATTAAAACATTTGTAGACATTGAATAAACTTCTATAAAATTGAATAACATTTCGTATCGCATTGCAACTAGTGTGAAAAACAAAAATAATTAAATAATTCCATATTTTTAAATACCAAAAGAAGCATTATTAAAAATAAATATTGTTACGGATTCGGCCGCTATGACTTTCGATTTCTCACGCTTTTCGAATTAAAATATGATAATGATTACTTTTTCCAAATTCCAAATTCCATATTTCTTGGCGTTTTGACAATTACCCAGGTTCATCTACCTCGATTTCTATTTCTCCGGCTTCCTTGGGCAGCGTGCAAACTGAGCATTCTCCGGCAATAACGCTAGATCGACAAATTTCGTGGGAAGTTCGGCTGTGCACGGCGTCAGTTAGGCGATCCATTCAGTGTCTGTGTTAATTATATGAGGGTGGTTTGTCCGATCTGGTGTTGTGTGTGTGGAGATGTGGACTGAGCTATGTCGAGGCGTGAGAAGTTTTTTTTTAAGAACCAGAGAATTTTGGACACAGTGTACCCGCCAATCTACTTACTTTTAAATGTTCTAGAAAAATCGACAGCGTGCTGTAATTTTTTATACTTATTTTTATATTAGGCAAAATGGATGTTTTTCATTCTAATCGTCGTCGAATTCACTGTGTGAATTCAGCGATCAGTCTGCAACTCCGCGCTGTTGCGACAGCATCTCTGCTTCACGCTGTAAGGCACTTTTCAACTGTTACTTGCCGGGAGGAACGTTTTTACTGCTACCCTTTAGCCGTTTTGCGCGTTTTATTTTCTTTATAATTAAATGTTAATTAATTAATTCATTCATTTGATTTACAATTTCATTAAAAGTTTGTTTCTTGAATAAACGGTTCTCTGTTTTCAGTTAATATTTTGTTTCGTTATTAGACACGTTTTTCGTGATATCTCTGCTGTGGAGACCACTCTTCGTTGCCTTTTAAAAGGCCTAAAGCTCTGCTCGGCTGAGCTACCGGTTGTGATACGCCGAGGAGTATCGCTGGCTTCCGATATACCTATTTTTTTAAATTTCAATAATTTTTTTTTGTCTTTATTCGTCTTTTTTTTTTATCATCACGGTACATCAGTCTTTCACAAATGGCTCCCGGAACAGGGACTTGTTAGGAATATTAGTTTTTAACAATATATAAAATAACGTAAATAAAATAAGGAAACAATTTAGAACCGACGTGAAGAATTGGTTAATGGAAAATATTATTGCAATATCTATGCATTCGTTATACCCAATCTAGTATAAAATAAATAACCGTAAAAGAGCGTTATGTTCTCATTCGCTTTTATTTAATAACGTAGTTCCTTTCTTAACTTCTATCTGTATTAAATGAAGATCTATTCGATTTTTCCTCCCGAATAGATCCATATGTTTTATTTTTTTAATTTCATTAATTTTGGAGTATTCTTCATTCTATTATAACTGGTTCTGTTCTTTTGTACATAGTGTTAAATCTCTAATTAATCTTATTATAAATTATAACTGACGGATTATTTTTTAGATGCTCCTTAAACTATAAAGAGAAGAATAGGTCTTAAATTTGGAACAAATAAAGAACTTATGCAGGGAAACAAGGATATGCGGATCACCATCCCGTTCAGTTCTCAGTAGGAATTTCAGCACGACTAATCTTTCAATTGACGAAGACAAACGATATTTAATGTGTTCCGAGAAAGATAAACAACTGTCCAGGAAAATTCCAAGAGAATAGAAACCAACACGCGAAAGAAACATATTATTTAAAGCTAAATTGATAAAAGCAAGATTATAAGGTCGGAAAGTATGCACTGATATCAGCTTAGGAGAAAGCGTTCTGCAGAGCACAATTGATAGACTGCAACAATGGTCAGAAGATAACGGGCCTTTGTTTTTCAACAACAAAAACCATAGCAACCCATTTCTGTAGACGGAGAAAGTGCGACCGCATAGTAAGCTTAACTGTTAATAACAACCGTATAACATCCATAAATAAAGTTAAAATATTTAGGAATGACATTTGACAGCAAACTCACTTGGAAAGCACACATTAACGCATTGAAAACTAGCTGCGGTAAAAAACTAAACCTACTGCGGAAGCTATCGCATACAACCTACGACGCAAGCAGACATAATCTATTAATGCTGTATCGTACCTTTGTAAGGTCCAAAATGGATTATGGTGCACCAGCCTATGCTTCCGCTAACATATCGACCCTAAAATGCTTGGATACTATCCATCATACCGCTTTGAGGTTGGCAACTGGAGCTTTCCGAACCTCCCCGATACCGAGTCTACTATGTGATTCAGCGGAGTGGCCATTAGATTTGCGACCAACTTATCTAACCGTGCTGGCTTTCAGCATCATAAGGAGCACAGAGCCAAACTCTCCAGATGATACCACTGAGAACCAGAACGGAACAACAATTGATCGCGTTATGTCCATTCTACATCAGCTAAACATCCAAATTCCAGTACTGGCCCGGGACCCGATATCTCCTATACCACGCAGGGTGCAACCGAGCCCAGGGCGGCATACAGAGCTTTGAAAATGCGGAAAGCTCCGTTAAAATGATTAACAAACGTGCGTCAACTTCAAACGTAACGGTACCGTTTACCGACTTTAAACATCAGCTTAAATGCCATTTTAACAACATCTGGAACAGCGATTGGCAAAAGTTACCAACAGGAAATAAATTACGCTCCATAAAATCGTCCACGAAACTATGGCTTTCCTCAAGCCGAGAAAGCAGAAAACAGGAGGTAACGTTATGCAGACTACGACTTGGGCACACTCGCCTTACACACTCATACCTGTTATATAAAGAACCTACGCCCCGGTGCCAGACATGTGATTGCTAATTAACCGTCGAACACCTACTGATTAAATGCCTAATTGATGAATATTATCGGAAACAACATGGAATACCATATCGAATTTAAAGGATTTGCTGTGCGACGAAGAAACCGTGCTTAACCAACTATTTCAGTTTTCAAATTCTTCTTATTTGTTAAAGTTGTTATAATTTTGCTAATTCTTGTTAATTTATGTTTATTTTCCTTTTTTCCTTTCTTTCAACTTTCATAATTTTGTAATTTCTTGCCGTGTCTCTAGCCTAAGTTGCTGTATACGACACGTAAAATAAATAAATAAGGTCGGAAAGTAAATACAAACAATGAAAAGATTTAACAAAAGAAATAGAAAGGTTAATCTAGTCAAGAGCGTGCTTTTGCATTCCTCAACATCGACATTGGCCTAAAAAGTAAAAAGAAAAAAAAAGGGCAGACAGATCTCCATGCGATCAGAGGTAACCGACAGAAATAAATCAAGCGCTTAAATAGCATAAAGAGAAAGAAAGGAAAAATAAACGAAACACTGTAGGGAGTGAAAATATTGTTTGATAAAAAAAAAAAAAATGAATAGAAAGAAGTTGTTGAGAGAATGCAAAAGACAATATGGAGACAACACAAGCGAAAAAGGAGAAATAATAAAGGAAGCAAACCGTATTCAAAGTGCAAGAGGGATTTCTAACGCCGTTTCTTAGAAATATTAAAAAAATTGGAAAAATCAAAAAAAAAAAAAAAAAAAAAATCACTATACAAGCGGGGAAATAATTTTCTCTTCTACCTCAAAGGCTGTGCGGTAATTACTAAGTGGTTTCTTCCGACGAATACTGCCTGACCTTCCACAAAATTACTTTTTTATATTATTAATGTACGATGTTCCCATTTCCTTTTTTTATACCTTTTAGTAATAAAAACACAATTCGTTTTTTTCGGAAATGTAATTATACACTTTAAAATTATTTACACGACATGTTTCAGCGTCATAGCACCGTAATCAATGATTTACAATTATCGTCGTATGAATAATTTTAATGTATAATTCCATTTCCTAAAAAACAATTACTTTTGTTAGTTTCATAAAGTTTCCTATGGATGCTACTTAACTCAAGATATAATTTATTCAAAAATGCCCTCACGTTCAACTGACGTGTATCATACTACTTTAAATAAATTATTTGTTTTTTTTTTTACAAAAAATGTATTAATTAAGTGTCTCAGTTGCTTAAAGATAAAAAAAAATGCTTGTACTAACGTTATTCACAATAATTATTTTCTGCATAAGATTCATAAACTGCAACTGGTGAGTTACAATAATTCTCGTTTTATTTCCAAGGTAATCTGAAAAAAGTTAACATTTAATTAAAAAATTATGTGAGCGCACAATAAGTTTTTCATTTATTTACAAAATCACGGTGAAATTACTCGTCTTCAATGACACTGTATCTTTAAGTATTTAATCACGACAGTTGTATAATTTCACCCTATAATAGAAATCGGTTTTTAATAATACGGATTTTAAAAAATGTGAATAGCTGCTTCGTTTTTCATCATGTTGCATTTAATCAAAAAAGAAAGCTTCAATTTCCATTAAGATTAAAATAAATACTTTAATATTAATGAATTACATAGGGCCCAATAATAATAATCATAAGAAATAGAACCGTTTCTGAATAGTATAAATGTATATATATATTATTAACTGTTTTTGTTGTGACAAAATGTTCTTACTGAAAATAAAAAACGCTGTGACCGGGAATCGACTTCAATGTGTGAACGAAATGAAATACGGTTTTATTCCCGACGAATAGCGATATTTCCATCGTTATATGTCCATACGCGCGGCAAAAAAAAAATGTTTTTTCAAAGATGTCTAGCTTTCAGCGCCCCAACGGCCTAAATATAAAGTTGTTATCTCGGTATAGTTTTCTTTTTATTTCTTTTTCTCCCCATAAATTTGTTGGGTTTGTCAGCAGTGAACGATTACCCATCAAGAAAGAAGAACGTAGGACAAAAAGAAAATGACGTCGCTGGGAGACTTATTCGAGGCGACCAAAACTACTATGAGGAAATAACAAAATAGTTAAAAGAGCTCGATACTAGAACCCGTGAAAAAAAAAAAAACCGTGCATCTAGCAGTCCGAAGGGAGATAATTTTCTTATAAAACAGTTCTTTATATGCATATGTTTGAAGTATGTTTTGGTTTCCTCCACTTCTTTACGCGGACTATTATATGCATGAACATTCTTTTTTTTGCTTTTTTTTTTGCTATTTTTTGTTTGGGGGGGGGGGATTGATTTTATGAAAGAGCTTCTGTGTTTTAACATTTTGAATTTCACTTTTAAAGGGATATATCTGGTGATAAGCTACGAATTTTTTAAGGGTGATTTTTGAGGTCGTTTTAAATTCCATATTATATATTCTTAACGATTTTTTGAGTTTTTCGCCATCTAATCGGTTAGCTTGAAGTTATAGATATGGTTTTAAAGTGAATTTTAATTATAATTCACGATCCAATTTTGAACTTTATAAGTCAAACCGTTCCTGAACTTATTTTATTATTTTTGTCATTTTTTAACTATCTCATTAGGATTTCATACATTATTATGTGTGCACGGAATATTAAAAATCGGTATACAGATTCTGGAACTAGTACAGTGACGTTTAAATATTTCGGCTGAGTTGTTAACCTGATTTGAATAGCGAAAGATAGATATGACAATAGATAATGACAAACAATGTTGTCAAAATACACCATTTGATTAGGATTTCGTTTAATCGTTCGGGAAATTTTAATACTCATGTTAATTAGCGAACATTGAATTAATTTCTTTGCATTAAAAATAGATTATATTTTAATAACTCTGCATATAGTTTCTCCAAATAAACCATTCCCCTAATTACAATTCATTACTTAACTTTCTTTCTGCCAGACTTTATACAAATTTACAGTCTATAGTCGTGAAAGCTCTGAATGTTAAAACCTGAACTTTATACCGAAATTTCTGTCTTCTCTTTTATTCTACAGATGATTCTAGCAAACAGGAAGTTCAACGTACTTCAACTGGCTTACGGTGCGACGCTATTTCCAACCTCAATTAAATCACCCTCTTCGTTAAATACGACACTAAAAATATAATAACGCTGAAAAAAATCATATACACATTTTGTTTTCTTGTGTTTTTTTCAATTTTTCCTTACATTATATTTAATCATTTTTATATATTTTTAATTAGTTTTGCAGCGCTCATTTTAAATTTAAAATTAATTTTTGTTCCACTAGTTTCTTCCTTTTATATTTGTTCTACGTTACACGTTGCTAATGGTATTACTATTATTACTAATTTTAAAAATGCTCCTCTTCGTCTACTGTGTTCCCTACACTCTTCGCCAATCCTTAATTGTAATTCCAGATCTTCCATTTCTCTATCTACCTCCGTCCATTTCCACTATTTCTTCTTAATTTATTCGCTACGAAACCCAATCACTTACAATTTCATAAAAGGATTGTCATAATCTGAGCCAATAGATTAACACCGGAAAGTACAAGTTAAATTTTTTCTGATAGTAAGAATGAATTTTAAAGTTCAGCCGGTTTCTTTAAAAATAATATACAGTAGTTCGTTACTCATCAAATTCCTTTCCCTTTTAACTCTTCTTATTTTAACTTAGCACTTGATCATCTGCTTAACATTAAATTTCGGGTTTTTCGTTCAACTGTATTGATTCTTCCGCTATGCAGCAGCGGTCATCACATAAATGAAAATTTACTTTATCTTCAATTTTTCCAATCCTTCCGTTAACATCCGGCGATCTACCGCTGCCTCATTGTGACAAAACAGTGAATAGGTTGATCCACATTTAAAATCTTCCGATATCAATTGTGTATAAAGAGAGCTAATGCTCAGGCAAGAGTTTTGTTTCATATTTTTTCGCTTCGGACCTTTCTCCAACAACTAATCGGGGCCTCTAAATGCACTTAATTTGGTGCCATTTTTATTTTTATGTTTCAGATATTGACTAATGTTTATTTTTTTTTTACAATTTCTCACAACTAACTTGCTACATCAACTTTTGGAAATTCTAAAATTATAAACTTTCAATTATTCTTCTTTCGGTTTAGATTCCTACTTAATCCTTGGAAGTGGTTTCGATAATTCGTATACTCTCTTAAACACTTTTAATTCATTTTTAATTTTCAATATTATTTCTTCCTTCTGAAATTTATTATTTTCCGGCTCTATATTCTTGTAGGTTACTTTCTGTTTAGTTCATTTTCTTCACTAAGACTTTTATCATCTTTCGTGTAATTTTTTTTTTTTTTCCGCCTGCTTTCCCATTAAATTTTCTTAATTTCCACTTCCTAAGGTTTACATTTACTTTTACTCATCGCTCCTACGATTTCATCGTACTGCCATACATTTTCTTATATTTCAGCTTTGTTTTTTAAAACTTATCCAATTTGATTTCTTTTAGATTACAGGGATATCCGAAATAATGAAACTACCATTATGTCGACCCATTCAGTTGCTATTTACTTCTATACAAATTTTCTTTTCCAATGGCCATTCCGTTTTACAAGTAATTCTCCCTGATTCTATGTTCTTTTTATCAGTTATTTTAGATCTACTCGCCAACGTAATTTTCGTTTTCTTACTTTCCTTCCACTAGCAGACTTAACGTTTATTCATATATTCTATCCTATTTCACTTCTTCCATTTCATCACCCTCCACATCAAGATTCGCATACGATTCTGGCTCTGACCGCACCCTTTTCCAATATTGCATTATTTTCTCTGGGCTTGTATTCTTTATTCTAACTGATTTTAGCTAGACTTCTCACCCCATATAGATGCAATATTAACTTTTCTTTTCCTTCTCATTTGTTTCTTTTTTCTTGAACCATTTCTAATTTTATAAAATACAATTTTATTTATTGTCCCTAGACAATATAATTTGTTGGTAAATTCTTTCCCACTTTTCAGCCAAAAAAAAAAAGAAAAAAAAAAGGAAACGATAAATATACTGCTATGGAGAGTTCCCTTATCGACTGATGCAAAATTTTTATATTGTTTCTTAAAAAGCAAGTGCGATGGACGTACGATCTAGAGTTGGGTAAAAAATTAAGAAATAAAAAAAGGATTATCCGAATGAAAAGAAAACCTCTACTTCCGCATCAGATCCGATACCTGAAGACGAATATGTCATGGGACCTGCTACCTATTTTCGTTCATCAACAGCATACATTTTCCTCACTATCTCCACCACATAAAGGATATTTACGGGTATGCAGCAGAAGGAGAGTACATTACAACGAAAAGTAAAAGAACGTGATAGTATAAATGTTTATAATACGCACAAAAATCGCTCATGTTTTTTCAAAATTCAGCACTAGTACCGCAAACCGTATGATGAGACTGAGAACAAATTTTCTGTCATGCACATTAAAAAACTAGACGAAATGAAAGATACATAATGAATAATTTAAATTTTTCGTTACGTGCACCTAAAAGCAATACTGGTATATTTAAAAATTATTTTCAATATAAAATCAATATTTACAAAATACTATTAACCCAAAGCCTCGCGGGGCAAATGGCCGTCTGGCTAGAGTAAATTCTCTAGTAAGTAGTCACTCTTACCATCAGTGCCAGTCTCACTTATGATGGTAGGACACGAATTAAACAACCAGGGGAGTTCTGCGCGTCCACGTCGTGCGGGGCGGTAATTTCTTGTTCGGCAAGCTAGGCACTGATCAAAGAAACTAAAGCATGGCTCTCCAGCTAGTGTTATAAGCGGCGGGACTGTATCTGTCGAATACAGCTCTCATTAAATACCACCTCTCGTATCCAAACTGGGTAAAAATGGTAGACAACTAGCAACCCACTCACAATCCTGGGCCCTAGGAAAGTTTCATCACTTGGAGTGGATAGATGAGTGTCCAGCGCCTCAAAACTGGGCTTGGCCGGTGGAAGGCAAGGAGAAACCACCGCTGTATTCTTCTCAAATATCTACAATGGAAAGCAAGAATAGATCAACGGCCCTTACTTAACGGGTGCGAGGGTGCTAAGAATATTCCCGTTGCTCTCCAGTGTAGTCAAGAAACAACATCATGATTGGTTCAATCTGTTCCGTAATTCAGTTCAAATTGCAACATGGAATGTCCGCAGCCTGTTACAAGCAGGGAAATTTGCAAACACGTCCAGTGAAATGAAGAGGCTGAACATCGATATACTTGGCATCAGTGAAATCAGATGGCTAGAATGTGGAGTTCTAAAATCAGAAGAAGTTCATATGTACTACTCTGGGAGTATCGATGATTCAAGCAAAAATGGGGTTGCAGTTCTGGTCCCAGAAAAAATAACAAAGTCTGTTGTCTATTTTTTACCAATCACCAACCGTATTGCTGTTCTTATCTTGGAAACATCGTACCGTCGGGTGAACATCATTCAAGTTTACGACCCAACAGCGAATCAAGCTGCTTTAGACCTAACCGAAGCTGGTGAAATTACGATAGTCATGGGAGATTACAATGTCAAAATTGGTGAATGAGAAGAAGGAGAATTCGTTTAAAAATATGGTCTTGGTAACAGAAATGAAAGAGGAGGCCGTTTATCACAATTCTGTACCGAAGCAGAATTAATGATTACCAATACTTTTGTAAAACCCCATCCCCGAAGACTGTACATGTGGAAGTCTCCAGCCGATACTGAGGATAATATTGCACACAATCAAATCGATTATATTCTCTTACACCGTTCATTCTGGAGATAAGTACATTCAGTTAAAACATATCCCAGAGCTGACATTAATTTTGTTCATAAACCAGTCATCATGAAGCTAAAAATGGAACGAAATTCGTTAAGATAAAAAAGGGGCGGAAAGAAAGAATAGACGTGAACAAACTGAAGAGTAAAACATTCAAATCTGAAATAGGAAACATAATGAACGAAAAATAATCCAGGAGAATACGAGAGTTTGAACAAATTAATCAGAAAATCTTGTCGAGAAGCAAAAGAAGAGTACTGGAATAAAAAGTGCACTGAAATCGAGGGTTACCAGAATAAACATGACTTATATAAATGTTCACAAGCTGGCCAAAGAAGTTGCAGGTACCCATTGCAAACAAAATATTTATCTTTCCAATGCTCTAGTTGTATCAAAGAATATAGCTAGAAAAAATTTTACCATTCTCAGATATGACATATCCAAGAAGGTTCTTGTTTATTCGTATAATATATTAAGTAAATTAAACACACCAATAAAACAATAATTAATTGTTTTATTGGTGTGTTTAAGTCACTTAATATATAACAAACACAAACAATAAGTATATTAAATAGAAATGTTTGTATAATATTAACTAACATTATACAAGAGTGACATTAAAAACCCTCTGCGCGCGCTAATTACTGCCTTAACTTTTCCGAACAATTACTACTTCATACAAAAAGAAAAAAAACATTACGGAAAAAACAGAAATTAAAGTGTGATAAAAAATGTTTAAGCGCGCAAAATTATCTGCAGGTAACAAAAGTGAAAGTTTATATAGCGAATTGGAGAACAAAATTCACGAAATACTTTAGTAATGAAATTAAAAAAGTCGAAGACATGATTTCGACCGAAATGTCTTTGGTATTACGGTAATTTTAGGTGGACCTGGATTTGGTCAATTTCTTTTTTAATTTGACTAATTTTTCTTAGAAGGAAATGAGAACAGACATTTTCTGTAAATCAAGAATATATGTAAGCAATGAATAAGTCCCCACATGAGCTCAAATCCGACCGCTTTCCGACAGGATAATTACTGTTACTCATTTCATTTTTTTTTTCAAACTTAACACGGAATATAAACAATAATTTTGCAAAAAAATGTGTAAAAATAGAGTGTAATTGCTAAATATCTTTAAAATTTACACAATGATACACTACTCATCTTAAACAATTTTCGGAATCAACGGTATTAAAATATACATTTATTTTTGATGTTCTGAAAGGACTACACCAATTATCATCAAAATAAAACTAATTGAGCGGTATATAAAATAAACTGTTTTCTAATTAATTACTCTACTTTTCCGTATTAGCGATAAATATTTAATACAAACATTAAACGGTATTAGAAGATTCACTTAAAAAATAAAAAATCTCTAATGAAAATAATATATGTATAAAAAACGTGTATTACAGAAATTATATTTTAAAAATATTAAAATATAATTTCTGTAATACACGTTTTTTATAATATTTTTAATAAAGTAATAACAGAAAATGGACAATATTATTTACAACTTAAATATAAAGAAATATATGTATAACGGAATTAATAAAATAATGAATTTTGTCTTCAATTACTCTCTTTCGCACTCATAGGAACGAACAATGAGTGCAATTTGTAACTAAAATTCTAACCACCGTACTCAATTCCAGTGCCTACTAATGCAAGTCCAAACGGAGTTCACAGTACGGAGAGGGTTTCTTTGTTTGGAAATTTAATTTCACCTATTGACCCATCTAAAAATGAAGTAACTAGACGAAATCGTTAAATGATTCATAAATTTCATCAGAAATTCGCTAAAGCATTTTTTTCATATTTATAATTATTTATATTTGAACACAGCTCAAAACAGAAGAAAATCGCGTTCGATTCGGTGAAATTATCGGAATACATAAAGCTATATTTACCTAAAATGCAATTGTGGAATATATCATTTCCTACTGTCGCATCAACGGCTGATAAAGTGTCATCCAGGAGGTATATATCCGCATTTTTGTATACAGCTCTAAAAGTATTTTACAAACAAAGTTATGTAGATTAAATATTGGTGGATATTTCTTTGAAAGTATGTCACATTAAATTAATCGAAAAAATAATACTTTTTTAACAATAATTACTCTTAAAATTTAATAATTATATGTTTAAAAAATCGAATTATTACATTAAAAAAAAACCTTTACATATATCATGAACGCCTATAGAAGTACTTTTATATGGAAAAGTTTTTAATAAATTTGATACCCGCATATAGTCAAATTCAAATTTATTTTTAAATATCTATAACATGCATATAGCACAAAGTTCCAGAACAATTAAACGGCAATAGTTAAGGAAAACTAAAAATAAATATAGAATTTCACAATAAACTGAAGCAATTTACAAAAAAATAATCTATATATACCTGGCCAAATTAACCCGTGCTCTCTGACCCCCTGATAATGTGATACCCTTCTCACCGACCAATGATTGATCTCCAAACGGCATCTTTTGAATATCATGTTTCAAACAGCAGACGTTAATTACCCTATTGTACCTCGTTGGATCGTAATGCTGCCCGAATATTACATTTTGTCTTAATGATGCTGAAAAAATCCAAGGTTCCTGACAAGCGTATGATGTCTCTCCCTGCACATATACTTCTCCGGAATCTGTTTGAAGTTCATTTAAAAGTAACTGTAACAATGTACTCTGCAACATTAAGAAGTGTCAAAACATATGTAAAAAAAGCATTAATAAAGAGATTCCTATAAAGAGTAATAAATTAAAGTAGATGAGCTAGACATTGTATTTTTACGGGCTGCTGGAAACGTATCAACTGTTTTAAAATTATGTAAATTTAGCTACTAAGAAGAATTTTTGTAAAAGTTATTTTGATAAGTTTAATAAAAATAGGCTTCAAAGTGTACGGGATTAGACTAAGAAATTTAAAAAACATGACGACTACTCTGTGATTATAAAAGACAATAGTGAGTTTGGAGAGTTTTTTTTATCGAGTCCTTCCCCTACTTGTGTCATCCTCTAAAGAATTAATATTTACCACTCTACTAAGAACACTGCATCCCATCTAGATACCATTTCTTACTTAGTTTTATCGAATCTAGGAAATAAATCCACTTGATTCTTTTAGTATATTTTGAATTAGTTTGTGACAGTATTATTGTCGAATGCTAGTCATGTTTCTTGGTCATTCCAATACAAAAGGGTGATAGAACTCAACTGGAAACAACTATTTGTAGACTTATTTTACTGGTTTTGTACGCTAGAGATTACGCAAAATTAGGTACCTCTAAAAGCTCAAAAGTCAGAATATCATTCCGTCCAGTTTTTTGTGTTTAAATCTAATTATGGTCCAATACACTCTGCATTTATTGTTTCATCAATGATATTTATTACTCTTTACTGATAAAAATTATTTTTTAACTCTCTCATGTCAAAAGAGCTTTTGACAATGTTCGTTTGCCGCTTCCTTTTAATCAGTTAATTAAGGTAAATTTATCAGGTAGGTTATGTGAATATATCAGTAATTTTTTTTAATAAGAGAAATTAAGCCAGGATACAATTTTAAGTCCTTCATATTCAACTTTTATGTTATTCTCTTATTAATTTAACAATCCTAGGGAATTTATTTACTTTTTCATACCGGAATGATCTAGTAATATGTAATAATAATAACATTATTGTCAGTTTAGCAGTAAAAGAGGGTTAAAATAAGCAGAAAAAGGAAAATATAAAATAAATTTACTACAATAGAAATCCATAAGGGTCTTCCAGTTATATTTAATACCGAAGCAGTGAGTCTTTGCCGGACCTGGAAAATTAGCCAATCAGGAGCGAGTATTTGATCGGCTGCTTTCATCGAAACTGGCAGGTCTTACGTTACAGGCTAGACTGCATGCAGATTGTAGAATTTACCGTCGTTCGGCGAAGCCAGCGCGCATGCGCACCCTCCGTTCCCACACACGCGCTGTCCATTCGCGCTACCGCGATTCTTCAAAATTCCGGGTAATATTCTAGCCAGGTTTCAAAACTAAATACTTTCGTCACAAAGACTTATTATTATACAAGTCTCTGCATGTAATAGCTAATTTTTTCAATTTTAATTTTTCGGTGGATGGGAAAGGCAAAATTTTGGCGGAGTGCTAAAAACCTTCGAAAATCGACACTTAGATCCTAAATTTTAAAGGAATTTTTAGAGTCGCGCTTCGTTCAGGCATTTTTCTTTATTTTAATTTTAATTTTTACATTAGGAGACATATAGAAAATAAGTTATATTCCTCATCTCTCTAACCACTCTTGTCCCCCCACACGTCGATCGTTCGCAACCGCGTTTTTTCAAAATTCCGGGCGTAAGTATTTTAGCAGAGTTTCAAAGAAATTATCTCATCCGATCAGCATGCAGCCATATGCACTCCTGTTCCCGCGCACGCTGCATGCTTTCGTCACACAGACGTACTGTACAGATCTGCGCTTATAATACACGTATCGCAATTTTTAATTTTAAAACTGATGGGAGGGGAAAAAATTTCGCAGAATGCTAAAAACATGCGAATCCTGACACTTGGAACCCAAATTTTAAAGAAATTTTCCGAGTCACGTTCCGTTGTTGCATTTTTTTTTTTTTTAAATTCAATTTTTACATTACGAGACGTATAGAAAAATACGTTATTTTCATCAGACGTGCAGACGATAACACTATGAAAATGCACCGTATGCGCTCTTGCACGCCACCCCAGCTACTATAAAAGCACACACATACTACCCTGCTTCCCATATCCCTTTTGATGCCTACAAGCTTATGCCTCTAGGCTTGAACAGTTCACTACAGGAAGGCGAGGGAAGGTGTGAGATCTTAAAAGCTAATGTCCGGCTCTATTGCCTGTCTGTATTACGCATAATATCTCTTTAGACTCCGTAGCAAAATAAATCGAGAAATATAAATCATGATCACAAACTGCAAGAAATTCTTTTATCGCGATTTAAAATCGGTCACACTAACAATAAGATCGAACACAGTCAACTATTGAATGGTAGTTTTCTATATTCATTAAATATGCCAAAGTTCAGTTCTCACCGTAAAGTTAACACATTCAGATTACAGTTTGGACTACCAGATACATTAAAAAAAACAACATCGAATAACCAGTGATCAGTAAACCGACTGATACACATCTTATGAAGTATCAAACTATATAAATTAATTTAATATTACATGCTACGTAATATTTATAAATGATCTATATCTAAATTAATCTAGTATATCCAATATTAGTGTTATTCAATTAAAAATTTTTACAGAAACTATAGCCATTAGGCTTTATGTATCTCTTAAAAAAAAAAGAAAAATCAAATAATAATCATTTAAATTAACGTAAAAAGTTATCTTAGGTGTGTTTCAACTGCTTCCAGTAAAATTATTTGTAATTTCATTACTTTTCTAGATCCAAGATTTCATAACTGCCCATTATGCTTTAAAAAAATTCTAATTTATGAAAAAAGTGCTCTTTTTAGAAATCGTGAAAATCTAATGACAAATCTGAATAAATTATATTGAATACTTTTTTTTAGCATCTAGCGTTTGTTAGCAAACAACTTGTTTTTAATCTTATCATTAGTCACAAATTACTGCGCCTACAATTTCTATCTAATCTTGGAGAATATTCTTGAATCAGTAATTAATTTTAATTATTCCTCGAATGCCTGGGACAGATTATAATCGAACCACATGCAACTACATTACTCCGGATCTGTCTCGAGCTAAATTACAATTCACTTTAATGCTAAAAAGTTATGAGAATAAAAACTGTTCATTTCTTACCTTACCGGTACCGATGGAGCCAAATACACCGATCAGTTCTCCTTTTTGTACAGAGAAGTTTAGATTCCTTAATATTAAGCTATCGTCTTTTGAATTCCACTTAACGCTAGCATTGTCCAGTTGAATAACCAGATCTACGTTTTGTTTCGTTTTCGGCTTGCACTTTAATTCTCCGAATTCAGGAAGAAATAAAAAGTCCTACAATATTATTGAACTACTTTATATTTTAACTTGTCTAAAAAATAACTATACACTATTATAATATAATAATTTTAATAATAAAATATTAGAAGAAAATTAAACACAACTATTTTTAAAAAATTATACATTTAAAACATTATGATCTAATAACAACAATCACAAAATGAATGGTAAATACTTAGCTCTAGAATCATTTCTGTTAAAGGACATCAAATGTAACAGTCGCTATATTTAAATATCCTTTAACTAAATAAAATAGTGCCGAAAACATTTCAAAAGCGAAGTATTTTTTTTTTTTTTTGTAATCAAACAGAGTTATCCCATTCAATTTAATAACATTTTATAATGATAGTTACATAATACATATCATTATACAAAGGTACAGATTAAAAAACATTCTATAATTAGTGCCGACTTTATCAATAAGCTGACGAAGCCTGGTTTTAGGGCCTCCGTCTCGAGGGGGTCCCTTAAGATGGAATGAAAAAAATTATATTCTGAATTAATTTTATATATATATATATATATACATATTCTAATAGGTCCTACAAGGAGCAAGGGACCGCGTTGCTGTTCTTGTAAATACTTTATTTTAATAAACGAATAATTATGAAATTGAAACATATTGTCAGTGTGAATAAAATTCCATAATATTTTACATAGTGTTTTTGAGAAATATATTAATGTTTAATTAATAAGGATATAATTAAAGGAGTTTTTATTACATTAAAAAATACAACAATTTATAATTTTCTTCTGAATTGTTTTAGTGTAAATTCAGAGATAATGTTTTCAAAATTTATCCGTTCCAAAATATCTGATCCAATAAAAGTTATTGCTAAACTATTTCATCTTTATCAAGCATTGTGCTTCTATGCTAATTTTTTTGAGTGCTGAAATTTGTGACCGTCATACTTAAAAATATTCGAAAGCATATTTCTATATTAGGAAAGGTAGAATATATAAATTATTTTTTTATTCGGGTGTATAAGTCTATTATAGATTAATTGCTTTTCTTTTCTGATGATTCTAAGTAAAATTTGAAGTAAATACATTCGGATGATAAAGATTCCGTATCTATATCAATATCCTATTTTTCAGAAAGTTTCATGCAATTTTTCTTTATTGTTTCATCTGCCATATCTTGTAAATTCAAAAAAAAGTAAATAAAATTATCGGGTATGTTATCATATGCTAACTTTCGTTATTTGATATTAACGCAAAGAGAATCAACAATGGAAAAAAAAAAACATTTCGATTTTAAATTTATCTATTTCGTTTAATACGGTATCATAGCTTTTTCCTTCGAATCTCGTTAACCTAACACTTCATGCTTTCAGTCTATCGTTTTTTTCATTAATTGCTATTTCATTTTCTTCAATAAATGTTTTTTTTTCCGCTCATAGGATCATCGAACTTGTTTCTCAAATTATGAAGATATTTTTCTAGAGAATCGAACAAGTTCACAATTACAGCTAAGATTTTCTTTTTGTAAAGTTTTGCTAGTTGAATTTATTTTTAATAATATGTCATCTCAAACAATAATTACAAAAAAATGTTTCACTTGATTGCGATGTATCACTCAAAAGTTACGAAAGAATTATTAAAATACTGCAATAACTCTACACATAGCACTAAGAGCGTCACTTTGGGCTGATCGTTTGGTATCAGATAATGGTTTTATCAGTTTCTCTTTACTATTTAAGACAGGTACTAATTTTTGCCACCTGTACGTCAACACTGATAAAAAAGTATATAATTTTTGCACTAAATAAAAAAATTTTGCGACTAGATTATTGCAGTCTTCGCTTTTAATGCCGATTAAATTTAAAGAATGTCCAGCGCAAGGTACATATTCAGCGTATTTATTGACGTCTTTCAATCGAGCTATGAATAAAACTTTTAATTTGTTAACTGATTAATTTCCAAATAATCCTTAAAACTTTAACACCTTTTTCTTCCCCGGAACTGTCAATCTCCTGTATTGGTTAAAGTGCGACTTTGTTGGAGTATACTTTTTTCCGAAACATACTCCACAAAATTATTTTATAAACTTGATCAGGCTGATTCTCGTATTGATTGCAAGTTCACACTTGTTTAAACAGACTGAAGCGCCACTATGTTAAAAGATGACAGAACCAGGGAGGGAAATTCAAAATTTTAAAAAATCTAGTCTCTGCTGACAAACTGAAAGTATGCTCTTGTCTTCGGGAGAATACCTTTTGACTCCTGAAAAAAAGAATATGCCCTTTGCGAAGTTCGCGGGTTGGCAACTCGGGCCAATGAAACGTCACGTGGCTTCCTTTTTGTTTCGGTGGTGGTGCACGCCGGTCGTTGTGCTGAAATTTATATTTTTGCATAAAACCGTTTTCTTTAACTGACTCTTAAAGATGGCACTGTGTATAATTATACTAACTAGAAAATTGAATGGTATATACACAAACACTAGACAAGACGCTTGTTTAACATACTTTTAAACAATTTTCTGGTGCTGGATCCCAAGGAAATGGGCTGTAAGGAAGAACTTTTTTTTAAGAATGGGGACGATGATAAAAGAATTCTAAGAGGAGGGAATTATATCTCTGGAAAGGAAAGAATTAAAAAGATTGAGAAGAAAGTTAAGGGATAATTCAAATAGATTTTTAAGAGCAAGGTAAGGTATGCCGTCAAAGCTCGGGAGTGGGGCTGGATGATTTGGATAGAGCAGACTTTAATTCGTTAAAATTGAAAGCTGAAGTGAGGAAGTGGAAAGGAGAGTTTTGCGGAAATAGGCTGGGGTACAATTCATCAAAGGAAAGAAAGGATATTAGCCCATCTTCAGATACATTAGAAGAAGCAGGGTGTTGAGAGGGTGGGAATTTGAAAGTTCTAGCCATTCTCCAAATATGTGAAAGAGAAGCAGTTCTAGGGAAGGAAAGAGGAAAATTTCTTCGAAAAGGCCTCCTTCGTGGGTTTAAGTATAAACCTAGCCCTAACGTTGGCTTATTTATAGAAAATTTTGAGTCGTAGGATTAGAGTGGTAGGTACAATGGTGAAATGCGGCGTTATACTTCTCATTTCAATAAAGAGATGAGGCCGCACTATGATGAGCGGATGCAGAAGTACAGGGAGGAGAAGAAGATGAAGAAGGAGTAGACCTAATAGAATGAATAAAGAAATTATAGAGAGCTATGGGATCAGAATAAGGTTGAGAATCAAGGAGTGACGAATCAACAGAGGAGCAGAACAGAGTCCAATTTGTTTTGGTGAGATTCCGTCGAGGGGAATGGAGAGGCCTGAGGTAGTTTGAAGAAGGAAGGCTATCAGGAGTTATTATTATGGGAATATGGTCGCTACTGGAAGAACCTGAAAGGGTTCTCCGAGTAAAGGTGATACCTGAGAAATATAAAAGGTAGGAAGTGACGAAGATATGGTAAGTAGAAGGAACATAAATCAAAACAATGTTAGTAGGACGCATTAGAAGGAGAATGGATGGAGATGTAAACGATGTTAGGAAGATTAGGATTAAAAGGAAGGTTGAGAGAAATCTCGTGAGAGTGGAATGAAATGTTTCAGTGATACAATTAATTTTTATGATTTAAATTTTTAATGGTTCAGACTATTTAAACTATTTCTATAATAATTGCAAAAATATACGGGTTTTCATTAAAATCATTATCGTGATTCCAACTTTTTATGGGAACATGGCCATTACCGAAAGAACCCGAAAGCGTTCTTCGGGTAAAGGTAAGACCAATGGAAAGAGGAGAAAGAGTTAAATCAAGAAAATTGGAAATAAGAGCATTCCTAAAATAGGTTGCCGAAAAATCAGAAGGAGTACTAAATTATCAGAGAAAGGATAATATTCTCAAGGATGGAACGATTGATACTGTAGGATAAGCAGCCCCACAGAGGGGAATGAGCATTCTAATCCTCACCGATAATAAACGGTGCGAAATGGAATCGAGAAATGTAGGAAGAGAGAAATAACGAAAGGTCGTAAGTAGAAGGAACATAAATCGAAACAATGTTAATAGGACAAATAGAAGGAGAATGGATGGAGATGTGAACGATGTTAGGTAGATTAGGACTAGCAAGAAAGTTGAGAGAAATCTCGTAAGAGTGGAATAGAATGTCATTTCTAACGAGGATCGCTGAATCAGCATAGCCATCATCGCGACCACTTCTAATTATTTGAAGCCTCTGATATTAAAATCCATGCGTGACCGAAGCCGCGTTTCATAGATGAAAACAACATTGATATTATGAAGATCCAATAAACCCTCCAATAAATTTTTATTACCTGTCAGACTACAACAGTTTCATTGTAATAGATTAAAAACAACGAGCATTATGGAGCTAAAGAAGTACTAGAAGCGTAAAAGGGAAGAAGAATGAAAAAGGGAACAACAGGAGGGCACAACAGAGGAAACAAGTAAAAAGCATTTATAATAAGAAAAAAAAGCTACGATAAATCAGTAGAGAAGAAAAGAATAATAGACCGTAATGTTTAGAATTCAGAAGAAATTAAGTTAGGGCAGCTAAATTATAGAGGAATACAGAGAGCAATAGAATGAGAGATGCTAGAGCACATTTGTATGCAAAGATGAAGGAAATATACAGAGATTTTTAGAAAACAGGAAAAAGGTTTGAAAACATCCATATAACAACAATAATGTCAATTGAAGTTAAACCATTGTGCTTAAAGCTGAAGCTGACTGTTACATAATCGTAGCTATACACGCCAGCTAATGTCGCAACTACATCTACATTATCAATGCTTATCTAACAGAGCTATGCAAAGTAATTTATTCGCACGGAGTGGCCTATATTAAGCATTATAAAAAACGCCACCTCTTGTTAAAATAGGTGAAATGATGTTTTTTCGAAGTTTTAAAATTAACTTATGTTAACGTTTTTGAAGTATTTAAGACAAGGTTTGGCCATATTAGTAGCTTCTGACGACGCCTTGGTATAACCTGTGTATAACCTAAGAACTATCATTTTTTAAAAGTACTCGTTTTCTCTAGAAATAAAAGTGATATCTTTATGAATAAAATCAGGCGCATATAACATGTTAGGACTATTATGTGCAAATTTTTTAGGTCATAATATGTAGTTTGTCTACTTTTAAAATACTGCCAAAGTATTTAAAATGCAAAAAGTTTTTTTTATTAAAAGGATTACAAGTAATTTTTTTTGTTTTTAATTACATTTTTTTTTTTTTTATGGAAAATACAATCGTTTAATGAGGAAATTGAATTTCAATTGGGGTCTTCACGAAAAATTCAAAAAAACAATTTGGGTCGTTTTTTTTATGGTGTTTAACTCGTTGTAAATTATTTATATATTAAAATTGATAACGCCGTCAGACTTTACGGGAAAAATCACGTTGAAAATATGTATGACACTTGTAAGAATAATGTTGAATGGTCGTTGAAAAATTCAATAAATAAAATAATTCCAGACAAGTCGGCCGAGATGTGTGCGCTAATTGACATGCAGTAGGCAGACATGTACGGGACTATATTTGTATCGCGATAACGATCGACTACAATCAGTTTCAAGTGCTAGTCTTGCGAGCTGTCGTATCTAGAATTATTCTTTGAGGGACCACAAATTGCGGTTGTTTTAGTCTCGTGATCACTATAAATTTATTTACTTTTTGAAGTCTTTTATTTTTCCACTTTTTAGTTGCACTACAAAATCATGAAATACGGTCTTTTAAAATACATTACGGTTGTTAACCAGCAATCATTTAAATCGATCACCATACAACATAATACATATATTATGTACTTTACATATTTCGGCAGATTTATTTACATTTTAATTAACGTATTTGAATTGAAGCTAAGACTTTAGAATCGCAAACGGTTCATAGAAAATCGTAAAAAAAATATTTCTACTTCGCACCAAAATCACAATTAAACCAAATTGCGTGTATTAATTTTAAATTATTTATGTTCAATTGGAATATGTGAAATGTAATGGAATAATAATTACAGAAACGGAGATAATTTTTTTTTAATAATTTTTTTAAGTAACATTTCTATTATCAACAGATGATAATTTTATATTTTGACCCAATCATCAGTTACGATTAGTAATAGTCTACATGAACATTTCAACTGAGCGCAAACAATATCAAATTGAATATGACGAATCTGGAAAATGTATTTTCTTACTTGTATTCTCTTGATACACATGTTAATTTCGCCGAATTCTAGAAATGCTCGAAATGGAAGCGACAATCCTGCGAACGTTACTAGAAACGCATATATGAAAACTGAATACACCTGCAAAAATAAATAATTTATAATTGATAGTGGTCACTTCTATTCCAAACATATATACATGTATAGGTACGAATGTAGACCACAAATATGTATATATATATATATATATATATATATATATATATATATATCAGTGGCGGATCCACGGGGGGGGGGGTGTCATCCCACAAAAAGAACCAAAGCCTCTATGAGAAAATTTATTATAACAGAGAAACTTAATTTATATAAAAGATTTGTATAAATATTACCTATGGATTTAATTATAACTAATATTTAATACTGTTCTCTAGTAAAACTATTCATGTTACGTTTTTATTTTATTTCAAAACCAACTGTCGTCGATCTTTTGCCTTTCTTATTTATTTTTAATTTCTATTTTTGTAATGTAAATGAAAACAGGTCAAAGATAAATATATATATATTTTTTGTACTTGCTTGCAAAGAAAGAATTCTAAAAATAAAATAAAATTTAAATTAAATTGTAATAATTATGTATTTTTAGATTTTTAAAGAGATTGTTATTTGATGTCCTTCATGAAACAACGTATTTCTTAAATCTACAGCCCACCGCAGAAGATATTACGTAATTATATACTCCCGCCCATCTAAAAAAATTGCTCTGAAAATGTCAAACCATGGGGCTTAAGCTACAAATTAACGTTTTTGAAATCAAGTAAACCAAAAAATATTCCACTTTTCACAAAAAATAATGGGGGCTAAAATCACCAATGTGACAAAGAATCTAAACTACTCCCCATCCTCTCTCTTTTGCGTTAGACAACACTGACAAAGACATCTACAAACAGAAAATACTAAGAGAAAACTTTAAAAACTTTCCATACGAGAAAACGTTGCTCACTCACAACGGACTCCTCTTGATACTTCCGCACGAAATTTCATTATAAAAAATGTTAAAAATAACAAAGCCGCTGGACCTGACAATATTACAAATAAGACACTAAAATTAATCCAAAAAACCTATCCAAAACTCCTTTCGGTTGGAGACCTGTTGCTATTGACAGTGGTTGAAGAAATTCTATGTTTAGAAGTAATCTCCGGTTGGGTTTCGATGTATTTATAGTCTGGGTTTTTCCTTATTGCCTTAGTGTGTTTTTTGGAGAGTAAGCTAATAATACGTGTAATGTAGTTTTTACGAAAAATAATTATATAATTAACTCAATTATATTGAAAGTCTATAAGCTGCTCTAAATTCATTCGTAAAATGTACAAGTTAATGACGTAATAATCGAAAAAGTAAACGAAAAAGTTAACGAAAAAGATAAACATTACAGTGATTTTTTAAGCTAATGTTTGTTAGTATGAAACATATCAGAATAACAGATATTCGTTCCCATCCGAATTAATATTTTTGCTTTTCTGTTGTTAAATTAATCACTTTTTGTTTTTTGTTTTTTTATTATAACAAATGTACAGTAAAATAGTAGCAAAAAAATTTAATAATTATTATTCAACATTCAAATTCGAATTATTTCAGTTAGAATTACTATGGGGTTGATTTCACCTCATCAGCTCCGGATTTTCCATAAAATTTAATTAGCATGATTGAAGGCGGTAAATACAATTAAAAACAATTTCTACATATCAAAACATAACAATTAAAACGTTAAAATACACTCTAATTAGTCATCAAAATTAAATTAAACGATAACTTAATATTCACTTTCGGAACCATAGTGCTGTAAACACCGGCGACGCAAGTAAGTGACCGATGAATTGCCATCACCCGTTCCAAAAATTGAAGAAAAGCGTAAATATACAGAGATTCTACCTGCTTTATATTCTGATTTTAACAGAATCTTTTCGCCGTCCTTATTTCTGTTCCATATTCATAAACGAATTATTGACTATCCTTCGCTCTATTATTTTCATTTCCTCGAATCAATTTTCCTCTAAATTTTTAATTATCTCTGACTCTTTGAGCGCCCTTCAGGCCATATCCTCTCCCCTTCCTGATCATTCGTGTGACTTTGTTATCCTCCGTATACGTTCACTCATTCACAATCTTTCCTATCTCCATTCAGTCAATATTAATCTGCTGTGGATACCTAGCCACTCGGGCATATTTGGTAATGAAGTGGCTGATATTCCTTGGCTCGGGCTGCTGCTGCTTCTTCTAGTCTCTTTTTTTTTTTTTTAAATTCCATCCGATAACCCCCTATCAATTTGTAAAAGCTTTCATATTAGATCATGGTATCGGATATTTACGCTTACTCCTTTTCTAATAATTATTCATCTCATCTGTCTGTTAAACCTATTCTTCCTCCCTCTTCATGATTTCTTTTACATCCCTCCCTTCGGCGTTCTGATGTTGTTTCCATTGTTCGTATGCGCTTTGGCCATTCTTTGCTGCCATTATCTAAATTTCGTTTTTCCTTGATTTCTTCTCCACACTGTCCTCTCCATCCGGATGATGCAGTTATTTGCGACGCCGATTATGTGTTTTTCCAGTGTTCATCTATCTCCGTGGAGCGTTCTGCCTTATATTCTTAGTTGCTTAAGCTTGGACTTCCTACCCCTTATTGTGCTTCCTATATCCTGTCCTTTCCTTCCCCCACTAATTATTCCTTCTATCTGTTCCTTTTTAGATAAAATTTCTGATCGGATCAAAATATAACCGACTTGTTTCCTTACCTTTTGTTTCCGGATAAAGGTCCTTGGTTGACGAGCCCCCCCAAAAAAAGAAGAAAAAAATAACCTGCTTTATATTTAGACAATAATTCGTGTGATATCTGCGATATATGATAAATAAAAAAAACAAAAAAACATTCAAATAAATTCAAACTTACTACATCAAACGATAAATAATTTCCATGCTGCGTGTATAATACCAGTAGAAGAAATAGAAGTGTTTTAGGTGCTGAAATCAACGTGCCGAATAGTACACTTCTTATATAGAAGACGCGTTGCAAAGCTTTTATCTCTTTTCTAAATTAAAATATACGTCAGTTATCATATAATATTATATTACCCTCCGAGTAGGGATTGAGCGCAAATAAAACATGAATTCATATGTGAAATGGCGCATTTCTTAAAACGATGCTATACCATTTAAAAAATGATGTTAAGAATGATAAAAAAAAAATCAATAGCGTTCTCGTTATACAAGCATAGAGTGCAACTTTAATAATTAAACATGTTAATTATATTTTTTAAATAAAAATAATTTCAAACAAGTTGTTAATGTTACCGTGAAAAGACACATCAATAACTTTCAGATTATATAAAAAGTTACTTTTCCACTTTTTCCGCTTTGTTTAAAAATATTGATACATGCTAAAATGCATCGATTGATAATACGTTTTACTTAATACAATTTCATAAAATAATCTGATTAATTTTTTCATAAAAAGAAATAAAGAAAATTTATTCAAAATCGAATACAGTACGAATCCAAAAAATTGAACACCAGCTTCAGAAACGAATACTAACATTTGCTTCTCTTACCGGCTAAGTGCAACAATATGACAAACATTTTTCACAATTTAGCTTAATTAACTTCATTATTCGCAATTACAATTTTTTGAAAGGGACAGAAGGGCAAACTGTCATCGACAAAGAAAACAGAGTAGCAAGATATGGAAAGAGATGCGGCAGAACTATAGTGTAGATATTGGAAAGTATAGGACTGGAAGACTGTGAAAGATACTTCTCGTCCACTGAAGCAATGGAGAGGTAAATTGAATTGTGCGATTTAACATAAATTAAATGACAAGTGTAGCCAAAATGGCAAAACCACAATTATCGCAGCGAGGTTTATTGCTACACATTCTATCGACACATGTTTGAACCGAAAACAGAAACAACACTGGATCGGAGGGCGAATGCTGATGTCAACAGCATACGGAAATTAAAGAAATAAAGGTAGGGAGGAATCTCTGTACTCTGAATTTGATTTTAACCAATGGAAAGTGACACGTCTCGTTCCGTTACGATTTACGATTTATGATTTAGCCCCTACATCAGTTAACTGCTGGACGTGGGCTTTCCGCAGCTTCTTCTACTTTTTCTGATCTTGCGCCTTCCTTATATAGTTTTTCCCGCCGGCGTATCTTATTATATCGTCTTCCCAGCGGGTTCTTCGTTTCAGCCGTTTTTTGTCTATAGGCCACCATTGTATAAGCATGTGCTTTGTCTACCTGTGATCGTTTTCTCGGCCCACATGACTTGCCCAACTTCACTTTTACTTGACCATTTATTCTACCGCATCGTTCAATTTACTTTCCTCTCGTATTTTTGAATTACGTATTCGATCTTTACGTTTCATATTCAGTACTATTCTTTTCTGAGCTACTTGCGTTTTTCTTGCGATTCGTATATTAGGACTAGTAGCAGAAATTTAATTTACAGCTCACTCTTCTGAGTTAATCGGTATTTCTTGGTTTTTAAATACGTTGCTTAATTTTCCAAACGCTACCCATGATAATACGCTATTCTTCTCTTTATTTCCGTATGTGTTATAAGTTGCTTGCTTATTCTAAATTTTCTGACCCAAATATATATATATATATATATATATATAGCTTTCCACCTTTTCGATTTCTTCATCGCTGCCGTCTCTTTAATCTTTGAATAGACTCTATCAGAACTTCCGCCAAAATATCTGCAAGTAGGTCTTCTTCTATAATGTCAGTTGGATTATTTCCGACAATTTCAAATGAAAAGAATAGATTATTCAATATGTACGCCTTAAGGTTGTGTTTGATTAAGAAACGCCCCCCTCCTGCCGTATCACATGTTCGTCGTGCGCCTGGGGTAACACGTTATAGTGGCCAAGAACACGGGAAACCGTTAGCGAACTTGTCAACGTACCTCTCGCTATATTAGGGTATTAACAAATGAAAGTTAAAAGAAGTACAGCGAACTCGAAAAATAGTAATTTGTTCTCTGATTCAAACTTTCCTCCTTTTTTTTGATACCTGTAGACATACGAATAAATAGAATAAAAATTAAGAAATCACTACTTGACAGAAACACACACTGGCAACATCGGAAAATAAAATATCCTTCCCGGCACGTAAAATTTCCTTCATCGGAAGAAGAGAGTTTAAAAAGATAAATTTGGAGATAGTAAATAGGATGTAGATTGCCAATATCCCGATCGAACGAAAATTCTAAAATAATACAGTCAAAACTGCCGAAATTAAGAGGAAAAGGAACTTGCCTACGAACATTATTATTATTAGTGGAATAGTTACTACTTCTATTGTTACCGTCACTGATTTTACTGCTATTGTTATTATTGTTATTGTTTCTGTTATTATTATTATCATTGTTATCATATTAACATTATTTTTACTTCCACTATTATTGTTATTGTTATTTTAATTAATACCACCGCTAGCCTACTACTTCTGCTATTTCTGTTACTACCATTACTAGCATTAATATTATGACCGCCTTGGTTAGTGCTATTGTTTACATCAACTTTTGAGGGATAACTTGGAATCATTCTCAGATCTTTGGAAGGCGGGAGAAAAAATAGGTGAAAGAGAACTAATAGACCTACGCCGTTAAATTCAATACAAGACTGTCGTATGGTGACTTAACATTAAATGTAGGCAAGGATGCCGCCAAACGGCCCTCTTTGGACGCTCTCATCTAACCAGCTGTAGCTGAAGTATACTCATAAGCAACGGGGAGCAATGTACCAATAAATAACTGGACAGAATATGAGTAAAAATAAAAATAAAATATGTAAGTTAAAGCAGAAAGAGAAACGAACAAAACAAAAGTTACATAAGTAATAGAGAATATATCTTCTAAAATAAATATAAAATAGATTAAAACTATACAAGGTAGAATTATGGAAACCGTCTCATCGAATGATCTGATAAGATCGCTTGCAAAAACGATAACGTAAATTCCTTATGAACGTAATATGGACAACTTCATCAAATACGCTGGTTTTTCCCTACTACCCTAGCGATGCTCGAGTAGAATTTTATTAAACCGTTCTACCATTTCATTTAACAGAAGATAAGCTAGCGTAGTATGAACCTTTATAATTTTCCAGAGATTAGCTTAATTCGAAATTTGAACCTTGATCTGTTCGCAGTTCTCCAGATACACCATATCGACTAACGCAATTTTCAGCTAATACATTGACTGATGTGCTGGTTTCTTAATTTAGAATACCAAATGATTCCGGCCATTTAGTGAAATTATCTATTACCATAAGAATATATCAATCCCTTATAATATTTATTGAAAACGGTCTTGCTATATCTGAAGCGATATGCTAAAGTGGAACTTCGATTTTATAAGGGGTTTCAGTTAAACGGCCAACAAATGTTCCATTTATTAAATGTATCACGACTACTACTAGAATTTCCATGAACGTGTACTATTTATTCGTTCTTTCGGTAATTTCCTATTTATCGAAATACAACTAGACAATGCACGGTGTCGAAACGCAGAAATATTTCTAAGCCTCGTTCTTCTCTAATGAGCTGACGGTCGTTTTCGTAATAAATATTTTAAATCAGGTCCTGACGAACATCTGTCCATGCCTTCCTTCGAAATTGGCCATTTTATTTCCTCCAATTGCCGGCTTCTCAAACCCGTTATCTAATTTTTAACGATCATTTGATGCGTGAATTTGTGAACTTTAACGAATAACAATCATCGCTGGTAATATATATGTTATTTAACATCTAGAAAATTCCGTGCATACGACGAGATCTGATTCTAACTCGGTATACCGAAGCATGTTTCCACCATGAAAACTTCTCTCGAGATTTTGGTCTTTCAGAATTAATGAATCTGCTCGATAAGTAAGTGAAAATATATTAAACCTGGCAAATAATATTAATAATTCGTTTTTTGATGCATTTATTTAACTTTTTTTTTATTCACTTCTCTCACTCTTTTCACTTGATAATTGTAACCGGAATTACTGTGACGTAGCGGCTTAAACGTCCGAGCAATCAGTCGTTCAAGGCCCTGTGCTGCCATGTACGCCAAAAAATTAAAAATTAACGTTTATGCTGAATTAATAAACTTGGTTTTTTTTTGTTTTTTTTTTTTTTTTTTTGGGCGCATCAACTATGGACCATTGCCCAGACACAATGGGAAGAAGAGACAACTAACTAGAACCTAATTCGGTTGGAGACAGCTGAAATAAAGGAACCAAGGACAAGAACAACAGACTGGGAAGGAAGGGACAAGATGTAAGACGCACAGTAAGGAGTGGGAAGCCCCAGCTTTATAAGGTGAAGATAGAAAAGAGAGCGCTCCGCAGAAAGAGCAGAGCACTCGAAGAAAATGTGATCAGCATCACAGACAACTGCTTCATCTGGATGCAACGGACAATGAGGAGAGGGAAGCAAAGAGAAACGATAGCGTGAAGAGGGCAGCAGTGTATGATTAAAGCGCAGGCGGACAATAGAGGAAATTATAAATCGTGGAAGAGAGGGAAACTCCGAGAACCATGGATGAGAAGGAAGTGTAGGTTGGATTGAAAGGTAGAAGGAACGATTGTTGGAAAAAGAAGAAGGGTACACATCCGACCAAAATCTGAAGTGAAGCTTCTTAATTAGGGGTAATAGATTAACAGCCGGGATTTTTTTAAAATAGAGGCGAGAACGGACAGCAACCTGAGCCAAAGCATCCGCCATTTCATTACCCTCGATGCCTCTGTGACCAGGAACCCACAGTAAGTCAATGTGTACAGAGTGATGGAAAGAAAGATTATAAATAAGAGATCGTATACGAAGAATGAAGAAGTCAGAAGAGGGAGGAGGAAGCGGTGAACTGATAGCCTGGAGAGCATCCATGGAGTCAGAAATGATTAGATAGTCGGAGGACGTACGATTGCACGAGATATGTATGATCGCACGAAGGATAGCCATCAATTCGGCCGTAAAAATAGAACAGAAAGATGGGAGGCGAAAGGATTCGGAGAAATTAGAGTCGGGAAGAATAAAAGACGATCCGACCCCACCGGGTCCTCTAGAGCCATCAGTAAAAACAAGTGCATGAAAAGGAAAAAGACAACTGACCGAAACTTGGTTAACAAGCCCGCTTCTTCTCGTAAATTTGATGATAAATACGAGTAGTTAATAAAATCATTAATATTATAGCCTAAAAAAAATTATTAAAATATATGATAAATGTTATTTAAATATTTGTTGTTTTTTTTTTTGGAGTATATTTATATATAAACATTTTCAAAATTAAGTTTTTATTATATGTTTTGGTTGTTTGTTGATAATATGTATTAAACTAGTTATACGCTAAAGGGGGGGTATTCTGGTCTAAAATATTGATAAAATCATATGATTCCGATAATTTACAGAATTATAGCTATTTTAGTGGCGCAGCAACTAAGCCCATCACGCTGGAGCTGACCATTTTTGGTACTATGACGTTATATATAAATGTATAAATAACCACAAACACTTAAAAATCGATTAACCGAAGGTCGTAGTAACGCGTTTTTTTCGAAAACCTTTTCGTGTTCAGTGTTCAGTTCAGCTCGATTTAGCTTCAATCTTCAAGAAACATATAAATGTGCGCGTACGCTGCTCACAGTTTGAAAATAAATAATTTTAAGCGTTAATTTTAATTTTTGTGCGTAAAATTCTACTTCTTTCGGCGATATGTGTTTGGTTGGCCAAATTAATTGCAGATACTGACTGCCATCAGTTGATAAACGAAAGAAGTTTCCGAATGAACCACATGATGGCTTAATCCAGTTCTTACTAGGCACACTCCGTGGAATCGCCGATTAACAAAATGTAACCATGACATATCATTCTCTATAACTTGAAACTGCTACGGCTGCCTGAAAATTGCTCAAAACTTTAAACGCGTTTTTCTCAAAACTACTTTTTTCAACATCGTTGACATGGTGTCTCAAGTTCTATTTATCAATATACTTCAAATTTTGCAACAGCTTTCAATATATAACCTTCTCTCGGTCCTACCACTTTTGTATCGCCAAAAGTATGTTTTTTACTTAAAAATTCAAAAAAAAACAAAGGTCGAAAAATGTATTTTTTATTCAGACGGCCGCCATTTTGCGAGAGAAAAAAAATCGTTTTCTCTTAAGTAGGAACTATAACAACATTCTTACTAATTAAGAATCTTTTTTTAAATTTTATTTTAGATGACTAGAAGAATCGTGTCATCCAGAACACCCCCTATAACTTCTGTAGTTTTCATTTTTTTTCCTAAACTTTTTTTTTTTTTTTTATATATATACATTTTTAAAATATTAATAAAAACATCTTGGAATAAAAATGAGCAGTAAAAATATATATTTTTTTTTTTTTTTTTTTTTTTTTTATCGAGCTCGACAAAACGTCCAAAATTGATGCCCCTAGACCAGAATAACCCCTTAAGATGTACCATAAAAACAGAAAAACAAATTAGCCCAATTTGTAAAAAGGATAATTTTGCAACATGTGAACGTGAAATATATAGTTACCACTTACTTCCGCATGTTTTTAACCATCAGGAAGTATCTTTCTTCCCAGCAAAACATTTTAATCGCCTGAATTCCGTGAATAATTTCATTCATCAGTTTTATTCTGCAATCAGTTATTCGTGCCGCTTTAAAACGTACCTTTTTCATTACCGTACTCAACAAATCTGTTTAAATAAACGATTCGGATTAAATAAAATTTTTCATCTATTTTCGTAACGACTTTTTTTATTTTATTTATTTTTTCTTCACCGCGGTAGATGAATTTTCCATTAACAAATCTGTTTACAAAATAAAAAAGGAATCGGAATTGAAGAAATTAGATTCAATCGATTATCAACCTGTAAAGTCTTCGAATGGATGCCTGTTTGATTCAGTCCGTTACAGTAGTGTAAAAGTTCACTGTCACTTTATTCACATTATTAAGGAGTAAACCTCTCTACCCACCTGTTGAGACTCACCGTTTTTCCTTGACAGTGTAGTCCCTCCAGGAATCAAACTCCTCGACCCGTTGCAAGATTACATCGGATCGTGGTAACCGTTAATCTTCAGGAAATGCTAACTCCATTCCACCTCTTTCCAATCTATACTGCATCGTTATAAGCGTCATTCTTTGCAAGGGTCACATACCACTATGTATCACATGCACGTTAATTAAAATTTCGTGAACTGGAAATACTTACACTTCACCATGTCATATTAGTGTTCCCCGGTGAGAAAAACCTGCAGTCTATACGAGTAAATTATTTTTAACATTCTATTTTTTTTTTTTTTTCTACTCTGGGCACGCCAGCGGCCTTGACCCAACAACATGAAAAATTAACAGTTATAAGTAAATAGGCAGGCCGTCAGAATTGGAGAGGACAAAGGACAGGAACAATGGAATAACTGAAGACAATGGGAAGGAAGGAATATAGATAGCGCTAAAAGGAGTAGGAAGACCCAAAACTAAAAGTTGGGTGTAAAGAAAGGAGCGTTCGTTAGAGAGTGCTGAACATTCGAATAGGATGTGATTTGAATCACAAATACAAGAAGGCTCAGAAGCGTAAAGAGAGCAGAAAGGAGAAGGGGACAAAGCGAATCGAAAGCGAGAAGGAGGGAGTAGAGAATGATTGATTCTAAGCCTAATTAAGGAAACAACAGTAGAACGACAACAGATAGGAATAGATTGAAACCAAGGCAGGAAACTAGGAACCGGTTGAATAAGACGGCAATATGAATAATGATTAGAGAATAAAGATGGATACATGTCAGACCAAAGTCTAGAATGATTAGAGCGTGATAGAGAAAGAATTTCTGAGGAAGGGAAGGGGTCGAGGAAAGGACCAATGCGGGCGGCTGAGCGAGCTAAAGAGTCAGCTGAGTCATTGCCCGCAATATTGGAATGACTAGGGACCCATAGAAAGTCTATGAAAATGGAGCGGAACGAGAACAAAGAGGAGACAAGAGATCGAATAGAGAGGATAATACCGTCAGAAGTATAAGAAGGACGAGAGGAGATGGCTTGAAGAACGCCTTTGGAATCAGAGACAATCAGGAATTTGTAAACCTCACTCGTCGTAGAGGATATGAAATGAATTGCACAAAGAATTGAGATCGACTCGGCCGAGAAGATAGAGCAGAAGGAAGGAAGTCAGAAAGACTCCATAGGAACGTAGGAGACGTATACGCACCACCCACGCCCCCATCACTCTTGGAGCCATCCGAGAAGATTAAGGCATGGGAAGGATAAGCAGAGTTCAGCAGCTGAAGGAATTCGAAGTTGACTATATTGTGAGCGGAAGAATTAGCTCGGACTGGAAGAGAGGAGAAATTGATAGTGTGCCATATGCTATTAAAGTCGAAAGAAAAGTAAGGAAGACTGTTGTTATAAGAGGAAACATAGGGAGAAAAATTGGAAACACGAGCAGCTGTATGCGATAAAATCGGAATTCTATGATTTTTGATATGAAGATAGGAAGGAATAATATTGGATGACAAAATGGGGAGGCGTTTTATTAAAAATCGATAACCGAGGAGTGAACGACGAATGGAAAGAGGTTGAGTGAAAGATTCGGATAGAATCGCAGGAATAGGAGAAGATCTTAAAGCGCCAATGCATAGGCGAAGGCAGGAATTCTGAATTGCGTCAAGTTTCGAAAGGAAAGACTTGGAGGCATTGCCATAAATGAAGGAACAATAGTCGGAGTTTGGACCGAATAATCGATTTATATAGAATAGAATGCACGGGTCTCCACCCCATCTGAGCGGAGATAAAGATTTTAGGAGATTAAGTCTTTTGATCGAGGAATTATAGATATAATTAATATGTTCATGAAATGTAAGGCGACTATTTAAGAAAAGACCTAGGTAACATATGGAATTAACAGTGGGAATAGGTGTACCAGACACGCTGATGTTTATAAAAGCGCGATTAAAGGGGCGGAGAGAAAAAATTATACAAGAAGACTTGGAAGGAGAAAGAGAAGTGGAGTGTAGATAGAGCATTGCTAAGATGGGACAATGAATGATTTAACTCGTTGGTGACAGAGGACAGATCATTTGAGGTGGAATAAACTAAAATGTCATCGGTAAAAAGGAGAGAGAAAGAGGGAATAGGAAGCGAAGCAATATCGAAAGAGTAAATATTAAAAAGAGTGGGGCTCAGGCAGGAACCCTGGGGAAGCCCACGATAGACGCATCTAGAGGTGAAAAGAGAAGGAGAAGATAGATAAAGAGTTCTGTGTTGAAAGAGGTTGAGTATAAGAGTGATAAAAACCGGTGGGAGATTAAGAGAGAGGAGTTTGGAGCCCAGAGAAGGAAGATGCACATTATTGAATGCAGAGCAGACATCGACAAAAGAAGCGACAGTAAATTTCTTTGATAGGAATGATTTGTAAATATCTGCAAGAAAGGTACTGATGCAATCTACCGGGCCAAGCCCGGGGCGATAACCGAACTTATTAGAAGAAACTAGATTATTATGCTCAAGCCACCAAACGAGACGGTTGTTTATTAAACATTCAAAGAGTTTGCGCAGACATGAGGCTAGGGAGATAGGACGGAAGGAACACTGGTTTTTTTTTTATGAATTGGAATGACGATGAAGTCATTCCAAGACTCCGGAGTAAATCTAGAGAGTAGGAAAGAATTGAAGATATTCAGAAGGGAGAGCAGCGAGGAAGGAGAGAGTTTTTTAAGAATAGGGAAAGAAAGACCGTCCAAGCCAAGAGCAGAAGGAGAGGTTTTGTTAAGGACGGACAAGAGTTCCTCGTAGCGGAAAAGGGACGATAGGAAATGAGGTTCTGAGGAATTTGGGAGTGAAGGAATGTTCGATTCCTCGAAAGTGGGGACATACGGAGGAGCAATAAGAGGAATGGGAGAACCTACATCAACACAATTTATTCAAATAAAAAATATTATTTATTACATCAGAACCCTACACTATCACGACATTTCTACATTTAAATTACATACCGTAACGAATTTTGCGCCAATGAAACGAATTTGAAGTCTTGCGATTCCGGCTTCGGATGTCACTCAAGGTATACTCGTCTCCTGATTCGACCCGATTTTTTTCCCTCTTTTCCTTTTGGGTTCCCAACCCGAGACTGCGTAAATTTGGAGTCCCTGTATTTCTTGGTTGGCCCAAACCAATCACGAATCAATTCCCGGCAAACACTAGGCTTTTACTTTTTCTATACAAACACGCGTAAACAGAGTCATTTTTTTTTTTGCGGCGCGGACGCGAGACTACCCTAGGAGAAGTATTGCCCACACACGGGCCGAGTGTTTACCAGAATTTTCCGTGACACAGAAAAACAAAAGAAAAAACAACGCTAGCAGCTTTTTTACCGAACTCGTGCATTTTACTTTATTCACCTAATTTGTAGGATAATTTTGCACGTTATACTCTTTACTGTGAAACTGGAGTAAATCACAGAGAATAAATAATAAAAAAGGTACACATGAAACAATCAAGACGACTTAAATCGATGGCAAGGAAAAAAGCGGATAACGAGGTAACTGAACGATTAAAACTAACGATAAAGATTAATCATTTAATACAAAAGGCTATCCGCTTGATAAACCGATCGAATGATCACACACATACACCTCAGCTACAACGCCTAATTATGCTTCTCTCACTGCTCACGCTGCCAGCAGTGTCGACCGATGCCCACACGCCGGGGACCGATGTTACTGTTGCAGTCCACAAAACTAAGACGTTTACCAGCTCCCAGTGTTACATGTACCGTGATTAGAGGAAAAGCAACATCGGAATTCACACTTTCAGTCGCATAAACGTCTCAGACAGAATTCCCCGACGACAACCAGCAACACGATAATGGCGAAAGATCGAAAATTAATCGATTTTAACTAAAGAATAGTTTCTAGCTCGACATTATCGCGAGATAAATACCAAATCCGTATTAATATGCATAAATTTTATACGACCGCCATCATTAATGAAATGTAATTTTTTCCGCGTTATTTTTTATTTCTCAGTAAGAATAAGGTGAAAAAGCATCATCACCGTTGATTTTTAAACTTTTCTAGTAATCTTGAAGATTTTTCTGGCTTCAAAATCACGACAATTATCTTTGTTCAAAGAGAATTCCAGTAGCATAGTTGATTAAGTAATGATGTTTCTTTCCAGTAAAACTCGGGATTCAATCCCACTGCTGTACACCGAAAGTATAAATAATTATCATCTTACACACTGAATTAATGCTCAGTGTTTACAAATTCAAATAAACAAATAAAAAAATGTTAAAAATAGTTTATAATAATAAAAAAATTTAAAAAAAAAAACAACAAACAAAACAATTATATTTGGTTTTGCGGCTAATTAAATGTACCGACTTCCCTGTATGACGTCATATTAAATTTAGCATCCACGTTTGGGATCAAGCAGTATTACACTTCAATAACATATGTTGCAGTGTCATTGCACGTTATTATAAAGTTACGGTATACTCACATTCAACAGGTAACATAAACACGATGAAAGCGAGAGCTGCAAACGCTGAATAACCCATTGCATTGTACAGAATATAAACTATTAACAGCACCACAACAGGTAACGCTAAAATATATGTCAGTGACGTAGTACATCGTTCGAAACGATTGATGTCATTCGATGCCAAATTCAATATTTGTCCGGGTGTTGTATTAACCAAAGAAGCACTGCTTAATTTTAAACACTGAAAAACGGTTAATAAACGAATTATATTTTAATCATTTTAATCGTATAGAAAACTGAACGGACGCGCCAATTTCAGGAAAACATTTTGTTTCTCCTTCTATATACTAAGAATTTTTGAGATGAATTTTATTATTATAAAATCTTCTTATATGTTTTATGTTTTTACTTATTCTCCCGTTAAATTTTAAAGCTGCATTATACATATATTGCATATGTATGTGTTCTCTTCATGAGTTTTTCTTTTAAACGGTGGACGTAAAAAAACGTGACCGAACGCGTTTAAAGTCAATGCGTACGCAGTTCGAAAAACCTTGGAAGAGTAAGAAGCATTCGAGAATCACGCTTCTAGAAATTACCGTTATAATTAAATACGCTGTACACGTCTAAAGCACCATTATTACTTTAATTACGAAAATTCGTATTTTTAATTTTTTCTTTATTTCTTTTCTGGTAATGTAAACACATTGTTTTAATTTTATTTTTTGACATTATTACGAATCTTAAATATTATATATTTCGAACCCAATTCTTTTTTGGTTTTTTTTAAACTAAAAATATTAATTTTTATAAATGCCATCCGTGTATGCGTAAAAATGTAACTAATTAGTTATCAATCAGTTTGGACACTTTTTCCAATTAAGTATTATGAAATCCCACTATTACTTACATATTTACCTTTCGCCTAAGAAAATTCGAAAACTAACAAACAAGTTTAATTAATTTGCGTACCCACAAAAAATATGAACATGATTTTAGCACGCAAATAACATTCAAGAACTTCTTATAGGACATTTTTTGAATAGTCCGTACGTCAGCTATAGTAGATCCTATTAAGACAAATATAGTAACAAATAATAGTCAATTTTTTACAGCTTTTTCATTATCAAGTAAGACGACGTGATAGAGAATTATTAAAATTTTGTATACATTTTCTTGAAATTTCTGAATACATTAAAAGTAAATCCGTCCTTTAACCTTCTCAGTAAATATAAATTTATTTATAAAATTTAAATCGATAAGCAGTATTTTGCGGGAAACTAATATTTAAACATTTCTGGCTCTGGCTAGCAAAAACAATATTTTACCGAAAAATGCAATTAAAATCGCGAAAATATTTCGTTCAAAATGAAACTTTATCAACTAATAGAAGATTTTTTAATTGTTTTGTTTTTGCAAAATAATTAATAACTTAAATAGTGCTAAACTTCAATGGAAATCACAAACGAATAATTTAATAAACAATTTCAGTCAAGTTATTTATTACGTTAAATGCAACAGTAGCAGTACACTACATTACACTCAGGAATGGGCATAACATGATCATAAACAAGAAAACAGTTTTAGTTTAATTAATAAAAACAAAAACGTTAATTGGTAAAGACAATAATACTTTTATAGCAAGGAGATAGGAATTCCTATCTACTATAGCACTTTCGAGGCAAATAATTATACGGTTCCGCATATCGGTCTGGAACAGCCTAAGGGACACAGGTAGGGGCTCCTTTCTTGTAGATCGTGTTCGAATTATCAGAAGTGTGGAAAAAAAGAAATAGAGAACTGGAGGGAAATTTGGATTAGTTTCTGAGCTCCGGTACAAGAAATTGGTTTAGTTTTTGCCTTCTGCATAAAATACTGAAGTTAGTTTTCGGCGTGCGGACAGGGTTTTTGGGTGAATATCTTACGGCCTAGCCAAACATTTACTGACTTCTCGCACAACATCACCGAGTTTAAAACTTTTTGCGCATAGGAACATAGAAATGATCAATAGCGCTGATACACTCTTCCGCTATGTTTTCCCCAACATTTTTCCTAACACTTCGCTTATGTTCCCAAGAGAAAATGTTATTGCTCGATGTGTTTTTATGTCATAGTTTCCTGTTAGCACGGGCAATACAGTCAGCCATGTTTTATTTCAGTTAGCGGTAAATTCTTTCCAAAGCCAAGTTTTCAACAGCCGATTAAACCGTTCGGCAATACTAGATTCAAGCGGAGAGTAAGTACTGTAAAGATTAATGTTATATCGATTTAGAACAGCTTTTACTTGCAGATTATACAAATCTGTACCACGATCGGTTTGTAAACGTTTAGGCATAATAACATATTTTTCCAATAGAATCTGTTCCAAAACATTACCTTAGAGGAACCGTCCAATCATATTTAAAAAATGCATTTACTACAACTAAAATAAATTTGTGTTCTCAATTAAACTGCGTATATTGCGTCACATCAACCAAAACTGCTTGTCACAAATCATTTAAACCTAAAAGCTGTACATGTCGAGTTTGATAACATCTCCTCATAAGGGCGATGAAGTCCATCAGCTACGTCACGTTGCAAAAAATGTTAATGAAAATGTTTTTTTTTGCAGACATAACTTTTTCTTTTTCTATGTTTTGTTTAACAAAAAGTAAATAAATAAATAACGTTCAATATGGTAGTTAAATGCATTGTTTTTCAGTTAATTCTTCCTCCATCGACTGAATCTCGTTATCTGCATCAGTATTTCCACTTCGTTTAGATACGCAGTAGTAGCAAGCGTTCGATCTGTTCTTTTCGATCATTCTAATACTCAATTTGAAGTCTGTTAAGATCATACCAACAACACAAGCAAATCAGTTTTTATAACGCAACTTCTTCCAGTCTGCATGTTATTTCGAAATAATCAATGTATTACATTTTTATGTTTTGGGATTTGGTCTGTTCTTTAATCCACCAGTAGCACATAAATAAGTTCCAGTAAATTACTGTATTTATTTATATAATGTTACATCATTACTTATATATTCGAAACGTATGGGAATTTTACACGATTACTTCTCTTTTCTAAATATATTTCTTCAGGATCTTTATTCTATCGAATGGGTGTTGTTCTCATCCACGATAGGTTTCTACCATATTCCATAGATTTGATATTTTAGTTCCGCATCGTCTTCGTCATGAGAAGAGTGTCCTATTCTGTTCATGCTGAATGAGCTAGATCTAAATTCATTGTCATTTTCTTCGCTTTTTTGACCCAACACAAGCTACTCTTCTTTTACCAATGCTGGGTACGTTACATTGCCATACAGAGGATATAGGTGCAAAAACCGTTACATTTTCTTTTAAACTTTTTGTAAAGTGTCTCAAATATCAGATAATGGTTTTGTAATCGGTTCCAGCACAACAGCTACTGTACTTCCAGAAGACCTGGCCTTATTTTTTAACAAATTACATTTATTTGTACTATTTCTGTAATTTTTTCCATTCCTCTTTATGATATACTTCTTTCGCAATTTTTTTCATATTACCCACTGACTATGGACATTTTGTTCTTTGTCATTAAACTTTTTGTCGCCAACAATTGTAAACTGGTCAAAGCCTAGACGAAGCCGTCCTTCATATATACTTTACTCTCCTTATCAATTACAAGAAACCCAATGTTTATACGCCCGACATAGCCCGTAAATTTTTTTAAATTCCAAAAGCAGATACATATCATTAGAATGTTTATCATATACATATATTCGTATATTTACATCATGCTGTGTAAAGAAAACTATAAAATTTGCATTGTCCCCCAACGTATGTTTCAATATTTTTATATATGTCTGATAAGGATAAAAACAATCTATATTTTTATAACATCCTGCCGAAAATAATCTCGAATAATCAAACGGTCACTGCGTACCGACATATCGTTAAAATATAAATATTGAATTTTGATTAATCGACCAGGGGTGTTTACGTAACTATTCTTCATCAGAAAAAATATCTGGTAAACAGTTTCTGGTGAGTTGTAATTGTACCTAGCAGTTTATATTTCAGTTAGAACGAAAATGTACTGCATATGTGTAAACATTTTCATAACGTAATCCATTCGGATGAGTAAGTAAAATATATAATGAATTTGTTATTCCGCAACCGCTCAGTCCGATAATTAAACATCTTATATTATTTGAAAACAGCGTTCTATGCTTAATAGGAGTTATTTCATCATTAGGCTTTAGCAATGCCAGTGTATTACTTGAAAGCAATTGTATATTCTGCCGTACAAACTACATATTGTGCACTGTTTATAGTCTGACGAAAAAAAAAAAATAAAAATATTATGGAGTAAAAAACTGCAGGGAAGTGAAAAATTCGATCACAATAATCTGCTGAAAAGAAACAATATTTCTGAGATGTACTAAATATAGCCCCTGATTTCCGACCCCGACGGACACACCAAAAAAAAAAAGCGTAGAAAGCAATTTGTACAAAAAAACACTCGGAGGATGAATAAAAAAAGCGATTAATACAGTTAAAAAATTAAAGCCTACAAAAAGATAGAAATGTACTTTTATTACATTATTAGTTACAGATTGTGTTTGTCCCCAATCTTTTTCAATATTTTCGGTGTCTCTCACATTTCGTATTTGATAGTTTACTTGTTCTTTTACTTTTTGCTGAATTTTTTGATCCTAAAAAATCTGAGAGCTATTCTTGTCTTCTTCATTTTTCCGATTTTTTCGACATAATACATTAGTTCTAAAGCGATTGTTAACTATTACATAATTAATCTGATTTTGGACTATTGTTCCTGGTGAATCGGCTGGGGATTTGTATGTATATAGCCTTCTAAGTAATAGTTAAAAGTAAGTGTTCATAATAGTTAGGTCGTTTAGTTGGCAAAACTTTACTGAGAAATCTCCCGTTTCTGGCTCGCAATCCAAATAACCTCGTTTTCTCTTTTGTAATTGTATTTTCCACTTTGGCATTGAAATCCTCTATAACGTATGTACAGTCCTGTTTCCTGTAACTTTTTAGCACTGTTTAAATATCTGCATAAAAATTTTTCAGCTCGTCCGCTAATGATTCGGTCGTAGGTACATACATATATTTGTATTATGTTGATGTCCACTGGTTGCGCTTTTAGCTATAGCGATAATACTCAATTAGTGCAAGGAACAAAAACTATAACGCTATTACACCATGCGTTATCAATCGTTATTGCATCTCCTCTGTGATGTTATCCATCTTTGTCACCAGAATAATATACTGCCGCATTATTTGTTATGATCTTTCCAGTTCTAGGCCATCTTACCTCACTAAGGTCGAGTACATTCAATTTTAGCCTGCGCAGATCTCCAAAATCACGTTTGCTCACTTTTTGGGATCGTATAACATGCGTTCATTTTACGTACCTACAGTAACCACATTTGCAGGACTTATTTTACTTCCGAGGATTCTCCGTACCCCTACTATAGAGTAACGCCGCAAACTCGGAACCAGCCGCATAGTTTTGTCCTGCATGATGATTACTTTTTTTTGGAAATTATACTGAAGTAGTTTTCCATTGCTTTCTTCAGCGCAGTTATTCATCTGGTTCTGCAGTAAGTGCACCACACGTAGATATACCTATAAAACAGCTGCTTCTGCTATAAATTCATCACACCTGTATTCAGTAATGATTATCATACTTCCAATAATCATAGAATTATGAATACCTCAGCGGTATCCCGTTATTTGCTGGCGGATTTTTGTCGGGGTTTACTCTCTTAGCTTTTGACTAACCACGAGGCAGAAGTTCGCTATTGGGATAGCGAGTGAGACATACTTATATCGGCGGTCTTCTCTCACTAAGGATTAAAGATATTTGCAGGATTGTAGAGTTTATAGACAGTTTTCAATCTGCCATTCCGCTTGCTTCTGCCTTTAATCCTATCACCACTGGAATCACTTGCCTGAGATTTTCTACCAGTAGTCGTTCTTACGTCCGCGACTGCTTATTTGATCAACGTCTTATTTGCAGCTAACCAGCATATGTGTAGGCCACCCACTATCCGCAAAGCGTGAACACGCCCCGTCCTGGTTTGAGCTCCGGCTTCTTGGAAGTTTAAGTACAATCTACATGTACCCTCTAGGGGAGGGGGGATTGGATCTGTCTGTATTTAAATCATGTGACATAGTATTTACTCTTAGACCTTACTCCCAACAGAACATTCTTATCAAAATCTATAACCGGAATGTTACATTCTCTAAGTGGGTTAAATATTTGTGAATATATCTGGATTCCAGATTAACTTGGACACTTTATATACAATCTCTACTTCAACAGGTACCCAGAACCTTTAATCCGTTGAAGGCTATTAACAAGATTTTCTGGAGAGGTGACCCAATTACTTTGAGTCTTCTTTATAATTGTATGTAGGTGAATACATCCTGTTTGTTAAAATGGTATAATAAAATAAACTTTAATAACAAACAATATAGATCAATAAATTAGATAAATACCTATTTAGAAACGTTTTCGGGCATAACCCATCATCAGCTAACACTAACTTAAAGGAAACTTAAAACATACTCTGTTTTAAGTTTCCTTTAAGTTAGTGTTAGCTGATGATGGGTTATGCCCGAAAACGTTTCTAAATAGGTATTTATCTAATTTATTGATCTATATTGTTTGTTATTAAAGTTTATTTTATTATATCTTCTTTATAAAACTATATTATAAGGTACAAACTCGATTACAGTGCGATATTTTATGGGTCAACCTCGAGGTCGCTTCTGAGCAAATTTTAGGTTTTGCAAAAGTTGGGATTGAAGATCATAAAAAATATTACATCAGCTCCTTCTATCAGTCTTCAGATTGAATCTAAAACTTCACCTCTACAGATAAGAAGATCTTCGCTGGTAGATATATTTTTAAATTAAATATATTTTTTTTTTATTATTATTTTATTGATACAATCTTAATTTATAATTAAATAAGTATCTACTTTAATAAATGTTGCTTTAAACTAAGCCAGACCCGTATGGAAGCAACAGGCTATTGACCTCTGCTCCTAACATATTACATATTTACAGTAGATAATAATTACGATCATACAACTTATATACTAGAACGTATATAATATACGTATTACAAAGTCAAATCTGATGGATGGCGTTGTTTAAGACGCCTTACGTCTTTTCCGGTGTTAAGAAGTCGAACAATTTCTTCGTTAACGTGTCAATGAATCCGTTTTCCATGTTTAATGGCCATTTGCTTAATAACATCATTGACTGATGTTATATGCAGGTCCCTATGGACATCATCATTACGAGAATAGCGATATGCGTCGATTATTGTTCGCAAAATGATGCTCTGCCTCGCCTGAATTTTTGCACGATTTGAATTACTAGTACAACCCCAGAGTTGTATTCCGTATGTCAATATCGGCATAATGATCTGACAGTACGGAATGCATTTATATCGAACAACCAGTGGCAATCTCCGACCTATCGACTACTTTAATTGTTTCGCTGTGTGCTTAATTTGTTGTCATTTCCTCTTAAAGTGCACATTCCGCGTAAGACGCCTATCCAAGTGCTTACCTAAATACTTGGCAGAATTTACCTGTGGTACAACAGGCTTATTCCTCAAATATACTTGGTAATTTGTCTTTGCTTGGCGGTATGTGAACATAACATATGCTGATTTCTCTTCATTCAGCTTGACTTTCCAATCCGTCGCCCACTTCTGTACATTATCCAAAGCATTTTGTAAATTGTTTGTAGCCTTGAGGTGGCTGCTGCTAACAGCTAAAATAGCAGTATCGTCGGCAAAACATAGCTGTCGTTGTATTGTTGTCGGTCGGTAGGTCTTGGCTATATAGAAGATACAACATAGGTCCTAAGACACTACCTTGTGGAACTGCAGCCGTAATATTATTCAGAATTCGACGTAGAACTTTCATACGCTGACGATTAGCCAAGTACGATTCTAACAATCTACACAGGTTTCCGGGTAATATTTTGCTCAGCTTAAAGACAAGGCCTTCATGCCACACTTTGTCGAAGGCTTGCGCAATATCCAGAAAAACTGCCGGACAGTATTTCTTGTCTTCAAACGCTTTATTTATTATAGGCGTAACTCTGTGAATCTGATCAGTTGTCGAATGATATCGAAATTAAATATAAACAGACACTTTTTATTTGCTATGATCACGAAGTTTTATCGGCTTTAAAACGCATCAGTGTCAATATTTAAATATATTATTTTATAAAAAGTGTCTGTTTATATTTAATTTAAACATTGTAATTTCCACTATTCACTATTATTAGAAAATTTGATTAAATTTTCAAAAGAATGAAGATTCTTTCAACGTAAGAAGCCCGCTTTTAATCAGAAATGTCAGTACCGCGTTTTGTCCAACTCTTATTCCCGCGCTGCCGTCCGGATATTTCGATTTCCCATATAATATTAATTAAATTAATACAGAGGTTAATGTGAACTTCCTAAACAGCTTGAATAGATAATGCCTTCCCCACTAAGTGTATAATTCATACTTCATGCAATTAATAGAATCTGAATATCCTGATTTTTTGAGAATATTTACAGATGGGGCTAAGTTGACAGGATCAAGGAGGGCGATAGGCACTGCTTTTTAGTTGGAAATTACTTAATATTTAAGTTTAAGCTGCCTGCGGGAGACTTCCATTTTTTACGGTCGAATTGCTAGCCCTATTAATAAGGCCTGCGATTACATGCTAAATGCAGCATGTGGTTGAGGAAATACAGTAGTTTTTTCAGACAGTCTGTGTAGCCTGTTAGCTTTTATTAATAGTCATTTTAGTTATCTTGGTCACTCTCTGATTTTCAAAATTAAATCAAAACTCTGTTTAATTCGGAATAAAGGGACAGTAAAATTCTGTTGGATTCCTAGCCGGCTTTAGACAGGTCGATATATCCCTACATTCTAAATCACTTGTAAAAGGTTAAAAGAGACAACTTTTCAGAATAAGAAGAAATTATTCAGAGTGCTCCTAATTTAGGCAGATCTTATGAATTAGTGCAGTTGATTCTTCCAGTTAGGCCTTGGTATTATACTATCTTTTAACATTCCGGATAGTCTGGTGTGAATATTTGTGACTACCTGCGTGAGGCATAACAGAGTGCGCTTAAATTTTTTTGGATGGAGCTCCGTTTCATGGGAACTGCAGTGGAAACATTAGCACAGTCTGTCGTGACGATATCAACCACTTGCTGTTTAGTTGAACAACTTCAGTTGCGGATGAAGTTGAATTATTTGATGATTTAAAGTATTGCGGTTTCCGTCCTCCGTACTGTGTGTCTTCCCTTTACTCGCTTCTAGTAATCGTGCTATGATCATTATATTTTCATTTATTAGAAGAAATTGAATCATTATTCAAATTTCAATCCACGGTTTTAGAATTAAAAGGCAAAGGTGGATTTAAGACTAGAATATTAGTTTCTTATTTTTGGAGAACATTTTTACTCCTTTTTGGAGTAAATAAACATTTCATCAAACGCGTTATTGCTATTATAAACCAGTACATAATACTTAATTGGAAATCATAATTGTTATTTGAAACTTATCGTATATTTCTTCACCTCAACTAAGCAAAGTAAAGTATATTGAGCTCTACCTCTTAGCCGAACGTGGAAGATTATACAAAAATAAAACTAATATTAGGCAAAAGTAATTCGAACCAAGGTTGATGTCCTTCAGAAATCTGCATTGCTTCTGATGATGGCCAGTGTAAGCTGGTCAAAACGTTAAGCGAATTAAATTTCTTTTTAAACACAGTTGTTTCCGAAAATTATTTATTATAAGTATTCACTGTGAAAGCTTTTAAATATTTATTAAAATTTTACAAATTTAAAAAAGAACGTCATTTTTTTCTTATTGGCATTTATTTTGCTTAAAAAAATCATTGTCCTTAAAAATAAAGTAAATTTGCATTAAAAAAAAAACTTTTACGTAAAAAAACGATTTCACACTAGAAATAATTCTGTTTAAAAAAGTAGGACTATTACTACTTCCACACTGGAGAACACTGATTTTTTCGAATTTGATACAAAGAGTTAGCTTAAAATTTTGCGATCGGTATAATCTGACCAACTTATTACTTAGCTGTACAGTAATTAATTTTAAACAGCAATTTTTAAAATTAATTACTGTACAACATAAAAGAAACAATGAATGAAATAAACAGATATAGTTATTACTAGCTATCAAAATCACATGCGCAGTAGTAAAAATCCGAAGAACTGTCATCATTCGGTGATACTACTAAGAACTGTATTTCGTTGTGTATTACAAATATAAATGACTATTTATGACTACTAAATTAAAAAGTTATAAATTGACAAAATAAATACCGTCGTCCGAAATTGGCAACATCACTTTAACGATTTAGCTCTGTATCGTACTTTTTTGATTTCTTTTCTTAGGCAAACAGTGACCTTAATAGCTCACTCTAAAATGATTGAACTATACTCTTATTGTCTGGTTTTCATGAAACCTGAATACGCAGACTGAAAGCTGTTTTTAGGTCACAATTAAAATCGATATCGTAACATCAGTAAAACAATGAAATTTCTGTTAGTTTTCAACTTGGACGGGAAAATCCTTAGCACCCTCTGTTAACTAAACAACTACGCTGGCTTTAGGGCCTTAGCCTTTTTTCTTTCCACCATTGAAGGTAGTGGAAGTGCAGAACATAAAAGTGTCCGAGGAAAAACGTACGCCGGTGGTTTTCCGTTGCCTTTCAGCGGATTTTCTGTCAGCCGAAAGGCCCCCCCCCCCCCCCAGTTTTAAGGCACCAGACACCCGCCTACTCGCTCTAGATTAGTATTCATCGATCTGACTGGGGCATATATGTCACGAGCTAGTTGCTGATAGCCTGCTGTTGTAACACAGTAAAAAGCTTAACGGTATTTAGTGAAAGGAACACCTTCGGCAAGTGAACCCTTCTCCGTTTTCCTATCAGAGGTGTCTTGTGAGTTCCGATTTTTCTAATCAGCGCCAAGTCCGCCGAATAGAAATTTACCACCCTAAACAACATGGCCGTACGGAACTCACATATTGATGAGAAAGATATAAAAATAATCAAACGCATTTATTGGAAGCAAGAAGCCAAAGTTCGTATTGATGGAAGATTAGAAACGTAAAATATTCAAATTCTCAAAGGTGTAAGGCAAGGATGTGTGTATATTATTGCCACTTTTATATAATCTCTATTTGGAAAAGATCTTTAAGAAAACATTGGAAGATGAAGAAGCTGGAAGAAGAAATTTCAAACATAAGATATGCGGATGATCCGGCGAGCAATAAATAGAATCTGCAACATAGGACAAGAATCTGGAGTAGAAATAAACACGCCTAAAACAAAATTTATAGTAGTTAACTGCTCACAAATTGCAGAAGAGGCACTATATATTAATGGAGAACCAGTTGAAAAAGTTGAGAAATTCAAATACTTGGGCTCAAAACTATATTGTGACGAACTTCCGAAGAATGGTATATTGCTCATTACTTACATCTTTAATGCTATCTTCAGACTAAAGCATATGCCAATACAATGGAAAATGGCTCAAATAATTATGGTGCTTAAACCTGGTAAGCCTGCTAATGTCGTCTCGTCATTCAGACCAATATCGCTAATGCCTGTGCTATCCAAAGTCTTCGAAAAATTATTTATGAAAAGAATAATGGGGATTGTTGATCAACTGAAAGCTATACCGGATCACCAATTTGGCTTTAGAACCAAACATTCCACCCTAGATCAAGTCCACAGAATTGTCAACAAAATTGAAGACGACCTTGAAGATAAACGAATTTGCTCTACAGTATTTTTGGATATTTCTCAGGCCTTTGACAAGGTCTGGCATGATGGATTGCTTTTCAAAATCAAAAAGATTCTCCCTTATAATATGTATAAACTAATTTCATCTTATTTAAACGAACGATTTTTCATAGTAAAAGTTCAGGAAGAAGAATCTAAACTACACCCGGTGTGCGCTGGAGTCCCGCAGGGCAGTGTTCTGGGTCCGCTGTTTTACATACTTTATACAGCTGACCTTCCGATTACCAGTAACACACTAACTGCAACATTTGCAGATGATACCGCTGTATTAGCTTCGGATACTTCTGTAAACCTTGCTACAAGAAATTTGCAGAATTCTCTAGATCAAATATATAACTGGACAAAAAAGTGGAAAATAAGTATAAATGAAAACAAATCAGCCCACGTAGTATTCACAAATCGAAAAATGATCAGTGCCCCAGTCGCAATAAATCATAAGCAAATACCAACTCTGAGTGGGACCAAATATTTGGGCATGTTACTTGATCAGAGACTAACATGGAAACAGCACATCATCTCTAAAAAGAAAGAGATCAATCGTTTAATAGCTTCCATGTATTGGCTTATTGGAAGAAACTCGGCATTAACAATAGATAACAAATTATTAATCTACAATGCAATTATCAAACCAACCTGGAGCTATGGAGCTCAGTTATGGGGTTGTGCAAAAACTTCTCACATAAAAATTATTCAAAAATGCCAGAATAAAATACTTCGTCTAATAACGAATGCGCCCTGGTTCGTAAGAAATGATGACTTGCATAAGGACCTATGCGTTCCTACCGTAATAGCAGAAATCAGACGATATGCACTCCGCCATATAGATAGATTACATAGGCATCCAAATACAGAAGCAATGGCGATATTAGATAACGTACACAACACAAGAAGGCTGAAACGAAATAATCTGAACGATATTATTTAGTTATCATTTTATTTATATTCTTTTGAGGTTTCTGTCACCGGATGGATAGCCTCTTCACGTTATATATATTTCTCGTTTTATCATAATTACTGGATAGTCCATGAGGACTAGTTGTAATTTGTTATAATAAATATAAAAAAAAAAAAAAAAAAAAATATTGTGACGAAGAAATCAGAATTAAATGTGGAATAGCCAAAGACATGTTTAGAAAACTCAGTAATGTATTAATACAACAACCATATTTCCCTCTACCGATAAGATTAAAGGTCATTAAATGCTACATATGGCCGGTATTGCTATATAGTGTAGAGGCGTGGCTCATGGCGGTAGAAATGTGGTCACTGAGGTACGTCTGTTGAAGATACCTTGAACAGAAATTGCAACAAATGCAGAAGTCCTAAAAAGCAGAGAAATGTGTAATATCGTACAGAAAAGGATTTTGGCCGCATAATCCGCGGAGAAGAATATCGCATTTATACAAACCATACTACTAGGTAGAATAAAGGCCAAGCGGCCAAGAGGCAGAAAGAAGTTTGGATGGATAATGAACATAAAAGACTGCACAGGAATAAAGAAATTTGAAGATTTGATGAAAGCGCAAGGAACAGAACATTAAAGATGGCCGATGTGTCAATGAAGTAGGGCACCAGAAGAAGGAGAATATCAGTAAATAAAGTATAGAAATTTATTACATTTGCTTTTTCAAATTTTAAATTAACAGACGTGTAATATTATATATTTACTTTGCAGTATATTAATGATGTCAGTGAGCTTTGTATTTTAGTTCCCAGGTGCATCTTTGCCATTAAAATTTCAGTGTGTAGGTAACCATAAGATATGGTTAATAATGAGAATATTATTAAATTTATCAATGCTTCCTGCGAATCTCCGTAACCATTGAAGTAAATCAGCATCTTAATTACATAAAATGTACGACTTACACTGAAACATTAAACAAACAAAACCATACAAACATTAATCCATTATGTAAGAGCAATAACACTGTTCCATTTGTACAATTTTTTTTTTTCTAAAAAAAGATCAAGGGACGATTTTGTTTCTTCGTTAAATTCATCTGAAAACCATTTTTAAGTTAAATATTGTGCTTCTATTCGGTTGTAAGCGATAATTTTTTTTCTGCGTACGAAAATTTTGGTTCTAATAACCGATTTTTTATTAGAATAATTATCATTATAAGCGCTAATAAAGATTAACGATAGTTTTATGGTAATATTTCTATAATAGAACGCTATAATGTCGTTACAACTGATTATCATTGTATTTCATAACCGGAATTTAGCAGTAGTATTTTTTAAACGTTTCATCTGCATTTCTTTCATAACAATACTTGAAAAAAACAGAAAACTAGTTGTCTACTCATTGCAACACGGAGAACTTTTCATTAAACATAAAAACACGTTATTCTCTATAGTCACACTCCAGTTTTTGTGTTATGTTGTTTTATCGCGCTCACGGCTGCCGAAGAATCTCTCGGTAAATCTTTCACTTATTTAACTTTATATCGCTAACGGCTCGTCGTTAATTCTTGTCGTGTCAATTGTTACCTCTTGCCATCTTGCCTAATCGATTTCGATCTCACCGATAACGACTGCGTTCTGTCGCAGTTAGCCTTTTGTACGATACTTCTTTCACACCAGCCTAACACCAACAGCATGCAGCACGCACCGACCTACGCTGACGAAGCATCTTAAAAAATCATACCGGTTGCCGATTTTAGTTATCCCACCGACAAGCAAGGTATCATCTTTGATCGTGTCGGCGAATACAAAATTATGAACTATTTACAAGCAATTAGCGTACTCCTTAATAATCCTCGGCCAATTCCAGCAGCGTCGAAAGTAGGCATCCAACGTACAATCGTATATATATATATATATATCTAGCCAACAAAAACACGGTCAACTCGCTACGCGATCATGATGGTTACCTTATGGGAAACAAACTTTTCCGAGTCAAAGGGTTAAAAATACCTCAACTAAAATAATTGTTTCCAACGTCCTCTTAACTATCCCTGCTGGCCAGGCAAATATACGTTCAAGAAAAACCGCAACACTTATATATTCCACCTTATTTTTTGCTTCAGTGCAATAGCAAGTCACAAAGAATTTTTATTACAACGAACGACTTCACGTGCTTCAAATGTCAATTCCGAAACTACATGACATCTTCCCTCTTTGCGAGCACACCGCCTAATACAACCACTGATCAAACTAGTTCAATTGAAGAAGAATCCTCACTCTTGCCGGCAACAGCTACAATTACTGAAACACCACTTAACCTTACCACGGCGATCAACTTAACCCCCATTAAATCACCCGGTGCTGAAGAATCCAGGGCCGCACCTGCATTGACGTCCAGGATACAAAGGTCAGAAACTTCATCAAACAACTGATCCTTCGAACCATCATCGATTCCATACGTTGTTATGAGATCACAACCAAAAAAAAAGCGCAGTCAAGAAATCGTAGATAATATCTTCCTTTTCGAACAGCAACTTTGTCCCGCATTAGAAGCGGGCAATCCCTCCGAAGATGACCAAGCAGCGCCAATGAGTCTAATCCAAATATTCGAACCGGTCACTGACTTATACAACAGTAATAAGGATCTAATCCTACCTAAATCTAACCTTATGCTTTATGTTGACTCGTGTGAAAACGCCAAAGAATCCTGGAATGTAATGGCCACTATAGCCACTATGAAGAACTGCAAAATCTACTTCGTCCTTATCAACCCTTAATCCTCTGCCTTGAGAAAACGCATTTAAAACGAATCAACCCCTCACCGTCCCGAACTTTGTATCTTTTGCAAAATCCCCTAGCGACAAATACAACCGCCTACGAAGGAGTGATCATTGCTGCCTCATCTCAACGACTGTCAGAAGTGATCCATCTTTAAGCTGTCATTCAAGCGGTGGCAATTAAGTTATATGGTAATATGCAATCTATACATTGCTCCGGATCAACCTATTCCATCTAGGCAGCTGAGTCACATAGTAAACCAAATCCGGTCGCCATATATTATCGTAGGAGGCTTTAACGCGCACAGCGCCTTATGGGGGAGATCGCATTATAACGAGCGCGGACGTTCAATAGAAGAAATTCTGGACCCAATAAACTCACTCACTCGGTGTTTCAACAACATAACCCTAGCGTGCTAGCAGATGTCACCCTTCCGCTCCTCTCGAGTAAGGAACTTTACTCCGTAGTGGAACAAAGATTGCTCAGCCGCCCTCACTAATCGTAGAAGAGCTTTGCACCGTCTTAAAGCCAAACTAACAGCGGAAGCGTTCATCGAATACCGAAAACTAAAAGTACAAGCCCGGTTCGTATTCAAAAGAGCTAAAAGGAAGTCCTGGAGAAAATTCACATCTCAAATTACATAGAACACACTACTTCGCGTAATTTGGAAACAAATTCACGCGATGGAATATAAACGACCGTATCTCCTCCCTTGGACAATTCAATCTAATAGTCTCTATCTTACGGGCCCGTCAGAGATCTTCAAAGCTTTCGCCGAATCAACCAGTAATTTCCATGTACACTATTTATCTGTGTTAATTTAACTTTCAGCAACGTTATATTCAACTGTATAATTCGATAACGTAACCTTCTCAACTGTGTAAATATACTGCGCGCAAAAAGCAAAACTTCAACCTAAACGTTGATTTCTTCTAATTATAAAGTTAAAGACAGCTAACCGAACTAATCAGCAACTTCATGATAATAAAAATTTGATAACGGACTATTTTCAATTTAATAAGTAATAAACGAACTTAAACCGAGCTACTTTTATTAATAATTTTGAAAATTATTCAGATTGCGCAAATTTGAAAATAGCAGTGCGAATATTTTCCAGAGTTTTTATACTTAAATATCTTCATTAAAATATAAGTTGTACTCACCGAACGACTGCTGAACTAGCGTGTATAACGTTTTACCTTAACCGATAAATATTGTAATTACGCAAATTGTGAAATTATACTTAAAACACGATATAGATTAGTCAAAAATTATTTAACTTATTTTTCATTTGAAACCAATCACCATTCGCGACTTTGTGCAGCAAAAGACGCTACCTTAACTTAAAAGCGGCTAATTTAAACGTCGCAGCTAACCAACCATATTTTCCACTTTGCTTCTGAATCAAATGTTATGAAATTATTTGCAGCCGACACAGTTAAAAATAAGCTGCAACTGGATTAACATATTTATTCATAAAATATAATAAAAAGCGTAAAAATGCGGAAAAAACACACAAGATAAATATATAACAAGAAACAAATAAAAATATTACGCAGTTAAACTAACAGGCACAGAAAAATACTGTGGTTATTGAATAATAGCAAGCTACTATCGAACAAACAGTATGGATTTCGCTTTCACCAATCTACAATTGATCTTCTTTGTTACCTACAGAGGAACATTTTGGAATCCTTCTCCAAGCACCAACACCTGCTCGCCATCTTGGTCGACTTCACCAAGGCTTTCGACACGGTTTTACATCACAAGATCCTCGAACAATTACACCAATGGAATATCGATGGTCGATTATTAGTATTCGTTAGGGGATTTTTGGATCGACGTCGGTTTCAGGTGACTCTTGGCGATGTCAGCTCAAAATCTCTTGAATTAAAAAATGGTGTACCACAGGGTTCAGTCTTAAGTCCGACGCTCTTCATTATTGCTATAAATTCGATGATGGCGGAGATAAATCCAATGATCCGAAGTGTACTATTTGCAGATGACCTGGTGATTTTCGTCTGTTGTCGTAATCATAAACTTGGCGAGACTATGCTCCAGGAAGCTACACAGAAGCTTACTGAATGGTCCACAAACAATGGTCTTTCTTTTTGACATACTAAAACTAAAGCGGTGCACTTTTCTAGAATTCATTATTGTCGGCAGCAAGTGGCTATTACTTTAGGTACAGAGGCCATAGAAACTGTTCCTCGGATTACATACCTTGGCTTGATGTTCGACCGAAGGCTGTCATAGATGGATCATATAAATTATCTCAGAGCTACTTGCACGAAACGGTTAAACCTGATGAAAAAGTTGTCACATACTACCTATGATGCGGACAAAATTTCTCTATTTATAAAAAAATTACAAAACTGACGAATTTTATTTTTAAAAAAGTAATAATAATAATAATAGAAACGTAACATTATATTTGTAATATAAGCAAAAAGTAAATATGTATGTTTTAAAAAAAAAATAATAAATGAAACAAAACATTACAAAACGAAATTAAGATTTCGAAGATTTTTGGATTGGAGCAATAGCCCCGTGGCACCCCCTTGAGTGCGCCAATGATTCTATGTCCACTTCCATCAACGTTCTCCGTGCTGTCGACAGAGCTATATGCATACTTTTGCGCAATTGATACCGCAGAATCGAAGTTAAAGCATGATATAATAATTTGCACAGATTCCCTTAGTTCCATCAGATGTATACAGAACAGACACGAACATCAACATCCCTTCGCGAAAACTATGTCGGAAAAAGCGTTTACTTATTCAGCCCAAATTGTACTCGTATGGATACCAGGGCACAGCAATCTTGGAGCTAATAACAAGGCTGACACAGCGAGCAGAATCATGTAATATAACACCAATTCCATTCATACTAACGCCGAGTAAAGATATCCTGACCCATATTCGGTGTAAGCTAAAGACGAAAGCAACAGAGCGATTCGCTATTCTTCCTCGCTACGACTCCGGCGTCACAAATCCGGTAATGTCGAGGTCCAGGCGGAATGATGTAGTCCTCTGCCGCATTCGATCCGGACATACACGTCTTACGCATAAGTTCCTGTTTGCAAAAGAAGAACGCCCGACCTGTCCTGCAGGTAACTCTCCCCTTACCATCGCCCACATCCTAACTTCTTGCACAACTTACACTTTCCAACGCCAGCTCGTTGGCCTTCTTAATAATCTTCCTAGCATACTGCGGTGCACCTCCTCCGCCGAAATTAAACTTTTCCTCTTCCTCAATAATACAAACATCCTACCTTTAATCTAATATAATACCTTTCCTTCCAACCCTCTGCCCCAAGTAGCAGGATACGGCACGTTTATAAATCAAAGAAGAAGAAGATAAATACTGTATTAACATTCATTCTATGGATTACTACTACTAATGTGATAACTGGCCCGAGTAGTTGCGAGCACTATGCGAATCATTCACAACAATTTGTAAACATCGACAATTTTTTTTTAAAAAGTCACCTTTGCGAAACACTTGATTTTTATATATTTTTTAAACTAACCTTCACCCTTTGGGGCCAGTTTCAATAGGGAAACTTTAAAAATTGTATTAATAAATATACTAATTAAACTTTGAAGATGTTTTATAGTTCTTAAGTTGCACGTACTTCATCAATTCAGTGGTCAAATAACACGCTGTAATCAAAAGATACGTCTTTCCATACACTTTTATCAGCACTCTCCATAAACTTGGCTTCTTTTTAGTCTTCGAATTCTCGACTCTTTTGATTTCCTGTTCCCAAGCTCTGAAATACAAAAATAATAATAAAGCAAAAATGTATAAAAACCGTTTAATTAAATGTAAACGTTATGAATTTTTGCAAACAAACTTAGAGTTTTTTTTTGTTGTTTTTTTTGTCTTTTTTTTGTTCTGCTTTGGAATTGCCAGTCGAGGGCATTACTCAGCATTAACATCGTAACAACTTTATACAGAGAAACTAATAATATTTTTTATAAAAACGATCCAGATTAAATCGTCAAGTTTTTTCCGTTTTTTAAATTCAAAGATTTTCAGCTTCTATACAAAGTTAAATGAACTGAATATAAATAAAATATTTCCGTTGACGTATTTTTTAATTACAACTCTTTCAAAATAGCGAACGAAATAAGTGATTTTCGTAGTCTTCACTAATGGAGGTAAATTATTTCTGAATAAGAGAAGACAAATATTTTTTCTATTGATAAATTTTTTTATTTTAAATATTTCACCATTATCAACATTTCAGTATTAATTCAAATTTTTTCAGCGGAACATTCAAAATTATTTGTAGATAATAAGATATATGTAATTCACCGGTGTTTTTCCCTATTAATATTTTCCATTAAACCATTTAAAATGGGCATCAACTCAAATTTAGAATGCATTCATGAGTACTAACCATTTTCGAAAATTTTTAATAGGAAATTCCATAACAGCTTCTGAAAACGTAAATAAAAATTCGGGATTGGGGCTACCTTAAGACAAATTTGTAAAATTCTATTCCAAACCAGTTTTTTAAGGTCTTTATTAAAATTCTTACTATTGAAATGAATGAAATATAACTGACACTCCGCTTGCGATCTGATTAAAGCTTTATAAATCATAGATAGTAGGATGAACGCGTCACCAATTAACGATCGTGATAATGATTAACGACAGCACAATGTACCTTTTTTTTTTTTTTTTTTTTTTTTGAGCATGTCAGCTAAGGACGTTACTCAATTCAACGGTATGATAGTATTAATAATTATAAAGGAAAAATATTACAAATGGAACATACGAAAGAAGCTAACAAAGGAATAACCAAGGGAGACGGAAAAGAAAGGATGCTGTGAGCGCTGTAGGGCGTAGGGAGGCCAAGACGCAAAAGACCGGAATACAGTATCGCACGTTCTGAAGAAATGGAAGGACATTCAAGTAAAATGTGGTTCGCATCACAAACGAAGTTTGCTTCTGACGGATCAAATGGACAAAGAGGAGACTGAGTAATGGAGAAACGAAAGAGCGAAGCAGGAAGCAAGCTGTGGTTTAACCGAAGTCTAATTATGGATGAAATAGTTGACCGCCTCATGTTGGGGAAATCAAGAAACCACGGAAAAAGAGGAAGAATAGATTGTATGAATAAGTAAAAGGAAGCAGGATTAGAAAATGAAGAAGGATGGAGATCAGACCAACAGTCGCGGTGGCAACGAAAAAGGAAAGAGGAAGAAGACTTTGGGCTCGAAAATGACTAATAAAGAGACCGTCTGAAGCAACCGAACGTGCCAACGAGTCAACTAACTCGTTGCCCGAAATTCCACAATGACTAGGAATCCACAATAGATCAATACGGACAGAACGGGAATGAATTAAGGAACGTATGTGAAGCACGATAGGATCAGCGGATGGTTTAAATGGCTTGTAAAACGCCTTTTGAATCAGAAGATAAGAGAACCTTGGATATATTGTTAGTAGAGGCTATAAAAAGGATTAATTGTAGGATCGCAATAGATTCGGCTAGGAATATGGAGGAGAACGAGGGGAGTTTGAACGACTCAGAATAGCCGAAATCCGGCAAAGTAAAAGCCGCTCCAACCCCCAAAGCTGACTTTGAGCCATCTGTAAAAATTAAGGTATAAGAAGGAAAGAGCGAGGATGAAACATAGTTAAATTCGTTATGAGCAGCGGGAGAGGGAAGAGACTTGACATACGAAGGAAGAAAAAGTAAACTGGGTGAGTAAATAAAATCTAGGAAATTATAGGTAAAATAAGGGCATTTGTTGTAGGATAGAACAAAAGGAGAGAAGGCCCTGAGTCGTGAAAAAATCAAGGAAAGGATTGGGGTTTTACGAGGAGAGAAACACCAGTTGTTGAATATAAACCAATAGGAATTAAGCAAGTAGGAATTGGAAATATGAAGACGTTTAATCAGAAATCGTTCGGACAGGAACCAGTTTCTGCCAAAATGGCTGCAATAGGAGAGGAGTTCAAGGCACTGATACAAAGACGGAGACACATAAATGTTGGAACACTTATACAGAACTAGTATTTATTCGAATAATCTACAACTAATAGTGGATTAATTAAGGATTCTTTTTACATTGTAGTGCAACAAATTTGAGAAGATTCTGATAGGTAATTGTTTCTTTTCGTGTCTCTTTCTTTTTTTAATCTATCCGACAGTATGGGCACCATTTAAGTATAGTTTTTATTTGAGCGTCACTTGAGTCCGCTTTTCATTTGAGATCATATTAAGCGGAGATGGTATTCAAGATGTGGCGTCTAAGCGGTAAATTTATAAATCATACGTTAACTGAACCTGGAGAAGTTTATGTACTCTTTAATTGTTTAAAAAATGTATCATCAATGTCGAAATTTAAGTAATTAATATCTTAGGACAGATTAAAATAACAAACTGGAACTACTGAAATAAAAGCTGGACCGTATTTGTAATATTATAGATATTACTATCTAAGATGATGTCTGTATATTAGAAATACAGTCCAGCTCTTATCACAATAGTTTCGGCTTGATACTTTAGTCAGCCCTGTAATATTAATTACTCTAGTTTGGACATTCGTAATATTTTTGTTAAACAATTAAAGGGTATACAGCTTTCCAAGGGTTCAGTTAATGCAAGGTTCGGTAATATGCTCCCTAGACGCTACAGCGTGGGTTTACAAGGCAATATTGTCTCGCAGATGTGTGAGTATTACTTGAAATGCATGATTAAATATACTTTTGCGTACGGGTGTCTGATAAAATTTTTACATATGGTAATTTATGTTGTATCGCGCTTGTGTTCGTATGGTAGTGAGTATATTTTGAACTTTTTTTTTCTCGCAGGTTTCTTGCAGTCTGCATTTTTTATTAACTATCGTCTTTTCACACTAAACATCAAAGATCAAGCGCGATCTCTATACATGTGTTCTCAGGTGTTATGTGAATTCCGCTTGTTGCTTCAACAGCCAACACTTTTTATTTACATGTAAATACGCATTTTTATACAATTATCAATCTCTGTACTCGATGATTATTTGCATCTTATATTTATTTGTATTATTACTTCTATTGTTATAAAATTACCAGCAGCTTTAATAACACTCACTTTCACTTACAATTAGATGCGTTCTTACAACTAGTTACAAAAAAACAAAAAACTCTTGTATTAAGCTTATAAACTTGAATATCAAAAATTTACGCACATTATAATGAGCTACCAATTTTCCTAACAGACTTAAAGTACAATTATGATGTAATTGTTCTAACATAAATTTAATTATACACTGAAGAATTTCTCCGTTACAGCATTCCAGGTTGTACTCCGAGTGAGCAATGCATAAACGGTGAAAAAAGCGGGTAGTGTAGTTATCTATATTGAAAATAGAATTTCTTTCAAAAGTAGAAATATTTTTCTATCGACCAGCAACGTGGTTAGTGTATACGTACAATTAGAACAAAAACACTATTTAATTCTCTAGGTTTTTACCATTTTTTGAAACGGCGATTTTCTGCACGGGCATGTAAATATTATCATCAAACCCACCTAGACTCGAAAAAAACTAGTTGCAACTTGTGTTTAGATCACATATTTGTACAGGGATTAGAAAACAGTAAATTTAACCTCGAATCAGTTACTATATAAAATCAGAAACTGCACAAACCATCACTTAATGTTTGATTCAAATGTGTTAAAAAATTTAACCCGTAACGCAGCTTCCTAGGAAAAATACTTTTTCAATGCCAGTTAAACAATATTAACATTAATAAACTATATAATAGCAGAGTTACCATAAATGAAAAATATAGATGGTTTATAACGGAACAAAGAATTGTAAACGCATTAAAACAATGAAAAGGGACAATCATAAATAAACAGAATGGACTTCAGAGAAAATAATACAATTAGCCCATGAAAAAACAGATTATTTTAACTAATTAAATTATTACCATTACACCAAAAAATATTACAGCTCAACATAAAAGTATTTCTCATAATTTATAGAAATTAACTATAAAAGTCCAAAACAGTTATTATACCAAACTACCAACTACCTGTTTAAAAAAAGTATTTAGTTACAGTTAAAAATCCTAAACACACCCATAAGGAATGTCCAAATTAGTGGAAATAAAATCTCAGTAGACGATAATGGAAACCTAGTTTCCAGACACTTTAATAACTATTTCACAAAAACAGTAGCCAACATTTTAAACAACGCAAACAATGACATAGAAATCACTTTAGACTTTCCTCAATTCGCAAATACATTTAGATTTATAAGTTCTACCGAGAAGACAGTAGGACAGTAATATTACAGGAACTATAATAGTCCTGTAAAGGTTGGCAAGTTGATAAAGATATTTGATACACAAGCATGTAGTACACTTATATTATCAGACAAACAGTATTGTATAAAAAATCTGTATAAGTTAGTGGATGAGTTGTTCATTAAACAGTAATGATGGGCAAATACAAAGAAAAGGGATAATGGATGTTTATACCTTGCTAGCTTAGTTCAAAAATTAGTTGACATTTGCCCATTACACAACACGATACATGCACACAAGTGCACATATACAGATGCACACATAGACATTACACATTTACACAAATAATCATTAACATCATCACAACATTATTAGAACAAACAGCTCAGTATAGGTTAGCGAAATTATTACAAATAGGTTACTCGTAAACAAAACGTTTCACCAGAAACTTATCAATGGGAACAACAATGAAACCCCCTAATAAAGTTTTATAATATATTTATTTTGTTTAAAGGTATGTTTTAGATTTTCTATTTTGAAGAGTGGTGTTTAAACCCTCTATTGGATTCGTCATAGACCGTTGTAAAAATGTGCTCCAACAATGATAACAGCTGTCGTGCTTTTTTTATAATTAATATTGCCTCAATTTGTTTTTTGTTTTTTTGAATAAAATAATAATAATATATTAATTTTTATTCTTTTGGGCGTGCCAGCGGCTTTGGCTCTGTTAAAATACTAAAACTATGTGGAAACTCCTGTCTATCTAAAGACCAAGTACGAAACATATATATGTTATATATTAAATTTTTAGCCTTAAAATAGTACTAATAAAAGAAACATACCTTCGTAATGAATCGATTATATCTTCGGCTGAATAGCCAAACGGTGGCTTCCATAAATTATCAGCACTAATTATATTTCTGTAACTTTCTTTCAGTACGCCAAAGATCCAACTTTAAAAAGAAAAAAAAAAAAAAAACATAATAAAGTACACGAAAACAAAAAGTATATTTAGACTAAAACGCTTAATAAAACTATAATTACTGTTTACCAATTTACAGAAATGAAAATAATAATAACATTTCACTAACAATCGAAACCTGATTTTCCAATAAAATTTTTCTGTTGATGCTACAGATGTATCAATTTATTTTTTTTTGGGGGGGGGCGGAGGGAGTGTCATCTACGGACATTAACCCAACGTAAGTGAAATTTTTGAGTGTTAAGGTGCAGTAACGGGAATCGAACCCGGTTCTACCCGAACGAAACACTACTGCTTATCCAACTGTATGAAAGTAAATATAGACAACAGCAACTCTGAAAATATTCTATGAAATTAGGTACTCCGAGTTCATAAATATAGTTTACCTGTTGATGGTAAATGCTACCTCTAAACAGAAAGAAGTTAGCTGAAAATGTGAAAAATAAGCAATGAGTAACTTGCTTTGCTGTGTTAGTGACCATAGAACATCACCGCTGTATTATCTTTTTAACCGATTCAGTTAAGATGACATATAAAACTAAGAAACAAATTATATGCCGCGCTTTTACCTGATATACTTAAAAGAATAATACCGATGGTGGACATTTTTACTTGCATGAATATAGCGCAAATTGGGTTCCTTTGAGTTGTGCATAGTGCAAGATAAAGGTATGTTTTTAAGAATAAAGGTAAGAAAAAGACTCGATTGTCTAGCGATTAATAATTTCGTTTAATCTACTTTTTCATTATGAATCGTTAGTACTTTTTGTTTTGCAGTTTTATAACATTTATGTCATTTTATAATACGCCGAAGTCTATATATTTTATTTTGTAATGTTCATCTAGTTTTACGAAAAAAAACAAAACACCTACAATTAGTTTTAAAGAACTTTATTAAACTCTTTGCAGCATTTATCTTTTTTAATTATGAAAGTTCTTCGACAGTATGTATTTCCGAGAACTAGCTGTGTTCATTGTAACGCTGCTAGTTCTCAGTGCTACTCATAATGTTTCAGAGCTATTCAGAGAGCATTAAGAACAATCGGGAAGGTGCAAAATAAGAAAATCGTCTACCCAGATTGACTTTCTCTGGATTCCGGGACATTCAGGCATTAATGGAAATGTAGCCGTCGACCTCCTTGCTAAAGCTGCTGTTTCCAATGGGAATTTTATTAGTAGGGTTCCAGCACACAATATTCTTCTTCCAACTAAATCCTGCCATCTTAGACTTTGGCATTCTGTTTATGTATCTCTTTTCGCTAATTCTAATTCCTTTTATCTCTTGATTAATCCTGTTCCTCCTCCGTGTCCTTGGTTCTATGAGTTTCCCAGTTTGCGTCGGTCCATAATTACTAAATTATCTCGCCTCCGTTTCTCGCATAGTCTCCTTCCTTCTTCACTAAATCGATTCTCTTTGTCTGCATCTTCTTTTTGTCCATTGGATCCTGAAGGTTCCTAGTATGTTTGTGATGCGAATCACGTGCTCTTCGAGTGCTCCGGTTTATCTCGCGAGCGTGAGTTACTTTATTATCATCTTTTAAAGCTTAGTCTTTCTGCTCCTTTCAACGCCTCTTATGTTCTTTCTCTATATATTCTCTCTGTTGTTCCTGTCCTAGGGGTGTTCCTTGATTCCATTGTCGACAGAATAAAAATATAATTTCTATTCTATTCCATGTATCTATTCTTTTTTGCTGGGCTAATGCTCTTTGGTAGCAAAACCCAAGGGGGGGTAAAAAAAAAAAAAAAAAAAAGAAAATTTTAATATTGACAGATTCCATATCAGCAATAGAAAAAATAATTGGAAAAAAATCTATCGCCGATAACATATTATGTAATATATTAAATATTATTGGTAAACTCCATAAAAAGTAAAAATATAATATACTTCAAATGGATACCTGGACCTTTAATTTGCATTGTTAACTGTCAGTTGAAATTTTACGTTTTAAATAGAAATAGTTTTTAATTTGAAATAAAAAACGAGCAGGTACGGACAATAAGTAAAATATACCTAGATGCAACAAATTAAATCTAAAAAAAAAGTAACAGCGAATAATAAATGATGCTTTGCCAACTTGACTACTTCAGATTTCATTTAAATATATTTCTATTGAATTTCACGGGAAAACTGTTATTCATTAATGTCGGCTACTTTATGTTTGATTTTAAGCATCCGCGTGCTTTTTCAAATATTGTGTAAGTATTGAAAAATTTTATTGAAACAATTTCTTTTTTCCTTTTAATTAAATTAAAACTTTGTTGAGAGTAATGATGAGTTTTATTTCCTCCGTTCATATTGGTGAGATCTTTCTAATTATTTTATTTTTTTGATAAGCTTTCTTCATTTTTATAATTGACATCGATCGAGTAATTACTTACTAGAAAAAGTGATTCTAGTTACAACGTGTGCCCCGAAATGCATGTGTGGTGAAAAAAAGGTAAAAATTACTTTTACGTCACTCATTTTTACAATGATGTTTGGAAAACCTATATATATATATATATATATATATATATATATATATATATATATATATATATATATGCATTCACACATTTCTCGTAAAATAAAATATTGATGAGTATCTGAGTGTAATATTAACCCCAGATTACTAAACTATCGTAAAAATAAAATTACAATGCCTAGAAAAAACAATGTCCGCGTCATTACCGCCTCTTCCGCTTTACAGTACCTTCCTAACCAGTTCCGTCAGTGTGTCACGCGGTGTCATTGCGGTTGGGTGTTATTCGTGTATTGGCTTACAGCAAGTGTGTCATAAAATTTAAGAAAGTTTAGTGTTTACGTGACTATCGAGTAAAGGTAAGTTCACTTTTTATAAAGATTTTATGTTTTTTTTCCTGGCCTGACGTAAAACCATTTGGCCATCAACCAAACCTTTACGGCTTATTTTGTATTTCGTGCATCTATTGATACAGATTCGGTATTTGTGCTGCGATCGGTTGACATCGCTCGGTGATCATTATAACTGTTCTGCTTTCTAGTGACTGTTATATGTGTTTCCGTTATTATTAAATATTTCATTTTAATTCCTGTTGGTTTTTTTTGTGTGATTTTTTGTGTCCGGTGAATATGTTTCACCCTTAAAAATATCTTAATGCTCGCGGTTATGTGAATTCGGCTGTTATAGATTTCGGTTGTGTTATTTGTTGCTTTTTTTTCTTTCGCATATTGGGTTTTTGTGGTTTATTTTTTTTTGTTTTTTTTTTTTTGTTTTTTTGTGATGCAACAGAATAAAGTTTCAGTGTTTACCACAATTTTTTTTTTTTTTTTTTTTTTTTTGGGCGCATCAACTATGGACAATTTCTTACAAATGTTCAATTTTTTTGTTTCAAGTACTTTTTAATATTGTTTTAGATGTCTCAAGTATTCGAGATAATGAAATTAGTCAGTTGTCGAAGGCGGCTATTTATCATATGAGAGCGCACAAAAGCTAGAGATACTGAGTGAGCCGGAAGACAACTTAGAAGTGGAAGTGAGCTGACTGAAAGTGAAAATGAAGAAAATATTATTAGCCCGGATTCCATTAAAAATTCTGATTCAGATGTTCCTATAGTCTAGATCTTCAAGTTCGGAAGATTATATGCCCGTTAAAACTGTTTAAACCAGTCAAGATGGACTACAAATTTAAAAAAAAAAAAAGATAAATTATTCGAGGAAAAAATGAATGGATGAAACGTAGACAGCGAAGACCTCGTGCGGCTTCCAGAAATATTTTACGTTTCATTGAGGGACATGAAGGAGAAACTCGTTGTAGATGGCCATTATGCTTGTTTTATAACTTGATTAACATTGTAATTACAAACTCATACGTCCTTTATGTTAGAAGTAACTGTAGAAACAATAAAAAAAGCAAATCCAGGTGCGACTTTGTTTTGGAAATGGCTAAACTCTTATGAAGACTCGCCTGAAAGAGAGAATAAATATTCCAGCTTCGCGGCAAAATATAAAAGAGCTCATAGAAGTTATTTGAAGCATTAATTACTCAAGAACCGCGTCAAGAAAAATATGTTCCTTATGTCCATTTAAGTGAAGAAAAATAACAACAAACTTCTGCATCATGAAATGCAAGAAAGCCATATATGTAGGACGCACAACATGAACATGTGTTCGAACGCTGTTTAGAATAAAAAAAATATATGCTATTTTCATTATTATGTTATTTTTTAGACCTAAAGAATGTAAATGTTACTTCTAAAATAATAAAAGTTTTTGATTATCTTATTTATTTCTATTTCATTTCCGTATCGTACTTTTTACGAATTTTTAGTAACGACATCAGCCGCAGGATAGTTTAGTAATCTAGGGTTAATAAAGTTTAAAAAAAAGAAATAAAAAGAATGTATAGTCCAGGGTTTTACTACACATTTATATTTATTTATATTTGATTTCGTAAATTTTTTTTTTTTTTTTTTTTTTTTTTTTTTTAATAAAATAATAGTGAGGATTTCCATGCGCTGTGTTTAACTACTGAGGCTATTACAGCACATGGAGCCTACTTAGGAAGGTTAAACTCTATGGTATAGGCCAATGAAAGGATGACATTTATAATTAAAATCCCTGTTATTCAACGTCTTAAGTGAGCTTAAACTGCCGGTACATATTAAACACTTTTGGCCTGTAATACATGTGTTGAGGATAGTTTCTAATGCTTTATCGATAGCCAGCAGCTATCTATCAGATATGTGCGAAGATATGTGGATGTATGAAGTTATTAAGGGATATAAGGGTATTATTATAGTAGGAAAATGTTGTACTTTTTATTCTTTGTTGTAAAAGGAGTTTCAGGTTAAATTCAGATAATATTTTACGTAATAACAATAATAAAGGGTTAAGATAATCATCACCATTACGAAAACTGGAATCCGAGTTAGTCTTATACATTTCGTAAACTTTACTACAAGTGCGTTCTCATGTGCGAAACCAGTCCTATTCTTGCTCTGCAGACAAGCCTGCTAATGGAACACGTTGTCGTAGTGTTTGTACCGATCTCAAACGTTTTGATAGCACTTTTCCTATTTTCCACAATTCTATCAAGTTTGTCCGAACATATATCTCTCCAATGTTTTCTTGTTGCAGCTATGGCTTCCCAATTGTTTCCTATCTGTAAAAATTTCATTAATTCTGTAATTTGGTCCTTGGAGCATCTTCGAGGTCTTGCTTTCTTCCTTTTACCAATAACAAGTTCTCCATATGGAGTATCTTTTTGGCATCTTTGAATTTTCCATACGCACAATGTGCCCTATCCAGCGTAGCTGCGCCTTGTAGATCATTTGTTCTATAGGCACAAATTTGCATCCCGCAACACTTCTGTATTAGAAACAAAACTCGTCCAGTGAATACGCAATATACGTCGTAATAAGCGTTGCTGAAATTGCTCAAGTATCTTTATATGCCTTCTGTACACTGTCCAAGTTTCATATCCATAGAGCAAAGCAGGCATTATCACGGCTTGATATAGCGTAAGTTTTGCGCCTAAAGGTAAATCCTTATTGTTAAAGACTCGTTTCCCGAACATGGACACCGCTGCAGAAGCTTTTCTGCATCTGTGCCTTATTTCCATATGCAAGAGCCCTGATTCGGTTATTATACTTTCAAGGTACGGAATACTTTTAACCGCTTCAATATCTGTTCCCTGTGTCTGAACTGGTGTTACACAGGTTGAATTTTTTCTTACAGTCTGCACTAGTACCTTAGTCTTTCCGATATTAACGTCTAATCCTAATGCTTTGTAAACAGAATTAAAGCACGTCAAAAGAGCTTGCAATTTATCCACGGTGTGAGCTAATATTACGCAGTCTTCGGCGTAATGCAAGTCTGATATATAAATTGTATGCCACACTTAGATTTGGATTTTAATCGTTATAATCTCGCAAGATCTCCATCAAAACGATACCGTATCCCGATGTGTCACTCTCCTGTAGTTTCTTATCTATAATTTGCATGAAGGCAATTGTAAAACAAATAAATAATGTTAGCGTTAATGAACAGTCTTGACATACAACTGTTTTAACTTTGAAGTCCTCTGCATACTTTCCTGCACTGAGTACTCGGCAGGTATCATTGGAGTAGAATAAAAAAATTATATTCACCAGTTACGTTGGGCATACAAATTTTCTAAATATTACCCATAAAACTTCTCTGTTAATCGAGTCGAACGCTTTAATGATATCGATGAACGCGAGATATAAGTCCTGGAATTGTTCAATACACTTCTCTTGAATCTTCCGTAGTATAAATATCATGTCCACTGTTCTTCTTTCTTGTCGGAACCCCGCTTGCTTATCATGTGTAATATCCTTTGTTATGTTATTAACTTTGTTGGCTAAAATTTTTCCTAGAATTTTGCCAATAGTAACTGTTAATGCAATTCCCCGATAATTTGATAAATTTATTTTAGCAGATTTTTTCTTATAGATATTTACAAAAATCGAACGTCTGAAGTCATCCGGTATTCTCTCTAATATCTTTGTGGACCAAAGTATCAAGCGAGGCACCACCGTATTTGTACAGTTCGGCCGGTATGCCATCCTCCTCGGCAGCTTTATTATTCCTCAGTTCTTTAAGCGCTTGTTTTACTTCTTCAATTTTGGGAGGGTCACCTGCATCTAAGTTCTGCGGGTATTCGGGAAGCTTATTAATAATATTCCAGTCTATAGTTGTATTTCTGTTTAGTAGTTCCTCGTAATATTCTTTCCACCGGTCACATATTTCATCATTACTTCGTAACAATGTTCCAGTGCTGCTATTGATAGCGTTTGGCATTCCATTTTCGGAGCTGCTATTATTTTTCCTGATCTCAACTATTCTGAGTCTTTTCAACTTCCTTCCGTTTTTGTTTTTTTTATCTTTTTAGCCGAATCCATGGCTATTTTACGTGCTATCCTTTTTATATCTCAACATCCAATTTATCAAAATTCGTCATATGCTCTGATTCGAAAAGCGTTTTATTAGCCATCTCGTCTCCCTTCCCTAAACCCTCGACAGATCCTATTATTCTTTATATTCGTTCCTTAATTTATAATTTATTAACCTTTCGTTCTATTCTAATTGACCTGCTCTGGATTCCGGGCCACTGCGGCATCGTAGGTAATGATCTTGCCGATTCTTTGGCATGTCTAGCTGCAGTAAATGGTTGTTTCATAGACAGATTCCCCTCCCAATGTTTTTGCCCGCTCTCTTATCGTTTTCACCATGACTTTTGGACTGATCTTTATCCATCTCTGTTCTCCAATTCTAACACCTTTTTACGTTGCTATACAATCCTCTCCACCCACTTCTTTCTGGTTTAATAATTTTCCCTGCATCAGCCGTTCCGTTATATTTCTTCCATAGTGTTCGCCTTCGTTTTAATCACAGTCTGCTTCCTGCTTCTCTCTTTCGTTTTGATGTTGTTCAGTCCCCTTTGTGACCCTTTCATCGTCCTATCTTTAATTTGACCTGTGATGTAAATCACCTTCTATTCGAATGCTCTTCTATTTCCTCGGAACGCGCAGTCCTTTATTCTAATTTACTTGGCCTTGACCTCCGGACTCCTTACTATGCTCACTACATTCTTGCTCTTCCTTCTCCTTCTGTTGTTCCTGTATCGGCTATCTTCATTTCTTCTGTTTCTAATCGCTTCATGATATAACTTACAAATCCCTACGTTTCATCATTCTGTTAGTCATTTGTGTTGGGTAAATGTCCTGTGTTGACGAGCCTAAGGGGGGAAAAAATAAATAAATAAAAAATATCAGACAAATATACATACTAACAGAACAATAAAATATCTGAACTATATTTGAATTTCCTTTGCATTACTCTTATTTTTGCTTTTACTACTACGTTTACTATTAGGATGCTATTTCAATCCCCTATTGCTAACGTTCTTACTTACTATTTGATACACGTCTTTTTTGTTAATAATATTCGTATTATTTTTCAATATAGATGACACAGGTTTAGGCGTACCACAACTTTCCTAATAAGGGTATTATTCGATTTGGAAAAATGATATTGGCCCGTAAGTTTTTTATAACCCTTCCTCGGGTAATTTTTTTTCTTCATCGGATACAACAAATGACACCGTACATTTTCTCGATTAGAAGTTAATTGATTTACGTCATAATAACCTTTTTTTTTTTTTAAAGGTTTAGGATTAAATGGTTCTATATTGTATTGCTTTTCATTAGTTTGCAGTAGATATGGGTAACTATCTTCTTCTGTAAGCAGCGAGAATCTATTTCTACTCAGTGTGTTAGAATAAAGATGTTCTTAACAATACACGGCTGCTATTTCTAACGCCGCTTCCTGAAATTTAAGATTATGTGCAACCATTATCTCATTAATATGACCTTGTCGTTTCCGTTCTGGACAGGAACTATCCATGGCTTTTTGTTGGTTCTTGCAAAAGACACATACAAGAGTAGGTCTTCCGCATGATACCTCTGCGTGTCCACTCTCACCGCATTTAGGGCATCTGGAATTACCCTTACATTGCTTTGCAAGGTGTTCATATCGTAAGTATCTGTAGCACAGGCGAACTCACCGGACAAAAGGTTCGCATTCAAATCTCACGCTCTATAAGTAAATGTGGCTTGGTAAAGATTGCCCTTCAAAAGAGATAAGGATGGAAGGGCCCGTATAAATTTAATTTCATTATTGTAAATGACGCGTCTATTCAACCTTTTGATGTGATTAATTCGAAAGGGGTGACAATCTATCATTTCCAATATATCTTTCTCCGTATATTCAATATCGAAGCCTTTAATCACTCCTTGATGAGCGATAAGATGCGTCGGAATATATGCCGTATAACCATTTGATGTAAAAAAGGAGTTAGTGACGATATTATTTGCTGTGAACGGTGATATAATAACCTGATTACGAGCGACTTTTTTAATTTCTATAATATTTTTAGACATACTACCTTGATTAAAAAGTTTCAGAAATTTATTCAGAAAATTAAAGATACAAATTTATTTAGCAAAATTGATTTTGTCCCTTTTAAAGTACTCTCCATTGACTGCAAATGCACTTATGGCAGCGGTTGATCCAATTCTAGAAACATCTATTACACTCGGTTTTCTGTGTGGCCATCAGAGTCGTCTTAGAGTTCTCTGTTATCTCCTAACGGCGGCTGAAATGCATTCCCCGGAGTGATTTCTTTAGTTGAACGAACAGGAAGATGTCGTAGGGAGTCAAATCAGGCAAATTTGGTGGCTGTTAAATGGTATTCGTTCGGTTCTAGCCAAAAAATCACGAATAACAATGTCTCTTTTTTGTATAAGATTCAGGTCCTTCATCACCAGCATTTCAGGGGCACGTTTTGAGCCAAAATTATTAACCAGAATGTCTTGGACGAATCCATAAACGATGTTCAAGTTCTCTGCCAACTCTCTCTGATAATCAATTTGCGGTTTTCAGCTAACGTTTCTTTGATTTTATCGATATTTTCCTCGTTTTGGATGTCGGTGGCCGGCCACTACATTCATCATACTTGACGGATTCGCCATCACTTCTGAAACGTTCGTACCATACATAAACGTTTGTTTTCGATGCGAATGTTGTTGTCAAAACACCTCTCTAACATTTCCAAGGTCTTCGCTCTGTAGAATCTGCTTTAAACTCGTTGATGCAAAGTTAATTCCATTTTTAAAATTGTAAAAAATCGAAAACACCCACAAAGGTAGATGTACTCAACATAACATAACTTTTACAATTATCAAGCTATTGCACTAAAATTGGGCGGGAATATCAACGACAGATGTAGCAACCCAACAACAACAACATAAAACTCAAGTCAAGTGAATGAGAGCGCCACGCCGTGATCGTTCCTGAAGCTTTCTGATCAAGGTAGTATTACTTTTTTCGTAAGATTTCGGTAACTTTTCAAGCGTTAATCGAGACCCTGATTCTTTCAGTGTAGTGTTTTTCTACAAATATTTTATATCGATCATTATTATCGTAATTATCCGCAGTCGGATAAAGATTAATCATTTTCGTATTCGGTTGATAAATATTATGAGTATTATTACTAGCGTTTGATGCAGTATTATTATGCGGCTTCATATTACTTTCAGCGCTTTGACTTCTGCTTTCATTCTTGTTCCTGCTAACACGGCTAACTATTATTATTATTACTACAACTATCATCGCAACTATTAGCAGTAATTTGTACGTTACTCTCGTTACTTATCTTTATTACCATCGGCAGGGCCGTATCTGAGGGGGGTTTTCTGGGTTCAAACTCCCCTGAAATGTCTGTGAAATAAAAACGGCTAGAATTAAATGGACCGAAATTCAGAATAAATTTAATTCTTTTCAATTTTTGACAAAAGAAAATAAAATTAAATTTTTTATGAATTATATGGAAATGACTATTTTTTTATTTGTTTTTATTGAGGTGTTCAAATATTGCATAATAATTAAGGCTTTAGTGTACTATTTATAAATAAATATATTTTATGATAACACACAAACACATGCGTACATATATATATATTAATTACAACGTAATTCTTAGGCTACCCCCGATTCGAAAAAATGTCCCAAGAAAATGTCCCAATTTTATGTAACGCAGAATGTTCCAATTTTATGTAACGCAGAATGTCCCACTTTTACGTAACGTTTGTTATATTTTATAGGATTTTTGTTATTGTTATTTAAAAAATGTCACAATTTTATGAAACGAAATATGTAACGAAAAATGTAATGAAACAATATCTTAATTTTATACAATGAAAGCTAAATGTTAGGATAGGATTTTTGTGATTATGTTACTTTTTTTGTGTTGATGCCAGTAAGAATTACGTTGTAAATTTCGATCATTTTATACAAAGTACAGAAGAGAAAGAGACAGAAATGAAAGCAAGAGGAGTCTAGGGACACAGCCCCTTGCGAGGCCAAAATGGCCGAGTTTATATATATATATATATATATATATATATATATATATATATATATATATATATATATATATATATATATGTATAATTATAAAAATATGTTCGTACCCCCCCCCCCGGAATTTTGGTCTAAATACGGTTCTGACCATCGCACAATTGTCGGAAGAGATGTCTCCAAACGAGCAGGTACCTGTATATTAAAAAAATGAGTAAGGTTGTATTAAACTAAATTCTACAACATTATAGTTTTAATAGAAATTTGAATCTGTGATGAAAATAAATGATGGAATCAATTAAATTTGTTACTGCTGATGTAAAAATATCTTCCGGCGATATCATTTTTTTAAATATATCATTATGTAGCGATAAATTTCTTACTGTCTGCGGTTTGTATAAATTTTGTGATTCTTCCAGTGAAAAATTTCTAGTTGAATTACAAAATATTTTGAATATGTCAGCAGAAACAGCAATAATCACGGGCGATATGAATATTAACACTCTTGACAAAATTTCTAGTGAAAATTACTGTAACTTATATAGCGCTTATAGATTTATTAACGTAATAGACCAACACCTACCTATCACCGAGCTCAAGGAGAGTATGTTTCTTGCTTAGACCATATTTTCTGGTAAGAGGTATGCATAATAAAAACACATCTGTAATAGTTAAACAAAATATTATTGATATTCCGTTTTCTGATCATATGGGTTTAGCGGCTGAATTTATTCTCTTTGATGGCTTATATCTATCTCTGGACGCATTACTTCTTTGATAAAAAAAATTTAGTAAAATTATATCGAGTTGGAATAGTGAATATTTATTTACCAGTCATGCATCCGCAAATGAAAAAGTGAATTGGTTCCTTTTAAATATCACAGACTTTATTCACAAGTACAATAACGTATTAGAAACTACTAAACAAAAGCGTAGACGAAACCCATGGGTTAACAATATTGTGCTCCAACTTTCGTCTGAAAAAAGAGATATCTCCCGTCGCCTTAAACTAAATCCTTCAGATGAAAATTTACGACAAATCTTTAAAACTGTCTCAAAAAAACTCCAAAAGGCAATCAGGAAAGCTAAGTTTGATTATTACAATAACATTCTAAACAAATATCAAAGCAAGCAAAAAAAGTATTGGGCAATTATAAATAAAACTATTGGAAAAGGCGCCAACAGATTAAAACAAATAAATATAAATAATAATTTATTATCAGTGGATGGTAATGAGGACATAGTAGCAAATTGCATTAATATTTACTTTAAATATTGCGTATGTAACATTATGAGCAGCGATAAATTCTGTAGCAATGCGAAGGTGTTGAATAAAATCATTAGGGCAGCTTATAAAGATTTCTTTTCGTTTACAAAATTTTCTTATAATGATGTAAGGAACGCAGCTTTGTCTATGCCAAATAAATCATCATTTGGATTTGATAAAATTTCAATTGAACTAGCAAAGGAAAACTTCGACTGATAACGTTTTTATTTAATGAATCTGTTTTTGCGGGAGCGTTTCCTAAAGTCCTTAAATTGGGGGTTATTGTACCGGTTTATAAAAGTGATGAAAAATCATTAGTTCCCAATTACAGATGCATTCTTCCCATTCTATCAAAAGTTTTTGAGAAATGTTTTAAAATAAAGATGATGAATTATCTAACAGTGACTAATTATGTCAGTAAAAACCAATACGGGTTTTTAATAGATCGTGGAACGGATGCTGCTCTATCTGAACATGTGTCTCATATTACAGAATACTTAGAAGCAGGTAGATACACTGCTGCCATTTACTTTGACACAAAAAAGGCATTTGATACTGTAAATTTTTTTTTTTTTTTTTTTTTTTTTTTTTTGTGAAAGCAACATCCTGTACCGTGTTTAACTGCTGTGGCTATTACAGTACGAAGATGCGCAGTTTGTTTTTATAGATATCTGATTATTCCGCTAGTTCTGATAAATTGCGTTATGGATAAAATTGCATCGGGGGAATTCTCAAGAATGTTGGTGACTGTTTTGTTATTAATTGAAGGGGGCCGGTGAGGTGCTAATGCTGGACAGTCGCATAGTATATGAGGAGTTGAGGGAGCAACATCTTGGCCACAGAAAGGACAATTCGTAGGAGAGGGGGTTCTTTGCAAAATAAAATTATGCGACATGGCCGTATGGCCTATGCGCAAGCGGCTAAGTGCACAGAAATCTCTGCGGGAAATGCTTTTTTCTGGCCACTATGGTTCCGTTGAGGGTTTAATTAACCTCGAGAAAGTCTGACACGAGGACCAATGAGTTTTCCATAAGGACGTGAGATTATTGAAGATTATGTTCAAGAGATAAGTTGGAGGTGGGCTGTTACTAGGCGAGGGGCAATATATTTCTGCTCGAGCGGATGTATCGACGCGTTCATTTCCAGGAATCCCTGCATGGCTGGGCGCCCACAGAAAGGATACGGAGCACTGTCTCTTAATAAGTTCGTATAATACCTGCTGGGTTCGAATTGCTACAGGATGTTTGGTGAGGGGATTAGAAATTGTCAATAAGGCCGCGGATGAATCAGATACCAGCAGGGCTTTCTGTGATGTAGGCTCTGTAGAAAGAAAATATTCCAAACAGAAAAATACTGCGTATATTTCAGCATCCAGTACCGAGCAATTGTCGTTCAGTCGAATGCTTCGAATCACGTCGCAGACTTCAAAGGAACAGGCGGTTGGGGAAGAAGTAGCCTCTGGGGTAGCCTTGGCAGCATCCGTGTAGAAAAAGAGGTGGTCGGGGTATTTTTGCATTGTTGCTGTTGTCAACTGAACGATATTCGGGTGCAGGGGTTTATTATACTTCGTCAGGGAAAATTTAACATCAATGTTTAAAGGGGCCCACGGCGGAATCATGATGTTAGGAACTAGGTTAGGGAAAGGGATTACGCTCACGTTGTGCTGCGATAGGAGAGCCAGGATTTCTGGGAGAGGGTCATTAGGGAACTCTGGGGTGTTGGGGAGGTCATTTGTGTCAATAGGACAAGCGCGTTTACTAGAGAAAAGAGCGAGGGTCTCACGGTGGTAATAATAGGTTCGGAAATACTTTAGTGGGGGAGTGCCTAACAAGGCAACAAACTTACAGACGGGGAAGTTCTATGTGCGCCTAGTATCGTGCGGAGTGCCGTGTGGTGTATTTAATCAAGGGATTTAAGTAAAGAGGGACTGGCTGACGCATACGCCTGGGACCCGTAGTTTATTCTGGAAATGACTAAGGATTTGTATATGGAGAGGAAAGTTTTCGAAGGTACATTATACTTTGTGTTTGATACATATTTAAGAATAGATAGGAATTTATGACATTTAACTTTAAGATTGGATATGTGGGATCGCCAAGTTAGCTTTTGATCGAACAGTAGTCCAAGGAAAGTAGCAGTAGGGTGGAAATGAAGTGAGGAATTTTCTAGATTGAGGCGAATGCTGGAAGAGTTTTGACGTCCCCTATAGAAATCAACAAAGATAGACTTAGATGGAGAAAACACAAGACCATTATTGTTACACCAGGATTGTAGTTTTAAAATAGTTTTTTGTAGGATTTTTTGAGCATTTGCTGGAAAACTGGAAGACAGGGAAATGTTTAAGTCGTCAAAGTAGAGCCGGGCGTTTACAGGCGGAGCAATACAATCATTTATATCATTGATATAAAAAATAAACAAGGTTGCACTAAGGGCAGATCCTTGTGGTAAGCCATTCTCAGTTTGAATGGTGCTCGATGTTGACGAACCAATCTTAACATGGAACATTCTGTTTGTTAAAAAATTATTCAGATACTTGGCCATGTTTCCACTTATACCAGCTGTTGTCAGCTTGGATAAGAGGCCGTATCGCCATACTCTGTCGAACGCCTTTTCTATATCGAAAAGGACGGAGTATACATGTTGGCGTCTGTGAAATGCTGTTAATATTTGCCTTTGTAGGCTCAGCAGATGATTAACTGTAGTACGCTTCTTACGCCCTCCGGCTTGTGACGAGGATAGGAGATTATTCTGTTCAAGGAAGAAAAGGAGACGCCGATTAACCATTTTTTCCAGCGTTTTTGCGAGGACACTTATGAGGAATATAGGCCTGTAGTTTTGTGGAAAAAGAGGATCTTTATTTTGCTTCAGAATAGGAATAACAACTGCTAATTTCCAGAACCATATTTGGTTATAGATATGTAAGAGGAAGTTTTTCGCTGACGGAGGTAAGTGTTTTAACATATAAGGATGGATGGAATCGGGCCCAGGCGCGCTGTTTGCAGTATGGTACTGGAGATGATAGTCTAGTTCAGAAATAGTGAAATGGCAATTGTAGGAAAGTGAGGAGTCAGAGATGATAGTTATTGGCTGTTGTTCCGTGGAATATTTCTTTAAAGAGAAGGCAGACGAATATGACGATGAGGATGACTCCTTTGCAAAATGATTCGCAAAAGCATTTGCGACTTCCAACGGGTCAGATAACATGGAACCATTCTGGTTTATCGAAAAGGAAGGGGTCGCACGATTAATACCGTTCAGTGCCTTAATTTTGTGCCAAATATTGTGACTAGAAGTATTTATGGAGATTGAATGCATAAATTGCTGCCAAAATTCCTGTTTTTTGCGCCTAATGAGGCTCCTCGCAGCTGCACGGCGTTTTTTAAATTCGATCAAATCAGGATATAAGCCTGTTGATTTAAACTTCCTAAGGGAATGTTTACGTTGGCTTATGGCTGTTCCTATTTCGGGACACCACCATGGGACCCGTCGAGATCTGTTTGTTGGGACAGACCTAGGAATGGATGCTAGAGCAGCATTCGTAATAGCGTCGATAAAGGAGTTGATGTTCTCTGATAAAGATTCGGATGGCTCGCTGGGAACGTTTACTTTAACTGAAAACATATCCCAATCCGCCTTGTGGAATAGAAATTGAGGCTTAGGTGGGGGGTTTGGGTAGGGAGGGCTTTGGACGGGCATATGAGTATAGGAAAATGGTCGCTAGAGCATAAGCCCTGTAGCACAAAAGTGCTCAGGTGAGGGAAGATGGAAGTGGAAACAAGTTGTAGGTCGATTGTTGAGAATGTATTATGGGACAGATTGAAATGGGTGTAACCTGGGGAGGGAAGCAGTATCATATCGTTATCTAGGACCAGTTTATTGATGACAGAGCCATGTCTGTTTTCCAGTGTTGCTCCCCACAGAGGTGAGTGGGCATTAAAATCACCGAGTAATATTAGTGGCGGGCTGACCTGTGATAGTACTGACTGAAACATATCTGCAGTAATTATATAATTCGGAGGCACATAGCAGTTACATAGAGTTATCGGGGTGGCAGATATCTGAGGAAGATGGACGACCACTGCAATCATTTGTAAGGGGGTAGTAAAATTCAACTGTGTTGCTGGGACAGAGGAGTGGACCATAATGGTAACCCCTCCATTTGCTCTAAACCCTTGATCATTGCTGAAAGTGAAAAGGGAGTAGTTTTGTAGGGCTGGGTTATCTGTGGGCTTCAAATGAGTTTCCTGTAGACGGGAGTGATTTGCAATAAGCAGCTTTAATTCAGCAAGTTGAGGGTAGAATCCTCGACAGTTCCACTGCAGGATAATGTTACGAACCATGACCACTATTAGCTTTCAAATATGTTTAGTCTGCTGTTTGATCTGAATCCGACTGTCTAGCAAGTTTGTTGATTAGCTTAGTGAAACGTGTCTTCATTGATCAGTTTTGAAGTAAGGAGTAATTATCTGAGAGCATGTGAATAAATCTATCTATGTCTTCAGTGATGTTGGCTACTATACTCGCCGGGTCGTGTTGTCCTTGAATCGTTTCCATTAAGGCTACGAAGTCATTAAAAGACAATGGATAGTCTTTATTGTTGATGTTGCTTTCTGCGGGCTTTAGGAGCTCAACAGTAGGCAATTTTTGTTTTTTCAGTTTTGATGGTGGAGGTTTGAAATCCACGTTTGCTCCATTGTCTCTGGTGTCTACCGCATTTGGATGCTCTCTGTTTTCTGGTTCGTTTGTCTGCATTTGTAGAGGGAAAAGAGTAGCTCTTGTGCTATTTGTAAAGTCGGGCTCCGTAGTCTTCTGAGAAGCATCAGGGGTTTCAAAGATAGAGGCTTGAGTGTTTTCCTCAGCGATGGCGGTTATGTTTTACGGGGCTGGAGCGGCTTTAGTGTCTGTAGCGGGGGGGACACTATCTTCTACAGATGGGGCAATGGACGGCGTGTTCTGCACACCCGTTTGGATAAATATTCGATGTTCACGTTCATTATGAACTATTATGAAAGAGTCGGGTAAGGGTGGGAGATTGGCGCTATCAACATACAGCTGCCTCCTCCAGCTGATTATATGGTTAAACTATGGATCATTGGGTTTAACACGGAGCAGAGAAATTGCCGAGACTAGTTTTAAGTTTAATATTCCCTCAAGATAGGCTTTGACAACAGAGTTTGGGATGGTTGGAGATACGTTTGATAATATAATTTTTTGAGTAGGGTTTTTTAACCTTTGACCGGTGATTGTATTATTCTTTACGGTAATAACGGCTCCGTTATGAAAGAGGTTTTCTGTGATGTTTTTCGATTTTAAAAAAATGAGGACTCAATTGTTGCTAATTTTGGAGCCTGCAATTATGTTTTTTGGACCTCCTACTAGGTTTTTAAGGGCGTTAAAATAGTCTAAAGGATTCGCATTTTCGACGTATGGAAACAATACGCCTTGGTCTTCTGTAGGAAAATCGAAATCTGTTATAGGAGGGGTAGGTTTTCGAGATTTTAGTTTGTCGGAAAAAGAGATTGAGTTGGTCACGATGTTTGTGCTTGGGGATGTTTTATTTATTGCTGTTAAGTTTATTGTAGTAGCGGTTGGAGTGTGTGAAATAGGTGTATCGAGCTTGTTTTTTAAGTTTGCAGGCTTACTTGTTTCATTTGCCGTTAAATTTGTTTTTGGAAAGGCGGAAGAGTTTTGCGTGTTAGAAATATTTAGCGGAACGATCTTACTTGTGTTTGATGAAGAAGCCGCATTTTTATTTTTCTTGTTATCGGACGCTGCAGGTGTAACTGTCCGGCCGGTTGGTACAAGAAGAGATGCTGCTGTTGTCTTTGTAGATGTCTGCGACGTTGATAAGCTCGCTTCACCGGGCATCGTTAATTGTTTCCGGGTTGGCGAGGGGGTCCGCTGCATACTGATAGCGATGCGCGGAGTTTATGATAATACGAAAACCGATAACGGTAGAGGTAAATTAAAATCAATTAACTATTATACTAGATAAAACCGAAACGCACGAAAACGACCGATTGAATCGAAATATTGATAATGTAAATCATGAACTGTTAATTCTTAAATTGGAAAATGCCGGTTTTCGAGGGTTTATATTAAATTGGTTAAAATCTTACTTAGTAGGTAGGAGATACGTTACTAAAATTAACAATGTATACAGTAATGAACTGGTCCAAAACTTCGGGGTGCCGCAAGGAAGCATTTTTTGGGTCCTTTCCTATTTTTGATTTATATAAATGAATTATGCAATCTGAATGTCCCAGGTAAATAAATAGTATATGCCGATGATACAGTTTTATTAATTCCCGTTGTCCAGTGTAATGTGACCATTACATGGTTCGACAAAAAATTAACAAAATAAAACCAAAATAACTTAACAAATAAATAAAATATTAAAAATTTAATTTAATAGAATATCGGGCTAATGGTGTGAGCGTAAGTGTGCGTATATGTATAATCCTGTTGTCGGCAAGGGAGAAAGGAATTTTGCATCGCCACCCACGGAGGACTATTCGGAAAAAATGAGAATTACGAATCATAAAAAATAAAGCCCGAAAACATCGCAGGTTGTAAAGATTCCGGGAAGGCACGACCTTTTTGAATACGTCAAAGGATCTCCGCGACCATTGGCTTCGTTTGTCGCGATTCCGACGAGTCCGGCGGTCAGGTTGTAAAAAACATGCCGACGAAAAATAACGACTGGAATGAGCCGGAGTCGAGGGCAAGCAGAACCGTCTAAAAAAGGTCGAAGTCACTCTAATTTTTGTCACGGTCGAAGTCGGCACGTTATAGTTTTCGGTCTTGGTCATCGGACCAGTAAAAAAATGAAGAGGCCGCTCAAGTTGGCCACTGGCTGTAAGTCGATTGTTAAAAAACGCGAACGCTCGTAATTCCGATTGTTATAATTAAAAAAGTGTACGGAGTATCATTCGTTAATTGTTCTTAAAATACCGCGGACCGAATTTCCTCTGCATACCAACCGATTTAAAGGACCAACGAGACACCGTCATTCAGGATCTTGCACCACCCGGCCGACAACAGAGATACGTATTGAATTATTTTATATTTATTAATCGTCGTAATATTATGTTCGTATCTAGTTTAATTAACGTGTGTTTTTAGCGGTATACCGTCCCAGTAAAATAGTTGTAGATAAATTTTAAAATACAAACCGTTAAAACGAAACCCATTTCTTGGCTAATCTAATAATTAATAATAATAATAACTATCATAATAATAATTAATAAAATAATAATTAATAATTCCGCGGACTAAATCCGTGGTGGCATCCCTGGACGCGAGACTACGCTTTACAGCGTAGTACCGTTTCACCAGATATCCTACAAAATCTTGCTCAATCGGGAATTAATTCTATAATTGATTGGTTAAACTGCAATAGATTAATTGTTAATTTATCAAAGACTAAATATATGTTGTATAGCTCTCACAATTACTTGTCCAGTGAAAGTATGAATCTCAAAATTACAAATAATCTGGAAATTGATAGAGTGTTGGATATTAAATATTTAGGTATAAAATTTGAGAGTATGTTAAGTTGGTTTTTGCATCCGTCATTTATCGCTAGTAAAATAAGGAAGTTAACTTTTTTATTCTATTATTTATCGCAATATTTTCCACCCTATCATTTACGAAGAATTTACTTTGCGTTATATCAACCGACCATTTCATATGGTATCATTTTTTGGGGGTGCTGTTAAATGTCATTTAAAACCCTTAAATGATATTGCTTTATTAATTGAGCACAAAAATTTAGAGATTATGGAAAAATTATTACAAGAGGATGTAGATAATTTGAATAAATGGGCACATGATAGGAAGTTATGTATAAATATAAACAAATCAAAAATAGTACACGTTCAGAATAATTCTAAACATAACACACGCGACCCGCGAATTGTCCTTCATAATAACGATTGCCTTCATGAACTTCATAAAAATATCAATTCACATCTATGTTTCTGTCCACCATTAGAGAACGTTCATGACATTAAATATCTAGGTATATATATATTGATAAATCCTTGAACTGGAAAAAACACATTCAAAGTTTAAACTCGAAATTAAGACAGACAATTCCAGCTTTATATAAAATAAAGCAGGTACTATCATATCGAACTCTACGTATATACTATAATTCAATAATAATGTCTAGAATATTCTATGGAATTTAAATATGGGGTGAGGCTAAGAAAACAGAAATAAATAAAATAAGTAAAATACAGAAGAGGTGTTTGAAACTTATACTACCCTACTGGAAGAAAAACGACTCTGGATCAACATGGTGGAAGGAAAATGATGAAATGTCTCCCAAGATGTACTATTTCTATTATAGATTACTAGAATTTAATGTCAATAATATAAAATTACCATCCAGGGAAAAAATTCGGTTAACAAGAAACCAAAGTAATACATATTACATCTATCCCCGGGGGGTAAATTTACGAATTGACAACACTGATGACTCAGTGCTAATCAAATTAATAAGTACAATCCCTAATCATATACTAGAGGGGAAAAAAATTGGTGCGTGGAAAAAAGAGGTGCAAAAATGGTTGAAGGAATGGTGCAAAGACTGAAGATCCAAGTCTCGTCCTTTATCTCATTACTATTTGATGGTTATTTTCTGTTTACGGTTTTGTTAGTTTTTGACTTTGTCGTGTCCTTCTTGGATTTTAGGCTCTCACTGATCATGCTTTATTTCGATTATAAATATTAAGCTGTCTGCATATATTGGTATTCAGATGCGTATTACGCGGAATTTTTTATTTTTTTAGCATACATATATATGCTATTACTTTAATATAAATAATGCTAAGTCTGTTATTATTGTTAGTTTCGGAATAATTTAAGTTAGTTTTAATTTATTGTACTATATAACTATTATAATAAACGTTGATAAGAGTGTTGGGCACTCTCACAACGGGCATATATGCCCTGTGAGACCCACAACTTATTCTAAAAAAAAAAAAAAAAAAAACTCTACAGGAGGCAGTTCTAAAAATTATAAATCGCACTATGAAAAATATTTCACTTGTTCCGGTACTGAAGTTAAGTGATATACATAAATTACAATTACTTATGTACATGATTGCAAATAGGAGCAAATTTAAGATTGCTTTTGAATCTGGTTCAACTAGGTCTGCTAAAGGTTATTATGCCCAGATTCCCAAATATTATAAATTTCATACAAGAATTCAAATACAGTATGCTGTAACTGTATTATGTATAACTCTTTACCGGTAGATGTAAAAACTTTACTAAATAATCCTAAACACAGGCGTAAATTAATGACCTTATACTTATGTTCTAGAATATTATAAATAAATAAACAAGTTGAAATACAAATAAATCGAATTATAAATAGCAAAAATAAATAAATAAAAAATGAGTTGTTCCAATACTTACTTTACTCGTTGCAGTATGTATGGAAGTGTGCGTGTGTGTGTGCTTAAAATACTTTCGCGACTTTTGGTATAAATACACATATGATGAGATATTATTTTTTTTTTTTTTAATGGGTTCAACAACATGGACCTCACGAACAGCGGAACAGAGAGAAAAGAGAGGTTCAGATCCTTACACGATCAGAGATAGCCGACAGAAAGGAATCAAGAGCTAGAATAACCGAAGGAGAAGGAAGGAAGAGAATGAATGAAGCACAGTATGGAGCGGGAAATCGGTTTGTAAAAGGAAGGAATAAAAAGAAGCTTGTTCAGTTGAAAGCGACGAACAACTGAACATTATATGATCGGGATCAGAAATACATTGATCGTCGGGAGGGTGCAATGGACAATAAGGAGAAGGCATGAGAGAATAACGGAACAATGAGGAAGGGAGCAAATTATGCCCAAAACGCAAGCGGTAAATCGCAGAGAGATTGGAACGGCGTATAGAAGGAAAGTTAATAAATCATGGAAAGCGCGGAAGGGAAGGCTGGATAGACAAGAAAAAGGAGTTCGGGTTGGAGAATGAGGAGACGTAGGAGTCAGACCACAGTTTGGAATGAGCGGCTGCAGACAGAAGGGTGATATTTGAAGCTGAGAAGGCAGGAAGAAACCTACCAGAAGAGGAAGATAATCGAGCGAATGAGTCGAGTTACTAGGAGAAACGTTATTAATAATTGGAGCTGACTCGGCATTTGCAGCACTAGAGGAAGATGGACATATGGGAGAATTGGAAGGGTGGGATGGACTAACGAAACGGCCTACTTGAGTGCCAACGTTTAGAGTAATAAGAATTGAGAGGATTAGGTGCTTTCGAAGAAGAATGGTGTTTTCTAGATGGAATCTTGACATGAGAGGAAGATGAACTGCTAGAATAGTTCTGACGCCTCCTCTTGGTAGTAGATGCAGAATTCGGTAAGGCTGGGAAATTTGCGGGATTTGAAACTTCTGCAAAGGTAAAAGCGGGAGAAACTATCGAACCCTCGCTGATGTTTCTGGCTTCGGAGTAGGAGACATTTTCTAAACTCATTATCTTATGAATTTTGACTTGCTCCTTGTAAGTCGGGCAAGAAGGGTCGAGTGCGGAATGGTTACCGCCGTAGAGGACACAAAGATATGAAGAGGGGTTATTTTGTTTAGCTTTGGGACATTCTGAAGAGGAGTGCTTATCAGCGCAAGTGGGACAAGTAGTTTTACTTCGACATTAAGCACTGAAATGACCAAAACGGAAGCAATTGTGACATAGTTTGGGTTTACGAATCATTGGTTCAACCCTAACTCGATAAGAATCATAAAAAAGAATAGAGGACGGAAGAATGGAGCTCATAAATTTGAATTCAACAACTGGGATGGGTCTGAGAGTCTTATCCGCAGTACGTTTTTGTAGACGACGAATGTTAGCGATCGGGATATCGGAAGAACAGTGACGATAAAGTTCTTCCACAGAAAGATCAACCGGAATATCGCGTACCACACCAAAACGGAATAAAAGGGATTGCGGGATGAAGGATCGAATATTGAGATCTTTATGGACGCCGTCGGAAAGTAACAATTTATTAACTGCCTCGGTTGATATAAAATTAAGTTTAACTAAGTTTTTACCGGAACGAGAGATTAGCGAAATATCACTAACACTATTATGAAATTTTTAGCTAGAGACATCGGATGTAAATAAGCGATATTTTCTTTATCCAAGCTTTCGACCAAGACGACGATTTGACCGACGTAGTGATCGGGGAAAGTAACAGAGGAAAGGCTAGACTTGACAGGAGAGCGGAAGGATTGATGATAACATTATTAGTGGAACCGGCCGAAATATCCATGTCGACGGACTAGTTGATATTTTGAACGGGAGCATTATTGCCTTTCGTAGTAGAAGAAGTAGACGCGACGAAGCAGATAATTGTTAGGCAGTTTTATTTATTTTAGTCGTAGATTTAACCGGTGCAGCCGCATTACTGACACTCTTGGTAGCCGTGCGAGGAGAATGAGGGGGAGGTTTATGTCCCCCGTCAGACGAATCCGGCATAAATATAAATTATCGAAAAATCAGATAACGACGGAGCGAGAGAAGAAAAAGATTAGCGCGGACGAAATAAAATACAACTAAAGAAATGAAAATAAAAGAATAAGTAAAAGAGATAAATAGATCGAGATAAATAAATGTAACGATCTCACCGAGTTCTTCCGAAACAATTAAAGGCAACGCGAATAAACTTTATCGCAGCAAGATAACAATAGTTTAAGATATTATTGTAGCTGAATGCATGTATGAAATGTAAAATTGCGCATTCCTCTGCTCGCGCTTTTTTACGCAGAAATTTTATAATAAAAATATTTGAATTGATTTGATATTTGATATTTGATCTATATGCGCGTTGTAATCAGAAGAAGGCTCGTCGTTATACATAGATGATAAAAATAAATTAAATTAGGCGGTATAGCACTTGTCCGTCGAAATGCGTATATTGTGTGGTGAGTTGTGTATGCGAGTGTGTGTGTGTCAGCGAGAATAAATGTAAAATGTAAATGTACGTAAGAACTTCGATCGGTAGCACGAAATGGACAACCGAATGAAACACTACTAACGCGGAAGCAAACTAGTACGTAAATTACTATCGACGTACAAACTGTCCATTCCAACTGTAATGAACATGTTGGCACAGTTTATCGTGAGTAAATTAATCACCTGTTGTTTAATAGTGAGGCGCTAGCTGGAGACAAAGTCTTCCTTTTGGAGGGTTTAAAGTCCTGCGGTTTGTTTTTTCTTTTTTTAATAAATTTACAAATATATTTAACTATACTTTTCGCTTACTCATTTCGGGTAATCTGCGTTGATAATAACAATTACTTTTATTAGGAAGAATGAGATCATTATTTAAAAAGTTCACGGATAGTTCCGGTGCAGTTAGATGTAATAATGTAAAGGAATTTGAGATTGTAAAATAAATATTATTTATAATGATAATAATATACATTAAAAAAAAAAAAAGGGAATTAAACAAATAATGTAAATAAAATAAAGTATTCTTGGATCTCAGCTACGAAATAACACTGTGTTACTACATTTTCTATTGCCTACTTCCTAATTTTTACTGTTCCATCGTGATTAAGTGCTCGTGACACTTCGGTCATGATATGGCCAGTTTATAGTCCTGCTTATTTTATTTCGGCATCCGTGGGTCGTGTGATCCACGTTGGCCATGGTTGTTGCAAAGGTCTGCTATAAAAAGCAAATTACACAATTTCTTTTTGTATTTTGATAGTGGCATGGTAGATCCTTAAATAACAACCAGCATAATAATAATAATAATAATAAAAATAATAATAATAATAATAATAATAATAATAATAATAATAATAATAATAATAATAATAATGAGACAAGAAAATAGTAGAGTAGAAAATCTGAAATTAACACAAAAGTAAAGAGTGGTTAATACAAATAAAAGGATTTTTTGATGATCAAATGGTTTCGCACCCGGCCAGAGAAAAATAACCGCCGCTGTACAGGAATAACATTTTTAATTCCTTATTTCCTCGATGACTAAAGGGCTCCCGATGAAGTTGGAATCATTTTTATCCTCCCGGGGAGTAATCGCTCTCAATCCTTCAGACTCCCTTCCTTTAGCTCTATATTTACAGTCAAACTCATGCCCGTACTACATTCTGTTATTTATGTGTTTTCCTACTGCTATTTTACAAACTATTTGATTATCTCTGATTTCATAGGTGCCCTTCAGGTCATATGTTCACCTCTTCCTACGTACTCCTATGATTTTTTATCATTCTTCGAATACGTTGTATTGAAAAACCTAAAATAAGATAAATTATAAGAACTCCGTCGACAAGCGCAAGCTTGACGGACGTAAATATAAGATTGTTAAATGTTACAATTGAAATATACGTTTTTAAAAAAAAATTATGGGATCCTAAACATACAGTGCATAGAAGGCAATGAATTGGCTGATTCTCTGGTTCGAGTTACTACTTTCTCGCCCACCTTTTTCTCTAAAATTCCAGGTTCGAATTGCCAATTTCTTTTGAGAAAGCTTCATTCCAAATACTGCTCTGACATCTATTTTCTATTTCTTTATAATAATCTATCTCACTACCTGTCTATTCAACCTACGCTTTCTTCAAACCCATGGTTCTTTGATTTCCTCTTGCTTCGCCGTTCTTGCATCGTTTCCATTATTCGCATACATTTTAACCGTTCATTGTTATCTTATTCTCATTTTCGTTTTTCCTTAACATCTTCATTTTTTTGGCCATTTAACCTGAATATTCTTTTGGAATGTATGTCCCCCTGAAATGAACGCTCCATGTTTTACTCACAACTCCTAGCATTTGACGTTCCTGCATCATCATTCTTCTACTATCTCTGACCGAACTGCTTTTCAACTGTTGATTCTCTTCCCTTCCCTCTATATTGGTTCTAAGCGCAGGATCTTTTGGCTTCGGTCAGACATACATTCCTTTTCACATTCATAATGTCTCTCTAAATCTCTCTCCCTGCCTTAATTCACCCAACATTTCTCACATCTCTATCTCTTGTAATCTGTCTCGCCTTCTTAACTTAATTTCCATTTATGTTCCTCCTAACTATGACCTTCGTCATTTCTCTTTTTCTTCCTTTTTTAATTCCATTCCTCAACCGTTTATTATCGGTGGTGATTGAAATGCTCATTCTCCATTGTGGGGTTGCCGGGTCTATAATATTAACGGTACTGTCCTCGAAAATTCTATCCTTTCCGATAATTTGATCATTTTTAATGTCTTCTCTCCTACTTATTTTAAGAGTCCATCTTGCTTTAGCTCCCTCAGTTTGACTTTTTCTTCTTCTTCTAATATTGGCTTTAGCTATAACTAGAAAACCCTTATGGGTTCCTACAGCAGTGATCATATTTCCATTCTAATAACTGCCTTCTCTTTAGTGGAATGAGGAGGCAACGCTGCATTTGATCATAGTCGAACTACTTTTAGAATTTTGCATGCGAACCCTACAACTGAAAATTTTCTTGCTCATAAACGGCCGAATACAAGGGGATACGTACTAAAAACCTCGAAGAAGTCCCCATGGAAGAATTTCTGCTCTTATTTCTCCAGAACTACCCCCCCTTTCATATATCTGGAGAATAGCAAGAGCTTTTAAATTCCCATCCTCTGAACGTCCTATCAATTCCAATACTGCTGACGATTGCCTATTACCGTTTATCGATTATGTTGCTCCCGCGTACGTTCCTAACTTTGACGAATTTTATTCCGCTCCATTTCCACGAGTCTCTTCTCCTCATTTCCTTACCGCCGCCTTCAACATTAATGAATTAAAATCTGTTCTTTCAAAATCGTTCATTCTCTTTCCAGGTCTCGACGGCATACCCTACCTTGTTCTTAAAAACCTATCTGAATTATCTATTAATACTCTCCTCAATCTTTTTAATGCCTTTCTTTCCAGCAGTATAACTCCTCCCTGCTCGAACTCTTTTATCATTATTCCTAAAAAAAGTTCTCCCTTGCACCCAATTTCCTTACCATCCTGTATCAGAAAATTATTCGAAGCCATGTTGAACAAGCGCCTTGCTTGGTGGCTGGAACATAACCACGTTTTACCCAGCAACATGTTTGACTTTCGGCCTGGATTGGCCCTCCTGATTGTAGTAGTCCTTTTGTTTCCAGTATATACAAATCCTTCATCCAAAAACCTTATACCTTAGCTTCCTTCGCCAATATCTCCTGTGTTTTGAATAATGTGCATCTGTCAACTCTAAGATAAAAAATGTCGGAAATTAACGATTCCAGTTAAATTTTCTTCCCTTATTATTAATCTCATAATGAATCGTTCTATCCATATTTCTTCTCCACCTCTCTGCCATAAAAGAAAAATTTTTCGCGGTCTCTCCTAAGGTTCTTCCATCAGTCCTACTCTCTTCAACATCTATACTATCAGTGTTGCCTCTCTCCCTTTGAATTCTTTCTCTTTGTTTTTTGTCGATGATATCTTGCTTTTTTTTCCGCCTCCAATTTCGTAACCACTAATGATGATCTTAGTTCGTCTCTTGCTGCACTGGATTACTCTCTATCCTTAATTCACCTTTCTATTTCCCCTTCTAAGTTTTCTTCTATTGTTTTTTCGCTTCGTCCTTACAATCCTGCTTTGATTAATCTATCTGTGGTTAAGGCGCTTGGCTGCTAAACCAGAGGTCACGGGTTCAAGACATGTCTCGTTCCGAATCCAAGTCTCTCTCAGGTTGACCCAGCTTGAAATAATTGGGTTTCCGGAGAAATCTGGGAAAGTAAAGGCGGCTGAAAAAAAGGAACTGGCCCCCCCTACTCTCATTAGTGCCGTTGGGCTTAGTACGCTGTGAACCTTATCTTCACAATCCCCGACACCCTGTCAAGGGTATGAGACTTACTTTAGTTAAACAATATTATCTTTTCCTCACGTTAACTGCTTCTCCTATCTTAGAGCCTTTTTTAATAGTCGGCTGACAATCTCTCGAAACATATTGATTATCTTTCCTTTTCCGCTATCAAAAGGCTAAACCTGCTGAAAGCTCTGTCCTCAGCGAAAATGGGGTGGTGATCCTTACATTCTGATCTCCTTATATAAAGCCATTATTCATTTCAAATTTGATTACTGTTCTTTTATCTGCGATTCTAAATCCCGTTTTTTTAAATTGTACATTATCCAAAATTCGTGTCTTCAGCTTTGTCTTGGTGCTCTTAAGTCAACTCCAATTCCAGCAATTCTTGCAGAGTCTAACACACTACCCCTGTCTCTCGCAGATCTTATTTAGGCTATTGTTTCCTCACCAAACGTCTTCCACTCACATCCAGTACTCTTATTCATTCCGATCTTTCAATTTATAAAAGCTGACGTTTTACGCCTAGGAAAATCCCTATTTTAGCTTTCATTTCCCTTCGCCTTAGTTCCTTTTGGCCTTACAGGTAATATACTCCCTTCTTCTTCCTTTAGCCTTGCCGATCTCTGCCATTCTCCCAAAGTTTTTTTTGTTTCACCTTCACTTTCGAAATCTCTTCCTCAAGAAATAATTCAACAGGAATTCAACAGTATTATCCATTTCCAATTTCCATTACATGTAACCATCTTCACCGATGGCTCCTGGGGACCTGATGGTTTCTTTTGCTCTTCCAGTTTTTCAACTTATCTGAATCATTTCGGCTCGCTTCTTTCTATTCTACCTTTATAAACGAATTAATGACCATCCTATGCTCCATTATCTTCATTTCCTCCAGTCGTCTGTTTTCTAATTATTCGACTATTTCAGACTCCATGAGTTCTTCCGATTTCATCATTCTTCGCATACGCTGTCTTATTTTCTTTCTTCTCGCTACTCCATCTGTGTTGATTTTCTGTGGGTTCTCAGCCACGCGGGCATTAAAGGTATTGTGAAACGGTAAATTCCTTGGCTCGGGTTGCTCTTTCTCTCGCTCCTCTTTTTTTTTAAAAAGTCCCATCCTCTAATCTGAATTCCTTATGTACGAAATTTCACCTCAAACTTTGGTCAGATATTTACCCCTTCTCCCATTGTAACGATCAATCCTGTTATCTATCTGTACAATCTAATCTTTCTTTTGATCTCTGGTTCTTTAAGTTTCCTTCACTTCCCCGTTCTGTTGTCATGCCTTTTGGCCATTCTGCTCTCTCTTGCTCTCGTTTGCGCAACGCCAATCACATCCTTATTGAATGTCGATTCCTTTCTGTCGAACGTTATATTCTATATTCTTATCTGCTGAAACATCCATTATTTCAATTAGTTCCTTTATAGTGTTCATATCTGACCGAATTAAAATTTAACTGACGGCTCTTATCTTTTTTGTTGTTTCTGGGTGTAGGTCCTTAGCTGACATACCCAAAGGGGGATTAAAAAAAAATCCTTGCTATCTCACCAAAGAAAAAAAAAAAAAAAAAAAAAAAAAAATTTGACAGAACAATAAAAAATGTGGAAAATTCTCAAACAAAAATTTATCCAGCACGTTCCAAAAAGTTTAAATATAATCTCGTGAGTTTATTAAAAAAAAATAATCGAATGTAATATAAACTATAAATGATTTTGTAATTAACGAAGATGATAAACTGACCAGATAATAAGAATAAGAAAAAAAAAAGTGGGAAAAATCTAAACATTTTTCATTTTATTTCATTCTCACCCAAACTGTTTCTAGCCCTATACGAATGAAAGCACATTAAACGAACAATACTTACAAATGAAACCATTTAGACAAAATATTGGCATTCTTTCGTGGATTTTCCTTATGCTCCCGGCGTATATGATCCATGAGGGAGAGAAGAAAAATGAATATATGCGAACGTTGTATCTCGAAAGGCAATCGGTATGGAAACTGTTACAAACACAAAAATATAAACAGTACGCTTATGTTCGAAAATAATCCGTGATGAAACACACGTCCATCACAAACAAAAATGTTCGCACAAAAAGCAATTATTCGACTGTTTTCAGCGTTACTATCACGAATATAAAACGGTATTGTAAAATATTATAAAAATATGCTAAAAACGGGGGGGGGACAAACACATATTCCTTATTCATGTTGTTGCTATCACGGTAATTGTTGACATATAGAAAATGGGTGATAAGAAAACATTGTTAAACTGGAAGTCGTCGAAATAACGTCGCTTTCAGTTAGCAAATAATTTGTTTACGATAATTCGTTAATCAACCAGCAGATACCAGACTCGTAGCTAGGCATTTTGTAACTCGTCGGGTGCGTTTAATTTTCAAATTTTTATCTCTCTTTTCTATCACTCCTTCTCTATTCCTGTGCCTTGTACTTAGCTATAGCTGCGTGTTATAGGCCTGCGTAAATTAGTCCTTTTTACTGAGATAGAACAAACCGTTAATAAACGATCACTACCAAAAGACAAGAATTTTTTTGAAAATTTTGGTAAAAATACTTTATGAGATTACCTGGTGGTTCATTAAATCGGTTAAAATCATCTTTTTTTCTAGTCGCCGGAACGTTATTAGTTTGAACGATTTTTTCCCCTATTTACCTCCGTTAATAATGGAATTTTGTCTTCTTCACTTTACCGTGCTTTGATAACTGCCCGTCCGCAATACGAGGCGCTATTGGCCACGGGATGAAGGTTTCCGTAAAGAACACCGCGATTTTTTACCCTTTTTTTTAGGACTAATGTTTACCGGGGATAATTGCATTAAGGTCCCAACTTCAGTTTCATTTTCAAAACTACATCCGAATTAAAAGACCTTCGTATTTCATAAATTTTCGTAACTTCAATAATTTCAGCTGTGTTCGTATTCATTTTGCTGTAGGGGCGGAATCATGGGTCAATTTATTCGTTTTTGTTCTGAATAATGGAAACGCGTATGGTTTTCTGCTTGCGTTGCTTGCTACTTAGAAAACGTTTCGTTTCAATCTTTTCATTTTTTTCCCTTTATTTTCTAACACGTCAAGGTCAAACTTAAATTATTATGCAGTTTTCCCGATTTGTTCAGTTCACTTTTTTGTTTGACTTTTTTCGTTATTTTTTTTAGATTGGACGAAATTTCTCAAAAAGAAACAAAAAGAGGTACCTCCTACCCCAGTTACGGGCCTAGCTGAGACTGAAGAATGGAAATTATCCTAACCATTTACTTTTGGTGATTCCAGAGCTAACGAAGATTCCAATAATCTTGCGATTTAGTCTAGCCAAGCATAGAACCAATTAAATACTACCATAAGAAAGTACGCATACTGAAAAATAGGCGAAAAACTAAATAATTATATTACTGTTTAAAATAAAACTAACAGTTAATCGTGGTGAAACATTCTCATCAGAGCAGCGTTGAAATGAATACTTGGCGGATTAAAATTTATTATATAATGCAACCCTGTTATTTTCATATTTATACTACCACTAACTACAATATTACTCTCTAGCATTTGCATGAAGTTAACTAAGATGTGATCGCTATAATTGTTACGTTCTCGTTCATAACACGAGAAGCAATGCACGCTATACGTAATTTTCACAGTGTTGTTACAAATTTATAAACCAGAGAAGACTGGTGGAAATTGATAGTTCACGCTACAACAGGATGAAAGATTAGACCAGTTTATAATCCGATCATTGCTCATTGCTTTGCCAAAGTTCACACATTTTTTTTTTGTTTATTTATTTATTAGTGAATAATAACATAAATACATAGTAATTGAAACATAGCCATGAGTATCTCAGTTGAATGAACACCTCATGGATTGGAAACAATAAAAAGAAAATGAAAAAGACAAAAATTAACCGATATAAAAATTAAAATAAAATTATATATTAAATGAAAAATCTTCAAGATCCGAATATTTGGAAGCCATGATAAAATTCGCCGCGTGCAGGAATTTTGATAAATTATCGTTGTTTAATGGAAAACAATTTACGTCTTTAAACAAGAATTTCCATTTGGCGCACTTATTAACGATATGGGTGACAGTTTCAGGAGCATCTCCACAGGAACACAAATCGGTGTCTGCTAGATGGAAACGGTGCAGATAACTTTGAAATCTACCATGTCCAGTGAGAAATTGCGTCACATACGTATTAATATTATTAATTTTGATTGGATTGGTTTTAACCTCGGGGACAAAACTAAATGTTAATCTTCCAGTTGAGCTATTGTTCCAGCTATTTTGCATTTCAATAAATCTATTGTTTAGATCCAACTCCAAATTGAGATTATTTAACCCTTTGAAATACAATATTTTATGCTGCAATACGGAATGCAGTGGCAATTGTCCTGCTATTGTTCGCAACGCATCACCGGAAGTAGTTCTATGCGCGCGGAGAATAAACAAAAGAAATTTCCTTTGGGATTTAACTAGTACTTCCTGAATGCTTTTACGCTTTAAAGCCTCTTCAAACATAAATACGCAGTACGTGAATAATGGAACAACTAGCATATTATAAATTATTAAACGGTGTTTAGTGTTCATCCCATACGTGCGTCCAGACACGGAGTGCAATTTATTTAGAACCGTTGTAGCTTTACTGGACAAATTTTTGAAATGTTGATTAAAACTGTAGCGACAGTCTAATGTAATACCAAGATATTTCAGTGATTCGACGATATTCATTTTAAAGTTCGGTATAGAGAGATGTAGCGAATTGTAGTAGTCCCTTTTTCGTTTCCTGTGCATGATTAATAAATTAGTCTTGTTTTCGTCCAACTGTAGTTCACACATTACGGTATGCGAAGCGTGTTTCATTTTTAATTCTAGTTTTAAAATCTTCAGAAGAAATAAACTGACAAAAAATACCAATCGACGCGGCTTGCATTTGTTTGAGGAGAGTGATATAATTTTTTATATCACGTTTTTACTGATACTCTTATAGTCACGAACTGAATTCCACGCGGGCATAATTTAACAAATAAAGTAATTTTTTAGAATTGCATTTCACGCGGGCAACGCCGCGGCCAGAGTTAGTTAAAAATAAATGTAAACCGTCAAAACAAAAATACATTTATATGTTAATCCATATTCAAACAAACTCTATTAATCTTCAGTATTGTTTTATGATTAGTAAAATCACAAAACTATAATTAATAAATTACAAATGTGTCAACTAGTTCCGGTTACAAAAAACAACTCTATATTATGGCATTAAAATTTAACCGCGTCCATAGTCGTACATTTCTAATTTAAATATATTCTTGTTTTGATGATTTAAATTTATTATTTAATTAATATAGTAACAAAACTATATGTAATCAAATTAAATAATATTAACTGGAAAACAAATGGAAGTGGTCAAATGGTAAGCTACTTAGCCGCTAGGCCATAAAAAAAAAAACAAAAAAACTGGAAAACAAAATATGTTATATGAAAAATTGAAAAACCCAACGATACAAACTTTCCTACTCTGGTCTAAAACCCATGTCTTTGCGCAATATTTGAAAAACATCGTACCACTAGACCGCATAATACAATAATCAAATTATTCAAATAATTACTAATTAACCGAATAACCGGATAACGAATAAATCAATCATTATTCATATATGCGTTATTCGAATAATTTATTCGTTATCCGGTTATTTGATTGTTCGAATGAAAGTACCCAATTCAGTGAGATGTAATTTCTCCCTACATATCGAACAGATCGTACTTTTGTCGCCAGTAACTCATATCCTACTTTAATTATAACGTTACCAAAATCATCATTCTTAACATACCATTCACGTCCTCCTTCAAACACTTTCTAATGATCAGCATTCTAATCTAATCATAATTCCCCTCTTAAAATCTTAAAATCAACTGGCTCATTTTCCGCAATTTAACTTCTTTAAAAATCGCCATCTTTTTCACTTTACTCTAACAACCTCGCCGCCTTTTTATAAATTCTACTCTGCCGACAGCTTCCCCCTTATAAAGTATTCTTCATTCTTACGCTATCTTTTGTCTTTTATAATTCCCATCATTGTCTCCTTTTTTTTCTCAATTTACAATCATACTCAGGTCTGATTTCTTTGGTTCCTTCCAGTATTTTGCACCGTAGCGCCCAGGTTGATACTCTTAGTTGATAAGTTCGAATAAAAATAAAACAATCTTCGGCCAGTTCTTTTTTTTCTTTTTTGGTTATTTATTTATTTTATTTTATTTATTGAACTTTGGAAGGAACCAATCAGTCCATGTGAAATACAAGCAAATGTGACCAGCTTGTAAACTTATAACCTAATTCTACATTCTATAAAGTAAAAGTAAATAAACAATAATATATATTGGGATCCGCCGAAGAAAGTAGAGAACGTAAAATATACGGTGGCTGCCGGCCTAACGAAATAAGTTTAGAAAGTAAACGCGACTGTTTCGCCCTGTACGAGGAACAGTTAAAAAAGGCGATTCGCATCCAGAGTCATATCGGTATCATCCGAGTGTGAACAGGTGTTAATTTCTGCCACGCCAATTCTGTGCAAATGCGCAAGTAGGACACAGTAGTTTAAACGAAGCCCTAGTCAACATTGTGACCATGTGCCGAGATATTTGAACGCCGAACTTCTTTGGAAAATACCAAGCTTTCTTGAGTGCGATTGGAGTAATACTCTTATAGAAATCGCTGGCTTTATATTTTTAGAGTGTATTACAATCCGATTGTAACTGTGCTCTCAACGACGAACGAAGATCCCCGTATATGGAATACAAGGGCATAAGTGATCAATTCGTGCTGTAGATTTAGCGGCTTCGTTACAGACAGTGTTGTCAAGAATTTCAATGTGCCCAGGAACCCAGCAAAAGTTGACCGTGAGGTTCTTTGAACGAAGCATGTGTACCTTTTCTAAAATTGCAAATATAAAATAGGCACCTTGGGTAGCATGGAAGTTCAATATAGCATTAGGAGACAGCTTAAGAAGTCGGATAAAATTAGGATATTATTATCGTTACAGTTGGAATCACGAAGAAAACGTAGAGCCTTTACAATCGAAAAGGCCTTGGCAGTGAAAATCGAGCATGCCGACGGTAATTTCAATTTCCTGGCCACGTTTCTGCTCAGAATAATAAACGCTGATCCTCCGGTCCTTGAATGCTTTCAGATTCATCAGTATATACATATAATAATCTCGGCATTTGTCCGCAATAATAGACATATTATTTAAAAAGGAAGCCTAGGGAAGGTGATACTAAATCCACTGTCGGAGCTGAAAATTTACCGGCGAAGGTGAACTGCGAGAATACTGCAGGAAGGTCAGTAAGTAACAGAGATTTGTAAGGGTAAAACATTTTTACAGAGAGAGCGACTCAAGAAGGGACTTTAGTGGTAAATCTTCACTTATGGAAAATGTCAACAATTGAGGGCCAAGAAATTGTTGCAGAAGGATGCAAATTTAAGGAAAATGTTTTAATTAATATTTTCTAATGTATTTTACGTGCTTTTCATTTTATTAATAATTTTTACAACTGAAGTCGATGATTCACAACTATGTGTATAAGTTGTCGGCAGTAGGGTAAACGTATTAAAAATCTAACTCTCCTACGATAATTATTAAAAGATCGCTTAAAAATATTCATAATTTTGTTCTGAACCAAATTTTAAAAGACTGTGAGTTTCTCGACGCAGTCCTTTGATAGAAATATTGAAACGAAACCAGCGACTTTTTTGTTATTTTGCTCGTATTTTTATTTTTAAGCCACCGATCAACGGCGGTCTCGGGGTAAAGCAAGAGGAACGACCGTTCCAGGCGCCGGTGAGAAGGATGCCAAAATCTGGACGGCAATTGCGAAAAATAAAATTTAAAATCCGGGTAAGAAATTAGTGATATTCAGTTCGTGAGTAGTATAACCTGTCGGTGCAGCGGTTATGTAAGCGCCACAAGTTTTGATAATGGAATATAATTTTAACAATAACGAAAGAACATAAGGAATAAACATATAAACAAACAGGTATTTTTGTTTTACCGCAAGATAAGAAATGTCATAAATAAATAAAAAGCTATCAGCTTCTTAAAATATAATGAGAAAAAAAACAAATATTGAAAACTAACGATCGGAAAAAATTTGATAAATTCACGGAAAAGCTATGTCCAACACGAGCATTCGCTGGTATTATAAGTAGAAACAACACAAGTCCTACTTCATGAACGTCACGCTATTGCACCATTAACTGGCCCTGATAATCACTGTTCTTCAATCTCACACAGTAACAGTGATGTAATCTCAGAGATAATGTAGCTACTGATCTGATACATTATATCAATCATTGAGAACAACGGTTTTTGTTCACAACGTGGAGATTCGCGTGAAATAGTAAGGCTACCTTCCAATTAGCCATACAGAAATGACTTTCCTGTTAGCTTTAAAATTTAATGTTTCAGAAAATAGACCTAAATGACCAAATTCTCTGTCAAATAAAGTAGTTGAACGGCAAACTCGGAAGGGGTAAAGACTGTCGGCGAAATTAAAAAGGCCGTCATTTTTCAAACAAACACTTCCAAAGGATAATACCAAAAATGTACCAGGAAATGACTTGTTTGTTTTTTTGTTTTTTTTTTAATACTAAATTTACAAATATAAATCTAGGCGCCGTGTGTAACTACCTGGGCTATTACGGCACCTAGACTCATTTGAAATTACAGAAGGTGGTGCAGTCTGTTCGATGCTGCAAAATTCAACACTGCCCGAACACAATCCGGGTAGTTCGACAACAGACGGTGGGGTGAGGTATGACTAGAAGTACGGGATTTATGCCGGCACCATTTCAGCAGATGCTCTACAGTTGGTGAGGCCATGAACCCGCACAGAGGGCAAGTGACCAAAGGGGGAGCTCCTTCAAAGACGTGATTGTGTGATAGTGCAGTGTGCCCCAGACGCAGTCTCGATAGGATCGAGAACTCCCTACGTGTGACGGGGAACGGCGGCCACCATGGGTCGGTGTCCGACTTTATGGACCTGAGCCAGGTTGTTTGTTCTGACCATAGTTTGCTCCACTCCTCAGCAAAGTGCATCAGAAAGACTGATGCGCCAAAACGAGGCAGTAAAGCGTTAAACGGCATCGGGCTAGATAGAGTTGCCTTAGCAGCCAAGTCAACCCGCTCATTGCCGGAAACCCCAACATGACCAGGGACCCATAAGAATGTGACATATACCTCAGATCGTGAAAGTTGGAATAGGAGGTTTTTTATTTTAATTATTAGAGAGTTGCAACTGTCTGGACTCTGGATGGATTTTATAGATTGAAGTGAGTCTGTAATCGGAAGGGCATTTTGAGACGCTGGGTTGGAAGAGTATGTCTCAAGGCAAAGAAGGATCCCAAACATTTCTGCCTCTAAAGTAGAGCAGTAGTCGTTTAGGCGCTCGGTGTACATTACACCTCCAATTTCATAAGCGCATGCGGTTGGTGAAGGAGAATTAGTAGGACTCGCTTTAGCTGCGTCTGTGTACATGTGAATGTAGTTAGGGAAGAAGGCGAGTTTATTTGATACTACTTGAGACATGGGTATAGAAAGGTTAGATGCTCCTAAGGGATCTGCTAAAGATATGTTCATACTTGTTGAGACATGAATCCAGGGCGCTGAAGCGGTCGGATTAACATGGTGATCGCTCCAATTTATGCCTACCTTAGAAAGAAAAGTTAAAGCCTTGACCAATGGATCGCCAGGAAAGGATGGAAATGGGATTTGGAAGTTACTGGTGGAAAAATGATCTGGTAAGGAATAACGAAAAGAATCTCGAAAGGTGAGATAATCGCGAATAATAGATAAAGGAGGAAGGCCTACCAAAGCACAAACGCCCAACGAAGGAGAAGTTCGGTGCGCCCCAAGTATGATACGTAAAAAAGTATTATGGATAGGATCGATAGATTTTAGAAGAGTTTTATTAGCCGAAGAATACACCTGACAACCGTATGACAGTTTACTCAGGATAAGGGCTTTGTATACTGATAACAGCAATTTTGGATCTATATTGTACTTGTGGTTGGATAAACATGTCCAGATGGACAAGGAATTCATGCAACTACGCTTAAGGATAGACATGTGTGGAGCCCACGATAATCTCTCATCGAACGTTAGACCCAGAAACTTTATAGAAGGAAGGAATGGGATAGGTACATGTTTTAGGTAGAGGATGATATCAGGATTGGAAATAGGACGACGCTTCTTTAGGAATTCGACACATGCAGTTTTTGAGGATGAGAAATCCAAGGCATTCTTTTCCGCCCAGTTTTGTAATCTATTGATCGTTGACTGTAGGATAGACATCGCATTAGCGGGGAAGTTTGAAGGAAGAGATATGTTAAGGTCATCAATGAACAAACGGGCTGTTACCGGCGGCCTTATGCACTCTGCTATATCGTTTATATAAAGGGTAAACAAGGTTACGCTTAAAGGCGAACCCTGTGGAATTCCATTTTCAGTCGTGAAGGATGAAGATACTGAAGAGCCTATTCTTACTTGAATAGTTCTATCAGTGAGGAAGCTCTGGATAAAATTGCCCATATTACCGCTAATTCCGGCGTTCTTCAGCTTTTTAAGCACTCCATATCGCCATATGCGGTCGTAAGCTTTCTCTATGTCAAAAAAAACTGAGTAGAGATGCTGTGATCTACTGTGGGCTGTTAGGATTTGCCTTTGTAGGCTAAAAAGATGAACGAGTGCAGATTTATATTTTCGGCCGCCTGCTTGGATTGGAGAAAGGATTTTCTTGGATTCAAGATAGAAACCGTTAATCATGGAACTAAAAGCTATTATTTTAACAATAATGTTCCAATGAACTGATTGATTTACTTAGAAATAACCTAAGGGATATTATTATCATGAAAATTAAGAAATCTGAGTGTTTTTCAAACATTTTAAACTTCACATATCGGCCAGTAATCGCAGTGATAAAACACTTAAGTCGATCTTTTTGATTTCTTTCGATTGTTTTCGCTCGGACTCGACTCTCGTAATTGTTTTTTATTCAAATAATCAGACTATTTTTCTGTCGACGGTCCAGAACACTTTCAGATGTTTATCTCGTATCTCACTACTCATGACAAGCACTGATGCGTTATTAATAATTAGTTTCGTAAGAACAGACAGAAAAATCAAATCCTAATTTCCGATAAGAATAACCACTAACCTCGGCAAAGGCACCCTGCGCAATTGAAGTGAAAGATAGCTGATCTATCCAGGGGCACTTATCTCGAGTAGTGGAGATAATAACGTGAAAATTAGGCTAGCAAGAGCCCGGAAAGCAATGGTTCGCTTAGCACGTATATGGAAAGATAGACACATCTCCGAGCTCACGAAGATCAGGATAGTCAAAACGTCGGTGTTCTCTATTGCCACACATATACGTGCAACGAAACATGGACAATAAACGTAGCAGGCGAAAAAATAAATAAAAATAAATAAAAATAAAATAGAAACGTTTGAGATGTTTTGCTGGCGCCCGCGGGTTCCACGGACAGAAAAGCACACAAGCAATTCTATATTATAAGCAGTTTTAAAATCGAAGCACAAGAAAGATTTTTGCCAACAATTTATTGCCGTATTTTAAGGTTCTTCGGGGACGCGTTATGCGCCGCGAACTGGAATCACTCGAAAAAATTATTAAGCAGCGAAAGGTCTTCACGGAAGGAGAAATCGCGGACCACCTCCAAATAGACATATCGATCAAATCCTCGAAGTCACATAAGGAAGACTCGAACAGTGCCTACGAGCCATAGCAGACCGAAACAAATGGCATATTGCATTCGTTCACTGAAACATGGATGGTTCGCGTTGCTTGGAACCGAATAACACAACGGAAGAAGAAGAAGAGAATATGCGATGCGCGCGCATCTACAAAAATCTAAAGGAAAGTTCCTGATAATTGAAGCTTGAATTGAGTGCGCGGCTCGTATAGACGTTTTTTTCCCCAAGTGGTAACAATTACAGATCACACCGGAAGATGTTAAATTTTCGAATAATAGGTTAGTATTTGGATTGGATCTGGTTTCCTATAGACATACTATTAACAAAGAGTAGCTGAGCTACTGTGAACACTACTGCGTAGTGATTCTTTATTTTCCAAACCATTTTTCACTTAAAGAGGCAGTGTAAACCGATATGAAAAATAATTTCGGAGTCACTAGAAGTGGCTTATTGATAATTATTATTGCGAAAGGCTTCTACCTTCTGATCAAAGTTCGTACCTACCCGTATTATCTCTGCACTTTGTATTTTTGGAAGTTTCATTAGCTCTTTTTCACACGGATGGATCTTTTTTTTTTTTCCATCGGGACATTTAAAAATGGTCGTAACCGCTGATGTTATACATATGAATAAGGTTACCCTTATCCTCAGTGTAATTGTTGGCGCGATTTATACGTTTTTCAGAAGTATCTTAAAATTTTCATAGCTTACAAAGTGAGTTTTTGTTGTTGAAAAGATGTTTGGCCCTTGCATTTATTTTGTCTATCTCTACCGGTTTGGTTTTTTTTCGGGAGGATGGGGGGGGGGGGTACATAAGATTGAAAAAGACGATTGTATTGTGGTCATTTGCATCGGTATGTTCGTAGTATGCCCATGCTTTACACTCGAGATCTTTATTCTTTATCCTCTTCCGTTTCGTGGCTGGAATGAAAACCGGTGTTTGCCTGCTCATGATTACTTTCAGTTGAGCTGTGCCCCTGTTCGCCTTGTTGAATCGTTATCTTTTGGCTCCACTAGATTCATTTCTTCAGTTTCTGTACTTTTACAATTTGTGCGAGCGAACGTTGTTTTCACGGTGGGGAAATTGTTTTAATCAAAATCACTGCAGGTATATAAATTACATGCATACAGTTTTGTTATTCTTGTTTTCTTTAAATTTAATTTTTTTTTTTTTGTATCTTATATGTAAGCCACCGTATTAGTTTTTAGTTTTAGAATTATTAAGACTCATTTAAATATTAAATACAACTCTGATTAAAAGTAATTTTGTTTTTGTGTTCAAATAGGAAATACGATATTATTTAAAAGGAACTGAATTATAATTGATTAAGAAGGTTAGCTCGGAAGGACGCTAAAAGACAATCTCGTTTTACCCTGAAAGAAGGGTAAACACCATTGCTGCTATCACTCCATTTAACCGAGTTATCGAATAGTAATAAACTACAGATAATACTCGCAGAGAAAGTAAAATGTTGTATTTAGTAATATTGCAAAAATGGCCACCACGTTTGTTAATACATATCGTTTACTTTACATCGTTACAAAAATTCTTCCTCTTTATTTTAGAATACGATGATCATTTACAATTTTCTAATAATACAAACATTTTCTAAAAAAATTGGGTCTTTTACTTTTAAACTTTTTACGATTTTATAGTTTTTTCTATATTCTAATGACGGAAATAAGTGGTTTTTAAAAAGAAAAAAGCAGCTCTGTGCTGAATGGGCTGCAGACTTTTCTGCTCATCTTTGGTCTTGCGACTTTACAAAATAGATATAGAATCCGATAATACTCGCCATGAGAAAACCTAATCTACAGCTGACAACTCATCCGTATCACTCTAGACTGCATTAGTATAGTCCCACTGGCCTGTAATCCCTTTGATAAATAACGATTACTTCCGAAACACAGTCGATCTTTATATAGTTATTGTAGTTTACTAAGGGTCACCCTCTTTCGGGCGCGATCAATCGGGCGCAGCCTCTTTCGGGCGCAGGCGAACTTAGACCTTTTTATAGACCACCTACGGTGATTTCCAGGTGTCATCCGTTAAATGTTATCATCTGTGTTAGTGAGAAACACGAGTTACCAAATACTGCTACCAGAAATTCCGTCCAAAAAATACCGTTCTTCGTTAACGATTTAGTTTTTCCGCGCGTACAGCATGTTCTATATGCATATATAATCACAAAACTCATATTTTACATGATTTTATTTAGTTATTCGCTTTTTTAAAATATTTTCTATTTTTTTTTTTTTTTGAAATAACAACTTTAGCGTGTAATACTCATAAACAGACTTTCGCGATGTAAATTTAAGAGTTCTGTTAGCAATAGTAATACGAAATGGACGAAAATTATTAATATTAATAATCGGTCAAATGCATTGTCGGTTTTCTTCATTTTTTTTTTTCTAACGTATAGTCAACCGTGTTTAAAAAATTACAAACTATCAACTCTACGCCATTTAAAGTGTAACATAACTGGATTGAATTTGCTTCTGATACATATTCCTTATACTATCTTTCTTTTTTATTCGTATCTAGCAAGTTTATTTGAGGGTACGTTTATTGAAGTTTTTTCTGTGATCTATGATTTTAATTATATATTTAATTCCTTAACGAATCAACCCTGGTTTCAAAAAAATATCGAAAAAGACAAACAAAGGCGCAAGAACTTTTAAACATAAACACATTTATGTTAATACTGGACGAGAAATATATACGATATTTCAAATTAAAAATTAAATATCTTTGTTTTGAATTTAATATTATGTAAATGTAAATTATGATAATGTTTAAATTAACTCACAGAATGTTTAGTACATGAAACATTCTGCCCGGCTAACCTCTTTTTTTTTCTTTTAGTTCGTTTAGAAAAATTTTCAATCTTCAAAACACGGGACTAATAGTATTTTCGTAAAAATTTTAATAAGGCCAATAAGGAAGAAGCTTTTCTTGTTTTGTTTAATAATGAAGCGAGCGGCTCATAAAAAAATTATAATAATTAGAAAAATCGACTCGGCAATACTTGATGTGTGTTTTGTAGGGAAAATGAAAAAGTAAAGAAGTAAGTTGAGAAACAGAAGCGATTAAGTAATTTTCCACTGTGAAATAGTTTTTAATAAAAAAAGGAAAAGAACCGTCAATGGCTACAACTACTTTGTAATTAACATGTTTGTTAGTTACAAAACACGTTTTAACCGAATTTTTTTTTCTAGAATTTCGTTTTTTTACTAACTTATCACACTAAATTGCAATAATACTTTCTAAATATTGTCAGTTCAGCTACGTTGGATTTGAGTAACACAAAGCTTTAAAAGGAATAATTTGCAGGTATTCGTTATTTGAATCATCGTTCTATCAATTTACATTAAATATTTATAATAGTAACTTATTTTTCTTCTGTTTCTCATCATATCGGCTTTCTTTACTAAAGGTTTTTTGGTTTTATTTCGAAAAAAAAAAAATTCTTCAGTGATGGTAGTGAATAATATGAAAGAAGCTATATTTAGTTCTCTATATCTGCTTCTTGGTAATGACTGCAAAACCTAAATGAGAATTACCTTTTTCGACCTCAGTCTTATTTATTTATTTGGGCACGTCAATCAAGGTCCTTTACCCGGTTTACATTTCGATACTTTGATATGTTGTTGCAAGTACTAAATTATCCATACGCTTGCTTGTATTCTTTTTGTATTTGCTGAACAGAAAAGTCCCGTTGAGGCAAAATGTGATCAAACAATAAATGAGTAATTGTTAAAATGAGCACGGCCGCCTATTTGTTTTTATATATTTATTTCATTAATCTATTCAGAATGATTTGTCAGTTAGCCTTAGTATGTTTGTTTTTATTTTTTTTCGATTCCTTTAGGTTGCTTTTTCAGATTTAACCTCATTTGGCCTAAAAGTAAAACGCACAGAAAGAAAAAAATGTTTAATATTTATGAAAAAATGAACTTACTCCTGCGTGTATATTTTGTAGTAAACGAAAACATAAAATGTCGCATGAAGTAGGCATGAAAGAGAGAAGAGGATAAATTTTGAACGTATTTATAAGAAAAATAATATTCTGGTCCGTCATTTTTTTTTGTTTCTTTTTTTCACATACGGCTTAAACACAACTGTGCCGGTATCAAGCTGAGCCTGTTAAATTAGCTTACAGCATACTACACAAATTACAATGTTTGATCGTTTAGTTATAACTGAAATTTTCAAAAACTACAAAAATTGGAACAATATCCTCATTATTCTTCGATAAGGAATCAATCTTTCTTATATGAAATGGATACAGTTTTATTTAATAAATAGGTATTTTCTGTAACACGCGTAAACAATATTTAAGTTACCAACAATTTGAAACCTATAGTATGTATTGCGATAAAACTGTCGCAAAAAAATTATCGCCCCTTTCCACAGGAATAATAATTTCTCAAACCATATATATATATGTATATATACAAGGTACAACGAGTGTTTATACAGCTAGTCGAATTAGAAATTATGTTTTTCCTCTTTCAGGTTTTCCCAACAAAATAAGAGTTTGCATTTATAATATAATAATAATAGCATTAATTACAAATATAGAAATAAACGATTTCGAAATCTTACATATAAGTAATAATAATAATACCTATAATACATGCAAACACTAAAGTAAATTAATTACATTATGTGCTACACCACGAAGATAATCTTCAAGCTGAAGTTGATTATAATTTGTTGCGACTTTCAACAAACTTTTGTCGCAATCGACATATTTCTTTTTTTTACTCGGTTACTTTCATCAATAAGACTATGTTTTCTTTATTTTGTTGATATTATATCACGTTCAAAGACGAAGACAGAAACCATTATGTGTCAACATCCTTTGCGGCATTCTTTTTTTTTTTTTCGGAACAGAAAGGTAAAAATAACAATAATGGCAAGTTTTACACGTATTCATTGTACATTTTGTTATATTCTTCTGTTAGGAAAATTAACCATTTTCTTAGAAATTAAAAACTGAATAGCCAATCATACGAGTTATGAACAATGCAGGTAAATAAATTTCACCTCTTATAAAGCTGTTCAGGATTTGGTAAAATAAACAAACTAAAGCAGTACACTTATTTACAGAAAACAGTTTCATTCGTTAATTCTCCGTACTACGGTCATTATTAAGAATAGTCTATTCGAAAAATTTTCTAGTAATTCTTCTTCCGCCGAAATTATAACAACTGCTTTACAATAAACCTACAGTCAATTCCAAGAAAAATATACGATTTTTTCCATGACGATTTTATCACTTTTGCTTCTTCTTTTATTCCTACGGATTCGCATAATGTAAAATATTCGAGGTACTATTCATTACCTCTTTTCAGCCACTCGCAGGAAATCTCCTATGGTGAGAACCGAACCGACAAAAAAAAATTGACGTCTGTTTGAGAAATATGAGCAGTTTACAATATATCCATAAAATTATTTTCCACATATATGCTTTTAGTGCTGTTGTATTTTTTAGGAATACTCACTAGCGATCAATATTTACTTGTTTTCTAAAATAATTACATATAACGATTATAAAACAAATATATACTTTTAAGAATGTCAAATAGTTGTTTCAAAATCGGAAAATTTTTGTTACTTAGTTATGTTAATTTTATTACTAATGTTTTTGCATGTTTTAAAAACGAATTCTGGTTTATATAGGTCATATTTCACAGTAATAAGAAAAACAGATTCCAAGTAATTAATCCGTGTTACATAACGTGCATAATTAAATATCTCAATACAAAAATTAAATGATACCTTAAGATTTAGTACACTGTAAAAAAGCCAATAATGATGATTATTAAGAAAAATCAAAACATTTCAATAAGAACATATTTAGTGGCTGCAGCGATTTCCTTTTTCACTTTTTGTATTACCTTTTTATTTAAATACGAAAAAAAAAGTATAACTGCTTCCAAAATTTTGTGTACTGATAGCTCTAAAGATCATCAATAGTTACTAAACAGAAAAAAAAAAAGCAAGAAAATCGTTTAATAAACAGTGGTGAAGAAGGTACTGAACTGTTTTATCTTTGCCTATTTATATACAGAAAAAGATTATCCATTTTTTTAAAAATAGAATTTCCCACAGTGCATTTATCGGGAATATTGAAACAAATTCAAGGTTTGAAAGCTTCTTCCTTATTGGCTTTATTAAAATTTTTACGAAAATAATATTAGTCCAGTGTTTTGAAGAAAGGAAATTTTTCTAAACGAACTAAAAGAAAAAAAAAAAAGAGGTTAGCCGGGCAGGAGGTTTCATGTACTGAACATTCTGTGAGTTAATTTAAAGATTACCGCAATTTACATTTACATAATATTAAATTAAAAACAAAGATATTTAATTTTTAATTTGTAATATCGTATATATTTCTCGCCCAGTATTAACATAAATGTGTTTATGTTTAAACATTTTTGCGCCTTTGTTTGTCATTTTCGATATAGGAATTAAACATATAATTAAAATTATAGATAACAGAAAAAAAATCAATAAACGTTCCTCAAATAAATTTGCTAGATACGAATAAAAAAGAAAGATAATATAGGGAATATGTATCAGAAGCAAATTCAATTCAGTTATGTTACACTTTAAATGACGTAGAGTTGATAGTTTGTAATTTTTTAAATACGGTTGACTATACGTTAGCAAAAAAATAAATAAAATGAAGAAAACCGACAATGCATTTGACCGATTATTAATATTAATAATTTTCGTCAGTTTCGTATCACTATTGCTAACAGAACTCTTAAATTTACATCGCGAAAGTCTGTTTATGAGTATTTCACGCTAAAGTCGTTATTTCAAAAAAAAAAAAGGTAGAAAATATTTTAAAAAAGCGAATAACCAAATAAAATCATGTAAAATATGTGTTTTGTGATTATATATATATATATATATATATATATATATATATTTATGCATATAAAACATGCCATACGCGCGGAAAAACTAAATCGTTAACGAAGAACGGTACTTTTTGGACGGAATTTCTGATAGCAGTATTTGGTAACTCGTATTTCTCACTAACACAGATGATAACATTTAACGGATGACACCTGGAAATCACCGTAGGTGGTCTATAAAAAGGTCTAAGTTCGCCTGCGCCCAAAAGAGGCTGCGCCCGATAGAGTCTTCGCCCGCTTTTTCGCGCCCGATCGATCGCGCCCGAAAGAGCGGTCCCCGTTTACTTATGTAGTCAGTAGAGAGCAAAATTGTGCGCCCTTCCATACCTGCGTTTCCGAACGATTCACTTCCAAAGGTAAACAAAACTCTATATAAATATAATATTCCCCTTCCGTGCCTTGCAGAAGTTAATAGCCTACTTCTATTTCTATCAAGTAGGGGCGAATAGGGGAATAGCGGTCAGCGGGTAATGCCGGTCATGTAAATATCGCACGTATTTATTAATGTAGAACACCCAACATGTGCTGCTGTCTTACTACTAGACCAGCAAATAATCCAGGAATTATTATTGGCCACATAATGTGTTTCATTATTGTGTAGTGAGGTAATGTTTGTAACACTTGTTTTGTAAGTAATTTTTTCTGCAAAAAAAATAAGCTCCAGACTTTTCATTTTTCATCATATTCATTTGTTCCTTTTGTATATTTTTTTCTAATACCTTTTTTCTCATATGTTTTTACATTTTATTATCTTCTGTTGTTATGCGTTTTGTCGGTTTTCCTGTTTAGAGGTAGTTTATCTGTTTTGATTTGGGTTTTTCATGATTTCTGATTCTTATTTTAATGTTATTGTCGATCGCAATTTTCGCTCCGTTCTTCAGTTTGCTTCTGATGATGGCCAGTGTAAGCTGGTCGAAACGTTAAGCGAATAAATTATTTTTTTAAAAACACAGTTGTTTCCGATGAATTATTTATTATGAGTAATCACTGTGAAAGCTTTAAATTTTTATTAAATTTTTAATATTCAAGAGTTGTTTCATTACAGTGAAGGTGAGAGAGTCTTTAGTTTACATACATTAATCATTGTATAAATAAAAATTCATAAAACAAAAAATGAGTATGTAAAATTAAACTTGAATACGTTAGGGTAATGGCGGTCAAAATGACCGGTATTTCCCAATTATGACCGACATACCAAATTTTTTATTTTAATTATTTTATTTTATATAACAATTTTATATGACGCAGAAAATTATTACAGGTCGAAAAATTATTAAAATAATTTGGTATAATACATTTTTATAAGTTTTGTTGGAATTTTCCTTAATTTTTCTCAGTTATTAAGACGAAATGTTTGACTTTAATGTAATAGATGCCTAAAAATTTTATAAAAGGACATCGGAACGAGCTCAGTGGACTGCAGATGACTTAAAAGCTGCTATTAGCGATGTCAAAAATGGGACATCTATAAGAAAAGCTGCCAAGAATCGCAACTTACCATTCAGCACACTGCAAGAAAGGCTGAAAAATATGAAAATGAGTGCGCCTCGTCTAGGAAGAAAATCGGTTTTCACTAAAGAACAACAATCCTACATAGCTGAGCATTCAATGCAGTTGACAAAAATGTTTTATGCTGTAACCCCACTGCAATTAAGAAAACTTGTTTTTGAGTATGCTGAAATTTTAAAAATTCCACATAGATTTGATAAAACGTAAGAAATTAGCTGGTAAAGATTGGTTAGAAGGTTTTTTTTTGAAACGAAACACCAATATTTCAATTCATAAGCCAGAATCGACGAGTTTAAACAGATTAAGAGGATTTAATAAGGATGAGGTTAACCGATTTTTTAATAACCTTGAACAGGTTATGGATAAATTTAAATTTGATCCAAACAAAATATATAATATGGACGAAGCTGTTATAAGCACAGTTCATGAAACGAACAAAATTTTAGCCCCCAAAGGACAAAAAAGAGTTGCTGCTGGGTCCTCAGGAGAAAATGGACAAATAACTACTGTTATTTGTGCATTTAATGCATCTGGCGGATATATTCCTCCTACACTTATTTATGCGAGACAACGGATGACCCAGTCTTTGGAAGTAAATGGACCGTGTAAAGCATTGTATCTTTGTTTTGCTCATTATCGATAACCATGGAAGTCACATAACCAAGGAAGTATATGAATTTTGCAAAACGAACTTTATAATTCTATTGTCGTTGCTGCCTCATTCATCACATTGTTTACAGCCTCTAGATGTAGCTTTTTATGGACCATTAAAGAAGCTTACAACAAAGAATGTGATCTGTATATGAAATCACATGTAAATGAAAAAATTACGGTGCACAAGATAGCTGAATTGTTTAATAAAGCGTATATTCAAGTTGCGACAATTGCTAAAGATAAGTTGATTTTCTTCTATAGGAATATATCCAATAAATCCAAATAATTTTTCAGATGAAGATTTTCCACTGGAAAGAGAATTATCGTCTGTAAATATACAATCATCAGAATTAAATGAAATTTCATCAATGCCCTTCATGATGTTGCACCTTTACCGACTCATAACAAAATCAGGATTTAAAAGAATGCATTCAAAAGTTTGGACTTCAACACCAAAGAAAGCTGAGTTGGATGAGAAAAGAAGAAAACCAAAAGACCGTTTACTGAAAACAATGAAGACAAAAGAAACAACAAAGAAAGCAGTTAAAAAACCAAAGATCAGAGAATATTTGAATCATCTGATTCAGAAATAAATTCTCCAGATGACGATGAATTGGGTAAAAAATCTGGAGAAAGCGAATTAATGGGAACAGATGACAGTGAAACAAATTATGTTAACATTGCGTCAGAAAAATTTTCGATGGAATTAAGACCAGAAAATATAAGTGTAGGCGGTTATGTTTTAGTGAAAGTTTCGAATAAAAAAACAAATAAGAACTATCCTTCTCTAGTACTTCGGGAGCATGAAAGTGCAGCTACTGTGCGATTTATGCGACAATTCAGGGGTCAGTGGAATGTCGTATGTATTCCCTCATTTTCTGTAAAATATCCATACATAAATTTTTTGTGGTGATTTGGACATTTAATATAATATGTATGTATATTAAAAACTGATTAAAAACAAGTTTTTACTTCATTCACAGATTTATTTTAGATTTTCTGATACTTTAAAAAAGTGACCGGTATTACCCTCTCTAATGATTGGTATTACCCTCTCTAATGATTGGTATTACCCGCAGTAAGGCGTAAAACCGGTCAATGACCATTTGCATTTATTTTCTAATTATTTTAGGATAATTAATTACATCGGGAGAATTGAACTATCCTCAAGTAACCTAAATAACTAAGATACATAATTAGAACAATATCAGGAAGATACGTTTACTCTAAAAATATTTATGGCATTTTTGGCTTAGGTGACCGCCATTCCCCCATCTTCCACTAGCCAGCGAATACAAATATATCACTATTAAAGTATAATCGGCATAAATATCAGCAGGAGACCGTAAAAAGATGTCTGTTGAGAGTTTTAGCGAGAATTATTGCATTCAAATTTTAAAATATGACTAAAAAAGCATGATTTTTATTCCATATAATATGAATAATGCCTTTGGAAACACATATGTATATATTATAGCGTTTTAGCTATCATAGGGTATAACAGAATTTGTAAAAAAAAAAAAAAAGGTATTTAGTATAACCAAGAAGCTCAGGAAAATTCTCGGATATTGTAGAAATAATAATAATAAAATAAAAGTTCGTATACGCGAAATATATAAATAATTTTAATATTTTTCTGGCTAATCATTTTGATAATTTCTGGCTAGTCAGGGTAATATGTAGAATACGCTAATTAAATTTGATTTAGAATCAAGTCATTATTAAAAAGAATTCGTTAAAAAGGTATACATTAGAATCAAGTTATTACTTCAAAAGTATTCGTTAAAAAAGTATACATTGGAATCGTGTTATTTTGGTAGAAATTACATCGGGGAAATAAGAATAATTTAAACACCTGTGATGATGATTGAACAAAATTGGTAGTTCAGTAAGCAGTTTCAGATTTGATAACATTTATTAACCTGCTCATCATTGATTCATACGAAGTAATTTGGAAAAACTTGTGATTTGGCGTACGGTGGTGGTAAAAGATTTAGATTATATCAATTAAAACTAATACTTCGGCAATCAGCTATTAAATATCGGCGAAAGTGCAGTCAACCAGGAGTTACTGAATAGTTCTAGCCCTTATTGTTACCGGAATTATGTTCTACGTAGGATACAGAGTATGAAAGGTCCATTAAAACAGGCCAGGAAATAAATATATATTTTTTATGTAACGTATTGGTGTAAACGTGTAAGAAAAATTAGTATATAATTGTATTTTGTGTAATAATTGAGTAATTCGTTTTTTACGCAGCTTCAAATTTTCGAATCTTTTGGTTTTTTATATATATATAATTAATAATAATAATAACTTTTAATTGTAAATAGTTTGTAAAGAAAAGGAAATAAACAGGAAGTTGTGATTATTTCGAGAATTTTTCTTAGTCGAGTTTTCAACAGAGATATAAAAAAATTTAGGATTTTATTTATTCCGTAACTAGTCATTCATTTAACTGGTTACGGATAATATATATACACATATATCGTCTATTCTTACTCGGATTCAAGTATGAGATATCCCCTAAATTCAGAAGAGAATTAGGGGATAGAATAGCCGCGCAATAGATAAGCACGGAAGCAGGAGCGCAACCTGGCTTCCGTGCTGCCGACAACGTGAGAAAGGTACCAATGGCAAGACGAACCAAGACGACTGGCCTTTTACTCACCCTGATGCGATTGTTCGCCGGCATATATATATATATATATATATATATATATATATATATATATATATATGTATATATATGTATGTATGTATGTATGTATGTATATATATATATATATATATATATGTATATATATGTATGTATGTATGTATGTATGTATATATATATATATATATAGGGTGTTCTGAAAATGATTCAGGAAATTTATTTTACGCTATAAAACTTGGTTACAAGGAACAAAAAAGTCTTGAGAGAAAATTAATTTCGGGCGAACAATTAATTAGTTATAATCTCTCTGTATATAAATAGGCAAAGACAAAACAGTTCACTACCTTTTTCTTCTCTGTTTATTAACCGATTTTCTTTTTCTTTTTCTTTTTCTTTTTTTTTGTTTTTATTTATCATAAATAAAAAAGTTAATAGAAAAAATGAAAAATGAAATCGCTATAGGCCAATAAATCTGTTCTTATTAAAATGTTTTAATTTTTCTTAATAATCGTCATTATTGGCTTTTTTACAGTGTACTAAATCTTACGGCGTTATTTAATATCAATAAATGAGGGTTTTTAAATTGTGATTTACTGTTATTTTATTCAATTACAATGGTATCGAAATGTTTTATATTGTAAGTGCATACAAAAGTGTATGTTCTCAGATATACAATGAATGAATGTATAAGAGTAGAAAAATAAATTTTGGAAATATTTGCATATTTATATATGTTTTTCCAAAAATTTTTAATAATAATTATAGTCTAAGTTCGGCCAATAGGTGAACACTGGTTAACTTAATTATGTAATTTAAATGAATAAATAAATAATTTTTTTTTTTATAATTCAATATTTTGTGAAATAAAAATAAAGTAAATATTGAAAAGAAGTGAAATATTGAATTATAAACATTTTTGGACTTGTCAACCAGGGGGACCTTTACCTAGAAACAATTAGAAAAGGAAATGAATCAGTTATATTTTAATACAGTCAGATATTGCTAGTAGGAAGGAACAAACAATGGGAACGACGTGCGGTGAAAGGGAAAAGTCAAGATATAGGAAGCACAATACGAAGTAGGAATACCAATTCGCAGCAAACTGGAATAGAAAGCAGAACGCTCCAATGAAAAGAGATGAATACTTAATAAACACTCGATCAGCATCGCAAACATGCTCTTCGTTAAGAAATCAACGGAAAACGAAAACGAAAGAAAAATAATAGAGTATGGCTTAAGAACGCAGACGAATAATGTAGACACAACAACAGAACGACGCAGTAAAAGAAACAAAGAGAACCACTGATTCGCAGGAAGACTAGGTTGAACAGGCAGATCGAAAGAACAATTATTAGAAAAAGAGGAAACGTACATATCTGAATTATTAATTTTTTCATTTAAATTACATAATTAAATTAATTATAACTAATTAATTGTTCGCCCGAACGAATTTTCTCTCAGGACTTTTTTAGTTCTAGGAGACTGGGTCCGTTAGTCGCTTCGTGACCCAATTCTTCGGATTTTTAATTGTTTTAATTTATGAATTTTTAAAGTTAAAGGGGGGTATTGTAAGGCGTGCAAATATTTTATTTTTTTTTAATAATTATATGGATACATAAATTTAAAAATTGAAAGTCTGGGTTAATAATGTGTGCGAAAGAAATACTTTAAATGTTCTTTAACATGAGCTATTAACCATACTTATTTTTTCAAATTTATGTTTCTATGCTAACATTGATAGCATTTCAAATTCGTTTCCTTTCTGAAAATGAAACAATTAATCAATTTTTTTTACTATTACCGGTATATGCTTCAAGCATTTAATGTTGAATGTAGAACGGACATCGTAATTTGCAAACTCGTAATTTTAATGAAAATTTACAACAAATTGCATTCAACGAATGGGCAGTAAATACGAACACGGGTTATCAGTTATACAAGTAAGAAGTTGATGAAAAAGAATCGGTAAACGTTGAAATTAAAGTAGATAGATTTTACACAGCTAAGTATTTACAACAGTTATACTAAATAGAAGTTTTTCAACGGTTCGAAACAGTGAAGTCAACAAACAAAACTGATCGAAAACGAAATATAATACTTCACATTTAAATGCAAAAGAAACGAGTATTTAAATTTGAATAATTCGAAACGTGAATGCAGCGAATGTAAAAAAAAAAAGGATTGGAGATGAGCTTTTTTAAAGGAGACCTACTAAATAAGAAAAGAAAAACTGTTACAAACGGGCATGTTATTTCAACAAGCAATGCTGACTGCTGTTACGTATCATATCTTTTTTCCGATATCGTTTGTGCTCTATGAAATAATCGCCTGAATCGCTAGTTATTTTTTACTTAAGAAGAGATATCTATTTATTATTATTATTATTATTATTATTATTATTATTATTTTATTTTACATATAAAATTTAAGGTGGTCAGCGGTGGAAACTATCCGATTAAGTTATTCCTCCTCTCCACATTGTACAATTATTAATCTTATCTTAAAATACTACAATATTAATATAAATTAATAGTATAGACTTCCTGTATTCCAATTTGGCCAATTTATTGAAGATATTCATATTTTCCCGTTCCAATTCATCACAGTCTTCCGCTATCTCTATATTTAAAATGTTGCATCCATACAGGATATTATGCTGTACACTGTCCTGCTCGTTGCATCTAATTGCAGTTTTCAGTTTCCGCTGTATTAAATTTTTCGAGATACATTTTGAAATTTCCATATCCTAATATAAACTGTACATTGTAAAAGTTTGGAGTATAGTCCGTGTTATTATTTAGCCTCTGTTTAATGATTGGAAAAAAACTTTTCGTTATTCCGTTATGACACTTATACACACTGTTTCAAACTTTTCCGTATACTGTTCGCTGATATATGTTTTGAATTGTCTAGCTGTTAAAATTTTATTCTCTACTATATATATCTATTGTTTGTATATGTGATATTTTCGAAAGTTTGTTCTACTTTTAATCCATTTTTGATTGCAAAAATATTGATATATGTTTTTCTACTTCTAAGTATGGATATTCCCGCTGGAACTAATGCATTTGTATAATTTATTGTTTTTAAAAGGTTTAATTAGTTTGTTATTCTGTGTATGCTCGCTAAAAATTTTTTGGAATTTATTGAACTTTAGCATATCCTTGTAAATAATACTACCATATAATAGATATTTGATGATAACATTGTTTCGAATAATATTATTCCTTTTTTGTAATTCATCTGATTGTTATTGTTAAACAGCTTTGTGAATATATTAATAAATTTCGTAATTTTATCATTTATGTACTTACGGTGATTATAAAATTGAAGGTTTTTATCTATCAGAATGCCCAGGTATTTTAATTGATCCTTTTCCGTGATTTGCAGTCCGTATTTATTTAAGTTCATGTTAATTTTTCTGTAGTTGAATGTAGTCAAATTTGTTTTGCTTATATATAAATTGTATATTTCTAGAAACTCTTTTATATTCTTATACACAATTGCTATTTCGTTTTCTAACACTTTTTTGTATTTCTATCTGCTACTATGATTGCTAAATCGTCTACAAATGTTACAATTTTTACATCGTTCAGTCTAACTTAGATATTTATGCAAACAGTATATTCCATAAATATGGACTTGAAATCGCTCCTTGTAATATACCCATATTTATATTGATTTCCATTATCTTGAAGCTGTGCAATATCTAGACAGGTATTTCAAGCGGTTTGGAGGCAAGTGGCATATAGAGAGATATCCGAATGCTTGAAAAACGCTGAGTAGGCCGGATTTTGAATGTGTTTTTTTTTTTTTTGGCAGGTAACCAATATAATAGTAGAGGTTTCTAATTTTGGACATGGTTATTAATATCGGTTGAAAGTGCATGGTGGAGCGGATTAACGTTATCCTTATGTGCAAAATCATTTTTTATGGATCTGAGAAATTTCTTCGAAATTAATTTCGTTTTTTAGGGATTCTTTATCATTCACTTCGACATCCAGTGGGGGAAGTCTCTAAACACTTTTCATAGTTTTCGAGGCATGTGTATGAAATCGGTACCTTTTGCTTTTTTCAGGAAGTTTATAAGTTTACCGTAATCGCGTCACCGTCGATGTAGAAAAATTCCTTTTCACGTTACATTGTTTAGCTGAAGAATTTTTCAATTCAAACAAACGTTTTTGAGTAAAAAGTACAACGAAAAGTTGAAAATGGACTGGTGAATAAATAGTTAACCAAGTTATTACTAATTTCGACAAAAACAATGCGATTATTTACAACAATCATACTGAAAATCGCCACGTTATTCTTTCTTTTAACGTGTTGACTTCTGGGTACAGAAAGAAATGGAAAAATTAGATAATTATAAAACTAAGCCACTGCTTTCTGCAAAAATGTACTTGCTAATTACCTGTTGTTTTTTTAATTTCATTACTATTTTCCTTTTCTTTTCTTTTTTTTTTTTTTATAATTACGAAATACGTGATAGCAAAAATATTTTTACCTCGAAAGAAAAATTAATTTTTCAACAGAAATACATAAAAAATTTCAAAACTCCTATATCGATATATCGTCAGGGTTATTTTTACGGAAATTATATCAGAACTTGATAAAAATATTTGCGGTGCAACACATTATTGCATAAACGATAAAGCACGTCGTCGATAAAGGTCCGTTTTACTAACCAATGGTATGTTTTTTATGTCTTTCCAGAGTTGGAAAATTGCGGACTGTCTTACGAGAGAGAAAGAAAAACGTTCGCCTTATTCTATTACCGGATTTAACTACTTAGTTCACTTTTTCGATAACTTGATTCATTATATCGCTACTTTACTAAAGATTTGCATCTCGTCGACAACGTGCACAGCTCATTTATTAGTAACTTTAGTTAACTTAGCGATTTAAAATTGTTACATTCAGTGATACTTTAATGGCATTTACGAGATTTCATTTTTAATGTTTTCTTTCTACTATGAATCATGAATTCCGTTTCAATACTCTGAATAGATTTCTCCACTACCATCAGCATTGTGTTATTTTTATTACACTCTACTGCGGTCTGCGTCATTTCATTGGACGTTCTTTTTCCGCACTGTATATGCCGTAATACTCGACCAATTGTAGTTCAAAAAAATGTACTAAAGTAAGTGGAAAACGCACGGAAATGTCAGGAAAACATGAGTAACTATTGGCACGGACTCGGTATTTATGACGCCATCTCACGATGATGTCGAGCTAGAAATCATTCTTCGGATAAAATCATTTAATTGTTTATCTCTCGGTATCGTCGTATTGTTCGTTATCGTCGGAGAATACAGTCCGGAGACACTTGTTCAGTTACCGTTGTCTGTATAATCGAAGTAACGCCGTTTATCATTATCCAATTTTTTTCCTGGCCGCCGATTTAAATCGCTTTGCTCGTTTCATGCGTATGTGATTCTCTATATTTATCCTCCATGATTTATCCTACCGCGATTCATTTATTTCGCAGTAAAGAGTAGACCGTGTGAAATTTGCCTTGCGAATTAGTGAATAAAATCGGTAAAAAAGCTACTAGCATTATTTCTCTGTGTCATGAAAAATTATGGTAAACACTTGGCCCACGTGTGTGGTTGATACTCCTCCGTGGGGAGTCTTGCGCACGCGTGTCGAAAAACGAAAAAACTTTGTTTATGCGTGTTTGTATAGAAAAAGTAAAAGCCCGATGATCGCCGGAAATTGGTTTGTAGTTTTAGGTCAACCCAAAAAACCGGGGACTCCAAATTTCCTGAGTTTCCGGTTAGGGACCCGAAGAAAACATCGCGGTTGTAATTAGTTTTGGTCGTCCACAAAATTCAGAGACTCAAAATTTAACAATTCACTAAGCCCAATGGATCTGAAATGGATATTGGGGCCAGTTCAATTTCCTCGGCCGCCTTTATTTTCCCAGATTTCTCTGGTATCGAATTATTTCAAGTTAGGTAAACCACCGGGGGGGGAGCGATTTGGATCGGGAACAAGACAAGTCTCGAATCTGGATCCAAGTCGCTTCCATAAATATACAGAGCGAAAAAAATAAAGCAATGAAAGAAATACCGCAGGGTAGCAACCTAGTACCAATCCTATTCACTCCATATATAAAACGGTCTACACAGTAAACTATTCGCTTTTGTCGACAAAATAGCTACAATAACGTTACACGTAAAGATATAAAACGAGCAAAAATTAGAACGCAAAAAGACTTAATAATAATAATAATAATAATTATCAAATAGGCGCGCGCTAATAGCCTGCGACTTAATGCAAAAAAGATAAAAGCAACGGTGTTGCGGGAAAAAATGGACAGCTTAAGTACTTCCAAGTACGATAGTGTGCGCAAAGAATTGTGCGCATATTATGACGGAAAATAATGAATATAAAGAGTCAAACAATAACGGAACAATTTTTGAAAGATATCTCAGAGTTGTCTGGTCAAAGATGGACTACGGATGTTGTATCGTGCAACGTCGAAATCATTATTTCGAAAACTTGATACAGCACATCATACTGCAGTACGAATAGCGTTAGGTACTTATCCTACTAGTCCCTCACCCAGCATACTTATATCCGAAGGCAGATGCTAACTATAACCTATGATGCAAGTTTTGTAGTTAGCATCTGCCTTTGGATATGCAGAAGCGGTTCTCGAAGGTAAGTCATCCTAATCTATCGGTGGTGGACTCTTCAGCAGCCAGATTCCGTGCAGATCTGTCAAGTCTGAACCTTGAAATAAGCAAACTGCAACACCTTCCGCGAGAAAAGATTCGCTTCATTACCTTAGGGTCGTGTACTACGGAAATGGAATGAAAGCTGAATGAGCATTGCAACGGGAAATAAATTGCGGAAAATCAAGAGTAACATCTATCCGTTAAAAACGACAGTAGAGGCGAAAGAGTGCTTGCTCGGCTCAGAATCGATCGTACCCCGCTGACGCATGCGCACATCTTCGGAGATGCGGAACCTCCAGTCTGCGAAGTCTGTGATGAACCCGGGGCTATACATCACCTGTTAACCGAATGCAAAAAAGTACGAAGTTTATAGATTACAGATACCGACGGAAGATTTAAAGGATGTTCTCCGGGATGATATGCTAATAACACATAAATTATACACATACCTTATTTACGGAGCTGATGCGTTATCTTTAAATCAATGTCAGTTAAGTGATCATAGCCGAAAGTCAATAAGTACTGCTCTAAATAAAATAGAAAATGGCACGTTCATATAGAATACGTTGAATAAAGTGCCAGCATTGTATACCTTAAAAAATTACGCAACAATCAATGCGGTAAAAGTGGTTTATTGTGCACTAGTAGAATTAAATCTCAGGTACGCAATAGAAGCAGAGCGAATGGCGAGCAAAACATATTTGGAAAACTTAAATAAATTGTAGATACGCCTGGAACTGATGAAAGTCGGAAAGTGAAATAATCAAAAAAGGATGTTTTACCCTATAAGAAGAATGTCTCTATTTAGGAAGTTCTGAGAATGCTTGACAGCGAAAAAGAAACTAAAGTTAGAGGAAAAAATAAAAATAGAATATGAACTTTAAAAAAATAACTTACGTACCAATCGTTATTAGTTGGAACAAAGTGGTCGGAACAAACAGATAAATATATATTTTAACTAAAACGATAAGTACACAATATACCTGATTAAATCGTAGACGGAGAAAAAATAGGGTAATGATAAAAGAAATTAAAGAAATGTTTACAGGAGGAAGAAAATATTAAAAAAATAATAAACTTAACGTAAGAAAGAAAAAAGCGGACAAACAATGTATAAAGAATCAAAATAACTGAAATAAATTTTAAAATGCTACTTTTCACTTTATGCAACTTATAAGAAGTTAATTTTAAATGTGTAAGTTATGTAGATTTCGGTTCTATGATAATTATTGAAAAATCGCTTATGCGTCCTTTTTAATGATCGATATTAGTCACGAGCTTTCGACATTCCCTTGTTAGTTTCTTTGTTTTCAAAGCTTAGTCGTTGGCCCAGAGATCTTCTTTATAGTGCCATACTTAATTCCTGAGTGTCGGCGACATACGCATAGTGTACTAGGCAATTGTTATATGCAACGCAGGTGTACATACGCAAGACTATATTCGGAACTGAGATTAGTAATCGTTTGATTTACATCGTTTTACAAAAGTGCAGTCCCGTGTGTGTCTGCTGTATATTGATCTAGCGCGCATATGATGTTGTACGTGGTGGTTTGCCAGATACGTTATTAAATAAAATCTACGGTTAGTTTTTTAATTTGAATCTTTTTTTAGTTTAAATTCTGTTGTTAATATTTTCATTTTGTTCGACTGATGATCCAGCTTTTAATTCCTTCTTTTCTAATTCTTCTGCCATATCTGTTGATTTTTGTAGGAAGTTAGAAGGAAAATTATACTATTTGCAAATCTCGAATTTGAGATCACATTTGTAATTATCCCTTTATTACTTTCATCCAGTTCTTTAAAAACTTATTCGACAAATAAACGAAAATAGTTAGAATAGGAAATGGTCATTTATTTAAATTACTCGATACTCATTTTACTTTTTTTCCTCAAATATGATATTTTAAAATGCCTTTTATTGTTTGTTAATATTTATTAAAAATCATTCGAAATGCTTATGAAAATATTTACAATTCTAAAAACCGTGATATTATTGTAAAGTTGTTATCGAATATAGTTACTAATGAAAATATGAATTTAAGCTCAAACTCACTTTCAGATCTAAACAGACTAAATAAATTTTTCAAACTTGTTTTTTTGTTAATCTACACCTAAAGTACATAATACTACTATTCTGCCTCGATTACGAGTATGAGATTATCTTTAATTCGTAGGAGAATTCGGAGATAGATAGCAGCACAATTGAAAAACATGTAAGCCGGAGCGCAACCTACCTTCCCCGTGCTGCCGACCAACGCGAAAATGGTTATCAATAGAGTAGGATAACCAAGACGACTGGCCTGCTCACGTTGGTGCGATTGTGCGCCGGCTGAATATTTCCACGCTACGCTAACACTCATGACTACATTTTGAACTGACTCTAGTCGCTTGATTTATCGATATAATAATGCAGCCCAAATGCATACTGCCGTATATTGACCAGCGTGCACATTCTGCCATCACCCGGGATCGAATACAAGACTTCCGAAACGGAAGCCAAGCGCTCTGGTCACTAGGCCATCGCAACGACTACACAGTACATAATAGCATAACCCTATCCACAGAACTCTACAGCTTAACGTAAGTATTTAGATCTAATGATTTCTTTTTATGCAGTCGACGGATCTTCCATAACTATTTCGTATGATCGTGAAGTCTTTCGACGCGCCTTGTAGCCACTTTTGTAATAGTAACTTCCGTTATATGCGGTGTGTTTAAGTGTCGGTGAAGAGTTTTATCACTTACGTAGTACCATGGTGCATTAATCATTGTTCTTAAGGTCTTATTTCGATATCGTTGTATGATATTTATATTTATATTTTCGTTTCAACTTCAGAGTAATCGCCATACTGAAGCCAGAATATGTTCATAAAGTAATAGCTTTTTTTTTTTTTTAGCTAAGGACCTACGCCTAGAAACAACAAAAAAGAAAATAGCCGTCAGTTAAATTTTGGTTCGGTCAGATATGGACACTATAAAGGAACTAATGGATGAAATAATGGATGGCGAGGCGAAGGACAAAATATATAAAATGCACAATAAGGAGTAGGCCGAGTTTCAGCAGACAAAAATATAAAATAAAACGTTCAACAGAAAGGAATGGACATTCAAGAAAAAGATGTGATTAGCGTCGCAAATGGCCGCTTCATTTAGGTGGAATGGACAATTTGGAGAGGAGACAAGGGAAAAGCAAAAACGAGAGGAAGGCAGAAAAGAATGACCAAAACGCAAGCGAATCATAGAAATGAAACCAGAACGGGGAAGTTAAGGAAACTCAAAGAACACCAGGTATTAAAAGGAAGACTAGGTTGTACGGATAGGTAAAAGCATTGATCGTTACGAGAGGAGGAGGGGTAAACAACTGACCAAAGTTTGAGGTGAAACTTAGTACATAGGGAATTCAAGTTAGAGAATGGGACTTTTCTTAAGAAAAGGAACGAGAAGAAGCAGCGACTCGAGCCAAAGAATCCATCGTCTCATTACCTTTAATGCGTAATAACTTATTGTTCATTGAAAGCTACAAGTTGTTGCCTAATAGGTAGTACATTTTTCTTGTTGTAATATTTAACTTCTTTCGGTCGTGATATGATCCATGTTTGTCTACGATCGAGGCATAGACATTATTGCTTATTTTAGTAGGCTGAGGAGGAGCTGTGCTATATGTCTATTAGTGAATATTGTACGGGCTGATTTAATTTCGTTGACTTTAACTCTCCACCACTTGCACCGTACCGAAATTTCATTAGTTGTTGCTTGTAACGTAGTACTTATGCGGATATTTATTAGAGAGCACAGGGTCGTCGTACATATCATCAGAAAACGGTAGCAACAAGTGAATCATTTAACACGGAAAGATCCGCCATATATATATAATATACAGAAGACCGCTCGACATACTCCTCCATAGAACCCCAGCACATACCTGATGTACATATATCGGATAGTTCATCTTAAAAGTACCGCTTTCATTTAAATATGATATTATAATACTTACCAATATTTCGTAAGCTCGATGTCGGGACTACCTATCTGTACAATTTAGCTGTACAGACCTAGGCATAGTGTTCTTGGCAATTGATATATGCAACGCCAGTGTATAAGACTACACTCGGAATTGGTATTGCGAGTGTTTAATCTATCGATATGCAAATTCAGTCGCGCAGTTGTCTGCTGTGTACTAACTAGCGCGCATGCATTGGTTTCCGCGTAAATTAGCGATTATGTAATTAAAATTTTTCGTAAAAATTTCTATCGCCGTCCGAGATCGAACCCCCGTGACTTCCGTAATGGAAGCCAAGCGCTCTGGCAAGTAGGCTTTTGCGAAGTTTTTTTTTTTTCTGCTTGTTGTTGTTTTTTTCGAGCTACTTTGCACATTGTTTCGATTCAATAATGTACCACAGAGGAACTTTCTTTTACTTCGGGTTTTTATTGACCCGAGCGGAATCATGAATTAACAATGTCATTTTTAGTTTTAATTGATATATTTTATTATGAACCGTTTTTCTAAATTTGTATCAAGCTGGTTTTTCGCTATAAATTTTTAGTTTGACTTTCCAAATTATGATTTCATTACTTATCGTCATTTTGAAGAGCGATTATGATCAAATTCGATTACATTATAATCAGATTTTCCGTGCCATTGTGAAATATAGTTTGAGTGCTGTCTACAAGATATGCCCCGCGTTATCCCGGAAATCGTGTACAATACGAGTACACAGATTCGGAAAATTTCTAATTTATTTAAATATATCTTAAAAAAGAACCATTGGCTGATATTAATTGTACATTAAAAAAATCTGATATTTGTGTTTAATTAGCTTGTAGTACACATTTTCAACATCATTTTTAATTTTAATTGATATATTTTATTATCAATAATTTCTCTAAATTTATCTCAATCTGTTTTTTCGCTAGAAATTTTCGGTTTAACTTTCCCCTAGTTATAATTTAATTACTTATCGTCATAATTACCCGGGTATGATCTGAAGAGAGATTATAATCAAATTCAATTACATTATCTATAATTCATTTTCCCAATCGTTAATCTATTAAATTTTTCCAAATCGCTTTTTTTTTTTTTTTTTTGTGGAGTAGGATATAAGTATTACCAACATAATCATCCCATATGCTATATTTAATGTTATTTTAAATTTCTCTAAATTGATTTTCTTTTTAATGTAAATGAAAATTTGTTTTTTCGTAATTAACGTCATTAAATTCATGAGCAAAGTTGTGATCTTATACTTTTTTTAGAAATAAGTTAACTTTATAGATTTTAAATTAAAATAGAGTAATGCCAATCGCAATCGTCGATGACTGATCGTTTTGTATGCTTTTAGCATTTTAATTAATAAAATTAGTTAATAACATCTTAAATATTCTTTAAATATTTCTTTCATAGCTCGTACTAAAATGTATAAACAAAATTAATAAAACTATTGACTTGCATAAAACGATTTCATTCTTATAATTAATTCTGTTGTTATTATGCAGTTTATTAATAAAGTCGGCGGTCCTTCATATGGACAAAAGTTAAACGTGAACAAAAGAACACAAAAAAAAAGAACAGAAACGTACGTACACGACGAGCGTATAACTCTTTCCGAAATTCGTAAAAAAGCTAATACGTAAAGAAGCTAGCTGCCTGTAGCGTGGAATTAAATACACGTAGTCGGTATTTTATTCGATTCTAAAGTTAATAATGTTCGACGTATATCGGACTAGTCTAATGTTCATGCGGTTTCGGTTCAATCTTCTATGTTAAACCGGAACATCCCATAATTAGAATTGCTTCAACATTAGCATAATGATGGAACAGGTGATGAAGGGCTACGGTGGCTTTTCCATTGACGCAGTCAAGAAGAGAGCATTCAAAAAGCGTATGATGCGCATCACAAACGCGTTCGTGATCCGAGGGATGAAAAATACAATGTGAAGAAAAAACAACAGAAAAACAAAAAAGAGACGAAGAAAGACAATTATGGTTGAGACAAAGACGTGTTGCGGAGGAAATAATGGAGCGACTGAGACCAGGAAAATCAACAAACCAAGACCGCGATGAAGGAAGAGGCTGTATTAGTTTGTAAAAGGAATGACGATTAGAACAGAGGAATTAATGTAGACATCCGACCATGATTTGAGATGTCCATGCTTAGATGGAAAAGTTAGCAGGAAACTTATTGATAAATTTGCCGATAGAGGAAGCAGAGCGTAGGTTGTTGTCCGCGATACCGCTAAGACTAGGAATACAAAGAAGATCGATTAGAAGGAATTAAGAGAAGGTTGGAAATTAAGGAACGAACAGAAGGGATAATGTAGTCGTATGAAGGGGATGGAGAAGGAGAGGATACGGCCTGTAAGACGCTCATCGAGTCTGAACAGTAAGGTTCTTGTTATTATAGAAGAAAAGTGCAATGAATGTAGCATTGCATACGATGCTGCGGTAAAAATAGAACAGAAGGAAGGAAGTTTGTAAAGTTCGTAGTGTGGAAGGGAAGAGAAAAGGAAAAGAGAAAGTTCAATATTCAATGTTGCAATATTAAGTCTTGAGTTATTTGTTCGAAATAGAAATTTTAAAATTATCCGTATTTCTGAGAGGGAATTTACTTAAATTCCCACTGGTTATTTATAAATGTATACGGAATCTGTAACATGTGTAAACTTTTACGTTTGATCTCCATGCACGTTGAAGTAAAAGTATTCCATAGCAATGAGCTTATTTTTTCACGTTTACTAGAGCAAAAATGGGGTTGTTTTTTTATGATGGGAAACATTGCATAGCGAGAAATAAATAAACGAATAAAAATAAAAAAATACAGAAAGTACACAGCGCTAGGAGCTATTTAAAAAGTATGATGAAAAAAAATACAACGAACAACTTAAAGGAAGCATAATTATAAAAACTTATAACTATTTCTTTGGATGAGAAGGGTCAAAAAAAAAAATGAAAATGAAAATGAAAATGAAAAGAAAAGAATAATAATACATAATGCCGGTGTTGTCGTAGCCGCTGTCGCTGCTGCTGGTGATGATGATGACGGTAATGACAGATAAAATTAAAATAAAATGGGGAAAATGTGTAAGAAACTAACAGGGGGCCGACGTTAATAAAAAGTATATCGGTGTGACGTACCGGTCGGTCGTCAACGGAGATGAGAAAGAGCCAAAGATTTCTAAAATTAGAATTCGCCAGTTCGACCTGCTTTTTGGGCTTTCCATATTTTCCGTTTCAATGTTCTTCGTACGTACCATTTAAACACCGTACATCACTCCGTAATTCTTCGCTAAACCATCGCCTGTGTGTCCTTTTTCGTGATTTTTTCGCCTGTTTTTTAATGATAATTTTTGCGAAATTCCGCTAAGCATATATTTCCGTCGAATAAAGTGTGTTCCTATTTTGTAAAGTATTTATTTCAATAAAATAGAAAAGTGCTCCACTGAATGTAAACTCGTACGAGTGATTTTTTCGTCACATTACCAGAAGAAATTCTGCTCCTTTACGCACCGTGAACGGTAAGTCTGTCAGTATGTAAATTATTGATGAAACTTTTGCCGTGTTCGGGTAGCTGCGACTGGAGCGTAAAATAAATTTTCGGAAAGGGAATCGAATATTTTATACGCTGATACAAACTTTTCTACTTTTTCCTCTTTTTTTTTATATATATATATTTTCGGCATTTTAAAAAATTAACGTTATAAAAGTTTTTACAGTAAATATGAAGTTTTATTAAAATTTTAACTAAACCTAATAGTACATTACTAAATATTGCTACTCCACCTTCCATTTAACCTTCTCAATTTCGAGAGAGTTAATCGATAACGGGCGGTCTCCTAATTTTATTGCTGGATCTTTTTTTCGGGTCCAGTATCATTATTATTATTATTATCACTATCATTATCATTATTATTATTATTATTATTATTATTACTATTATTATTATTATTATCATTATTAAAGAATGATATTGTTTCTTTATGATATAATAGTTTTAACAGAAACGTGCTTTTCAGTCGAGGAAATATTTCGATATACTCGGATATAAAACATATCATATGCAATGTATAATATCAGATGGGCTAACTTTATAACCAAAAGATACTTTAAGCATCGGCAGAGCCACAATTTACAGTGGCTGATCCACCGGGGGAGGAATAGGGGACCCCCTCAAAATACCAAAGCATCTATGAAAAAATTTGTTGTAGTTTATACTATAAAAGATTTGTATAAATGTTACCTACGGATTTAATTATAACTCATATTTAATACTGTTTTCTTTTTTAATTTTTATTTTGTAATTTTAATTAAAAATAGTTCAATGAAAAATATGTATAGCTTTTTTACTTGCTCACGAACAAAGTGAACTCGGATCGGATTACTAACAGAAATTAAAAAGAAGTGAAGTCTAATAAAAATACTATCTTTCTTACTATTCAAATTCTAAACCACCATTTTAGCTAGAATTTTATGATTTCGTTTTATTTTTCACCCCTAAATATAAGACAAAAGTTAAATCAAAAATTATAATAATTATGTACTTTTAAAACATTTCTAAATTTCTAAAGAGGACGTTATTTGATTTGCTTTATGAAACAAAGGGTATTTCTCAAATCTACTGCCTACCGTAGAATATATTACGTAATTTTATCATTTCCCCGCCCAAACTGTCTCTCTGTATGTATATATATATATATATATATATATATCATCTCAACATCTAGTTCACTCGAAAATACGAGTATGAGTGCTATTTCTAATTATCCAACATTATTCTGTATGTTACAATTAATACTTGTGTCACATAATGCGAGATCAAGCCAATTTAAAAATTTGTACTGAAATCGCAAAGCGAACAACGAATTTCTGTCCTCCCGGTGGGGTGACCAGGTAACCATCTTAGAGTTTCTGCTATTTTTTAATTCTCAAGCATTCATAGTCGTTCACAACGTCATCTGAAAATATTTTCCACTTTTTCCTGTTTTGAGCTACCGTCTCTCATGAGATATTTTTTCTCGGATTTATTCCAGCTTTTTTGATTGTATCAGTGATCACATCTTTGTAATGCAACTTCGGGCGACCGCATTGCCTTTTACCATCGTTTAACACTCTATATAACATACATTTCGGAAATCGTTCGTTTTCGATTCGTATAACATGGCCGATCCATCTTAGACCAGACTTGGTTAGATGTTGTCGAATTAAGTAACAACCGGCCATTTGCAATATCCTCTCGTTGGATACGAAATCTTTCAAATTTACACGGAGAATTTGTCTCGGGAAATGTAAATGACAAACGTCTAGTTTTTTTAGTTACTTCATTCTTATTGGCCAGGTTTTTCCACCATATAACATCGTTGGTAAGATTATAATCTTATACACGGCTATTTTAGTAGCAGTTGTTAAGTTTTTGTTGTTGAAACCCCGTTTAGAAAGTCTGTTGTGCGCTATCATCGCATTTCTTATCCTGTACATAATTTACTCATCTAGACCGCCATCACTACTAATCAGACTTCCCAGGTAATTAAGCTTTTTACTTGATTTAACCTATTTCCATCTATTCGAATAATTTTCATTCGTTTTAGATATTTTTATAACCTCTGTCTTAGTGCAGTTTACGGACAGGCCGAAATCTTTGTACGTTTCATGTAATAGATTTATCACATCCTGAAGCACCATTACCTATAATGACACAATCATCCGCATATTGCAGGTTTTGTAAAATGAATTTTCCTATCTTACTCTTAGCATGAAATATTAACAGATTATACAGACCTCCATCCAAACGGTATTTTATCGGAATTCCAGAAGCTGAAATGTTCTTATGATATTTGAAATAAACCATACTCGTATAGAAGTTGAATAACGTAGGTGCAAGTATAAATCCTTTGCTTAACTCCTGTGGATATTTTAAAAGGGTTCGTAATTCCATTTTCGCAGATTACCACACCTTCCATATCATCGTGTAACTGCTGCAGAAGTGATAGCAATTTTGGCGGGCATCCGATTATTTGTAAAAGTTTCCAGAGTGCACTTCTATTTACTTTATCGAAAGCCTTTTGCACATTAACGAATGCCATGAGCAGTTCTTTATTGTGTTCTCTAACTTTTTCCACTAGTTGACGTATTACGAATATCATATCGACCGTACTGCATTTTGCCGAAAGCCTCATTGCTCTTCAGGAAGATACTTTTCTATCAAAGTTTGTAGTCTCACTAGAAGGATTCTGCTCAGAATTTTTCTAGCAGTTGGTAAGAGCGATATGCCGCAATAATTAAAGCAATCTTTTTTGTCTCCCTTGTTTTTAGATATGCAAACAACAGCTGCGTTTTTAAAATACTCTCATCCCAAAATCTTTTGTATAAATTATGTAGCTGCGATGTTAACACCTTGCCTCTTAGTTTGTATACTTCATTCGGTATACCATCTAAACCTGGTGCTTTATTTCTCTTTGAGCTTTTTATCGCCGATAAAACTTCCTCCTCAGACGATGGAATATCCAGCTGATAGTTTATTTCTTACTTAGGCAGCACCTGAAATATATCTTCTCTAACCGTAACATTATTATTTAACAATACTGCAAAATGTTCCTTCCAACTATCTTTAACTTCTTCCCTATTACGTAGCAGTATAACTGCTGTGTTTTTCACGGCAGTTTTACGCCCATATTATAGTCTTAATGGCTCTATAAAATGCGCGTGTATTATTTTTTTCATGCAACATTTGAATATCTTTCATTTTATTGATCCAGCACTGATTTTGTAATTTTCTGGTTTCACGTTGCACCTCAGCTCTTATCGACACGTATCTGTTTCCTTTTGTTACAATCTTTTTGCCATTTTGCCACATTATGAAAACTTTCCTTTTTTCTTCTATCATAGATCGAAGCATATTTGAACTGTCAGCAAACCAATCTTGCGATCTTTCCATGTTACGTCCACGAATATTTTCGCACGTCGAAATTATCTCGCTTTTTATACGGTCCCATTATTTTCTTGCAGTTGATGATGAGAATGATGTTAAACTTCGAAAACCGTCAGTTAATGTTAATGTAAACTTGTTTAAAGTTACTTTATCCTTTAACCGATCTACATTATAATTTCTTGGTTTATCTATTTGCAGCTATGCATTGGGAAATCTGAATTTTGCTCTAATCAACACATGATCTATGTCCCCATTAGCATCCCTCATTGCACAGATGATGAGACATTCACCTCGATTTTGACCTTTTGTTATAATGTAATCTATTAGGTGTAAATGTTCAAATCTGGGATGCATCCATGATCCTTTATGAATATCCTTTATTTTAAAACAAGTATTGGCGATAGTAATAAGACCGTTTTGAGCACAGCATTGCAACAAGCGTTTCCTATTACTATGTTCATTTCGAATTCCATAGGCCACAATGGTACCGTTGCAGATGCTTACGTTTTTGCCCATTCGTGCATTAAAATCTCCAAAAATAATGAATCGGTTGCCTTGATTTTATTCAGAATTTCTTGAAAGTCCTTATAGAAGAGATCCTTTTCCTCCTCGGAGTTATCTAAGGTCGGCGCATATGCACAAATTATTACTAATGCAGGATTTTTTGGAAATTGCACTTTCATAGTCACCATCGCTGATCCCATGTAGAGTTCTTCCAATATATATCTCACTATGCACCACTCAGTCGTTTACTTCCAGACATTACGCCCTTCCGGTATATGGTGTAGCCACTGCTTTTTTCATTTATTTTTCCTTCGCCGGCAAGTCACGTTTCACATAACCCCACTATATCTATTCTATATTACTGTAATTCTTGGGTAACTAGAGGTGCTCTTCTTACGGGTAAATTTTTGCTATCTAATAACGTTCTGACATTCCAGGTTCCAAATGTCCATTTCCTTATTTGCGTAATACTTTTGTTTTTATTTTTGTTTTCGTGTTTATTTCTACCGCGCATCGTGCGAGTTCTCATCAGTCACAGCAGACTGATCAGGTATATGTATAGGATGAACTATGTTTAGGACACCTTTTCTAGTCCTGTTCATCTAGCTGGGAGGCAGAGTAGACCCTGAAAAGGACTGCCTCGCTGTATGATCCGCTGCCGAACTCCGCCATCATCTTCTTCTGCTGGAGAGCGACCACTGGCATCACACCGCCTTCCGTGCAGAATCATTAGCTAAAGGCTTCCAGTTGACCGAACCTGCTTCCGTTACCACGATTCCATCGCCGTAGGACTTTTTGAAACAAGGAGAGATAGTTGGAAAAGAGAATAGCAGTAGGATACGCAATGAAGGAACACAGGAGTTGAAGCGTAAAACAAAAAAAAAAAAAAAAAACGAGAAAAAAAACTCCTATGCTGCCTATACAACAACACCAGTTTCTTTTCTGATGGCAAGTCAAGACAATGAAACTGGTGAGGTTGACGAAGTTTGCTGCAAACAGGGAATTTGGATATAGGAGAAAAAAGGAACATAACGGGTTAGAAAGGATCAAAAGAAAAATAAAGGAAAGTAAAACGGATAGTGAAAGAAGAGAAAGGAGTGAAATTCCACTATTTCGGGGTGACACACTAGCCTTTAGATAAAGATCATGACCGCAAGGTAGCGGGTTGCTACTGAGGAGGTAGCGGTGTAAGGTTCTGACAGCGACCAAACCTCGTTGAGAGTGAGATAGTTATAAGATTTTGTGAACTTTTAGCAGACAATTCCTCAAACTGCCCATAGACATCCTCGTACTTCATTGCCATGTCACTACTGCAATCGCCTGCTTGAGACTTTCCACCAGTAGCTGCACTTGGTTCACAACTGCTTATTGATTACTTGCAGCTAACCAGTATATCTGCTGGCCATTCCACTGTGCACCACCTGTGGACGCGCTCCATTCCGGTTAGAGCTCCGGACCCAAGAGACACCAATGTGCCTCTAGGAGGATGTATACATATTATCGTCGTATCGGCCAATCAGTTTATTGAGCTCATTATCAAAAATTCTGGATAAGTTAATCCTACAGAGAATCTATCCGTTGCTAATAAATAATAATATCATGCCAGATCATCAGTGTGTATTCCGTGTGTATCACTCTACTATTCAACAGTGTTATAGACCGGTTGATATCATCAATTTTGGAGAAGAAGAAGATAATCTGCAGTGTTCCGAATGATGCTCAGGCGTCGACCGAGTTTGGTACCAGGAGCTTTTGTATAAACTGAGAAAAATTCTTCCAACTGATATATACTTTTTTTTTTTATCCTATTTACAAAATAGAACCTTTGTTGTAAGAATTAACGGTACAACATCTGAGAGGGGAATCCGAGCTTCTGTCCCGCAAGGTACCTGGTAGGGCCAGTTCTATATTCTATTTACACCTCTGATCTACCGATACTAAAAACCATCGCGGCAAAGCACGCGGATAATATAGGTATATTAGCTTGGAGCATTTAATCTCATACATGCAAGTACCGTACAAAACCATATCGATAAAATATAAATTTGGACAAATAACTGCAGAATTAAATTTAGCGGGGGAAAGTGTCAACAAATGACCTTTACAAATAGATTTATCGCGTGTCCTAAACTAAAAACAACAACATTGAAATTGAACAAACGGATTCAGTTAAGTATCTGAGTACGTATCTGGATTGCCGGTTTATCAGTAAGGAAAGTTTCGCACGCGTCAAACGACTATCTTCTTTAATGAGAAAGAAATCCGCATTAAATTTAAAATTTAAAAGATCTGACTACTTGACGGTCATAGAACCGATATAGCAGGCCCGTGCCCAGAATTTTGGAAAGGGGGGGGGGGGGCTTTTGAAAATTTTTCTTCGCATATTTATTTTATGAATAACAATATATTTTTCACTAATATCCCCATACTATTAATAATTTCCATCATTTTTGGATTTACATAAATGAATTACCCCGTATACGAACATTAATAAAAATTACATATATGTTATTAATTACACACGTAATGAAAAATTTTGCATAAGATAATAATGAAGTACCTAAAAATATGGAGCATATTTTTTCTTTTTTCTTTTAAAGGTAGCTAAGAACAACTTAAAAAAATCATCAATATTTATTTTAAATTTGTGATTTTTTTCAGATTTTCGTGTATTCACAATAACTATTTCAGTTCTCATGGGGGGGGGCCTTGCGATATAGTGATATGGGCTTAAACTATATGGGAACCCTAACTGAAGCAATCTCGCACATATTCAAAATCACATCGGCTCCAAAATATGTCTCTAATTTAACTATGCATAATGATATCTGGATATTCCATTTGTTAAAGCAGTCTACGTCGAACAATACCAAAGGTTCTTCGAGAAATTAGAATTAAACACAAACCTGAATATGAATAGAATGTGTATATTTTTAAAAAAAACGTAGAAAAATTTATTGCAACTTTTACTCAATTTATTCGGTCGGTTTGAAAGTTTTATTTATTTTTTTTTATAACTTTGTAAGAAATTCGATCAAAATGACAATTCCGCACATCGCATCTAGTGAGTCTATTCCAAATTGATTTTATTTAATTTTTTTTTCGACTAACACATATTAAACATTACGCAATACTGATTTTGAAAAGGTGCGCAGAGAGATTCCGCACAGTACAATGAAGTTGATTTTAAAAATTCTAATCGACCGGCGGGCTAATTAATCCGCTCGAAGGACTTGGTGCGATAATGAGCGACTGGTGGATCGTAAACGTCAAACAGAAATTTAAATTACGAACGTGTTAAACTACGTAGGAAAAAAAACCAGTAAAAGCACTTAATATACCATGACTTTGGGGGGGGGGGACTTATATGCAAGACAACTCATTGGCCATATACCAGGACTTAATGATGCAAATACGGAGTAATAACAGATTGACGTTGTATTTCTTATTATAACGAGTTTTGTTTATGATTAACGTCCGAGTGCACAGTTACAACATATCTGCATACGTAGGCAAGTTATGTTTTCTTGAACGATATAGACGTAAAGGTGCAGTGTGCGTTATTGACCGATATACTTTTTCCTTTTCCTTCTTTTTTTTCAGGGTAATCATTTATGAGTATATACCACTCCAGAGCTACAACAAAAATATTCCCTATGAACAATTAGTCGAAAAAAGCAGGCTTTGAAATTAAAATTTAAAGACTCCGCATACGAAAAATATTAAAAGTATGTGATAAAATTCAGTCACAGAAAGGAACAAATGAAAAACTCTTAGTTCAAAGAGCCACTGAACTTAACATGCGCAAGAGAGAACTGCACGCAAAGGTCATTGCGAAAACAATGCGGCGCCACAATCGCCTCAAAAAGCCACTCGAGAATCTATACTTGAAAATCGAGGAAACCCCATCATTATCATTTACACCCAAAAATTTATGGAAGAAAAAAATGATCCTTTACAACATAGTTCATTATACAACTTCAAAGTAATTGCTCCAAATTATTTAACGGGACAGTTGAAAATATTTACGTTATTGCAGGCTGATTGTTAAGAATGCTTTATTTCACTTACGTATACAATTATATATATATATATATATATATATGTATAAGGTGGCCCAATGAAGATGACCACATTTCTTTTTTTAATAACTCAAAAAATTTTCCATGTACAAAAATGAATTCAATTTTATTTCAAAATATCGATTACACAAATTATTTATGGAATATGACATCTTTTAAATGACGGCCGTTTTGGCTTACACAATCGGTTAATCATTTTACCAAATTTCTATATACTTCCTTCAATATAGTAGTTGAAATTTCCAAAATTTCTTCTTGGTTTTTAAATCTTCTAAATCAAGGGGATGTATTTGATATACACGGCTCTTCAAATATCCCCATAAAAAAAAAATCAGAAACTATCAAATCAGGCGATCGCGGTGACCAGATGAAATTGTAAACGCGAGTTAGTAAGCGGATACCAAATGCTTTCTTCAACAATTCAAGCGTTTCTCCGGCCGTATGGCACGTCGCACAGTCCTGCTGAAACCAAGTTCAGCCTAGACGACGTCTACGGCGAAGTTGAGAAAGGAGAAACGTATTTATCATCTCCCTGTACCACACTCCGTTGACTGTATCGGTAAAAAAATAAAGTCCAATCACTTCCCACTATGCTACAGCACACAACACCGTTACGCGTTGACTCTTCGTAGTGGCTTCTCGTAAACTAACTTTCGGTTATCACTCTACCAGTAACGACAATTTTGTTTATTAACGAACGCGGAGAACCCCCAAATGAGCTTCATCGCTCATCAAAAGATTATCCAAGCTGATCTCATCATCCTTCAGTTTTTGTAACATCGTTTCAGCGAAGGTTAAACGTTGTCTGTAGTCGGTTTCTTCAATTCTTATGTTACAATTAGTTTGCAAAGGTGATGATCTTAGTCACTTACCAATATTCGACGAACAGATTTTCTCGATCATTGTAAAGAAGTAGCGTGACGGCGAGCGGAACGTTGTGGACTGTTCTTTATTGCTTCAAGTCGTTCAATGTTTTCTGGTGTACGAACTGATCTTTTCTTACCCGTACGCTTCTTATCAGTCGCCTTAGCCGAATTACGAAAATTTTCAACGCATCTCATGACAGATTTCTGCGACAAGTTTACCAATCGAAACATTAAACTCGCGATGAAAAGCTCTTTGAACTTTCACATATGATTTTTCTTGAAAATACAGTTCTACATAAAATGCACGTTCTTTCGCAGTATAACAATCCATGGTGGCTGACAACATATTCTTACAAAACTTTATGGTCAGTACTTCCAATAGAGCGCGCACTCGTCACTGTACCACCAGTACTATTAAAAAAAGAAATATAGTCATTTTCATTTATATAGTCTAAAATAATTAAAATCTCCTCAAAGCTTAGTTTATTATTAATCGTCCTCTACTACTTTCGTCCAATGTTCCCTTTTGCTCATATTTATAAGGAGGACCATGTTCTTATTTTGTTTTACTACTTTATCCAATTTAAAATGAAAACACCGCTGCGGTGATCAGTCATCTTGGAATAGAAAATTTTTGAATTTACGAAATATATTATTTTCGTTTTGATCTGAGGTCAGTTCGCTTAATTTATCTCCGTGAAAGCGTCATATTAAGAACTGCAAGCGCGTTCGAAGGAAACCAGTGCTGCTCGACACATGAAACTTTCTGCTCTATTCGTTAAACTGTCGGAAGGAGCGCTTCTTGTTTTCCTTTTCTGTTTCATACAAAGTGTGAGTTTCATTCGATAACGTCATTGTGTGAAGTCCGAAGTGAAGTGAATAATCTTGCACACCAGCGATCATAGTTGCGCGTGCAAATTTAGTTATTAAAAGTATTTCTTCGTTTGCAGTGAAGTATTTAGTTGAACTTAAATACTTAAATTCGAACTATAAACATCTATAGTCCGCAGAGGCCCAAGTACTGCCGAATTTTTCCCTCGATCTAATAACCTTCGACTGTAGAATAGTTTTAATTTATTTACACTGCATCACTGTTATTTTTATCGTTCAAATCGGATGTGGTATTTTTTATATTTTCCTCGACAGATCGTTTAATCAGTCAGCTGCTGTTAGATTCGATTGCGGTCGAGAACAAAGATGATAAGGAAGTGTGTGCGCTACCGCTAGAATATTGACCTTTGTTTGGTGAGACAACTCTGAGAAGTAATATTTATTTCTGGAGAAAAGGCGACAATTTATGAAATGCAGCAAGTAGGTGCGCGGAAGTGTTCCGCTTTATGGGTACTTCTGAAACATTCGGTCTGGATTGAAATTTGCAGAAAAAAAAAACAAAAAAAAGAACGCTGTCTCGTCCGCTCCGATGGCAATTTTCCAAAACTTACATTTATCTGTTCCGTTTTAATTACGTGCATTTAAGATGCGGTCTGCACTCTCAATCATCAGTTTCATCTAAAAATACACATTTTAAACTTAAACTTCTGTTACCGGAATTTCATATTTCCTAAATAAAAATCAGATAAAAGTTATCGACATTTAGCTAGGAATATTATTTCAATAAAAAAAAAAGTAATACAAAAAAGTAACAAAAAACTCGAATAAATCGATAATTTTAATACTTAACACAGAAAGAGTCGCCGCATGATATATAGAATTTTTCACACCATTTATAATATACTTTTCTAATTGAATTTTTCTATTAATAACAACACAGTTAGGCCTGCAGTACCAATGAAGCTTTTTTAGGTACTCCAAGTTACGTTACTATTAATATTACTCCTATACCTGAATTTTTAACAATATAAAAATAGGTACGTGTTACTCGCTAAAACAAACTACACTCCGATTTGCTAAAATTGTATAATTTTTAAATTACGTGTTTAGCACAAATACAATAACGTAAAGAAAATAAGCAATTAAGTTAATTTTTATATAACTTTTATAAAAAAAATTTTAATTGTTAATTTTAAACAGCGGATTATTAGTCAAAATTGAATTATTATTAATTATAATAACCTTGAATTTATTAATGTATTGCGTAATTTAATAAATTTTTACCAGCTTCATATTTTATAATTTCTAAGTCAGCGTCAATATTTTTTGTTAATCTATGTTTATTTATAATAACCCGCTCGGCCACAAACGACTTTTGTATATGTCCATGTCTAAAATCGGCTACATGCTCACTGTAACATGAAAAGTTCTACACAATTATCCAATATTGAATATTTTATTACATGCGCTACATTTAATTTTGTATATACCAAATTTCTTATATTCTTACATTATTGTTAATTTATTTGTATTAATTAAATTGTTATATGAGTTTGTTTTTTTTTGTGTGCATATGATATTTTAAATGTTTTTTATTACGATATCTGTAAGTGTTTCTTTTCTATATACTCGTAAATAACTTACAATATACACTTGAGATAATGAAAAATTATTAAATTATTTAGATCTAATATTAACGGTAAAAAATATAATACAATATAGTATATACATAGCAAAAAAGAAACACTTGCAGATATCGTAAAAAATTCTAAATCCAATTATCCACAGATACATAAACACTCACCATTTTATGCATTTTTATATTGTCTACCTAACACTCCATTAAATAATAACGATAAAATAACAGAACTTAATAAAACATACAGCACTTAACAATAACTATAACGCGAATTTAATAGACAAATTATACAATAAATGTAACTGCATTATTAATAAAAGGAAAACAAAACAATTTTAACAATAATGAAAAAATCTCGACTACATTCACATGCACTAATCCAGCTCTACGATGTCAAACTGTAGTATCATTTTAGTACATACATATATTATTATGTGGGTTTATGTTTTATACAATTCAAGTGAATTAATGTTATACATTTCGAACTATTATATTTAAATGCTATAGAACTAATTCCCATTTCTCAGATAACTAAATGATAACATCAAGCATATCAAATGGTTGTAAATCAACGTGACAGTCCACATCATTTTCAACGCTTGATATTAGTCTGGTGAAAAGGTAGCGTCGATATTTTTTTTAAGGCCTCTAGGATTCCTTGATGCATAGGTTGATAAACCGACGTAATGTTTGCTGGAAGAAACATTTGCCTTTATATCTCCATCTTGTAACTCCTCAGTTGCCGGATTGGAGCATTATCGAGAATAAGGATTGCTTTTCTCGGTAACTGTTCGGCGGACAAATGTTTCGCAACTGCGGGTACAAACCCTTTGTGAAACCAAGTTTTAAAAATTTCACCATTCATCCTTGCCTTTTTTTTATTAGTATGCCGTATGGATAGGGAATGAATGTTTTAAAGATTTTTAAACGATTTCGGCTTTTTAGATTTCCCAACCAACGTTAACCTCAATTTGTGAGTTCCAGTTGCGTTACCGTATGCTAAAACCGTTACACGATCTTGGATATTTTTATAACCAGGTGTCACTTTTCTTTTTTGGATGTAAGAGTTTTTGATGGTAAAACCTTGTAGTTTACACCAGTCTCATCACAACTGTATATCTGATCACCAGATATACTTTCCTTATCTAATAAGCTGAATAGACGATCCTTGAACTCGGGAACAGCATTTTTATCCGCTGATAATGCGTCATCACTAACTGTCATCTGTCTTATACCGAAACGCTTTTTACACCGGTCGAGCTAACCGTCACTCGCCCTAAACTGTCTTCTCCTTCAATTTTGTTTTTAAATTGAAGGTTTTTTTTTCTTTTAGTAATGGACCAGAAATAGGTAAGCCTTTTCCCTTCATAAGCTCATGACACCGATATAAAGCTTCTTCAACCTGAGAATGTTTACCTGTTTGCATTTTCTTTCTTATTTTAATGCCACTCCGAATTGCTTAATTAGCGCACCACTTTTTAATCTCACATCGTTTTTTTTTCAGTGACTGACTTGTCCCTACTCCCAAATTTAAAATGATTTTTTTTTGCAAACTCGCCACAATTTAACCTTTTGATGGCACAAAGTTTTTCTTCTGAGGTCACGACAACTTTCTTCCGTTTTTCCGTCATTATTTAAAACTTAATGCAAAACTTAAAATACTAAAACAAATTAATCATATTAAAAATACGACATCAACGGCTCTCGCTCACAATTAAGAATTAATGTAAAAACAACGTTGTAGCTTATGAGAAGAGATGTATAATATCGAGAGCGAGACAGATGATCCTAGGGGCCACAGTACCAGCCAGCAGCAAACTGCGAGAGGCCGATAAACGAAATAACTTTACAATCACTATGGTATGGCAACAGTCAACAACTTCATTTGCAGTGAATGTAAACAAATATTCAGATACGTACTGCATAAAGATGTAGATTTTATAAATACGCTTTGGCTTTTTCTTCTTTTTTTTATTTATTTTTCTTTTTTGAAAAATCGATCCAGCTAATACGGAGTCCGAAAACACGATCCGGATAATCTTAGCCGAGCCTTAGTGGCTATCAGAAAGTATCTTTCGGAAGAAATTTTATATTCTTAACCGTTTGCAGACGGACCGCATCACTCTTTCTCACGATCATCTATTAAGGCGCATGCATCGCTAATTACCCACTTTTTGAACACTCTGAACCATAAACTAAATATATCTTATATGACCGCCAGCGATTTAGTACATCTGAAACATACGTTACCAACAAAAAAACTCCAAAAACTTTTATCAACAAACTACAATTCGTTGCCAATATTTTAACCTTCGCCAGAACGAACAAGCTTTTACTACATATATAAACAAACAAAACGACTGCTCTCCTATGTTGCAATAGCCTTAGCAATTAAAAACCACATACAAAAATAACGAGATAAAAATAAATAAATAAATAATTTGCTAATTATTTTTTTAAATAATTCAGAATACTTCGCAATCAATTGGATTATTTCATGTTTTATCGTTAGAATTTTTTATTGACAATATGACTTTTAAAATGCACCTTTTCTGCGATATCTAAAAGTGCAAATGAAAAAAATGGCGCAGTCAATAGAATCTGAATCTTCTATAATAATTTCAGAAGACCATCATCTATGGATTTAGTGCTGTCTCTATGCCGAGATCTAAAGGATCAAATTATATATATATAAAAATAAATATATATATGTATATATATATATTTTTTAGGGGGAATGTATGTATATATATATATCAGCGGCGCATCTAGGGGGGGAGATAAGCTCTATGAAAAAATTTATTATAACAGAGAAACTTAATTTATGCTTTAAAAGATTTATATTAATTTTACCTACGGATTTAATTATAACTAATATTTAATACTGTTTTCTAGTAAAACTATTAATGTTCCTTTTTTATTATATTTTAAACCCAACTGTCATCGGTCTTTTGCCTTCCTTATTTATTTTTAATTTTTATTTTAGTTCAATGAAAAATATGTATAATTTTTTTACTCACTCACAAACAAAGAATTTGGATCGGATTACTAACAAAAATAAAAAAGAAGCAAAGTCTAATAAAAATACTATCTTTCTTACTATTTCTAAACTACCGTTTTAGCTGGAATTTTATAATTTCGTTTTATTTTTCACCTAAAAATAAAATAAAATTTTAATTAAATTGTAATAATTATTTATTTTTTAAAACATTTTTAAATTTCTATCTTTGTGAAACAGGGGGTATTTCTCAAATCTGCTGCCTTAAGATTTTGCGTAATTATATAATCTCCCCCATGTCCTTCTGGATCCGCCCCTGTATATATATATATATATATGTATATTTCAAAAAATAACTCATTCAATTTTTTTTGAAAAATTACAATAATTAATAAGCAGCTTACCTAATGAACCATCTGAATAAATCACAGCTAGATTAAGCTAGAATCGTAAATTTACCGGCAGTTTATGCGATATAATTTCTCTACTCCCTAAAATTTATTATTAGTCAAACTCTACTTTTTAAAACTTAATAAATAAATCGTAACTTTTTCAAAAGGGCTAACAAAGCCACGACTTATGTGTTAGCAAATATTAATGCATTCAGTTTGTCTTTATACGTCGTAGTCCTAAACCGAGTAGAACTTCTCCTGAGAGCTTGTTGGACATTATAAGTACTGCGCTGCTCTCAGAAAATTAGCTAAAAATTTCCTCTGACGTTAACTTAAGTGATTTTTCTTTAATTAGTTCCAATTTCAGTGGCGGATATGGTAGTTCAGCTATTCTAAAAAGAAATTATATTCATTTTTTAACTCACAACATCTATTCTCCTTCTCCATGCAATCCGATTATTCTAAATTTTATCCACATCACAATAATCAGCAAATTCTCAAAACCATTTAACCTCATTTCAGCTAACGTTCCTCCTAACTGTGATCTATACAAGAATTTATTAATTCCTTCCCTTCTCCTTTTGTTATAGCCGATAATTGGAATGTTCACTCACCTCTTTGGAGTTATGGTAGGTAAAACCGTAATGGTTTCGAACTTGAAAATTTAATCTTACAAAATGACTTAATATTCCATGATAATCGTTCGCCTATATATCAGTTAGAACCAGACCCGTGCCCAGAATTATTTTTTTTTGGGGGGGGGGGGGGGAATTTTCTTCGCATATTTATTTTATAAATAAAAATATATTTTTCACTAATATTCATGCTATTAATAATTTCCATCATTTTGATTTATATATTAATAATTTAAATAAACTAATTACCCCGTATATGAACATTAATAAAAATTACATATGTTATTGATTATACTCGTAACAAAAAATTTTGCATAAAATATTAATGAAGTACCTAAGCTATTTCAGTTCTCATGGAGGGGGGGGGGGTTAACCCCCAAAACCCACTCCGTGGACACGGCCTTGGTTAGAACTATTCGGTATTACATGAAATGCCTGGGGGCATTGTATAAAATGTCTAAACTATACACGGTGATGGTAATATAATTTAAGAGACTTCAGTGCAAATCGTTTAATTAAAACAAAAAAAAACCGACTACAGATGTAACTAAAAATTTATATTTGTACGTTAAATAAAATCCGCGTGTTACTAACTTTTAACTTCAGAGTGAATGTAAAACAAACATTCTGAAATCTTGCGAAGAGTTGAATCAATATACAGGCCAATAATTTTAACGTATAATAAGTAAAAAGCACACCAACATAAAACAATTTATACCGGTGTCTGTTCTTACTTATTATATGTTAAAATAAAAACAACGAATTACAAATACGTACGTAACGATACCAATAATTTTATAAAATTCAGTTTGTTTTTAAATCGTTTTTTAGCTTACATAATTAAAGATTAATTCTCATTAAGCACAATCATCAGTTTCATCAGAATCAAAACATTCTCCGACCATGGGCGTAGCAAGGAATTTTTCCTAGCGGGGGCAGCTGACCAGCTGAATATATATGTGTATGTGCAGCGTAACATGTTATAATCGTATTATATTAAAAAGTTGATATAAAGTTAATAACTTAAATAAATATATAACCGAAATAAATAACAACTTCTTTAAAAATGGGCTTTATTTATAGATCACTTAATTTTCAAGTACTATGCAAATCCGTACCAAAGAATCAAAATTAGATATAGTTTATTATAATATACTTTACTAGTTTATAAATTTATTATATAAGTTTCAATTTTCTGTGTTTTTCGCTGAACCGATTCAAGACAGCCTCAGAAGTTATTATGTTTTTGATTATTTCATTCTCTATACACAGGAAAGACATAAGTGAAAATTTATTTTGGAGCATGTCGTCAGATGGTCTGCATGCGCATAAAAAATTATTGTAATAATCACGGTATCAATTTCGAAGTACATTGTTACACTTTTCAAATTTTTCTCCGTATGGCATTTAGACAATTCTTTTATGGGGGGGGGGGCGTAAGTTTTTTATGGTGGGAACTGCCCAACCATGTCCCCCTTTAGCTACGCCCATGTCTCCGACATAATTTATTAATCGCAATCACGTTATCACTTTTAAAAAGACGTAGATGTGACAATCATATCATTATGTAGCAGCTTACGATTTCTAAAAACCAAAAATTAAATTGAAAAATTTATTTCGAAATATATGTAAACCCTGTGGAAACCAAGTGAGATGTCAAAAATCAGCAAATATTACGACACTCGCGCTATTTCTATGTTTATTTACACGTTCTTTAAGTTTTCGATTACAGCTATAAGATGGCGCTGTTGTATGAATAATAAACGGGACCGGTATGAGACCGGTTCTATTTGCCACTTCCGTTATACAGAAAGAATAGGTTTTACTTTAAGATAATTTGCTAAAATTTCGATGAAAATGCAATTAAAAATAGTTTGTCATCCATAAAAGTAAAATATACGAATAATTATGAATTCTTTCGTAAAACGTGATAACCAATGTTTAACGAGTAACAATGATAATTACTCATCGTTTAAAGGAAGTTAGTGAAAGTATGAAAATAAATTCGACAAATTCGCTTTTTCTGTGCACTAAATTTCCGCCTTATACATATATACCGTAAAGGTTTATAATATCTCCTGTGATGATAAATAAAATTTACGCTTGCGTTTTATAAACACTTCATTGGCTAATGCATTATTTTATGACGAAAAATTTTTACATTGTTACCTTTTTTTTTTTTAATTCATCGTGTTCATGTAAACAAGGTGGCTAAAATGTAAGAAAACAATATTTACAACTACTTCTCTCTTTTGGAATATAAAAATAATATCGATTATTTCATTGCTTCCTAAAAATAACTGTAAAAAACTATTTTTAACGTTTTGTTTCGGAATGATTTGAAATCGGAACAATTATAGTGAAACCTCGGTGCCATTATGTACCTGTTCTCAGCAATTATTTCAAAAAAACTTCCGAATCTCTGAAAATACGAAATGTTTATCTGACATATAAAATTTACTTGAATTCAGGACTCTGAAATACAAAATTGTTTTCTTGTTTCCTTCTTTAAAACTATTCCATTCTCCAATCTCGCATCTTAAATTTTAGTTAGATATTTATTAAAGATAAAAGTATTTTAATAGGTTATTAATATTAATTGCACTGCAGTAGCGTATTAAAAACAAAAAAAAAAACATATAAAAGATTTATTTCATATGTTTCTTATTTATTCATTTACTTATTTATATTTTTATTAATAAATCTGAGCCTAATAATGGTTCAGAATTTAAGATAAAACTGGTTTCATAGGTGGAGCATATTAGCAGAAATTCATAATCGAGTGCACACCACCTTTTTTTCTACGGGTATATTTAACGAAAAAAGACAGAACATGGCAATCATGCATGATATTTTTTACCAGAAAACACCGTTTGACATCACACGTTTTCTATATTTTACGTCTTCCCTCACATTTTTATTACATATACGCGCGCAAGTGTATTTATTACTGTAATGTTACTCCAAGGTTGAAATCCATAATTAATAAGGACTAGGGCCGGCCATCCTTCCTCTCGGCCTAGTAACGGTTAGACGTCTACTTTCCTACCTATATTCACCAATCCGTCATTTACGGTGACTGTAGTTTTTCACTTCCAAACATCTAATTCAAACTCCCTGCATCGATCAAACGCGTTCCCATTTAACTTCTCATAATCGGCTCGTACCGTACCAAGCGTTTTTTTAAATTAATAATAATATCGCGTTATACAACACGGTTAAATATTATCGTCCCATTAGTTTAATTTTGAATACCTTTCAATTTGGAAAGTAGCGTTTTGTAAATGTATAAAGTTTAACCATTAACAGAGGGGGTTCGTCCATTAGAGAATAGCTCAAATGGCAATAACATGTTCATTCGACCTTTTTTCAATTTTTTCGCTTAAGTTCATAGTCAATTTCCTTCCCAGCTCTTGAAAAGAACTACTCGTACCATACCGAAACCACGTTTACAGCTATATCGGTAATACCCATTCATTCAGTTCTTCAATAACGATAACGTGGATTCTTCGAATTTATTGGTTTTGTTATTTATCCTCCATCGCTTTAAGATGTATGCCACGTTATTTTATTTTATTTTTTTACAGTTACACTTCACCCGCAGAATTCCCGAATTTCTCTTTTGTAACAGCGTCCTTCGTGTCGAGCCCACCGCTGATATTTATTATCGTTTCTAGCAAACTTACATAATCAGTTCATTTACTAATACAAGCGCTAAAAATGTCTCTTAGACGATCCTTCAAACTCGCTACAAATAACGCCAAGGAGAAAACCGTTAAAATATTTAATATATTAAATACTTTATTTAAAGTACAGTAGAGTCTCGCTAATCCGGACCGCGCTAGTTCGGACATCCAGTTAATCCGGACGAATCGAAAAAAATAAAAATTAAAAAAAAAAAATCTCAGGCGTCTAGAACGCATGACAGATGTAAATTACATTCACATGTACAATACATAGTACATACATATTGTTTTATATGTAAATAACTTTCTTGAGTACATACATACTTTAAAATGAAGAAACGTTAATTTTTAATCAAGATTTTTTCTTTTAACTATAAAAACCGGTTTCTGACACACTTTAAAGTTGATTCCGTTTAATCCGGATTTTCGGGGATCCGGACAGGTCCGGTCCTGATAAGCCCGGATTAGCGAGACACTACCGTATTTTGCAAAAAATACGTTAAAAATGTTTTTCGGAATTCAGGAAATATAAGTTATTAAACTAAGAAACAATTGTAGCCGATACAGGTCGGTTAGTAAACAGAATAAAATTATGTACACTTTCTTCGGAAATAGTAGCCTTACACGTCTAATAATCGAAACTTCAAGTATCAGAAAAATGTTTAACAATTTGTGATAATTTAATAGTAACGTTAGTGCTTTACTGAAGCAAAAATAAATCAAGTTCCATACCCTTGATAAGGCATCATGGATTGTAAAGTTAAGGTTCACAATGTATTAAGCCTAATGGATCTGATGAGAATACTGGGGCCAGATCCTTTCTCTCGGCCGTCTTTACTATCCCAGATTTCTCTAGTACCCAATTATTTCGGGCTGGGTAAACCTGAGAGCAATTTGGGTCCGGAACGAGACAAGTCTCGAACCCGTGACCTCTAATTTTGGTAGCCAAGCATCTTAACCACTAGACTACCACAGTGAACTGAATTATTAGTTTCTTAATAAAACATCTTAAACTGAAATTAATGTTATTGAACAACGGAAAATTAACTACGGAACCCGATATGGTTTCTGAAACATGCTTTATTGATTTGCCCAAAAAAATATTCAAAAATTATTGTAAAAATTGTAACTCTATTCCGACTTTTATTATTATACTTACTAGCTGCACGCTTGGCCTGCCTTTCGTAGTACATATATTAGATGTTATAGCTCAGGAATAACATAAGTTATAATTTAGCCATAACTAAAAACTTAGCACAAAGATATATGCTTTCAAGTTAATTGGGTTGTTGCTCTTAGCGCACCCAAAAAAAAAAAAAAAAAAACCTTAAAAAACTAAACACAACCATTGTTAATAACGAAAGAAAATAAAAAAAATCTAAAATAAAACAAAGTAAATAGTTCTCAATTAATTTTTTATTGAAATTCACATTTACTTTAAACCTAGAAATTACATACAATGGCGAAGTGCTTGCTGAAAAAATTACACAGCAGTTAAATTGTTTAACAGACACGTTAAATTATTTATTAAAAATTAGAATACCACTCAAATTTATTTATGCTACATAACAAAACATAAATGGCGGGTAGACTCAAACTGAAAATACGCAGAAATTTATAATTTAAAAAACCTCATTATTATTAAAAATCTATGAAGATATTAAACACAATTCTTTTTTTTTCTTCTTTTCGAACATACAGAGGCATAAAATATAAATTGCAAAGAGGTTTTATGTTAAGTTGAGCCATGTGAATCATCTACGCATTTATTGCTAAAGAATTATAAAAGTACTTAGTATTACATTTATTTTCTATTTATAGTTCAGATCAGTGGCGTCGCCAATCAGTTAGCTAGGAAGGGGCAGGAAGCTGATATTACGTGTGTGAATAAGTTCTTACCGTCTTTCTTAAAAATAAATTCTTTAATTAAATAAAATATAAATTGTAGGTGAATTGTAAGTAAATAAATGCGACTTTTAAAAGTTTATTATAATTTTAAAAATAATTTTAAATAATTCGGAAATTTTAATTAAAACATAATCTTCTACAATTCGTCGTAGATTTTTCAGTTACTTTGTTAATGAAATCTTCTGGGTCTTCAGAGAGATCTTTTGATAGACATTTATCATTACAAGATCATTCAGACTATTTTTTATAATTGTACTTCTTAGCCAGGTTTTGATCCGCCTCAGGCTGCGGAATGATCTCTCTACAGTACATGTTATGCACGGTAGAGCGACCGAAATCCTCAATGCTTTTCCCACTTCAGGAAAAAAGTCTTTTGTCTCTTTTATGACTTCGACAATACCGAACTTAGTTTGGTTCGTCTTGTCCTGCCACAGTTCGAAGGTTATGAATAATCATAAATGCTCATGTGCGTTACTCTGAAATATATTATTTTCTTACCAAATAATTATATTTCACTTTTTAGGGCATTTTTAAATTTTGTATAGTAAATCTTGAAGTCGGCAACAGAGAAAAAAAAAAAAAAAATTAATTTTAAAAATATTTGAACGATAATACGGGCAGATTAAATTAAAGCACTCACAAATGTTCTACTGTATAAAGTTGGATTTCAGGTGTAATATTCAAATTCTGTCAATAACGAAACAATCATGGCTCTTTTGAGCGTTTCACATTCATCATCTTTATTCGAATCTACATTTGTGTAAACCAACATCGATTAATTTAAGTCACTCGCATTTATCGCTCCTTTAATTTCAAGTATTTGGAGTATTCATGTTTTCTATATATTCTAATGAAAACTGCTTGGCTAATTCTTGTCCGGATATACATACATATATATATTCGGTAAAGAAAGTATATCTCTTATGAGACTCGTTTTCAATGTACTACTAGTACTGCCTAATATTTACCGACATACTTATACGGGACCCACCACTAACGGATACAGTTTCTAATATTATTCAAATCCTTCCGCATAGTCAAAAGTTATACCGAGTAATAATGGTAGTGTGAAGTTGTAATTTTCTACCGTTGATGAGCTTGTAAATGACGGTCGTTTCGGCCCCGACAAGTCTCATTACGTTTTGGCCTCGTCCTTTTTTCAAGTAGATATACAGAGTCTGTCAAGCGAAAGAAGTCCGTTCGTAAAACAACCGAAACGCACTGACATCACACGAAATCAGGGCTGCTCATATTAACCTTCAGTCTATATCAGATATATAATAGTCATCCTGTTAACACCATGTGGTCTGTCTGCATGTAAACAGGTCGGAAATAAGAACGGATGAACGTACAGAGATGAAACAAAAACGTGGCTACTGCTTCCGTGATCAGGAGGAATAACAGGAATATGGCTATATGATTTTTTTCGGTAATATTGAAATACGCGTCAAGCGTTATTAGGCACACCCTGTTTTACTAGCGGACATTACTCTGAGCAACAATCACACTCGGCAACGAAACTCAAACGGATTTCTTTCGCTTGACAGACTATAGTTTAATGTTAGTCTCTTTAATTAATATCATATTTAAGACTTAGAAAATAATCATTGAATCCAAAAAACGCCCGCGATATTAGTAACTAATTTGCTTAGGAAATAAATCAGTGGTTTTCGATTTTTTTTTTCCTACACACGTAATCTTTTAAAAAACTATTTCCTCTCATAAAAAGACTTGAAATGCTGATTATACACTCGATTAACCGGTTATTTCAATAAACACTTTTCAGAAAAAATTAATCAATCTCGTCAAAAAATTTTCACTATGACAGGTTTTTATGCTTTTTAAAAATGAAAAATAAATTTAATGATTATGAAAAACTACTAATTTGAAAAAAGCAGAATCGATCCGGATTTTGAATTTTATTGAAAATTAAAAACCCACTAACACCGAACTAGATCTACTTAGAAAAAGGACGAGGCCGGAATGACCTCGACGGTCGAAACGTGTCCGAAACGTTGAGGACGGGGAAATGATAGAGACCTACATCACCCTTCGCTTTCTGCATTTAAATCTACATTTTCACGGTAATCAATATTGATAACATTTTTTGTCTAGCTATATAAAAAATTAGTTCTTTTTTAACTTAACTTAAGTCAATCGCGTTTATGTTACCGATAAAACTTCTTTAAAGAGACCGCAAGGAACGTAGAATGGTCATTAAATCACTCATAAAGAAAGACCAGAAAGAAGAGAGGATTCTGGAAAGGTTAAAATTTGAACGAATGAAAGAAACGACGTTTAATGTTCGCAATAGCCTAAATAAGATCTGCGAAGAGATATACAGGTGACGACGAATAACAGAAGCAGTTAAGGCGAGGAATAAATGAACCGTTTAAGAATAGATTAATCAAAGCAGAATCATAAGGACACGAAGCGTAAAATCAGCACGTTGATTTAGAAGGAAAAATAGTAAATGGAGCAGAGAATGTTCCGTTATAATGGCAGAAGAATTAAATGCCGCCTGTTGCAATATCGTCGCGGAAAGAGAAAAAAAAACAAAACAGAATGATATTTCAAAGGAAAAACAGACACTTTGATTCATCATGAGATTTATTGTAAGAAAAATAAATTGAACCAGAATATTAATTATTGTCATTTTATCTCTTAGAATTGATTGATGATCATTACCAGGAAAAAAAATGAAAAAAAAAAAACAGGAAGGAAACTTTTTTAACGAAAGATTTTTATGTATATTATTGAAAAGAAAAAAATTAATGAAATCGGGAGGAGAATCAGCGCCCGATGAAAAAGCACAGTCGCCAGACAAGGCCTTTTTACATAACAAACCTTCAAACAGTTTTCCAGGATAGCGTGCTAAAGAAATCGGACATAAATTTTCTAAGCATAGAAATGGCGATATTGGAAACATTAATGATTACAAAAACAGAAAGAGGACAAAAGAGAGAAACTTAATTAAATTTTCGAATAACTTTTTCTATCTCGTACGAAATCGAGCAAATTCGAGTTTTATAATCTGTTTAGAACGAAATAATGTGGGGATGGATGATGCGTGCATTTATCAGGAGTGTCACGTATTTAAAATGGGGTCATTTCGGTTTAGGTCGCAAAAAGAAATCGCCATACATGAACCTAATCAATATAATTATCTGACACTTACTCAGACGCGTTATACGATTTTATTTTAAATCCTTGTCGTCGGAATGTGTATTCCGCCGAAACTAAACTTACCGTGAAATATTATGAAAATTCGTTTCCGCCTTATACATTATTTACAGCTTTCACTAAAGATTGTGTCCAATTTTCTTTTCAGATTAATAATAATGAGCGCATCTGATTAATTTCTCCTTCTTCGGCTACATTTTCAACATCATGACGTGGCAACCACCGAACCAGCAAAAAGGCCGTAACGTACCGATTTATTCGAAGTCGCCCACACCGTTTCGACAAGCGTATACGCCATCGCCACCTCCTCTTATTTCATCTCCCAGGTGTCAACAGTTTAGCTCTCCTTGCGCGTCGCCATCATCATCCCTTCCGCGAATTACACCTCCTTACATACCATGTCCAAGACCAAGATGGCCTTCGCAGAATTCATTGCATCTGAATTCGTCGCACGAAGTAAGCAAAATCGCATTAGTTTTGGCAAATATATTTTATACTTTACTATTTCTTTAACTATAGGTATCCGAACCGGTTTTTGTATATTTCATTTCCGTGCTCGCCAGAATCTACATATTCACCGTCAAAAATTACAAACTATTCGGTGGTCGGTTCACTCATATAGCCCGCACGCGATTAGACCTAACTTCGTACGAAGCATTTTTATACGTTCGCTAACGTGAAAGAGAATAAATCGCGTTCGTAGAAAAAAGAGAAAAAAACCAAGTACACTTTTCATCGATTATTCCGATTTTTTTTAAAGCCTCTTTTGTTGAATTCTGTTCAGTTTCATCAGAACTTTATTATCTTTCACGGTTTTTCGGTTATAGCCTACGTACGGTATCAAAGTGATCGTCTCTGGAAGATTAATCTGAAGTCATTTTTGGAATAAAATTAAATAAGCAATAACGCAAGTCGTAAATACTGCATCATTTTTTTCTGTTCACTATTTTCCACTAGCTTTCCCGCATCAAAAGTAGAATGAGAATCAAGTAAAGCTGGAATTCAGGTGCTATCCACGAGTTCTTCAAAAATCGGACGCGACGGCAACGCCTTCTGTTTTTTGTATTTTTCCCTATTTTGCGAAATATTATTAAACAAAAGTTCTAGCACAAAAATGACTTTAGCGGACTTATTTACTGCATATAGTTATTACCCCTGATGTGAGTACTAAGTTTATTAGTTGGTATTTCACATTTAATTTAATTTTTTTTTTATTAAAATGTTACTCCTCAGATAAAATCCGCCTACATTCTGGGATATTACAATAAGAATTTTGCGTCCAATTGAAGAATTTTTGTTTTTCACTGTTGCTCGTTAATATATAATTATACGAACTAAATGATTAAATTTTAAAGCTATTCAAAATCCACGAAACAAATAATGACTTAAACAAGGAACTAGTCGAAACAATTGACTGGAAAAAAATCGATGCCACCGTGTCTCATCACAAAACCAACTTAGCAGACAAATTCTGTTTATAATAAATCATCCGCCCGCTAGAGAAGGTATAAGGGTCGTACCAATGGCGAGAATTTAAATTTTTTATGTTCTCTTATATTCCTGTTTGCCAGTACGTAGAGAAAAATAAAAATATATTCTAATTAAAAATAAATAATACGCTTATCAACATTTTCGGGCACAGAAAACCCTCAGCTAAAAACAAGATTAGACCGAAGACTATGCATAACAAGTAACACACTTACACCCTGTCAAGAAAGTATCGGGAATTGTTAAATAAAACGAACAATTTTTAATTTTCATCCAAATTTATTTTGTCACCTTCAAAATAACATCCATTCGAAGCGATGCACATATGCCAACGCTTTTTCCACTCGGCAAAGCACTTCTGATAGGCGGTTTCCGGGATGGCCTTTAGCTCTCGCGTCGCATTCGTCTTGATGTCATCAATCGATTCGAAGCGCATTCCCCGTAGCGGAAATTTGAGTTTTGAGAATAGGAAGAAGTCGCAGGGTGCTAAATCTGGTGAATACGGCGGTTGTTCGATGATATTTACCGAGTGTTTGGCCAAAAACTCATTCACAATTATGGCTTTGTGAGACGGCGCATTATCGTGATGGAGAATCCAAGAATTGTCGACCCACAAATCGTTACGTTTACGACGGATAGCCTCTCTCAAACGTCTCAAAACACTTAAGTAAAACTCTTTGGTGACTGTCTGTCCGGCTGGCACATATTCATAGTGTACCACGCCTCGAATATCGAAGAAAACAATCAACATGATCTTCACTTTCGATCGGCTTTGGCGAGGTTTTTTCGGCTTTGGCGCGCCAATTGGCCGCCATTCGGACGATTGCTGGTTCGTAAGCGTGTCGTACTCGTACACCCATGTCTTGTCACCAGTAATTATCTTTTCCAAGAAGGTAGGATCCAAATTGGCTCGATCCAGCATGTCTGCAGCTACCTGTTCTCGGTACTTTTTTTGAAAGAAATTCAGGTCTTTCGGAACAAGCCGAGCCGCAACGCGTTGCATACCCAATTTTTCGTGCACAATCGTACGTACGCTCTCGTGTGACATGCCCAATCCATGAGCCATCTCTGTCAAGCTCACATGACAATTTTCAGCAACGATTTCCTTGATTTTATCGACGTTATCATCGGTCACACTCGTTGAAGGCCGTCCAGAGCGAGGCATGTCTTCGACCGTCTCCCGACCATCCTTGAACGCTCTGTACCACTCGTAAACCCGCGTTTTTGATAAAGCAGATTCACCAAAAGCCTTCTGTAACATTTTCAGTGTATCGGCACAAGAAATTTCGTTCGAAACACAGAATTTAACACAAGTACGTTGTTCAATATTTTCACTCATTGTAAAACTTCGACAAAACACTTCAAGGTCGACTGATTTTAACAGCTGCTGTAAACACACTGGTTGGCAGATCGCGCTAAAAATAGGCATCATAATACAAAACAGTTGTACCAACCTGGAAAAAAAAAATTATCTGCCTAGCTATTACCCGGGAGATTTAAATTGACAATTCCCGATACTTTCTTGACAGGGTGTACATGCTGTGACACGATTTCACCTTGGTTTTTTTTTCTTCGAGATATAAAACTACAAAAGGTAGCGCGGTAGCCTAGCGGTACTTGGCTACTAAATCAGAGGGTACATGTTCGAGACTTGTCTCGTTCCGAATCCGAATCGCTCCCAGATTTATACCTAGTCTGAAATTGACTATTGGTTATACCAGAGAATTGTCCGAAGGAAAGTAAAGGCGGATAATCCAAAAGTAGAAACGAACTGGCCTCGGTATTCTCATCAGATCCGTTAGAACCTTAAGTACATTATGAAAAGCTTGACGATCCCCGACGACCTGCTAAAAGAGGGTATGGGAATTACTTTACTTACTACTACAAACTCGTAGAGGGGTTAATCTTGGCAAAGAAATGTACACAATCGACAATAATAAGTTTAATATACTTTGTTAGTATCAGCGCATAAATATATATCGGTTTGGAATTCGGCCGCAAGTGAAATATTTAATTTTCCCATCTTCGTTGAGTGCGTTGCATATTAGATACATTACAAAAATGTGAAGGAATTTCCTGTAGTAACCTTATAATGTAATTTTACGCGCGAAAATTTAGACGCATTCCTTCAATCTTTATGATTTTAATGTAACGATATCGAACGATGTAACGGGAGTTTTAGGGAAACTGCTTAGGAAATAAATGCATATTCAAAAAGTATTTAGCTGCATAAGATACGTTGCAGCCGAAACAATTAATGACACCAGCGGTAGATGTCGAGAAAAAAATTACTAGGTGCGGCCCATGCATCGATGTGTGACCACGTTCGCCTTTCGGCCGCTTATTTTCGCGATGTTCATCCGAAGGAAAGCAAACAACGTTGCAAAAGGGGAAAACTGAACGAAACACTTGGGAAATCGATATTACTCCAAAAACACACTAATGTAGTTGTTGACCTGGACGAGGTGAAAAAAAGAAAATTAAGTATTTTAAAAAAAGAAGATCTTGTTTTGGAAAGAACTCTGGCTTTTTTCGGACGAACAGTTAATGTAAGGAATAATATAATGATGAAAGGCTTTTAAAAGGAGCAGAAAATTATTTTAAAGAATAGTGGACGGACGTTTAAGCGCGACATTCACGAAAGATGAAAAATGATAATCCGAAAAAAAACAAAAAAAAAAAAAGAAGCGGGTACGATCCAGAGGTGGTAAGTGTAATAAGAAAAATCGATTAACGAATCAATAAATTCGTTGTGTCGTCCACGAAAAAGGTTTGTAAAAATGCACTCCCGCAAAACTGATTAGAGAAGAGAGCCGCTAGAGATAAAGGATTTGGAAAGATTCGCCGAAAAGGACACTGACGGTGTATATTTCGCCAGACTGCACCGCCAAAAATTCGAGGTTTATTGTAGAAATAGGAGACCCGCGTGGTCTAATTTAGCAACATCCATCTTAGAAAAGATCTCTCCGCATTCTTAACTCGCATATGGAATTTCTTCGAAAAAAAAATAAAAGGCGAATTATTTTTATTTCTAAAATAAGAGTTGTACAGATACGAAGTAAAAAGATTAAAAATCATGGTTTTGTATAATGTTGAAATGAGGCAGACACCTTTTTAAGGAATTCTTGCGAAAGATTAATAATGGTCGCTGATTTCGGACAAAAATCTAATTCATCTATATATAGAATTTTACAACTGCGAAAACACTTATTTGCACGCAGGAGGGCAAAATTAAATTATTAAGTTCGGTGGTATAAATATGGTGCAACTAATATGAAAATGTGTTTCATAAACGGAAAAAAACAAAAAGAAAATGGAGCGAGTAAATTTACGCTTTCGATAAGTGAGTTTCAGTGACCAGCACATATTCGAAAGAATCAGCTAAATCAAACTAGGTTTGGTAGTTCGGTACTCTCACTGAAGAGAATGTATGTAAATTGGCGAGGAAGTAAACAAAATCACAATCGCGCCAGGTCGTCTACCAATTTAACCACAGGATTAACAGTTCGGGTAGACAAAATTCTAGTTTCGCCATTATACTTTTCTATATTTTACAATCGTTTTATGTGTCAATATACATTTCCAAGTTTTAATTACTTCTACATATTATATTGCATTATTATAGTTTTAATGTATTTTTAAAATATTTCCCCGTTTACCACAGAGAGGGTCTCCGAAACAATTGGGTAATTTAAAATTTTTTTAAATTTTATTATTAAACTTTTAGAAAGTTAATATTTCGTACGTTATTTATTTAATACCTTAATTTCTTCCCGCGTGTTATTGTGCAAGTCGTATTCGGTGTGAATTAATGGAACAGGTGAATCACACTGAGGTCTGTGCATAAAACGTTTCGAAAACGAAGTGATATTCTTTAATCTAGTTAATGATTAATTTTCGTAAGTAGCACGTGTTTTCTCGAAGTATAAAGGAAAACGTGTCGGAAGGCAAAGTGTGTCCGTGAAAAAATTAAATCTAATAGTATGGTTCATAAGGACTTTTTAAATCTTCTTTTTGGTTTATGGAAATATCGGCGAAAAATTCAATAGGGTAGCATAGTTAAAGAAAAATACGACCTGATATTGACGATATGTAACGGCAAGATAGTAACTTTAGACAGAGAAGAAATTGAAGGTATAAGAAAAACCTGTAGGAAGTCCAAACATTAAAAGATGGGAATACGAAAGAGAGATGAACACTCAAAAAAATGTATATACATATATATCTTTATATATATAATTCTTCTGTGCGTCAGTTTGTGACTGAACTCCTCCTAAACGGCTGGACCGATTTTGATGAAATTTTTTGTGTGTGTTCAAGTGGATTCAAGAATGGTTTAGATTCACAATTCGGTTCACTACACGAAATTTGAGGGTTTTAAATAGTTGAGATGCTGAACAAAACGTTGTCCCGAAGAATAGAGACATTCGAAATGGTATGCTACAGACGAATGCTCCGGATACCATGGATCAAGCACCGCTCTAATGCTTCAATATTAGAGGAACTGAGAATAGATCGGAAAAACAGATTAGTGCAAGTGTTAAAAAGGCGGGCCCTGAGATTCTTTGACCATGTGATGCGCCGAGGAGGATTGAAAAAAATGGTCATACAGGGAATAATAGAAGGTAAAAGGAATAGAGGACGGCCTCCGACCAGGTTCATTGATTATATTAGAAACACAACAGCTGGTGGAAGCAGCTCAAAATCGCGAGAAATGGAGAAAAATTGTTGAACTATGCTCATGATTGGTCACGACGTCTGAACACAGACAACGACATAGAAGAAGAAGAAGACCAGGGACACAGAAATGTATACGGGACGAATAAAAAATAATTAACAAAAAATTAATTTTTATAAAATTATAAATAAAATGATTACCACGGTAAAAATAAACTAAACATAAAAATTTAAATAAAATGATTACTATAATTTCTGGGGTAAGTAAATATACCGCTTCTGTTACTTCACTTTATGCGTTATTGAAAAATATACCTGTTATGAAAATAGCATGAGTTTTATCTTTTTTACCCTTTAATTGAAACATGTTTTTTAGTTTCTATTCAACATAGATTCTATATTCAGCTGAACTCATAGTGTACACACATGCTCACACGCAATCGAAAGGTCGAATTGCAGTAACTATACACGTTATGACGTCAGGTATTGTAATAGCTTTCTTTATAAAAATTTTCATCAAAAGAGTTTGAAATTTTCGGATTTAAGGCGAATTTATGAAGAACATTCATTTTTTTTTTTGCCGTTTTTGGTCCAAAAGGAGGGTTTAAATAATTTTTTATCCGTAATTTTTGAATTTCATAAAAGGGCTCCTGTGTTTTGTTTTATATTTTGAATTTCGCTTTTAAAGAGTTATCTGGTGACGAATTACAATTTTTTTAAGGGTACTTTTGAGGTCGTTCTAAATTCCATATTATATATTCTAGACGGCTTTTTGGCCGCCCAGGATAATCGCTCAGTTTAAAATTGTAAACTGTCATAGATAGAAGTTTAATTGTAATTTATGATCCAATTGCGATAAGTCAAACCGTTTCCGAACTATTGTAGAAATAAATATTTTTGTCGTTTCTGAACTATCTTATTGGGGTTCCGTATTTTATAGCGTGTACGGAATCTTAAAAATCAGTATAAATTTACTTTAAGAAATTAGAGATCATTAGAAACACGTTTTTTCGTGTAATAGTCCATCATCAGATAACTGCATAGAGTACACACTTTATTAAAAAGTATATAAATTGAGTATTTACTTTAAATTTTTAATATACATATATTTATACTGATTTTTGTTACTAAGGTGAACAATACCTTGCTACCACGTGAATTATATTTATTTCAATGTAATTAAAATATTTGTCTTTTTGCAAATTTATTGAACTTAATTCATTTTTAAGTGCTAATAAAAACTAAATTTAATTCAGCTAATAAGTTAACACAAAATTTATTATTTCTGTGGCGGTACGAAGTTCGCCGGGTCAGCTAGTATATATGTATATATATATTTTTTTTTTTTTTTTTTTTTTATGGGTACGCTAACGAAAAGCAACAGCCCAATCAATCAATTAATCTAACAATAAGTAATAGCTCAAAAGGAGAATAACATATTAGATATTAATCTGGTGCGGGATTGAATGAATGAAAGAAGCTAGAATAGGAACAACTGACAAGGAAGGAAATGAGAGAACATAAGAATCGTTGTATGGAGTAGGAAGACCAAGGTCCAAAAGCTGAGAATAGAAGAGAGAACGTTCTGAAGAAAGTGAAGAACATTCGAAGAAGACGTGATTGATATCACACAGAAAAAAGGAATCTTCTGGGTGAAGAGAGAGCACCGCGGAGAAGAGACGAGGGAAAAACGAAAAAATGACGAAGGGACAAAGGTATGACCGAAACGAAGACGAAATATAGCAGTGATCAGGGGACCACAAAGGGAAGGAAACATGTCGAAACATCTGGTCAAAGAAGATAAGGGCTGAGAACGGAAAGATAAAAGGATTTCGGATTTGAGAAAAATTTGGCATGCAGAGAATAATTACGAGAGGAAAGTTATGAAAATGATGGCCAAAACGAGTGCAGTGTGACTACTACAAGAGAGCGACGAAGTGAGGGGAAGTGTTAAGGAATTAAGGAAACAGGGCTGTATAAATAGGTGGAAGAAGCGCGGGCTGGAGTAAAACATCTTTCTTTTTTTTTACGCAACGAGAAAATTTAACATGGTAGTCTAGTGGGGTCACTCGGTCGGCAAACCGAAAAACCGGAAGTCACAAGTAGCAGCTCAAGGCGCTCCAAAATTTTCCTAGCCACCAAAAAAATCTAAAAACGTAAAGACAATCGAGAGAAAGGACTTGGTTGTGAAAACCCATGGTGAACGCTGTATAGCTGTACCGTTTTACTTGTTTGGTGGTAAAATATTAACACCCGCGCATTTTCTCTAACATAACGATTTAAAAAAATGTCAGCTCGGACTAAAAGAAACACTGCTTCCTCTTCATCCGGTACACCTACATGTTCGAAAGCCAGAAAAAGATCATTGCGAACTGACTGGAATGAAAGAAGATTACACAAAGAGTGAAACGTCTTTCTAAAAGGGCAATGAAGTTGCATGAATATAAACGGAAAAGGTACGTAAATGGCTTAAATCACACTTTTAAAGTGATTATTGGAAGGAAGGACAGAGGAAATGAAAATAACACAGCAGAAGACTGCTAGAAATATGGCGCGAAATGTGGAGGAAAAAGAAAGGATTGGAATTAAAAATAGCAGCATATTTAACAATATGACCAAAATTTTGACCTAGAATCGATTAAAATTGTGTAACAAATGATAAGTTTAAGAAACGTACCAATCGAAACAGCTGATAGATACCGCGTAATTTAAAAAAGCAGCTAAGCCTTGTGTTTCAAAAATCCCTGCTATTTATGTACCGAGTTAGTTCCGACTATATTATTTCTTTTTTTTTGAACATGTCGGCTAAGGACGTTACCCAATTCAAAGGTATAACAGCATTAATGATTATAAAGGAAAAATATTAGAAATAGAACATACGAATGAAGCTAACAAAGGAATAACCAAGGGAGAAGGAAAAGAAAGGATACACTGTGAGCGCTGTAAGGCGTAGGATAAGACGCAAAAGATCGGAATACAGTATCGCGCGTTCTGAAGAAATGAAAGGACATTCAAGCAAAATATGATTCGCATCACAAATGAAGTTTACTTCTGCCAGATCAAACGGGCAAAGAGGAGACTGAGTAATAGAGAAACGGAAGAGCGAAGCAGGAAGCAAGCTGTGATTTAACCGAAGTCTTATTATGGATGAGATAGTTGACCGCCTCATGTTGGGAAAATTAAGAAACCACGGAAAAAGAGGAAGAATGGATTGTATGAATAAGTAAAAGGAAGCAGGATTAGAAAATGAAGAAGGATAGAGATCAGACCAACAGTCGCGGTGGCAACGAAAGGAAAGAGGAAGAAGACTTTAGGCCGGAAAATGACTAATAAAGAGACCGTCTGAAGCAACCGAACGTGCCAACGAGTCGACTAACTCGTTGCCCGAAATTCCACAATGACTAGGAATCCGCAATAGATCAATACGGACAGAGCGGGAATGAAATAGATGTGAAATTAAGGAGCGTATGTGAAGCACGATAGGATCAGCGGATGGTTTAGGAAGGGGAGTAGCAATGGCTTGTAAAACGCCTTTTGAATCAGAAGGTAAGAGAACCTTGGATATATTGTTAGTAGAGGCTATAAAAAGGATTAATTGTAGGATCGCAATAGATTCGGCTAGGAATATAGAGGAGAAGGAGGGGAGTTTGAACGTCTCAGAATAGCCGAAATCCGGCAGGGTAAAAGCCGCTCCAACCCCCAAAGCTGTCTTTGAGCCATCTGTGAAAATTAAAGTATAAGAAGGAAAGAGCGAGGATAAAACATAGTTAAATTCGTTATGAGCAGCAGGAGAGGGAAGAGACTTCACATATGAAAGAAGAAAGAGTAAACTAGGCGAGTAAATAAAATCCGGGAAATTATAGGTAAAATAAGGGCATTTGGTGTAGGATAGAACAAAAGGAGAGATTTTGGATTTCATCGAACCTAAGGAGAAGATATTTAGAAGCACTAGCGTAAAGGAACGAGCAATAATCGAATTAAGAAAGGATAGTGGCCTTATATAGCATCAGAAGGATATAAGAATCCCCACCCCAATTACGGGAGGGGAGAGCCTTCAACCAATTAACCCTCTTGAGAGCCGACGTATAAAGATAATTGATATGATCTTGAAAGGACAAGTTACTGTTAAGAACGATGCCAAGATAGGAGACGGAATTAACTAAAGGAATAGGAAGATGGCACACGGATAGGTTGACTGAGGAACGACTATAAGGTCGATAAGTGAATACCATAGTACTGGATAACATAATTTACAGCGAACAATCACTGATACCCGTCTGAAAATAAAAGTCACAGTCGAATAAATCATGCAACATTATTTTCAAAAACAGGCAAAACGACTTGAAATGTTTCAACGATCAATAAGCTGAACATAACTAAACTAGTGTAGGCTTACTGGTTTGATATCATTTCCCCTAAATGTAAGATTTCGTTTATTCAGCAGATGAAAAAAAAAAAAAGCAAACGTACGGATAATTATTGGCAATTATAATTTCCGAAATTTACACTGTAGTCTAAAAGGTAATTTTGAATCGGGTTCCAAATAATAGGCAAGTATGGGAGGCTAAACGCAGCGTTCTTCATAATGTTCCACTATTAGAGTTTTTTTTTTTCGGAAAAAACAACAAAAACATTTAATAGTGGAAGCATATGAAAAACAGAAATAAAAAAGGATTATTAAAAAAAATTTAATGTAAACATATAAAACGACAACTCCAATAACAAATAATTGCAGGTTACTTTATTCCCCAAGTTCAATCCTGTGTTCCCCAAATCTCACTTTCTTTATCGGTTAGTATATAGAAAGCGTTATTGATATTTAGTGTGATATGCGAATTAAAATATATATGAGTTTTAGACAAAAAAGAGAAAAATGCTTTACAAAGCCAATTACGAGCAAAGCATTTTAAAATAAATTGAAAACAGTGCACGTGTATGCTAAGTTCTATCTAAATTCCTTATTAAATAACAAATAGCGAAAAATTTTATTTTCTTAATTTTTTTCAGGTTTGAGAATTTATTTTTAATATTTTCTTTTTCAATCTTAAAATGAAACAGGAAATCTATTTACAAAATTGATAAACTATAAGATTTATGAAGCATAACTTTACAATTTAATCGCATATTTTAGATTTTTTTTGTAAGCCGATAAAGCTATAAATTTTAATTTTTGTTGTGTTTTTTTGTTTGGGTTAAAACTAAAAAAACTGTTGCTTCAAGTTCACTTATATAATTTTTATAAAAGAATTGAAAATTACATTTCGTCACTATGGGGAATATTTATTTACTGTAATTTATTTGATTAATGCACAATATCAGTATTCATTGATATAAAAGGAACTTATGATAATATGAACATCAATTTTTATTAGAAGGCTGGTAATTTTGTAGAGCTATGTTATTTCCGGACTTAAAATGAGTTTCCTGCAAACATACCACAACAGGGGAGTGAGTTGAAATAAGTTGTTTTAATTCAGCAAGTTGAGGGTAAAATCCTCGACAGTTCTACTGCAGGATAGTATTATTACGAACCGTGGCCATTTTTAACTCTTCGAATATATTTAGTCTACTGGCTGGTTTAAATCCGACTATCCAACAAGTTTGTTGATTATTTGAGTAAATCATGCCTTCACTGATCGATTTCGAAGTAAGGAATAGTTATCTGAGAGCATGTGGATAAATCCATCTATGTCTTCAGTGAAGGTGGCTATTATACTCATCGGATCGTGTTGTCCTTGAATCCTATCCATTAAGGTTACAAGGTCAGTGAAACACAATGGATATTCATTATTGGTGATGTTGCTTTCTGCGGGCTTTCGAAGTTCAACAGTAGGCAATTTTTGTTTTTAAAGTTTTGATGGTGGAAGTTTGAAATCTGCGTTTGCTCCATTGCATCTGGCCTCTACCGCACTTGGATGCTCTGTTTTCTGATTCGTTTGTTTGGATTTGTAGCGGTTCTAAAGGAATGGTTTCTGTATTATCTGTAAAGTTAGCCTTGTATTCATCTGAGAAGTATCAGGGGTTTGTGGGTGCGGTCGCTTAGTTGCTTCTTGAGTTTCTTCAGTGTTGACTGTCATTTTATTTTCAGAGACAGAGGCTTAAGTGTTTTTTTCAGTGGAGGCGGTTATATTTTGCAGAACTGAAGCGGTTTTGATGTCTGTGGCGGAGGGGTGCTATCTTCTACAGATGGAGGGCATGTTCTGCATACCCGTTTATATAAATATCCGATGCTCGAAAAAGTCGGGTAAGGGTGGAAGATTGGCACTATCAACATTCAGCTGCCTCCTCCAGCTGATTACGTGGTCAAACTCTAAGTCATTGGGTTTAACTCGAAGCAGAGAAGTTGCAGGGACTAATTTTAGATTTAATAGTCCCTTGAGATAGCATTTGACAACAAAGTTTGGGATGGTTGGAGATACATATAATTTTTTGAGTAGAGTTTTTTAACCTGTGACCGGTGATTGTATTCTTGTTCACGGTGATAACGGCTCCGTTATGGAAGTGGTTATCTGTGACATTTTTCGATTTCAAGAAAATGAGGACTCGGTTATTGCTAATTTTGTAGCCTGCAATTATGTTTTTGTGACCTCCTACTACGTTTTTAAGGGCCTTGAAATAGTCTAAAGGATTCGCACTTCGACGTATGGAAATAATACGCCTTAGTCTTCGGAAGGAAAATCGAAATCTCTTATAGGAGAAATAGTTTTTCGGGATTTTAGTTTATCAGAAAAGGAAATTGAGTTAGTTACTAAGGTTGTGTTTGAGGATGTTTTATTATTTGCCATTAAATTTAGTATAGTAGCGGTTAGGTTTTGTAAAATAGGTGTGTCGAACTTGTTTTTTGTTAAGTTTACAGGATTACTTGTTTCATTTGTATTTAATTTCGTTTTTGAAAAGACGATAGAGTTTTGCGTATTAGGAATATTTAACGGAACGATCTTACTTATGTTTGATGAAGAAAAAAAGGTTTTTATCTTTCTTGTTATCGGACGCTGCAGATTTAACTGTCCGAGCATTTTTTGTATGAAGAGATGCTGCTGCTGGCTTCGGAGATAATGTCTGCGACGCTGATAAGCTCGCTTCACCAGGCATCGTTAATTGTTTCCGGTTAGGCATGGGAGGGTCCGCTGCATACTGATAGTGATGGGCAAAGTTTTGTAATAGAACGAAACCGATAACGGTAGAAATAAATTAAATTAAACTAATAACTGATTCTTAAACGTGCGATTAGATACACATCTACTAGATAAAACCGAAACGCACGAAAACGACCATTCAATAACAATGAAAAGTTTAATAATACTAATGCAAACCCCAGTTGATATGGATCAGATTTGAGATCAGTGATGGGGAGTCACTTCCGCGAGAATTTTTATCCTAGGCTATCATCAAGCAATAGCAATTATAAAATCGTATGTGTATTCTTTTCAACTGCGCTATTTGTCAATCACTTTTGCTTTTCTAACCGATTTTTTACCTGTTTCTTTTTTTGTCTCCTACGAAATATGCTGATGCCACTGTTGTCGAGTTAATTTTTTACAGTTATTATTATTAGCTTCTTTTTTTTTTATGCTATTTCATTTTTAATCGAAATGGGAAATTACCGGCCACACTTCTGTACAATTTTCAAAAAAATAAAAAAGGAAATATTTTGAACTATTATACTTGCAAAATATTAAATCTGAAAAGAAAAAAAAAAGAAAATCTCATTAGTCACCGAGAATTTTTAGAAATGTTTATTAGGTAACTTTTAATTCTATATTCCGGTGGAATAAAAACATTTTTATCGGACGAAATCTTCACATTTTAATACTTTTCGGCCGTTGTAAATTTTAGCTACATGTATTATTAAGCCTGCAAATGTGTTATATTGAGTGTTCATCTCTTTCTGCTGAACGTTATGCTTTCTATTCCAGTTTTTTGCCACTTGGTCTTCCTACTCTATCTGCGCTTCTTATATCTTGTTTTTTCTTTCTCTACACATCGTTTCCACTATTTGTTCCTTCCTACTAACAATATTTGACCGTATCAAAATATAATTGACTCCTTCCTTTTCTAATTGTTTTTGAATAAATGTCTCCCCGGTTGACGTGCCCAAAAAGAAAACGTATCATATCATCTTCCAACTTAAGACTGTACACATCATTAAAGCATTTCTTAAAAGCGAGAAAAGAATCTCCTTCGAAAATAACGTCTAGCTAAGCTACCGACCACATTTTATTACGCGTGTTACAACAGTAACTGAAAAATAATCAACGTTGCTGTCAGTCTATTCGAAACAATTCTGTAAAATACTAATTGATTTTGCTTTTTGTTCTGATGTCAACCATAAATAAATAATATAGAATCTTTTAAATGGATTAGGTATGGGCTTTCCTTTATCAGATATTCTGAACAAAATATTTTTACAACATTTAGAAGAAACATATATAGAAAATTTAATTAAAAAATATAACATAAAATTATGTATTAGATGTGTGGATGATACATTAATTATTTTCGATGAAAACAATAATAATACTGAAAACGATATTTTAAATGATTCCAATACTTGGGGCGCACCGGACTTCTTCCTCGTTGGGCGTTTGTGCTTCGAGATTCTTTTCGTTATTCCTTACCATATCAATTTTCCATCAGTAACTCCCAAATCCTATTCTCATCCTTTCCTGGCGATCCATTGGTTAAGGCTTTTTCTTTCTAAGGTAGGCATAAATTGGAGCTACCATCATTATTAATCCGACCACTATAGCGCCCTGGAATCATGTCCCATCATCTATAAACATATCCTTAGCAGATTCCTTAAGAACATCTAACCTTTCTATATCTATGTCACAAGTGGTATTAAATAAATTCGCCTCCTTCCCTAACTACATTCACATGTATACAGACGCAGCTAAAGCGAGTCCTACTAATTCTCCTTCACCAACTGCATGCGCTTATGAAATTGGAGGCGTAATGTACACCGAGCGCCTAAACGACTACTGCTCTATTTTAGAGGCGGCGATGTTTAGGATCCTTCTTTGTCTTGAGATATATTCTTCCAGCCCAGTGTCTCAAAATGTCCTTCTTATTACCGACTCACTTCAATCTATTAAAGCCATCCAGAGCCCAGACAGTTGCAACTCTCTACTAATTAAAATAAAAAACCTTCTATTCCAACTTTCACAATTTGAAGTATATGTCACATTCTTATGGGCCCCTAGCCATGTTGGGGTCCCCGGCAATGAGCGGGTTGACTTGGCCGCTAAGGCAACTCTATCTAGCCCGATGCCGTTCAACGTTGTACTGCCTCGATTAGGGTCATCAGTCTTTCTGATGTGCTTTACTGAAGAGTCGAGCAAACTATAGCCAGAACGAACGACCTGGCCCAGGTCCATTAAGTCGAACACCGACCCATGGTAGCCGCCGTTCCCCGTCTCACGTAGGGATTTCTCAATTCTGTCGAGACTGTGCCTGGGACACACTGCAATGTCACACAATTACGTCTTTGAAGGAGCTCCCCCTCTGTCTACCTGTTCTCTTTGCGGGTTCATGGCCTCGTCAACCGTAGAGCATCTGCTAAAATGGTGCCGGCATACTTCCCGTACTTCTAGTCATACCTCACCCCACCGTCTGTTGTCGAATCACCCGGATTGTGTAGGTGCCGTAATAGCGCAACATACGGCGCACATATTTATATTTGTAAATTTATAAAAAAAAAAAAAAAATGATTCCAATAAAATAACATAAAAACGTACAATATGCCATGGAAAAGGCAGAAAACGATAAAATAAATTGCTTGATATTATAATAATCAAAACTAAAGATAAATTAATGTATAGTATTTATAGAAAGCAGACAACCACTGATACTGTAATAAACAAAATATCACATCACCCTTATCAGTATAAACATTCATACTTCATACATGCCGTAAACAGAGTAATAAGCACTGCTATGAATTTAAATAAAAATACTAAAAACAATTGCAGAAAATAATGGCTACAATGAACAAATAATAGAAAAATTAATACACAAAATAAAATTAAAATTAAAATCTAAACAGAAAAATAATATTAAAAATAACAACGGTTGAATAACATTTAATTTTATAAACAAAAATCTATACAAATTAAGTAATTTATTTAAAAAACAAGGATTAAAAATAGCATTTAAAACCAATAACAATCTAAAAAATAAATTAAATACCATAAACAAAGAAAATAACAATACATATGAAATCAAAGGTATAACTTACCTGCACTGATTATAGGAAAGCATACATTGGCCAAACAGGTAGAAAAATTAAATGTAGATACCGTGAACGTATTAAATCATTTAATGACAATGAAATAGAAAAATCAACTTATACTGAACATTTAATAAAAAATAAACATGAACCAAATTCATGAGAAAAAACTGAAACAGTCTTAGCTACTTATATAATAAACAGTGGCGGCTCGTGACAAGTAAATCTGGGGGGCTCTAATGTAAAATTAGAATAATTTAAAAAATGTAATGACATAAACTTATCTTGCTTTTTTGTCTACATTTTAAACTAAATAAAACTGGTTTAATGCATTCAAGTTCTGATTTAATTTAAAAAAAGATGTGAATGCATTTTGTATTTAGATTGAAATTTATTAAATAATATTTTCTAATCTTTTCCTTATATAATGTACAATCCTTTGCGTTGAGTAAGTTTCACTGTTGACGTGTCCACAAAAAAAAAAAAAAAAAAAAAATTATATGTGGCATAATTTTGTGAAATAAGGTAAGCCAAAATATAAAATCCGGGTCTTCTAAGGTTCTTCGTAAACTATATATGCTTCCTTGCATGTAATATTTTTATTACATTTTTCTTCTAGTTCTTCAAAATATTCTATTAATTTTTCTCGATTTTCGAAAACAATATTCACTGTACGCATATTATAGTTCCAACGTGTATTCTAGGTAATTTACGATTTACAATTTCTTGCAGTAGATCACATCTATGAGCAGAATTTGAAAAAAAGCTTGCTACAGCGGACAAATTTGAAAAAAAGATTTTAATTTTAGAATCCTGGCTTGTTGCTTTTTGCATAATTAAATTCAACTGGTGCGCATAACAATGAATAAAATGGCGATATTTATATTTTTGTTTTATCTTCGCCTATACACCATTTGTAGAATCGCTCATTATGCTCCATCGTAAGTTTAAGTAATTAGCTTAAAAGGTTAGTCTCTCCAATTAATTTATCTAATTCAGTTTTTAAAATGTTGAACGTTTGAAAAATCATCGTAAAACAAGTGTCGACAAAAAGCAGCGCTTCTTGCATTCAAAAGTAACAAAACCTATACCGCAAAATGTACATATTATTTAAAGAAGAAAAACAAGGATAGAAATAGAACAAAAAAAGCAGCAAATTAAAACAGCGTGCTTCACCGGATAAACAAACGGACGACGCAGCGCGCGACACGGATGTATTGTTAAAACCGGCTATAATCACGTGTAAAATTGACGAGGGCTCACTTTTCGAGAGCCCTCAGACGCCTTTAAGTTACGCTCGGGAAACTTCGGCTTTATTCGTTTTTCGTGTGTATTTTATATGCGGCTTGGAGGCTCAAATATTCTGAGCCCACGTACTATATTATTGGTTGTTAATATCATGTGATCAAAAAATCAGCTGTTAACGACCTTGACAGTATACTACACTACGAGTAGATCGTACAGTTCCAGCGCAGTAAGCATGAACCCGACAACTGTTATCGGATGTTTCAGCTGTTCGTTTAACAAATCGCGCAAAATGCTTATTTTGCAATTATTTTTAAAATGCACTCTCGCAAAAAAAATTATTTTGAAATAAAAAATTCGTAACACTAATTTTTTTTCTGGAAGTAATTAAATATTACGTATTTTTTGAAAACACACAGGGAGGCTCGCTCCCTTGAGCCCCCTAGGACGAGCCGCCCCTGATAATAAATGAAATGTTATGAATATAACTAAAAACTATTATATAAACAAACATAAATTTACTATACCAAATGCCAAATAGTAATAACCCCCCTTTTTAATATAAAAATTTTAAATTGTAATATTCTTTTTAAAATGTTTATATAGTCTCATATTTATTTGTCTAAGTTGATGTATATTTTATCTCGTTTCTTAACGTGACCATTTAGAGTTTGTTTATTTATCTTGTCAACATTTTACCACTTTCAATATTGTAAACATTTCTCTAACTTTAATATATATGTATAGTAAGCAGGGCCGGATTATAGCCAAATGCCGCTGTGGACTCAGTAATTTCTGCCGCCCTTGGAATAATTTATAAATGAAGTCATAAAAATTATAATCGAGTAACTGAAGTAAGAAAGGACATAAAAGTTAAAAATTAATTTTTAATTAAAAGTTAAAAAAGTTTTCAATTAAAAAATTTCACACATTTTTAAAACATACCTAAATTCTATTATAATTCTATACGTACATTATTCTTACATGTGCCAATTAAAGTTTACATTTTTTACGACGCAATTTTAGAGGTGCAAATTTATTTATTATATCATTAAAGTTTAAATTCATTACTAACTGTTCTTCAATAAATGAAACAGATAAATCATTTAACTCTTTTGGTGAAACATTGTTGATCTGAAAAAATTTTGAATTCTTTTCATTGTAGGAAAGGAGCGTCCTGCTGAGCAAATTTTATTCAGCGCTAATCTTTCTTTGTGTTTTTTCCCACCATGTTATCACGTTATTGTAATTGTGTTTTTTGTAGTGTTGTTAGAGTTGGTTTTTCCAGTTACATTGAGTTTTTACTTTTGTTTGTTAAATGATTACAAATTAAACAAAGTGTACATTTATTCATAATACGAGTATTTTCGCCGTTAGCGTGTTTATTCATCAGATTCAGTATTCAGAATAGTTTCAACAGGTTATGGGCCTAGCACGCTTCCCGCAGTGCCCCAGTGACACACTGCTTTGAGCACCTTTCATCGTTTGGTACGGCAAGAAATAATATAAATAATTCTTCGAAAAATCGTCTAAATTTTGTCGTATCAATGAGATATATTACATTTGTGAATTTTCACTTTTTCTTCCAGTCTTGTTTGACCTCTTATCATGCCGACCAGCCATTGTCCCGTGCACACTTCGAGAATTTTCTTTTACTGCTAATATTATAACCGTTTTGCCTAATAATAATGCACGTTCCGGTTTACACTTCGTTAATTTTAAATTCATTTCTCGATTCCCCGCTTACATGTCATTTGTCTATAATCATTTGGAAATTTTACCTAAATCAGTATATTCTCCTTTTTAACTTTTCTGTACATTAATGCAAGCTAAAAAATGATTTTATCGCATTCTTCTCCTACCCTACTGTGACTAAAACGCCATAATATATGTAATAATATTTTGGAAATTTTAAGTATTTTTCAAAAGAAAAAACTTTTCAATCTCATGCAAATTTGCCGCCCTTCGAATTTTTCCGCTGTGGGCTGTAGCCTATTTAAGTCCGTGATGTAAATTCAAGACTGACAGTAAGTAAAATTTAAATACACCACCATAAACAGTTTTTTAATTTTTATTAAATAATTGTTTGTAGTGGTGTACTTAAATTTTACTTACTGTACAATAAACGTAAACAATATGTGTAAAACAGATATAGTATTAATATATGTAATCAACTTCCCGCCTATGTTCTTTGGCTTGTCTTTATATCGACTTTAAAATTGATAATACGAATACTTCTGTTTCCTATAATAAATTTTTCAAATTGCTCGTAAAGATAAGTAACGAAAAAAGTCTCAGAGATAATGGAAAAAATAAGAACGCTTTGTGTTGGTAACTGAAGATAATTTAAGGAAAAGGAAGTATCATTACTACTGTACTGCAAAAAAAATTGGTTGAAAATTCATTGATGAAAAAACTATTTTTACACAATTATCCAGTTAGAGCCTCTGAACATCTTACTTAACGAAATTAATATAAATCATTTCCGACTCGAAATTTGGAAAAATGAAAATACTGTCATTTATTGGGACTCGTCAATTATGGATATTTTAACTCGACTTGATTTTTTTTTCAACTTTTAACTTGCGTTGGCAGTGGACTTGAAAAGGAGGTCGACTCTGACGAAACAGCGCCGCCTAATAAAATGAAAATTAAGACAGACGTGACTTCAATCAGAAGGGTTTATTTCTAAAAATGAAACTTACGCTTTTTGAAATGATCATGTTTACAGTCTGTACAGAATAAATTATAGACGGGAAATCTGTGAATACTAATCACATTCACCGTTCCAGTGCTAAAATATTAACGTAATAACTACTCAATTTATTAAAAACTTAAATTTATCCACAGTTTGAAGAACTGTCGAATTTCAAATTATGATTAATTTTAGCATCACCTATTTTCAAATATGGATGTGTCGGTTTTTCTGGGACATGAAGAATTTGAGAGAAAGTTTTGTTATTAGTCTATATTTTTATTTAATAATTTCAATAAAGCTAGTGTATTTTTAACGATTTTGCTTCGTCACTAATCATTTTACATTCAAATGAAAACGTTTTATTTTCCAATTAGAAATTAAAATTGTAAAATCGCAGTACATTCTGTTAAATTAATTAGGAGAGCTTTCCATTCATCGCTAATAAACAAAAACCTTTTAATTAATAACGCGTAACTAAAAAAATATATTAAATTAATATAAAAAAACGTTTGTCTATTATATTCAAATTTATAGTTAAAAATACTTTTTTTTCCGGGGGTTTTTTTTTTGTTTTTTTTTTCTTTCTATATTTGTGTTTTGTTGTACTCATTTCGGTATATTATTACATAATTTCTTCTTTCTTTTTTTTTAACTTTTGCCTATTTATTTATGTTTTTTACCATTCGCCAGAAAACTGTCAAACCAGTTTAAATTGAATTTCGCTTATACGCGACCCCCTGCAGCGGAAGAGATTTTAAACTCGCGTTTATTTTGTCTTTTTCTTTTCCAAAAAGCTAAAAGAAGGTGGAAGCTATCAATTTCTTACAACGTCTACATGGAAATAACTACTATTATTTTTCTAGAAATAATTAAACGCACACTGTTCTGTTTTTGGGAAATGATAAATGAAGAAGCGAGCAATAATAAAAATAGAACTATTAAAAACTAGGGGGCTGACTTGAATAGTATTTAATAGCGCGTAATATTCAAAAAGTCTTTGGTGGGATTTCGATTTAATTTCTTTCGGAAAACAACCTTTATAATCAGTGGTGGATTCACAGCGGAGAGATGGGATAGGGGACATTCTTGGTTATGAACAACAGTGTTAGAAGCAAGATTAACGGGATTACCATTGCTCCACATTCACTGTGACCTCGACTTTAAGCGAGAAGAAGTGGTAGACAAATTTTCAAAAATTGGAAAAGAAAGAATAATATTATAAAAGTTTTCGTTTTTATTTATTTATTTTTTATTTTTATTTTTAGAATATTTTTCGTAGTGCAATTTACCAAAAACTTGTGAACACATAATTTTTATGGCAAAAAATTTAATAAATTTCTTATAGAATCTGACAATTTTTTCATACTTGTTTTATTATTTTGCTTTTGTTTTTATGAGGAAATATATTATTTAAAATAAAATTATAAACGTATGTACCTCAATAACAGCCAGCTAGTTTTCAGCTAAGAACTTAAAAGTAAAACAAAATTTAAATTGTAATAATTATGTATTTTTAAAACATTTTTATGAATTTCTATAAAGGTCGCTATTTGATTTTCTTTAGGAAACAAGGAGTATTTCTCAAATCTACTATCTACCATTAATGCCCCCCAAATGTCTCGCTAGGTCCGTTCCCTGAATTTTAATACACCAGTTCGTGCCTCTGTTTTTTATGCATACGAACCTTTTCGGTTTCTCTAATATCCAAAAACCTAAAAACTGTAATCAATTCCGACCGAACTAAATATCTCAATACAAAGTTAACCGGAAGCCGTTCTTTGAACACACCCTAATACTATTTAGCCCTCTAATGTATATTCTAAACAGTAGATTTTGTTACTTTAGGCTCAGTAATATTTAAAAAAAAATAAAAACAACTCGCTACTATATTTAACATCGAAGAGTAACTTGTAATGGTTAATGTTAGGGATGGAAATATGTCATTTCGAAATAATAAAACAAATAGCCTTAATGTTTTCTTATAAATATGTGTAAACAACAGGGTTTTTTTATCGAAAAATTTTCCCTCTAACTAAAAAAAAATTGTTCTTTAGGAAATAAATAATTTCAGTAACCCGCGAATCAACGGGCTAAAAATCTCCTACGTAAAAAATAAAAAGAATTTCAGTTCATGCTCGCAGGAATACCTTAATTCTTCATTCAGAAATGCAAGTTAAAATGCATTTAGTATAGAAGATTTTTCTAACATAATGACGTAGCATAAAAATCAAAAGCCTCGTTTTTAACAATCGAAAGGACGAATTGGAATATTTTTTAATAAGGATATATGGTTACGTAAACGCACAGCATCTTCTCGCGTCATTTGGTGAATCCGGTTCAAGTAGATTTAGAAAAAAATATTTTCATGATCTAAGTTAGTGAGTAAGCTATTTGTGAAAACCAGTTTAAAGCAAAATCGCGATTTATTCAAAACTGTTATTTATCCGATTGAAAATTTCATCAGCTGATTCGCACTAACGTTACTGTCGTTTTCATTTCAATTTATTTTCAACTATTAAAACTGGAAAATGCACTTTGAACACGGAAACCGGTTTAATCTGTGTCTGGTTTAAACTAGTAAAATATTTCATTCTGAAACATATTCCCCTTCTTGTTTCGATAAATCTGACAGTCGCTTAATAATATTTCGAAATCTGCTCGGTAGCCTCTGCTTCTCTCACTGAAAAAGTTACTTTTTTTCACTAAAATCTGATTTATCGAATGTACCGATAGAAGATGATGAATTCAGATTTTAATTTAAACTGCATAATGTACGTATTTCAGTTTTTTCTGGAAAAATTTGTAGTCTCCTTAAATTGTAATCATTTTTGTCATTTGCTATAAGTAATTACCGGTCCGTTATGAAATAAATCTCACTGGGACGCAAATATTTTTTTTCAAACAACGTCATACTGCGATTTGACAGCTTTGCATTCGTCTATGAAAATTTCGAGCAATTTCACGTGTGCTCCAAATGAGATTACGACATAGAACCAAATGAAGCGAGCGATTTTCATTTCTGAGTTCCGTCGCTGAGAGTGAAATGTTCTCCCTCTCTGAAAAGCCTCGATCACCGGAATTCGATTTGAATGTGGTAAAGACGTGTAGAAATACATATACTAATTACAACGTAATTTTTAGACCGGCCTCCATTAGAAAAAATGTCCCAAAAATGTTCCAAAAAGTGTCCCAATTTTATGTAACATTTGTTATATTTTAATTTTTACCGACTTCCAAAAAAACGAAGTTATACATTCGACGCGTATGTTTTTTTTTGTTCACGCATAACTCATATTTATACAGACCGATTTTACTGATTCGTTGTCCATTAGAAAGAGTATCATTCAAGTTAGGTAACATGTGAGTAATGATGAAAATCGGTGAACATGAATTGAGTATTCATTAGAAAAAAGAGAAAAATGTGGTCCCTTTGGATAATTTTTTTTTTTATTATTATTTTTCATTAGTATAACAGCGGCAGTTGCTGTCAAACGCTTCAAAGGTGTGTATATGATTAATGTTAGTTTATTTCACATAGTCTGTACTGTTAGCTTCAAAACTTAAAAACCGGCGACTTTTTTATTTTTTTTTACATTTTGGTATGGCAGTACATCGACTCATGTGTATAAGGATAGTGTTATGATTATATGTATTGCGCTCAATTGTTTAAATTTATTCTTTTGTTTTACGCGGAAGCATATAAATTTCAGTCTACCATTTTAATGGTTACTTATTGTTATTATTATTTTTTTTTTTTTTAAATATGTATTTATTATTTTTTACATACAAGACTTTCGTCAAGCTAAAACGCTTGTCGACGAATTATCCTATTGAACACTTTATCATCTTAAATTAACTTATTCTTATACATAATCGTGTAATATTTACTAGTCTTAATCTATCTTTTTACTTATCAATAATTAATAATCTATTTCTATCTTCCATATTCAAAGTTTTTTTTTCAGTTTTTTTGTTGCGCCTTGTCGTTTTATTTTATGTTTATTATTTTTTTTTTTACATTTTCTTCTACCTGAAGCCATTCCTTTATTTTCCTTTTTCTTTCCCCTATTTTTTCCTTCTCTATTATTTCGTTGGGTATTTTATTCAACACCTAAGTTATAATATATTTATTTGTTTGCTCCCCCATCTTTTTTCTTGCAGTTGGTACGAAAGTTTTTCCCTCAACTCGTATTCTGTGTTTATTCTTTCCTCCAATTCAATTTTCTTTTCTGCTGATATGTACTTCCATATCTTCATTGATAAGTACATTCCTCTTATGCTCATTACGTTTTCTTTTTTAATTATTTCACTATCGGTTTCTCCCCTTAAGGATTTTCTATTAATTTCAAGCATTTAATTTGCAGTTTATTTATTTTCCCCGAGTATACTTTCCTCATCATTATGCCTGAATTCCATATCTGATCCTCGACTCTACAAGGACATAATAAACTACTTTTAATGTTTCATTTGTTGCATATTTCTTTAATGTATATAAAGCTGGTAAAACTGCTCTTATTTTCTTTGCAATGTATTCCATACGTATGTCCCATCTTAAGTGTTGGTCCATCATTACTCCCAAATATTTATACTGCGTTACTATGTCTAACTTTCGACAGTTAGTTGTTTCACATTCATTTCTTCCTCCCTAATCGAGTATGCAAATTCATTTGAGTGCATTATTATATTTGGACAATACAAATCAGAGCTGTCTCTTTTTTTCCGCAGTACCATTAGTCTTTTTTACATTTATTCTTAGACTTTTGTCGTGTGCCCATTTACTTATTGTTATTAGATCTTTTTGCATCCTTATTTCTGCCTCTTTAACATCTTTATGTGACGTAACTATTGCTATATCATCCACGTACGAGACTACCTCACTGCAACTTAATTCCTTATATAGACCATTTGTATATACAATAAACAGTATTGGCGCCAAGTTGCTACCCTGCGGTACTCCTACATCCATCTCCTCTTTTTCACTTTGCACATTTAAGATATTTACGCATGTTTTCCTCTGTGTTAAATAACTTTGAAACCATTTTTTCAAACTATTCGTTATTCCTATTTCCTCTAATGCGTTTATGATTATTTTATGATCAACCGTTTCAAATGCTCTAGTAAGATCTATAAACGTTATCAACACCTTCTTTCCCTCTTCAAAGCTATCTTTTATTTTTTTGGTAAACTCACCGATTGTTTTTGATGTGGATTTTACTTTTTGAAACCCGTGTATTGTGTCTTGTCAATTATTCTGTTTTCTTGTAGGTACTTCGTTAGATTATTTGCTACGTACTTTTCTAATATTGTTGCAATTCCATTGCTTACAGCAATTGGCCTATAGTTTTCATATTCACTGTTTCCCTTTTTTATATATTGGTCTCGTTTTCAGCATTTTTAACCCATTTTTGGTATTTTCCCTTCTTTTAACGGCTGATTAATTAGCTTAGTAATTTCCTTCACTATATACATTTTTACTGTTTTTATATCTTTTATTTTTATTCCATCGATTACGGTGGCCTTTGTTTCCTTTAATCCATCGATTATTTTCCCCACCTGTTCTACATTTGCTTTAGATAAGTACATGTTTACTTTTACTTCATCTTCTTCTCTTTTTTCTAATAGCACTTTATTACATTTGTGTTCTAGAATTCTTTACTGAATTTGTCGTCAATTTCTCTTGCTTCTTGACCCTTGCCAAAGTATTCATTTATGGTTTCATCTACTCCTAGGCTCTTTTGTTTTCCTATAATCTTGTTTATATTTAACCAAGTTTTCCTGATATCCCCCTTTTCCCGACAAACATGTCTTTTTGCCGTCTTATTTCTGCATTCACTTGGTTTCTGAATTTATTGTATTTTCTTCTTAACTCAATATTCTAATTATTCTTTTTCACTTTTTTGTACAATTTGTTTCTTTTTTTTATCATTTCAATTATTTTTTGCGTTATCCATTCTTTCTTCCTTTGTATTTTTCCTTCTCCTGACGTATTTTTTGTTTGCCTACATTCTTGATATTCTTTTTCAAATTTTTCTTTTATGCTTTCGTATAAATTTTCAGCGTCCAATTTATCTGATTTCCCTTCCCACTTTATGAGTCTTAGTTCGTTTTTCACTTTATTTTCCATTAAAAAACTTCTGTTTAATTCCATTTGTTTTCCTCCGGTTTTTCCTATCACCATTTTTACTGTACACATTATCCTGTTGTGATCTGCTATTTTAATATCTGTATTATAATATTCGAAGTCGATGTTTCTTTTCTTCTTTTTAGTGTGTATATAGTCGATTTTGGTTTGTGTGAACCCGTTTTCTCTCTATTCTTCTCTTGTGTATCCTTCTAAATTGCTTTCATAACCCATTCCTACCATTGTGTTCATGTATTTTGTTGCTATTGAGTTGTGTTTTTCAGTGTTTATATTTATGTCTCCTATATATATATATATATATATATATATATATATATATATATATAATATAATAGTAGAACAGTTTTCCATCTATTTTTTTGTCAATCTCCTTTATTTCTTTAATGTATTTGTTTGTACATTTTATAAATGTTTTTAATTAATAACCTTGATTACAGTTACACAGTTATGTATTCTATTACACGAAATTAATCACTATTACATAAAATACACAACAATCATGGACTCTATGTCTAAAACAGACGAAACCGGTCGGACAAATTTATTTATATATTTATGAATTAATTTATTTTATTTTATTTTTGATTTTATTTAAAACAATTCAATAAATGACGGTGTGTATTTTATGTAATAGTGATTAATTTCGTGTAATAGAATACATAACTGTGTAACTGTAATCAAGATTATTAATTAAAAACATTTATAAAGTGTACAATCACAGTTACGGAGGAAATCAAACATAATGTATTTGTTTGTTTTTCCTGATGATGATCTGTATAAAGCCCATAGAAATAGTTTTTCCTCATAGCAAGTTATTTCAATTATTACACATTCCGCATTTTCCATATTTTTGTTTTTAATTTGAATTCGTATCTTTTTGCCCCCCTTTATGTATATCACAATCCCATGTTTTACCCCTTCTGCATCTAAATTGTGACATTTCTCATAACCTTCTGAATTGTATAAATTTATTTCGTCCTTTTTTTGTATTTACCTCCCCTAAAATTAATATATCATATTCTTGTCTTGCCTCTAATATCTCTACTTCCTCCCAGTTTTTCCTCATTGATCTCTAATGTTTATGTGTGCTATATTTAATTTTGTATTCACTTTTTTTTTTTTTTAAGTTTAGCATTAATCATAGTTGTTTACATTACTTGTATCCACGGACGTACATATAGCTTTTCAATGGGAGAGGGGGGTTCAAATCTGAAATTTTCATAATTTTTTTTTAAGCAAAATAAAATAATAGGTCGTTCTATATCATTATATTATATTATTATTTATTATATTAAATAATAACATTCTATTTCATTCTTTGCTTATATTTTTATACAATATATATTTTTTTCTTTACCATGAGCTGTGTGTAACTGCATAGGTTATTACAACATACGCCAATTACTAATAGTAGAATGATCTGATTTGTTTTGGTTGTGGGAGACGAAGTACTGTGGTCTTTAGCATTTTTCTGGTGTTTAGTTTATTGGTTTTTGGAAGTCGTCTTCTAATGTGTATTCTCACCTTCTGGTGCCAACATGCCTAATTTTTTTAAATTCGCGAACCGCGGCTTATAATCTTCTATAAAAATATATGAAGAATGTAATTTAAAATTTAAAATTCAGTCGTTTACGTCTTAACGCCAATTTATTTACAATTTCTTTAGAATCTAGTTTTACCGCCGGGTTACGGTGAATACTCATAAGGGTAAGACCAATGTTTTTTCGTCACCCATTCGATTCCTAATAATTGGAGAAACATCTTTCTGGAGTTGCAGTGATCACTGGAAGTGTGGCTAATATTATAAGAAGCTTTTTTATCAAAGGAAATATACTGTTCATCCTAATGATCAATAGCTTCTACCGCAGTGGGTAGGTTTACACGTGGCAAATTTCCATATTCACTTACAAATATTGTGCCTTCATTTTCACCAAGAAATGTTTGTACTATTTTTTCAGTTTTTCTTGTGTACTAGAGTCATTGTTCGTCTTCTCGGGTAGAAACATTTCACTCCCTTCGATCGTTTCTTCATGTGGTTTAGAGTGGACATATCGAGTTCTGTAACGACATGGTCGACAAAGCGGTAAAATACATTTTGGCAGTTTCTCTCGGTACATGTTCTCACGCCTCGTAATCGACCGTCCAGTACTGCAGCGCCATCAAAGTCTTGTCTGATGAATTTATCTATACTCGTATCCGAGTTAGAGGATAAGAGATGCATTATAATTGTCGTCGCCAATGTTTGAGCTGAAACATCTTCAATGTAGATAAATTCAAGAAAATGCTTTCGGATAACTGATTTTTCGAAGGAGCAGTCTACATATTATAAACATAACGCTAGTTGTTCTCGCCGGAATGTGTCTTAAGTTCCGTCTGCCAATATCGTAGAAAAAACTAGCCTCTTTGACCCTTTTAAGTACATGCGCTTGAATAGCATTACCGCATAGTTCGATCGCTTCATTCTAAATTCCAGATAAAGCATGCATAGCTTTACTATGAATGTTTTGTGTAAGTAAATAACTCTTAAGTGCTTCATCATCAGATCGAGCACGAAAATGAAGGAATACTCGAAATTTGCCATCATTGAGAGCAGGTTCATTTACTCCAACTTCATAATCATGACTTCCTCTTCGGGGCATTTCCTCTCTTCTGCACAAAAGAACTGTTTCTATATTAGCTTTTAATCTCTCGCGGTTATCTGCAGCAATTTTGTCACCTTCCAAGTTCACGGATTCCTCAACATCAGCAGATTTGCCTTCCGCGAACTTTACAGAGTTTGCTGCTTGCTCTAAAGCGAATTTGTGGTATTTTGTATTTGCGTGACTTATTAACTAGGGCTCTAAGATTTTGATAATCATGTCCACATTGCGTTGTTGTAAGTAAAACACATAGTTCGCGAAGTGCTTCTTACATGACGTTTGAATACGCAGGTCATGAGTGATTTGCAGTCCAACGACATTAAAAAGAAAAATTCCTCTTGCCAGTGACTGGAAACTTTAATGTATCCGGTAGGTTCCAAGGCTCTTTTAAAGCTTTCAGCTTTTCCTCATCGTTATTCGAAGGAATAGAGACAATATAATATACCTTTTGACAAATAAGCTTAGACATTCTTTCCTATTCAAGTAACCTAAATAAAGACGTAAAAAGATTCGAACTATTTTAAATTCAATCCAAAGCGACAATGCGAAGGCATACACTACGAATACTTGGACTTTTGCGTGAACTGGGGGGGGGGGGTCAAACCCCCAAAATCCCCCCGTTATATACGTCGGTGCTTGTATCATTACTATTACTACACCCGTATTCATATCTCAATATTATTATTCCAGTATTGTTATCTTTTTATTATTAGTATTCATCTTTATTGGGTTTAAATCAAATGTAACAGCTTCAGGTTAAAGATTAAGTTGATGTGGTTGAATATGTTTGTACGTCTACTAGTGATACTGGATGAATTTTTTGATTGTATATATTAATTAAAGCCCTAAAAGTAAAAATTAAACATTATTTATATTAAGGTGCAAGGAAGCAAGCGAGAAAGTAGATGGACAGTTTATAGCATAAGGGAGTGGTGCGAGGTAAATGGAATGGCTGAGAAGGATTAAAAAACGGATCATTGATGTGGTGAAGTAATTTCATTTTCAGTTGATTCTAATAAATATTTTAACAGCATTCTTAAGAGAACAGAAAACTAAAATTCACCATATAAAAAAGGAGAAAAAATTAAAAATTTAAACAAGGTATTAAAGCGCGATGGTGGTGAGTACGCCGTTTAAAGAATAAGTAAATGATGCATAAATGTATGTAGTGGAGATTAGTCACATTTATATACATTCTTATATTTTTCATTCATTTTACAGTGTAATTGTAAGCTTCAACTAAAGCATGAAATTGGCTTCGGATGTAAACATTCAGAGAAGTTATGTAAACATCTGTCAGGCAAAATCGTACTGTTAATTGAATTTAATAACATATTTTTCGGTTAAAACATAGGTACAAGTTTCACCAATATGATTTTTGATATATATTCCGCAGTTCGCGCAACCTTTGCGTATTCGCGATTATATTAATGTGATTACAATCTTTATATTATAAATTGAATTGAATTGCATTTAATTGAACTTTTCTACACCTGTTGTTTTCGAACCAAAAGACGTATCATTTCATCTAAATGTGGTAAATTCTTCACTATTGCACAGGTCATCGTCCCGTTTTCGTTTCCGCAATTTACGTTTGCATTCGGTAGCGGTTTTCGTTTTTGGAAACATAATGAATACACTTCTTATTATACTGTACAGGTTGATGAATAACAAGTTCCACCATAAGTTTAAGCATGTAAAGATTATATTGCTACTTTATTAATACTGTGGAAACACACAAAAAAAAAGTATTATTTTTATATGTATGTTGTAGTATGTTAAGTTGTTTCGAAAGTTTAATAAGATTTGCGGTATAAATTATTGGTTGCATTTTTTTTTTTTTTTATTATATAAAATTGGACATTTTTTCGTTATAAAATCTAATAGGGGCCGATCTAAGAATTACGTTGTAAATTTTGATCATTTTAGACAAAGTATAGAAGAGAAAGAGACAGAAATGTAAGTAAGAGGGGGTCAAGGGGCATAACCCCTTGCGAGGCCAAAATGGCCAAGTTTATATATATACAGTCGACTCGCGATTATCCGGATTAATTGGGCGGCCAACCGGTCCGGATAGCAAAAAATCCGGATACGCAGGAGCTGAAGGTTAAGTACTGCAAATTAAATGAAAAAAATTAAAATTAAAAAAGTAAACATGAAAATTATTAACTTACGGTGTACATTAACTAGTTTTTTGAAGAAGTCTGTGATTAAGGCCTGTGTTTTTCGTTGCATTCTCTTCTTTGCCGTATATGTCGCCATTCTTTGCGAGACAACTGATATCAGCCGGTGACGCTTCTTTCTCTTTAGCTTTTTCTTTTTTTGTTTGTTTCTTTTTTTATTTATTTCTTTTTTTATTTTTTCGAAAAATCGGTCCGGATAATCGCGAGTTGGCTGTATATAAGAAATCGATAGGAAACTCAAAATTGTTAACCGCGAACAGGTTTAAAATAAAATAGATGCCGCTACAAAAGGAGAACAAAAGATTTAAACTTATAAACAGATATTCGCAATTGGATGGAATAAAATAAAAAAAAAACCTCTCAAATCCCGTTTTTATTTCAATTAAGATCTATCCATCTTCGCGAGAGCTAATATTTTCTCTTAGGATATGTTGTTTGCTGTATGTTACCAGCCAGTACACATAACGAGCAATTCGAATCTTAACTACTAAGGTAATTCGAAAACGCAATATGTTCTTTTCATAGTTTCCTTCGGAAGTAAAGTATCGTAAATTCCCGTTATTAATATCGAACTATTCGAAACACCGATCTGTTAAAAGATAACTTTTTCCAATCGGAAAATTTGTTTGTCACCTGTTTAATTTCCGTTGTTCGCTTACTTCGAAAAGCTTCCAACGATATACTAAAAAGCAGCATTAATAAAAAAAATGCCGAAAAATAAAAAAATCTAAAATTAACAAAATTCCTCCCTTTTCTTTTTTCTTGTGTTGAGTTTTTTTCGAAACAAATCACACTGTCCAGGTAGTAATTATTACTTGTCTATTGGTAAGCGGCAAATATAACAGTAAAACCTGAAGTACAAAATTTAAAATTCCTTTAACGTACACATCACCATCTTCTAGTGTAAAGACATATAGCCACTACCGGTCTGTGCGATGCTCTGTTTAATACTCGGTTCTTTCCACCACGCAATACTTTAAAAATGTTTAAACGTTACGAGTGACAGATGATTCGCAAATTATTTGTCGAAAGATTTCTTAGATGCACGCGAATAACTGCAGGCATCATCCACGAGTTGACTGAATTCTTCAACTTTTTCCTGACTGAATCTTAAAAATTTTAACAGTACATCGCACTACATCAAACCGTATATTTTGTCCTTTTTTCTAGAATACAATTCAAACTAACTACTCGTCCACATTGGAATACTCGTACGCTAATCAGCAAACTCGCCAACAACAAATTCATCACTCGCATCACCATTACGCGGCCGCCACATCAAGCACGCCATTCCATCCTCAGGACCATCGTATTACACCGCTGTTCGTCTCGCAAGACGAAGATGAGTCACACGCGAGCGGCCGATCGACGGCCGAAATTATTGCCAATCAGTCTCAGGACTACGTCGATGAACAGTTGGCAGAATATCAAGCGGCCATTCATCAGTTGCAAGGTAAGCGCAAAGTGTGAGAATGTTAATAAAACATGTTTTTCGTTCGCTCCAATTAACAGCTACTCCCGAGTTTGCCAAATTAATCCTAACCTCGAACTATTGTGAAAATTCTAACGCCGTTAAAATGTGTAGGGCAATAAAGTCGTCTGTAACCAACAGTATGAACCGGAAACAGTTTATATTACCTACTAGAAAATCGCATCCATTCGGTGTATTTTTCCGAAAACATCGATTCGTTTTTTTTACCCCTTCAAGGACAACGAAGCTATTTTTATTAATTTTCACTAGTTCATAATGTACAAAACTTTCACTGTTATTGTCTCTAATAACGAAACAAAGTCACGTTCGCGTTCAAAGTCCGATTTAGCCGGAAATAACGTTAAAACTACATTTAAAAGATTGCATACTTTGTACGAGCTTATACATCAAACTTATTAAAACTGAATTTTTTATTACATACATATATACGTGTATATATATGTATATATATATTTATATGTATATATATATTTATATATATATACATTAATGACTCCGTGTCATTTTCAGCTGGGGGTACACTGCAGTTTATGACCCACGATTATCTCCCCTTAATTTATTATGAGATAACAAAATTTTAATATAGTGCTGTACATTTTTAAGACTTTTTTTGTTAATAAAAGAGGGGGATAATGATACTCAACTGAAAATGATTTTTCTAAAAGAACTTTAGAAGAAAAAAGATCAGGGCCAAGCTTGCTCCCTTGCAATAGCCGAAGGGCTGAGTTACATATATATATATATATATATATATATATATATACATATATACATATGTGTGTGTGTGTGTTTATGTACGTATGTATATAAGTGTACGTATACGTGAAAAAAAATCACAGAGTTTAGTGGGTCAACCACAGTTCGCCGCGAGCACAGTTTACAGGCAACACGAAAAGCCACAGTTCAGCATTGTATTAAACAGATGTTTGTCTTTAAAGTCAAGGGAAAATTTTCAGTTCTGCTAATGTGTTAAACTTATTTATTTCTAAAATTATGCAAGTAATTCATTGACTAGAAAACAATTGGTATATTAAAAAATTATTACGCAAACATGTTTCGGAAGCCCTGCTCCATAATCACGATGAAATTTCTGCTTGTTCATTGGACTAGTATTAAATGACCACTTACGGAATTAAAGCAAATTGCAAGAACTGGTTATGATAAAATCATTACTAAAAGTCAGAATAGAAACATTTAAAGACAGAAAGAATTGTTCTGGAAAAACTTAAAACGCGTATTATATTTACTTTTCTCTCGAACAATTTTTTTTTCCTTTAAAATATTTCCATTGTGACTTTTAGTAACGATTTCATCATAAGCAGTTCTTGCAATTTGTTTTAATTCCATAAGTGGTCATTTAATACTAGTCCAATGAACGAGTAAAAATAAATAAGTTTAATACATTAGCGAAATTAAAAATTTTCCCTCGATTTTAAATATGACGTCGGCGGTAACCGTGGCGTTTCATGTAATGTATACAAGGTTTCGGCAAATCGTGCTCGCGGCGAAATGTACCCGCGGTAAAGGTGGTGGTCCCATCTATTGGGCTGAATAAATCTACTAATTAACATTCGTTCGATGTTTATTGTCAGTTGAAGATTAGAGATATGGGCAAAATTTAAAACAAGCAGCACTTTTTGTCTAGAAATCAGACATATTTACATATTTTATTGACGTTCTCTGCATTGAGCTTGTGTACATTATTGTAAGTAAATCATTTTTATTTTATTCGACAACGAATTAAGCGTTTTCAAAATACTGCATAATGGCCACCGGTGTTAGATCGCGAATAAAACTCGAAAAATCGCCGAAACCAATGAACTATAAGTATTACTTGTTATCGGGTAACAGAAACAATTCTGGCTCATTAATAGATAACGAATGATAATTCAAAAACAGATGAATGAACGTCTACAAAGCTATTTCGCAATAGTTTTTAAAAACAAAAGTGGTAATAATTAACATTAAACATCGCTCGAAGTAGAAAAGGCTACATTGAATCGAACTTTAAAATAATGATACTACGTCGAAAACGTATGAAAATAAAAATAAATCAAATCAAATTTAGACAACTATAGATAAAAGGAGCATTGGAATGAATATATAGTACAGTGCTGATGAAGTCGTAAGTGACGCAGTCATAGCATGGACTTCGCAAAAAGAAAAATACCTAATTCAAAGTGCATTAACCTATTGTTGGTTTTTTGCGGAATTTTACACAGCATTCAGATAGAACATTACCGGAAGGGTAAAAAATTAAGACATTGCTTATTCAATCACTCAAATTGGATTTACCAGTTGTACAGACTTTTTCCGTCGAACTGGTCAATAATAATTATAATAATAATAATAATAATAATAATAATAATAGTAATAGTGCGGAGGTATTGTTATAACTTAACTTCGTTCTATTCACATGTTCTTCGTCCATTGATGATTTCCGAATATATTTCCGGGACTAATTTGTTACGTTAAATTTCAGCTGTTCCTTATGAAGTTTTATAGCGCGTTTATTAATTTATATATTTTTTTTTAAATTCTACACCTAGCTGTTGTTGAGCTATCAATAGAAGTTATGATGTCTACGTTTACTTTAGCGGCACTGCTTCCAGCAAAGGGGTACCTAAGATAAATATCTTAGAATTATTTGATCAAATCTATTAGTTTTATTCTTCGCAACCGGCGTAGTTCTGTTGAATTGTCGAGTAAGCTGACCGTCGTTCAGATTGAATGTGTGTATAGTTTCATAGCATATTTCTCGCAGCTTCTTCTATGGAACATCCAGGTGTCGTAGTTTAGAGTTTTATTGGAAACAAACTATGGAGGATTTGCCGTTATTCTTCTAGGTGTATACCCAACTATTTAGCACTGTCTCTTGGTAAAAAATTTTACTATTAATTATAATATCCTTTGATATGATCTTTTTGTTGGTAAAAATTACTCGTTTCGATTTATCTTCATTCTTTTTTATTCGTCACTATTTTACACCATGCAGATTCTTCGTTTAACGAGCTTTGCAGATTTTTACTAGCCTTATTACGATAATGGCTGCCACAAAATATATCAGTACCAACTGCGCATGTGACTACTAAACTTTTATTGGGTATTGGGAGATAATCAGCTGTGTATATTGGATAAAGCAGTGGCTCTAATACACTCCTTTACGGAACTCCAACAGATACTGGATGTATATCGGGTACTGCATCACCTGTTTTTACCTGGCAGTATCTTTCTTGTAAAAATGAACTAATTAGTTTGTACTGCTGGTGCGGAAATTGAATTCTTCTTTTATGCATTAGTTCATTGTGCCAGACTTTGTCGAAAGCCTGGCTGATATCAAGGAACATCGAATCAAGGACTTTTATTTCTTCCGGACGGCATTCTATTTTCTAAGCGACTCTATGTATCTGCTGGATCGTGTAATGCTTAATTCTAAAGCCGTATATTGATGTTGTGGTAGTAATTTCTTTATCTTCTATAATTTCATTTAACTTTTTTAATGATAACATTAAACGGAATCGATAGCGCTAACGCACTCCCGAATTATCTCGCCTAGTTCTCATAATCGTGGTGAATACCTCGCAAGAACCGGTTGTTCATACCTTAACTGGAATTAAAAAAAAACTAAACGCGAAAGGGGATATAATCAAAAAATTTGAAAAAAAATTGTTTCTGCAGCCACTAGTGAATTGCAGGAAATAAAGTAGCCCGAATCGCGATTATTACGTGGTCAGGCTTACAGGTTTAGATAGAAACACCTCGCTCATTACAATTTCCGCGACTCATATTGATATTTCGACATATCCAGAACTGTTTACTGCGTTAATTGAAACCGGTTTTGAATGGAAATCGTTTGCCCAAGACGCTCTCCAGAATACTGCTTTTGCTAACGTGTTTTTAACACGAGCGCCTCCAGCCTAAAGCACCAAACCGCAACATTTACGTCATGCACACTATGACATTACTATTCTTCGATTTTCAAACAAAATTTGATATTATTTGATGTTAGCGATATATATTTTTTTTTTTTTTGTATGTTAGCGATATTAATATGATTTTAATCGCAAAAATGATGTAATTGTTAACAAAATATTACTTCAAAATTAATATACCGCAACACAGCAGGACTATAAAAACACTTGAATATTTTAAATTATCATATATATACTTGTATATATATTGAAATGGTTATATACGTTTAATAGACCTTCCTGAATGCCACCTGCGTCTCTTGAATACCGTGGGTGTAATTTTATATTATTGATTTATGATTATATTATTATTATTAAAACATAAAATTATTTAGATTTATTATAAGTTATATTAAAATTATTCCTCACCATTCATTCTGTGCCGGTCGACCGCTGAAAAACATAATTATTATATATATTAATTACAACGCAATTCTTAGGCCACCCCTCATTAGAAAAAATATCCCATTTTATGTAACGTTAGTTATATTTTAATTAATACCGACTTTATATATATTAAAAAATATAATTAGATTTTGTAACGAAAAATGTCACAATTTTATGTAACGAAATTCTTCTTCTTCTTCTTTCTTCCTTAAACTCTCGAGAGAGCGTAGTGGTGTTATGAAACAGCCGCGTTCGTCACTATCCTCCATGCCGACCTATCTTGAGCAATCATCAACACACCCCGTGCAGTTTTAAGCCAATTAACAAGTTTTCAGTTGATCAGCCCATCGCGTTCTGGGTCTTCCTTTTATAGGCCTTTATTTAACTCGGTTTATCATTCTGTTTGTCTGAGGAGCGTCTTGCAAACGATTTTTCACCTTATGTATTTCTTTACTTTGAAACATTTGGGTTTCCAACCTTAAAATCGGACCTTTGGGGCGCCGAAAGCTCGAAAGTTCCAAAAAAATATATTTTTTTTTGGTTATGTGATACATCAATAGAAAGTTCGTTATTAGTCAAACATTGTGTTTCACGTGCTGAAGATTCCGTATGTATTGTATGAAAAACATAATTGAAAATATACGAAAATGTAACACAAATTTCTGTAAATGTCCTATAATCAAGATATTGAATGAAATAAAGCAAAATAAAATACAATTCTAAATTTTATTGAAATACATATTAAAAAGTCCAGACTAAAAAATAAAAAAAATAAAAAAAAATAAAAAAAACTTTTTAAAAATAGTATTTTATTTATGCACTAAAAAATAGAAAATAACTTTATTAGTGTGCGACTACCAGATACGCATCTTAACATTAAAATCTGAAACTAGAAAATATTCTGAAAAATAAAAGCGGGGGCCGCAGATTAATAATTAAATATTAATATTATAATACATGCTAAGCCAAAACTAAAATCACTATTTCATGTTGTTCCATTGTTGTGCATCACAATACCACACATACCGAAAAGTTTTTTGTAACTGCGGCCCCCGCTTTTATTTTTCAGAATATTTTCTAGTTTCAGATTTTAATGTTAAGATGCCTATCTCGTAGTCACACACTAATAAAGTTATTTTGTACTTTTTAATGCATAAATAAAAACCTATTTTTAAAAAAAAAATTATTTTTTTATTTCCTCTGACCATTTACTTTTCCGATTATTACCAGGCGTTGCAATGAATTGGTATCTCGCACCGCATGTCCAAAAAAGCCCAAAAATCTTTTCCTAACCCTGCTGGATATACGCATTTGTACATTCAGTTTATTGAAGACGTATTCGTTGGTTTTTCGGTCTAACCACGATATTCGTAATAGTCTTCTACATGCTCAGGTTTCAAACTCGTCAATTTTGCTGTGATGCATTCAGTGGTGAGGGACCAGATTTCGCAAGCATAAGTAACGATAGGAAAAACTAGACTATTTAGTAGATTTATCTTTGTGTTTAATGACAGTACTTTATCCTTCCATATCTTTGACAATCTAGTTACAGCACTGCGCGCTAGCGTTAGTCTGCGCTTTATATCTGGTCGACAGTTTCCATTCTTTATTAATATTCAACCAAGATACACAAAATTATCCACGACCTCGAATCTGCATAATTTGATTTTGGTCTTACTTCCTTGATCGATTATGATTATTTTAGTCCTAGATCTCTTAATCAGTAATCCATAATTCCTACATCGATCTTCGAGTCTCTCCATGAATCTTATATTTTCTTCAGAGCTACTTATGATAACAATATTGTCCGGGCATCTTAAGTTATTAATTTTGTTTTGCCACTTACCGAGATCCCATCATTCCAACCATTCAGCAGTCGCAAAACTATGGTTAAAAAATTATAAATAAAATGATACGTATCACTGTACAATGAAATTCGTTGCTGCCGCGACGTCAATGATCTCGGTTGTGAGAGAAATACTTTTCCGTTTATTAGTTAAATTTAAGCGAAAATAGTGAACAATGCTTTTACTAATATGGTCTTTTAATAACGTGATTTAAAAGCTGGGTAGCCTTCGACTTCGTTCCAAATGGACAATTATCCAGGAGCAAGGTAGAAACAAGCGACTTGCTAATGAGAAATTGCTTCTTTCAAATGACTCAGAAATGAGTAAAATTACTCGAACCGAAGATAAAACACGACCAACTGATTCTAAAAATCTTCATTCGATCTTTTTCGTTTCTCACGCTTCCGACTGGACTTGATCAGGAGGAAGAACGTGCTTAGCATGCGGTGGCCATTGCTGGGCTATTCAACCCCAACTGACAACAGCATCTTACGTACACGTACATTTTCTCTCTCGAAACTTTTTTCAAAAAAATTTTATTTTAATTTTATTATTTATATTCTGTACAATGTATCGTACACATTACAATATATACTGTGCGGCAAAAGCTAATGTGCTGCTGGCTACCATAAATGCAAAAAACTAATGATCAAATGCATTGGAAACAATTTTTAGACGCTTCGTAAGCATATCCGCCACGAACATAGACTAATTAACGAGATGCTAAACAGTCGAAGATTTACGGTCATTGTAGCGGGGAAAGAAAGCAATCAGACAATATTAAATAACGGCCTCCCGCAGGGGTCAGTGTTATCACCATTACTTTTTAATTTATATATATCAGATTTACCAACAACTGCATCACGGAAATTCATATATGCAGACGATTTAGCATTAGCCACACAGAACAATAAAATAAATATCACAGAAGCTACACTTACGGAAGACCTACATACATTATCTGAGTACTTTAAACAATGGCGATTGCAACTAAATAAAGAGAAAACTGTGGTATCATGCTTTCACTTAAATAACCGAATGGCGAAAAACAAAATTAACGTAACAGTCGATGAACATAAATTAAAGCATGAGGACACCCCGAAATACTTGGGTGTCGCTTTGGATCGGCAGTTAACGTATCGAAAACATATCGAAAATACAGCAGCCAAAGTAGGCACAAGAGTAAACATAATTCATAAAATAGCAGGAACAACTTGAGGAGCACCTACAACAACATTAGGAACTTCCGCTCTGGCTTTGATTTTCTCAGCTGCCGAATACGCAGCCCCCGTATGGCTGAATAGTGCTCACGTCAACAAAATCGACGTTGAACTAAACTCAGTCATGAGAATAATAACAGGCACCTTGAGATCCATTCCAGTAGCATGTTTACCAGTACTGAGCAACATCATGCCTTCGGAGTTACGGCGAAAGGAAGCTGCGGTTAAAGAATGGATTAAATATAAGGAAAATATAGACCTGCCAATACATCAGGACACGGACGCAACGGAGCGCTTAAAATCCAGAAAGCCTGTGCATAAAACTACAGCAAAACTAATCACCGAGAATTTTAATGGGATTCAGGAGTGGAGAAAGAAATGGAGTCAGAACAATCCAGACAGAAGAGGGATCTTTCCCAATCCAGATGACAAGCCACTAGGCTTTGACCTACCAAGAAACATCCGGACAAGGTCGAACCGCTTCCGAACGGAACATAGAAGGTGTGGGAAAATGATGAAGTGATATGGATTTGAAAATGAAGCGACATGTGACTGTGGCGAAATGGAACAGACAATGCATCATATCCTGAAGGAATGTCGGAAGCAAGCTTTGGTGATAGGCTGGGAAGAGATTATCAAATTAATGGGCCTAGCGACAGAGTGGCTACAAAATCTATGTCTCTAGGGCCTGAAGTGGCACTGGAGGGTCGAAGTCGATGGTCAGTCACAATTCAGTATCAGATGTCCGAAAAATGTGTACGACACATTTATAAACGATACCTTGAGACCGGCAAATACGTACACCGACCGTGAACGGGTAGTTCTTGTGTCACAACTAAGCGGGAAGATCGAAATACCGCGCGAACAGCATTGCGTACGTCATTTGCAACTGCATCAACGATCGATCGCTCAGTCCGCGAGGCTTCGAACACACCAATTCATCTCATACAGTGCAGAAACGATTACGGCATCATGGTTTGTATAGTTCGAAGCCGGCTACAGGTGTGGTATTATCCACACAACATAAAATTGATTGTTTAAATTTTGCTCGTAACCATACGCACTGGAGTGCAAATGACTGGAGCCGTGTATTGTTTACTGACGAGTTGCGTTTTACTTTGCAAGCACCAGACGAACGTCAGAGAGTCTGCCGACGCAAAGGAGAACGATATAGTCAACAAAATTTCCTCCGACGCTTTAATTTTTGCGGGGGCTCTAAAATGGCGTGGTGCAGGATTCAATATGATGGCAAAACTGAGCTCCATATTTGTCAACAACCGTCGGTAAACGCTCATTTTTACATTACTGACATTCTCCAAACCTATGTCGTGCCATTTGCACCATTTGTGGGTCGAGAATTTCTCCTAAATCAGGACAACGCCCGCCCTCACGTTGCTAAAGCTACAAAAACATTTTTTCAGCAAGTTGGAATTCCTACAATGAAGTGGCCAGTATGCAGCCCGGACCTCAATCCGATAGAGCACTTGTGGGATATCCTCAGACGACATATTCGAAGTCATATTCAACCACCAAATTCATTGTTGCAGCTGAGTAATGCCCTTTAAGAAGATTGGAATTCAATTTCGCAAGACCCTATTCGCACTCTTATTGAATCGATGTCAGCACGGTGCGCTGTGGTGATTGAAGCTGGATATGACAATACGAGATATTAAATCAAATGGTTTTTATTGTTTCTTGACTTATTTATAATTGTTTTCGTGTTTTGAGATGTGTTCTCTATAATCAATTATTTTCATTATTTTACATAATTTACGTTTTGTTTCTTGTACCGCTTGGGCTGTGCTGATATAGCATTTTTCCTGCATTTTCAGCATAGGATTTTTGTGATTGTTATTTTTTTTGTGTCGATACCGGTAAGAATTACGTTGTAAATTTAAATCATTTTATACAAAGTATAGAAGAGAAAGAGACAGAAATGTAAGCAACAGGGGTCAAGGGGCACATCCCCTTGCGAGGCCAAAATGGCCGAGTTATATATATATATATTGAAATGATGTGACTCTGTTAGCGATCGACTAGATTCTTGAGGATCTTATTTCGGAAACCACCTGCAATGAATTCGACCCAGCAGACGGCTTTAATTTCATATCGTTTTAAGGGATGGTGGCTCAGAAAAAGAAACACGGACGACTCGAAATACTCTACTTGACTAATAGGAAAAAAAATATTAATTTAAATATAACGGGCGCCAATAATACCTCGATTCAGTGAAAGATTTACTCTCGATAGCGTACTAGATTTTTTTCTAAATAAAAGGAAAAAAACTGAAACCTTTGCTGCACGTTGTGGGCTTTTCCCGCCAGTGGGAAACTTACTACGGTCACGAACCGAGTGTTAGAATAAAGGCCAAATTGACTAGATATTCTTTTACACAGAAAAATACGTATATTTTTTATCGTACATTGAACCACAAATTAATTTAATAACAAAAAAACATATAAAGCACGAGAAAATTCAAAAATCGTGACAAACGGCTTCGAACAGCATGACGTATGGCATTTTTTACAACACTGAAACACGTCGACTAGATACAAAACACAACATATGGCGTTGCGTAAACTAGACTCTAAAAACGGTAACACGCGAGCAATCATCAATGATCAACTTCTCTAGCAAGAACGGCTCCAGAATAACCGTCCAAAACTGAACGATAAATCGCCAAAAATTATTAATTAAATACAACAGGCTGTGTTCCTATCAGCCGATCGATCGCACACACATACATAGTACAATACTTATGATCATTCTTACGACTCCACTGCCGGACAGACGCTACTCTGTTGTCGCAGAACACGCACACACCAATACACTTACACGGGTCCTAACTCCACGCATGCCGAAATTTCGACCGAAACTCCGAAATTACCTTTTCGGTCATATAAATGTCCCAGACCGTATTCTTCGCTGACAACGAACAATAAGATGATGCGGAGAGATTGAAAATTAAATGATTTTATCCGAAGAGTAATTTCTTGCTCGACTTCATCGCGAGATAGCGCCATAAATACTAAATCCGTATCAATATATATGCCAGCTGTTACCCCCCCCCCCCCAGTTTCACACGTGCATTGATACCCCTATAAAATCTGTACTTCGAAATTAATAAAAAAAAGTTTCTTTTATCTGAAATTATATTTATGTAAAGATTCTTTTTCCCTTTTAGGGGGAACTATGTTTATCACCGTCCAACTAAAAATGGTCTTCACGTTTCACGTTTAGTTGGAGAACCTGTCCGTCGTGATCTAACAAAAAGTTTTGCTCAACTAAACAACACACATAGCAATCATTTTGAAGGATCCAGGTTATTCACGCGGTGATCTCCCATAATTACACATTTAAGAGAACATTTTCTTCACTCATATCTTCTAACCTCTCCGTCCGAGCATTTTATTAATATTAATTTATTACCATAACATCAAAATAACAGTAGTTGATCAAGGATTTCCTATTTTAGTGTAAATAACATTCCCGTTAGCAAATATTAAAAATATCGTTGCAGGATTTTTTATTTCCCTGTAAAAAATAATAGAAAACTACTTTTTTTTTAACTCTCCGTAATGAGTACAATAGCTGGGCTAGAAGTGTGACTTGTACGTTTATGCCTTGTCATGGAGAGGTTTAATGATTTCAGTAACGCAAAAAGAGATGTAGTAAAAGAACGTGGTGTATCTACCTACGCCAGAAATTAGTGAAATGTTATCTAGAGTTGATTATTTACCATAGTAATCATTCTATTTAAATTTTTACATCTAATTTATGTTACCACCATGGTAATCATTTTATTTAAAATTTTATAAAAATTATAATTTTTTTTTATTCGTCCCGTACGCATTTCTGTACTGCTGGTCTCACATCTCAACTACTTAAAACCTCATATTTCGTATAGGAGAGGGGGTAGAAAACTCAGCCATAGCTTAAAACCTTTGTTGGAACAACACAAATACACGCTGAAAATTTTTGGCATATCCGTCCAGCAGTGTGCAAGAATGCATACGCTATAAACAAGCATACAAATATACAAACATTACAAAAATTATGCTGATGTTAAAGTTTACGTTACCACTATAGTCCAAGTCATATATAAATCTTTAATTTTTAATAAACCTCAAAGTTTAACATTACAACATAATAATTTAAACAACAAATGTTCTCGACAAAATTACAAGGGTAACACTTACACATTTTTATGAAAAATGAAACATTATAGCTCTAATTCTTATCAAATTAATAATTCAGAATGTGTGTTAGCATAAAAATGGAAAAAATTCTATTTGAAGTAGTCACACAGTTTTTCATAACAACTTATGAAACCTGAGGCAAAACATTTCTGATTGTTTCAATTTATAATAGCCACAAGACATTAAATACTCATTAAAAAAAAAAAAAAATTATAAACGGAAAAATATTGTTTATCATTTGTATGAGTTCTACTTTCGAAGAGATCCCAAATATTTTTAATAATAAACAGGTCCGGAGATTGCGCAAGGATACTGTGGTATAGAATTATAGTTTAATGAGATGAGCTGAACTAATTGGTGCGTTACACTGAAAACTTGGCTTTTAGATTTTGTTGAGAGATCTTTATACTTTAAAGTGTTCATTTCTTCATCCAACAAAAACAACCTCATTTTGATTTTTGTAACTAATTGCGTACAAAATCGTTGTAGGTACTCGTCTATTTTACTTTAGACACTTTAATCCTTTGTTAAAATGCAATAAATACCTTTCTGGACCATCGAAATTGAACTTTTTTTTTCCATCTAGAAAGATAGCTGATTTACATTTGTTTGCCCCATTTAGAATTTTCTTTATGTCGAGTAGTCTGTCCATTTTAATTTAATAGTGGTTTTCTATTTTTACGTCTTTAATTTAATATTTGCATTTAGTATTAAAATAAATCGCAGAAATAGAAAATAGAAACGGTATGTAATAGCATATACTTATCCGCGGATACATTTTGCTATCGGCCCATCATCAACTAAGTGGAAATAAGTGGCGATCTGCTGTGGAATTTTGAAAGGAACTGCATTCGGATGTACTATGAGAATTCCAGACATGTGATAAATGCAATTTAAAAGCAGATTTGGATAAAGTCGGATATTTCCAGTAGATTTTAAAATGCAGAATTTACCTAACATTATTTTCATCTTTGTTTTTACTTTTTTTTATCAGTGATTATTTATTTATCGCTAATTTCGCTTGCATTCTTATCGCATATTAGAAATTCCCGTACATATTGGAACGTGTTTTTACTACATACATAGTCAATTTGTTTCCTCCCAGTGCATCTCATTAGGTTACCACTTTTCGCTAATCCCGCGGATAATTATATTATTATTTACAGTTTCTATTTTCTACTCTCGTAATTATATTTAATACTTTGTAATTCTGGCAAACGAGTTAGTAGAATTCTCGATAATTATAATTTTGATTTAGTACCGCAGTACTTCAATATTCACGAATAATATTAATTTCTTCATTTCAAGATAGAAATATTAAATTCTAGCGATTATCCGTGTAGCGGCTAAATGAATCTACATAGAGAAATCATCACTGATGAATAGTAGCGAATAAAACACATTCCTGAAGACAGTTTAAAAAGCGTCTGACAATCGCCGGTATAACAGACAAGCAAATTCCTTTGCGTTCATTATCGAGGCTGTAAACGTAAAAACAAATTTTGAGCGATTCTACGCTGCAATACTGCATCGGAATTATAAGAAATTTACGTTAACTCTCCTTTCATCCGGTAATTTTTGTTGTTTTTTCAATTTTTCGCTAACAAATCCTCAAAGCCCGGTTCAAGAATAAAATGGCGTGTGTTCGCGATGTACAAATGTTTTTTTTTTTTTTGTTCCTTTTCTTTCTGCTAAACAGTATTTTATAGATTATTTTTATTTCTTACTAAAGTATTATTCCTTAATTATATACCTTGACATTTTAACACATTCCAGTCTTATTATATTATCATCATTATTACGTACGGCTTAAACACAAAGATACACGGTTATCAATCCGATCCTGTTAAACTTATGAACTATTGTATAAATTACAGCGTTTTAGAAATAGAAGAGGTTATTTCTATGGGAGCCGTTAGAACTTAATAAAATTAGTTTAGGTTTGGTGGTAGCTGAAATATTTTACGAAATTCGGATAAGTTATTACAACAATCTGTTACGATATGACGGATGGTGAACTAGGAGGTGTTACGGAAAGGACAGGACGGTAAGGAGTGTTATATTGAACAGATGTGAGTGGGCTACGAAAGAATGGCCGAGTCTTAATCTAGGTGAAATAATTTCTTCTTTTCGTAATTTTCTATTGGATGAAGTCCATTCTTCAACTTTTGCTTTTATACTTCTGAGATGGTTTGTAGTTGGAATCGTCCTTCATTCCGCATTTCACTGTTGTCTTTATAGTTGATCTTCAAATCGTCTGCGGTAAAACCGGTTTCGTTATTCTCATCCAGGAACAACGAATTTTCTACAATTTATCCGCGACTTCATTAATTCCTTTATGACTCAGAGTCCATATGAACAGAATATCTAGTCCAATCGAATGCATTTCTATCAGGATTTCATGGATTCTCTGTACGATATGATATTAAATACGGCCTGGATATTTGATCTAATCCAGTCGAATAGAATAATGAACTGATGTTTGCCATATCTCTTATAGCATGTAGAGCAAGATATATTGCAAATACATTTCAGCAGTGGCAAAGCGGCAATTTTTCAGTCTCATGGGCTGCATTCGGGAAAAAAAAAAAACTGCCTGCGGCAAATGTTGTTGTCTTTACTCCATCGGTATAGCAGTGTATTCTGGACATCGCTCGAAAACGCTGTTTAACCCTGCTTGAATTTCTATAGTAGTTGAAGAGTTGTTCATTATCTTCATCAGCTCTTCGATAATTTGAATTGGCGGTATTAGACATGGTGCAGGACGTACGAAGATACGAGGAAGCGAACGATATGTTTTCGAAGTACAGGAGATCTGGACATTGTCCTCAGATTTTAACGCAATATGTTGATCGTTCTTTTGGCTATACTTGAACTTATTTCGATAATAGCTGTCAAATAAAAACTTTTTTCTGTCGGTAAGTGTGATATAGCCGCAGCAGAAAACGGAAGATTTGCCTTTTGAATCGATATCTGAGAGGAGATTCATTATCTTCTTCACGTAGACTAGTCGTTGGCATAGTTCTGAGCTCACCTGTTGCTAACCGGATGCCTTGGTGATGGATGACATCTAATTTCCCTTAAGTTAGAATGGCTTGCTGAATTATAAAGTTAAGCACCGTAGTCTAATTTTGTTCGGATAAGGGAACGGTATAATTGCAGTGAAGCTTTCCTGCTGCATCCCAGATCAGAATGTCTCAGCAACTTGCGGGGATTCTTAAAGCCTTCCATGATATTTTTTTGTCTAACCGGATTGCTAAGAATTAATCCTATTAATTATGTATTTATAGCGCGTGCGGAAAATGCTGAGTGTATACATGTGTCTTCTTTTTTATAAATGTATTTATTTAAAATAAAATAAATTACAAACATAAATAATAAACATTTAAAATAAATATGAATACCTTTAGTGAATAGCGGTGCTATTTTTTTTTTTATTTATTCCTTTTATCACATTAACACCTGTATGCTAACGCCGTATTTAACAGCTACCATGGCTAGTGATGGTGAGATCTACAATTTTATTTATTCCCGCAGCTTCTCTATTGTGTCGTTTGAAAATTTGTCATAGTATTCAGAAGTGTTCTAACAGAAGTTGGTGTAAATGAAGACAGTCTAACAGTACGTATTGGACTGATGGGAGCAGGGATTTGAGCCGGAACGACATTGTGTAGTTCTTAAGAAGACGTTTAAGAAGGAATGCAGTGCGACCCCCATTAGCAGACGATGATCTAATTTCTTTAAAAACAGAACTACAGTTTACTATATATATATATATAAAAATTATCATCTATCAGGGATGAAGAATAACAACGAGAAAATCTGTAATGCACTGATGAAAAACGAACGTTAAAAAAAGAAAAAATGTTAAAAAAACGGAAAAAATGTTTTAAAAAAATTAAGATGGAAATTTATATGTAAAAAAATGAATTAGCAGTAAACAACAAAAATGAAATAACAAAGTGGCAATGTCACGCTAAGCAGAAGAAATTTGTAGTAATAAATTTCGAACAGTATTTAGACTTTCACGTCAAAGGGAAAATCGGCGAGAGCTGTTTCTTTTACCGTACTCCCGTGTAGAAAACGAGAACTACCATCTGCATTTATTTATATAACGAATTTCAGTTGAATTTAACTCTCTTCCCAAGTATTTTTAATACCATTTTTATTATTTATTTCTGTTTAAATACTCTCCTTTAAAAATTCATACTATTTTTTTTTCCATTTTTTTATGACAATAATAACCGGTCTTTTGGCTGCTGCGCCCATTTCTTCATAAATAAAATATTAAGAATAACGGATATACTCACATTTTGACATGAATATGTCATATGGCTGGGGATCATACCAAAAATTTGTCCGCCTGTTAAATTTCTGCTTTGTATTATATATCGAATGTGCACAAATAAATCGGTTTTCTTCTTCTTCTTCTATCTGAAGAATTTCATTTAACATTTAGAACGGACCACTACACAAAGCTATTCTCTATATAATAAATGTTCATCATTCTTCCTTTTATTTTTCCATCCAACCTAATCTTCCCACGCGGCCTTGGTTTTACGATTTTCCTTCGCTTCACCGCTCCGTTATTGTTCCTATTATCCGTTTACGTCTGAATCATACTCTTCTTCCTTCCTCACGCTTTCATTTTCATCTCGCTCTTTCCCCTTATTGCCCTCTTCATCCTGACGACGTAGCCGTCTGTGATCCTGACCATATCCTCTTTGAATGTCCATCCCTCGTGAACGAACGTACCTCTTTGTATTCCAATCTGCTGTCACTCAAACTCCCTACTCCTTATTGTGCCTCGTATATCTTATCGTTTCCGTCGATCTCAGTTGTTCCTATCCTCAGTTCCTTTATCTTATCAATAGCTGACCGAATCTACATTTAACTGATCCTTCTCCTTAATTCCGTTTCTGGGCGAAGATCCTTTGTTGATATGCCCAAAGGGGGGTTAAAAAAAAAAAAAAAAAAAAAAAAATGTTCCTTTTATTACCTTATTCATCCCGTTTCTTCTCTTCACTTCCGGTTTTCTTATTTTCTTTATTTGTTGTCCTTGTGCAGGCTCCGTTTTGATCACAATTTACTTTCTTTGTCAAACTAACAGTTTTTTCACTTGTAAATTCTCCATACTTTCTACACTGTCTTAATGATAATCAAGAATGTACCTCTAACACCAATCCTTTTCGAATATCCCGCTCTGTCTTCCGAACATTTACTACTACAGTCTTGGTTCCTTAATATAAATATTCCCACTTCGTGCAATGCTGTTTTTGTTGTTGTCTGGTTTTCAACATCTATTGTTTTAGGCTCTGAGTTCTTTTATTATTTCTACTTCTGATCCGATCAAAATTGGAATAAATAATTTTCTGTAATTTATGGATTATATTACTTCTTGTAAAAAAAAAAAAAAAAAACGTTTTCGGATTCTTTTGTTAATACGGCAGCAAAAATCCTCTACGCGTTATTGGTATCGAATATATGTGTTCTTCTAAATGTCTTCATGTATGAAGCACCTTCGATCAATACTGCAACGAGTAAATCGAGTGTGATAGGTGATAAGTTTTCGCAAAGATTGATAGAACAGCAGAAGGTAAAAACAGAACATCATTTTGCTACATGCATGAGAAAATATAGGGAAGAACAAAATCGAGCTATCTGTAGTAAATTAGGAGAATAAAATGTTTAAGAAAAACGTGCTTCGCTTCATCTAAAACATAATAGTACAATGCGAGATTTTTAGGAAAATGTAAAAAGTTATTATGAGACAAAATCGACGGAGAAAAGACAGAATGAATAACAAAAAACTTAAAGAGACATCTAAAAAATACTTATTAATTTTTATTTGCTTTTTTCTTTTTTTTTTTTTGGCACAGATTAATATCCATTTAGACGGTCTGACTAACCGATATTAAGAATAAAATCGGTTATAAATTACTTCATTTATTAGAATGTTGTAAAAGATAAAACGCAAATAAGAGGGGCAAAATGCCCAGATTTTAACGTTAATTTATTCCTTGAAAACTCGCGTCAGCGGTACATGAAAAATTCGACAAAATTAAGTTCGTTACCCGAAATTTCATTATACTATCCTAATCCATTTCATACATGAAATGCTTCCTTATGAAACGAATACGGCAAAATTAAATTTTTCCTCGGAATACGTTATTAGGGAAAATTTTATGAGAAGAGATTGACAACGACTAAAAATGCGGGCTAAATCTTCATCTAAATTTCATTATTACGTAATTACGAATTCGCTGAATCCGATTTTTATTTTTTTATTCGAAATTCCTTCTCAACGAGTGTACAGTACTTTCCAATTTTACATGATCCGAGTGTGGTAATTTTTTTTTACAACACTCGTCTAAAGCGTATTTAAAAAAAAAAAAACAAAAAAAAAACAAAAAAAAAACAATTTTGTTATTTACATAAATCAGCGTGCATAAACTGACCCAAAAATCGCTTTTACTTCCACCAGTCTTTTTTATGACCCTCTTCTTGAATTTTAGATCGTAAAATGGCTCTACTACTACTAAGGTGGTCCTGAACAATTTTTTCCCCTGATTGCTCTACGCCCAACTTTTGGCCATAGTTATCCGCTTGCAGTTTTCCACGCTAAGCATTTTTAAAATTTTCCAATAATAATAATAATAATAATAATAATAATAATGTCATTCTTGCAACGAAGGTATTATGAAAAACCGTCATGAAATATGTAACTGAAGTTAGAAATTGCAACGTAAAATTATTATTTTTTTTTAATAACTAACATTACTCTTTTATAAATATTACTGCGCGGGAAATCCCCCTCCCGTTTCTCAACTTTTTCTCTACACCTTCCATCGGACATCATCGGCTAGGCAGTGTTAATTGTTGTTTATTTTCTCCCGTGCCGGTAAAAACTCTTGAATAAATATACCGAACACTAGAGATGACATTTCGAATTTCATTGGGCTGTGCCAAAAAACATGAATTTCAATTATATTCATTTTCGCACGTAATTGAGAATATACACGTTAACTGTTTTTATAAGGAAACATTTGTAAATTTAATTTACCGATGAGAAATTAAATTAGTAAGAAATAGAAATAAAAATTAGACAAATTAAATATATAATAAAACAAGATGAATTAAAAATATTTGCATAATAATAAATTCAAAACATTCAAACTAAATCGGACAGAGCTGGATGCGCAGTACTTACAAATGATTCCGACGTAATACGGTATTCATTACCAAACAGCTTTTCAGTTACATCTACAGAACTATATGCCATAAAACTTGCAGTCGATCTATCAGTACAGTACAACAAAGATTCTCTCATTTGCACTGATTCTCTCTCTTCACTTTCGTCTCTATTGCAAACGCGCAATAAATCACAAAATCCCATCGCAAAAAAAATATAATCTCAGTTATATCTACCGTTTCGATTCGTATCACCTTCACGTGGATTCCGGGACACAAGGGCATCATAAGAAACGAGCTGGTGGATCTTGCAGCGAAAGAGGCCACTTCATGCTTCCCGATTCCAGACTTATCAGTACCATCATCGGACTTTTCTATAACAATCAAATCTCTACTAAAAAAGGAAATGATCGAAGATTTGGCATGAAGTCCCTACCTCGAACAAATTACGTTCACTCCGCTCAAATACTGAAATTTGGAGTACTTCATCAAGATCCAGCCGTAAAGAAGAAGTCATATTATGCCGTCTGCGGCATTGGCCACGCAAGATTATCTCATTCCTTTTTATTAAATAACTCAGATCCCCCTACTTGTGACCTTTGCTCTGTTCCCTTATCCACTCGCCATCTTCTGGTAGTCTGTCCGAAATTCAATCTATTCCGGTCCCAATTACGTCTGTCCAGTTCCCTATCTGAAATTCTTGAAGACAATGAACAGAATGTCCAGCTGCTCTTCAGATTTCTGAGACTATCCAATATCCTTAATAACATCTAAACTCCATTCACCCGTGCCTCTGGCCAATGTTACAGTACACGGCACGTTAATGGATACAACAACAACAACAACAACAACAACAACAACAACTACAACAACAACAAAACATTCAAACTCATTATATCACCGTGATAAAATATTTTCCCACACCATTCTTGTAAACGTCTATATATAATATACGAATGTGCTTAAAAATGTTTGCTTCATTATCGTTCTTTTCTGAAATTATTTAAAGTCAAAAAGTTTCTACCCCTTATTAAAATTAAATTTTTATTTACTATTTTAATCTATCACAGCGCGCTTAAACATAAAGAAATACTATCTGGTATTAATTTTTATTTTTTCAACATATTAATGCGATTGTAAAGAATTTTTAGTATACACCCTGTCAAGAAAGTATCGGGAATTGTTAAATAAAACGAACAATTTTTAATTTTCATCCAAATTTATTTTGTCACCTTCAAAATAACATCCATTCGAAGCGATGCACATATGCCAACGCTTTTTCCACTCCGCAAAGCACTTCTGATAGGCGGTTTCCGGGATGGCCTTTAGCTCTCGCGTCGCATTCGTCTTGATGTCATCAATCGATTCGAAGCGCATTCCCCGTAGCGGAAATTTGAGTTTTGAGAATAGGAAGAAGTCGCAGGGTGCTAAATCTGGTGAATACGGCGGTTGTTCGATGATATTTACCGAGTGTTTGGCCAAAAACTCATTCACAATTATGGCTTTGTGAGACGGCGCATTATCGTGATGGAGAATCCAAGAATTGTCGACCCACAAATCGTTACGTTTACGACGGATAGCCTCTCTCAAACGTCTCAAAACACTTAAGTAAAACTCTTTGGTGACTGTCTGTCCGGCTGGCACATATTCATAGTGTACCACGCCTCGAATATCGAAGAAAACAATCAACATGATCTTCACTTTCGATCGGCTTTGGCGAGGTTTTTTCGGCTTTGGCGCGCCAATTGGCCGCCATTCGGACGATTGCTGGTTCGTAAGCGTGTCGTACTCGTACACCCATGTCTCGTCACCAGTAATTATCTTTTCCAAGAAGGTAGGATCCAAATTGGCTCGATCCAGCATGTCTGCAGCTACCTGTTCTCGGTACTTTTTTTGAAAGAAATTCAGGTCTTTCGGAACAAGCCGAGCCGCAACGCGTTGCATACCCAATTTTTCGTGCACAATCGTACGTACGCTCTCGTGTGACATGCCCAATCCATGAGCCATCTCTCTCAAGCTCACATGACAATTTTCAGCAACGATTTCCTTGATTTTATCGACGTTATCATCGGTCACACTCGTTGAAGGCCGTCCAGAGCGAGGCATGTCTTCGACCGTCTCCCGACCATCCTTGAACGCTCTGTACCACTCGTAAACCCGCGTTTTTGATAAAGCAGATTCACCAAAAGCCTTCTGTAACATTTTCAGTGTATCGGCACAAGAAATTTCGTTCGAAACACAGAATTTAACACAAGTACGTTGTTCAATATTTTCACTCATTGTAAAACTTCGACAAAACACTTCAAGGTCGACTGATTTTAACAGCTGCTGTAAACACACTGGTTGACAGATCGCGCTAAAAATAGGCATCATAATACAAAACAGTTGTACCAACCTGGAAAAAAAAAATTATCTGCCTAGCTATTACCCGGGAGATTTAAATTGACAATTCCCGATACTTTCTTGACAGGGTGTATATCGATAAAATGACGCCGAGTAACAAAAGTTAGTGATAAATATGTGGCGTGTTACATTATAAAATTATTACTTTTGTCATGTAGGTTTTCTTATTTTTGTTTTAATTAATACTGGTTCGTAAGCCAGTTACTGATTTTTACCGGTCGAGAATGAACTGATCAAGTTTTTACTGGCTCATAACCGGAGCACGATAAAAAAAGTATTAAGAAGTACTGGTCCAAAGATCATCAGACAGTCATCGGTGAAGAGTTAGTCTATATATATATATATATATATATGTATTATATATATTAGGATCGCAAAGAAATTACCTGATTTTCTTTTTCGATTACGAGTTGGCGTGAATTCCTTAATTACCTTTGAAATTTAGCTACCAGTTGACCAATTCCCATTTTTTACTATAAAATTTATAATACGTTAATTTGATTCCGTTTCCATTCTGCGTCTTACATATTCGATACAATTATTGCAATAAATATTACCACCGCGATAATTACGGGCTAAACTTGGCTGTTGAAAAAAAATACTAATTCGTACACGTAATTTTATTCCGTTGTTTGTTCTGTGAGATTTTATACGGAACATAACCCGCACTACTCACTCGAAAACGCTTATTTTAATATATTTCAATTTCAGTTTAATCGTATCGTGTGTAATTAAATAAATTATTATTATCATCATTATTATTATTAGATTAAAATAATATAACGAATATATAGGTCTATAAAAATATTCCAAAAAAGAATTTTTTTTCAGCAGCTTTTTCTCGTTTAATGAAGAAGGAATTGTAAATACAGGTAGTGGAGTTGCAGATTATCATCTGGCAGTGCCGAGAAAGAATTCCGACAAATAATGAAACAGAAATTCGGAAGGACTCTCTTTGCGATCTTGGCTCTACAAAAAGGGCTAAAAATTTGGAATATCGATGAAATCGCTTTAAAGATCAACAAATACATGTGTCGCGCTTGACGAAATTTAGAAACGGAAAATTGATGCAATGAAGTATCGAGAAGAAAAACAAAAATTAAAATGAATTTTGCAAAATAAATAGCGGGAAATAAACAATGGTGCATCCGTTTTCTACGTAACCGTCAAAAGATACGTCAGAACCTTTGTCCGTAAGTTCATTCGCTGGAGAGCGTACGTAATTATAAAGCGTAGTCTTAGAGATTTGTAAGAAGCGATGTTTCATTTGAGAGATAATTAAAAATCAACTACTTCGCTGTTGAATTATTATTCAAAGGTAACGACGAACTAGAAAAGTAGAAATTAAACAGATTATTACAATAACACGAACAAGTGCGTTATAGAAGCAACCGAATCGAACGGTACTGATGAAATAATTTTCACCAAAATCGGAAATATCAAATTCAATCAAATATCAAATATTTTTATTATAAAATTCCGCAGGTGCGCAAAAGAGCGCGAGCAAGTGGGATTCGAATATCTCCGATAGGCCTACCTTATTCGCGAACTATTCGCTATTTGCCGACGTGTGTTTTTTTTGTTTAGGTGCATCGCGGTTTGATGAAGAAATCCCAAGGTCCCGTGCTAATCTTCAAAAATCTCGTGTAATAATTGCCGATAATTAGACGAATAAAAATATCCTAATAATGTACGCACCCCCAGCCCGTGTACATATAATACTTGTTCCATACGCGTGTTGGTGTTAATAAAAAAAACGTTGCCTCCTCCTCGTGTAATTAAAATATCCGAAATGTTAATTACGAAAGTAAAGCGATGTGCACATACAGAGAAGAAAAAATGCGATCGCTTTCGTTCCGCGAATGTTTTGTTTCATTTGAGGCGGTTAAACATGGTCCATGTTTACGTTCACGTTGTTCTTGACATTATACTTAAATTTTTTCCTACCGCTGTAGTTGCGCGCGCGCCTGTGTGCGTGTGTATGTTTACATGTGCGTGTGTGGTGACATGCTGGCGGCTCCATGTACACCTACGCGAATTGAAGTCTCGGCTTTACACAGTTGCAAATATTCCCCTTAAAAATCCGAATTAAACATTTTCATATTCATTAGTATCGTTTGATGGTTCACTTTCCGCCATCGCGTAGGTTGTGCTTTTCTTATTAACGTCTAAAAATATCCGTTCAATTTAGGTCGCTTTTAATTTGTAATGGGCAATTTTTTAGACCATATTCTTGCACTCGTTAAAGTAATCGCCGCACTATAGTCGTAATTTCCTCTTCCGAGAAGAACGTACCACACAACCGGTATATTATTTAATAAAATTTTTGACAAATGCAAATATTAGTCTAGTTAGATTTTGAGCCGAACAAAATATCTACTCGGTATTGGAATACATGTGAAATACTCCAGCAAAAAACCATAAAAACTAGATCCATTTTTAATGGAAATTTGAAATAAATTCTCTTGTACTAACCCTTATCTTCACACATCTCCTTACCGCCTATGCTCTCTTCACCGTTGATGATTTTTCTATGAAGTACCTCAGTTCAAACTTCTATCTTACGCTTGCTCATTTCTACATAATTTTAGCTTGCGTTTCCGCGTAATTAACAACAACCGTTCTCTCTCTCTCTCTCTCTCTCTCTCTCTCTCTGTAAGATCTCTTTAATATCCACCTCGTGCGTTCAACGCTCGCCAATGTACAAACATTTCGGAAGCCCTTAGTTCATTTTCGATAATCTCTTTATTCAACTCTCACCGACATATAAAAGCACCAAGGAAGAACCAGTCTCACAAATATAGTGTGAAATATAACTTTTCTGCTCAATATATAAAAGGGGTGTTGAACGTTGCTCTAGAAATCAATTCTATGATATTCACTTAAATTTCCTAATCGACAGTCCTAGCGTCGAAGTACAAGAATTTATATACTCTCTTAAATCTACATCTTCCGAACCGTATGCATGTATAAGAATATATATACTTGCTGCTACATTAATATCGCTTTATGTTTTATGCATCGGTACCTATTTTGTTTTACAAACATTTTGGCTGATGGACGTAATATTACCACGAATATCAAAATAACAATTTAGAAATATTAAAAAGTAATTAATTATTAAAAAACGACGTTGGATTTCGCTGAAGCATACTTATAAGGTATATCACATTAAACGTACAAATACCTAATAATAACAGCTTATTTAAAATACTAAAACAGAACTAAACTGTAAATTATCGATTTATGTGATTTTTTATACATTAGATAACAATTTTATTTTAATTTTATAATTTATACGTATCTACTTTTGAACGTAAAATTTTCTAACTTCGATCATTATACTCGTATTAATGTAATGATTTCGATGTTCCAATTTTTTCAACTTTAAATCAATTTTTATATTGTTTACAATGTTAACTTTAGTTGTGTATATTCAACATGATTACGGAGCAGTGTCTCTGAAATGTATCGCTGTAATAATTTTTGTAATCTATCAATTGTTTTCTAGTCAGTGAATTGTTTATATAATATCATTTATTCCCAAATCATATTGAAAGCTAACATTGCAAACGGCAATATAATGCAATGTACAGTTTCTTTTCTTTTTTTTCGGACATCTCAATTCAGATCTTGGCGATCAGTAAGTTCAGTTTCGCATAGTTAACAACTCCATTTGAAACTAGTGTCCTTTAGTGAGCACATTTACATCATCTTCGCATACCGTCTTTCGAATGACGTGTTTTACCCGCTGATAGTTTTGCTCGATAAAGTACGAGTTAGAACATGCTGTATTCCTCGTTTCGATTTATATGTTTCTAATGCTTTAGCGTGTATTTTTGACTTTCTTTAGACGCTCTCTGCAGGACACCTTTTTGTTGCCGACGCAGTTCATCTGTCGTATTTTCAACGTGAAGGCGTTTCATTTATTTTCGAAAGTCTTGCGAGAGTGCCCAGCTCGCAACACTATACACAGAAGCGCTAAGAAAACATCAGACCAGTCGCATACATAAATTTAGACATACATCTTTTCTAATCAACAACTACGGTTTTTACTTCGATACCTTGATCAACTCGTTCGCGAATCTACGTGCTTGATGAACATCTTGATTTTTAAGTTATCTACTTTTTCCGAGCCGACGTGAATTTCGCCAGTTATCGTAATCGCGTTTCTTCATCTGTGTAACGACGTTCCATTTTGTTCTAGAAATATTTATTTCCAAGTGACATTGAAAACTGGCATTCGAAAACGAGCTATAATATTCTGCAGTCCTAACTATTCAGTGTATAAGAAGACTGCAGAATATTGTTACCGGATCAGACGTTAATATACAGCGTTGAACCATTGCCGCGTGAATTTACGAGCCCATCTTAATCAACGTAGTAGTAGCCAAATATTTTTCTACAATCGACGAAAAGTAAGTGAGGTCTGTGATTTATACCTTCGCAATTTCGCGCCATTATATTTAGAATTCACAGCGCTTCAGGACCACTGAAGCAAATTTTAAAACCGAACAACCATTGCTCCTCTTTCGCATATAAATTCTTTAATGTATGATTTTCAAATGTATTTTCACAATTATTAATCGATAACAGCCACTTTTTCGGTAATATATTTAAAACATGTACCGTCAATCATGGGCGTCGCCAGCGGGGGGCAGGGGGGGCAGCTGCCCCCCCCTGGAGCCTTGAAACTTTTTAATCAACTGGCCATAATGAGCATTCATAAGCGCATAATCATGAATAATTTGCCAGAAACCCACGAAAATTATGTTTTAATAAGGATTTTATTCTTGTTTAATAAAATATTAAGCCTTTACAACTTATAAATTTTATTTTTTCTATAACTCACATCCTTTTTCTATCATCTTGCTCCCCCCCCGGCCCATCGGCTGGCGACGCCCTTGCCGTCAATTGTTTTTACGGCAGAACGATAAATTAAAAATTTCGTCAGCAGCGACAAGCATCTTTGTTTTGATAATTCCAAAATTTCGCCATATTATGTCTTTTAGACATTCACCGCCAACGTTTTCTTAATTTTTTTGCATTATTTCATTTTATTCATGTCCGATTTAGTCACGTTTTCCGCATCTGGAATTTAACCGATTATTTCACTTCACGAAATGAGAATTCCTTCAATAGCTTATCCTCAATTTTTGACAATAGACCGTCATCGTTATGATGACTGCACCCGCTTATGATTTCAAACGGTTCTTTTACCTTTTCTGCGAGAACATCGAATAAGTCGTGTTCTTCTGAAGATTTTTGATCTTTAGAAATTTTACACGCAGACGTTTCTCTATCGGCACGCGCGTTTCCTTCTATATAAACTTATTCAGTCTTCGCTATTGTGCGCTGTCTCATTTATTGTTTCGTCTCTTTTCAATTTTCATAATTCGCCCTCAGTCATCCATTCTTCTTTTTTCCCTTCCAAAGAAATGAACAGCGTCGTCTATTACTTCTCTTTGAATTTTGCTTCATTTCCTTATTTCCATGTATGATCGTGAAAACTAATTTTTCCGTTTCTTCCCTGTCTTCGGCGTGTACATGAACGCTTTGCGATAATTTTTTGGTTTCGCAGCTCTACGGAAGCAGAATTTCATTTCCGTAATCACTCGGTTATAATCGCACCTCACATTCATACCAGCGTATACGTTTAAACTAATCTCTGATATCGTACTTGAACTATTTAGACAGAAAAACAACGCCTATCTCTTTTAAGAGTGATTCTGGTGTGTGTATAGCCTCGCTGTTCTGCTTATTAGTCGTACGCTATGAATAGATCTTGCTCAGTGCAGAACTTTAATAGTCTACCATCGCATTAACCTCCCTACTATTTCCATGTCATTGTCTTCCCTTGGTATTTCAACCGTGCATGATTATGTTAAATTCATCTTTCCCCTCATTTTTAGATCAACTCGTTATAACAATTTCCCGGCTCTTCTCCATCTCACGCTACAGTAGTTAGCATTTAGTTTCAGCATCATTGTTATCAGCTAGGATAACGGAAGATCCGTCAATGCATCGGCCATACTTTTCAACATTATATAAGAACTATATCGTTACTGCGACTTTTACCGTAATCAGTGCAATATACCGCCGCCACTGTTTGAAAATAAAATTCTGCAAATGTTTAAATAAGCGTAGGACAATGAGTGTACAAAAAGCATATGGTGGATTATGTGAATAAACGCGCAGAAAGAAAACGACCCCGGATCAAACTAAAGTTTTTTGAAAAGGGAGACAAGTGTAACGAATCTTGGCGTTTTTTTTAGATGAAAAATTTACATTTAAATTTCATGTAAGGAACACAATTGGTAAGGCGAGGAAAATGCTGGGTTTAATATTACGAAGCAATGCGAATTTCAGATACATAGAAACATATTTATTCTTACACTCCGCTTCGGTTCGTTCAAATTTCGAATTTGGCTCGTTGATTTGGAATCCTACATCTGCTGATTTGGTAGATAGAATAGAAAGAGTGCAGATAAAGCTTATAAAATACATACTGGATAGATTTGGTAAATTCAGTGCTGAGCATTTCGAATACGGAAAAAGACAATTAAACATGAACAGTCTAGATGGGAGAAGTAAGGAGATAGCGCTTCGCTTTTGGCATAATCTGTTGCATGGTAAAATAGATTGTCCCAATCTGCTAGAGAAAATATTGATTAAAGTACCCATTTCAGGTATCCTATCAACTCATATATTGGCAGTACAGTTTGCACGAACTCAGCAGTATGCCTGCTCCCTTCTACGCTCCTTATTTATACTATACAGCAAACTAGAGGAGGAACATCATGAACTAGACATATTTGATAGTCGTTCAGGAGAGTTTCTAAAAATCGTCAATAGCTTGACAACGTAAGGCTGAGTTGTCCTATCTGCTTTCGTTCAGAATATCACAGTATGTGTGTGGATGATTGGATTTCATCTGTGTGCTTGTTTGTGTTTATGTGTATGTTTTCGTGTATAAACATGTGAGAGTGCGTGGATATATTTTGGTGCTGATTTGTATTTTTCATATATATATATATATATATATATATATATATATATATATAAATACATGTGTGTGCATGTGTGTTTTAATTAGTACTTTATACCAATTCTTTGCGCACGTGCATGAGTATATATATTCCTTTTAGCTATGTATTGTTAATCGTACGATTTCTTTTATTTTCTTTTTTACCATATTGTGTTGTGCAGTAATTGATGTAAGCTGTTGCACTGGAAAATTGTAAAATAAATAAATAAATAATAAGTAATAAGTGTAGTTGTTTTGAAAAACACATAGCACCACTGAACAGACTAAATCTATATACTTTAATATTTCTGTGGTGGCGTTAAAAAATTTATGTATCCATTGGAAATATGGTGCTCACTATTTAAAGTAAAATTACACAATATAGGATGGGGGAAAAACTTTTCGTTATTACCATATTCTGGACTTATGTTGCGGTTTTCACGCTGTAAACGTTCAGTGGTGTTGGTATGAACCCCGGTAAACGGGTTAACATACGCTTTTGAATGATTTATAGTCATCCACATCGATTTCCTCTGAGTCCCTAGCCATACGGGTATAGAGGGTAATTAATTTGAGAATTCTCTAGCTCTGAGTGCTGAATTCTCTCTTCTACTATTCCGGCTTCTAACTTGCTTCTTCTGTACAAAAAAATTCCATGCTATACTCTGGTCGGATATCTGGATATCTACAATATGTTCTTTCCTTCACTAATAATAAATTTTTCTTTGTTTAATGATTTTCCTTTACTACATTGCTCTGTCGTATGTATTGTTCGTTTACGCCTTAACCATCTCTCGCTACTATCTTCACGTTTCTGCTTTCATTTCACCCAAATTGTTATCTTCATCTTAATTACGAAGCTATTCGTGATCTTAAACATATTCCAATACGCTTCTCTCCACGAATGAGTGTAGTATTTTGCATTATCCTACTCATTTAATTTCTCTTACATTCTATCCACTGCGTCTGAACGGATCAGTATCTAACTGACTCTTTCCCTTTTAACGGTTTCTGAGAAAGCAAAAAAAGAAAAAAAAAACTATCTACAAACAAGATACATAAAAAAAATTATTTAATTTTATAATTGGCGCCGCATTCTCTTCCCTACTTCAGGTTAAATACATTTTTACGGACTTTTTCTTTTTACATGTTTTTTCTTAAATTTATTTGCCCGCTTCCACGTTATTTTTTTTACCACATCTGTACTTTGTAAAAAAAAACAATGCGAAAATAGGCGAATTTAATATAAAAAAAAACAGGCCAGCAAAGAAAAATCCATAAAAATCGATTTAACCTGAAATATTGAGAAACACTATACCGAATGTAGAACTAAATAATTTCTTCTGCCATAAATCTAATTAACCCGGTAAAATATAGAGTTCGCAGTGTCGCACAACACGATTTCAGTGGGCATTGTTCCGAATGCAAAAAAAAAAAAAAAAAAAACTAAGAAAAATTCCAAAAAAGCATAAAAACAAAACGATAAAAGAAAAGTGAAACCCGGCACAGCAAATTATACTGGTAGTGTGGTGCAAATGAGCGGACGATGAGGACAAGTGGCCAATAAATCACGCCATATATCGTAGACGTTGAACAAATATAATGGACTTATAACGGACTTAAGCATATTGTTTAAGGTTTATATAGACAATTTTAAATTGAACTAACCCTTTTTTCTTTTTTTAGTAAAGAATTCGGTAAATGCCTTTAAAATAGCAACTTAATATACAATCAATGTAAAATAATTTAATCACAAATCTGTCGTAATCGCACTAATTATGCTAAAAAATCGTACCTTACATTTTAAAGTTGAATTAAAGTTCTTAAAATTATTTTTCAAAAATATACATCACAGAATAGTGTTATTATTTAAATTACTTAGATCAAATTTGAAAACACAAAAAGTGTAAATTTGTATTTTTATTTAATTTTCAGTAAGATTTAAATTTATCGATGGTTATTCCGCACAGCGATTAAACTAGAAATGAACTTTAATATGAAATAAAGAAACCTACCCGGCTTCACTCGTCCAAATACGAAGTTATACCCTATTTAAACCTATTAGGTGTCGTAATAATACGCCAAAATTTAAGAAACCCTTAACGGAGATGAATATTTTTCTAAACAATTCGATGAAAGTTCATCATGGGGGGGACACGTATATTTATTAAATTAGTCGATTATTAAAAATTAATCGGATTACTGAGAAAGCTAAAGCGAGCAACGGCATTACGTGGTGAATCAAAATTTAAAATCACCCGTGAAAAGTGTAAGGAATAATTTGAGAAGGCCAGCTGAGGAAGAGGAGGAAATCGATTAAACTAGTCTCTCCTAGCAAAGTATCGATCTTAATCTAACGAGCAAAATATTATGGCTGTTCAGTTGAGTCTGGAATTTCAAGTTCCCGGGTACTGACCAGAACAGTCAGGTTATTGTATAAATGATTCCAGGCAGACAGGCTGTGGGTAATGTTAATTCATTTACGGCCATAGTTGTCCGGAAATTCAAAAAAAATATATTTATCTTGCTCAGTTGGTCCGGATAGATGGCTGGTGAATTGTCCTTGTCATTAGATTTTCATTTGCTCATTTTTCCCATACGTTTTTCTTTATTCATATAAAAAAAAAGAGAAAAAAAAAAGAAAAGAAAAGAAAAAAAAAAGAGAGAAAAAGAAGAGGAGAAGAGAAGAGAAGTGGAATAATTTAAACTTATTTTGATATGGAAGTGGTCAAATGGTAAGCTACTTAGCCGCCAGGCCATAAAAAAAAAAAAAAAAAAAAAAAAAAAAAAAAAGTATCGATACACTTTTCTCACGATTGTAACGCAAATTGTAAAACTGATAGTGCATAATGATGCATTTTGGATGCAATATGACTATTCTTGATACTGAAAACTGTTGCCGCGGAGACTATAACTGATAGTGCATAATGATGCATTTTGGATGCAATATGACTATTCTTGATACTGAAAACTGTTGCCGCGGAGACTACAAAATCCATTTGATAGAGACTCAGCTGAACGATGCTAGCACACGCCTCCTGAGAACAATAATGTATGTTAAACGTCATTATTAAGAAAAACAGAACACGATAGTGTAGCATGGAATTATATTTGATCAACATAAGGGCGAGAAAATTAAAAATAATGGATTTTAAATTTAAATTTATGTTTTAGAATTCAAAAATCGGGCTGTTTTTATATTTTAAACGCGGAAACTTTCTACTAAACTTATAGTATTTTATTTTTTTGTGGAAGCGGGCAAATATCTTTCTTCCCTTTATTAGCGATAAGATAATGCAAATTGAGAGAGTTATTGGTCTCGAGCGTTGTTACCTGATGGAATTAGAAGATCGTAACGTAGAAGTGTGCCTTTGAACAAAAAGCGGATGGTACATTGAAAGCGTTTAAATAGTACTTCTGCGGTAAGCTTAAAAACCGGTATATCACGCTAGTCCGTTTTCTGGCACCAATTTTGGGGAAGAGATTTATTCAATTTGCTGAAACGGTTAACCTTTCGATAAATTAGCAGATTTCGTTTTTTTTTTTCTTTTTTTTTTGCTTAAGGAAGATTAATATAATTAAATCAAAGAGGAAGCCGTAAAAACGTGTGTTAAACGTCGCTTCTACATGAGCGAGGTATGCGTTTACATACACAGCTAGGTCGGAATGTCGCTGAAATGTAATATTGTAATTTTGTGACGTATAATTTCGAAACGGATGTGTGTGGTTTGTAGAAGAGATGTCGGAATTATGTGACCGGCACGCTGCTCATTAATCTAAATATTCGTCTCGCTATCTTCAGGACTCGTCGTTGCTTAACATTGCGTTCAGTTTTATATCTGAATTTTTGTCGACTGTAATGAGCGATAGTTATGCGACGTGATAGCTTGCCAAGCTAATGAACCAGCAGCCAACAATTATCGAATAAAATCAGTTTTTTGCAGTGAACCACATAGACAGGCGTCTACTCATAGCCGTTAATATACATCATATGTGCATTATAATTTCTCATATCATTGCTAAATATAAAATGTGATTTTTTCATTCGAAAAACGGCATCATTTAGTGTGTGCGCGCAGAACTACTACATGTTGGACGCTGCATACGGTTAACTATAAGATTGTGCAGAATCTATCTTAGAATATTATCCAGTTCAAATGTTTCATTTTTAAAAAAATAATCTTTAAACTTCAAATACGTTAACTAATTTTTTTAATTTGTAAATTATAACTATAAACAGCAGATGAACTTGTCATTATTACTTGCATAAATCTTAAGCACTGCCGTTGGCATCTATGGCTTAAAGTTGGAATCATCTTTTGGCGAAAGTGAAAATGTTGTTTTGAATATTTTCTATTCTTGAAGGTCGTTAAGCCATTGCACATTTATGTTGAATTATAATCAGATAGGACTTGAAGGGGCCAAATATTACTTATGCGGATGCACCGGCGCTTGTAGTAGACCACTTGATAGTTAACTGAAGCCGGGCCATAAAAAAAAAAAAAAAAAAAAAAAAAAAACCTTTGATAATAAAATTTGAATGAAAAATGTTAATGGGAATGTTGTAACATATATTTACGTCTACTTGTACGCGTACAGTGTTTCGCATAATGGTTTATCATTGTTTTCTGGCCGAATTAACTATCTGAATATTAATTTCATTTAAAATTATTATAAAAAAAGAAATTTAATCAGGTGACTACCAGAGCTTTTTTTTTTTTTTTTATTACCCCCCCTTGGGTTTGCTACCAAAGAGCATTAGCCCAGCAAAAAGGAATAGATGCATGGAATAGAATATAAATTATATTTTTATTCTGTCAACAATGGAATCAAGGAACACCCCTAGGACAGGAAAAACAGAGAGAATAGATAGGGAAAGAACATAAGAGGCGTTGAAAGGAGCAGCAAGACCAAGCTTTAAAAGATGATAATAAAGTAACTCACGCTCGCAAGATAAACCGGAACACTCGAAGAGCACGTGATTCGCATCACAAACATACACTGGGGGAACCTTCAGGATCCAATGGATAATTATGAGAAGCAGCCAAAGAAAAGCGATTTAGAGAAGAAGGAAGGAGACTATGCGAGAAACGGAGGCGAGATAATTTAGTAATTATGGACCGACGCAAACTGGGAAACTCATAGAACCAAGGAGGAGGAACAGGATTAATCAAGAGATAAAAGGAATTAGGATTAGCGAAAAGAGAACCAGAGCTTCAAACACCGATATAACGGTATCGATGTCTTTTAAAGTGTAACCAAAAACCAGAATGATCGGTATTGCCTTTTATAGCATAAAGCCTACGTAGTTAATAAAACAAAAAAAAAGAATACTATGATAACGTAAATTGATTTATAGTATTTTAATTTTAGTTTATTCAGGATAAACAGTAATTAATCTCAGTTTTCCTTACGCAATTGAAATCATTTAAAATCAGCGCCTGTGATTCTGTTCAAATGCTTATTAATCACCACTACTTATGTATTGACATTGCTTTATTAAGGAGGTGTATGACAAAGGAAGTTACTCAGAATTGTGTCAAAAAAGCGTAACTCGAAACTGTTCGATTTTTTCAGCGATTTTCATGTCAAATTTTTATCAACTTTATTACGTTACAACTTTCGATCAGATAAAATTTTAGAGTAGTTCACACTTGGTTGAAAATGCAAATCCGCCCGGCATTTTTTTGAATATTACGTAGGTTGCTACTTATATTTCTGGCCTAATAATGAAAAAAACAAATATAGATGATCGAAATCGGCACGTGTGATGCAAGCCACGTTCTATCTGAATGTTCCTTTATTTCTACAGAACGCGCGATCCTTTATTCCAATTTGCTTAGCCTTGGCCTCCCTACTCCTTACAGTGCCCTCTATATTCTCACTTTTCCATCTCCTTCTGTTGTTCCCTTGTTAGCCGCCTTCATTTCCTCTGTCTCTAATCGTTTCTTGATATAACTTGTCGCTCCATATGTCCTTCTATTTTTTTAATCTTTTGTGTTGGGTAAATGTCCTGTGCTGGCGTGCCCATTTAAAAAAAAAAAAAGAAATCGGTTTATTGTTTTTCAAAATATTCTCCATAAAGATCACAATACACTTTTTCATACGTTTGAACCAATTTTCGAAGCACTTTTCCCATTCCGATTGAGATAGCTCCAAAACATGCGTTTTGAATGCATCAACCGCTTCTGCGGGTGTCGAAAATCGTTAACCACGTAATTTGTTTTTGATGTACGGGTATAAAAAAAAGTCATTAGAGGCTAAATCAGGGGTGTACGGCGGATGACCCATCAATTTGATGTTTTGGCCGGTCAAATATTCCTTTGTTTGAGCCGATGTGTGAGAGCTCGCATTGTCATGATGAAGAATGATCCGACGGCGCTTGCTTCTTTTCTTTATTTCACCGAAGACTTTTGGCAAACAAATGGTCGTATACCAATCAGAACTGACCGTCCTACGCTGTTTTAACGGCACTGTCGCTATGTGACCAGTAATGCCGAAGAAACAGGCAACCATTTACTTCGATGTACTTTTTCCGCGAACAACTTTTGTTGGATTTGGCTCGTCTTGGTAGACCCATACAGTCGATTTATGTTTTGTTTCAGGCTCATATGCATAGATCCATGATTCGTCGCCTATGCAGATGTTGTACACAGCATTTCGATGCACCTTGGACGTATTTTTTCAACATTTCCTTGCATCGATCCTTCTTTTGAGCGTTTGTCAGATTATGCGGAATCCAACGCGAACAAATCTTTTTTACAGTCAAATAATGATGCAATATCTTATTGATTCTAGTCATACTAATCCCCAAAGACGCCTCAATCTCACAATATGTCACATGACGGTCTTGCTTTATTAGTTCACACACAGCATCGATGTTTTTTGGCACAAAAACCGATTTTGGACGACCTTCACGGAAATCGTCCTGGAGCGAACGTCGGCCACAATTAAATTCGTTATACCAGTTTTTTACAGTGCTGTAAGATGGTGCTTTTTCGGCATATAAAGAATTAAGTTCATCGATACACTCTTACCGTGATAATCCGCGTCGAAAGTTATGAAAAATAATAGTACGAAAATGTTCACAATTAAATTCAATTTTTTTGCTGGGATTTTTTTTCAGTTTGCTGTAAACAACCTAAATCGCGTTCAAATAAAAAAAAATGTTATTATGAAAGTTATATTAAAAATAGTCAAATTTTCTAATGGAAACGTCAGATGGCGCCTAAATCATACGGTGTTGCCAGGGCCAGAGATATAAGTAGCAACCTACGTATTAACCAATTTTGAGCGTCGCCGCTATTTATTATACAAGTGCTGATACCAATTTTGTATACATGGATGTACGCACGAGTACACTTGAAACTGGTTTTTAGTCACTTGTTATCGTAATACAAATGAGCCTCGTAATTCTAATGATTAGTGAAAGTACGTGAAGACGGTCCAATTCCCTATCTCTTTAGGATAAATTTTAACTCATCCGTAGCATGTACAACATGACCTTTTAAACAACTCGAATTTTCCGATCAATCGAAGCGTACCAAATATATTACTACTTTTTTTTTTAAATGGTAGCGTGCTGATACTATCTTGCGCAATTATGCATATTAACTTTTTAAATAAGAAATTGTCCGTTTCGCACGATTATTCTTCGTCTTTGTTTTATATGCGCGCGATATTTTGTCAATTTGCCGTGTTTAACCGCTATAGTCAGCCGTTCAAACCTCTACTACCGATAAAACACAAATTCGGACCGAAAATTGAACAATTAAATTTAGCGAGCAAATGTGTCAACATGTGACTTTTACAAATAAATATATCACATGGCCTAAACTAAAAATAAACAATATAAAAATTTAGATGTGCCAATGATTATTAATCACCGGCTTACGTGACGTTTGGTGTTGCGCGAGTTCATAAGAAAATATTCGCAGCTGCTAAACATCTATCAAAGAAATGCACATGGAATTTAAAATTGAAAATACCTGTGTCTACGTGATAGTCATAGCATTGATGCAGAAGTATAGTCTGAACTATAGGGAAACGCTAATAGAAGCAATCGGGAGCAAATTCAAAGACAGGAGTCTTTTCTTTTTTTTTCACCTTTGCCGTGAAGCAATTGGGAGAAGAAACAATCTCGCTTATATTTTAATCCGATCAGATATCGAGGAGGACAGGAGAGGATATCAAAAGCGCTATGAGGAGCAGAAAACCCAGACCTCAACGAGCTGGAGTACATAACAAAGTGGTCCGCAGAAAAAGATGAACAACTTCGATATTTCAGTGAAAAGGACAATGAACGGAGGAAGCCAAAAAAATATGTTTCTAATTCTAACGATCTAAATATTTTTCATTTGTTAAAACAGTTCACGTCAAACGAGACCAGTGATTTGTTGAGAAATTAATAACACTCTCCGGAACAATCCGAGAAGAAGGCTAAAAACACCACCTAATGACAATTATTACGATGAATATTTAAATCTCTACCTCCATTTATTACAAACAGTACTTTATTATTATGATTGTGAAACGCCTTTCCTTGAAATAACTTTAAACAAGCCCCTATGGACATTGCTCAGCTGCACCTGTCGCTGTGATGTCTTAATTAAAAACCTTGAACACTTTTACGCTCCCGCAGGCTGTGTTTAATTAGATTTGTTGCCGTAACGTCATTCTAAATACTATACCTTATCTAACCAGGATCTTGTAAGCAATGCCCAATCGCATTTATCATCACAGTGTTGTTGGGTTCTAAACGTAAATATTTCCCATCACATCCTCGCTGCAGAATTCTTATCTCAGAAATTCCCATCGGAAAAACTGGCTAATTTATATTTTCCGGTTTTCGCTACTTATTGCATTATTGAAGTCATTGGCGCTATTTTTGGTTTCAAAATGCGAGTGGTAGGAAATAAAGAATAAAGAGAATTCCCATATTCATTACGGCATCGGAATGAGAGTAAGAAAAGTACTTAAATTCTTTCCTAGCAACTTAAGCAGAGCGCATTTTCGATCAGGATTATTTGCGACGACAATAAACAAAGAAGCATTGCAGATGGCGGAACCAGACATTGCTGTGGTAAATCTTACTCGGAGGAAACAGAAGAACCAGAACGAAACGGCCATGTAAATAGAGTGGATTTTCTTCCAAATATATAATTATGGGAGAAAATCGAGTGACCAACCTGCAACTGATCTGAAATAGAGTATTCTACGCGTGTTAGGAAAAGAATTCGCCGGTTCCAGTTGTCAATTTTATACTTTTTTTAAAAGGATAGCTGTGTGTGCTGCTGATCGATCTATTCAGTTTTCATACAATCGTAGAAGTGCAAATTAACAGTTACCCTACTGTAATCAAGTGAAGATGTAGTCAACGCCATAGTCAGAAATGAGTAACGATAATTGAAAACATATCCGCATGTTCATAAACAACGATGTTTGCTTTCAATCATCAGGTTCATTAAATTCGAAACGGATTTGAGTTTGAGATATAGCGTTCCTTTAAACAGTACTATTACCGCATTAAATGCCGCTGTGTGTAATATTCTGTCTTGACAATATAGTACAGAATGTCGTATAAGCGGTGTTCGTCATACCTAATCATATAAAAATTCGAACTTGCACCTGAGTCAACCATTTACATTGCCCAGCTGGCCGCCATTACTAAGACACGCGATTATACATGTAATATCGTAAATTACCACACAAGTTCTTAGTCTGTAGTGATAACTTAAATTCCTTAACCGTGCTGTATCGTTCTAATTTTGAACATAAGTATCACCCCCTAGTTTAGGTTATTAATAATAAACGCTGTCAATTGTTTAAGTGTCGAGGGCAACGAAAAGGTAAACACTGAAAAGATGAGTGAGGACAGCACTTCATCAGAGATGTAACATCTAAATCTAAAGCGGATACAAAGAAGGATTGGTTCAATTTGATGACAAGATGTTTTTGCAAAATGATATAGGTAGTAACTTTAAACAATTTATATTTCATTAAAATTCTAGCAGACGTGTAAGTTTGTTACTATAGTTTTCAGATTGCGAGCTGGACGTAGAAGAGTTCAATTAAATTTTGTGGAGAATAGAAGTACTAACAAGTGTGGTTCGCATATTTCAGTAAACTATCACCAAGATGTTAAGTGCTTTTTTTTTTTGAACTGCGTGAAATATAAAACACACAAAAGTTACACGTACAATAGACTTTCCCGTGGAGATATTACCAGTCTTTAATATTATTCATCATTTGTATTGCGGAAACTGTGCTTTGGCTGCAATATTTATTTGTTGACAAATTCAAAGGATTATTATTTAAATTGCTCAAAGAACAATTATTTTACACAGTTAAATTCCTACTCTTAATTTTAACTAAATACTAATAATTTATTCCGTTGAAGTTAAATGGGATAAAAGTAATCTATTTTTTTAATTTTCTTCGCCTTTTCTTTAGTTTCATTTACCTATGGCTCTTTTACCTATCTTTATTTATTTATTTATTTTACATTTTCTGTAACCGTAGCATATTCATGTAGCTATTTTATATTACACCTCAGAACCTATTATATGAAAAGTAGGCAATGACCAATATTAGGCTTTTATTTCTCAAACAATAAAAAAAACAACAAAAAAAACATGCAAATTACACTCCTTCGAAAATAGTTTTTACGGAGTTGGAGTTTTCGGTTGCACGTAATAGAGATTACTTCAAATATAACAACGCAAGAATACTGTTTGTAATACTGTGCATTGAAAATGTACCTGAGTTATTGTATTTACATATATTAGTGATAAAGTAATAGAGCGTTATAATAGTAAAACCAACTATTTAAATACGTCAGCAGAATATACAAAAATTCAAACTAAAAGGAGTACACTCAAAAACTTCGAAAGAAATATTTTACCGTCTTAGGTCCATTGCCCATTGCAGTGAGGAATGTGAAATGTGTTTTTTTCGACTGCTCATTGCAGAGAGTTCGCTGAGCGAGGAAATAATAGTTTTGTGATTAAATTATCGAAGTTTTATTCAGTCTTTTACTTTTATCTTTAATCGTTTGTTATCATTTTAATATAGGTTACTGTGTTAACAAAGTTTATTATGTAATAAAGTGATACTCATTTAATCGGCAACAAGTTAAATACTTAGGGTATTAATAGACTAAAAATCAAACTCTGCATAAATGTTATAAATATTGAAGCAATAAAAATTTATACATATTAGATTCATAAATAACGCTGGACTTTTTCAAACATATGTATCACTTTATATAAGACCTAATAGTAGATTTATATATTTATATAGGATCAAAATGAAATGTCTTGTACAACAAATTAAATAATTAATGTTTTACTAAAGTATAATACTTTTTAGTTTTTAGTTTGGATTTTGTAATTGATTGTAAACTGATCGACTTAATATCCCAATTAAAACACTAGAATATAATTATTGCTTTTAATTTAATCACTTTACACTATTAAATTTTAATGGACATCTTTCTGAAGTTCGAAATTTTCTTTACAAAAATGAATTATAAAACAATTAAAAATTTTCAGTCATATTTCATTTCTTCTATATGATAATAAAATTCAAAACAACTGATTTTAAAACTGCATGTAAAGTTTAAATGCAGTCGAAAAATAATTTACTATCTTTTATTTCAAGTTTTTGTATAATTATATACCAAATATCTTTCATATTTACATTTTTAAAATCTTTGTGTTCTGTATTGTATAAAAATTCATACTTCCCGACCATTTCAATTAGTTTCTCCATTATACAGAAATTAAATAAAAAATGGGACAAATGTTTATACAAATTAAAAACAAAAAGAATATATATTATATGCATGGGCGCAGCCAGCGGGGGCAGAGGGGCAGCTGCCCCCCCCCCGCCTGGAGCCGTGGAATTTTTTAATCAACTGCCCATGATGAATATTCATAGGCGCGTAATCACATACAATTTGGAAGACTTTTATAATAAAGTAGTAGAACAATTTGCCAGAAATCCACGAAAATTATGTGTTTTAATTAAGATTTTATTCTTGTTTAATAAAATATTAAGCCTTTACAACTAATAAATTTTATTTTCTCTATGACTCATATTCTCTCTCTATCATCTTGCCCCCCTCCTGGGGGTTGGCAACTTATCTTGCCCCCCCCCCCCCGGTTCAACGACTGTCGATGCCCTTGTATATATATATAAATTAAAAATGGCATAGAAATGTTATACAAAAGACAACTATTATATCAAATATGTATGTATACACATAAAACACTTGAAATGCGTGAAATGTGTTTTGAAAAACTTGCTCAGCCAGCGATCCCAGCGAGCAATTACTTTTCCTCACTCGCCTCTTTCAACCATTTCTCGCTGCGATGGGCAGTGTTGCATTTAAATGTACAATAATCGATTTTCAGATTAAAAACATTGCACATTTCACATCCATCGCTGCAATGAACAACGGGCCTTATATGTTTAAACTTTATTCAGTTTTATAATGTTTCTGCTGTTTTATTATTTGCTATATTAAAATTCCGTTACTTTTTTATTTCATATTTCCAAAAAAAAAAAAAAAAAAAAAATGCTATTTTTTGTTTATTAAATGTTGCGTTTACTTGCAAGTTTTTAGCTACGCTATTGCTAAAGATTAAATGGGAAAAAAAAATTATTTCATTGCAAAAATTTTATCTTAAATTTAATTTAAATCATTTTTCAATATTGCTAATGAACTGCCGAAATTAAAAACACTAATATATAAAAAAATGAAATAATTTCATGTTATAAATTCATTAAGTATTATTTTTAAATTAGTGTTTACTTATTATTGAATTTAATTAATTCAACAGACTGTCTAATAAAAATTGTAAAAATAACGCATTACAGTACAGCTATTAACAGCGCTTTTAAATTTTTTTAATGATAAAAACACTTCCACCTATGCCATTAAAACCATATTTACTTTAATGATCACACTGATTTTCAGAGCGAAATGAATTTGGCGGGTTCACTGCGGGAAGCTAATGAAGAAAAATTATCAAAATAAATAAAACATATAAGTTAAACCGGGTTTTCCGTTTATTAAGTAGTGATTCTTTAATTTTACGATGTTTTCTTTGATAAATCGTTATGATTGTAGTGCTATAAATTTCTCTATTAGATGAATACACTGCTTTTAATTTCATACTAATAATGTAATTTTCAAATACCTAAAATTTAGTGTTTTTTTTTTTTTTTTTAATTTATATTTTTCTAGTCATATAATGATAAAATCATTAAGTGTTTAAGGTAAGTTTAGGCATTTGGGTTACTATTTTATGCGCTAAACGGCTCTATTGAATGATTGAATGATGTGTATAATTAAAATAATCAGACATTTTTAAAAAGTACTTTTTTGGTTATAAATGCATCTGCTTTTGGGATTGCAGAACATTTGATTGAATTAATGAACTTAAATTTTTTTTAAAACAGATACGGTTTAGCTAAATATTGTTTATATCAATTAGTATAACGTGTAAACATTTGTCTTGTATACATCAATAAAATTGCTGTATTTGTATTAGTTTATTTCTATGGTTAATTATTCTGAAATTAATTATATAATTTTCGAGTACACGCGTAATGTCTTCCGATAAATCAATATTAATATTTTCGTGTATTTATCGAACAGTGTGAATATGTAACAATATAATCAATCAAATCATGCTTGTGTCCGTAATATTCCAAGTATGAAAACATTATATTGTTTAAAGATAATATTTACAAAATTATGTTTAATGCGTTAGTTTCAGTTAGAGTAATAGTAGTAGTTTAAAGAATTAAGTCCTTCGAAAATTATTTGGTAAATTCGTATTACAAAATTTTTTGGTTCATATTTAGTGAGTTTAATTATGATAAATGCAAAATGCTTCATTTCCGTTTCCAAGAAAAAAAAACAAAAATCCACGTATTTCCTCAGACACTGGTGTGTGCAGAAACAACTGGTTAAGAAATTTTATGATTTTTAACGTTTGACAAACTCAATTTATTCTTCCAAAAGAAGCATCTATTGGTGCGCAATAAATTCATTAAACTCATTTATTTTTGTATTACGGCCAGCATATGAAAGTACATATAATTGGGTAAAAGTGACGGAAAATTGCTTATCGGTAGCTGATAAACTCTGAATGAATATTGAATAATTACACTTTTTATCTTGATTCTGTATATCACTTATCATTCTAAACATTTTCTTGTTCTATAATTAATTAGCGTAAAAACTGAAAGTATTTCGAAATTATGTGAAATAATAAAAGTAAACCTTTTCTGTCACGTGTATTTTCAGCGTAATAGAACAATTTTTATTTCAAAGATTATTTATTATTACGCGCGCCAAAATATTAATTTCCATGGATAATATTGAATAATATTTAAGGTATTAATTATGATGATTAAAAGAAATTTTGATTTCCTCAAAGAAGTGAGCTGCTCCATTCTTTTCATAGTATTTTGTTAATAACTAAATATGAATTCGTATAAATCTGTAGCAAGTTCGCATAATTAAATTTCGTTATTTAATTGCTATTGTTTTTGTTTTTTTCTTTTTTACAGTAATATATAATGAGTGGTATACTACTGAAAAGGGTAGAATGTTTGGCTTATTTAAAACTAAAAATCAATGTTTTATGTTTTGTTTTGATACCAGCTATTACCATGGCTTCGCACATATATTAATACCGTTTAAATCCATACTTTGAAATTGATAAAAAAAAAATTGTTTTATTTGAAATTTATAAGTCTATGTGTTTATACATATGTATGGTATAGTGAACATTATTTTAAATCTTTCATTTATTTCATCCTACTTTTTTAAATTGGTACATTCTTTGTAAAATATTCATTGGAGTCAACTTAGTGACATTTTCTGGAGGCCCCGTAGCTTTTATCATTGTAGTCATCTGTTTTTATTCCTTATTTACCATTATGATCACATCATTCACTTATTTTACAAACAGCCCATTTACTTACTCCTAGTTGTTTTCCGCGGCTTCAAAGAATTAGTATAAGTCTTTAATTTTTTCTCTTTCTTTTATGAATATTATTAATACAATAATTAAAATGAACCTTACATACATTTTACAACAACAAACCACGGTAGTATGCAAGGGTTTAACATCTGAAAGCAAATAATATTTCTGTTATAGAAAATATTAAATCTCCCGTTGCAGGATTCTTTATTTATTTCTTTATAACTTTAATATACTTTTTTATAGAACATTACTGATACACAGCATAATGACTGTAAACCGAAATTTATAAAAAAAATTAAAAGATATTGTTATAAAAAATGATTTGCGTAATTAATACTTGTAATTAGGCAGTAATTCAATAATATGTCTACGTTACAAAGCTGTTTCCTGCAACTTCATCTTTACTGGAATACTTACTTAAGTCAATTGAACTTCATATCTGCAAAGTTAAATTGCTTTCACCACTACAATCATTTCGTTTTTAAAAATGGTCTTCGCGTTTCACGTTTAGGTGAAAATTATTATCCGTCTTTCTATAACCTGTCTGTCTTGATTTAACAAAAAGTTTCGCTCAACCAACGGCACACACGGTCGTCATTTTGAAAAAGGCGAGTTATTTTCATACGGTGATCCCCCATAATTACATACATTTAAGAGAATATCTCCATCACTCATATCTTCCGAATTATTCGTCTCGAGCATTTTATTAAAATTAATTTATTACCCAAACTACAGTAGTTAAGTGAAGATTTCAAATTTTAGTACAAATAATATTCCCGCTAACAACTATTAAAAATTCCGCTGTAAAAAATAATAGAAAATACTGCTTTGTTTTAACTCTTCGCAATGAGTACAATAGCTGGGCTAGGAGCGCGACTTGTATATTTAGATCCCGTCTGGGAGGTTTAATGATTTTAGTAATGCAAAAAGAGAAGTAACGGAATGCGGTGTATTTCCTTACACTGGAAATTAATAAAATGTCATATAGAGCTTATTATTTACCATAATAATAATTTATATTTACCACGGTAATCATTTAATTTAATGTTTTCTATAATAATTTTTTTATATCTATACATATAGAAATGAATATTTGTTTGTTTGTCCCGTATGCATTCCTATACCGCTGGTCGCACCATTTAAAACTTTAAATTTCGCGAAAGAGAGGGGGTAGAAAATTCAGCCATACCTTAAAACCTTCGTTGAGACAAATCGAATGCACCCTGAAGATGTTCAGCATGATCCGTCCAGCGGTACAGGAATGCATACGGAACAAACAAACATTCATTTTTATATACATATATAGATATGTATTTTTTTAAATAGTTCGAAAACGTTAGAAAAATAGAATTCAGTAATTCTGTAGTGCAATTTATAAACTTGAAAGTTTGTATTTAAATTATCAAATACATATAATTTGAAATGTAAAGAACTTAAAAAATCATTTAAAAATTCATAATTCGTTATTCGGCTGCTCATTAATCATGGAATTGAATATATATATATATGTGTGTGTGTGTGTGTGTATGTGTCAAGAAGTAAACATTTTGACGCCTCTCTCACCATTTAGAACAAAAATCACCAAAAAAAGATCTTTTTTGAAATGACAACATTCGGCTATAAAAGATAAAAAAAAAAAAACAAGATACATTTTAAACATGTACATAAAGCGGAACTTTGTAGAAAATGCACAACCGATGTTATAGCTTCAAATACAGATTTTTGGGACCACAGAACTTTACAAATTTCAGAAAGTTTGTTGTACTCGTATATTAATGAAAAGTTCGCTATTTGGAGGTAATTAAACAATATTTTGATTTGTTTACCAAACTTTTGAAGTTTTTACAAAGTATGAAAAAGGTATGTCTTTCTCGATGGTTAGGAACTTTAAAGCAAACTGTAAACATACTCATTCAAACAAAAACTTTAAATTGGATCCCGTAGGACTTCGCAATCTTCTAAAATAAAGTAATTTTTTTCCAGTTATATGTACCGATTGATGGAAAACTCCACAAAACCGTATTTCGATTTACTTTCGAAACGTTTCCGGTTTCCAAAAAGTTCGAAAAAAAACAACAGAAAAAACGATAGTTAATGTTACCCTTGTGTTAGTTTACATTTTAAAAAATTTAGCACTGTAAACAGCTGCATTTACGGGATAATTGAGTACAAGAACTTTAAAGTAAGAAATACTTGTTGTTTTTAATTTCTAATGTCATAAACAACCATATACTTTTCGCTATCCCAGATTTCTGTTGTCTATCGTTATTCACCGTATACATTATACTATATATATATATAGGTGATAGAGTTAAGTTTTATCCCATTCCTTTCACTATTTGAAAATTTAGTATTATGTTAATGTAAATTATTCCAATCTTTAATCAACGGAATCCTCAGCGCGTGAAAATTGTATGTATTTTACAAAAGGTGTTTTTTTTTTTAGTTTTTTTAGTTTTTTTAGTTTTTTTAGTTTTTTTAGTTTTTAGTTATAAAACAAAAAATACGAAAAGGGTGAAATAAGTAAGCTAAAAGATATCATTGCAGGTAGTTTGTTGAAGAAACACTCGAAAATTTTGAAAAACTGTAAATAAATTATTTCTCAGCACTCCGTTAAAATACTCCATGTACATAGATATATTAAAGTGTTGTTCTTCATATATATTGTGTTCACGGCAATAAGATGTTTTAGATTCTTGTAAATACCGTTGTTATGTTTAAGTGTTAACGTTCAGAAATGTTTACTTGATCACTCAAGATGATCCGCTTATTTTCGGAATAGCATTTTCTCGTTTTTTATTCTAGCACGATGAATATATAACAACAATACATATTGCGGTGGAAATGTCTATTGAAGATTCTTGTAGTAGACACCTTAAAATTAATACATGTATATCCCCTGGCTTTAATTCAAAAATATGTTTTGTTTTTTTCTTTTTTTTGTAGGCCCGGTTGTGAATGCTATTTGGCCAAAAAATATGATTTAATGCGCATTTGTGTGGACAAGATCTATTTTAGGGGCAAAAAAAAAGATCTATTTTAAGCACTATCCAAATTCATCTTACCTATAATTATTCTCAAATATAGTACTGTATAAGGAGGTTTAAAATGGGTTGCCTTGTATCTATGAAATTTGTGTCATGTACAGTTATTAAATGATCGTAGTCATTTAGGATAATAGTACTGCGTTTTAGAGCATCTTCGCATCCGATCGATTAAAAAAAAAAACGTGGTTAACAAATAACAATTTTTATATATTTTCTCGATGTTAAAAACATATATCTATTTTATCGGTCGTAAATTGATGCGTTGTGTTCGCGATGAATCCTTTGAAAGAGAATCGGTTATTTGATTTTTTAAACTGAATAAAAGTGCAATGCGATGCCGTGAGGGCAGAATTCGTAATATAATTCAGTCAGTTTTAGCGAGGTGGGTTCGATTATGCGGTGATAAGTATTTCGTATTTTTCCTCTTCCTCTGTCGCTAGTCTTGGTTAGCTTTTCTTTTTTGCCTTTAAAAGGAAAACTCTTCCTTCTTCTATCGTCCTTTTCTATTTGGCATCTGAAAAAGGTTTCATAATAATATATTCAAAATAATTAGCTGTTACTAATAATGTTAATTGTTGGAAGATCTGTTTTTGATAGTTTATCGATTACATACAAATATCCTAACAAAAAGGCTTCTAAATTAGTAAATGTCGAAAAGTTAATTACGAAACAAACTAAATAAATATCATCGAATGGTTAAATATTCGATATTTTCAGTGATTTAAGGAAGAAAATAGGTAATGCGGTAGACAAGTAATTTCTAAATCAGTGGTGACACGTTTAAGACCCGTTTCGTTTCAGACTCCAGTTACAACCAGATCTACTCGATCTGAAATAGAACTGGTTACTGGAGAAATCAGGGGAAATAAAAACGACAAACGAATTGGATTCTTTACTATTTTCGGCAGCATTGGACTTGGTGCTTTATGAAATTTAACCACAAGAACTCACTTTATTTACTTAAAGGAGGACTACCGAAAATAGTAACAGATATATTAGAGCTATTTTCATTTATTAACTTTGTTTTTGAACTGTTTTTCGTTAATTAAGTGAAACTGATCGCATTGATAAATTAGATATTTCGCTGTTATCTATACTATCTTCCGGTAATTTAAATTATTATTATCTGTGATTTTTTTGATTTTTTACTTTATTTTGAATTTCACATTTTGAAACCACTTTTAATTCCTTCGTTTAATTATTTTCAGTTCACAGTTTGTAGACAAACATCTGTTTTAACTATTTTCCAGCCGAATCTTAATATTCGTAACTTTTTGTTTGTTATTTATTATTATATCACTCTGTAACTGTGTTAATTTTTATGTTTCTTTCTATTATTTTTTGTCTTTTAAAATGTGTATATATATATATATATATATATATATATATATATATATATATATATATATATAATTTCTATATTAAACACACTTATTCATTTACAAACCACGTATCATAACAAGGTGCGAACAAATGTGATATACGTTTTGTCTAAAGAAATGTTTACATTGTCTATCATTAACTACACTTGATAAATGGTTTAGGATCCTAGAGATGAAATTGAAAATTTTCAATAACAAATTTCTGCCTACTGGTAGTCTCATTGTATAAACTGATTATGTGATGTGGAAAAATTGCCTATTTGATTATACGCATTTGTTCTCATTTTATTTTATCCTATTAAAAAACAGTCATGTCGACTAAATACGATAGATTCATTCAAACAATGGTTTCATCAAGAATATTTACTAAATAGTGAAAAAAATGCAAAAATACCCGAAACATTTTTTAAAATTTTTATCTACAGACTTTGAATGTTAAAATAAAAACTTGTTTACTAGTTTATTTATTTTTTTGATTACTGAAACATACTCATGAAAGGAAACGGTAATACTGCGTTCAGTTCCCATTTAAGAAGATACAAGGAATAGAGTATTTTTATGAAGAATGATGGTTATAATCCGTGAGAAGCATACGAATAGAAAGACTATGTTCGTAAATACAGTTGACTAAACTGAAGATTAAAATTGAAAAAAAAAATTACAACTCTCAATACTTTTCTGTTTTCGGATGACAATTTTTGGATGACTTTCTACATGGATAGTAGCAACAGTGTGGAGTTCGAAACATTTTTGTACGTATGGACAAGGATGGTATTAAATAAAATATAATATTAGAAAACTATTTGAAACCGTTTGAGTTGAATTTATATTGTCTTTTATTAACGGATCATGAAAAATTTAGGAACCACAAAAATAAGAATATATACCGCCCGAACGAAAACAAATATAATAAAAATAACAATTAAATATTAAAGGCATACACCTATGTCTAAACTCTATTCGCTGGTTGCGGTTTATTTTTAGTAATTCTAGGAATAAAGAAAATTGTATGCAGCGGTAATAATAATGTAGAAAATTTTGTACGGGTTAATGGCATTTATTGAAGAGTTGCTAGCATAAAATAATCGAACGTGTAAAATATTTCAATTTAATGAAAATATTAATCGAAATATTAGACAGTGTAAAATGTTTAAGGACCGCTAGTTAAGTTAGTACATAACAAAAATATCTTCAGAATATATAAGATTTTGTGCAATATGATCACGTTGCTTATTCATAGACTCATTTTTACCAACTGTTCATTTAAGTTTTTGCGGATATCATTTCCCTATGTAGTGGTTGAGACATTAGCACTATGAACTATAACCGTTCACGCATTTATGCTGATTTTCCTTGCCACTGACTACATTCTCGTTGTATTTGTATTATATCTTATTTTTATTTTTTATTTTTTTTTTAAATTTTTTGGCCAAACTTTTTACCTTACTCGTTTAAAAATCTCTTAAAAAATGTTTGTGTGTATGACTGCGTGTATGTATATATACATATGTATGTGTGTGTTTGTATATATGTATTAGGAGAATGAGCTTTTTAGTCACTTTAAGGCCTAACTCTTCGGATTTTCAATTATTTTAATTGGTGAATTTTTAAAATATTAGAGTACTACAGTGTCCACATAGTGTTTATGTTGTTTGTTGTTTTTTTTTTTGACAAATGATGCGATAGGATCAATTTAAAAAAATAAAATTTGGATTCAAATATCTCAAATACTAAAACTGGTGGCATGGTAAAATATGGGAGAAATACTTTAAATTCAGTGCTATTTTAAGTGGCTCATTTTTTCAAAAATTTGTTTCACTGGTAACTAACACTTTAAGCACCAAGTTAACTGTAGAAAGAATGCGGTGATTTGCAGGCTCATCGTAATTTTAATAAAAATTTACGATAAATTATACGTAGTGAACAGAGTATAGAGTAAAAACACGGGTCATCGTTCACTTATACGAATAACGAGTTAATAAAAAGAAATTCAATAAACGCGGAAATTAAGGTAAAATAGTTTTTACGTGGCCCGATATATTTACAACAGTTGTGCGAAGTACATGGTTTTAAGCAATTGAAAACCTTGAACATAACCAATAAAACTTATCGAAAACAAAATCGAAATGTAAATCTGAATAATTTTAAACACGAAAAAAAACAAATGCGGAAAAGGAATAAAAAGAAGACTCTTTTAAGATGGTCTACTAGTTAAAAAAAGAAAAAATATTATAAACAGGTACGTTAGTTTAGTAACAAAAACTAATCAACATTATTACATTTTTTCTCTATTTGGTCCTTTAAATTTAAAATTTTAGGAGACTTTGAATTTTTTCTGTATTCTTTTGACGAAAATAAATCGGTTAAAAAATAAATCAACGCTCTGCTATCGTAGAGTGAGCTGTAGAATTTTTCAAATTCTTTATCTTGCATTTTAATATATACAAATACATTTTTCGAAATTTGTACCCTTGAATTTCAAAATTTGGAAATTTTCATAATTTTTCTACATTGTAATGATGAAAACGCATAGATTCTAGCTACCCCTTTTATTTATTTTTGAATTCAGCGCAAGTGAAATTTATGTAAGTTTCAATATGCGCCGGTTGGATTTGAACTAGGTCCTACCCCAACAAAACACTACTACCTACTGGTAGCTGGCTCCCGAAGTATCCAAACGTATGAATTCAATATTGTTTATTAGATTGTATCAATCACTTTTTTTCTTCTTTTTTTTTTTTTTTTTTTTTTTTTTGGATATTTTTGATTTGTTATTTTTGGTTAATTTTTATGAAATATTAAAAGCTGATCTGATATTCTGGAATATTTAAATGAATTCACTTTTCTTCAAGGTCTTTTCAGCTGTTGATGCAGTTTGCAATTTTACATAAACGGGAATTGACGTTTATGTATTTTGATAAATAACTTCATAATTTATATCGCGCGTTTATGTGTATGTACGTATATATATTTGTATATACTAGTTTCTCTCATTTGTTAGACTTCGAACAACTTATTTTTTTATCTGTCAAATTGCTGCTGTTAACCTTAAGAAGATCTAACGAATACACTGAACGTTTGCAGTTGTGTGCGGATTGTTTTAAAAATGTGTAGTATGCTTAAGAGTTGTCGGATGATAATGTTATTATTAGATGATATTGGGCGTTGCGAATGTGTTTATTTATTAACAACATTGAGTTAACCCCATCTATCGTCATTCCGCTGAACCTGTTCTGTGTCTGAATCGGACATTCGACAAGTTCCAGTCGCTTATTTCATTTTATTCAGTGTTCAACTGTGGACAGTTTATGCAATTATACTTTTCGGTTAAAGAATGTTTTATATTTATTTGTGTTTCTCATTTTAAATCATTTTAATTCGTTTAATTCATTCAAAGTTTTTTAATTATTGTGTGTATATAGTACATATAATTTTACTTTCGAGGTAATATTTCGCCAGATAATTTTCTACTTGTTTTTTTTTTTTCGAAATTTTATTTGCAAAATTAATTATATTTAACATTTGAAATACAATTACGGGAGTAGTAAATTATTTCCTTTTCTCGTATAATAGAGTTTTCTCGAGTTTATCGATTTTTATTGCCTCTAATTATTAATTCGGCTGAAAACCGGCGTGTGTTTTATCTAGGCCACCGGTATTTATTTGTAAGTAGCCGGTGCTTTATTTTTACCTTCGTCTTAAATTGTAACTATTATTTTTTTTTTTGGTTTCTAAAAAAAAAAAAACGTTTTTCAATATTTTTCAAATTAACGTGTTGAATAATATTGTTGATTAATTAATTAATTTGTGTCAATAACATTTCATGATTATTTGTGATGAGTAAACTAATTTTTAAAAGCAGTAATTCGCGTATAATTTACTTTTAATAAATTTATGCAACTTTTTTAACTTTTCTGTTTTTTTAATTTGATAGATGCCCCAAGCTGCATTTAAAACCGTCCCCATATTAACATATCAAGTTTAAAATTCTTTCCGTTATTTCATATGTGGCAGTAGTTCAAAATTTTTTACACTGTACACGGGGTGTAAATTTTCCGCTTTAATCAGCATTTTTTTTTTTTCATAGAAAAATATTTAAAGATTTAAATAGAGTTTTAATATTTTTGGGATGTTTTCAATTATTTTGAACAATGCGTTATGGTGTATAATATTTATTTTTATTAAAACAGTGACTGAAATATCTCTGGAACGTTAACTATTCTTCCATTAAAATAAATAAATAAATAAACGTTTATGTGAAGCTACAGGATGCGTTGTGTACTAGCAATCAGTTAATCCGATGATGGCAAAAATAAAGTAAACTGAGCTGCTCGTGATAAAACACATTTAATGCAACCTATAATGAATAGTGTTAAAAAAATTTAAAAGTCATGATAATTTTTTAAATATATTTTGTCGATATTTCTTTCCATTTTTTTTTTCAATAACATTTTCAAATGGCACATTCAGTTTAATATTATGAATAAAAAAAAAGTTTCATTATGATAGTTTTTTAACTTTTTATAATTGCTCATGATTATTTTTCATTTACGAATTTAAATATTAAACACCGAATAAATATTAAAGTTATATATATATATATATATATATATATATAATAAACAGATCGCTTTTTACACATAATTGATTTATCTGATGAGATATTTTTTCATTTGAACTTTTTAGTTAATTACTCATTTCGAAGAGATCGTATTATATCAAGAGCAATTAATTTTTATTATATTAGGTCGGTAGACAAATAATATCGCTTTTGTAACCTGAATTTTGAGCACATATATTTTAGTTTATGATAGATTTCATTAATCGAAGTAAGTACAGTTGGAATGGACACATTTTTGCCAATGAGAAACAAGTTTATTTATTCCTGTAAAATAGAATTCTGCAGTTCTAGAGAAGACAAAGTCTTTGAAGACGTTTTTTGCGTCATCCTGGTTTTTGAAGCATTTCTCGTGCAAAAAAGGGTCAAAATGCTTGTGGATGAAGCATAATTTCATAGCCCAATTCGTTCAACTTCTGCAGGCTCAGTCGTGCGGCCCCGTGTAATCGCGGAGAAGGATTGATTCTTTTCAGTTGACCGGTGCCGGCCATATGCACTCTGAAGTTTCTGGTGCATTTCACCGATTTCCTGACAGTACTTCTTTGCTGCGATGGTTTCGCCCGGATTCAGGAAGTTGTGATGAATAAGACCAGCAGCGGACTACTAAAGAGTTACCATAATCTTCTTTTGATGCAAACTTGATTTCCAAAAATGTCGAGGAGCTGTTTCGCAGTCCAACCATTAAGCCGAACGTGGCTGGTTGTCGTGTAAGATCCATTTGTGGTCGCATGTCACGATTCGTTTGAGTAGCGGGTCATTTTTGTTACGCTATACGTGTTGTACTGACGATTTTTCTGCTTTTCACTCAATTTGTGTGGCACGCATTTGTCGAGCTTTTTTGTTTTTCCAAGTTATTTCAGACGGTTCAGAACGGTCAGATGAGTTACGCTTAATTCATCTGCAAGCTTGTATGAGGGTCTGCTTCGACTAATGCCTTCAGCTGGCCATTGTCAATTGTCAATGCTCGTCCGCGACTCTAGATTTTTAAGGCTGTTGCCTTCATTACGAAATGTTTTTAACCAACATTGGACCAAACGTTCATGAACGACGTTTAGGCTAAAAGCATCATTGATTTTACGAGTCGTTTCTGTTGCTCTAGTGCCGAGTTTGAACTCGTACAAAAAAATCGACCGAATTTGCTTTTCTCCATCTTTAATTAAATAGCCTAAATAAAAAGTTAATCAATATACTCGATGTTTGTTATCAAAGCGCAGAACACAGTCTGCGCTTTTAAACGATATATAACATACCTCGTTTATGTAAAATGTTTATTTCCATCAAAAATCGGGAATACAAAAAACGGCATTATTTTTCTACCAACCTAGGAGCTAATTTCACATTTGTGTTGGGTTCAGTACGTAATTAGTTTAATCGTCGATAATAAATAAAATTAAAAATTGTGTTGACCTACATTGCAGTCGATGTAAAGCTTTCAATATAAAACGGAAAAGAAAAAAGAACTGATGAATAAGCATATTAAATTTATTAAATATGATTTGAATGGCGCATAAAATTACAATTAGGGCGATGAAGTGATTTTCCGTTTTGCATTATGTTATTTATCGTGTTCCCTTTTTGTTATTGTTTCGTGTATGTATATTTTTACTTTACGGTCTTTTTTTCCATTTCAGTTCTTCATGACTCGTTTTCAACGATCAAAATAACTAAATTTAGTAAAGTTAAATAAATCTCTGGCCCAGCTACCGTAGTGTATTTAACGGTGGGTTTATCATTCAAGTGCGCTAGGTACGAATCTCACTTCTTCGATAATAGTTGTGGTGAATTTATGTCCGAAAAGTGAAGAACCGAAAAAAAAAAAAAAAAATCAAAAAAAGCGTAAATAATGGATTAAATAAGTCATTATTATTATTAATATTATTAGTTAGTAGAATAAAAGATAAGCCGTTTTATTTTTTTGCGCTACATATGCAATTAATGTTCGAATTATTGAATGGTTGATTGATTAAAAATTGTAATATTAAAAATACTTCGATCAGTTACATTTTTTACCTTTAATTATGTGTGTGTCACAATAACGTATTTAATCGGAAAGTCAAAAGCAATTGTTGCATTCACTGATGGATAAGATGAAGCAAGTATTTCTATTTGAATGTGGCATTATTACTGATAATTAAGAAAGAATAAACAAATTAAACTGCATCGCAAAGATAAACTTAAGTATTAGAATGTTATTAGTTCTTTTTTTTTTTTTTTTAAAAAAAAAACATTATACGAAATTTCTTTACATAGATGAAGGTAATAAAACTAAATTAACGACATAAGAGGTAAACAATTATTGTCAAATTTGAAAGAAATCCTACTGGCAATTTTGGTAACAGTTTTCGCAATAAAAATTAAGGAAAAGTGATTTAGTAAACGTATTCTATTTTTTTAAATGTTTCCTCTTTCCCTGTTTCGAGTTTGGATTTTATTCCGGGCTCAAGTTGATGCTTACATAGCTGATATCTAGAATAGAATATCGGTTAGATGACAAAGAGAAAAAACTGGCCCTCAAATATTCTCTTCAGATCCATTCGACACACTTAGAGTACGTTATGAAAGATTGAATTCCGCAATATCCGTTATACCTTATCACAAGGACATATATGGGATACTGACCGTAGTTACTTTTTGCTGTTTAATTATCGATTAGATTCACCGACACTAGTTAAATCGGTTGACTAAAGTTCCTGCTCGAGTTCCTTCCCGTATGAACTAATCATAATCATTTACAGATTGATCAAAAAGAAATGTTCTTTTTTTTCGATTAAAGGTACGTGTATGTTACTTGCGATTTCCAAAAAAAAAAAAAAAAAAAAAAAAAAAATGAGTTGCAGCTACTCGCGTATAATTTTCATCTTTTGTCGATATTGTCGGCTCGTTTTTGATGCGATAGTGAGGATATTCGTCATCGTTCGAATTTTTTAAATTTGCCCAGTGCACGTGACATTTTTTTTCTTAGATTGTCTCTGTTTTTTGCTTTTTTTTTTTTTTGTTCAGTTGTAAATTTACTGTTATGGACGGAAATGTGCCATATTAAAAAAGCCTGATTTTTAATTTCCTATTCTGCGATACTATTTTTAGCATCAAAATTTTTAATTTTTTCCGTATTTTTATTTCTACTTTCAACATAAATATCGTCTGTTTAGATTAAAACCTACCTTTTCTTAATTTGTCGTCGAAATAAAAGGAAAAAAAGAAAATTGTCATTTAAAAGCCGATCGCCCCAGAGTAGAAAATTATTAATGGTACAAACAGACGGAGATGGTTGTTCGTGAAAGAAATAGCTGCATGAATAGCAAAAAAATTAAAATAAAAATAAAAAATTGAAAAAAGGAGTTTCAAAATGCTTCTCTTTTTTTTTTTTAAATATCTTTGTGAACTGGGAGAATGATATATCATTTGTCAGAGTGTCGTTAAATCATCGTAGAACTTAAAGACTGGCCGGTCAGTTAGTATTTATTTCAACACGGTATCTTGTAATTATTTGCAGACATTTTTTCGGTAATCGTTAATATACTTGTTTATATTTAGTTAAACAAAACGCAGAAATATTAATCACAGAGTGCGATAAATATAACGATTAAAATAATAACACCGGTGTGTTTCGAAGTTTTAAAGTTCCATGGTGATTACCATGAATATGGGGAGCTTTAAGAATCCGAAACATGTCGCCAATATTTTAATTATTATATTTATTACACTTTGTAATTATTTAACTAAATATAAATAAGTATATTAATTAACACAGAATTTTGCAAGTTTTTCTAGTAAATTATTTTCTCTTTTTCTACGCGCGTACACATTCGTAATATAGCAGATGTTTGCGATGAGGAGAATTTTTGAGAATTTCTGATTTTTGTTGACAATAACACAGTTGCATTTATGCGAATAGCACACAGGTTCTCTCTGCGTCTGGTAGTAAAATTTCGTCGCAACTAATGGACAATTATCCGTCCTCGCAAACCTCGTAATACCCGCCGTTTCTAAAAATTGCTTGTCATTCTCTCCTAGTTCCCCGCCTTCTTTCTGGATCTTCAAGTTGCAGTATTGTATAAGAAGGGCACTGGGAGCTGGTGTGTATTCGTAGAAGATGCGAAACCAACCCGCACAAATTTATTGCGAGAAAGCCAGCGGTCAAAATGATTAGACCCGACGCTGAATGATGATGCGTATTTTTTTTTTTTTTTTTTTAAGTATTACAACACAAGTTCGCAAGATAACAGCAGATGGAGTTACAGTTAGCGACTTTTGTTATTATTTTTTAAAGCAGTTCACGTTTATGAGCGGAAATAAAAAAAATCGAGAGCGAGAATTAAAGCGAAACAGATAGTTACAGAATTTGGAATGACTAGAATTTCATGCACCGCTAACGTATAAAGGTAATTATTTAATTCGGCTGCGAGTGATTAATTATGATCGAAGTTCGATTTTTGTAACTTCCCTGCTAACGAGCTACTCAGGTGATAAATTAGTGTAAACCAATTTTCTAATAATCTTTCATTTTTATTAATTTGTTTTTCCGGAGTATAATGAACATCTGAAAACGATTTAAATTCAGTCATCCTTGGAGGAGAGGAGGATAGGAATTATTTACTTCGTGATGCTGATTAGATAAATATAAAAAAAACATTCAAATTCACAAAACACAGCTGTTTATAAATAAAATATTGCTCACTATGTTCGGTTAAAACCATAATCATAGAATTGCGCTTCCATGTATACTAGTCGGCAGTATTCTATTTATATAACTGTTTGTTGTGAATTTGTATTTTGTATGTTTTTATAAATTATAACACTCAATGGTGAACGATCGGTATATCACGGATGAGCATATGAAACATTCAGCTATATAATGTTTAGACTAATTTTTCTTTCTCCCAGTGTGACCATTTATTTATTTATTTATTATTTTTTTTTTTTTTGAATTATGTTTGAGCCTTCCTACTATCATGTTCTTCTACTATATTATGTATTATTGGACTTTATTCTTTATACTTGCTTATGTCAGGGAGAAACGATTGAAAATGTGGCGGTAAAAAGTGATACATTGGGTGTGTTTTTAATTGTTCTTATAAAGAACTTGTACAAAAATGCAAAAGTAAAAGAAGATTCGGAAGATCGATCCCCTAACGTACGACTGTTTCTTGTACTTTGTTAATTTGTCGCCGTCAGCAAAGCCCAACAAATAATATTGCATGCATATGTTTGTAAATAGTTTATGAAAACTTTTGGTGTTTTTTTTTATTGTTTTTCTTTTTTTTTTTCGCCTCGATTAACGGTGTATACTTTTGTATGATGCGGATTTAATAGAGTAGTTGCAATCATAAAAGAAAGTCGTATCAATTTAACAAATAAATGCAAGTACACAATTTTTACAAAATAATGCTTAATTACCATTCACTCGCCGCGTCTTTTGAAGTTAATAATTTTGTGATAACGGAAGATTAAACATTTCGTGATCGTGAAATTCGAAAATTAAATAATTTATAGAAAGTATTTTTGTGTATATTTGTTAATCAATAGGAATAATGAGCGATTTAAATTTCGGCGCATCAATTTATTACGAAATAAGGTGTTTAACACTGCGCGTATACCTAATTTGAAACACTTTTTATTGCTCAGATTCGGGCAAAATTTTCTCACTTGTATGTTGGTTTTATGTGTGCTTCAGGTGTTATTGCACACATATTTGCCACACGAAAATATGCTGTGTCCCCTTTTTCTGCTGCATAAGCACACTTTTCTCTCGGATAATATGCTGAACTATAAACATGCCCTAACACATTTTTACTCGATGAGAATTTAAATTGATCGTGTTTTTATTCACTCTATCAGTTTCACACTACCCCATGTTTAACCGTCAAGTTTTGAACTTTAGCTATGTAAGCTAAATGGTCCTACAGACTAGACTATTAGTTAAGAGGCTCCTAGTATGCTAAGAGTCTAATGAACTAAAGATAGTTAAGCGTAGGTAAGCAAGCCGACCTTTTAATAGCCGCTTTTATTTTGCTAAACTTCTCTGCTAAGGGGTCCAGTCGTAGGTGTGCGTATCCTGAAAATTACTGGAACGAACTAAACGCTGAACCCAGAAGAGATCTTAGTTTGCTGAGCTACTTTAGATACCGTAATTTAGACTATATTACGAAGTTGTTATTAAAAATTAGTAATAAACCAATTTACGATTAATTTTGTATTGTTTGAAGAAAAAATAGTTTTTCTACGTTAAAAATATCTAATTAAAGTTTTGATAAATTGCGCAAACTCTTTTTCATTTATTTCTAATGGCATTTTATCTGACTGAATTCATTTTTGTGCAATCGAATCGAAACTGCTATGAAATAAATTAATAAAAAAAGTAGCACCAGCTATATATTTTGAATTTCACCTGAATATATGTAAAATCGGCAAAGAGATTCGACCTCCTCGCCCGATGAAATTATAGATAGCTATTTGTTTTGTTTCGATTTTCTCATAATGATAATAATAATAGTAGAAATAAAAAAAGTGATACTAGGTAGTTACGATTCGATCGATTATTTAAAGTTGGTGTCAAAATGCGCCGACGCCGTATCTAAATAAAAGTGAACCCGATCTTTTCGGATATTCAATTTTAATTTTTAATGATATAACAGTATGCTCTGACCTGCTGGAAAATTTTCTTACCGGAAAGACTCGTGTGCACGAATATTTTTTATATGACAGTCGTTTGTCATCATTCCTGTTACAAATACAACCGGGCGATTACCGTCAAGTGGGGTGCTGACCATGTGATGTCAAATTATTACCGGCATTTTGTATAGGAAAATGTGTTATCGTTCGATAAATTTATACTGAAGCATTTCGATTTCTTAACTAGTACACTCTACGAATGAATTAGTCGTTAAGGTGCTTGGCTACCAAATCAGAGGTTACGAATTCGAGCCTTGTCTCGTTCCGGATCCAAGTCGCTCCTAGGTATGTACCTAATCTGAAATTGAATATTGGTTATACCAGAAAATTATCTGAGAAAATAAATGTTCTCTTTAGATCCATTAGGCTTAGTTCATTGTGTATCTTAATTTCACAATTCATGACACCTTATCAAGGATATTTAGGACTTAATTAGTAAATATTTAGTTGTTTTCGTACAATGAATTTTTAGTATTGTTTAATGTATCAGCAAATCATAATCGGTAGTTTGATTCTGCGCATTCTCCGATGCCGTGTTTGTTATGTACTTAATTGCGAAATTGTATTAAAATCATTCAATACTTTAAATCTTTCAAGCACGCTTAATACGTAAAAAAATATTCCGAAACTTAATTCCTGATATCGCTATGTGAAATTTTAAAACAAAACATCAAAAGTTAATGTGATATATATTTCATATTAAGATTAAAGAAAAAAATGTATAATTTCTATGAATTTACTTGTCAGACTAAGGAATAATTAATTTCCACTGGATCTTCGTATTTTGTGCAGATACATGTTCCGTAAATTTAAATTTTTAAATTTTTCGCCACGGTCAAAGCAATATTTATATTTGTTTCTTCAAATTATAATAATTAAGTTTACGGCATTTTAAATTGAATTTTTTTTATTGTTGTAACATTCGTAATTATTTATACTTAAATAAATGTTTCTAATATGAATATGTAAGTTAGAATTATTAGTGAAGTTTTTATTACCGTACTTGCAGCGGTAATTAATTTAAAAAACAAAAATAAAATTAAAACTATTAATAAAAAAATGAAAATACCTAACTTTACGCAAAATAAAATAATGAACCGGTCACAATATATTGCATCCCATTTGACGGTAGCTGTCCTGACCGTTAATTGCCCTACGTGTTACTAGAGACGTCTTTACTGTTAATACATATTTTAGAAAAAAACATGTACATTAACCGTTATTACCGGCAAAACTTTACATTTTAAATTACTATAATCAAAGTTTTCTTACGAATGTAAATTTTAACCCAATATCATCCATCTTTGTTGTGATAATTTTTTGTCATCCGCGACAATTTAAAGCGTCTATAAAATAATAATTTTTTTACATTAACTTTCAAATTATCGATTGTCGAATAATAAAATTTTAAACCCGAACAATACTATTCTTTCATTTCGAATGATCAGTTTTTGTTCGCTTTAATTAAATATTTAGTTATAAAATACATTTCGCAGTTACACGTGATAAATGTGTTTCTGTTTAAAATGGAAATTATTCGAAAGTTCATACGGGATTTGATATTTTACTTTATAATTGAAAGTTTCCATTCGTTACATTCATACGCTGTGCAAACTGACAATTTCGTAGACGATCGCGATGGTTTTGTGTTTAAAATAAAATTCAAGCGTAAACATTTTTATAAGAAATGTTAAAATTACAAATTATAAACTATAAAAACTAAACAGTGAATGTGTAAAATAACCCAGTTCCAAATCAAACACGGAAATAAATCATTAGCGTAAATAGGATTATGATCACCCGAATTTATAAGCAGTGGAGTTACATGTGAAAACCGATGATATTCTTGTTGTAACAGGAAAGCTTGTCTCGTGCTAATATATACCATAGGCGAAATTATTTTTAATATTTTGTTAATAGTAATTGCGTTCGTAGCGCATATTTTATTATGCCCAGAAGTGTCTAATTCCAATGCGACTGGTTTTTTCGGCAGAATTCCAGGTTTAGTTGTGATGGATCATCATTATGACCGCGGCAGTACTGATTGTAGAATTTTATTAAAATAGATTTTATTTATTCGTCCAATGCTCGGATGATTGAACATAATAAATTTGACAGAACTCCCGCTGTATTGAGTGATTAAAGTAGGATATAACTGGTTCACCATTTGGCCCATTAAGAAGCCTTGATGGGATATGACGACACTAACATATTCGTACGTGACTGCTATACTCACTGTTCCCTACCGGGTGTGCGGTTTTCCTCCTGGTCATTTTCCCCGGTATACCGGTGAATTCAGTTAAAGGAGATCTGCTCCCTCGAACCAAAAAAAAAATTTTTGGGCGCCTTATACTAGCAGTCGGTCGTAGTTATTCATCTCTTCTAAATTGCATTAAAAAGAGTTCCGGATTCGCTCGAAAAAGTACCTACAAATGAGATACGTACAGTAGGATAACTAGCTTTTATTTATTTTCCCTCCATTATCGGTAAATTGTAAATGCACGTCGACTTTAATAGATGTTTTGTTCGATACACTCCGAGCGATTTCCGCAATTCAGAACATGACGCAAATATGTAAAGTACGAACATTTCAGTTTTGCGAAAGGAGGTGGAAATTCGATTACAATTTGCATAAACGTTTAAGAAATTGCACTTGCATTATTATTTTAATGTACTCAAATTGAAAACGGTCACGTTTGTATATTAATTCTCAGATTTGGCTGCGGAATGAATGAATCAGTGTTGCTGGGAATTTCTTATGTAACTGCTGCACTATCCGGAATTATTAGTAACGCTAGTTCTACACTGTACGCTAATACAGCGATGGACTTATAATATAAAATAACGATTTTTTTTTTCTTAACAAAAGAAACTGGATTTTTTTTTCTATTCTTAATTTCTCAACTTTCATTCGGCCCGATGCGAAGCACATGGTACACGCTCTATGCAGAAACTTTTAAAGGGTCAAATTCAGATAAATCTATATCTGTTTGTTAATATTTATAAATGCAAAATAAATAAAATAACAAAAACAAAAATGTATAATAATTTACTTTAATAAATCAAAATAGAAATACTCCAATTTAAAGAAACGGTTTTGGGCTATATCATCAGCTAACAATAAACAGTACACTCAGATAAAACTAAAAACGCATAATATTTTACATTTTTGTTTGTTATCAAAATATTTATTTTATATTTTTAAAGGGTTCTTCTGAAAAAAATCAATCGGACCTGTACATACTTCTGCTGCTGAGATTTTTTACATTTTTTTGAAGGAGTGCTCGTCAACTGAAAATCTTCATACAAAAATATTGTAAGATATTTTAATCCGATCTATTGTAGACAATAAAAAAGAGTACTTATAAGGGGGGGGGGGGATTGTGGATAGACCGGCAAAGGACAACATAAAGAAGGACATTAAGTAGTCAAAATACACCAAATTCCCGATCGAATGATCAGCAAAAAAGAGAAATCGCGATTAGAAAAAGAAATCCCGTAAGTTGTATTAAATACAATAGGAGAATAAGAGTTCAGAGAAAGTAGTGATAGCTCTGTGGTAAATATTATCAGAAAATTCAGAAAATAATGTCAGAAATGGTTGGATTACAAATCATATGACAAGGGACTATACTCGCGCTTTGGTTAGGTTGAGAACGGGATATTATTCGACACCTGAAATGTTAAAAAGATTTCTTATGATGGAATCAGATTTATGTACTTTGCGGAAAGCGGGACTCTGTTGAATTATTTGAATTATGCAGATTACACGATAATAATAGGAGTGTGTTATACAAGCAACTGTGTCGAATATAGACTACACTACTACCCGTTAGTAAGGCGAAGAAGCTGCTGCTATATATAAATATATAAAAATGAGCGGATTAAGGCTCTGAAGTGGTAAGTTTGGATTTCGTAAACTTATTGATTGTATATAGCCTTATATATTCGAACAAAGATCAGTTAAGCAATAAAATATTTCAAGGTAATTGAAGTAGACTGGCTTAATTGTTTAATCCGTGCCAAAAAAGAAAAAAATAAATAAATAAAATAGCAAGCTTTTCGGGAAACGGAAGAAAAGCGTCAAGTATTTTTCACCAGCGGGCAAAGTGTATTCTATCAGTATATAATTGTAGGTATTCCAGTTTTCACCCGGGCTATCTTAGTTATATCGGCTGATAGAAAATACGCAAATGTTAAACTATCATATCTTCTTCTGTTAGCTGCGGTTCCCGAGGTATCACCAGTCACATGTTCGGTTTTAACGTGAAAGACGATTTTTAGCTGTGGTTAGCGTGACTGTAACGCCACTAATTTATGTTTTGCGAAACAATTTATAATTATCATTTATACACTAAAGCACACCTAATGCTGAAAGCAATTAAATTTTTTTGTTTTTTCAAAACTTGAAATTTTGATACGTACATATATATATATATATTTTTTTTTTTTTTTTATTTTTGGGCGCGCCGACTGCAACGGACATTAATTCGGCGTAAGTGAAATTTTTGAAAGTTACAATCTGCACCAGTGGGATATTCTACCCGAACGAAACACATAATCAACTACGCCACTGTAGCCGCGTATATTTCTATTAAGATTACCAATCGGAATCGTCGTCAGAGTCCTCTAACGACCCGTCGTGAGCTATCGCTTGGTCCTAACAATTTATTTATCTTTTTTTCTTCAGCCTGCCCAGTGATGGTGCGGATAAAATCTGTCCAGCAAATTGACGCGTATTCAAGTCCTAATGATCCTTTCATAAATGATCGTTCCGGAACTGCACGGATAATACGGTCGAAAGAAATCATATTATTCGGAACATCACTTCCGAAGATCCTCTTCGGTTAACTTTAATTTCCTCCAGTATATGGGCGTTGGTTCCATGATACATACAAGAAGCGTCACCAACACCACATCTCCACGACATCGAGACGTTTTTTTCTAAAATTAATCCTCACACCTTTTTACTGATTTGCTGAATGAATCGGGTCAAACGTTCTTAGTCCGTTCATCGCATGTGAAACGATCTACGCAACTTCATTTTCTTCAAATTCGCGTATTTTGGGATGATTTTCGGCGATCTCTAACCATTATATTTTTATCTCTGCTTTGTTAACTAGGAGTTCATACTCGACGCTAACGTCTTTAAGTCGGTTATTAATGTACTATGACATATCTTTCTTGCAAAGCGGTGTCTTCTGCATATTGTATAGGTTTCATTACGCACATCTCCCTACATACATACTCCATGCCGGTCCTAAATTATTTTGAACGATTTTTTGAAAATTTTAAAACCTTCGTAAAATAGATAAAAATGATGATTTTTCAAAAATACTATTTTTTCCCCGCGACTGCTCTTTACTTTTTAAATAGTACACCTCCTGCACTGTTGACATGAAACGTACAATCTTCATCGATTATCAAGACAAAAATTATATCTCAGACACGTTGTAATTTTCTTCTGTTAATAATTGCACCGTATTTATAATTTTTATTCGAAAAAATCTTTTGTCGTTAATTACCTAAATCTGGCCGGTGATATTTCGTCAAAATCTGCCTATTTACCTTTCACCACTGACGAAAATCTTCAATTGAATTTTAACGCAATCTGACGATAAGCACGTTTCCCCGTTTTATTTCAATAGAAACTTTGTCCCGACGAATTGTGTGTATACGCGTTCTTATCACCTGGACGGAGCTCTCAGTTTCAGTGTGAATTTACTTTAATCCGCCGCGAAAAATTATTTCAATTTATACATTTCTTCTTCGGGTTATCGCCACTTTTTTCAAGTTCAGCTAGAGGCTGGACCAGGTTACGGAGAATCGTGTTGTTTTATATTTATTTTGAGGGTATCGATTGTTTCTGATTGGGCAATTTGTTCTGTTTTGATAAATATAGCGCCTGTTCGACTTACTAACCGTACTCTTATCACGGCGTGTGTCTGTAGTATCGATTAGAAAGCGATAAGTGGCGCAGTTTATTTATTCTTCGAAATAGGTAATAATTTCTGGTAATGATGCGTGTATTTAGTAAATACAGTTTGGAATAATTTGCTGTGCAGTTTAATTACCGTGTTTTTGTACATTCTATTTACGGCTATTGCTGCCGGTGTTGCTATTTTCCCGAGGTCGGGTATGCGCTACTGTGCCAGCGGCTGTGCTGTATCAATTTGATAATATGTATTTTCTGAAATTCTAATTGCTACAAGGAATTATTTAAGATCTGCTTTATCGTTTTCGCCAATTACGACTAGTTTTAATTCGATAAGGGTGTGCAATTAGTACTTTTTTTTAACCATCGATTAAAATTAGAAATATTCCACTCGAAAGTATTGCGTCGAAACACACAGATTTATTTCGTAATTATAACTTAATGTTATTTTTAAATTGTTAATTTTATTTATCACGGAATACTCTTAATTTTTTAGTTTTTTTTTTTTTATTTATTTATTATTATTATTATTATTACTAGTATAAAGAGAGCATTTGAACAAAAAAAAAAATCAAGTACGAACAAATTTTTTGTTGAATTTTGTTCGCATTCTGTAAGGATATAGTGTTAATTTTGCATATTTATCTTAGCCGATCAAATTTCTCCTTTAGATTACCGGCCCGGTTCGGGTTATCATTAAAATCGCAATATGTCTGTGTAAATTGTCTCGTGTGATCTTCACGCAGCGCGTACACAGCGGAAAATAATAATATGGATTCGCAGCAGCAGTCTAAAACGACCAAATTAAAACGCTTCTTCGGATTATCGTCAAATGTTCAAGATGCCAATAAACAAGAGAGCTCTGGCCCCGTTAGCAGCTCTTCGGATACACCGGAAAAGAAATCTAAAACTGTTCCAGCCAAACTAATTACGAAATCAACCACTACCGGAAAAACTGCGACAGTTACCAAATCGTCTGTTACTACGCGAAATGGTAAATTATCTAAATCTAGTTCATTCTTCGTACTTTATTTTACCGAATAAAAAAAAAAAAAAATGGAGATTTAAAACGATAATACATTTACCAATAATTGCCTCGCTACTACCCTAAGCTGATTGAATAACTTATATATATATATATATATATATATATATATATATATATATATGTATATTTATGTATATGTATAGATTCTAAAAAATTTGTTTTTAAACTTACATTGTTAAACTTTTAAACAGATATATTTAATTGATTTTTTACAATTAACACAATTAAAGTATGTATATAAAGCAAAAATACTCTACCGTCAACTTTCTGTTTGTCCCACCGTTCTTTCTTTACCTAGTTGATCGGATTGCAATGGTACATTGCAATCTTTACGATTGCTTAATCATTCACTCATCCTGCGTGACATCTCTTATTTTTCTATCATCATGTTCTGGCCTATTTTCGCTTTCTTTCAGTTCTTTCCTTATTTTTCAGATTTCTCATTTTTCTCTTCGTTCGGTTTGTTAATTTAAAATATCACAACTGTCACACCTTAGAACGAATAGAAATTCTCTTGAAAGAAATGGTTATGCCTTGCTTTGAATTATTCTAAAAAATTTGTAAGGTTCCCTCCTTCTGCTCAATTTTCTATGCGGAATGTATTATGCTACCGTGTTCTCTTTGAATTCAAAATCCTCATAGTCTTGATATTCTAAAAAATTCTATAAGCTATATACTCCTATTCCGATTATGTGTACTTTATCATACGCTCTGTCATCCGCAAATTTTTCTCCGTTCGCTTGATCGACATCGATCTTATGGATTCGTGGCCATTTAGCCATTGAAAGCAGTGAGTCGGCCGATTAACTCGATCCTTTACTTCTAGTAGCGGCATTTTGGGCACATTTTTAGTTCGCAGTATCATCTTTTTCCTTAAATAACTCATTCAAGACTATAGTTTAATTCCTATTTTTCTTCATTTTCCAATTCCGATTCATTTTGTCTCTCTGTTTAACCATCTCTTTTCCTGTCTGCCCATGTTTCCTAAACTTTCGCTATTTAAAACGCTCCATAAATTGACATCGGCTTTTAATTTTTTATTTTTTTTTCTTGTTTTGGTTTTCCCCTGGGCTTGCCAATAATAGACGATTACCCATCAACACGTGATAGTAGTAGCAATTAGGAGTCGCAGGGAATGGAATATGACTAAGAACCCTATACCAAGGATGGAGAAACAATTACAATCAACGTCGATAAATGCAAAACATATGCATACTAAAAAAAGAGAAGAAATGGCATTGCCGAAGGTAAAAGCAAAAGGAGTGGGCTGTCCCATACCATGGTAACATCTGCAATTACAGAGCCCGCAGTACCGACGGACAAAGGAATCAGACCACAAGTAATTAAGGAAGAAGAAGAAACACGGGATATTTGAAAAACAATTACAGCCATCAAGCACCAATATAGAACACAGCGTTTAGCGTACTATAAATCATAGACTCTTTCCTGCATCAAATGTTCTCCTCTCATCTGAATATTTAGTCTGTTTTGTCCTTTTTACTACTCCTCTCCACGCATATTTTTTTCTTTCTTGCGACGTTTATTTTATTCGGATGTTTAGTCTTTCCGGATGAACACAGTTGTCCTTTTATATTAGAATTTTGGTTTTCCCGCTTCTTATAGTATTTCTTATGACGATCTAATTGCAGCCAATGCAGAGATAAATAATTCCTTATCTTTAGCAGTTACTGTACATTTCACGCTTTCTTCTTTCAGATCCTCTTGTGTCGTTTTCTCTCTGCGTCCCTATAATTATGCTGTAAAAAACGTTAATTCATCTTCCAACCTTTGGCTCGTCAACCAGAGGGACTTTCACCCCAAAAACAATTAAAAGGTGAAAAAAGTCAGTCGAGTTCGATCAGGTATCATTAATAAGAAGGAAGAAATAGCAGGAATGGAGTGTGAGGAAGGAAAGAAGATATAAGGAACAGGAAGCCCAAGCCTCAGCAAACTGGATTAAGAGGCAGAAAAATCCGTCGAAAACGTAAACACTCAAAGGACATCCGCATTGCAAACAAATTCATCGTTCGAGTGGAGAGGACAATAAGGGGAGGGAACAAAAACCGGAGGAAAGAAATAGGGAATAACTAGAACACAGGTGAATAATGGAGACACTAACAGAACGGCGAAATAAAGGAGACAAAAGGAACCGCGAATTAGCGAAGGAGCGATTATTAGAAAAAAAGAAAGCTTACATATTCGGCCAAAATCTGAAATGAAAACTTTTACACAATGAAAAGAGAAAAAAAAAAAATGCAAGGAAACAGCAATCTGAGCCAAAAGATGCCCGAATGGCTAGCCACCCACAGAAAATCGGTACATATCGAACGAATAGAAGAAAGAATATGAATGAATGAACGTATCCGGAGAATAATAAAGTCATAAGAATATATTCAAGAAGGTGATAACTAACGGCCTGAAGGACACCCATAGAGTCAGAATTAAATTCATCTAACATTCGTATCTCCGTCGTTAATTTGATTTCCTATCTTTAAGCAGCTGCCTCTCTTTCCGTGAACGTATTTACTATTTGTTCAATTCCTCCTTTCAAAAAAAAAAATAATCTTCTAAAACCCCTTTCTCCTCAAAAACGGGGCGACGATCCTCTTACTCTCCCGATCCTTTACAATTCTACAATTCATTCCAAACTCAATTATTGCCCCTTTATTTGTGGAAATTTCTCTGCTTCCCCCCAAATTTAACAGAATCCAACGTTCCTGTCTTCGACTTTGCATTTTCCGCAAGTAAAATTTCCTATTTCCACTATTCTATCCGAATCAAATATACATCCTCTTTTTATCCTCAGATCTCTGTTCTGATTCTTAAGTAAACCTCTTCCCATCTCCTCAACCGATCCCTTTTCCTTCTATCTTGATATTAAAAAGCTCTATTACTCATAAAACTCCGATCCTCTCTCATATAGCTGCACGAATTTTCAAAGTTTCACCTTGTGTTTTTTCCTACTAGTACAAGTTTTTCTATATTTCCCATTTAGCACCAGATGCCAAACTATTAATTACTACTCTGTTCTTCCGCGCGCTAATTCTTCCTCTCATAATTTAATCGAAACCGAAGAATTTTTCACGGCTTTGAAAAGTGATAGTGGGATGAATAGCGCGTTCACTTCTCCTTTACTTCATCATTCTGAGTCCTTAAGCTCGCTTCCTTCTATTCTTTTTGCTCAACTGAGATAATCGACGCGTTATCTTCTTCATTTCTATAACAAGCGGGATCTGCAAATTCCTTATCGTGTCCCACTCCGAAGGCGTCTTTCAAATTATTTCTTCTCTTCTTCTCTTTCTTCTAATGACGTTATTCTCTTAGTTCGATCTTTCGTTTCCCATTTACTCTCATCCCGTTCAGATTTTTTATAAATTCCCAGTCACTCTGGCATTAAGCGTAACGCTGCAGCTAATTTTCTAGCTCAGTCAACCGGCTTCAATGGTCCTTTCCTCAATAATTTCTCCGCCTCGCCCTAACCTCAAGTAATCATTCGGCCGGACATATATCCTTTTCTATTCTTTAATCGTGCTGATTATTGCCTCTTTATACTCAGCCTTGTTTTCAGTTTGTTTCTTCTTCTCACCATTCCGCTATTGTTTTCTTATCTTCTTTCCTTTTCTCATTTTCGATTTTCTTCAACTCCTTGTTCACAATACTAATCGTTCTCTTATATTTAACGCAGTCCGTATTCACTTCGAATACCGTGCACTCGCCAATGAACGATTTCTTTTGTACTCTAAAATATTTACTCCAAGTCTGCCTGTTCCTTACAATCCTTCCTTCGTCCTTTCTGTACCATTTTCAGCTCTAATTTCCTTGCTTCAATCCTTCGTACCTTCTATTTTCAATCATCTTACGATTTAAATTTGTTCAAGGGTCCAGATGTTAGCCATCCCCAAAGAAGGGATTTCAATTTTTATGCAGTCAGAAAAAAAATTGAAGGTTTAATGTGAAAAATAAATTACTTTCTCTGCCCACGTAATTTATCGTATCATCAACCAGGCAAAAAAAAAAAAAGAAAAGTAAAATGTCCGTATATTTTGTAAACAATCTTTTTTTACGAATAAATTTTATTGGCTGTTACAATTTAACCGTTAATTAGTCGCATGAAGTCAACACGACTCGGTTTCCTTGTCTACCTAATTTTACAAATAAACGTTACTTCTTTTTCCCATTTTACCCCTTGATTAATTAATTCCCTAATTTTAAGCAGTTATTATTATTATTATTATTATTATTATTATATATCAAACAATACAAATAGTAATGTACGATTCTGAGAAATTATATTTTTTAAACCATCATCACGATTAAAAGTAATACGATTTTCTTTTTAGTTACATATTGTACTTATCAGTAGTTTAAACAAACAAATTCTAGTTACATAAAATCTGTTGAATCTTCTCGTTAATAATTTGCAAATTACTCGAGAAAAATCGATAACGATAAAGTTATTCCCATACACGGGCCGTTTTGTTTTTAGTTTTTATCAAAGTATCACATTGTTCGACCTGTTAACAGATAATAATTTCGACGTGGTTTTAACTAAATATAAACGCGTGATAAATGTAAAAAATCGTAAAAACCTTAATATATACTTTAGCCACGTTGCTGTGTAAATATTAATACAAATGAGTCGCAATAATGAAAAATTTCTCTACGATCTTTACTCTTTTGGAAATTGGAAAGTTATATACTTATTCTACGCGACTAATTGAACCGTAAGAGAATTATTAATAATTATATTTTCTTAACATCAAGGCGAATTTGTAAAAATAATCTACTCTAAAAAAGAAAAAAAAAACAAGAAAAACATTTTAAATTATTTTTCTTTTCTTTACAGTAATTAATATTAAAACTTTCAATAACATTCTCAATTTTATCTTCATTTTATAACTTAGGATTTCATATTTTTTATATCGTATACATTTTAGAAATGTGATAAAATTTACATATATTTTATAATAAATTTTCAATATATTTCGTAACGTACCAAGTCAGTAATTATAATATTCCAAAATATTAAAAATTTTTGCGATTTTTTTAAAATTTATATTATTTATTATCATTAGGCAGTTACACTTTATTTCCTCTCTTGTTAATATTTTTTAATTTTTCAGAAAAAAATAAATAAAAAGACTTTTAAAGTTTATTTTTTTGTATACTTTAAAGTTTATTACTGAGCACTAGATATTTTTAACTTACTTTAGCGTCTTGAAATTTTTATTCGTCGTAACCTTGACATTACTTTAACCTTCGCGATACAAGAATATATAATACAACATTCTTTTACGGCATCTCCCCTAATTTGTTATTTTCAGCTTCATTATCATCGAGTTACATCATTTGTTTATATAACTTTCATCTTCTCCTTTGACACTGTTTTGAATTTGATTAAATATTCTTTATTGCCTTAGAGCTTCAATGTAAAGTAGTTTCACTAAGAACATTTTCCCAGCTGCTGTTGCAACTAGAAAAAGGTTGAGATCCCTTTTTGTCTTGATCACATTAAAAGAATTTCAAGAGAATTTTATAAGAACGTAAAAGTTTGTTTTTTTTTAAAAAAAAAGTATTTTTCATCTTTTCTGTATACTGCTGTTAAATCAACTTCATGGAAATGTCATTAGTGTAATATTTTCATAGAAAACCATTTTCAATACCTGTTTCAAAAAATTTTCAATTTCTATTCGTTTTTTAATTATATTTATTTTTCTCTTCTTTTCGTACCGAGAACGAAAATAAACCGTTTTATTCCGAGACATCTTTGTGCTAATGATCGTAGAAAATTTTTTGATTATTATTATAGTGGCTAGTTTTTCTTGTTTGGGTTTTTTTAATATTGTCGAGCCCGTGTAATCTTTCTATTTATAAAATACATTTACTCTAAATTTGTGGGGTTGATATGTATTCATTCGCTGTTTTCAATTAAATATATCGCGCTAATAATTTCGTAGCGAAAAAACACAGCTCTTTTTTAATTCATGGTTAAATTCGTTTCTAGAACAGCAATGTATAAGATAAGTAATTACAAAAAGGAAATGCGTTTAAGTAACCTCCAGAAGCAACAACGACATAATTTTACTTTTTTTGACCCGAACAATATATAGTTCATTTGGCCAATAATTTTACTTAATTTATAGAATTTAAATATATAATTCCGTTTTATGACTATTTATTTTATATATTAATAACTGCTTATTCTTGTTTACCTCAAAATATACTTGAAACATATAATAATAATATAATCATTTAAACCCTATGAGCAGAATTATGTAAGTTTTTTAATAGTTATTTTTATTAATAGTAAAAAAAAAAAAATATATATTATACGGTAGTAAATTTCTAACTATTATAATTTTACCGCAGTTTATAGTATAATGTTATATTCATTGTATTTGATCAGTTCCTACGACTACAGCCGCAAATAAATCATCTACTTCGATTGAACAAAGTTTTAAAAGAGGAGACAGCCTTAGACACGCTCCGGAATGTTACGAAAAAGTAGTTCGCGAAAAAGAATTGATCGACAAAACGGGTAAGAAAACCGGGAAAATCGTTGAAGTTGATCGCGTGATCGTGCAGAAAAGAAAGCGCAAAGTACCGCTATCAGCTAATAATAATTCTAACACAGATGCGACCGAAGTATCTGAAAAGGCGCCGTCGAATGAAACGGTTGAAATAAAGGAAACCGTAGAGGAGCCAATGTCGGTGGATGTTCCGGCTCCTGCGGATAAATTTACATTAAAAATCGAATCCGTGCCAGCAATCGCTAACGGAAAATCGCATCAGATTAAGGAATTTGTGCAAGAACTTCCGGAATCCGGACCTATTCATACGATCAGAAAAGAGAAAATAGTGATAGAAGATACGGTGAAAGATGCTCCGGCTATCCACTATGATTTTAAATTACAGATCCCGCCATCGGAGAAAGAAACGAAAGAAGTGGTTCGTAAAACGGTTACCAGCAAGTTCCTGATAAATGGAAAAGAGGTGGATCAGGCTGAATTCGATAGATTGTTAAAGGCCGGCAACCAGTGCTACGTTACCGAAAATATATCCGGACCGGAGGTAGTGGAGCAACAGTTGGCCGGGGAATCTTTCGCTAGCAGCTTTTACTTGGACGGAAAACCAGTTAGCGGCGAGAAAATCGAGCAGCTAATGAAAAACCCGGAAATACAACGCATCGTGGAGTCTTCATCTGGCAACGGTCAGGAAGATGTTAACACGGAAGTGTCGCAGGAGCAGTACGAATACGAAGACGAAGTAAGTCATAAAAAGACTTTTGTCACGAAAGAAGTGAAAAAAGTGACGGTTAAGAAATCGTACACTAACGTGATACCAGCGGACGCGACTGCCGGCGGTTACGTCGTAAGAGAGAACATTGAAAATGAAAGTAAAATCGAGCCGCTGGCGGTGCACGATGCGGCGGTTCCGTTGGACGAAATCGAACGATATATCGAAAGAGCCGATGATCAGCTGCAGGGAACTCCAAAAACTGAAGTTGATCATTCGGTAGCAAAACGCTCCGTCATCGACGTCGAAGCTAATCTACCATCGTCTCCGACGAAAAAGTCCGAGGCGGTTATTACCTATACGATTCTGGGGAAAAAACGATCATCTGTTCCGGAAAGTGGAACAGTGAAACAAATAATAACTAACGTTTTTCAGACAAGCAACGAAAAGGAGTCCCCTATTCGTCGGTTCCCTTCGAAGGGGTCGTCCACAAAATCGTTGACCTCGTCTTCGATGGAAGTAGACGACGCTGGAATTGACGTGGTGAAAAACGAAGATGTTTTCGAATCTTCGCGCAAAAGTCCTTCGAATTTTCCCGAATTGCATATCGAAAAATTAAAGAAAAGTCCCGAAAAAAAATTTTCATCGTCCGATACGCCGATTTCGGATCGGTCGTTTTCTGTCGAATCGATAAGCGTTATATCCGATGATCCGTCCTCGTCGTCTGGTGGCCAGTGGTATTCGGGCTACCGACAAAAGCAGAATTCTTCCTCGTCCAGTACATCGTTAGATAAAGGACAAATAAAGACGAAAAATCAGATGGACAGCCATATAGCGGAAATCAAAGGTGAGCGCATGTACGCGTACTTATTTTTTTGCATGCAAAAACAAATTGGTGTCGGGCACTGCAGCATATCATAACTTCATTTTTTACACATTCTTTTTAGTAATAAACTGCAATTTTATTTTACTTTATTTTCATACCATCCCTTAATAAGAAGCCCTCATTTCCATCAACATCTGCCAGATTTTTATTCGGTCTCTGCTATTTCTCTCGGTACCGATGCATCTGATAAAACGTGTATACGACTTTGTACATATTATATCTTAATCATCAGATTGATTCGGCCGGTATCAGTTTTTTCAGATTAAACAAATGTGTTATTGCAATTTTCACGACGAAGCGTGAGCGAAACTTCTCGTGTATAATACGAGTAATAATTACCATCGAGGAACAGGATTATAAAACAAAAAATTCTCGAAAAGAATACGTGAATTTAACGGTCGTCGGGTGAACTGCGTTAAACCAGTTTTGTTTTGTTTCGTTTTTTTTTTGTTTTTTTTTTTTGTATTGTTTTTATTTTTCCTGTGAGAACCGGGAATAAATGTTTTATTTCAAACAGCGCGTTGCGTGATAAATTAATTATTTAAAATGTCGCAAAAATGTATTTAAAAACAAAAACATGCACTTAACAGGAGAAGAGGGATGAACATAAGCTCTAACGTTTGATGGTAAATTGTTCTTTCGATATTGAAATATTGTTGTTACTTATTGGCCTTTTTCGATTAGCATATGATAATAAATTTGGTTCATTTAGCGAAATATTAATGTAAATATTGACAGTTTATGAAGCTCCCGAATTTCAGAAAATTTAATGCACTTATAATAACGGTATGTATATTACCGGCGTGTTAAGAAAGGAAAAAAACATAAATTTAATAACTTACATAAACGGAAAATATGTTATTTTTAATATATTTTCTGTATAGATAAGTTATTTACTAGTAAAAAATTAACGTAATGTTAACGATACTATTTGACTAAATCTGATTTTACAATTTATCGATCAGTCCTGATGAAACTATGGAAATTACGAAAACTTTAGATGAGCTCTAATAATGATAAAAGCAAAAAATAGAATAAAAAACAGATAAATTGAAATAACCCAGTGAAAGGGGAGGGTGATTATTATTTCCTAATTTTTTACCAACTTCACAGAAGAAATACGTTTGTCGCGTATGTTTTGTATGTTTCTTTGCGCATAACTTTTACCTATTACCTACATGTATTTGGACCAATTTGAATGATTCTTTGTTCATTCGAAAGTCTACTAGTCGGCGGTCGTTTCATATGAGTATATCGGTGATTATCGGTGAACCCCCAAACACACTCAATAGTCATAAAAAAACGTTAAAAAAATGTGATCTTTTTAGATAATCTTTTTTTACTTATTAATATAACCGATGAATCCGACTTATCAATTTACCGTAGAAAATTAATTAAAAAAAAACGATCAATATTAAAGATTCGAATACAGAAAACGAATTTTAAACCGGCATAGCGCTATTTATAAAAGCTTGTCGCTTTTAAAAAAGTTGATTTTTAACAAGATAAAAAACTCAAGCATTATGCTAAAAATTGCGAAACAAAATGTTTTCTAAAGAAAAACAAAAAAAAAAAAAATTAAAAATGCATTAAAAAGTAAAAAATAATTATTAGATAAGAAGGTAATGTAATATTAAATGTAACTCTGTTGACACCATATATATATATATATATATATATATATATATATATGTATGTATTTTACAAAGTTATTTACTCACAATAATAATATGCCAAACGCGGAATTAGAAAATGTCGATGTTTTTTAATTTTTTCAGTACATAATTTTAATATTACATTTTACAATTTTGCGCTTGGCATATTATTGTGTGTGAGTAAATAACTTGGTAAAATATAGGAGATAATATACTTTACAGTGATATATATATATATATATATTATACCTTAATGTGATGATATTATGATAATTCGTATATATTATATTAATATTTATTAAGAGTCGACACGAAAATCACAAATTGCAATAGTAATTGAAAATTGCATTTTCATTAAATTATTTCTAGATATTGTGATTTTAATTTAATACCCGCTCTAATCAAGGTGTATCGATATTGTATAAGAATTATCATATCACCTTAAGGTATATATTTCACTGGAAAGTATATTGTCTTTTTGTCGAATAATTATTTTTTACTTTTTCGGACACTTTTATTAAATTTTTATAATAAATCTTCAAGCATCGGTATTTTTTTTTATTTTTTAAATTATTTCCGAAGAAGAATAGGAAACAGTGTTAAAGTTGAGGAAAACTTGATTTTTCAAAAAAAAAAACAACAAAAAACGGTGTAACTAATATTAGGGTAATTAAGCGCGGTTAGCTTAGTATAAAAAGTTAGGAATGTTTACGAGGAAATTAATGAAAAGCTCGCGAGCTTCTATATTTCGCTAATTAACGTTGTGATTATGATTAACGATGACGGAAACAACATTTATATCGTTTTTAGCATGAATATTAAATAAATACATCGCGATTTATACGAGGTACGATTTGATCAAAAAATTCGAATAAAAAAACGCGAATAAAAGCTTTTACAATTCAAAAAAGTTCGAATAAAAATGACTCGAATAGAAGCATTTACAATTATTTTTATTATTAGAAAATGGTGTTGGCACAAGTATTTCTCGTTATTATAGGTTCGGTTTGTCGGTAAGAATGGGAAAAATCTATTTGCTTATTTTCGATGAAAATAATAGGCGACAAAAGTGTAAAACAGAAGATCGATTCGGAGGCGAAAGTTAAAGTTGGTGTACATAGAAATAAGTTGATGGACTAATGTATACGCAGTTGATAAAAACTTGGAATTTGTGTTAAGTGATATAAATTGACTACTTTCCTCCGATCACTTGCATTTTCGCAATCGATAGTTACGTCCTCTTTTACGGATTTAAACTTAATCGAATTTTTGCATTAACTACTTCGAGCAAATGATATATGTCTTAAATTTAGAAAATCGGTTATAAATTAAATAGGTAGAGAGATTTAGGCAAGTGTACTTCTTTCGGTTGATTAATAATGGAAGTTCCGTCGGAAATTTCCGAATCATAACTTTCATTTTCTTCATCCATTGCTGGAGAGCACTGCGAGTTGAACGATTTAGGCGTGTGTGGATCAACATTTGTTTTTGAGATATTTGTTGTTTGGCTCTACCACTTTGCGGATTGGAGATTGCTACGTCGTTACTGGAGGATGTGCACTATTCTAACCCTTTTCGTAACGACGTTAAATTTCTTATCGCGTGAGATAAAAATAAACTTGACATAATGATGTCATAGTTTTTTTTTTTGTTTTTTTTTTTACGTGTCATGATTAAGGATCTAAATATCCACGGTTTCTGTCACTTTTGTAACTATTAATGTGTTTTTAAATTATTCGTCTTTTTAATAACGAAACTGCCGCTTTATATAGGGACACGCAGATGTGTTAAACATACTGTATATTTTTAAAGATAATACGCGGACGCAACGAAAAAAAGGAGACAGCGTATTTTTGGTGTAGAACAAGTGCGCATTAAGCGGTTTATTGAAAATTCATAACTAAAGTCAACATTTTAAAATATGATGAAGCGGCTGCATTTGAATGATATTAAAGAGATATTGTGTTAATGACGAGAAATGATCTTTAGGTATTGCCAAAACGAGTGTTGTAATCAAGGCCGTGTCCATGGGGGGGTTTTGGAGGTTAACCCCCCCCCCCCATGAGAACTGAAATAGTTATTATAAATACAAAAAAATCTGAAAAAAATCACAAATTTAAAATAAATATTGATGATTTTTTAGGGTGTTTTTACCTACTTTTAAAAGAAAAAAGAAAAAATATGATGCATATTTTTAGGTACTTCATTAATATTTTATGCAAAAAAAAATTTTATTACGAGTATAATTAATAACATATGTAATTTTTATTAATGTTCATATAAGGGGTAATTCATTTATGTAAATTATTAATATATAAATCAAAATGATGGAAATTATTAATAGTACAAATATTAGTGAAAAATGTATTATAAAATAAATATGCAAAGAAAATTTTCAACCCCCCCCCCCTTCCAAAATTCTGGGCACGGGCCTGGTTGTAATGCTTTTTTTTTATCAATAACCTCTAAAATTACGAATAAATAAGAAAAGTCGACCGTGTCATAAAAACCGTTGTAATTTTTGGAACATTGAATTACCTCACTATTAATGACGTACGTGTCGTTGAAAAATTCTCTCACACGTCCGAAAGAACAACTCTGAGAGTTATCTGTGTATGGATTTCTTCCGTTTTGGTTGAAATTTTACTTTTTCAGTTGCGTTTTTTTTTCTTCTTTTCATTTGCATTGCAGGCCGGCTTGTTATTTTTTTTAAAAATTGTTTTTCAAATTTTTAAAGGTTTTATCTAATATCCGGTTCTCTTTTAAAATAGCTCGGTTTGATAGACTTGCAAAAATTATTTTCCTTATTTTTATCGCATTAATAAGAAGAAAGTCTTTCTTAAATTTTTTCTTTTTATATTACTTTTTTATTTCTATACTAACTTCTTCGAAATAAAATAAGAAGTAACTTTTCGCTCGCGATATTGCGCAATCGTCCTTATAACGAGTGCGAATAAACCGGTTTGAAAACGAAAATTTGAGACTAATATGTAAAACGCGTATTTGAAACAGTCACAGGTGAGGCGTTTAATTTTCGTAATAAATTACGTGTATATTGCGGAAATAAAATACACGGCTGTTAAACGATCTATGACTGAAGTTCTGTTCGAGAAATTATCCGATAAAATGAATATTTTCACTTTTTTTTTTTTTGCCTTTCCGAAAAAGTGGTAGTCCCCGTATAACTGCAAAACCGGCTCCTGTGTCGGCACATCCGATTGACGAAACATTCCTGAGAGCAGTTATTTGAACGGTCTTGAGCAGGCTCATCTTCGGTCTTCTCGACTAGGTTATCTTGAGCGACTTCTGGGCTCAGATTTTTTTATTCTATCACTGCGGCAGTTTCGGAATAAATTTCGTAGCAACATGAATCGGTTCCAAATTTTTGAAATCGTACACTATTTTTCGAATATTAAATTTTCTTTTTTTACATTACGTATACTTATTTTTCTTACAATTTGCACGTATACGTAATCACCGGAATTAATATAAACAATGAAATAAAATGAAAAAATAAAACCGATTGGTAGTCTCTAATGATTACAATCTACTTGCCGCATTAAATCGATCGAGTCTACGAATCACTTAGGCTTTTTTAAACGACGAGTTGAAGAATCATGTATATTTCGGTTGACAGATCTAGTGACAAACGCGTATTTTCAGCTTGTCGAAAAATGCTCTTTACATCTGGATTTTGCTACCTCGGTAATATCCGAAGATCTCTTCTTGACGTGACCTATGCTTTTGATAGAAACCGCGGCGCATTGACTATTATATACGAGATTTCCGATTCCCGCTGTCTGGTGACGACGTATATGTGATTATTTCGGTGTTCCCCAAACATAGGTCCAGATTCACTTTATTGCCTATATTATACTCTGTTATTCAACGATAATAATCTAGATCGTTCGACAGCCTAAAAGGAAAATCGCTTTTTGATTTTGCGAATTTTTTTGACGGTAACATGACGTCTAAAACGTAAATGGTTTATTCTCAGAGAGAGATTTGGTATTAGTATTTAAATAAATTGATGGCGGGTAGTCTCTTTGTGATGTGTGTGCTTTTTTCTTCATTATCCGTTACTCTCCAGTCTATCAAACATAATTCGAAAAAGGTAAGCAGGTGACTTGTTGTTGCTGCTGCCGCATGGAAATTGAAAGCAAGTATACTTGCGTATCGTCCACAACAGTGCGTAGGCGCGGGGGGCTGTGTATTGGATGTAAACGATGTAAAAAACACGTGGTCCAAGAATACTTCTTTGGGTAATTTCGCACAGAATTGAATAAATCGACGAGTAAGTATTTAACACCGAAAAATGCCTCTCATCAATGTGATTTAATGATTAAAAAAAGTATTTCGACGGTGAGATATTTTTTAACTTTTATAAAATACCCGGAGGCGCCATACTCCATTATATCTTACGTCTTATTCTCAAAAGTAGTGTGTGGAGTTATATTGTTGTTGACAGCCTTACGACACTAGTATATAAATGCAAACTGTTGCGATGGAATATCATTTCACCTACGCTCCAGAATTGGATATATTCGCTGGAATAATATTCTTGTCAAAAATGTTACCCATTAACAGAGAACGATTGAAAGGCGTTAAGAACGTATAAAGATGAAAAAGAGTTTGCGTTGTGTTTAGAAACCATTTTTATTATAAAATATTTTCACTGGATAAGAAAGTGGCCTAACCACGGAGTGTAAATAATAATGATATCTTACCTGCGGGGGAGCCTTATTAATTGATATCTTTATAATTGTCTTTTCCGCCTCACCCGAGGATATAAATTCATGAACTGATGATAATGGGGGAAGGGATAGTCCAACTCGCTAAGTATCTTGTCTACATGGTCTTTATACTGCCTGAAGAATATATGCTAAAGTAATGAATTTATATAAATTTATAGCGAAAAAAGGCTCAAACTAAAAAATATTGTTTGCAAAATTTTTCTTTTTGTAAACAATATGGTTGATGTTTCCCCTGTTGTCACTGAAATTCAGTAGCAGCTCATTCATCATTAGTGTATATTTTAACGACCTACTGGATGAGCTACAGAGCCATCTTTTGTCGGCGCGCTAGCGACATGCTTCATCACACTTCTCATAACCGCTAAGCTTATTTAAAATCGTAATGTAAGGATTAACGTCGTACAGCGTTCTCTGTAACCTATAAATGATCCCGAAGTCTGAGTTGAGAATGTGTTGTGTTGACGTAATCGCGTATAAAATATACGCACAAAAAATTAAGCACATCAGAAGATACAGACTTGTTCCTCAAGAGTTGCCATAAATTTCACTGGTTCGATCTGTTCACAGCGAAGTCATTTTAAAAGCGCTATTTTAGAAAACATTGGCGTTCAAGGTGGTTTCCAGTCAACCGTAAAGTAGCTCCGGTGGTTGTTGAATTGGCAGCAAATTTTCCAGTCGCACTATATAATATGCCTTTCAAGATCCGTTTCCGTTTTTACCGCGACAGCCTGGATATAGTATTCTGCAATGGCGCCAATATGCCCACGATCGGTGTATTTTACCTATAAAAAAACTACTACGAAAGCGCGGTATGTCTGTAATGGCATTATTGATTGTTAACTGCTTTTCGTGCTGCAAGTTTCTTTACAACTTCAGGTCGAACGATACGCTTTCATTCAACAGTTAACCGTGAATCACGTGTAGTCTAACAGTTTCAAGGGACCAAAATAATCAAATTTTTTAGCAAAAACTTCAAGTAAAAAGAAAAGTTATCTTTATTTATCTTCTAAAAATCCAATATCGATGGACAAAATAAAAAAATTAAAATTCCGAAGAAAATTATGGAACAAGTGGCCATAAATAATATCGCACGCGTCCCACCACTTCATTTACCATTCGCCCTCTCATTGGCAAAAAACACGTAAATTTTAATATCTGCATGACGGGGAATATCGCGATTACTACTCTGGTTAGGAAATAAATGTCAAGTCTCCAAAAAAATCAAACTGTAAAATTTTTTTATTAAAATTTGTTCAGTAATTTTTTCGCTGTATGCGAGAACAAACCTAATTATCATTTTATTTACATAGATTACTAGCCTAAAGGTTATCGCGGCCGAAAACATACACGCTTTTTATTGTTCTTTCGGATTTGTACGCATTCGCAAGTATGTCAGCGAATTTTTGAAAATTTGACTTCATACTCTGCGACGTATTCAGTTTTATAATACAAAATAACGAGCAGCGACCATTGAAAACTTTGTAACGAAATTACTTATTGCCAAGTAAATACTGAATTGTTTTATTTGTAAAATGAGACGCGTTAGGTAATTTAAACGAAATTATGTTTCAAATTATAACGTTAAAGCGGAGAAACAATAAAATGGTAAAATTATTTACCTAAACGATAATAACGTCTAAATGTTCTGTTTCGTATTTTTCTAATTGGCGCCGCACTGACGCTGTCTGAATAAAAAGTTATCCGATGTGGAAATGTCTGAGATTTATAATTTAATACGAAAATGTTGTAGAAAAAAGAATTTATTTTTTATTTTTCCATTTCGTAGAAGTATGTGTGTATATTTAGGGAAAAGAGACAGATTCGGAAATGGTGATCGTGTTTGTTATCAAGCAAACTAGTTCCGAACAACAACGGTTTATATTTAATCTTGTTCAAGGTTCCCTTCAGAAATCGTTTATAGCGTTTAGAAGCCAGTTTAGATGATGAAACTTTTCTATAACGATGAATGCTTCCAATTGCTTAGTATAGAGTTAATGAATATAAAGTACGATTTTATGTTTTTTTTTATTAGCACGTCTATTTAGTTTTTATATGTGTGTGTCAAATTTTTTAAGGAAGTGTTTGAGGAATTTGACACTTTTCCTCCAAATTCGTCTGTTAATTTTTTGAAAAGTTTTAAAAGACTTCCGTAGCGAAATTAGATAAGAAAGTAACTACTTTTTAATGAGAGGACATTACTGAAAGCTTTCGCTTTTTTTATTACACATACGTCAAATTTAAAAGAAAGAGAAGAAGGTAATCTATATTGGAACTCGTTCCTGTTTTTATCTATACAAATTCGTCTCTAATGTAAGAAAATCAGCTGTTAAGTTCGTTGTTTTTATTGCCGATTTTCATAGATGGCTAAACTATATATATATATATATCGGAACCTATTAGGCTAATTAGCCAAATATTTACGTACATTCAAAGTCTAAAGAATAAATAGAGTTGTTTTGAGGAAATGGAAGGCGATTTAAACGAAATAGGTATAGAATCAAGTGATATTGAAACCACCACCCATTGAGAAAGAAGGTAGCAGAATATGTCAGCTTTAAGGTTAAACTGAAATCAGGAAGGGGAAAACAGTGAACCGAAGAAAGAAAAGAGCAACATCGACAGCGAATGCAGCAACGTTGGTTACAAAAGAAAGCCAAAAGTTCAAACAGTTGAAATATCGTGTTCCTAAGATGGTCAATTCGAAAAAAAAAATATATATATATATATATATATATTATATTAATAAAAAAACAAAAAGACAGAATTCATTCATTTGTAATTACTATGTTATACGTAACCAGTAAATAGTATTTAAGTGTACATTATACGTAAAAAATAATGGAGAAAATTAACATTAAATCTGTGTTCTTTTGCATAACCAAAAGTAAAAAAATATATGTATGTTGATTAAATTTAATTACGCAGAGTCCGAACATTTTCAAATAATTTTCTTAGTTTTGTCAGTACCAGATTGAAAACGCGATTAATAGCAAAAAATTATATCATTTTTTTTTTCATTATTGAATTATTTTTTGAAGTCTTTGTACAAGAAACATTAAAAATGAAGTAACCGAAAATTATATTAAAATAATTATCCCGAAGCAAATCTCACACATTTATTATTTGGCGATAAAATTAAGTAAATGGGCGTCACCGACTATTATTTTCCGATAATAAAACTATCAAATAATTTTTCTTATTTGATACCTGCGATTGAAATCGGTAGGTGAACTACATTTCTATTATAAAATATCTGTTTAAACGGCTTCACTTTTAAAAAGTGTAGGGTAATTAACGGAGATCCGTACTGTTAAAACAATAAAAAAAAAAAAAAAAACAACTTTAAAATCGATTTTCAGTAAATTCAGTTTTAATCTGCTGTTGATTTTAAAATTATGAATTCGCTTTGAAGTTTAAATTAGAAATATCCTTTTTATAAATTTAATACGAATATAAAGTAGATTTTCAAAAATCAGCGCGCTGAAAAATTAATAAAAAGGATGTGTGATTCTTCCCTTTGTTCTACCATCAGAGGTAGCATTCGTAAATGGTTTTGACGATTTTGAGATTGCTTCTTTTATGTTATCTGTCCGAATAATATTTTGTTCTATTATAGTTTCGTTTTTTTTTTTTTCGAACTGTCGGATGTTTTCTTCTGCTTTTTTACACATACAGATCGACGTATTGTTAAATTCACCAGTTCATATACATTGATAAGGAAATTTCCAAAAAAGAAAACAAATCTTTGTATATTAATTTTGATTATTCGAATTAACGTCTTCAAATGATGAAAACAGTTATTTCAATGCAAATTTTATAAATATATTTATTTGACTCTCGGTATTTCTAATTTTAAAAGCGCACATTGTAAAAGTTTTTTTTTTTTTTTTCGAAAACCGGTAAGCTGTTTTTTTTTCATACATATATAGCATACGATATCTTGCGCATTGACGTAGTCCTCTATTGTTTCATTTGATTAAAAACAACAATATTCTCATTTAATTTTTCCAAAAATTCAATACTTTCATTTAGTTTTTCGCATTATTCGGCATGGCTGTTTATTTTCGCTTTATTCCTTTCACGTATCCTTTTTACTTTTTAATTCACTCCTTCCACATTCCTTATCAAATTCTAAGCCGTTTCCTTACGCATTCCAGTCTGCGTACGTTCTAGCGACCAGTTTGAGCAATAATTCACAATGCATTTGTCTAATAAAACACTCTTGTAACTTCTGTTGTTCTGTTGTGTTCGAGAATGCACCTTAATCACGATGCGGTCAGTTTCTTTCTCCTGCTTATTTCGTTCAGGTGTCCACAGCGATTATGCTAAAACGTTTACGGTTGTGTTTTGCTTAAAATTTATGAAAAAAAAACTCGTGATAAATTAAAATAATTTTTCATGGATGGGTGTGTGCTGGTGAGGAAGGTATAAGAAAACGTGAAAGTAATTTTATTAGTTTTATGGTGATGTGACAAGCGGTACTAAACAAATAACGATAGTAAAATGATGATACAAAAACCAGAAAAAATTGTGTCATAACCAAAGATAATTTTTATTCATTTAAAAAAACCAGCGTGTGAAAATAACATTTTTTGTACATATAAATATTCCGAATGATTAATGAACGAAAAAGTTACAGAATCGAAACATTTCTAAATAGGAAATCTGAAATATGCTCTGAAATTAAAAAATTTTAATCGGTTTCGAAAACGACAGGTTTTAATGTAAATTTTAAAATTGACGAATTAAATTTTTCATTGATATTATTAACGAAGTACATTCAAATTAAACTTAAATGTACAAAGTGATCTTATTTCGGAGATTCGAAAAACTATATTTTATTTGCTTTCTCCGCTTTAAAATCGTATCCGGTATACATTGATATAGTCCGAATGGATTCCGTCAATTGTCCGTGGTACAAGAATAAAAATCTTACTACAGTAAAATTCCTCTTAACCGGCCTGGTCGGGACGAGACAATCCGAGTGAAAAATTGTATTTTCCCTCAAAACGAACCAACAGATTTCATCGGGTATCATGAATAAACAAGCAAATATGTAAGACGTTATTGCAACTCATTTTATTGGACACATATAGCCCAACATAAAGTAATACAAAAAAATTGAAAACAAACTTAGTGGAATGGCTTATCTAGGTACTAGCTACTGTGTACGTAATATAAAAGAGAAAGAGGGAGAGAAGAGAGAGAAAAAAACTTTGTTCCTGAGATAGACCGGTTAATCGGAGGACCGGTTGATCCGAGACCGGTTGTGAGGGATTTTACTGTAGTCTTCTTCGCGTATAATAAATTTCCAATTCTTATCTGTATTCTCTAGCTTTACCTTTCCATCAATCATCTCCATCGTTTTCTTTCTTCTCTCCGTATCAATAAGTTCAATTAATAGAAACTCTTCAACAACGATTATGATTTCTATCCGCTAATTTCAGACAACTGCCCTTCCGAATCATAAGAAAAATTAACGTTCGATTTGAGGCGGAAAAAAAAATTGTTTTTCGAGAAAGGTATTCGATAAAATGCATCCGGAAAATAGTTCGGTCAAGTTTGTTAATTGCTATAATTTTTTTCTGTCTTATAAGTTTTTTCGAAATTTGCGAAAAAATTTAAATTTTCAGCGGAATTAAATTTTTATTGAACAACTTTTTAAATTGTACGAACAAAAGCGATCGCGCGCTATTTTTCTTCAACACGCAAACGGATGATTATTAAAAAGAGAGGAAATAACGCTATTAATGTGGGTAGATAAAAATTTCGAATAAACTTTCGCGACGTTGTATGTATTTTTCGTCTTCCTCCCCCCTAATCTAACACGTATAGGCGTACCTAATGTATGCTATAAGTAATTTTTAAAAAAGTATTCAAAAAAAAAACATATATATATATATATATATATATATGTATGTATATACATATGTATGTATATACATATATGTATATATTTATGTATGAGTGCCACTGATGGTATTAAATTTACAAAATAATGTTTACAGTTTCTTGTAATTTTACAAGATAGCGCGGTAAAGTAACCGTAAAAATTGCATTCTTTATCAAGCGTGTACAGTATATGCAGACAACGGTTTGTGTTAAGTTTTTGATTCTTACAGAATAACGATAAACAGCAATGCCTGTGTAAATAATCCGAACGCATTTGGTACGTCTCAAATTATACCCTCCATAATGACTTGAATGTCATGTCTGTGGAGGATGAAATCAAAAAACAAGCAAATAAACATGTTGCCCGACTTAACATCCATATGAACCCACTTGCTAACAATCTGCTGGATAACTCCGGTGAAATACGTAGACTGTGGCGAAATAAGCCTCTAGACCTTGTCCAGCCATTATAAAGTTCAGAGGGAGTACTGCTGAGTACTACCCCTCCACAAAACATTCTTTATCGCAACAAATTAATCGATAAATGACCACTAAAACCGGTCAGTTGTGATGGGAAAAAAAAAAAAATTGTACGAAGATTACTTAAACGTTTATGTGCGCATATTATTACGAAAATTCGTAAAAAAATTCGAAATGTCTTTGTAAATAAAAATATTTCAAAAAAGAAACTAAAAAAAAAAGTCAAACATTTGGAAGATAAAAAAAACAAAAAACGAATACGATTGATCGATGAAGTGTTTTCACTTTTTTTAACTTGATAAAATTCTAAAATGTTTCTTTTTTAACTTGTTGGCTATAAACGCTTTGGCTCAGTACTGCCATATGATGTCCAATAATGCCCCCCCCCCGTCGGTTCTGTTTTATCCTTCTCCTCGAACCGCATTGAAGCTGAGTCTTTTAGAAGAATCAAACAGTTAGATTAAACCCACGTGTCTGAGAACTCTATTCGTTAAAATAATTTCTTTCGGTTTCTTTTAGCTTTTCTTTTTTTGCGTATAACGTTTGATACTTTTCTCTTTGCGTTATAATTATGAACACAATTAAAACAAGTTCGGTCAAGTATGATGTTTCATGCGCTCGGGATCCTGTATTTTAAGTTAAACATAATTATAAATTTACATTTACATAATACTAAATTCAAAACAAAGAATCAGATTTTAGAGAGAGACACGTAATTTTTCGTTTTTTTTTTTTTTTGATCTTTTTGCCGACCTTTCAAATATTTCGTTAAGGAAATGAAATACGATTTTGTTCGCGATAAAAAACGATCATTGCACCAACATATCACATGCCGGAAAAAAAGATGTTTTTTTTTTAAACTTTCGAGCTTTCAGTACCCCCCGACGAGGGTCTTAATGCCGGAAACCCGGATGTTCCAAACTAAAAAAAATATACCGGGATGTACATATTTTTAACCTTGTTCAGAATTTTTAGTTTGTAATACTCGCGTCGCACGGGGAACTAAACGTCATTTTTTGCACTTTTATAAACTTCTCGCCAACTTTGAAAGTATCGTTAAGGTTCTCGATAAACATTCCAACGATATATCACATGGCAGAAAAAAAAAATATTTCTTTTAAAATTTTCGAGCTTTCGGCGCCCCGAGGGCTTAAATATGAAGTTGTAAGCTCGGCTATGGTTTTCCTATAGAGCGGTGGTTCTTTGCGCATAAGTTTGATATACGTTTTGGTTTTCTCTGCGTTTTTACTCGAGCTATTGTTTAGGTTTTATTTTGCTGTTTTTTGTGGACCCAACGGGGGAAGTGTGGGGTCTATATAATTTTTAACCGTAATTTTTCGCTTTTTTTGAGATCTACGTTTTGTTTTATATTTCGAATGTCACTTTTAAATGTTTATCTGGTGATGAGTTATGAATTTTCAAGTGATTTTTAGAGGTCGTTTTATATTCCATATTATATATATTCTTGACGGTTTTCTTCGATTTTTCACCACACGGGGTAATATAGGTTAGCTAATTTATGGTCCAATTTTGAATTTTATAAGTCAATTCGTTCGCGATTTATTGATTTTTATTTGATATTTCAATTGTTTCTGAACGATCTTATTAGGTTTCCGTACATTACATGTGTTCAGAATCCTAAAACTCTGCCAAAATGGAATATAATAAAATTAGCATAACATATCCTAATTACCATCGTTAAGCCATTCTAAATAATTTAATTAGCTTATATAATGTTCTTGTCCCGCCTAATTATATTTTAAATTGTTACACTTTTAGTAAGCGACTTTATCTCGCGTTATGCCCTCCCTCCGACCTTACCAACGTTCGTTGTCATTCGTTGTTTAACACCGCTGCGTACAGAATCACAGGGTGATCTCGAAGAAAAGCTGATAACACTAATACCTCTATTATCAGCGGATCCGATGATATTTCGAGCCGGTTACATCACAGACTGTGTTCCACCTTGTCCACTTCACCGCTTCGTTTATCAATTAATAATGACAATAAGAGACCGAGTAATCGTTCTTTCGTTCATTTTAATTCATCTCCTCCTCCGCCTAGTGTTTAATATTTACGAATTTTCGTCATAATGAATACGATGATAACAGTAGCGATACGAAAATAGAAATTAACGATCTTAAAATCCTGTTTGTAAATAAAAATAATTCGTCGTTACCGATCGGACTAACTTAAATTTGGTTAGCGTAATATCATGATAGTGCGCATATGATTGGCAATAGAGTCTACATATAAAGAATAAAATAATAATAACCGTAATGAAAAAAAAAGATAAAATTCGGCTTCTGCCGTACTAGTTCAAAGTATCACTAACACCGTATTTTCGATGTTTCATGTTTTATTGTCTGACCGAAACATAAAATCTACGAATCAATCGGCGGTAGACAGTTTTTAATAATAGTTAATACGACCCGAAAATCATCTTTTATTCTCTCCTCTCACCAATTTTCTACGATAAACCCTTCAGTTTATTGTCCGTAACTTTTACATCGCGACCTTTAAATATAAATAAAACATAAAAGCGGAAATTGCAACGAAAAAAGAAAAACGATTTGGTTTGTAACGAATGTTATACATTTACTCTACTCGTCTATGCACACTTTATAAACTTAAATTCATCACTTCGAAATGAATACTTTTATTAACTGGCCCCACTGGATATTTGCGTAAAATGAATCTCAATGTAAAAGGTGTCGATTATTATACTATATATATATATATGTATTGTCATTCTGCTGTGTTAAATGTGATGGCAAGCGTGTACCTAAATATAATGAATCCTACAGAATAACCGCTAATAGTGTAGTAACCTAACAATCATACTCCAAAATTGCAATAGTTTGATTACACAGGAAACATAAGCTTGAATTATTCTTCCGTATCAACAGAGAATAGACATAGAGTATTGTTTTGTATGTGATGCTTAATTTCGGCGTTTAGTTTTAACATTAAACAATGGCTGTACCTGACAGCTACACGACATGGAGTTACTGTTCATAATTAATCACAATAAGTTAACCGATTTTGTACCGATAAAATAGTTATTTTTTCTACAGGCAGAGTTGATCGTAAGAAAAAGAACCGAAAAATTCAATGACAATTTTCATTAATTGTAAAATTTTTTCAAACATGCGTGTCCGGAAATTAGTATACAAAATTTAGAATTGTCTCTATTAACAATTTCGCAGAAGATCGGTATTTAAAAAAAAACAAACAAAAATAATTGTGCCTTCGATTAAATCACGTGTGAAATGCTACATTAGGACGCCGAAAATTCAAACACTACTAAACTTGCTGACTGAGAAGCAGAATAGTAATATGTACAAAAGACTGGGTCGGATTTTTTTTTCTTTTAATTTTCCCTGCCCTGGGCGCGCCAGCGGCCTTGACCCAACAACATCATAATTTAATAGAAAGAACTAAATAGCCAGGCGGTCAGAAATGGAAGAAACAAAGGCAAGCAGCAATGGAATAACTAAAGGCAATGGAAAGAGAAGGATATAGGTAGCGTTAAAGGGAGTAGGAAGACCCAAAGCTAAAAGTTGGACGTAAAAAGGGAACGCTCATTAGAGAGTGCAGAACATTCGAAAAGAATATGATTTGAGTCACAAATACTAGAAGGCTCGGAAACGTGAAGAGTACAGAAAGGGGAAGGGAACAAAGCGAATCGAAAGTGAGAAGAAGGGAGTATTGATTCTGAGTCTAATTAAGGAAACAACAGTTGAACGACGACAGACAGAAATAGAATGAAACCAGGGCAAGAAACGAGAAACCGGTTGAATAAGACAGTAGTATGAATAATGATTAGAGAATAAAGATGGGGGGATACATGTCCAACCAAAGTCTAGAATGATTAGAGCGCGATAGAAAAATAATGTCTGAAGAAGGGAAAGAGTCGAGGAAAGGACCATTACGGGCGGCTGAGCGAGCTAAAGAGTCAGCTGAATAATTTCCCACTATATTGCAATGACTAGGAACCCTCAGAAAAAATGTATGAGAATAGAACGGGACGAGAACAAAGAGGAGATGATAGATCGAATTGAGAGAATGATACCGTCAGAGGAATGAGAAGGAGGAGATCAGATGACTTGAAGAACGCCTTTAGAATCGGAAACGATCAGGAATTTGCAAACCCCACGTGTAGAAGATATAAAATAATCGGAACGAAGAATTGAGCTCGATTCGGCCGATAAGATAGAGCAGAAAGAAGAAAGTCTGAAGGACCCAGAGTGCGGGAAGGAGATGTAAATGCACCACCCGCGCCCATATCACTCTTGAAAGATTAAGACATGGGAAGGAAAAGAAGCGTTCGGCAGATGGCAGGAATTCGTAGTTCACACTACATTGTGTGAGGAAGAATTAGCTCGGATCGGGAGGGAGGAGAAATTGATAATACGCTATTAAAGTCATAAGAAAAGTAAGGAAAACTGTTCGAACGTACGGAGAAAATTCGGAGATTCTATGAGGCGCAAAGCGCCAATGGTTTTTGATGTAATAAATTGGTTTTTAGGAAAGTGAAAAATGATACGACAAAGAAAAATGACGTTTACCCGTCAATGTTAGCCAGAGAATTGCCGGTTGCTATACATGTTCATATTGGCCAAAAACAGCACTAATTTCCCCCTGCGCCGATTTCTATGTACCTCTGATAAGCTGGCATTGTCTGCTTTTTGTTTTCTCCATCGCGTTGCCGTTGCACACAGTTACTTTGTGTAGTTTTCGTGTAACCTTGAAAATTAATTTCGCGTCGCGTCCTTCTCGTTATTCCGGCTATTGTAACGACTATTTTAGAGAGCAACAATTGATCGAGGCGTGGTTAAACCATTTTTATTGTAAATTTAAGGAATGACGGCCGAAAGAGAAAATGGAAAAAAGAATTTTGCAGAAAAGAAAAAAAAGAGTGTGCAGAAGCGTCTCTGTTTTATCATTACGGTCATGTTATCCAACTGACGAACCGAATCCGTACGCCGCTCCGCATTACCTGTACTGTTTAAAAATGGCGTTTTCAATTTGCGAAAAGGAATAACTGTTGCCGCAAAGATAAATACATCAACGTCAAACATCTTTATTTCCGTCAAGTGGCTCTATGCAGTTCTCTGATATTCGTCTACTTTTTACTGTATATATATATATACATATACGTACGTAACGAAATTCTTAACACGTCATTTGCAAATTTTTTTCATCCACGCCCGTATAGAGCGCTATCGCAATGAGTGGCCCGGTAATACCTTTGATTAGAGCATATTTCACGATGAACTAAACTCTACAACTCCGAAGAGACCTAAACTATACTCTCTCGGCCGTCGCTATACTTTTCTCGATACTTTTCATCTATTCGATTTCAGTCGAACTGGTGTTCATTCAAATCGATCTCCTTTGGATTTCCAGTCATAGCGGCTTCGCGGACAACAACCTGGTTAACTGGTTTGCTCGTTCAGCTTCCGCTAACGGCGAATTTATCAATAAATTCCCCGCTAACAATATCCTTTTTCCATCTAAACAAGCACACACTTCAAATCATGTTCGGATGTCTACATTATTTTCTAATATGGCGGTCTTGGTTTTGCTGATTTTCCTGGTCTCAGTCGCTCCATTATTTTCTCCATAACACGCCTTCGTTTTAATCATATTTGTCTTCCTTCGTCTTTTTTTCGTTTTTCTATCGTTTCTTCTGCACATTGCATTTTTCATCCCTCGGATCACGACTGCGTTTGTGATGCGGATCGTATTCTCTTCGAATGTTCTCTTCTTGTGCAGGAGCGCTCCCTTCTCTACAATAAGTTCTTGCATCTTGAATTGCCTACTCCTTTTCGTGCTTCCTACATACTTTCCGTTCCTTCATCTTTAACACAGTTCATTTCCTCCACTTCGCTATATATTCAAATTTGATCCTTTTGTTTCTTCCTAATTCTTGCGTGATCGGTCAATGCCCTTGACTGGCATTCCCAAAAAAGCGAGAGAAAAAAAAGCTAGACTCGTTTTTGAAAATTCAAAAAAAAAAACAATTATCACAGCGATCGAATAATATTCATCGAACCCAAAAATTAAAAATTAAAAATAGATCTGGAAATACTTGGGGGATACTTGAACAAAAGATATCTGATCACCGGACTAGCGTGATGCTCACTTTACACATATCATGTGTTCTCTCGGTATGCTGTCACGCTGTACTTTTATTTGTGAACATTAGTAAAAAAGTAATGTATGTGTGTTTTTTTCTCCGCTAAAATTTCCAACGTTGACTCGGTGTAGTTATCGTCGGATTAATTCTGCAACAGCCCATTGGCCCGGCGACTGCGGATGAAAGCCGTAATTAAACAATGCTTTTACAAACGGGTTTTATGTAACGTGCTAAAAATAGCGATGTCCTAGACAATGAATTATGAAACATAGTGTATTAGTGTATCGGCTAATGTTGTTATACATGGTAGAGGACACCGAATTACAGTGGGTCAGTAAAGTTGATTCCGTTTTTACGGTTAAACAAGTTGTTTCGTTCGAGCGGGTATATTTTGTGCCGTTTCGATTTTTCACGACAGTATGTTGATGAATCTTTCTTCCTATATTTCTCTGACCTACTGTTACGGGTTAACAAGAATTTTCCTCTGCATCAGCGATACGCGGTGTTCTTTACTTCAAGACGAGAAGATAACAAGACGGTTTTGAAATCGTACGCTATTCTTTACAAATCGGAGTTATAGATTCTCTGCACGGAAAGGAAGAGGGAACCAAAAGTGTAAAGAAATGAAAGACAAAAAAAAGAGAGCAACAAAGTTGTCTTGAAGTTTCCGTTATTGCGAACTGTTTGTAAAATATTAACCGCCTAAATTTGTAAATTCTCTTAGAATCGTTTGCACCACTATGCCATCGAAGACCATTAGTCTACGAGCAGATTTAGATGCAGTACTTAACGACCAAAAAGGAACTAGTAAAACTGCAGAGACGTAAAGAAATATTGGAAAGTTTTCAAATCACGCTAATAACATCTGCGATTTTCTTTTGTGCCGGAAAGTTATTAGTCCCCCCCTCCTGATAATATCCCGCCACATGCAGCAAGATGCTAGATTGTCATGCAGCAGTTGCAACTCGAAGCTTAGATCAAAATGCTAAACTGCGGCAATTGTATCGATTAATAGAGCGCGACATTCAAATCTTATAATCGACACATTTATCATCGAGTTATCAAATTTATCTGAAACTGCAGTGTATTCGACTGTAAAGTTGCGCAGTACAGCAACGTGTCAAATCATTAGCCAGACAGCACGGAATAAAACACGCGGATGGTTACTAACGTCGCAGGTGGTTCTAGCAAAGTGAGGATCTATAACTTGGGGGTAAAGTAGATGCGGCTGATGAATTATCAGACTGCATTCGCTCAAACGAAAGTTCAAGCGTTGCAGATTAGGTGTAATCTCACTGAGCTGTATATTCCATTTTGCGTTGTTTGTTATTATTACTTATTTAATATTTACCGTAAGATTGTAATATTCTAATGTTGGCGCGAGAAAAATAGAGGAAAAGCAAAATCCATTTTTATAATAGGCAAAAAAAGGTATATGGTAACTGGAGTGTAAAAATGTGCCAGCATCCTTAATCAACCGCGCCCTCTCGAAAAAGATTGTACTTTTCTAAGGATTGTTTAACTTCTTGAAACTAACGTTAAAGTCTAGAAAATAGAAAAGATGATATTCGGAAATTTTTTAAAATAAGCTCTTATGTACAAATATTAGGTAACAGTTTCTGAAATATACTAAAATTATTATATAACAAACTACGAAAGAACAGAACATTTAATTAATACCAAGATTACGGAATATGTGACTCTCCGAAACACGTCGGTATTGTTTGTGATGAATTAACTGTTCCGTTTATTATTCGATGATGTTTATTAAGTAATAGTTTTGAATAAAAATTGTTGAAATTAGGGCAACAGGGCTCGTCGAAAGGTCGCGTTTGATAAATTCTTAAATTATTTATTATCGCATCGGAGTATCCCTAGGTTATCGAGGTCTAGCGGCGATGAATGACAAGTATGTTTAAGTAAATAAATGCAAGGAAGCGGCAAAAGACATACACACCACTGTATAGGTGTAAATGTTGATGCAACGTGTACACTTGGATGGCATTAGCATCGCGATAATAAGCGATTGCAATCTGTTTAGAACAGACACTTGTAAACGCCAAGTGTGCGATGCGAATGGAATAATGTACAAAAAGGCTATCACGACGCTAGTAGTCGGGCAGTACTACGATGGTAAAGAATTACTATTTAACAACAATCCCGTTATAAACATAATAAAGCATTTTGCCTAATGCGATTCAAACAGAAGTTAGAAACGGATACACGCCTAAATGAGTTCACGAAGGAATTCTTGGATGCGACAAACCTCAAAACCCTATCGTTGACGCTCGGCGCCGCCGGTTTCTTAATGAAGTTAGCGATCGTAATGGAAGGGTTTCGGCGAAAAGCGGTGTTTCGTAACCAAGATATGCCTGCGGTTAATTTTTCGCAATCCCGTCTTAAGAACGAGCTGTTAAGACGGCCGAGGCTCATCATCATCGGCTCTCCAGACGACACGTGAAACACGAGATTCATCTTGCTCGCACTTTGAGAACCACTGCGACTATTCAGAGACGGCGTTGCCTATGTGTGACGTTTATGCGAGAATCGCGCGCTCGTGTAAACACGTAGATCGTAAACCGTAGCAGCTGTTCGAAGTTACGCTTCCAGTATAGTGTGGGTCATGGTTGTGAACGTTGTCTGCGCGCCAAACTTGCGACTCTAGACATAGCTCGAGCCAGCGCTAGCCCATCTTTCTCTGGTCCATACCGGTTGGCCTTTCATCGGCCGCTTTCCTTTATTGTCCAAATACAGTTCGTCGTTTTCAGTTCTAGATGAATTCTGCTGTCTACGATTCTCGTTTCTCTCTCGTTCCTGCACGTTATTGGCTACTTCCGTCGACGCATTTTCCGTTTTACTTAGTCGAATTTTTCAAGGCTGCGCTGCAATTAACGTTTTATAGCGTCCACTTCGAATGATACGCACACCGTCGCACATGCATCGAAATATTTCAAATTGAATTCTTCGCGCGCGTGTGTTTTTGTGTGTGTGTGTGTGCGCGCGCGCGTATTTTTGTATTCGTCCTGTGATATAAAAATAGACTGGACGACCATTTTAATGGGCTATTTCTTACCAGTTCGGTGGGTTTATTTGCAAATCGTCGGCTATGGCATTTTGTTAGTTTGAAGAGTCCCCCGTATCTCCAGTCAAATTTTTCACCTATGTGCTCTGCGACTCAAAACATCATTACGCTGCTACGTAACGAAACAAAGTGTGCCGAAAATTCAGCTATATCATCCGGTTGGGAGCCGAGAAAGAGTTTGAAAGATTAGATGGTCTATTAATTTTGACCGTAAAAATATGTTATATACGTATTATAATATTTTTTTTTTTGTCTTATATATATATTTTAATATTAATTTTATTCCACCGCGATTCTAGATCTAACAATGCTCCCCCCCCCTTTTTTTTTCTTGTTGGGTTTGTCTGTAAGGACATTGGCCCAAGAACAAAGGAAAAAAGATACAAGAATGGTCATTACGATGTGTACTGCGTGTTGTTTTAATCATTTTATCACTAGAAAAACATTTTGTACGTTTACTTATTTCGTTTAAGACTTTATGTATTTCATTAAGATAGTCAAAAATTATTTTTCGGATATAATATCACAAGGGCGTATATTCATTTTTGATATTTCGTTAGAACTATTACATTTTTATCATCCGAGAATAACTGATAACAGAGTTATTTTCGCTCGTAAAAGAATATATTTGCAATATGTGGCAATTATTATATTAAACTATTCCACGTTCAGGGCTGTCTGAGGAGCTAATTCGTACGGTTAATTTCCTTTTGACTAGATTTTCGGTCAAAAATCACACGCCATTAATGTTACACCGTTAGGAAAATAAAAAAGAAAAAGCGTAGAATAAGCATTTGTCCTTGCTGCTAGAAATCAGATCATTCGTCCTTACAGACGTAATTGTTAATAATATTAAAAACCTCTATTATCAGTAAGATTCGGATTTATGTGCGCTAAAAGTTTCATAATAGAATGGTACGTATTAAAAAAATAAAATTGCAACTTTTGTTTTTCGCTTCAAATTTTGATTAACATGCTGCTGCTTTTTCTTCTATTAAATTAATTTATATTAAAAAAACATCGAATTATAAATTAAAATTTTGAAATTTATTACATTTAATAATAAGAATTTTTTCTAAATTTTCTGTAGGAAAATTATGTCTTGTGTCGCGGTTAACGTAGCTTTCAGTGTAGAAAATCACCTCTCTATGTCGCAAGACACATTTACAAACATTTATATGCTGCTACTTCAGATGGAGTGTAAGAGGTTTCGTTTTCATCTGACACTCCATCTAAAATTTTCACTATTACTTGTAACAAATTCCATCCAGGATTACGACAAAGTACAACATTTAACCTAGTATTTAAAGCACCCATCACAAGGTCGAAGATAATTAACTAGCGGTCAATCATATACTAGCGTAGTGGGTCAACAGTATTTGTTTTCATTTGCCAACACTATTGTTAAACACTTGGAGGAAGTTCCAAGTGTAGTCTCTTGCGTGTACTCAAGAATGTTGCCTATTATTCCGTACAGCTAGATAGTACAGATGGCTAGTCTCGGCGCTCGAAATCGAGCTAACGAACGAAGAAGAAGATTATTCAACGCAGGCAATTGACAATATAAATATAAAAATCCTAAAAGGTCGGACAGTAAATACTCTGTTTTCAAATTCATTTCGTTTATGGAAGAGTCAAAAAGGTTTTATTTTTATTTGCCGAAAGATATCCCGTTCGTAAAGAGATACATCAATATGGTAGTTACTCGACCGACAAGGGAAAATTCTTCTCCCTTGCCATTGCGGTTTGAACCTTTCATTCTTCTCGCAATCTAATTCACGAATTATTCCTGTTCCCTTCTATCGAAAGAGATCTACTGTGGATCCTAGTCTTGCTGGAATCGAGGGTAATGGCTGATTCTTTGGCTCGCGCTCAGGAGCTTCCAATAGATATTCTCTTCATAAATTTCCTACTTATCACAATATTAATCATATTTCCAGACAGTTACACATTGCATTATGAAAAGATATTTATTATTCCCTTTTCTCCAATCCGAATTCTTTTTATCTTTCCGTTCGACCTTTACCTTCTCTGACCAGTTAGTTAGACAAGTTTCTGATCACTGCCATATGTCATTTTCGTTTGTCATACTTTTCTCCCTTCGTCACTTTTTCGTTTTTCCTTCGTCTCTTCTCCGCGGTATCCTCTTCATCCAGAAGATATTCCTTTTTTCCGTGTGATGTCAATCATGTTTTCTTCGAATGTTCCTCACTCTATTCTCGGCTTTTGGATCTTGGTCTTCCTACTACATACAATGACTCTTATGTTCTCTCTTTTCCTTCCTTGTTAGTTGTTCCTATTTTAGCTTCTTTCATTCATTCTATCTCGCACCACATTAAAATCTGATATGTATGCTCCTTTTGAGCTATTACTTAAGATTCCTTAGTTGATTGGGCTGTTGCTCTTTGTTAGCGTACCCAAAAGAATAAAAAAAAAAAAAAAAGGAAAATTAAGTTGTTTTTTTTTTTAAATTTTGTTTCGAATATATAACTGTGTTACATTGCGTGTTTTTTTTTTTTTTTTTTGATATGTAATTATGAAAAATGTGTAAAAATCCTTAAAATATGCAAAATGTGCATGAAACGTCCAAAATATGCATTTGTATTCCCTAATTAGTGCATTCCAAATCTATAACCCTTGGAACGCCTAGATATGAAATATCAAAGCGTCAGCTACAAACCAAAAAGATATGTATTATATGCTAAACCCGCATCATCCTAATCATCAGTATTATCTTTGTTATCAATAAATACGAACGATGTATTTACTGACATAAATTGTTTGCGGATAGTGTTAAAATTTATTATTGTGTAAGACCGCTTGGATAGATAATATAAAAAAATGGACCGGAATTAAGAAAACAGAAGATCTAGTCAGAATAGCAAAAGATCGTAATCAATTTCAACAGATAATCCAATCCATACATGATGATTAAGCAATACCCGAATCGGGTGGCATGAGAAGAAGAAAAAAGTAGACTACGTAAAAAATTTTACGAGAAAACGCATTAGCTTCATTACACTTTAACGTAAATGTTTAAAACTTTTAAAAAAATGGAAGAGTGATTAACCTTGCATCTTGATAACTCTATGCTATTTATCAGGGGATCTTTGGCCGTGCCATCGTTGGACTCTTAGTACATCGTGAAGAGCTTAATTCTAGAATCCCCGACTAACCCTGTTAAGAGGGTTTCGGACTCTATGAATTGCAATTGTATTAAATCTGGTATAACTTTTATGCGATAAAACCGGTATAATTTTAAACGCTATGTAGATTACAACACACGCAGTATGTCACTTTAAAAACATCCGGATTTATTAGCAGAGGTATCACAAAACATTTTCGTACTATTATGAAAACATTTAAAATATCGCATTGTGTACACTCGTTAGTAAAACCGTATACTGTTCTACTATATTATTTAAAATGACTTAAACGGGGTCAAGTTAAATGGAAAAAAGTCCAATCTGAATTTTTTATACGTCTTTTCATGTTCCGAAATTTGAAATAATTTTTTACTTGGCTCATAAAAGATGACTCTGCGGTTTGTACATGATATAACTATGTTTACCCTGAAAAGTTTGAAATTAAGTACGCAACAAGTAGCTAAAGTAGTACTTTCGAATGACCTGCTGAACCTCAAATTTGTTAAATGAAATAAGTTTCTTAATTTCGGAACAAATTTTTCGTCAATCATGTTTGTTCTCTGATATTTTCAGTTAATGTATACGACTGCCAATAATTTACTTTAGTTCGATTTAATTCGTTCTATAATAAATGTTGGAAAAATTACATATACGACCCTGAAAAATGCACCGAAGTAATTTATTATTTAAATTATTATACCGATAAGTTCAATTAATCTCTGCGCGTGAACCGGTTAATTTTGTTTTTTAAATCATCCGGCTAATCCGTTGCTGATTTTGTTTTTATCGAACTGGACTTTAATGCCCGCTTCAGACACAATGAAATACCCCTATAAGCAAAATAAGTAAATGAGTAGTAGTTTTCTATGATAAAATACCTCCTCGACGACCCGGACCATTAAAAAAGTTACAAGTCAAATACCGCCGCATACCGAAATACGGTCGCGGCCTTCTTAACCGTTTTATACGACCTAAATATATAGTAGCATACTGCGGCGCAGCGTGCATAAACTATAGAATTCGCTAACATTAGAAAACAAATTCAGTAATCGCACGCGAGGCTGGAAAGAAAGTATTTATGTCGGAAAATCCGGTTTACATCGGTATACTAATTTTTCATAAAAAAGTATATTATTATTGAATTTAGATTAAAGTATTTTAACGGGGTGATTTCAAATTGCATTTTAATCATGTCAAAAACGAGTGCCGAACCTAATTGTAGCTTACATTAGTCTGCACAATTGTACATCAAAATTACCACTACGCGAACCCTCGATAAAAATTCAATAATTTTTTACATTTCGTTTGCAAAATTACTTTTTTAAAACGAAATAAATTTTTCTACTTTTATCCAACGAGAGGGGGGAGGCGATTTTTTGTTTTCTTTGAAAAAGCATAAAAATCGAAAATGCTTAGGAAGCACCAGTGTCTCTCTGTCCTCAGTGAAAAAAGTAAGAAACGGATTTGTTTTACCATTTTTTTTTTTTCCGGTTCGCAATTTAAACTACACGAGTAATTGTTTAAATCGGAATCATTTATCAACGTTTAATAACGGTTTTTCCACGCACACGCAGCCACCCGTGCACGCACACACGCAAAAAGTATAAGTGTATATAGAGAGAAACAGTTTTGGCGATTATCTTTAATGAAACGAGTAGAACGGTCGTGAATAAATCAATACCGCGGGAACTTAGGTCGAGCGGCGATTTCGCGTGCGCTGCCATCATTTCCGCGGCTTTTGTGAACTTTCATGACGTGTATACGATAGAGCCGCGTGGGGGGCCACCGAGAAAAGGGTGCTGTTGACTTTGTTCCTGTTCGGTTTTCTTTTTTTTTTCCTTCCGAGGGTATTCGGAACGCACTATCATCGGCAATAAGTAGGCATGTATGAGCGAAGTTCGGAGTTAAACGTGTTGTCACTGAAGGATCCCGGTTCTTCGCACAGTTTTACACTGGTATTAGTGGCCGGCCATTTGGTTCCCCGAAATCGTTTCACCGTTTGCCTCGGGACGCCGGGGTATCGCAATGGTCGAGCTGGTTCATTCGTCGTCTTTCACCGAAATTTGCCGCATTAAACAAGGTAGAGTACGCTCCGTATTCATTATTATTGCCTAATGGACATGCACATGCGCGCACAAACTCCGCCACGCTCTTTTGATCCATTATTTACCGATTTCTTCCCTTGCATAAGCGAGCCTTTTCATTACCTAGCGACGGTCATTTATTTTCCTTCCCATCATTTTTCTTGTCGCATATCAAACTGTCAAAGTTCGCGTCGAGTTTTGACCAACTAGCTCTAGCACTACTGCGTTAGGTATACATCCGTTTCGATTAGACACGGTGGCGCGCACCATTCTCAAACCGTTTGACTACGGACCGTAACAAGTAATAATTACTACAACGGTTTTTACCCTTTTCCCTTTCCGTTGTTATTATGCGAAAATTACGATTTTCTGGTTTAAAATTTTAAAATACCGACGGGCTACAATGTGCGCAACCGGTGGTGGTATACATTAGTATTCGTATAGGATTTTTTTGTACAGACCCCGAGTTTTTGATTAGAATCGCGATATCGAGTTATTATTGAAGGGATAAATCGCTCCATTGCCGCGGTACCTATGACCTTTTTTAATGTTAAAAATCAAGCGTAGGCGACTGCGAAAAAATTTGAATTGACAATGTTGGTCAGTTTGAAAAATATTAAGCATTGAAGAAATCTCAAAAAAAAAAAAAAAAAAAATAACGACGATGGTCCCCGTTCTGTCATTAGCTGGTTATCATAGTGGTAAACCTTCTTTCCCGCTACTCCATTGAGGCTCTGTGAGCTTGACCGTGTGTTGTCGTATCTGTCATTGCCGGCCGTTTTACCGTCCAGAATACGTACACACCCGAAATTCGATTCGTACTAAACACCCAGCATCCGGTTAGTAGTCCTAATGATAGACGAAAATTTTAAGCCTATCTTATCACGGTAATTTGATACAGTGCAGAAATAATATTTCCAAAGTGAATGTTGGAGCTTATTTTAAATATCGTTGTAGTATCTTCTCTTTTTTGCTTAGGATACTAGTGAGCGACGTATAATTATTTAACATAGGCTCGTGCCTAGAGAGTGATTAGAGCTTATATAATTGTTTGCTTCCCTTTTCTACGTCTTTCTCTCTTGTAAAGTCTACCTGCCAAAATCCTTAAACATTTTCTAATTAAGCTGCCGTAGGCTGCGCTTAATTCTATTCAAATATTTCCTATTGTTTTCGCGCTGCGGAATTCGTCTTCCGAATTCAGTAAAGGGATTCGGTGTGTTTTCTGGTGTTGTCATTTGATTTAGTAAACGTTGGAAAATTCGAACGTATTTAATACGGGGTCGGATTAGTAGTAATTCAATGACATTTTATTAAAAAGTTTCAAAAAAGAAATGCTTAATAATTTTTTGAAGAACATAGTTCAGCAACAATTTATTAATTAATCAAAAAAGAGGGCTAAAAACATTTTGGATGACATAGTGCTTAAATAGTGGCGGCTCCCGTGCATTAGAAATGGGAATTCGCAATGAAATACATTATAGTATATATTGTGGCGAATACTAACTTTTTCCCTGGTCCTTTTCTGTGACAGAAAAACGTGAGAATGAATAGAAATATAGAATCGCACGTACTACTAAAAACAAGAACAAATTAGTCACTTTTTACTTTCTTTTTTAAAGGTTCTAAAAAACTAAATCGATATAAAAGCACAAATGAGGATATTTAAATTTCGATAAAGGAAAATAACAATCTACTATAAATAATTTACGTGAAATAATGCGAAATAAATTCGAAAAATACAAAAAATAAATAAAATTATCGAGTAACGGAACTTTAAAACTTTAAAATTAATTAAAATATATTATTTAAAGAAAAATTACGACCGCATTAAGAAGAAATCCATTTAAAAGTGAAAACAGTTACATCTGCCGCGTTAACAAATTTTTCTAAACTGCCGATCTAATTCGCTTTTCGCTTATCGCAGTTGACGAATTTTCGCTAGATTTTGCCAAGCGAAGTTAAAAATTAGGCGCATGAATGTCACACACGCCGTTACGATTAATTATAGCGGTAGCGTATACATATATATATATATATATACATATATACATATATATACATATATATATATATATATATATATATATATATATATATATATATATATATATATATATATATATATATATATATATATATATGTAAGTATAATAATTTGTACGCATATGGCAATATATACGATAATAGCGCAGCTTCAACTATACACGTTGTTTCTTACAGTTTAGTTTCTTCTGATATCGCTACGGTATTTTATACGAGTTTCTCGTGATTAATTTGAATTATTTTAGAATCTAAGGCTTTTCTTCGATTTTAGGTTGAATGTTCTCCTTTGGCCCTTAGTAATTTATCATCATCACCTGTTTTTATTTTGTTCATTACTGATACATCCTAATTTTACTTTTTTTTTGGTTTAAATCTAGGCTTCTTTAATTTTACCTCTGAGTTTTAAAGTGTGAGGAGTATGCATCCAACAGTGGATTGACAAAAACGTAAGGGGTTACGTGCACTATGTAGTTAATGTTTCATTTAGCCGAAAAGAAAAGAATCGCTAACTAATAGATGATCTTAAAGATGAGATTTGGGGACTTACAAGATGTTGCATACTAGTGTACGCTTTTAAATAGGTTACTATGAAGAAAAAAAGAAAAACGAAGATTTTAAAAATCAAAAATTCAATTAAAGCGGACTGCTAAAGAGACGACGTACAATTCTTGAAAGAACTAATAGTTGAAAGGAGATAGTAAGTAGGACACGTTCTAAGGGGAAATATCGTACGTAAAACAAAGAGTGATAAAAGCGGGAACACGTAAGGACGGTATAACATGTCTTTGAATATATTGTGCCTAAAGCTCTTAATTTTGAAAGAAATACCGTGTCTAAAGTTTTATTTACTTTTCCACATATTCACCTTTTAAATTTAAGCATTTGTCGAGTCGAGAAATTAACTTATAACTCTATCTTCCTCGTATAAACTTGCCATCAAATTTTGTAACCAGGTAAGAACGAAATTTTTCAACTCCTCGTCGGTCTCGAATTTTTTCGCATTCGTGACACACTCGGAAACTGGTCAAGAAGATCGCGAAAATGGTTTGGCGGCGATCGAATCGCAGAATTTCTTCAATTTTTCACACCAGTTCGTCTGAGATTACGAATGGTCTGCCGCTCAATTACTCGTCCTCTACTATTCGTTCTACCTCCTCGGAATTCATGGCACCCCATATATACAAATATTTTGAACACTCATCATCACAGGGGACCATAAACTTCCACTATTTATTGATCGATGAATTTCAATTGGTTCAATTTATTTATGTGGTTTAAAAAACGAAAATAACTGGGTGCATCATCTCGTAGTCGGCGACAACTTTCAGCAGAATTTCACTCATGATTAATTCGCGTAACTCGAAAACGAAAAAACATACAATGTTGCGGTTTGGACTAGTTTAAACTTGAATGTTGTAGCTACAAAATGAGATCACGCCACTTCTGCAAGTTTATTCTAACCGGTTTTACAGGGGTGGGAACCTTACTTTGTGAACGTGCCTCGTATATAACTAGAAATGCCAGCAGGAATTCAATCGAATTGAAATAAATAAAATTTAGAAAAAAATGGTGCACAATATTCTTCAGGACCTGTTAGCTAATACCTGTCCGGCGTATATTAAAATGAAACTTGTATTTATTATCGATATTAAAAAACGAGTTCCTTAAATGAATTAACATCAGTGGGTGTGTACCTATCATCGGGGGTTACCGGGAAGAATTTCAGATACAAGTGGATTGTTTTAATGTAGTTGTTTTTCGTTTACGTTTCCGAGCGCCACGGGTATTTCATATTTCTATCTTATGCGTGGAAAAACCATCACGATAATTACTTTTCTCGACAGTATTTCGTATACTACTTCTTTCTGATGTGACGTTGATTCTCTTCTTACTGAGTTCTTAAATGCTCCTCCTTTTTGCGATAATTCATCCGTTGGCTGAGCTCTGTTGTTATTTTTTTTGGTATTGTAGCAATTTTGTAATAAAATGATCTGGACAATTCGTCGACAAGCCTTGACGAAAGATATTTATGGGAAAAAAAAACAAATTTATATTTTTCAAAAAAAAAAAAATATATGATGGTGCTTACATTCCGCGAAAGTATTTTTTATTCGTGAACTTTATCCAGACAAACAGTTTTGATATTTTCATTTCAAAAAATCTGGAAATAACAAAAGCCGGTTGTAAATAAATTTAATGAAATTTGTCTTACGTGTAAAATGGAAACCGAATAAATTAAAATCGAACAATTTTTAAAACAGCGAGTGTAGTTTGTAATTTCCTTTTCGCCCACAGTTTCATTCAGCTATGTCAATAAAAATATAAACAAGAAATTCCGGTTTTTAAAAATAAAAATTCTTTATATGTATAAATCTCTTATTTTGTTGTTAAAACCAATCATCACCTAGCTAGGAAGTTAAGTAAAAGAAACGAAAATAACCTCTCTGAGGTATGAATTGCTCGTGTAAGTCGGATCAACCGTTGAAATTATCGATTAATGTGCAAATCATTCGTGTTCAGCCAACGGAATTATTGAATACGTATTGATTACATAATTTGATGAATTCTTTCGCCAGCATTTAAACCTACTTCAATATTCTCGCAGGTACCCAACATCGTATCGATATTTACGGTACTGAACAAACGTAATGTAAATTCTTTTGCTATTTTTCCTGTTCTCTTGCGACTTTTAGGATTCCGTACACATATCGTATACGGAGTCTGAATAAGATGGTTCAGAAACGACAAAAATATCAAATTCAATCACTCACAAATATCGTGTACAGAATCCTAATAAGATGGTTCAGAAACGACAAAAATATCAAATAAAAATCAATTACTCACGAACGGGTTCGACTTGTAGACTTAAAAATTGGATCGTAAATTATAATTGTAAAAAATTCTCTTTAAACTTCAAGCTAACAAAAAACCCCAAAAAACCGTCAAGAATATATATAGTATGGAATATAAAACGACCCCAAAAAACACTTGAAAATTCATAACTCATCACCAGATAAACCTTTAAAAGTGAAATTCGAAATATAAAACAAAACGTAGAAGCCTTCTCATAAAGGCAAAAAATTACGGTTAAAAAATTATATAAACCCCCCTTGGGGCCAGAAACAGCGAAAAAATTATGTTCACGTAAACAATAGCTCGAGTAAAAAAGCAGAGAAAACCAAAACATATCTCAAACTTCTGCACAAATTACCGCTTTAAAGGAAAACTATAGAGCCGAGCTTACAACTTTATATTCAAGCCCAAAGCTCGAAAGTTTTAAAAGAAATATTTTTTTTCTCGGGCATGTGATATATCGTGGGAAGAAGGATCGCTATTTATCGGAAACAAATCCGCATTTCATTTCTTTAACGAATCGAAGTTGGCGGAAAGTTCAACAAAGCGCAGAAAATAACGTGTAGTCCCCTGCCTTTGCGACGCCGAGTATACAAATTTTGAACAAGGTTAAAAATATACGCTTCCCGTATATTTCTCTAGTTTTTTCCCCTGATATCGTTAATGTACCGTTTTTAACTGCAGTGGTCATTACAGCGCATGGGCCAGAGTGAGAAGGCTACTGTAAACTGTTAGTTCTCTAAGAAAATTTGTACAAGCATTGAGTTATTTGAGAGAATGATTGAAAGTGTAACGCCGGCAAACGCAGAGCGGACGAACGCCACACATGTTTACGACAGGTGTTCCCCACCGAAGGGTACGAAGGACCAGAACAGAAAACACATGTGGGTGGGGGAAGAGTACCTTCAAGTACATAGTTATGTGAGAGACCGCCGTATGATAACCCACAACCAATTTAAAGCAGCATATTCCCGACGCGCAAAGTGAAGAGAAGAAAACCCCATGGATCGGCTGTGAGTTTTATACTTTTCATAAAGAATTGTTTCCTTTGCCACTGGCTGGTCCACTCACAATCATCATACGCTCGTAGAAATAACCTTTCGTTTTGCAGAGATTGGTGGGGCTACGGCATTGGTGCGCGCAGTGCAGACTTGGATGCCAAGTCGACTCGCTCGTTTCTTTGAATTCCAGCGTGACTCGGCACTCATAAAAGCGTTACCTGATTTCTTGCTTGATGGAGTAACTTCAACGCGTAATTAACCATCAGGACCGAGATATTGTGTTTTATGCGGAAATCGAATTTAGAGATGCCAAAGAATCAGTTACTAAAAGTACGCTTCTATCCGTACATTCTGCCTGTAAACGAGCTTTGAGGCTATATGGTGTACAATAATCGTTTAGACGAATGGAAATGATTTTACCACTGACATTAGAAGCGCAAGCAGTTGGAGATTGGCAGATATATGAGTCTGCTTTTGCAGCGTCTGTACAAATGATCAAAGAGTTAGAATGACTATTGATTTTCTCGGCAACGCAATGAGGAGTTACGTTTGGCTCTGATCTGTAAATTATTTCGTCTCAGAGGGATTGTAGGGATATTTTTTCAAGGAGGAAGTATGTAATGAGGAGTGCCGAAATTTGACACAGTTTGGAACATCCAGGTTTTCAACTTTAAAATTTGACTCTTAGGGCGCCGAAGTTCGAAAGTTTTGAGAAAAATATTTTTTTCCCGGGCATGTAATATATCATTGGAAAGATCGCTATTTGTCGAAAACAACCCCGTTTTACTTTTCTTAACAAAACTTTCGAAGTTGCCGGAAGGTTCAAAAAATCACGTGTCCAGTGCCGCCAGTATTATAGTTAACAATTTTGCACAAGGTTAAAAATATGCGCATTTCCGTATATTTCTCGAGTTTGTAGCATTCGGGTGTCCAACTTCAAATTTGAAGCGCCAAAAGCTCGGAGTTTTTAAAAAAAATATTTTTTTTTCCCGGACATATGATATGTTCAGGTGGAAAGATCGCTTTTTTCTGGAAACAAAATAATGTTTCCCTTAACGAAACTTTCAAAGTTGCGGAAAAGTTCTAAGAAGCATGAAAAATAACATATCTATCTCTCTTTGCATTGCGAAAAATCTGATTTCGTTTTTAGTATTATGTAAATGTAAATTATGGTTATGTTTAACTTGACATGCGGAATCCTCAGTGCATGGAATATCATGCTTGACCGAACTTGTTTTCGTTGTTTTTCTTCCGTCTTCTTTTGTTTCGTTTTTTTCTAAATTCGTAATTGTTCCTTGCCGGTGGTCAATATCACTTTTGATGTGCTCCTTATTTATGACAATTTTTATCTAAATTAACGGTCTTGGAGCAATGGTCGTTTTAATAAGAAATGATGACATTTCAGAAAATTGTTACAGCGTGTTATTGAAACACGACACATATTTACAGCTTCGGGGAAACAATTTTAGTATTTCGGTCAACTTTGGTGGAATCATCATTATCGTCTGGTTTACAGTACGATCTGACTTTGGATAATTTTACGCTTGAGAAAATGCGAGAAATATAACAATAACCGAATGAAATAGGGCATTTTGAAAAAGTATTAAGTTTTTAGATCGCCTTTCTACCGATATTCTGTTTATCGGTTTTAGCTAATTTACTTGATTATAGGTTACTTTGATTTTTATAAAATAACTGATATTTTATTATAATTGCATTTCACATTTTATAATTATAGGAGCAGTTCGAAAAGAGTACGTTTTATAAAATGTTATCTATCTTTTAAAAGTTTCAGAAGTACAGTTTTAAATTGCAAAGGTCTCTGTAATTTATTTTAGCAAAAAATATGAAAAATACTTTGTTTTCTAAAAAATATAATACTAAACAATAGATTAATGGTTGTCGACAGAACAATAAAATAAACTCGATACGTAATACATTTTTATTACCAGTTTCCGTCAAAAAGATGTTTATAATTGCGTTGAAATAATATGGTATATCGAAAATTAATTAATCTTTTAATTTTATATGTACATTTAGTTAATTTCGAAAGTAACTGTTACGATATAATTTTTGAAATGTGAGTTTTGCAATTTAAAGAAAAATTATGTTATTTAAAGCAAAGAAAAAAAAAAAAGCCACAGTAGTCAAAAAAAATTTTGAAATGAATTTGACAAAGAGAAAGGGGCATGGTATAATCGAAATTATTTTATAAAAGTCGAAAGTTTAACCGATCGGATTCAGTGCTCTGTGTAGTTACATCTGAAAAAAATTTTCGACTGATGGAAAAAATTTTAAATATTCTATTAAAAATTTATTTCGAAAAATATTTATAACGCGGAAATATTTATGTTTACATTTACGTAATTAAAAATTCATTTTTTTTTTTTTTTTTCTAATATACATAAACTAAGACCTAATTCTGTAGTAAACGACATTTCTGACAAACTATCAATACTATAACACTTTTTCACTGCTAAATAACTCAAAAAGCGAAAGATTTACTCAGAAATGAAGAGAAACAATTTCAGCTATTTCCGATCGAATTAAGTTCTAATTAGTTAACTCTTTTTCCTATTGTTTCTGGGTAGAGGTCCCAAAAAAAAAAATAAAAATAAAATAGAAAGAAAAAAAAAAACAACTAAAAATTAACGCTTTTTACGTTATAATGAAAAGCATTGTTTAGAAAAAGAACAGGTTTCGCTGTATTCATTACCTGATGAAATCAAAATTCCAGAAGTCGAAAGCGGATCTTGCCGAAAAAGTAGTGAACAGTAGACGGAGAAAAGCGAAAGGAGACAAATTATTCAAAGGAATGACAGATTCCGAACTAAGTGTCGAACGTTTAACGAAATAAAACAATAGACGTTTAGAAAAAGTAGAACTATAGTGATTAATAGGAATAATGGGGCAAACGGAAAAAAATAACTATTACTATTGATTGGCTTCATAATATGAAGAAAACTAAGGGGCACTTTTTAATAGGATAAAAATAATTTTGTAGAGAAAAAATTAAGACAAAAAAAAAGAAAAAAAAGAATATGTCAGGAAGCTCGTATTATCAATTTCTCTCACCGATCGATAATTTGTGTTTTACGGCCCGAGTTTCCAAATTGTAGAGGGTAAGAAAAAGAACAAGCGTCTGCGTTTCAAAAATCCGAATTCAAACAAGGCGGTTATTAGCTTTTCATATCGTGTTGTTTTTACCAGAATTAACAACTATCGAAGTCAATTCAGTTGGAAGTAAAATTGATAAAAGAAATTAAAGCGCAAATGGTAGATAAAAGAAAAATGTGAACGTCGTAAGAGAAGACCGAAATGGAGTGGTAAAAGATTAAACATTTCACGGTTAGTTTTAAAACAAAATTGTTAATCAATCGAATGAGCTTTAATATTGAGTAATAATTTCTCGGTTTCTTGAATTCATTTGGAAGATGAGATATACACACACACACACACACACGGCATCCAGTTTTAATTCTGTTTAAGGAGGGAAAAAAAAATGTACGAAGTGTGTCGTAATATAAAGAGAAATCGGAGGTTTATGCAATTGGAAAAAATAAAATTAAGTTATCGGTATATGCGTAAAGTGTACACACATACGGAGATTACAAGAAAATAGAATTGTAAAGCGAAAATAAAAAAAAGCAACCTGAAAAAATTACCGAAGGAGATGTTAAATATAACAATCCGGAGTCTGTAGACATTTTTTTTTTTTTAATCAAAAAAACGAAAGGCGGTATAGGATATATTGTAATAATTTACGTATACTGTTTTTCAGTTCGCAAGTATGTATGTATGTGGGAAAAAGAAAAAAATTTAAGCTAGTGACCGCCAAAGTATGAGGATTACAGCAAGAGTATCAAAAATATGATTATTGGTACTCAATTAAAGTGAGCAACGCGATAGAAAACTAAAAGCGGGGGTATGTTTGAGAAAAAATCAATACTTAAAAGAGGACAATTAGCAGAAATAGAGTAAAAAAAAAAATTGACCGATAGGTAAGTACTTTGTATTTAACATAAGCAAATTCTCGCGGCGATGAACGCATGGAAGAGAAACTTGTTTTTGGAGGAATATATACATATATATATATATATATGTTCTGGGGTACTTCACGCTGAAACTTACGAAAGAAAAACAAAACCAAAACGGTCAATTGCAGCGGTAGAAGAGCTTAATGCATAGAAATTTTCAAACGATTCTATGAAGAGAAGAATGGCGAGACTGGAAAAGTAACAGCGAACAAGAGAGTGCATTGTCACGAACTAGCCAACTGCTGGGGAGTGATCGATGACGATAACGACAATGATAAATTCAGAATAGTTCGGAAAAGAGGGAGCTAAACAGCTGCCGTGGAACCGTCGATGATGTTAATGATAAATTTCATGAGAATGGATCAGAAGTGGAGTTGCACAACCACCAGCAGAGGGAATCCATTCATGATAATGATGAATTTAGTCGTTTTCGAGTTGCCGTTATTTTAAGAATAACAAATTCGGAGATCGAAACAAACGAGAACAAAAGAAGGCGGATTTTTGCAGAACTCTGTGCGAGGTCGATGAACGCGAGTTAATCTGCAGTTTTACATAATTATCGGGTTGTCCCTGTCGCGTTCTCTTTGTTTTTGCAAATGTATGTCGTTTGGCAAAAGATGGTATTTCTGCGCGCGATAAACGATTATTTTCGATACGCAGCAAATAGAAAATTAACAATTTTCCACTGCTGAATAAAAATCTCCCATAGAAGAACCCCCCTGCCGTTGAATTAAAATTTATCGATAACTTTGCTTTTCTAACTGATTCATTATTCTCGCAGTATTTTACTGTGTGTGTTTTTGTTGGCGAAAAACGTGAAAAATAAATAGAATTCTGCTTGTTCGAGACGGCGAATTTATTCGACCTTCGACTTGTTAAAGTCATCGAATTCGCAGTTGCCGTCAGATAAAAATGGAAACACAGTGTAAATCATTATAGAAAAAATTTAACCGATTATACACAATTACCGGACCAGGAGAAGAACAACTCCTACGTGTTTTATTTTTTGTTTTTAAAATGTTTAAAATGTCCACATTAAAAGTGATCCCGTCTCCTCTTTTTATATGTATATCTATCACACCCACACTGCGTCGACAAGGTACCCGATTAATACGGGGGCTATTCTGTCATCTAGTATGTAAGTTAGACGTGTCGGGCGTATTAACAACGCGTTAGCGAGCGAAAAATTAAAAATACCGCAATAACTTATGAAGACAAATTTTAATTGAAAAAGATCAAAACTAAGGCAATTAAGAGGATCAAAAAAAAAAACAACGGCATCATTTAAAAATAGCACTCGCGCATAATTTTCCGGCAGATGCGTCAAATATTTCAGCTAGCTATTCTGCGTTGGAATAATTCGATAGACCTAAATCCACAATGTGTACTGTTCTCGTGTTCGTAAGTGTGTACATGAGTTCTTTTGACTAGTCGGAAAAATATTTATTTACAGAATTTTCCACGTGTCCCTTATTTCAATTTTTATTTATTTATTTATTTATTTATTTATTTATTTATTTATTTATTTATTTATTTATTTATTTATTTATTTATTTAATTAATTAATTAATTAATTTATTTATTTATTTATTTATTTATTTATTTATTTAATTAATTTATTTATTTTACGTATCATATACAGCAACTTAAACTAGAGACACGGCAAGAAATTACAAAATTACGAAAATTGAAAACAAGGAAAATAAAGAGAAATTAACAAAGATTAACAAAATTAAAACAGCTCTTTAGTAAATTAGAAGATTTCAGAAATTGAAATAATCGATTAAGTTTCTTCATCGCACAACAAATCCTTTCGAATTCGATGGTATTGCGCATTGTTTCAGATAGCGTTCGTAAACTGTACATTTAATCAGTAGGTGTTCGATAATTAATTAGCAATCACATGTCTGGCACTGGGGCGCAGGTTCTTTATTTAATAGATATGCGTGTGTAAGGCGAGCGTGCCCAAGTCCCAGTCTGCATAACGTTACCTCCTGTTTTCTGTTTTCTCAGCTTGAGGAAAGCCATGGTTTCGTGGACGATTTTATGAAGCGTAATTTATTTTCTGTAGGTAAATTTTGCCAATCGTTGTTCCGGGTGTTATATTAAAATGGCATTTAAGCTGATGGTAAACGGTGTTGTTACGTTTGAAGTTGACCTATGTTCACTAATCGTTTTAACGGAGTGTTGCGCATTTTCAAAGCTCTGTGCGCCGTACTAGGCTCGGTTGCACCATGGTGGCATAGGAGATATGGGGTCCCGGACCAGTACTGGAATTTGGATGTTTAACTGATGAAGAATGGACATAACAACGTGATCGATTGTTGTTCCGTCCTGGTTCTCAGTGGTATCATTCGAAGAGTTTGGCTTTGTGCTCCTTATGATGCTGAAAGCCAGCACGGTTAGATAAGTTCGTCGCAAATTAAATGGCCACACCGCTGAATCACATAGTAGATTCGGTATCGGGGAGGTTCGGAAAACTCCAGTTGCCAACCTCAAAGCGGTATGATGGATAGTATCCAAACATTTTAAGGTCGATATGCTAGCAAAACCGTAGGCTGGTGCACCATAATCGATTTTGGACCTTACAAGGGTACGATACATCATTAATAGATTATGTCTGCTTGCGCGGTAGAATATGTAACTTATTCTGCACTAATTCCAAAGAACGGGGACTGTGACATTAACGAAGAGTAATCCAATCGGCTTCTTTTGTCGGCGGAGAGAGATGTCGATCTCAATTGAAATCGGCAGTGTTGCTGAAATTTTTTCAGAAATTTGCACATACCCGGTAACAAGCGGTATTTTGCTCCGCACCGTCAATGTTTGTTTCGTTTGCAGCGCAATTAAAATTTTCCGCGATTTGTGGCATTTTTGTTTCTTGAAGTTTCGAATAAAGATCAGCGCGCAGTTTGGAAAATTGTCTTCTCTATCAGTCGTAAAGTACAATATCGGTAAGTTCAAACGAGTTTATAATTAACTCGACAAAGTCGTAATGAAAGAAATTCAGTGCGTCAACATGAGAACGGAAAAAGAACGCTTATTGAAGTGTAAAATTAGTCGATCAAGTTGGAGTCCTGAAAAGGATATCGCGCTTTTGAAACGACAGTATTTTGTCTCTTGGCGTATTAAAAAAATCCCTTTCAAAAAGTTTCCTTAAATCCGGTAGAGTCTATTGTAAAATTTTCAATGCCACCGATCTCGTTTACCAAAATATCCCATTCCTATATATTAAACAAAACATAGACCCTCCTATTTGTGACGCGTGTTCTTCTATCCATTCACCATCTTCTGGTAGACTGTTCAAAGTTGAACTTATTTCGGTCCCAACTCCGCCTCTCTAGTTTCTTGTATGAAATCCTCGAGGACAATGAACAAAAAGTTCTGTTGCTCCTCAGCTTTCTCAGACTGTCAAATATCTTAAACAACATCTAAACTGTATTCATCCGTGCCTCTGGCCAATGTTGCAGTACGTGGCACACGCTAATGGATAAAACAACAAGAATAGCATTGCCGTTAGAACTCGTTTTTCTAGATTTCGAGTATTCGAGGCAGTTTTTTTTTTTTTTTTTACTTTCCTTATAGATACTTCTTCCCATTAAGTTCCCCAGTACACGCTTGTTTGATGTTTTAAAATAATTTCTAGAAACCCCCCTTTTTTTTTCTTCTTGGAGCGAGTGAAACTATAATCCGATTTCCATGTAATATTCGCGAATTCTTAAACGTGGTAATAAAAACTGCATCACTTTCGCGAAATCTTTGTGTCGAAATTTTCAGTCGGCCTGTAAACATATATATATGTATATATTTTTTTTTTCCTGTTTTTTTTTTTTGTTTTAAATAATTTGCGGGTCCCACAAGCCCGTCTGGGGATTCCCAACATAATGATATCGTTTATTCGTACAATATAACATCAACATAAATAATACTTTCTATTACAACAAAAAATATTAACTTATAATACAATATAATTTACACTATAATACTCTAACTTCCGCTACCACAAAACTCTCAATAATTTATCATTTATGTTACAATATGCCATCGACTAAAATAATATTTTCTATTACAATATCTTAATATCTTAATTTGTTATATTGCACGATAGTACAATATAATTTACACTATATACTAATTTATACAACTAACACTCTCTCCATTAGCAACTGAAACCTGCAGATAGTAACGAGTCTCATGTCAACGTAGACTATGTTATAACCGGATAGGGGGAGGGGGGGAACAAAATCCGCTGTGGTAATTACTATGATTCTTTTTGTTATTATATTTCTATTACTCTTTATACCACGCTACCGACCAAATTTTTACTTTGTTTTTTCATCTCTCCAAATTTTTGTCTTTGGAATCTTCGCCATTAATTTTATTAATACCTCTCTTCCTCTACATTGTCTATTTTCGGTTAATCTCGCTAGATCATACATGGCAAGTTTTATCGTAATTTCTAGTCCTGCACGTTCTTGTTCTAGTTGGTAACTGTCTATCTTCGAGTTTAGCACACTCGGTAATTTGCTGTAATAATATAAAGCATTTTTGGTGACATTTCGTTACTTTTTGTGATGTTAGATAATGCGTCCGTCTTTCTCTCGTTGTGTAAAACCAGTTTTAAACACTTTTTTTTCCAATTTATTAATTTTCCTCATTTCTATAATTTTTACCTCGCCCCAAATGTATTTAATTCTGTACATTATTACTGCTTCGAAATATAACCTAAGGCTTTTCTATGTCATACCTTGTTTTAATTTATGTAGTGCACGAATATAGTTTACCTGACTTTTCCCGCAATATTGTCAATGTGGTTTCTCTATGTTAAATACCTTTATCTGATGTTATTCCAAGACTTTTCACAACCACATTTAAATCTTTACTGTGTAGGCACCTCGTATTATGTCTAATTAATTTAGGAACGAACGTTCTAAACCGGCTTGGCGTTCTTATATGCATCACTTTTTCTTTCTTTTTTTTTTTTTAGCATTAATTAATAATTTCTTCTCATGTACACCCATTTGTCTTGTAACAATTCTTCAGCACTTCCTATGGCAGAGTGTTCAATAACTAGTGCAATATCATCTGCATAAACATGTACTTTAGAGTTCTTTACGTATCGGTAGAGCGAATTCGTATATATCAAAAAAAGTATTGGACTCCGTAATTCATTATTTCTTTCGTTCATTCCCGATCTTTACAAGAAATTCTCTTTCCCTTATGTAACTCCAAAACTAATTTAGGTACCTCCCTTTTACACCCATTCTGCTCGTGTCCTCGATTAGTATTTCTTGGTGTCCACTAGGTCGAGATGGCCTTAGTGAAGTCTAAAAAATCTAACAAAAATTATTTACCCACTGCTAATCCTTTATTAGTATCTGATATTAGTGTTCTAAGCGGTAATATCGTCGATTCTCTGAAACCAAATTGATTACTATTTATCAGCTTATTTCCCTCCAAGCAATTTGTCAAATATGTATATTCCCGCATACTGCTAAATTACTTTTGCTATAACTGAAATTAATGTAATCGGTCTGTAGTTTTCACACTGTTTTCTATCTCCACTTTTGTAAATTGGCCGTACCATACCGATTTTTAACTCTCTGGGAAATATTCCTTCTTTCAAGGAGTAATTAATCATTTTCGTTAATATTGGGATTAGTAGTTTTGAGTGCCTCCTAATATCCTTCACAACCTTATTCCGTCATATCGTTGGGCTTTATTCGGATTAAGGTTTTTTATTACGGATTCTGTTATGTCCTCTGCAACTCTTGGAATATATAAGGATGTATATCAGTTTCTCATCTATTTCGGTATTCAAGAATTTATTATCACAGAAGTGTTTTTCACTTTACCTGTAATGGGCAAGTAATAATTTACGAATGTGTCAGCTGCATTGTGTCATAACTAGCAAAATTCCTGAGTATGTCTTCATCTATTATCGCTCTTTTCTTTTTACAAACTATTTCATTTATTATTCTGCAAGTTTTCGTCATGTCGTTGCCTGATTCTTTTTGTAATTCATACAGTAGAGCTTTTCCCTTGCTAGAACTGTGTAATGTCGATTGTTATTTGGGCGATTAAAAGAGTACAGCTGGAGAAGGTTATAAATCGATTACCAATTTTTTCGACTTTTGGAGTGAAAAATCAGTGATTGGTAAAAATGTTCATCTTATTACCCCGAAAACGTTAAAAGTTAGCTTTTATCTCAGTTAAAACTTCAAGGAGCGATACAGCTACACATGTGACCCTGCGTGCCACCTTAGAATTGCTACGGATAAATCACTTTACGCAAACATCGTTGAATTTGCGGGCAGCTCTCTCGTTTGATCAATCGAAGAAAAATGTTGCGCTGTCATTACTCGACATTGTGAATGTTGCGAGAAAAACATAGAAAAATTGGAAAACTACGTCGCAGCTAGTGTTGCTGAGGAAAAATTATCTAACGAAAAAATGTCAGCGCACTAGAGTAGCATTGCCAAAAATATGTCCCTTTATTATTATTTTCGGTAAATAAGTAAAATTCGACCACCTCTTTCATTTCAAGTAATACACTCAAAATTAGTCTTCGTTTCAATCGAAAAAGAAAAACTCTTCGTGTACGTTATATTTTATTTTTGAAATAAATTCTGCGCACCGATCCACAAACCCCAGTACACAAAGGGAAGATCCTTTTTACTTAAGTGATAAAAATACCCAGTGGGCCCTCAATTATATACTGTTATATTTAATTATTTTTATTGGTAAAACAAATTTTCAAAATGGTCATCTTTAAAAGCCTCAAAAACGGGCGCGATATTCGGTTGCAAAGTACAAAAGAGCTTTGATTCATTGTTCGCTGAAATTTTCAAATTTCGTATTTTTTTCCTTACTTACAAGAAAAAACCAGTCATATTTCCGCTTTTTTTTTTTTTTTTTTTTTTTTTTGGTATTCCATTTTTGTTTTTACATAGTCTTTAGGTCAGGTAATTGATATATTAAGCGCTATTACCTAACAGGTTAAATTGCGTCTGTTAATTTTTATACATTTCAAATAATTTTAATTGTTGTCTAACCAAATAATTTTTTTTTTACTTTACCGAAAATGCTATCTATTCGCTTAATCAGTTTTCTAGCATACTTCCCCACCTGGCACCGCCATTTTGTTAAACACTTTCTTTAAGTTTTTTTTTTTGTTTTTTTCATTTTATCATCCGGCATCTAAGGTAAAGCACGTTACGCACGTACGGATACGATAAAACACTAAAAAATTGTGTACTGGCAATTTTGTTTCGTTATTTTTCTTACATTCGGAGCGTGCGTTTTCATGGAAAATGTGACAAAGATGATTTTGCGAAAAAGAAAACGAAAATAAAAACGTAATTGGCGCTGTTGTTGCTAGTAAAATTAAACATTCGTCTATTCCGAGTGTGTACCGTCGTACGAATATAATTGCAGATGGAAGGGCGCCATAATGCAAGCTGCGAGCTATTTATTATTCCGACAGCGCTAATTACGCTAGTTGATATTTTCGGATGTCTGACGTGACCTAGCCGATGCAACTGGTTGGGCGAACCTGTGCCGGATTACTGACTGCTTCCGACCGAATAATTCGATAATACTTCTCTTTCTCTTATTAATTGTTTTTTTCCTTTAACGAAGAATTTGTTCTAACAATAATGCATTATGCAATCGGTCGCGCGATACTGATAATAGAACCCTGTCTCCCAGTAAAGTACTTTACCGCGATTACTAATGTTATTACTCGTTCTTTAGTCGACACCAGTTGTTATTTATTTAATAATGACGAAATTGTTGGACATCATCGCCGCTAGATAAGTTTGCGTGGTTAGGCTTTCGTAAATAGTAATTCTGAAGGAAAACCGATGCTCTCACACCTTTTATCGCGGTTCACGAAGTAATTTATACCTATTATTAGACACACACGCTACCACGTGTACTTCTGTTTGCGTGAAATTTGTAATTGTTCTGATAATTCATCATGTGGAATTCCAAAGCTTCGTACATCACCGAGCAAATAGATAAACGCCCTACTTCAATACTTCAATTTTTATAATTTTAAATGTATAACGCGCTGTTTTATTTTTTACTACAGAATTTGGAAACCTAATTTGTGTAAATTATTTATGATTTAATATATTCAGTAGGAAACTTTTTTTAAATACTGTATTTTTAGACGGTTTTTTTTTTTTTTTTTTTGTTTTTATAGTATTTATGCAGTGCCAAACCTAGAATAGAAGAGGCAACTTATAGCGAGGAGCCCCGTTTTTAGCATCGCAAACTTCGTTACGTGTTTAAACTAATTTAATACAAGTATATTAACGCATTTACATAACTATATAATCTCGATATTAAAGGTTAAAAGCCGGAAGATATTACACATTTAACGTTATTTTGAGCTAATGTCGAATAAAAGGGCACTTCCAAAAAAAATATTTAACATGTAACCAAGAAAAAAATGATTTAAAAAAAAAAAAATAAAAATAAATGAAAACACATTTTACCACAACTACATACTGTCGTGAACAGATGTGTGTTCAATAAAATGGGTTAATGAAAGAGCTATTTTAGTTAGTTGCGTGCAAGTTTTTTTTTCTTATTCATTTAATAAGAAAATTGGTGCTATCAGTATTGAATTAAATGTATCTGGTATTTTATAAAAGTGCTTTTCAGATTTTCATACTTTATGCACTGACAAAAAGTGCACTTGTCTTGTTAATTTTATTATTTTTATTTGTTCTTCTTGAAGCTAAGTTTTCTGTTGACTTTTTTCCTACTTACCTTAGATTACTTTAATACTTAAGCATAACCCAGACGTAGTTTTAGGCACTGTTGCACGTTGGAAAGGGCATCATAATTGCTCGATACACGTATATCCGGTAACGTTATTACCCTATTTCATGTTTGTTAATTTTTTGATTTATGTAATAAACTTTTTATTCACTTATTCATTCATTCATAACAGTTTTCTATCGTTTTGATATTTATTTGTCTCTTTCTCTTTTTCCCTACTCATTTTTTCGAGTTTAGATCTGCAATTTCTGTTTGAAATAATCTAAGCGTTATTGTTTTTTAATTGCTTCTTGGGGCGGAAAAAATGTATTATATAATGTGAATTTTTTTAGTAAAAAGAATATGAAATCTAAAACTCTACTTGGTAAATAATGGTTGTAAAAGTATTCATCTATCGATTGGCTAGAAAATCACAAATAATCCGGTTGTAATTCTCTTCTAAATAGTATATTTCAATTTTTTCCTCTATATATTTCACTTTATAGCTCTTACATTAAAGTTACTTAATAATCCTTTATATTAGTTTTTTGAACTTTCATTTTGCTTTATTCCTTTTTGTTGTCCACATAAATTATTTCCCTTGTCGATGTGTTTAAGTATCAATTTTCTTTTACATAAATTTAAGTTTTTATTTTCTAAAATTTAAAAAAAAAAAAAGTGGCTTCTTAATTTGTTTTTGTTTGTGTAGTAATGGGTGCGATAGTATGTCAAGTTAATTCCATTTCAACATTTTTTTTCCGACTTAAAGTGCGGCCGGGGAAAAGATTAGGGATTCGTCATATCGCCGTCAGATAATGGGATGACATCACAAATGAGTATATTATTCTTTGAGACTGTTGCGTAGTTATTAAAAAAATTGAAGTGTAAATAAAACATTAGCAAAATATATCCTGGCTCGATTATTCTCTTAAATGAAACGACAATTGCAATTAAAAATCTTTCACTAACGCATTACTGAATTTAAGTAAAGAGCATATTTAATAGTAATTAAGGGGCCAGATTATGAAATTTATTTAAAATTAATTAACTTCGAATTTGTATAAAAATACTTCTATTAAATTAATAAACAAGTAATTAAAAAGTATAATTAAGATTAAAATTAAGAAATTAAATTATACGGCATTCCTCTAAAAAATTTATCTAAATTGCGATTGTCATAATCCCGAACAATCTTTATTATTTTTTTATTCTCTTTATAGTGCCATACTTAATTCCTGAGCGTCGGCGACTACCTATTCGTACATCATAGGTAGTGTACACTAGGCAATTATTATATGTAACGCAGGTGTACGCACGCAAGACTACATTCGGAACTGATAGTAGCCGCTTGTTATCGCGCTACCAGTGCAGTCCCGTGTAGGTCTGCTGTGTATTGACCTAGCGCGCATATGATGTTGAACGTGGTGGTTTGCCATTGCCTTCTACGTGACTATTAGCGATTATTTTATTTATTTATTTAATTCTTGTAATAAGTTTGTCGTCGCTCGGGATCGAACCCGTGATCTCCATAACGGAAGTCAAGCGCTCTAGCAACTAGGCTATCGCGACGACTTATTTTCTAATTGTTTCTGGGTAAAGGTCCCCGGTTGACGAGTCGTAAAAATTAAAAAAAAAAAAAAAAGTCAATCGTCTCTGCTATACTAATAAAAAATATGAAGAAAAAAAAATTATCTAAAGGAGTCGTATTTTTTCACGTGTTTTGACAAATACTCAGTTTATATTCACCTATTTTCACCTAATAGACAAAGAATCAATAACATCGGACCATATATCATAAATATAGGTCCTGCGCGAATAAACATAAAAGAAAAACATGCGCTGAACGTGTAACCCCTTCATTTTGGAAGTCGGCAACAAAAAGCTACATTTCCATGATAATTTGGCAAATTGATAGTATTTTAAGTCAATTGTCTCTGTTATACTAATAAAAAATAAGAAGAAAAAAAAATATCTAAAGTGCCCACATTTTTTTACGTTATTTGACGAATACTCAGTTTATGTTCACTGATTTTCATCTGTACTCACTAAGTTCACTCTTTCTAATGGACAAAGAATCAGTAAAATCGGTCCACATGAATATGAGTCATAAAAAAAAAAAAGTATACGCGGGACGAACATACAACCTCCTTCTTTTTGGAAGTCGGTAAAAATGGTTATTTACACTTTCATTGTAATTGTTTAATTACATAATTTGACAAACTGTTACCCCCCCCCCCACACACACACACACACAAACAAGGTTTAGAATATATTTTATCTTCTTAAAATCACAGTTTTCGAGAGGAAATGTCCCTGTTGTTTCCCCCGCTTGAATATAACCCCGTATAAATCTGTTATTTTTAAATTTCCAGCGGTCTACGTGGAAAATCTCCCAATGTTTATTACTGACGCTTTTTTTGAGTTCGAATCCGAGCCAATGATTTAAAACGTTGTCTTCCAGGTTTCTCATTAACATTCATTGTGTGTATACGAATTACTTACTACGTTTTAATCTGATGTACTTGTCACGGATCTGTTATTGTTAAAATTGTTCCTGTCTCTAGGATAAATATGACTACCGGTGATAAAAGAAGCATTACTTCATTATCCTTTATTACCGCAAGGTGGAAGAATCTATCCTTTGTTTCCTTGAATATGTAATTAGCCAGGTCAGTTTCCGTCAAAACAGATTATTATACAATCTCTACAGTGTTTGAAAACATCTAAACTGATCCATTTTGAGCATAATAACAACTATTTCCAGTCAGTACCAAAACGGTTTGCGAATTCATTTTCGATAAATGTTTACTAAAAGAGATGCCTAGATAATTATTTATTTGTTAAATCGCACCAAGGAAATCACGGGGGAAGAGGGAGTGTTTGGAATAATTTCTCTGTTCGGTTATGAACCGAGGATAAAGTTTACTATTCTTTTTTATAAGCAGTAATAAAAATCGGGCCTAATATTTGCGTTACGATAATTCACCTTACTAATTGTGTACACAGCGTACATAGTTAAATAATCGGATGATCTGGCGTGACGCGTAAGGTAGCAATTTTTTGAATACTCCGTTGCAGTCTTCGGAGTAAACTTTTCAGAATATTGCTTGCTTCGAAACCGGTTTCGTAGTGATTTTACAATTCTGTCTGATGTTAGCCGGACACGAGTAGCGCCATTTATAGTAATTATACGTTCCGAATTATATTTATTACAGCTCTGTGTAACTGAATACTGTAATCATATTTTATCTTTTTTTTTTTTTTTTTCATTAATAGCGCACATTTAACCGATCCTCCCACGACTAACACGCTACTATTAAGATTTTGTTGAACTTATATATCGAAAAACCGCTCACATTATTTCAAATTTGTATTGCTTTTTGTTTTAGATGAACAAGAACGCGTACAAAAGAAGACATTCGTTAATTGGATCAATTCTTACTTGGCCAAGGTAATGACTATAGATTTTCTATACGTGCAACTCTACGTCCGTTATGTCCTCGTTCGGTTATTGTTATTTTTACCTTTTCTTATACGTGCATGTCATTGATTTAATGACGACAACAGAAACTGATACTTGCAAAATGCTATGGCGCCGTATTTAGTTTTATTCACCTGTAGCGGTATTTACCTAATTCGGCATCTTTATCAATGCCACTCCCGCTAATTTCTAATAATAATAATGTTAAGAACATGTCTGATGAAAGTTTTTTTTGTAGGTGAATATATTAAATACGCTCCTGCTGCATTTCCCGTTTTTATTACTGAATTATTCATATACAACATATTCCAACGCTGAAATCCATTTTTTTTCCCTCGTTTTGTATTTCGACTTTTTATTCTTTGCTTTTTATCAAAACTGCCCCCAGTATATTAAACTGGACCGGAATAAAAAAAAGAAATACAGTCGAATTCATTATATGTGAAAGTTAATCGTTCGTAATGAAAATCAGTTGATTTTTTTCAGTTTGTTTTTTTTTTTTTTCGTTTTTGGTGAACTATTTTTTTTTTTTTTTTTTTTTTTTAATAGTTAAAATTTCACAGTCGCCCTATTTTGATCATTAAAACGGAGGAGGACGGTTTTTCCTTCTTAACTCTTACAAAAGTATGCTACTACCTTTTTCTGGTTGAGTTCACTTCGCGATTCAGCAGAGTACATTTAGAAACAAATTATCGAAATTCGATTATTTCAACTCCTAGCCATGTCAATTTTAATTATGCGTTAGTGAGCAAACGAGTGAATATTCTATATTTAAAAATTTAATTACATATGTACAGACCAGTCTTTTCGTCGTTTAATTATTTCATTCATTTTCAAAAAATATTCTACGCTTATTTTTGAAAATATTCCGGTGAATTAATCGAAACAGCCGGTTAAAACGTCACAGGCTGATTCCTGAAATTAGTCTTATTTATGTTTCAAACGAGCTTTAGCTATTTCAGAAAAAATTAATACATTAACGCTGTCCTCGAATGTTTGTAGACTTTTACGACTTTAAAAAGAGCATACTTTCTTTCCGGTATACTGCAATAAGAAACTGTTTCATTGACTTCTCCGCTTTGTATTAGAACTATCTTAAAAATACTAATACGCTCTGTTTATCGTTCTTCATTAGCCATCGCCACATTTTATATAAATTAATAAAATTTCAATGTACCAAATTGTTCAGTGACTTGTAAACAGCATTTTTAAAGAATAAGTAATTTAGTGCGTACAGAGTTACAGCGACAGTGACATTGGCTTAATTGATCTTTTCTTACAGTGAAATAAGCGCTGTTGATCTTTCAACCGCATCAGTTAGAAAATTCGTGAATCCCATTATCTTAAAATATCTACGAAAATAAGTTAAAAATATTCAATAGTAGTCATAAAACAGTATCGGTGGAAGTGGTGATTCCCGCAAGAGCCGCTCATATAACTCGCAATGTATATTTTTTCTGTATGGCAAAAAAAAAAACCCAGCAAAAACAGGTATGTTCATGAAATAGTCCGAGTGAAAAAAAATTAAGGAAACCAAAATTTATCTCAAACACGTGCGTAAAGGAGCGTCTTCCGAGTAGTTTAAAATTTTATATTTGGACTTTCAGAGCGACAAAAGCTCAAAGTTTTGGAATACATATTTTTTTTCCCCCGAGCATGTAATGTATCTATAGAAATATCGCTGCTTGGTGAGAACAAAACCATATTTCAGTTTCTTCATGAAACTTTCGAAGTTGGCAAAAAGTTCAAAAAAGCACAAAAAAAGGCGTGCAACCTTTTACGACGCCTGTATTTTAGTTTAAATAATTTAACAAGGTCGAAAATACGCGCATTCCCGTATATTTCTCCAGTTTGAAGCATTCGGATTTCCAACTTCAAAATTAAGCCTTCGGGGCACTGAAAGCTCGAAATTTGGAGAAAAAAAATACGTTCTTTTTACGGACGTATGATATTAGCGATGAAAAGGTCGCTTTTTGAAAGGAACTTAATTATCATTATTCGTTTACATAATTTTTTCTTAACTATTCGCCAATGTTTTTAATACATTCTCTGAAATTTCCTTTAAAATGCGTTTGCTTTTATGTGTTTCAAATCATGAAACGATCACTATAGTTAAAAATTTCACCATTACCTGACCTAACACAATCCATTAGGGGGTTTAATAAATATCTACAGCGATTAGGTTATTCGTATTTTTTTTTTTTTTGTTCGAATGAATAATTTGCTCTAAAAAAAAAAAAAAAAAAAAAAAGGAAATAAAAAAAAAACTCACCTAAGTCATACTTCTCAGATAGTCTCTGATAACCACCGAGATTACGTAATGCGGTTTTTTATTAAATGTGACTAAAAGTTACGACCTACAAAGAGTATCCGAGGGAAATTTGCCAGTAGAACGGTAAAAAGGTGATGCCAAAATAATTCGCGTGGTACAAGCGTTTCAAAAAATAAATTAACGTCTAACAATGCATACCGCCGTCATCAGTCTTACGCCGTTTACATTTTATAGAGCCAAAATTTTGCAATATTTACCGCTAAAAGACCAAACAGAAACGTTTATCTTTTTAAAATTTCTCCTTAAATGTTCTTCGCTACGCACGTAATTAAACGCATGAAAAATACTTTCACGTCGAGAAAGTCGTGCACCACATAGCAGAACCATTGGACATCATTGTTTCCTTAATTTATTAATAAAAGCGAATAAAATATTTCTTTTCACGAAATTTGGGAAACTCATTAGAAATCACTCGAACGTTAAATTTCTTGGCCATCCTCTTCAGCTTGTTAATAGCTTTTAATTTTTATCCCTTCCGATTCAACGCGATTCTTACTACGAAGGTGCTGTATGCAGGACCGTTCCGAGAGCATATTTTTTCTTTTATTTTTTAAAAAATGTAAGAACACCCTAAAAGATCATAAATATTTTTATTTTAAATTTTTGTTTTTTTTTTCTTCCAGATTTTTGTGTATTTATAATAACTATTTCAGTTCTAATGAGAGGGGAAGTTACCCCCTCCCCCAATCCCCCCCCCCCCCCCCCCCCCATGTGGACATGGCCTTGGCTGTATGGCGACAGAGGAAATTGTAAACCATGCTTTTCCTTGACTCAGATTGCTGTATACTACTCCCGCTTTTATTTCACTAAAGTTCCCGCTTCTAATTTACTCCCTTTGTGTAAAAAGTTTCATGTTAGATTTTGGTCAAATTTTTACATTTCTTCCTTTTCCAATCAGCTTTCCTTTTATTTTTCCAACCAATCTAATGTTCCTACTCGGCCTTAGTTTTACAATTTTCTTCCGCTCCGTTGTCTCCATTATCCGTTTACGTCTCAATCATACTCTTCTTCCTTCCTCACGTTATCGTTTTCATCTCGCCTTATCCCCTTAATTATCCTCTCCATCCTAACGACGAAGCCGTTTGCGATCCTGACCATATCTTCTTTGAATCGTGAACGAACGTACTTCTTTGTACTTCGATCTGTTATCACTTAAACTCCATAATCTTTATTGAACCCTTCGTATATCTTATCGTTTCCGTCGATCTCCGTTATTCCAATCCTCAGTTCGTTTATTCTATTACTAGCTGGCCGAATTTACATCTAACTGATTATTTTCCTCCGTGAAAACATCCTTTAGAAAATTAACACCGAAGAAAAATCCACGGTAAACTTACACACCCGTTAAAATGAATTTGATTTGAATAATAAATAAAATGAAATCTTAAAGCAGAGACTGAAAGTGAAAATGAGATGAGCCGTGTTGGGCATAAGAGGAATGTATTTTTTAATAAAATCGGAGGAATTCTTTTTTTTCTTCTTTTTTTTTCTTGCATCGGCATTCAGCCGCCAACCAATCATTTTATCTGTATTAAGTATTCTCCACTCATGCTATACCTACAACTTTCCTCCCCTCGCCATCATTTCCTCCTTACCTCATTATTATCATTACTATCATTCTGTTGCGATCCGCTAAGCAATTAACAAAATGCGAACAACATTTGAAGAATAAACTTTGTTACAATGGATATTCGAAACAGCCGTGACGACCAAACGATTCACACGACCCACCGAAGCCAAAATAGAATAGGTGCGAATTAAGGCATATCGCGATTGAAGCGCAACGGACACTACAAATACAACTAGACAGCAAAAACTAGAACAACCGAGGAAAACATAAAAATCGACTAGAAACTGAGGAATAAATAGACGTACAAATTGCCATTAGCCAGAACAAAGATGAACAGGCAATCAGACAAATATATCTTAATGTAGATGTTAAATAAAATACCCGAGAAAATTCTAGAGGAAAAAATAGGGTGAAAAAAAGAAAGACAATGGAATGGTTACAGGAAGAAAGAAACGTTAAAAAGTAACAAACATAAAATAAGAGAGTTCTGTTTTCTATTCCAATTTGCTACGAATGGTATTCCTACTCCGTATTATGCCTCCTATAACACTTGTCTTTTCCTTCTCCACACATCGTTCTCATTGTTTGTTCCCTCCTACTAACAATATCTGACCGCATCAAAATATAACTGATTCATTTCTCTTTCTAATTGTTTGTGGGTAAAGGTCCCTGGTTAACGAGCCAAACTAAAAAAAAAAGAGTAAACAAGTGTATAGAAAAGTAATAATAAAAAAAGGTTTTAAAAAAGCATATTGATAGATAAAAATAAGGGTAAATACTAAATAGTTTTAAGATCGCAACATGAGGCGGTCAACTATCTCATCTATAATTAGACTTTGGTTAAATCACAGCTTGTTTCCTGCTTCGCTCTTCCGTTTCTCCATTACTCAGTGTCTCCTCTTTGCCCGTTTGATCTGTCAGAAGCAGACTTCACTTGTGATACAAATCACATTTTACTTGTATGTCCTTTCATTTCTTCAGAACGCGCAATACTGTATTCCGATCTTTTGCGTCTTACCCTACGCCTTACAGCGCTCACAGCATCCGTTCTTTTCCTTCTCTCTTGGTTATTCCTTTGTTAGCTTCATTCATATGTTCTATTTCTAATATTTTTCCTATATAATCAATAATGCTGTCATACCTTTGGATTAGGTGACGTCCTTAGCCGACATGCTTAAAAAGAAAGCGGTTTTAAGATGTAATAGATATGTTACACGATGATACGCAAGTTTATATTTTAAATTGTTATGTAAATGTAAAGATAAAGATAATTTCGTCAACAAGCCGTTTAGCTTAACTAAGGAGAAAATTGTAATTAATTGGAAATACGCATATGTTTTTTTAAAAGGAAAAAAATGAAACTATTAAAAACGGTAACCATTTTTTAGCGTGCAACTGAAAATACCTAAAGTTTAAACAGTTTTTAACAAATAGGAAATAAACATTATAACTGCACATAATTATATATTTCACACCGTCTGTTACTTTTCGTAAACAAAACTATTAAAAATCTAAAGTAAAATAACGGTTATTCAATCGCCGTAGGGACACGTTCCAACGCATTATCTAAATACAAAACCATTTAGTGGGTGCAGTGATTTCCGCTGTCAAAGTAATAAAAGTTTACCCCGAACCATTCTGTTTTTACACACTTTAATCTATGCAATTTGTTCATTCTTATTTAGATCCAAAAAAAATTTATGCAAGTACACAAATTTTTATTTATTTTTTATATAAGTTAAACTTGCTGTAAAATTCGGTTGCAAACATTTTTCTAATTCCTCTAATTTGCTGCTCAATTTCAAACTCCAAATTCTATGAAGTTTAAAAAAATAACGTTCTCTACATAAACTTAATATAAAATCGCAGGAAATTATTTTTCTTATTACATCCACCGTACCATACAATTTATAGGGGCCAGCTCTTTCGGGAGTAGATTTTTTCGGGCGGTCGCGAACGAGGATTTTTACTTAGACCTTTTTACAGGCTACCTGCAGTGATTTTCAGGTATCATCCGTTAAACGTTATCATTTGTGTTAGTAAGAAACACGAGTTACCAAATTTATTTCTACATTACCCATTCACTGCTATCAGAAATTCCGCACAAAAAATATAATCACAAAACACATATTTTACATCGTTTTATTGGGTTATTCATTTTTTTTTAAATGTTTTTTTTTTTTTTTTTGAAATAATAACTTGGGTGTGAAATACAAATAAACAGATTTTTCCGATGTAAATTTAAGAGTTCAATTAGCATTAGAAATACGAAACGGATGAAGATGATTTAATAATCGGTCAAATGCAATATCGGTTCTTTTCATTTTTTTTTGTTTTACGTATAGTCAGCCATATTTAAAAAATTACTAACCATCAACTTTACGTTATTTAAAGTGTAACATAACTGGATTGAATTTTCTTCTAATATATGTATATTTGTTATATTATCTTTGTTTTTCATTCGTATCTACCAAGCTTATTCAGGGATACGTTTATTGAAGTTTCTTCTGTTATCTATAATTTTAATTGCATATATTTAATTCTTTGACGAAGCTATCTCTAGGTTTCAAAAAAATATCGAAAGAGACAAATAAAGGTACAAAAATTTTTAAACCCATAAATTAACACATTTCTGTTAATGCTGGGTAAGAAACTTATACGATATTACAAATTGAGAGTAAAAACCCTCGTTCGCTACCTCCGGAACGATCCGCGCTCGAAAAAGGGCGACCCCAATTTATACAAATATTATTTTTTTATCGTTTTTGGTTTTTTTAACACAATAAATCGTTTGAGTAAATTAGAAAATAAATATTAACAGCGTGCATTTACCGGATCGTAAGTTTCATCTTCGATGTTTGAATAATAAATAATCTCATGACTTTCGTTCAATCTAACGAGCTGAGGAGTCTGATCTAAAACGTGTGGGTCCACTTACTGCGATAAACTAGGTAGTTACATGCAGTGCGTGATTTAGTACCCCTCTTTAAATTTAAAAAAAAAAAAAAAATACTAATAATAATAATAATAATAATAATAATAAATTTAAATCTGTTTTCTCTCTAATACGATTGTAGTGAAGAAACACTGATTAACTGATATTTATACGTGAAGAACTTTTAACAAATTAAAAAGACAAAATGGTTTAATTTATTTAAATTATTTTCTCTGTTTTTGATCATAAACTGTAAGGTTCTTTAACAGTTGTTGATATTTGTTGCCTAATCGCGTTCTAGTGCCTATTGCATTTTGGTTGACGTGGTCCGTTTCGATTTTCTACTCATCCTTTTTCGACATTCGTGGGTTGTTCAGAATATACTGCAAACAAGTATAAAATTGTACTATTATTTTAGCAAGCTTTACTGATTGTTGAACAGATCAACGTGAACTTTTGCTTTTCTTATAATTTTTTCCTAAAAATTTGTTAGTGGCCAGCTGGTTTTGAGCCAGACAAATTTAAAAAAACAAAACAATTCCTGTTCATTCGAGAAAGTCCTTTCGCCTAGTAGCCGCCCTGCTCCCCTCGCGGCTTATTTTCATTTCTTCATTAAAGTTTTCAACGTTTTATAATTTATATTCTTTAACACTCAATTTCAAAAGTATTAATTTTGTCGATTTTTACCGCTTTTGATTGAAGGCTTCTTAAATTTGAGAGAATACGTATATATTATCTCGTCCATCGTGGAATGAAACTTTCGTGAAATCCCTTTTGTGCGACAGGCTGTACCGTAAACTTAGCCTTTCGACAGTGCTCCGTTAAAATAAAGTTTCAATTTTGATAGAAACTAGTAAACATTGAATAAACATTGGAACTCGATTTTCAGTACTTTGAAAATAGATTACCACAAAAACGCTCTGATTTATTTTAGCATTATTATAGGATGTACATATAAATACGACCACATAAAAGGCGATCGACCCTGAAAAATAAAAGAAAAGTGGTCAACATGCTGTCACTTTGACAGGTCAGTTAGTATTACAAACAGTTCCCCATTGCAACATTGTTACAAAAAATATTTTTGAGCTAAAATAAAATCAGTAATTTCTATTACATGCCGTAGAAAATTAAATATTACGAGTTTTATTAATGTAGCACCGACCGAAAAATTAAAATTATAAATTCAGTTCCATTGTATATACTACTATTCCAGAGGACTTATATTAAAATCTAATATTTAGTTACGTTGTCTGGAAACACATTGATGCATAAGTAGAACTTTGTAGAAATTTAAAATATTAAACGTGCACATTTTGAAATGTACAATTTAAAGAGTTTTTACTCGATTAAACCAGTTTACATACCTGAATTTTGCCAGTTTAAATTTCAAATTTTTCACGTCCGATATTACGAAAAAGATTATTAATATATATTGCTATTAGGTCATTCTTTGGAACAGTTGTTTGGCTCAAAATTTAAACCCCGGCGATTGCTAAATTTTTATTTTAACACTATTCTTAAGTTGTAATCATTGTTATAAATAATTCTTCAGATAATTTTTGTACAATTCTTTTAGTAAAATAAAATAAGTCCCATACCCTTGATAAGGCGTCGGGGATTGTGAAGTTAAGGTTCACAATGCACTAAGCTTAATGTACTTATTACTGAAGATATGGGAGTACATATCAGCAGAAAAGAAAATTGAATTGGAGGAAAGAATAAACACAGAGAATACGAGTTGAGGGAAAAACTTTCGTACCAATTGCCGTTAGCAAGAACATAGATTAGCAAACGGATAAATATATTATAACTCAGATGTTGAATAAAATACCCAAAGAAATAATAGAGAAGGAAAAAATAGGGGAAAGAAAAAGGAAAATAAAGGAATGGCTTCAGGAAGAAGAAAATATAAAAAAAAAATAATAAACATAAAATAAGAAAACAAAGCGCAACAAAAAAGCTAGGAAAAAAGAAACAAAAAAAAAAACTGAATATAGAAAATAGAAATAGATTAGCAATAATTATTGCAAAGTAAAATAGATAGATTAAGTAAATATTACACGATCATGTATATGTATAAGTTAATTTAAGATGGTAAAATGTTCAATAGGAGATAATTCGTCGACAAGCGTTTTAGCTTGACGAAAATTTTTGTATGTAAAAAATTATAAATACATATTTTTCAAAAAAAAAAAATCTAAGGAGAATAGTGAGGCCAGTTCCGTTCTACTTGGGATCCGCCGTTACTTCTGCTGATTTCTCTGGTACTCAATTATTTCGGGCCGGGTAAACTTGGGAGCAACTTGGATCCGGAACGAGACAAATCTCGATAATCTATGACATCTCTGGTTTGGTCGCCAAGCACCTAAATCACTAGGCTACCGCGCTACTGCAAATCTTTTAAATTTGAAATTTTTATCAATTTTAATTCAATTAATTTCCGGCGAAGAACTCACCAAACGTTTGATCGTGTTATTATTTTAAAATGTTGCAAAATTAAAAACCATGAAATTATTTTAAATAATTGAAAAATCATTTTCGTCTCGAATTTGAATTTATTTTAAAAGCAAAACAACCGTTTACTAAAATTATATATCAAATTACGACTTATTATTTACGACATATGCATATATAGCCCTGCGTTTAATACGCAAATTCTTAATCTCCGAAAGATATATATGTAATACCAACGATATCCAGACTTTTTGCAGCGTATTAAGACACTTTTCATTAACCTGACTTTTTATGGGCTTGTACGCAATGCGCAAGCCATTTTAAATAGTACTAAACGAAACATTACGAATTTTGTATAAATTTGAAAGTTTTAATGGCGATTATTTTCATAATTTAGCTAGCAAATGCATCATATATATTTTACAATAGTTATACATTTGTTTTTTTGTTTTTTTTTTAATTTTTAATTTTTAATTTTTAATTTTTAATTTTTAAATGGTAATTAAATTGTGTTATTTATCTTTATAGTTAGCATTTAAATGGTTTATTTTTATGCCAGTTGGTTTAATAATAAAACGTTATTGTATTTTAGAGAAACCCACCGTTGAAAATTAATGATTTGATAGAAGATCTGAAAGACGGAACAAAATTAATAGCTCTACTCGAAGTTTTATCGGGAGAAAAATTGGTACGTACACGTGTACTTTTAATTACTTTCTCATTTCATAATCAATTAGTTTCAGATTATTTTACGAATGGAAATATAACATTTATGCGATTTTTATTTAAATTATTCAGTTTACCCGCTTATTTCAAAATTCACCACACAGTGTGTGTTAATAGTAGAAAGGATAATTGAATTTTAAGCAAAACAACTAATAACCTGAAATCAGCTGATGTCGATAAAATTTTATGTTTCAAGTAAAAGTTATATCCGCTGATTATTTGAATATTTATTAGACGTGAAATTTAAAAAAAAAGTCTTATTAGAGTTAATTCGCCGGTTCAATTCTATCTTATCAGATCTTTTTACCTATATATAATACGGAATCAATGCGTGAAGAAAATTCGCTCATAAATGCGCGCGCCCTATACAAACGTGTGCTAATAATGGAAATAGCACATTACCAACGAAAATATTCGCCAACTAATCGGCTGTATTTGGATTTTGCTAAACATCATCTGTTCTCTATGTATGATAATATTAACTCCTTGAATGAAGTCAAGACATTTCCACTACCGATTGGTCTAATGTATTATTAGATTAGTTTGCCCCGTCGGCACTTGAACAAGTTCAGTGAACTCGGCGAAAATGGAGGCGTCTTACTGATGAATTATATAACCTGACTCTGATGTACCAGTTATGGTTGATATGGGCACATCTCTGTTACGAACTTGTTCGGATTGTTTCGTTACCTTAAATTTATTTTTCAAGTTCATTGACAAAATAGATTATTTCTCGAATCCTATTACCAGTTCAAGTTCATTTAAATCTTTAAAATGTTTTTTTCTTATACTCCACCGCAATATTCTAATGTGTCTCGGTTAACAAAAAATATAGATAAGCACAATATTACGGCGTTAAAAAGTCATCAAGTTAACTGTGAAGGAAGACTCGCTTACTGAACTATTTAAATGATAAACGTGTACAAACGTCAGATACTCTACTATCGTTCAGTTAGACGTATCTGATGAATTTGCCTTTTGATTAACTGAAATACTTCTTCATATTTATTTTGAAATAATAACCGGAAAAAAGCAATATTCACATTAGTAACGAACAATTTAATGCTTTTCGATTGAAATACTGAAGCGATTACTAAAAATACTCCGTCATCATATATAAGAGCGAATTCGTCTTCCATATGTAAAGCTCGTAGTTTGAATTTTAGAAAGAATTTAAATTCTGTTTACATTTTTAGTTAATATCCTCTTAAAATCAGAGCTATCAAAAAGGTGTTTATTAATTTTGAAGAAGAAAAGAAAATCATTCGATAAAATTCAAAATATAAAACGCGATAAAAATAACCTGCAAGACTGAAAATAAATGATATATATATATATATACATATACATATATATATATACATATACATATATATATATATATATATATATATATATATATATATTTACATATACATATATATATATATATATACATATATATAAATATGTATATATATATCATATTTTTTTTTACTTTTTCTTCCGCTGTACCGGCTTTAAGAGACCATAAACAGCGCCAGTAGTGACTTGAATGTTACAGTGGCAAACTAGAAAATATAAAGTAAATCAATCCCTCCAATGAGAGATTTGGGTCCAAGATAAAATGGAGACGTATTTTGTCGTTGATGTGATCGTACGGAGAATAACTGACTGCTACCTTTGGATCTGCCCGAGATTACTTTTACTAGTGTTTTCACATAGAGCTCAAGACCATAACTGTGAACGGATCTTTTCAATCTTAAATCCAGAAAAAAAATCTTTCCTATTAGAGAATATAGTAGTTTATCACGTACGTAGATTTTCTTGCGGATTTATTCAACGTGAAAACGCCATACCCAGATACTTAACTGTATCCGACTGCTTAATCCCATATAACGAAAATGTTAAAATATATTATTATCTGCTGCGGTGAAAAATCAGAATTACACTACTTCTACGCAAGTCACCGATGAATAAATACGACTTTCGTAAGTCCGGATTTATTGAAGACATTCATTGTGTGGAACGTGAATTAAAACGCGTCGTTTAGCCACGTGTTCGATGATAGCAGCCGTAATGCTAAATTTCCTTAATGAGATATCGAAACGAATAAAATTATCTCCCGAAGTAAGAAGAAAAATTTTTAAAAAAGAAAATTCAAAAAAAATTCTTCGCTAATAAATAGGTACTGCTTGTAGGAAAAATATTTTACCGCAAATAAACTGATGTTCAAAATTCGCAAGATTGTAATTTTATCAGGACATCGCGGTTATTAAAAAAATAAACAGTTGAAACCCGTTTATTAATGGTTTATGTTTAAAAATACTATTTCCACTTTCTTACGTAACCATTTGTCGATATAACCTGGAATTTTCAAGTTGTTTCTGATCAGTGAAAAAAAAGTTGAAATTTCCGACGATCGATTTCATTTGCTATCACGTCCATTAAAAAATCCTTTACGTAATAGTTGAAACTACGGAGAAAATTAAAAACGAGCACGGTTCTGAGAAGATTAAATAGAAATCTCAGTGCTAATAAAGCAGGAACCGGAAAAACATTTATAAAGTTAAATATTGAAAGATGGTGATAATTCACGTAAAAGTAATTTTGAAAATAAAGAATAATTTCAAAGGAGAGAAAGAAAGAAAGCAAGAATAAGATGAAAGTCTGAAAAGAAAAAAAAAAACGGAAACGCATGCAACTAAAAGTTACATTGTGTGTGAGAAGATAAAGATAGAGAATAGGTGAGAAAGTAGGGAGCTGAAAATGGGCTTGTAAATATAATTGAAATACAGTGAAGTGTAAGGAGGGAAATTTCGTAGACTCTGCGCAGAACCAAATGACGGAATTTACTGATACTAGAATAATTTATTCCAAGTACATGATTCGATGATGAAGATCGCGACTTTCTTCCTAAAAACAAACATAATATTAATTTGATTTTTCCCTACTTTTTAAATTTATATTTTATTTATACAGGGAGATAAAAAATTAAAATAATAACGTAAGTTGTATAACGAATTTGTTACAAAGTATCTGTAACTAAACGAAACATCTCAAATTTTAACTACATTTCGTCAGACTTAAATCGTAAGTTAAATTCTTGCGCTACTGAGTTATTTTATTTTTTCACTTACTTTCTTAAAACAATGATCTAACGAACCGCTCCGATAAACATATGCGCATATTCGGTGGTTATTTTACAAAAAAAAAGAAAGAAAACTGATTACCGTTCACCTTAGATCATGTGATTAATTACAGAAATTTATTATTAATTAAACACCCGATGTTGGTTAATTGTTCCGTAGCGTAATTGAAGTAAAGTGTAGTCGTTGTGTATATTTATATTTACTAAATTTCCTTCTATGAATTAATTATTTTCAGATCACTGAGAAGGGACCTAAAATGAGACGACCTCATTTTCTAAGTAATGCAAACACCGCGCTGCAATTTTTACAAAGCAAAAAGGTAAATTTTCAATGCATATAACTATAACGACGAAATCAACTGCTTATTCTAGTAATTTGCACTTTTTACAGACGAATGCCGTATATTTTTTCTTTGCAATATCCCAATCGACGACAAAGTTATTTAAATATCGATTGCAATAATTACAAGTTTAACTTCCTTGTATAGTGTTTTCGAATTTTATTCTTCATTCGGATGAAAAAAATTGTTTACATTTAATGAGGAAATTACGATTGCACCTTTTTTCTTCCAGTTTCGCGATTTTAATATCTACATAGCCACAGTAACATAAGAAAAATAAAATTGATCGGTTTAACGTTTGGAATTTTATTCTTCCTTGTATTTGTAAACAGTATATTGCACTAGGGGCAGAGCAAAATATGTTAATTATATTATATATCCATAAACATCACCTTCTTCTTTTTTCTTTTTTTTCCTACAAATACACAACCACTGGCGCATGTTCATTATTATTCTTTTTTCCATAATATAATTTTACGCTATACTGAAATTTGTCGTTAGCCTTGACTAAACTATTCCACATAAACTTGTTATTTGTCGTCGCTACTAGAACCTTGAATGAATAAAAGGTTGATATTTGCTTTGGGGGGAACCGTTTCCATAAATATTGAACACATAGAGGGCTATTTACATAAAATAGCATCACCAGTTGATCAACTTTTTTGTTTTCTTTTTTTTTCTTCTAATTATCAACGTTTGTTGGACAGAGCATGTTATACATATCAAAAGAGAACTATAAATTTTTTGGAATAATAAATTTTGCGATATTATTTTCAGCGAATTTAGTTTAAAAACGAGTGATTTATTATCCGCTGTAAAAAACGTTATATTAGTGCATAATTAAAATACTACGCATTTAAATTTCTTGTTTTGTTATTGTTAATCATTTCGAAAATTTCTGTTTTTTCAGTAGCATTTTTAGAAATTTTACACAATTGTCTCTTTATTTTTTTTTTTTTTTTATTTTTCATTTATTGTTCTTCATAATCCCTATAATTTTGTCTATATTTTGTGTGTTCTGGTTGCATTATGAAATGAAGTTTTTTTTGTTTTTTTTCAACATACGCATTATTATTATTATCTGTAGTTACTGGATATTGTGCTCTTTAATTTCAAAAAGAATCTGTAAAATTGTATTTTCAGTAAAAAGAACTATGTTTTTTTTTTATTATTTTAATATAAAGTTCATCGAATTTTACAAAATGCTATTAATATTTCAAGTATTGGTTCGAAATTGTGTAGCTGGTTTTGTTTCAAAGATTTCAACATATGTTTACGCGCTTATTTTAATTATACGTTATTGATACGTAAAAAAAATGCTAGCGGCGAAACTATGTTAAAAATATAACAACTTCATAGATCAAGTTCTCTGCATCGCTAGCAATTAACGGATTTTCTTATTTCGTTAAATATATCTTTCTGCATAATTTTTAATACAGTTTTTTTCTTCTTTTTCTATCGAAAGAAAAATTTTTCAAGCCGTTAAATTTTGTTATAAATTAAAACCTTATTGGTGGTATTCCCTCTGATAGTCAAAGCTCGATAGATCATTTAAAAAAAAACAAAAAAAAAACCAATAACGTAGCCTATACTGTAGGATGTTAATTTCTTAAAGTTACAAAATTTATTAAAGGGTGATTTTTCCGGCATTTTCACAGTCAAACTGATCTGTTCCAGCAAAATATGTACGCATATCTATATTATCTAACTTGATTTTTACTGAGCCAGATGTATATATATATTTAATGCAAACTATTTATTTCTAATTTCGGTTATTTATAAATTTCTTTTAGTTTTCTTTTTATTTAAGAAATAGCGTTATCAGATAAATTTTTCCACAAGCTGACCCCTCGACAATCTTTTAAAAAGTTTAAAATCTGTTTTTCTTTTTTTCCGAATTTTGGATCGCTTTCTGCGAAATACTATACAATTGATTTTTTAAATTATTTAGTAATATTATTATTTATAATCTCATAATTAGCTTCCACGCCAAAAAAAAAAAAAAAAAAAAAAGAAAGAAATTTAACAAAAATTATTTAAAAAACATAATATAATGACACCCGGTCTACTAAAAGGGATCTATCATCCGAAAACAAATTTTCGAGAAAACAGCAGTTAAACAAAATAAATCGGTCACGCTCACGCGTCAGAGATATTATCAAAGTACTTCTCACGTACGATTACGAATTAGAAAGTAAACGATTAATAAATCGGTTGATTAATTTTCGTCAGGTAACTCGGTGGCGATTTCGCAATTACAAAAATTGTCCCGATCAAGTACGAGAACAGAAATTGAATACGTTCGTAGACCATCTTCATTGTTTTTTGTTTTTTTTTGTTTTTTCAAAGTTTTCATGTTCCTTTTTAAAATAAATTTGAAAAGTAAATATTAAATCTAGAAATATCTGGAGTTGTTTCATTGAAAAAGGCTTACTTTTTCCAATGAGAATCCCCAAAAAAGTGAAAATCGACTTTTCAGACGATAGGTCCCTTCTATGTAGTAGACCAGGTTACATATATTTATTTAAATGGCGACACTTAATAACTGCTACACTGATATAATGTTTCTTAATTCACCTATTTTTAAAAAGCTAGCGTTTGGTAAAATTATTTGAAAATACTTTGAAACTGCAATGTAACATTAATTGTTTTTTTTTTTTTTTTGAAACAGATCAAATTAGTAAATATTAATTCAACAGATCTGGTAGACGGTCGACCGCCAGTTGTACTGGGTTTAATATGGACCATTATATTGTATTTCCAGGTACAAATCTGTTTTTTATCATTTTAATTTATTATATCGAAATTCAATTCGTAAATTTTTAATTTATTATTTATATTTTTATGTAATAAGTGAAGTAACAAATAAATAAAATCGTTTACTTTTAACTGCAAGCTGCGTTCTAAACGAGGAAGTATATCATGTCACGTAGTAAGTATAAACATTTTTCGGATATTGTCATTCCTTTTTCTCCATTATTTATAGTTATTATTTTCAATGTGTGTGCTATACTATGTCTATAAAATAGTCACGGTTAAGTTTATTTAGTTAAATTATTTTTATTTGCTTTAGTCATTCCTCATATGCTGCTGATTGAGAGATCGTGTGAATTTCTAATTTCGTATTTTCCTATATACACTTTTACCGTCATTTTTATTAATTCGCAGTGATCATTTTCTTTGCGCGTGATTTTTCGCCTCTCATCTCTTATTCTGTCTAATTTTTATATTACGGAATGTATTTATCATAAATTACTCATTGCTTATAAATTAATAAATTTTCATTAATTAGTAAAACTAGTCAGGAGCTATTTCGAATGAAATACCCCTTAAAAATCAGTTGTTACAAATATATTACAGGGAAAGTGATCTGTTTTTATAGATTAGCACGTAGTCGACCTATCTTTGCATCGTTTAATACAATATTATAGGAAATTATCCTACGCTAACATTTTTCTTCTGCAAATAATCGGACCGTCATGTTTTATTACTGATATGTACTGTACATAAACAAATTTTAGCGGGATGTAAATCTGATAAGAAAGAAATAATATTTAAGACACAATAAAAAAACATCCTTGAACAATACACATTTTTATAATCTACGTTATTAAATATTTTCTTAATATAATTCGGAATAAGAATAATAGTTTTATGATAATTTTATTGTAGATCGAAGAAGGTACTAGAGCGATGTCGTCTTTAAGTTCACAATTTGATGGAAGTGTAAACAGTTTAGATAGCGTTAGGTCTCCGACGCCCGACAAATCTGTTAGCGGAGCTAGAAAGGCATTACTTAAATGGGTTAAAAATGCTATTCCAAGGTTTGTATCGAAAAATTTTAAAAAAAATCGATTTTAAACGCGTATAACACATTAGTAAGCCAAATTTATTTATTTTTTTATTACATATATTGATAATTATAATTATCGCTGAAAAACAACGTAGAATTTTGTTAGGCTATTTGTTTTATACATATTATTAGTCTCACAGATTTCATTTAATTGCCATTTAAAAATAGTGCTAATTTTAATTTGTCAATGAATGCAAATAATTCAAAATTAGTAAATATTTATTTCTATGCTAATCAATTTATAGTCATCTGTGTTTGTTTTTCTTTTTTAATTATTTATTAACGCTTTACTCAATGTATTTTCTTTTTACATAATATTTCAAGTTTTTTTAAAAATTTTTGAATAAATTAAATTTTCTACAATCCAATATATACACCTATGTATATAAACTCGGCCATTTTGACTTCACAAGGGGCTGTGCCCCTTGACCCCTCTTGCTTAGATTTCTGTCTCTTTCTCTCCTGTACTTTGTATAAAATGATCAAAATTTACAACGTAATTCTAAATTGGTTCATATAAATATAAGTTATGCGCGAACAAACGTAAAAAAAACAAAAAAAAAAACAAAAAAAAAAAACGGGACAAGATCTCCTCCTTTTTGGAAGTCGATAACAGATACATTTCTATGGTAATTTTGCAAATTAATAGCATTTTATGTAAATCGTCTCTGTTATACTAATAAAAAATAATAAGAAAAAAAAAATTATCCAAAGGACCACATTTTTTCAGATTTTTTGACTAATACTAAATTTATATTCACCGATTTTCATAATTACTCACATGATACCTAAATTGAATGGTCCTCTTTCTAATGGACAAAGAATCAGTAAAATAAACATGAAAAAAAAACAAAACACGATGAACGTATAACCTCCTTTTTTTTTTGGAAATCGGTAAAAATTAAAATATAACAAACGTTACATAAAATTGGAGCATTTTTTTCTAATGGGGGCCATCCTAAGAATTACGCTGTAATTAACATATACAATGAAGTACCGATTATCCGAAATGGACGTTTTAACGTATTTTAATTATTTTTAATACATATTTAAGGTATTTAAGATTTTTAATATGTACGTACGTAATTACATATACGTACCATAGGCCTACATGATACTACATTCAAGTTTTTATTTCTCATTACAACATATTACATTACTGTAGTTTATAATGTTTCTATAAATACATGCAATGCTTCTATAACGATTATCGATTATCCGAAAAAATCGTTTTTCCGAAATTGTCAATCCCCGATTATTTCAGATAATCGGTACTTCACTGTGTATATATATATATATATATATATATATATATATATATACGTACATATGATTTTTTGTAATATCATGAAAGATGTATATTTCTGCATTAATAACGTAAATGTTATCCAGGATGTCCCAAAAGTTCCCGGATTTCTAGAAAAATATTTCAACAGCTTGTAACTACTATATAAGTTAACAAATTAACAAGTTCTGGGAATATTAATAATTTATAAGAACAGTAACAATAACCAGAAACAAAAAGGTTTATGTTCAAAATTCGGCTTCAGTATGTTTATGAAGATCTTTTTTTGAAATTGCTAATGATGGTCACTACACTGTTCCACCGTAATTGTATCCCATGTCAGAGTTGTATTCAGTGTATCAGTGAAGTTGTAGAGACTTACTGAAATCTTTTCCTCTAAAGTAAACTACATTGAGTAATCCATCGGATTTGGATCCGGCGAGTTTGGAGATCAAACTTCCTGTTCCCGAAAACAACTCTTATCCCCGATTTGGCTAAGTGTGCTGTAGCTCAATCCTGTTAAAGTATAAATTTACCTACGCCGGAATGCTGCGGAGCCCATGTTCTAATACGTCGCGAAGAACTTGCTGTTGATAAGTTGCGACGTTGATTTTGCTTGAGCTAAACCATCACAGACCCAGAAAATATTTTTGCAGCAGTAGATTCTTTCTTCTTCAAAAGTTAACGAAAATTTTGTATATTGTGAAGCAACTCGACTATGAAAATATTTTTATCAGTAAAGATCTCAAAAGACCACTGCTGACTGAACGAATCATTTGGCGTGATTTTTCTTTTCTTTTTTCGCTTCATCGTGTAGTTCAAAAAGTATATACGAACGATTTCGTAATTTCATGTAGTCAGCTTCTTATTGACGATTTTGCAATTTTTCGTATTTGACGGTCCGGATTTCGACAAACTCGGCGGTGTATTTTATTGATATTCTCTGGTATAGAGTGACTACAACAAGAAGGCGCCTATTATTAGAACAATCTACGACTTCATCCTTGGAACGTTTTGTAGAGTTGCCGAATGCTGATCGCACAAACAATGCTCATTTTCTTCATTCATGTTTGGTACAAGTCGATGATCGCAATACGCCCATTTTGGCGATTAATGCTTCGCTTATCTCAAACGAAAACAAATTCTAAATCAAAATTTCATAAAAAATTCAATGAAGTTAGAAGTTTAAAAAAATCAAAAATCCGCGAACTTTTGAGGTAACTCTGTATATAAACTCAGTTACACCACAGTTGTTTTTTGTTGTTTTTTTTTTGAAAATATATCGATATATTTTACATTTAAATTTATAGAGACAGCGGAATAGTTGTTCACGATTTTGGGCCGAGTTGGAGAGACGGTCTGTTGTTCTTAAACATAATTAATACTATTCAGTCAGACCTAGTCAATATTGAATCGCTGCAGAAGAATACGAATAAACAACGTCTTGAAACGGCATTCTCAGTAGCCGAACAGGACTTAGGAATTTCTCGGTTACTTGATCCCGAGGTATGAAAAACTGTATTGATTTTTCAACTTTTGTAACGATATGAATAATTTATTTGTTTAAAAATCACGTCGTACAAATGTAAAAGAACGGAATGTTCACTTTGATGTAAGAGTATTGATTTAATAAAATATTTTTTTGTTTTACGATATTAGTAGAATAAAGGTATTTGATGAAATTCAAGATAAATAACATTTAAGTGTACAATTTTGAAATAATATTTTATATTTATAATAAGGTTTGCTTCTGAATAATAACCGCTATAAAATAAATTTTGAGACAAAATTCACATTTCTTTAGATTAAATTATTACGGGCAGAGAATTCACGAAATCCTAAATGAAATTACATTTAAAATAAAATCAATTATTAATGATTTAGTTTTTGATTTTAATTTAGATTAATATTACACGTGTGTCTGTATATTTAAAATTCAATGTTTTTTCTTAAACAAACTTTATGCGAATAGTAATATTAATTTGTTACAGATAATAAATTATCAGTTGTATTAATTAGTTTATTATGAAAAGTTATACGTTGGAAAGAAAAAAAGCGTATTTATCACTGAATATTTAAAATTAACGAATAAGTATGTTGAGTAAATTTAAGTTATTAATAAATTCCGGTCGGGTTGTTTAAATTTATGAATATCTGATAAAAGTACAAAGGTAATGTCTATTATATAATAAAAGAGTAATTTAAGACAGAAGTGTATTTTTTGTTTTTTCTTCATTTAGAAAAATGGATACATTAATTATATTGACACATTTGATGTCGTTTGTTTTCACTGTTACAAAATTTATATAATTTTTTTTAAAGATCTCACTTGGTTTATGAGCCGTGCACTACTCAAAATCAAAAACAAATCGTTTTGTAAATTAAAGTTGCAGAATGAAGAGACGTAAACATACCAAGAAATACTGTCAATGTTTAAATAGTATGCTTCATCAATAAATCAGGAATTGTATGCAGATTGCCCAATGGTCAAAGAAGAGCCTTTTACAAATTATCAGTTATCAAATGTTGGATCTATTGAGAATAATAATCCTCTATATAAAAAGTAATAAAACTGATATAAAAGCTATTACTGAAGTTATTTTTTCAAACCGGCCAGACCTAATTACTTTACTTAACCCTACTAAGTTCAGAAAACACAACTTTCTAAAGAAATAACCTATGCAAATCTAATATAGAGTGCTACTTCCCAGTTAGTGTTCCATTAGTTAATTCACAAGTATACAAACATGCATTTTACATTTAGAAAATCTTTACACTAGCAAAATTAAAGTAATTATCATATAAAAATATAATTCATTTTAAAAAATTACATTAAAAGACGTATCGACATATTGCGAAGATTAATTCGATATTCATGGTGATTTTATATTGTACAAATAAAAGGAGAACACAAAAATCGTAAGTATATTTTCAAATGAAGTAAAAACCTGTGAATTTCCATGTCTAAAAAGCAATGTCTCTTTAATTTTGTAAGCATAATCGGAGTAAAGATAGTAATTTTTATTCCTTTTGTTACACGTAACGGTCGAATAACAAAATCAGGAAAATTTATTTTCTGTATTTTGAACGAAGAAAAAAAGTAAAAGAATGGAAGTCGCTGAATTTCATCTTTAAATGTTAGCGTTTGAATTATGCTTACACGCATTTATAAATTTTCTAGGACGTCGATGTGGAAAGACCAGATGAGAGATCTATTATGACATATGTAGCTCAATTTGTATATAAATATCCAGAAATTCGAAGTTTTTCCGGGGAATCGGTCTCAACGGTTCAAGAAGAATATAATAGATTGGTTACATGGTTGATGGAACGTACTCAATTTTTATCATCGCCTCAAAATATTACCAACGATTACGCTGTAAATACATTATTTTTATATATATGTATTATTATTTGGGGAAAAAAAGATAAAAAACTTCATTATCAAATGAGTGCAGAATATATCCCTAATAAAGAATAATGTTTAAACATCAGAAGTTGATACTCAGAACCAGGGTTAATTTCCCAATAAATAAATCGCGTTTTGCAAAGAATAAAAATATTTTTAAATTATAAATATGTACCCAAATCAAACACGCATGTATTATGGTGTAAGAAAATAAAGGTGTCTGTAACTAAAATGTTAATATTATAAGCATAAGTATATTAGCCAATAACCTATTTACGATATTTTTTTATACAATTTATTAGTTGATAAATTAATCTCCATTTAAGCTAAAGTTTAAGATTGTTTTAATCATGATAGTATTTAAGATAAAAAAAAAAACATATTAGAGTGACATTGAAAATTAATAAATTTTTCAGTTAAACATTATTCCAAAAATCGCCGAAAATATAAAGAGATTCCTAGTTCTTTTTAAACTGTTTATCGGGTTTTCCTCCACTCTAAAATAATAAGATTTTTATTTTATATATTAATTAGTTATTCTTCCGAGTTTTAATGATATCGTTTTAATTTATAAATATTTTAATGTGTTTTCTAATTTATTTTTACAGGATTATAACACCTTCTACAATGAAAAAGAAGGTTATAGACCTCTTTACGAAAAGCTAAAGAAAGTAGTTTCTTATCAAGGCGCTGTTAGTATTACTCCTGATTCATGGCGAAAAGTGGAATCTTTATGGAAATTATTAGAAACACAGGTACAGTAAAATGTTGATAATTTTTTTCGTTTATATGATAAGAAAATATTTCCGGCAAAGTAAGTGAATTACAAAAATTTGTAATTATGAAACTGCGAAAAGAAATTAAAAACTTATAAGTATTTGTATATTTATGCAGAAAATAATAATAATAATAATAATAATAATAATAATAATAATAATAATAATAATGATGGCAATCAAAAAAAAGACAAAAAACTGGAAAAAAGTCTTTAAAAAGAAAACAATGAAAACTTAACAACGAATTTTAGTAAAAGAAAAAATGAAATAAAACATTTTACCTCGGTATTCCTTTTAGCTTATTACTACAAATTTAACCTAAAGTACTGCAGGGCTGATTAACTAAAATTCATCATTAAAATTATTGAATCGTTTAATTCTTTAGAACTACTGTATAGTATATAAATAGGAATATTAATAAAACATTAAAATCTGTAAAAATATTCGCATATGCTGACGATATGGTAATTATAATGTCCCATAAAAGTTATAAAATAGCAGAGAACTTACTGCAAAAAGAATGAGATAAGCTAACAAAATGGACGCATGATAGAGAATTATATATTAACCCAGACAAATCAAAAGTAATGCGGCTAAAACCAAGTAGTAAATATTATATAGATAAAATCAAAATAAAACATTACAATTCAGAATGTCAGCATTTACATACACAAAACATTGTAGTTGTAATAATTTAGAGGAATTGTATAAATATAAATATTTGGGTGTCACTGTTGACAACATGCTTAGATGGAATGAACATATAGATAGTGGTGCAAATAAATTGAGGAAAACGTTACCCGGTCTCTATCTATTGCAGAACTTTGTTATAAACACGTCAACAAAAATAATGGTTTTCAACGTATTGTGTCAAACACACTTGTACTATGGTATTATGACATGGGGGCACGCGAATAATACGAAACTAAAGCAATTAAATTATTTATCAGATAAATGTTTGAAAGTCTGTATGGGAAAAAAATATGAAACTTCTTCAAATGTAAATTCTTCGAATATTAGGAAAAGGACATTTAATAATTACCCCGAAAATGATACTTAAAAACAGTTTACTAATTAAATACCTAGAAAAAGAAATCAGTGTAACACCAAGAAATAAATGTAATTAAAGTTTGCGTAACGTTAGGCAATATGAAATTCAACATAGAAGACACGCTAATAAACATGAAGACAAACTACAACAAATGGTTTTAATAAAGTTACTTAATAATATACCGATAAATAATATATTACAGCAGAACAATACTAAAATAAGTAGAACTAAAATATAGGAAATGTTGCTAAAATTTAGTTAACAGCAAATATAAGCATTATATCAAATTGTATATAATATGTGGGTGTATGTGTACACATATGTGTATGTATGTGTATATATATATATATATATATGCAGGTGTATATGTATGTGTGTGTATATAAGTATATATATAAGTTAGTTTGTGAAAGTTTATATGGGTACATCACTACTTAAGGCTTACTTTGTTTCTGATGATATGTGAGAGATAGATATTAAATGGTTTATACTTAAATAGTTATAGATGAATAATGATAAGTTATAGAAATTAAGTATGTAATATTTATTTCTTAAATAAATATACTCATGTGTATTTATTTTGGGAACCCGCCGACAAATCAACTGATTTGGTGAGGACTAAGGTATCGCACATGGTTTTTAAAAAAAGAATGGGTTAAAGCGATTTACATGTGATGTAAACGTGGAAAAAAAACAAAAGATCGAATACAGAATATAAAAAGTAAAGAAACCTTATTAACAAATAAAACACAGGTAAATGTCAATACTTAATGGATGAAGCCACACAGTTAACATTTGTATCGTGAGAAGATTGTTAGCTTTTCTAACAAGATTGGTTTGGTAATTTTATGAAAATTTTGGCCTATTCAGTCTTTATGATGAAAATTGGTATAACATATTAATTTTGAAAACTGATCTATTTTGTGTTATTTTTATTGTTAATTTATTTCCTCATATTTTTAATTCGCGTTATAATTTCAGTTATATCAGTGGCGTTGGTCGCTGGACAATGGTTTACCAGCTCCGTATGATGAAATTGCAGACTGGTTGTCAAAGGCTGAATATCTAATTTACACCGATGAAATCCCCACCGTTATGAATGAAGACACAGCGGCGGTTATTAGTCAAAAACTGGAAGAACACAAGGTAATTCATAAAATACAGATTCGAATGAAGTGGAATTTCACGAGTAAAAATAGAATCGTTTATTAAGTCATTAACCGTTTTTAAGCTTCTTGTAAAAATTTTATTTTGCTTTTATAGAATTCGCAAACACTTTTTTATTTTAAGATTTATGTATAATATATATGTGTGTGTGTAGGGGGGAGCGATTTTATTGTAACGAGGTTATAAATAAGTTTTTATATAAACAAAAATGTTATAATTATTAATAAAGCAAAAATTATAAGAAAAAAAAGTGAGGATTTTAGAAAATGAAGCACTATCATGGAAAAATAGCAGTAAAACAGAAAGCGCCCAGTTAATATTAACGACTTTTTCCCTGCGCAAAAAGCAGTAGGATAACCACTGAAGATTCTCCCAAATGAATTTAAATTTATTGCTCATAGAAACACGATATCATCAGTTTTACTACGTTCATTAAAACTTTATTCAGTTTTCTTGCAGTATATTCGATGGATTAACGATATCATTATTTTCCAAGGTAGTAAGTTGTTTCAGTTACGTGAATGTCGAACGATTAAAATAAGTTTTTTCACGCATATTATTCATAAATAACGGCAAGAAAATAATGAATTTAAAAAATTAGTGTAAATGTTTTAAAAAAAAAAATGCCGATGAAGATGAGTAATTCAACGAGTAGCCCTATAGCGAAGGGTTTCCTATGCTGTAAATAGTAACTAATTTAAATCGCTAATGATCTATTTTGAACTTTTTCGTAATATTGACATTTTGGACACCTTTTCTTTTATGCGGACGGATATGTCTCATAGTTCACATTTTAAAAACATTAATCCGATTAATTACTACTACTTGTATGACTTATTTCATAATATTTATTGTTAGAAATTTTTCGCTGAGTTACCAACGATGAGAACAAAATTAGAAGATGCCATTGGCTCTGCTTCAGTATCGTCACCGATTTTAGAAGAACAAGTTAATAACATGTTTGCTCGTTTCGATGATGTGTCAGTGAAGTCTATTCAACGTCGTATTAAGTTGAAATTTTTGGAACACAAGGTATTTAAGTTCAATTAAATTTTTGTCGATACTAGCTAAAGAACCCGTCTTGTATTTTAGCACTATTACCTGTTAAATTAATGCTTTTAGAAATACATTTCAGTTATTTCTTTTACGGAAAAAGTTTACAAAAATTATTTCGATATAAATTCATTGATCACTTTATTAAACCTATAAACTGGTTAAGATAAACTGTTTTACTGCAAACAGGATGAATAATGTAAAGCAAAAATTCACAGACAGTTTAACAATTTTCAATTTTATAATAGTTCGAAATTCGCAACCTGTAGAATCTTTGTGGGAAATTCCTCCAATATTCCATTTATATATTTATATTTTTTAAAGCTATTAACAAATTAAGATTCTACTCGTAATAATCAAGAACGCTCGATTAAATATTTTTACCGTGTTCAGTTTCGCGCTCTGTAAGCTGTTGCGTTATCAGACAAGTAACAATTTAATAACACTAAATGAAGTGTTAAATAATTTTTTAATAGCAAAAATGAACTTGAAATTTGAAAAATTATTGTTTTTTTTTTTTTTTTTTTTTAATGTGAATAAGCAGATGGATTGGAATGGTTTGTTTATTGAACATTATAATTAAATTGAGCAAAAATAGATGACTCTTCCCAAAGTTTTGAGGAGAAAATAAAAGAAGGTAGTAAAATTAATTATTTATAAGCTCTGTAAAAGTGAAAAATGCGTTTGATAAAACAAAATATCAATCTTTAAACTATGCGGAAGTAGGGAAATTCGGTTAAATCTAAAATTGATGGCTACTTCAAATAACTAATACCGAAAGTATAATTTTCTTATACTTAAATTTTTATGAATTATTTTATTATTAAAAAAAAAAAAAAAAAAATAGAATAAGGAAATAAATAAAACAAAAAATTACCTTTACATTAGAAATATATATAATAAAAACAAAACAAAATAAATAAAGAGTAATCTTATACAAATTTACTAATACAATTTATAAACAGCCAAACTGTTCGATTTCGAGCATCGTGCCTAACTATTGTTTTCATTATTCGTCTAGATTTTAACCATTCTCTATTACCTTCCGCCTGTTTTTATTTTTCGTTGGTTTCCTTGCAATATTATCCTCTCCGTTCAAACGAAGCGCTTGTTTAAGATGCTGATTATGTGTTCTTTGAGTATTCTCATCTATTTCTATTGAACGTTCTACTCTGTATTCCAGTTTGCTGAGACTTCATCTTCCGCTCCGTATTGCGCCTCTTATATTCTGTCGTTTCCTTTTCCACACATTATTCCCACTATCTATTCCTTCCTATTATCAATATTTGATTGTATTGAAATATAATTGATTCCATCCTTTTCTGATTGTTTTTGGGCCAAATTCCCTGTTAACGAGCCCCCCAAAAAAAACCTTAGCATTATCATTTTGTTAGCTGATTGACAGAAAGGTTAAACGCTAATTATTGGGAAATCAAGAAGAAAAATTGTGATTTTAATAACTTCATTGCATTTATAATTTTAAACTTTGGATTTAAAAAATGATTACATATCAGTGTAAATACGTACACTCGTATCAGAGCTCCATTAATATTCCAATAATTTATCCATATTTCATTTTTTTACATTTTATATTACCAATCCTGATTCATACGAATATGACCACACCTCGCTTTTTCTTGAACTTTTCCTTTTTGTGAACAGCCTTTCCGTTTCATTTGCCTTTATGAGATGACTAAAATAGGGTAAAATTTTTAAAGTGACTTACGAAATTAGTTTGTATAATACTCGAGTTTTTTGTATTATAATGTTGTTTATTCTTTCACCAATCTTAGAACTCGCAATATTCGTATCTTACAACAATGCTTCTTTAGGGATTTTTTTTCTGGTTTTTGTTTTTTTTTTCTAATCTAAATTACTTAGGTATTTTATAAAGAAATGATGAAAAACATAAAATTTGTACATGCCTAACTTTTACTTTTCTACTTATGATTTGTTTTCTTTATATTTATTTTAATCGACCCATTGTGTTTCTTGTTAACTGACTCCTATGATGTATTTCTATTTTCTAGAACGAAACATAAGCGGATTGATTTACCATTCAATATCTCAAGTTTGATTGATTTCGAAGCAATTGTTTTTTAAACGTTTATTATGATTTTTATTAATTATTATACTACATTTTTTACAGCACTTTTTAAATAGTATGATAAATACGAAATATTTTCTATACTATTCACGTTAGATTTCTTCATCCAGTTAAGTTATATCGTTAATTTTCTTTTATAAACTTTTACAAATGATGTGTTCTACATATCGGTTAGGTGTAGGCGGCACGTATCATCACGAGATGGACGGAATTCTTTTGCATATACATTTATGCTCATTCAAATTTTTCTCGAGCTATATGCGTACGGTTTACGTATTGATCGTTTTAGATTTTTTTTTCGTATCTGTCTATGCTAGAATAGCTTAAAACTTATTTCTTTGTAAGCATTCTAATGCCTTCCAAGAATTATCACGTAATATTATTTTTACACTATGTATCGCATGTTATTAAATTTTTGTCGAAGATTATAAAATTATACGATGTTTCAGGGTGATGAATAAAGGCATATATTATTTTATTAGGATTTCACCGGCAAGTTTCATTTAGTAATAAAAGACGAGAAATTGGTCGACATTTATTAAGTTAAAATGTATATTTTTAGGCATTATTGTTTACAATATGTATTTAATTTTTACAGTGTTGTTTAATCGCATTCCTGAATTTAACCGAAAGTAAGTTAAAAGGCTGGACAATTAAATACGGTCATGAAGAAGATGTGCAAAATTTGTTAGATCAATACACGAATTATGTAACACGAAACGAAATTATTAAAGAATTCAACAAAGCATTTGCCGATATGCAGAATGTTGTTAATGAATATAAACTGGATGGAAATATAGGTATAAGGCCATTTTATTTCTTTTAATAACAGCTTTATGTGATG